>JAGIQG010000021.1:44386974-46786974 GCA_024679065.1 Sphyrna mokarran | reverse complement strand
CATATATTACTCTTACCAAAGTGAATCACCTCACACTTTTCCACATTAAACTTCATTTGCCACTTCTCGGCCCAGCTGTGCAATTTATCTATGTCCCTCTGCAAACTGTAACATCCATCCTCGCTGTCTACAACTCCTCTGACTCTGGTGTCATCAGCAAATTTACTAACCCATCCGTCTACACCCTCATCCAGTTCATTTATAAAAATAACAAACAACCGTGGCCCCAAAACAGATCCCCGAGGTACACCACTAGTAACTAAACTCCAGGTTGAATATATCCCATCAACCACCACCCTCTGTCTTCTATCAGCTAGCTAATTCCTAATCCAAATTGCTAAATCTCCCTGAATCCCATGCATCTGCATTTTCTGCAGTAGTCTTCCATGGGGAACCTTATCAAACGCCTTGCTAAAATCCATGTACACCACATCAATTGCCTCACCCTTATCCACCTCTTTAGTCACCTTTTCAAAAAACTCAATAAGGTTTGTGAGGCACGACCTTTCCTTCACAAATCCATGCTGACTATCCCTAATCAATTCATTTCTTTCTAAATGACTATAAATCCTATCCCTTATAATTATTTCCAAAACTTTCCCCACTACAGATGTGAGGCTCACTGGTCTGTAATTTGCAGGATGGTCTCTACTCCCCTTCTTAAACAAGGGGACAGCATTTGCCATCCACACATCTGATTTTTCTCCTTCCCCATCTGGTTTTACTCTGAATTTCACCTCTAATTATCATCTTAGGACAAGATTTAACATAAAATCACAAATAAAATGTTACTGATGAGACTCGAAAGAAAGCTAAGTGATTGTATGAGAGGAAGGAGCTGTATGAGCTATTGTGCAGGAGCTGCTGTAATACAGTCGGGATGTAAAGGGAATCACAAATAGCAAGTCACTTTAACGTGAAATAATTCTGCAGCAGTTCCACGTAATTAAGAAAAAGTGAAGGCATTGGGGAAAGATGGCAAAGGCGATTAATTAACTGAAACATTACCCAAATGGTTAAATAGGACCCAGGAAAGACATGTTCACAGATCAGAAGGGGTAAACTGTAGCTGTGTGCTGAGTCATTGTGACAGACTTGCGTATTCTTCAATACTCCTGTAACAAACCGGTGACTCCATTATTTTGTGTGACTGCAAGTCTGTGGCAGTATGAAGCAAACAGTGAAGCAGTTTGCTCAGGTCCAATTGTTGTTATCCACACTATTGGGAGGATATTGACATTTTAGAGACGGACTAATAATATAGCTTCACTCAGATGTTGCCCCAAATGCTGTTATTCATTTATATAAATTGCAAATTATGGTATCTTAAGTGCTCCATTTATTTCAGGCACAAACGGTTGTGCCCACACCTGATAAAGGTGCATTGAATGCAAGAATAAACAGTGCTATAGAACAAAGAACAAAACAGCACAGGAAACAGGCCCTGCGGCCCAACGAGCCCGCGCCGCCACCCCGATGTTACCACCTCTACCCGTGATCCCTGTCTATGTTTATAGATCTATGGATTAAAAACCAAATTTGAGACAATTTAGGGAGAATTTGTTTTGCCAGTTAGCCTAAGAGCAATTTTTGGGATGTGGGAGGAAACCGGAGCACCCGGAGAAAACCCACGCGAGCACAGGGAGAATGCGCAAACTCCCACAGACACAGGCCCAAATCCATGTATCTGCACAGCACAGCGATAGTCACTGAGCTATCGCGTTGCCCATCAAATGGTCCAAGTCAAGCGTACACTAACGACGTGAAGCACTAGGATACTCTCAAAAAAAATCCAAGAGCAGCCCTCTCACGACCCATCGCACGTATGCCCCTCATTAGACAACAAGGTGGACCAAAGAACCTGTAGGATAAAAACAAGTACATTAATATCATCATCTATTTACACACTTCCCAGGGACTCCCAACGCTCATGATCCCTATTTTAAATCAGTTTTCTATACCCCTCCATTCCCATTCCCATATAAGTACATAAGGGCAAAACTAAAACAATGGCACTGGTGCAGAAGGTAAAGTCGCATGAGATGAGGGGTGAGCTGGCAAGGTGGATACAAAACTGACCCGGCCAAAGAACGCTAAGAAGTGCTTAAGTAATCGCAGAACAAGCTGGAAATGCTCAGAAGGTCAGGCAGCATTTGTGGAGAGAGAAACAGCTAAAAGATGGGGATTCTCTGACTATTCAGACCAGAGAATCCCATGTGTTAGCTATTTTTTTAAGTTGTGGTATTAATAAAATAAACAACTTGTTGAGCAAAACTACAACAATGTCACCAGTGCAAAAGGTGAAACCGCATGAGATGAGAGATGAGCTGGCAAGGTGGATACAAAACTGACTCGATCAAAGAGCGGTAAGAAGTCTCACAACACCAGGTTAAAGTCCAACAGGTTTATTTGGTAACATATGCCACTAGCTTTTGGAGTGCTGCTCCTCTGTCAGGTGAGTGGAAGTTCTGTCCACAAACAGGGCATATAAAGACACAAACCCAATTTACAAAATAATGGTTGGAATGCGAGTCTTTACAGATAATCAAGTCTTAAAGATACAGATGATGTGAGTGGAGAGAGGGTTAAGCACAGGTTAAAAAGATGTGTATTGTCTCCAGCCAGGACATTTAGTGAGATTTTGCAAGCCCAGGCAAGTCATGGGGGTTACAGATAGTGTGACATGAACCCACGATCCCAGTTGAGGCCATCCTCATGTGCAGAGCTTGGCGATCGATCTGTGATCAGTGACTCTGCGCTATTGTGTGTCATGAAAGCCACCTTGGAGAACGCTTACCCAAAGATCAGAAGCCTGTGACCACTGAAGTGTTCTCCAACAGGAAGAGAACATTCTTGTCTAGTGATTGTCAAGCAGTGTTCATTCATCCAGTGTTGTAGCGTCTGCATGGAGTCCCCAGTGTACCTTGCTTCTGGATATCCTTTCCTGCAGCTCATCAGGTAGACAAGATTGGCCAAGTAGCAAGTGTACGTAATGTGTACCTGGTGGATGGTGTTCTCACAGGAGATGATGGCATCCATGTCAATGATCCGGCATGTCTTGCAGAGGTTGCTGTGGCAAGATTGTGTGGTATTGTGGTCACTGTTCTCCTGAAGGCTGGGTAGTTTGCCGCGGACAGTGGTCTGTTTGAGGTTGTGCGGTTGTTTGAAGGCAAAAAGTGAGGTGGCGGGAAGGCCTTGGTGAAATATTTGTCTTCATCAATGACATATTGAAGGCTCCAGACGAGTTTTCGTAGCTTCTCTGCTCCGAAGAAGTACTGGATGACAAAAGGTACTCTGTCCGGTGTGTCCCATGTTTGTCTTCTGAGAGGTTGGTGCAGTTTTTTTGCTGTGGTGCATTGGAACTGTCAATCGATGAGTCATGCATCATTTCCTGTTTTTATGCAGGCATCTTTCAGCATCTGGAGATATCTGTTGCAATCCTCCTTATCTGAGCAGATTTTGTGCATATAGAGGGCTCGTCAGTAGGGGATGGCTTCTTTAACGTGTTCGAGTGGAAGCTGGAGAAGTGGAGCATCATGAGGTTCTCCATGGGCTTGCAGTACAGTGAAGTGCTGAGGTGACCGTCCTTGATGGAGATGCGTGTGCCCAAGTATGCAACCGATTCTGGAAAGTAGTACATGTCGTCTGATGGTGGGATGGAACTTGTTGATATCATCGTATTGTTGTTTCAGTGATTGCTCACCATAAGTTCAAAGGAAGAAAATGTCATCAATGTATTTAGTATATATCATTGGTTGAAGGCCCTGTGAAGTGTTCGAACCTTTGCATAAAGATGTTGGCATATTGAGGTGCAAATTTGGTCCCCATGGCAATTCCGCAATGATATTGTGGAATATCATTTCAGGATGAAGCGGATGACTTGTAAATTTGCATCTGGAGTCTGGCAGTTGTTAGCGTTGAGTACTGAGGCAGTTGCAGCAATGCCATCGTTGTGGAGGATATTGGTGTAGAGTGCCGACACATCAGTTGTGACGAGGAGTGTTCCTGGTTCAACTGCTCCATGTGTGCTGAGTTTCTGTAGGAAGTCCATAGTGTCATGACAAAAGCTCGGGGTGGTATGTACAATGGGTTTCAGGATGTCCTCGATGTAGCTGGAGCGGTTCTGTCAGAGGGTCCCATTGCCCGATACAATGGGACAGTTGGGTGTGTTTCGGTCAAAGCAGACAGAGTAGCAGTGGGAGGGTGCGTTTCTGAATGGAGGGTTGTGACAAGTGATGTTTCTCAGCGATCAAAGCTTTGCAATTTTTAATATATATAAACGATTTGGAGGAAAATGTAACTAGTTTGATTAGTAAGTTTGCGGACGACAAAGGTTGGCGAATTTGTGGATAGTGATGAGGACTATCAGAGGGTACAGCAGGATATAGATCGGTTGGAGGCTTGGGCGGAGAGATGGCAGATGAAATTTAATCCAGACAAATGTGAGGTAATGCATTTTGGAAAGTCTAATACAGATAGGAAATATACAGAAAAATGGCAAAATCCTTAAGAGTATTGATAGGCATTGGGACTTCGCTGTACAGGTACATAGTTCACTGAAAGTGGCAACGCAGGTGGAGAAGGTAATCAAGAAGGCATATGGCTTCATCAGACAAGACATTGAGTTTAAAAATTGGCAAGTCATGTTGCAGCTTTATAGAACCTTAGGCTGCAATTGGAATATAGTGTTCAATTCTGCTCATCACACTACCAGAATGATTTGGAGACTTTGGAGAAGGTATAGAAAAGATTTACCAGAATGTTGCCTGTTATGGATGGCATTTGCTACGAGGAGAGTTTGAAGGAACTTGGTTTGTTCTCACTGGTACGACAGAGGTTGAGGGGCAACTTGATAGAAGTCTACAAGATTATCAGAGGCACGGACAGAGTGGATAGTCAGAAGCTTTTCCCCAGGGTGAAAGAGTAAGTTACTAGGGGGCATAGATTTAAGGTATAAGGGGCAAGATTTAAAGGTGATGTACGAGGCAGAGGGTGATGAGGTGCCTGGAACTCGTTGCCAGGGAGGTAGTGGAAATGGATACGCAAGTGACTTTTAAGGGACTCTTGACAAATACATGAATAGGATGGGAATATGGTCCCCAAAAAGTCGTTAAGTCAGGCAGCATGGTCTATGCAGGCTTGGAGGGCCGAAGGGTTTGTTCCTGTGCTGTCATTTTCTTTGTTCTTTACCAAAGCAACAAATTGTTAAAGTGAAAAGAGTAATTAATAAAAATAACCAGAGTAGGAGGGGGTCAGTGTGTGTCTGTTCCCTTCAAAGAAGAATACAGCATAGGAATAGGCCCTTTGACCTTCCAAGCCTGCACCGATCACATTGTCCTACCTGCACCAGAACCTTCAATTCCAGCTTCCTTGTTTGATTAGCATTTTGAAATCTGCCTGGCGGGGCTGCACAAAGAGTCCTAAGAGGCCTTTTTGGTAATTGGGACCCTGACTGTCTTCTGAGCAAGGCTGTTTAAAGTAAGTCAGAAAGTTTCCTTCAGTGTGCTTGACTGTCAGTCATGATGTGGAGATGCCGGCGATGGACTGGGGTAAACACAGTAAGATGTATCTCAGCGCCAGGTTAAAGTCCAACAGGTTTATTTGGTGGCAAAACCACCAGCTTTTGGAGCGCTGCTCCTTCGCCAGGTAAGTCTAACTAAGGTTCTATAAAGCTGCAATGTGGCTTACCTGATGGAAAAAGCAATCCTCCAAAAGCTAATGGATTTTGCTAACAAATAAACCTGTTGGACTTTAACCTGGTCTCGACTGTCAGCCCAGATTGTATGCTTTATTCACTGCATTCTGCTTTTGGACTGTCAACTTTATGAAGGGAGAGAGAGCTACCAACCCATTAGCAGGTGGTATAGCATTGCTGGTATGCCAGCTTCTTAATATCAGTTGTCAAAATTCAGCTGGCTGTGTGGCATGCTGCAGCTGGTCCAAGTCATATTCCATATCCTCTCAGCCACTGATAGCAGGCACTGTGCTTTTAAACTGTGCCTGGCAGCGAGAGAGGGCGGAGGCACAAGGTGGGCAGGAGGCCTGTTTTATTCTTCAGCACTTCTTGCAGTCACGCACCAGGGTGGAATCTCGCTGATGCTTGAGATTAATCTGTGGGCTATTTCTGATCCGCTGCTTCTGCATATTGTCCAGCCCCTGCCATCTGTCAGCTTCTCTGCTCTGTCAATCAACTTTGAGTGCTTAGCTGATAAAGGAAATATGGCATTAAGTGGATAGAAATTGAAAATCACCAATCCAAACAATTTATCTACTTGTCCTATTGAACTGCTAGTGAGAGACAGCTGCTCTGCTGTTTATCGACAGACTTTATGTGCCATCAGTACGATATTGTGCATCAATAGCGTGTTGCACAGCACAAACTGCAAAATATGTCTGGTGTTGGAAATCTGAAATATAAACAGAAATTGCTGGAAATGTTCAGCAGTTCAGGCAGTTTCTGAGCTGAGAGAAACAGAGTCAAATAATTAATGTAACCTTACGTCAGAAATGAACGTATTTGTGGATATAACAGGTTTTAAACAAATACGGAGACAAGAGAGGGAATGAAAGAAGAAAGGAAAGGTCTGTGATAGGGTGGAAGGCAGGAGAGATTGAATAAACAGCAGATTCAATATCATCAGCTGCTATCCATAAAAGCCAAAGTTACAATATGAAATTGTTAAGCTCGGTGTTGTGTTGGGAGGCTGCAAAGGGCTTAATCAAAAGGTGAGGTGCCCATCCTCAAACCGATGTCAAAATTCATTGGGATGATGCAGGACACTGAGGACAAAGGAGTGGGAGTAGAAATAGCATATAACTGGAAGCTCATGAATGGAGGCAAATAACCATCCAAGATGTGTTTGGTCTCACCACTGTGGAGAAGACCGCGTTGCGTCCAGTAAATGTAGTATTCTAAATTTAAATGAATCACAAATAAACCACTGTTTGACCTGGGAGGTATGTTTGGGGCCCAGTATATTGGGATGGGAGAAGTTAAAAGAGCAGGTATTGTGTCCCTTACATTTGTCTGCCAAAGAAGATGCCAAATGAGAAAGGGAGGGGAATATCAGGAGTAGTGAATGAGTGAGTCAAGATGCTGTGAAGGGCACAATCCCTATTTTATAGGGATATCGTTTGATGCCCACAATATTGCTCAGTTTATCACAACACAAAGAGATGACATGATCCCCATCCAGTAGCAGGTATGATGACCTTGTGGTTCTGGTACTGGGTAGTTACCCAGAGGTTCTGGAATTATAATCCCAACATTATAAGTTATGGAACTGAGTTCACGAAGCCTGGAAACTTTGGGCTGGGCACCAGAGAAATCACAATCAAAGTTGCCAGACCATCATAAAATGTAATCCATGGAGGAACACTCTCCTTGGCTTGTACTTCATACAAGTCTGTACTCTTAATCGCATTACAAGAAGGTGATGGGCAAGACATTGTCATTGTTGCCCATATCCCAAAAAAAATATGAAAAACAAAAATCACCATGTTAGTTTGGAGTTAATCCTCCAGTTCAACCATGTTACCTCTAGAATGTCTTGTGTCTAATTTTGGTTCTAACAAAGATTCTCTTTCTCTCCATTAGATATTACTTTTAGCAGATGGAAACACCGAGAGCTTCCTCTATCAGACGCTGCCCTTCCTGTCAACATTAGAATTGAAGGATGGTAAAGCTACAGCCTACGTTTGCCAGAATTTTGCCTGCTCCCTGCCAGTTACCTTAGCCAGCGAGCTCCAGACTTTGCTTGTTAAGTAATAATGCGATGCAACACCGGGAAATGATTTGCTATAAATTCTGAAAACCTTGCCACATGCTTTGGACTTATTCTTTTTGTTTAGCCTTCAGGAGCGAAGTGATGTTTTTGGTGAGGTGGATAATGCTAAAGTTTCTTCAAGGTATAATATGACACGGGTAATTTCCAAGATACAATTCAATGATTTTCATATTTACATGGTTATAGTATTTGAGCATTGCGGGCCACAATTTGCTTAGCTTATAAGCAAAATATATGCAAACATAACGCTTCTATTGAGGCATTTTTGCCGGAGGTGCCATTTTTTGGGTGAGGAGTTAAAGCCATGCTCCGTCTGCCCTTTCAAGTGGGTGTAAAAAAAAATAAAAATCCCATGGCATTATTTTGAAGAACAGGAGAGTTCTTTCTGATGTTCTGGCCAATATTTATCCCATAGCCAACACCAATAAAGGAAAGATCAGCTGGGCATCGCTATTTCTTGGAGTTTGCTATGCACAAATTAGTTGATGCGTTCCCTCCATAACAGCAGTGAGACTTCAGAAGTACTGCATTGGCTATAAAGAGATTGTCGAAAACCCTGTGTAAATGCAAGTTTTTATTTTGTACCATCCCAGAAAATGCATTAATCTACTGAGCTGTTGAGCACATTCCCCCCACCCCTTTGTCTTTACTCCTCTTGACAGTACTTCACGTTCCATCAGGGCTTCCACTTCCATCTAGGTAAACTAGATTCTGTGCACTACCTGAAAGATGTCACACTTTCCCCAAAAGGCTCTCTTGTCCCTGCCCAAGAGCACAACAATCTATGCTGATATTCCGGTGCAGTGTTGCACTGTCAGAGCTGCTGCATTAATGTTAAACTGAGACCCTGTTTGCCATTTCTGGTGGACTTAAAAGATCACAACTCAATTTTTGAAGATGACCAGGGAAAGTATCCCAGCGCCCCGGGCAATATTTATCCTCAGATTATCTGGTCATTATCACACTGTCGCTTCTGAAGTACTTCATTGGCTGTGAAGTGTTCTGCCTCATGATCATTGGCTTCAAAGGTCTTTGAGACATCCAGTGGTGTCCATAAGAATGCCAGTCTTTCATTTGTTAAATCCCACTCCCTTCTCTGCCCACCCTGTGACAGAGTGAAGATTCTGCTGCGTGTTGATTGCTGACACTGTCAGCATTGTCCTTAATGAGTCATGAAAATAATAGTGGTCTGTATTAACATGCAGAGGACGGAATGTTGGCCCAACGATAACGCGGCTGTGATTTCTGCTGTGGACTCTAAGTGCGAGTGCCTCATTAGTGAAGAATCACCCAGCCGCAGACATGATTCCTAAATGATCGTGACTTTCGTGATCTAAAAAATAGTAACAAATTCAAGGTGGCAACGCTGTAATGGGGCAATATAAAAATATTCCTGAAAGGAAGAGTTGGTTAAAGATGAGATGCAAATAATCATCAGACTTTGCAACAGTGTGGAAACAAAAAAAAAATCACAGCTGCTGGAGATCTGAATTAAACACAGAAAAGGCCGGAAATACTCAGCAGGTCCAGCAGTGTCCGTGGAGAGAGAATTAGACTTAATAATCAGTTAAGACCCATTATTGGGCCAGTTGCTAGTGTCGTTGCTACTGTCAGCAAACGGTGCCAGCAGAAGTTGAAGCTGGAAGTGAACTGGAGACTTCTCAATGGCAGGCTGTCAAAACCTCCTTTCTTTCATCCCACCACTGACCCACAAGGTGACAGCCCCGGTCACAGGCTATCCTTAGAATAGCTGGACAGCTTTGGCCATGAGGGAACTTTAAACTTTTTCCAATACAGCAGAGTGCGCCTGCATTTTGTGATGCCCTCAGTGCCTCCTTCCTGCCTCAGAGGTGCATTCACTACCTGGTGGGCCTGCCATGAAGCTGGGAATGGCAGTGGACCCTTTGATTGGCCCTCTCACCTCACCGATCCATAATCGGGCAGCACTTCCCAAGCTAGCTTCTTAATTGGCTGACTCTGGGAAGGTCTTCAATGACATCCCATCATGGTTACTTCCCGGGATCCAGTGCAGACTCGTGACTGGTGTCACAACCTCAACCCAAGTGGGAAAATCTAGTCAATGTTTCAGGTGTGTGGCCTTTCATCAGAACTGACATATAGCATCGAAGGTGGATCTCAGGATCATGGTTTGAGAAATTCTGAATATCTAAAGGTTTTTGTAATCATGAGGTTGATCCTTTCTATACTGAACTCTGGCCTTTCCTCTCTGACATTATCAGTAAAGTATTTGATAACTTTAAGTTGATAACTTTGACTCCCTAAATGTTTGATGAAGTATGTCCGATTAATTATGGTGAACTGATTAAGACTCATTAACAGATTAAGCAGATGCCTGAAATTTAATTTTGTACTCCTTCATTCAAGCACACATTTTAATTATGTTTTTGCTCATTTGCCAATTTAATTTCCCTTTTTCTCCCCCACTGAAGTCACTGATGTTTATTGGGGCATAGAAAAGGGTACCTTAGTGGACTTAGTTCAGAGAATGTGAATTAAAATCCCACCATGACCTTCTGAGAGTTTCAGGTCTGTTCAATAACTTGGGAATTAAAGCTAGTGTTGGTAAAAATGACCAAGAAACTGTCAGGTTGTTGTTAGAGCCCAACTGGTTCATTCATTGCCTTTAAGGAAGGAAATCTGCCATCCTTTCTCCCACTAGTCCCTCCCCCCACATCAATTCTTAGGCAATGACCATCACCAGTAAGAGACAATCTATTCACCATCCCTTTACATTCAATGGTGTTACCATCACTGAATCCCCCACTGTCAATATCCTTGGGATTACCAATGACCAAAAACTTAACTAGATTCATTACATAAACACTGACTACAGCAGCAGGTCAGAGGCTGGGAATACTGAAGTGAGTAACTCACCTTCTGATTCTCCAAAGCCTGTCCACCATCTGCAAGGCAAAAATTAGAAGTATGATGGAATTCTCTCCACTTGCCTAGTTAAGTGTTGTTCTAACAATACTCAAGAAGCTTGATATTCAGGACACAGCATCCCACTTGATTGGCATCGCATCCACAAACAACCACTCCCTCCACCACCCACGCTTAGTAGCAGCAATGTATACTTTCTACAAAATACACTGCAGAAATTCACCAAAGATCCTTAAACAGCATCTTGCAAATACATGACCATTTCCATCTAGAAGGTCAAGGGGTAGCAGATACATGGGAACCCCACCGTCTGCAAGTTCCCCTCCAAGCCACTCACCATCCTGACTAGGAACTGTATCGCCGTTCCTTCGTATTACTGGGTCGAACCCACACAGCAATATGGGTCATCTCACAGCACATGAACTGCAGCATTTCAAGAAAGCAGTTCACCACCATCTTCCCAAGGGCAACAAGAGATGGACAATAAATGCTGGCCAACCAGATACTCCCATGTCCCATGATTGAATAAAAGAAGAGATCAGTGTTCATTCTAATTGCACTTTGCTCCGTGCTCTGCCTTTAAGGTGGTCACATATGCACAACCTGTTGGGTCCCAGCACGGCACATCCCTGATTACTACACAGGAGCACGCCTGCACCACCCTGCTTGTGACTCCAGTCCCACAGCACTCTTAACTGCCTTCTGCAATGACCTAACAAGCCAGCCAATCATATCAAACCACTATCAGTGATTAAAGGACAATCAAGATTACTGTCTCAGTTTATTTAGGGATGGGCAAAAATGCCATCTGTGCCAATGATAGCCACATCCCAATATGATCAAAAATAATTGAGGATAGATTGCTTATATTGAGTTGGCCTGTATTCTTTTGAATTTAGAAGATTGATGATTTGACCAAGCTGTTTGAAATCCTGGAATAGAAACCCTACAGTGCAGAAAGAGCCCTTCAACCCATCGAGTCTGCACCAAACACAATCCCATCCAGGCCCTACCCCTACATATTATACCCACTAATCCCTGTAACCTGTGCACCCCAGAACACTAAGGGGCAATTTCTTAGCATGGCCAATCAACCTAACCCACACATCTTTGGACTGTGGGAGGAAACCGGAGCACCTGGAAGAAACCCACACAGACATGAGGAGAATGTGCAAACTCCACACAGATAGTGACCCGAGCTAGGAATCAAAAGCAGGTCCCTGGAGCTGTGAAGCAGCAGTGCTAACCACTGTGCTACCGTATTGTTTGAGGTTTAAAGAATTTGAAAGTCTGCGTAAATGTCAGTGAGAACAAGGGGGATTATGAAGCACTTTTTCATGCAATGAGCTGTAGATATTTGAAACTTGCTCCCCAGAATAATAATGATGCTTTGAGAAAGTCAGAGTTTTCAAGATTAAGATAAATTCTTGGTCCATATGGTTTACAGATCTGACACATGTAGATGGGGTTAAGGTGAAGATCAATCATGATCTAATTGAATTAAAAGCATGCTTAGGGACCATTGTCAGCCCTTGTTACTAAAAATATCTTACACGATTGATGATTTGACATGGTGTAAGTTTTGTGGGTGCCCTTATCCTTGGTGAGCATTACCAGTTGAGCTGGATGCTGTGTGCACTAGTTTGCAGTAAGGGTGTTAACCAGTTTGTGCGTTCTGGTAACGTGTGTAGAAATTACAGCATTCGATCCGATCATTTTCTGCTGATGCTTATGGATCCATGCAAATCTCCTCCCAATACTAACTTCCTCTGTTATTATATTTCTTTCCCACCCATTTGGGTACCTGGCTTCCCATTGAACCCATCATGAGACATTTCTGCTAATCACAATTTTATCATTGAGTTAAATGACCTCAGTTGGTAAAGCAATGTAAACTGGGAATGGAGCCAGTGCCCTTCCCTGTCTATATGGTTTAGTATCACACACTGGCCAGTACACTTATTATCTCTTCAAATAAAAGAAGTTATGAGTTATTTGTGCTGTTTATTTTATTTATTCGTGTTACAAGTAGGCTTGCATTTATCCCTTTGGTCACCCAGATTATGTTGACCATTTAGGACCGAGGTGATTAGTTTTCATCAATTTAATATAATTTACAATGTTGTTACCCATTTTCAAAACAACAGATTTGTGGCCATTGAAATTTTTTTACCTAGTAAATAGTAAACGGATAGCTATGTCATAGTGTTATTGAATGTGGAGTAACACTTGTAAATCCAATGTTGTCATCTCCTGCTCACTTGAGAGTTCATCATTTTATGGATGTTAATTAAATTACCACAAAGAAATTGGACAAATATCATAGAATCCCTACTGTGCAAAGGGGGCTACTCGGCCTACTGAGTCTGTACCGACTCTCCGACAGACTTTACCCAGGTTCTTTTCTCATAACCTTTTGTATTTACCCTGCTAACCCCCTTAAGTTACACCATTTGAGACACTAAAGATGAGATTTTACAGCCTTGCTTGTTCCGAAACTGTGAAGTCCCACCCAAAGTCAATGGGCTTTCCCATTGTCCGCCCCTCACCCACTCCAATTCCTGTGGCAGTGAGGCGATAAAATTTCAGCTTAAGGATCAATTTGGAATAGTCAAGCTACCTAAACTGCATCAATAAGAAGCTTCACAACACCAGGTTAAAGTCCAGCAGGTTTATTTGGAATCACAAGCTTTCGGAGTGCTACTCCTTCATCAAGTGAGTCCGTTGTCGGCATTGCCACATCATGTTTTTGGAGTATTGGATGAAACCAGAGCACCTGGACAAAACCCACGCAAACACAAGGAGAACATGCACATTGTACACGGTCACTCAAGGCCAGGTCCCTGGCACTGTGAGGCAGCAGTGCTAAGTAAAAGGTGATGATCAAATCCCTCTGTTCCCTGTATGGTCAGCAATAAATTAGCTTCTGCAAATTGAAGGTAAGTTACCGGTGTTGACAACACTGTAACCCTCGCAAAGGTCTCCCTAATATCAGTCTTGCTGTTGTGTGAAGATGTGGAGCAACCAGTAATTGTGGAGGGAAGGAGCGAGTCTTACACACTGCATTCAGGTATTTGTTACCAGTTAACTTCATGCATCTGACCTGATATTTGCATAAGACCAATGTACATAAATCACTGAAGGCTATTGGGAAGCTACAAAATATAATTTAAAAGGTTAATAGGAAGTTAGCCTTTAACGCGAGAAGGATGGAATATAAAGAATGCAAGTTATTTTTCAGATGTGTACAGATTGCATTGGAGATTGTTGCTAATGATTATCCATTGTGGGTACATCAATGTGATTTGGGTGCTGCATCTCAACGGATATATTGACCATTGGGAATGGGGGGACACAGAGATTTACCAGAATTATACTTTAGTAACAGAGGTAAATTACAATAACAGATTGCAAAGACTAGGCTTGTGTTACCCTGGTATAAAAGATCACAAGTTGTAAGATGTTTAAGATTATGAAAGACGTTTATATGATAGATTGAGGTAAACTACTTCCTGTGGTGGGAGACCCCAGAATGTTGGCAGAGGAGTAGCTGGGTGCCAGAGATGGGCTGAGTGAAGGGGAGGGTGCACGATTCAATTGAAATTGCTTAAAATGAAATTGATAGATTTTTGTACATCATGGTATTAAGGGTTATGGGATCAAGATGTGTTGATTGAGTTATGGTACAGATCAGCCATGACCTAACTAAGCATTCAACAGTGACCTCTCAGAACGACTGCTTCCTTCCCTTTCTTTTCCTAACTCCTTTTTTGTGGCTCTGTTCTTGATTGGAAGCCATTAAACATCTTCCAATTCCAATTTTCCAATTGAAATATCTTCCAATTCCAATAACCATCTTACTGGATGGACTAAAGCTTGTAGGAGCTTTACTGTGCCAAGCAACCATGCTGTTCCCAACCCAGCAAGATGCCCTGCACCATCTAGTCAGGCTGTCAAAACTGTCCATCACGGCACTGTCCTCCATCTATATTCTGTAAGGATCCCAGATGAAACTAAAGCTGAGTAATCTCAATCTAATTCCAAATGGGCACATGCTATCCCTTCAAATGAAAAAAAAGTTATGATTATTTGTGCTGTTGGTTAGCCAGATTATATTGACCCTTTAGGACATCATTAAACTTGCAAGCTTTTGTGAAAAGCCCACAGGATAGGATAAGAGATAAACACCCTGACCTGGAATAATCAGAGCACTGGATGGGCTAAAATGAAAGGAATTGTACTGTGCTATATAACCATGCTGCCCCTGAGCCAGCAAGATTCCCTGCATTCCAGCAAAGACGTGACAGATTGTCGTGATGTTGTCAGGATATCCTGGGAATATATTTTCCTTCCTGGTTTCTGGCTTTGGATGCCTAAAGTGGGAAAGCGTTCCATTCCCTAGTGCTGAACTTTTTATGGCAAAAGCACTAATACAGTGAGAAACATCTTCAAGACTTAACTTCTGCAATACAACTCCAGCTATTGAAGCTGAGTATTATGTATGTATTAACTGTGGAACTAATTTAATCCAGGGTTTTTGTATGATTAGAGGCAAAATGAATTTTAAGTTGAAATCTTCAGCTCCAAATCAGATGTGCAGTTATTCCAATTCTTCTGTGCTGTTAATGAACTCAAGGGTAATGAAATATTAATATTCGTTATTTCTCCTTCATTACTGCTTCAGTCAATTATTAATTTTAATTATCATTCTGTAAATCGAAGATGCGTAACTCAAGACTGCCTTGCATTAGCTTCGAGTGAATCCACAGAGATACTGTAGCGCACAATAAATACACTTTAGCAAGGCTATGATATGTGGCTCGCGTTAGCTTTGGGGTTAACAAATCTGGCTTGACGTGTTCCTGAATGTATTAACATGTGACATGATTATGACATGCTTAATCACATGATATTTGACATTTGCAGATGTTATTGCAATTTATCTTATCACCAAACCCTGAATAAAACATTTTGACTTTGTGTAATAGATGAATAGCTTTGATTTGGTTTATTATTGTCACATCTATTAGTATAGAGTGAAAAGTATTGTTTCTTGCTTGCTATACAGACAAAACATATCGTTCGTGGAGTCCATAAGGGAGAAGGAAAAAAGAGTGCAGATATAGTGTTACAGTCATAGCTAGGGTGTAGAGAAGGATCATCTTAATATATAGCACATCCATTCAAAAGTCGATGGCAGCAGGGAACAAGCTGTTCTTGAGTCACGTAATTTATAAATCAGAGAGCAAAGAAAACCAGAAAGATTTAATAATAGGAAATGTTTGAATAAAAACTGCTGATGATGATTTTATATTTTAAACCAAAGTAACTTTATTTTTTCTACATTTTTTGTCACAATGCTTTACAGTACTCTGAGGTGATGATTTAGTGATATTATCACTGGATGGACTGTTAATCCAGAAACTCAGCTGATGTTCTGGGTACCCAAGTCCAGATCTTGCCATGGTCGATGGTGGAATTTGAATTCGATTTAAAAAAAAATCTGGAATTAAGAATCTACTGATGACCATAAAATCATTTGTCAATTGTCAGAAAAAAAACCCATCTAGTTCACTAACGTCCTTTAGAGAAGGAAATCTGCTGACATTACCTGTTCTGGCCTATGCATGACTCCAGAGCCAGAGCAATGTGGTTGACAACTGCCAAGAAAAGCAATTAAGGATGGACCTCTCAGAAGACTGCTTCCTTTTTATCTTTTCACCTCCTTTTTCACTGCTCTATATTTGCTTAAAGACTATTCAATATCTTGCAGTCAAGCTGTCAAAATTGTCTGCCATAGTGCTACCTTTTGTATATATTCTGTAAGTAATCTCAGAACTAAACCTAAACCTTTGGGCCGTGCAGTAGCATAGTGGTTAGCACTGCTGCCTCACAGCACCAGGGACCCGGGTTCGATTCCTGGCTTGTACCACAGTCTGCATGGAGTCTGCATGTTCTCCCCATGTCTGTGTAGGTTTCCTCCCACACCCCAAAGATGTGCACATTCCAAGGTGAATTAGCCATACTAAATTTCCCTTCAGTATTTCCAATCAGGTGCCGGAGTGTGGCGATAGGGGTTTTTACTTAAGTACCTTCATTACAGTGTTAGTGGAATCTTACTTGTGACACTAATAAATAAACTGAACTGATTCAATTCACTAGCTCTCCCACTCCAGTGTGAAATCCCAGCTTTGGGGGACTGAGGCTCAGTTCTTGGGGAGCAGCACCATTAACTGCCTGATTCCCATAATAAAGCACATTATATACACCATATCAGAGATTAATATGCATTCCCCAACTTCCTGAAGTCTCAGCCCCATTTCAGACAAATCCCATTTTCACTGTTGAAGGAAAATGGCCAGATGTGAAATGCACAGGCATGAATTATATATTGGCTGGAGCATTTAAGCTCAGTGCACAAGGCCAGCAAACCCAGTTTTTTCCCCAGGAATGACTAACCCACAGCATCTGTTCTAAAACTTTATGCTGGAGATGTAAACATTCATGAAAGGGCACTAAGGTATGGAGAACTACTAAGCTGCCAAGTTATTTAAATTTTCTGCTCTTTAAAACTGAAGAAAAACACTGCATGATAGTTTCAATGATTGTTTGTTGATATAATCCTAATCACTAATTATGCGTGACTATATAACTCATCATCACAGTTGGGGGCAGGGAACTGCACATTCACAGTTCGACATCTCAGATAGTTTATTCAATTTGAGTTATACATACAAATGTTTTATTTTATAAGGGATTCAATACTTGAGGGGATTTAGATGTATTGAATGGGCTTTCATGGATGGTACTGATTTTGTGTGTAGTGAACTTGAATAGAATTTTTTTTCATCCTAATATATCTCCTGAGGTCTGCCTATGATGGATACTGGGTGAATTGGATAGACTGTGTTAGGGTGAAGATTGATGGGTGAGAGAACATGAGTTGGCACTGTGTGACATGAGAGCTATAAAGGAGCATAGAGATGGGGGTATCGATTGGCGTGGAGGGTACAAGGGACCAGGGAGTTGGTTGGGGCATGAATTAGAACATAGAACATAGAACATTACAGCGCAGAACAGGCCCGTGTTGCGCCAACCAATTATGAAAAAAGCAATGACCCTCCAAACTAAACCATTCCCTTCTCTTCCATAAACTTATCAACTAACCTCTTAAACGCCACCAAACTTGGCGCATCTACAACTGCCGCAGGCAGGGCATTCCACTCCCAAATTGAATTGGCTAGGAAAGTATGACATTTGCACTGGAGTTGGATGGAGTCAGTGCCTGTTGGTGCCATACCCTTGTGTATTGTCAGGAAGATATGTGTAATTCTTTATTTGGAGTGTTTGATGGCTGAATTCTCAATCCTTAGTTCTCGAGGGATAGCAGTGGCCGTTGAGGGCTCATCAGGTTTGTGACTCTCTGGGTTTCCTAACTATTGCTGTCCCAAACCACAATATGCACTTTAGGACAAGAGCCCTATGTTGCTCTGCACTGACTTCACAATAATGTTTGCATCTTTAAACAGTGTGAGAAGCATCCAGCTCAACTCAAATCACTGTTCTTGCTCGCTGGACTTAAGTTTACCATCTAGGCCTTAGCAGAGCATCAATGATCACATCAAGCATCTGACCTTCTGAGTCATAGAAACATGAGGCCCAAGCATGGATGCAGGATCTGCCCTCTTAGCGATGTTTTGGCTATTCCTTCAGAAGTCACAAAGTGGGTGAGAGAAGATGTCTTCTGATGATCAGACTTAGTGTTAATCTTACTGAAACCTTTCAGTTATGAGGCTATCATATGCACACTTCCCACATATTCTGTCTTCCATGACATCATGGAATGATGACTGAGGCATCATTGAAGACTGGAGGATAGCGAATGTGGTCCCATTGTTTAAGAAGGGGAAGAGAGACTTTCCAGGGAATTATAGGCCAGTGAGTCTTACTTCTGTTGTGGGCAAAGTATTGGAGAGAATTATTAGGGATAGGATTTATAGTAATTTAGAGAGAAATGAATTGATTGGGGATAGTCAGCATGGTTTTGTGAAGGGTAGGTCGTGCCTTACTAACCTCATTGAGTTTTTTGAAAAAGTGACTAAAGAGGTGGATGGGGGTAAGGCGGTTGATGTGGTATATATGGACTTTAGTAGGGCGTTTGATAAGGTGGCCCATGGAAGACTTCTGCAGAAAATGCAGATGTATGGGATAGATGGTGATTTAGCTAATTGGGTTAGGAATTGGCTAGCAGATAGAAGACAGAGGGTGGTGGTTGATGGGAGATATTCATCTTGGAGTTCGGCGACAAGTGGTGTACCTCGGGTCTGTTTTGGGGCCCCTGCTGTTTGTAATTTTTATAAATGATCTGGATGAGGGTATTGAAGGATGGATTAGTAAATTTGCGGATGACACTAAAGTCGGTGAGTGGTAGATAGTGAAGAGGGGTGTTATAGTTTGCAGAGGGACTTGGACAAGTTGCAGAGCTGGGCCGAGAGGTGGCAAATGGAGTTAAATGTGGAAAAGTGTGAGGTAATGCACTATGGCAGAAATAATAAATGTGTAGAGTATAGGGCAAATGGTAGGATTCTTAGTAGTGTTGATGAACAGAGGGATCTTGGTGTATATGTGCATAGATCCCTGAAAGTAGGCAGTCAAGTCAATAAAGTTGTTAAGAAGGCATATGGAGTCTTAGCTTTTATTGGTAGGGGGATTGAATTTAGGAGCCGCAACATCATGTTGCAACTGTACAAACTCTAGTGCGGCCGCACTTGGAGTATTGTGTGCAGTTCTGGTCCCCACATTATAAGAAAGATGTGGAGGCATTGAAGAGGGTACAGAGAAGGTTTACCATGATGTTGCCTGGTATGGAGGGCAGGTCTTATGAGGAGAGGCTGAGGGATTTGAGGTTGTTTTCGTTAGAAAGGAGGCAGCTAAAAGGAGACCTTATAGAAACATATAAGATGATTAGAGGTTTAGATAGGGTGGACAGTGATAGCCTTTTTCCTAGGATGGAGAAAGCTAGCACGAGGGGACACAGCTTTAAATTAAGGGGTGATAGTTATAGGACGGATATCATAGGTAGGTTCTTTACCCAGAGGGTGGTTAGGGAGTGGAATGCCCTGCCTGCGGCAGTTGTAGATGCGCCAAGTTTGGTGGCGTTTAAGAGGTTAGTTGATAAGTTTATGGAAGAGAAGGGAATGGTTTAGTTTGGAGGGTCATTGCTTTTTTCATAATTGGTCGGCGCAACATCGAAGGCCGAAGGGCCTGTTCTGCGCTGTTATGTTCTATGTTCTATCATGGTGTGTTATATAAGCAGTTGTGTGATTGCTTTCAGGGCAAATCACAAGATTTGATGTTGTTGTCGCTAGGGTGTTGCTTTTAGTTTCAGTCTGTACTCTGTCCAACTCTTTAATAACCCTGCATGTGAATGTTTGAATTTATGTGTGCAAACTACTTTTTGTTTCTTTTTGTTTAAAACCCACAATCCCTATATAAAATTGGCGATCGGTCAGGATTTTGTCTCATTGAGAACCAAGAGGAAAGATCGTGAGTAGAGGAAAAACACTTTGAGTTGTCACACTTCAAGTATTAGATAGCTGAAGAGAAGTAACAATGGGATTAAAGTGCCAGTGAAGGAAGGCTGTGTAAGAAAAAAACTGTGGTTTTAAAAGAGGCTTTTTTCCTGATCAGAGAGAGGTGCGATTCCAGGCAGCATCTGACATATTTGAAAAGAAGAGATGCTTTGCTGTACAGCGAGGGCTGTTTTAAAAAAAAAACATCACTTCAGTAGTTTCATGGCTCCAGGGTAAAAAGAGAAGGAGTGGGAAGATTGTGAAGAAAAATATCCTGAGTAGTCTCAAATTGCTTGTGCATGCAAGAGAAATGACAGGTCAATGAGGATCCATGACTCTTCCAGTGAAGGAAATTTATCATGGAGTTCATATGCAGAGTGCTTTCAGTGTCTTATACAAGCAAATACAATGACAAATGAGTTGCTTGTACCAGCTTTTCTTGGTACTATAGGAAGTAAAACTTTCAATTTGCCCTGGAATTTGGTTCATCCAGCAAAGCCAGAAACCAAAACTTACACTCGTGACAAAGATCCTTGAAGAGCTTTATTCTTCAAAGTCATTAATCATTGCAGAACCGATCAGATTCCACCAAAGGTGAAAAATGAAAGCTTGGAGCAACCATAATAAGACTAGCACAACGTTGTCAGTTTAGTGAGTCATTAGAAGAGAACTCTTCAAGATTGTCTCATTGGTGGTTTTCAAAATGAGACAATCCAATGAAGATTGTTCACTGAATATACTTTGACTTTAAAGATCACAGTAAAAATTGCAGCAGTGTCAATGGAACTCATTGCTAAAGAGGCTTCACAACTTAGTGCAGGAATAGCCACGAGAGGGAGAATATCCAAAAGTATGATGAAAAATTAAAGTTTATTTAGTTATATCACAAGTAGTCTTACATTAACACTGCAATGAAGTTACTGTGAAAATACTCTGTTCAGGTACGCTGAGGGAGAATTTAGCATAGACAATGCACCTAATCAGCACGTCTTTCAGACTGTGGAAGGAAACCAGACCACTCAGAGGAAACCCACACAGACATGGGGAGAACATGCAGACTCCACATAGACAGCGACCCGAGGCTGGAATAAAACCCGTGTCCCTCATGCTGTGAAGCAGCAGTTCTAACTACCCTGTCACCATGCACCCAAGAGGTCCAGCTGAACATACTATCTATACAGGTGAATCATATACATTCTGAGTGATTCTAAAGGTAAGTGGATAACCTATAAGTTAAATTTTGATACTGGTGTTGCTGTAACTTTGATTTCTGAGACTACACGCCAACAAATGCTGAAGCATCTTCCTTTAAAACCGACTGATGTGCTTTTATGGACATACGTGGAAGAGATTGTGCTATTAAAAGGTTACATCATGGTTTGTGTTGAGATCAGTGGACGAACAATGAAGTTGCCTCTCCGTGTGGTTTGTGGTAATTTTTCAGCTCAATTTGGGAGATCATTATTGGAGAAGATAACTCTTAACCTGAATGTTGTCAACAAACTGGTCAGTGCCAAAATAGCTACAGCACCTTTTGGATAAATGCAAGAATATATTCAGAGACACAAGCTAATAACTCTCAATGTAGCAATGGTGCCCTATGCAATTTGTCCAAAGGTCAGAGAAGAACTAGTATGATTTGTTCACATTGTGTGTTAGAGCCAGTTACAATGAGTGACTGGGCTATCTCTGTCGTACCTGTCATGATCAGATGATTTGTATTTTTAATGATTTTAATCTGGCAGGGTGTTGATCAAGATCCACTTCTTTAAATTGAAGATTTATTTGCTGGGATACCAGACATGCAGAAATTCAGAAAGATTGATTTTTCACAAGCATTTTTACAGATGAATGCAGCTACTGACGTTCAATCATTGCTTACCATCATTACTCATAACAGCCTTTTTCATGATAAAAAATGGCTTTTTGGAATAACATGCACACCAGCTCTCTTCCAAAGGTCAATGGATCTCATTTTAAATAGTCTTTTTGGTGTACTATGTTAGCTGGTTGATATTCTAATTGAGAGTCCAATGAACAAGAGCACTTGAATATTTTAGAAGCAGCATTGGATCACCTTCAAGCACATGGTCTGCTTATCAAAAAAAGTGTGATATTTTCCAGGTAGTAACCAAGTATTCGGATCATATTATTGATAGTGAGAATCTACATATAATGCACCTAAAAAGATGGACACCATTTTAGAAGCATCACGTAAGACAAATGTGATGTAATTGAGGTCCTTTCTATGATTAGTAAATTATAATAGTAAATTTGTTCCTAACTTTACATTATTAAACCATTGCATAATCCACTGTGGGTGTCATGAGACTGGACAACAGAATGTGAGAAAGCATACAGGATGTCAAAGATGCTTTGCAGAAGTCTGAAGTACTGGTTCATTGTAACCTAAAGCTACCATTACTGCTTGCTTGCAACATTTCACCTTGTGGCATAGAGGCAGTCATTTCATTTATTATGCTTTTGAGAGAAAAATGACCAACAACTTTTGCTTCACATATTCTGATCAGTGCTACATCTAAGTATGCTCAGCCAGAAAAAGAAGCATTGAGTATAATTTTTGACTTGTGAAGGTTTCATCATTATTTGTCTGGCTTTCATTTCTCCCGCTGATGTTCAAGCTCCAAATGCTGGCTCTGAAGCTGGTCAAACCAATGGCACCTCCAGCACATGGTCATCCAAATTGCAAGGAGTGCCTAGGAATTCCCACATGCTGCAGTCTGTGCAAAATCTAGGACTGAGCTCCCCAGCCAAACTCTTAGTTAAAAAAAAAGTTCTTACTTTAAATTTATGCCATAAAATTATTTTTTTTTAAAAAAAAATCTAGATCTCTTCCCATACCTTAATGTATATTTCAAGTGGAGAAAACAGAGAACTTACTACCTACCAATCAGCTCTTTCTCTTGTATCCTCCATTCCTGCAAGACCACTTCCTGAAAGTTAGAAAGCAAAAGAGCACTTCTTTCCCCTCTGCACCGAATTAGCTCCAAATTCCCAAACATAGTCACTCATACTGCATCTCATCAGGTGATGTCTATTCCATGTCTAAGGAGTCGGATTTGAGATCAGCCATGATCTGTTTGAATGGCGGAGCAGGCTCAGAAGGTTAAATTTCCTATTTCTGCTCCCAATTCTTATGATCCTATGTTCCTGCTCATGTGACCACTTGCCTTTTAAGTGTTCATGTGTGCCATACGTAATGTGCCATCTACACACATCTCCTTCAAGTAGTAAGTCCTAGCCCATAGATTCCCTTGTTTGTCTGTACCATGCCTTGTTGAGGTCCAGCTCAATCCCATTGGGTCTTCCCTCTGCCTTCCATTGTGCACTCTCTTCACACACCCTCCTTTTGCCATAATGAGCCCTTTCCTAAATCCAATTGTTACGCATCCCTCCTTCCTTTATTGACCACCTGTCTTTGCCTGCCGGCCTACAACCCAACCCTGGTCAGGCTAGCAGGATAAATACATGAGGGTATGGGGATGAAACCTGGGTGGGATTGTTGTCAATGCAGGCATGATGGGCCGAATGGCCATCTTCTGCACTGTCGGGATCCTGTGAAAAAAGGACATCGACGTTATGAGAATGCTTGGGGTTCACTTGCAGGAGGTCACCAGGGGTATCCCAGCCAAGAATGTTTGGGAAACCCTGCCTAAGTAAATTGGTTGTGTTGTGTGAATATAATTATGGTAGGATAGATTATATCTAGTCTGAGGAAAGTGTAGGTATATTGAGTGAATGACTACTTCTGTGCTTTTCCATGAACATTGGAAGTGATATTAAATATTCATGTGAACAATAGTTGTGTGTGAATGGATACCAAGTGGATGGACATCATTAGACACACCAGCTCATAGGTTTTAAATTGTTCCATGCCATCCAATACCTAGTTAATTAAAACAGTCAAGGCTGAGATTAGCCTCGTAATGTTATCCCATAGCTGAAAACTTACTTGTATATATTTCATTAATAAACTGAATAGCTTAAACTGTATTCTCAAGCTGCTGAATCTTTAAGCTTATGCAAAAATGGATGTACCTTTAGCAAGCTGCTGACATCACTGTATTAAAAATTAAAATGATGAAGGGATTAGATAGCATAGGTGCAGACAAGGTATTTCCACTTGGAAAGTTCAGAGCTCAACCCATAAGCGTAAGTATTTTTATTAATAAATTCAATAAGGAATTTGGGAGAAACCTCTTTACCCAAAGAGTGGATAGAATGTGGAACTGGCTAATGCATGGAGTGGTTGTAGTGGGAAACCAATGGCTCAGATTTAACTTTTTGAACTTGTACTATTGCAAGCTATCCAAACTTAACATAATTCAAATATTACTGAAAAGAAAGACAAATTGCCAAAAACTTTGGCCTTGTACTCATCAGGCTTGTACTCATCAGGCTAAGTCCTCAGTCTTTACCTCAGGCCAGCCGAAGCTGAAGGTTTCAAATATATTTAATCATCTCAGTAACTGAATTACTCCAGTGTCATCATCTTGGCATCCCATTTTCTCCATCCACAAGCTGTAGCAACTCTAAATCTCTCTGCCTCGAATTCTATCCCACGTATATTCCCATTCCCTCATTCTTCTCAACTTAGCTCACTGAATCGCTCAGCATTTGAAGTTTAACTTTCTTGTCTTTGGCCTTAAGTTCCTCAATGGCCTTATCCCTCTCTAACTCTGTAAGCTTGTCCAGCCTCACAGCACCTCCTTCCAATCTCTTCCTTCATCTGATTCTGACCTCTTACATTTTCTTACATCCCTTCTTTTTCCCTACCTTTGGCAACTTTGCTTTTATCACATTGGATTCACAAAGTTCCCTTCTTAGAACACTTGAATGTTGCTTTCCTGTCTTTAAATCCCTTACATAATCCATCATTTTACCCTTGGTTTGATTTCTCCTTCACTTGGGGAGGTGACGGCCCTGTGGAAATGTCACTGGACTTAGTAATCCAGAGGCCTGTGGGACTTGGGTTCAAATCCCACCATGGCAGGTTGTGGAATTAAACTTCAGTTATAAAATCTCGACCATGAAAATTGTCTTGAAGAAAGCCCATCTGGTTCACTAATGTACCTTTAATGTGGTAGTTATAGCACTAATAGCTATATCCACTATAGCACTATAACTACCACTAATGTGATAGTTATAGGACAGATGTCAGAGGCAGATTCTTTACACAGAGGGTGGTGAGGGCATGGAATGCCCTGCCCGCAGCAGTTGTGGACTTGCCTACTTTGGGGGCATTCAAATGGTCGGTGGATAGGCATATGGATGATATTGGAATAGTTTAGGTTAGAGGGTCCACTGGCCGGCGCAACATCGAGGGCCGAAGGGCCTGTACTGCGCTGTAATGTTCTATGTTCTATGTTCTTTGGGAAAGGAAATCTGCCATCCTTTCCTGGCCTGGCTACATGTAACTCCAGGCCCACAGCATTGTGATTTAACTCGAAATGGCCAAGTAAATTGTACATGGGATTTAATGGGATTGGGAGTTATAGACAGTTCTATGGCTTGGTAGGTATGGATATGATCGGTGCAACTTGTGGGCCGCAGGGCCTGTTTGTGCTGTAGTGTTCTATGTTCAAACTATTCAGTTCAAAGGCAATTAGTAATAGGCAACATTTAGCAGGCTTGCCAGTGAAGCCCACTACCATGAAAGAATTAAATCCCTTGTTCTCTCAGTGGATAACAGTTTTTCTTCACCTTTTGTAATGTATTTCAGGATATTTTTCTTGTTACAATACCAATTTAAGTTGTTGATCACATAAATGTAGATGGTAATGTGAATTTAGGCACCACATTGTTGTCCAATGCTGAAACTTTGCAGCTGAAACATTGTCATTAAAACAAAGTCGATTCATACATTTTAAAGTATGTATGTATTTATTATTTCCACGTAGGCTTATTATTAACACTGCAGTGAACTTATGGCGAAAGTCCCCTAGTTGCCACACTGAGGGAGAATTTATCATGGTCAATGCATCTAACCAGCACGTCTTTCAGACTGTGGGAGAAAACTGGAGCACTCAGAGGATACCCACTCAGACAGGGATTATGTGTAGACTTGGTACAGGTAATAATCCAAGCTGGGAATTAAATCCAGATCCTTGCTAACCACTGTGCCATAACACAGACAGTACAGGTATGGAGCAGAAATAATCGGAGCAGGAATCATGGAAAAATCCAACAAAACTTGGAAGTAAAGTTTAAAGTTTATGTTGAGAGGGAAGTAAAGGAAGGATAGCACTGACTTCATCTCCGAGAATCTTTCTGATTAACTTTGAAAAGGAGATGAAAGACAACTTGATAGTTATTGATAACATGTGACCCCTGGACCCCAGGTATATCTCAGTCATGCATTGGATGCAGCTATGAGTTTGTGCTGACCTACAACACTGCCATCCTTCTTTAGTGAGTTGGACAGTCAGTGACAGGAGGCTGTGATTGACAGTGCAAATAACCAATTAAGTGTAGTGTCAAGATCTCTTTCAAAGTCTCAGCTGTAATCACTGCAGCGAAAGTAGAAGTCATCCACTGGGACCATGGGAGCTGTCACAGCCTCCAAATTACATTCACTAATGCTGCTATCTTCACTTCAAATATTCAATGTAAAGATTCTGTGATACTCAGAGTCGAAGAAACAACTTACAGTCGTTAAAATATTGAAGAAGAGAAAAAAATGATTGGACCCATCAGATCAAAGCAACTCCTGATGAAGCACATCAGAGTCAATTCTCCCAAAAAATTCCAAGAGTCAAATAGACATTAAATCTGGAGTAAATCTCGCTTTGTTTTCAACAGATATTCAGAATGAATCTCCCAGACTCTGTTCACTGCAGAGTGTCCTGGTGTGAATCATACTAAAAGATTGTGGGCAGGGCCTATTCCTGCTGCCAAAGCCGGCAGCATTGTGCTGAGCGGGCCACTGCGCATGCGCCAATCTGTCAGTGCCAAGATCAGCACACGCGCAATGGCCCCTTTCTGCCAGCCCTGTGACCTCGCGGAGCTGGCCCTCGGACTCCCACATGCCCTGATTCCCATCGTTCATGTCCAGGACAGCCTCCATCCCTACTCAGGCCACCTCAATCTCCCCCCGAACTGCCGCCCCCCCCAACAAGGCTGCTCCACACCTTCTCCCCATCCCTCCAATGACCAGCCCCGATCACTGGCCTCTCTCCCTGCCCCCCCAGATCACAACTGCAGAGTGGCACCAATCACACTGTTCCATTAGCCTCTGCCCCTTGGTACTGTTCCATGCTTGGTGGGCAGTGCCAAGTTGCTCTCTAGGCATAGGCACCTTTTCCCTTGAGCAGTGGGGCCCAGCCTGGCACTGCCATGGTGCCAGTGCCCACAGGGCACCCACCCAGTGCCCAACCCTCTTGGGGGGGGGGCCTCGATTACACCCCATTCACTCCAGTGGGGTTGGGACGCCAACTTTCTGGAAGTTGGGACCTATAGTAAACCCCGCTGGAGTGGGGGAGGGGATGCTAGAGGCCCAGAAAGTTCAGTCCCAGACCCAAGAAATAGCATTGAAATTACATGATGCATAATATATTAAACTTGCATCAACTTCTGGCATGGAGCTGGATATCCGGCACTGGGCAACATACCCAGAGCCGAGTGACAACCATGGATTGCGCTAATCAGGCGCTACTTAAATCTCCTGGCTTGCTGCACTAAAAAATCAGCACAGGTAGAATCATCTCCATCATCATCTTGGGCAGGTAGCATCCTTGATTAATTGACATTCACAGTTTACAGATGTCCAATCCTGCCTTAGCCTGAATGGGGATCGAACCCTGTGATGTTGCCATTACTCTGAGCCACACCCAACCAGCTGAGCTAACTGTTTGCCAAAGTGCACCATACCTGATGCGAAATGTAATGGTTATTTTCCAGGAGCTCTTGCTCATTCTGAGGCTGGTTTTGTTGAACATGTTAAACCCTTTGTGCAACAGTTGAATCCCCACAATCTCTCACCTTAGGCAAACAAAGTGAATGGGCAGAGCTGAGGCGAGTGGGTTTCGGTGTAGGAAAGTGCAAAAGTATCACTTGGAACCTAAAATGAATGGAGCAAAGGGCCAGATTCTCTGGCCATTCACGCCCGCTGTCACTGCCAGCCGGAATGCAGAATTTGGCCCTCAGCTAAATCCCTGCTCACTCCAGCCGGACTGGGGAATCCCAACTGTGGGTAAGGACGGAGAATCCGGACCTAAATGGTGAAAAGTTAGGAATAGTGGAGTTCCAAGCAGACTTAGGGGTCATGTGCACTGATGACTAAATTGTCACCAACAGGTAGAGAAAATGATCAAAAAGGCAAATGGGATACTGGCCGTTACAGGAATTGAATGTAAAGAGGTGTAAGGTACTAGAATAAACCTGTTGTAAGCTATTCAAGCCTGGAATAAACAGTTGTAAGCATTACACTTTAGAAAGTTTGTATTTGTCTTGGAAGAAATGCATTGTAGAGTTACGAGAATGAAAGCTAAACTCTAAAGTTAAATTACATAGAGCTGACACAAGCCAGGAGGTTGTAGCTTTTGGAGTTTTCATGGGAAATAGAGAAGGTCGATAGAGAGAAACTATTCCCATTAGATGGTCACTCTGGTTTTAGGAAGCAGAGTCGCAAGATTTAGAGTCGCACCTTTCAGGAATGAAATCACAAAACATGCCTTCGTGCAAAGCATACTAAAAATTTGCTTCTCATTTTTCCAAAAATGGCAATTGATGTTTTCTTAATTGTTAAATTTGAATCTGAGGTTGAAATGTTCCTTACCAAGGATATGAAGGAAAGGCAGGTAAATGGAATTAGGTTAGATTAATTATGATCTCATTGAAAGGAACAGAATGGATTTGAGGGGACAAGTGGCTCCCTCCATTTCCCATGTTCCTTGTGCATCATCATCAGCAGTATAGAACATCAGTAACAACAGTGTTATCGATGAGCATTATAACGATAACTGATTAGATTATACATGAGCAGACTAAAAGTTAGTGCAAGAGGCCTATGCACGCTGTTATGGTGCAATTTACGTGAATCTTGACTTCTATTCACTTCCTTCCACCAGTCATGTAATCCCCAGAGAGGGACACAAAACCATAGAGAGGGTTTGCTAGCAAAATGCTCCTTCAGTCTCTGGAGGCAATGGAAATTCCAGGAAGTTGCAGAGACAGCCTAAAAAAGCATTTGATAAGGTGCCTCACAAAAGATTGCTGCAGAAGGTTAAGGTGCAGGGAGTCGGGGGTAGGGTGTTAGATTGGATAGAGGATTGGTTGTCTAATAGAAAGCAGAGGGTAGGTATTAATGGGTGCTATTCGGATTGGCAGCTTGTAACTAGTAGAGTGCCTCAGGGTTCGGTGCTGGGGCCTCAACTGTTTACCATTTACATTGATGATCTGGAGGAAGGGGTAGAGTGCAGGGTGACGAAATTTGCTGATGACACGAAGATGAGTGGAAAAGCAAATTGCGTGAAGGGTGTGGAAAGCCTGCAGAGGGATTTGGATAGGTTGAGTGAGTGGACGAGGACCTGGCAGATGGAGTATAATGTTAGCGAGTGTGAGGTCATCCACTTTGGTAGGAATAACGGTAGGAAGGATTACTATTTAAATAGAGAAAAGCTGCAGCATGCTACAGTGCAGAGGGACCTGGGGGTCGTTGTGCATGAATCGCAAAAACACAGTATGCAGGTGGAGCAGGTGATTAAGAAGGTGAATGCAATGTTGGCCTTTATTGCTAGAGGGATAGAATATAAAAGTAGGGAGGTTCTGTTACAGCTGTATAGGGTGCTGGTGAGGCTGCAGCTGGAGTACTGTGTGCAGTTTTGGTCACCACATTCAAGGAAGGATATATTGGCATTAGAGGGGGTACAGAGAAGGTTCACTAGGCTGATACCAGAGATGAGGGTGTTGGATTATGAGGAGAGACTGAATAGGCTAGGTTTGTACTCTTTGGAGTTTAGAAGGTTGAGAGGGGATCTTATAGAGATGTATGAGATAATGAAGGGGATGGATAGGGTAGAAGTTGAGAGACTCTTCCCGCTTAGCAAAGATAGCAGGACTAGAGGGCACAGCCTCAAGATTAGGGGGGTGCGGTTTAGCTCAAAGTTGCGGAGGAATTTCTTCACGCAAAGGGTGTTGAATCTTTAGAATTCTCTGCCTGATGAGGTGGTGGAGGCTTCCTCACTGAATATGTTCAAGTCAAGAGTGGATAGGTTTTTGATTGATAAGGGAATTAAGGGTTATGGGGAGAAAGCGGGAAAGTGGTACTGAACCACTACAGATCAGCCATGATCTTATTGAATGGCAGGGCAGGCTCGAGGGACTGGCTGGCCTACTCCAGCTCCTATTTCTTATGTTCTTATGTAAAATATGCAACTATGGCCACACTAGGAAATCCCTTTAACAATTCTTGCAATAAATTCACACTCACTGCACAATTACTAATTCTCTTTGGGAAAAAAACCCACCTGACATCCAACCCAACTCTGCATTTCCATAATTCAGACTCATCCCCCCACAGCAGTATCACATAACTTACCCAGTTTTAAATAAACTATCAGCATGGTCCAAATCTAATTGCTTCATTATTTTAAGGACCTCAATCAAAATCCCCTTGAAGGTTATGTTTCCTCAGTGTTAAATGCCTCAAATCTCTCAGCCAGTCATGGTACTGAAGGGTTTTAAAGTCAAGTATCAATTGAATGATCCTCCTTTTAATTTATATCACTCACTAAAATAAAGGGTTCAAACTGGACTTACTGGCACCCAGCTGGTGGGTTGGGGATGAGGGGGTGGTCATGGACAGTAGAGTGGACTATTAGGAGATCAGATACCGGTAGAGTGGGCTGTAGGAGATCAGGGACCAGTAGAGTGGGCTGTAGGAGATCAGGGACCAGTAGAGTGGGCTGGAGGAGATCAGGGACCAGTAGAGGGGGCTGGAGGAGATCAGGGACCAGTAGAGTGGGCTGGAGGAGATCAGGGACCAGTAGAGTGGGCTGGAGGAGATCAGGGACCAGTAGAGTGGGCTGGAGGAGATCAGGGACCAGTAGAGTGGGCTATAGGAGGCTTAGGGGCTGGTAGTGTGACCTGTAAGAAACCAGGGTTTGGTAGAGTGCCTGACAGGCTTCTGCCATCGTGTCATTGTATCAGTGGTGAGAAAGGCAAAATCTCCAAGTGGCATGTAGGTCTCAGCACCCCCCTGGTGTGGGGCTTGGAGAGGTGTATAGGATGATGGGGAGGGAACTATTATTTCCTCAGGAGACAAGGAGGGAGGCCCTGGAGGTTTCGACATGGCCACTGAGAGGTTTCCCGTCCAATCACTAGGGTCTGATGTTCTGCCATAGAAACAACATTTCCCAACTTTTTCTTTCTTTCTCACTGCCTCAGCAGTGGCCCATCTCTGTTGGTGGTGCTGCTGCGGCTGCAAAACTGTCAGAACTCTGGACTGTAAATGTGGAAAACCAACCTGTTGTCTTCAATTGGACGGCATTCCCAGTAACGGCCTCTTAGTCTGCGCTGCTGGGGATTGCTGCCACAATTCTAATTGAGCTCAAGTCCCACAAATTGGGTCAATGTAAGGACAGGAAAAGCTTGCCATGCGGATTAAACGAAGCCCAACCACAGTCTAATACAAAGACAGTCTGGTATCTTTTGTTTAGTACTTAGCGAAATGATAATAAACTGGGGTAATGTTTCTGCTGAATTTGCATTCCACATCTATCTTCCTTTTAAACATTAATCTTCTTTACTTGTGCCAACTAGCTGGATGCCACATCTGACAAGATAGATATTTGTGTTATGTTTACAGGATGTGTTTACAGGATGTTCAACTATTTATCCACAGAGGACCGGGGTTTGATTTACACCAATGTTAAATTAAGCTTACAGCAGTTTAAAAATATTCTCTGCAGCACGATATAGAGGAGTCGATGTGTATAAAAGCCAGACAGGGCTATCGCTGAAATGCTGTACGGTCTCAACGTGAGAGTAAATCCACAGAGATGGCCTTATTCCTGTTGAGAGCAGGTAGGTTTAGTTGTCAGGAGCCTCAACACCAGTGTGAGGAGGGCTCATCAGTTTAATTAATAGATCTCATCAGTGAGGACTCAGTGAACTGTTATGACCTCAAATCCAGAGAAGAAACAAAGATAACTGAGCAGATACCTGCATTATTGGTAAGTTCCACTGAGAGAGGGCTACACATAGAACAACTACAGCACAAACAGGCCCTTCAGCCCACAAGTTGTGCTGATCTTAACCTACTAGCTTACCTATAACCCTCAATCCTATTAAATCCCATGTACTCATCCAGAAGTCTCTTAATCTGAATTTGCCTCTACCACCACCAATGGCAGCCGATTCTACTCACCCACCATCCTCTGAGTGAAAAACTCACCCCTGACATCTCCTCTATACCTGTTCCCCAGCACCTTAAACTTATCCTTCTACTAACCCTAGTCATCTAAACGGTAATATTGACAAATAGAAAGTATTACTGAGTCCATCAATCAGAACTGTGTGGACAGTTTTATCTTTTCACAATGAGGGAGATTGAAGTTACATTGAAGTAAGACACATTTTGCCAGAGCAGTACACTTCCTTATTAGCATACTGCACTTGGCATCTGACCTCAAGTCACTGAAATGTTAATCAGTTCAGCTTTCAGACTAAGGGGTCTCCCGTTCAAGGTGGAGACAAGGAGGAACATCTTCTTGGAGGATCATTAATCTTTGGAATTCTCTGTTCTTGAGAGTAATGGAGGCTGGATCATTGACTACATTCAATGCTGAGTTCGAGGGATTTTTTTGATCAAAGAGGGAGTCAAATGGTTGAAGTTCTGTCTGAATGGGGCAATGAATAAAAAGGGCTTTTGGACAGTATTGAAGCAATTTGAGCCTTATTATCTCCGAAGACACTCTAATGGCCCCTGTGGGCTTGGAGAACAAATTCAAAGGGAAAGATCAAGAAGCCATCTATATTTCTGAACCCAAGCTGGCCAACCAGAGTACTAGTCTGCTAGGACAAAGATCCATGCAACTTTCCTTTCAAATTCTTAATGGTTGGAATATTAACAATCTCAAGAACAGCGTAATATATACCCTTCCTCAAAGCCAAGGTGAAAGGTGGGAGTCATGCCCTGTCATTCCCCAACTGGACTGCAAATCAGTCTGTCATCTTCCCTTGACCAAGCAAGACCTCAGAAAAGGGGCTGTGTCTGAGTTTGAATGTCTGGTACAGTTTGCCCTGTTACTTCTTGAACTTCAGTGCCAACACCTGCACCTCTAGCTCATTGTCGATGTCATCTCTATCAGTAAAGTGAATTATCTAGCATTTTTCAACCTGTCAACCTCTATAAAGGAGAACACTTTGATGCTGAACTCTGGACACATGTGAAACAATTCTTTGCCTGTAAATCTTTCTTTCTCTAGTGCAGGGGGCTATGTAGTGACATCTGCTCCTGTGTTTTGAATATGTCCAAATAAACTAACCCTCAGAGTTTACCTTACCGATCAAAGTGGGATCACACCAAGCAGAGGGGATGGGAAATACACCGTTGCTTATAAAGAGAGAGTCAAAACTCCTCTCTGATTGAAAAATCAGGCCTGTTTCAATTAAACCCATCTCCTCTGTAACAATTCCAAAAGGGAATTGAAAAGAAATAAATGCAGAGTTATGAGAAAAACGCAGGGACTGGGATTGAATAGTCACACTTTCAGACAGCTGGTACAGGTACAATGGGCTGAATGGCCTCTTTCTGTGTAGTATAACTCTGGGTAATCTATCTGATGGTAATTCGGTCACCTTGCCTTATTAATTCTGCACATTCTAGCAAATATCGACATATATGGAGAAAAGAGAAGAAGCTTTTCTGTCACCAGCTTTGGGAGGGTTTTGTGTATGAAATCATTGTGCAAGTGAGTTACTTGACATGTAAATTAAACTATGATCAATCATTCTGAAGGAGCAGATTAAACATTTGAGGCTCTGGGTAGATCTTCATCCTCACAGTCTGAGTGGTTATGTAGCAATGCAGATTGGCAACAATTTATAGAATCTACCTCATTCAATGGAAATCAGATGAATTCTATAAAGGCAGGTGATCCAATCGTCAAGTTGATGCTCAAATGGTGAATACTATCTACAAGATTTCAACTGACATTTTTGTGCCTTAAACTTCTATCATTCTGTGGTAAATGTTCCTTATTTTCTACTTATCTAAGGTGAAGGGACAAAGACCATTTTCTTGTGTCATGGATCTGCCTAGTGACAGTATTCAATGAGGATGGTAAGGTATGACATTTCTCAGTGATAAAATTAGCAGATAGAATCAGATATATACAGCCGAGTGTGTGGGCATCTGCTATTGGCTGTAACAAAGAACTAAAGCAAAGACCAATACAGCTACAAAGAGCCAATCTCTGATCCACACTGAGTATGGACAATGAGTACCTTCCAGCAACAAGAAAGAAAATCTGTTTTCATTCAATCTCTTGTGTATATTCACATCAAGAATACACACATGAGATGATTGTCAAACTACAGAATGATGATGATGATGATATACACAATGGACAAAGTGCAACAAAGACTTATTTCACACACACAGTCTTCAGAAAAACATAGATGCCATCTGAAATGTTTGCAAAGAGTAAAATTATCTGTTCTAAGAAAGTTGGTAACAGCTTGCTTTTGGCCAAATTGACATAGGGGCAAGACCAACATACACCTCTGCGAGTTCAATAAAACACATATTCACAGATATGTAGGACCATGACCAAACATTCCGCTGTGAAACTTTTGCTATGTAATAATTCACTCATTCTATGTGCAGGACCCATAGTCCTGGAACGCAAGTGTAATCAATCCTCCTGAGTGTCACAGATGTTCTACGTCTTCCAAAGATCCAGCGATTACAGATCTATCTGCATGTCAGGACCTCACACTGATAATAATCTATAGAATCAGGCAGACATCACAAGGTAGATCAACCTCAGAACCTGCTCCTATCATCACAGGTCATGACTTAACATCAAAATGTACTGATAAATTGGCAGTTTCAAGGGAGCTGCAACATACACTTGCAGGAGAATGCAAGTTGATCAATTGATCCACCACATAAGTGCAGCATCCATATGCAAGATGAACTAAATGTCAAACTAATCATAATGGGAACGACAGAAGTATTAGAAGAATACAAGTGCTCAATCACAGGTTACAGAGACGACTGAATCCTTGAGAGTGTGCCTGACCCATAACATTGATACACTGTCCTGACAAAAATCCACTTTAGCAGAGTTAAATCCAAGAGGTGCAGGTACAAAATTCTTCTTGCAGCTTGATGCCAGGCATGACTCCTGGTCAGTACGCTTTGCCAAGAAATCCCAGGAGCTTCCTATATTCTCTACCCCATTCAGAAGATATTATTTTCAATGACTTCCTTTGGGCTAACAGCCAGGATGTCTTTAAACTCACAGAGACCACATTTGTGTTGCAGATGATATAGCTGATGTGGGAAGAACAATACATGAATGATATCATGATATCTTCATTTATTGATGCCAGTGGCACGTATCATTAAAGATAAAGATGCCTTATTTATTATATATTACTTCCTAATACCACTAACTGATTGTCTATCTGTATTCCAGACTGTTACTTCCACTAATCTGGGGACCAATTCATAATGTTCCTCGTTCTGCATTGCTAACTTTTTGATATAAGTCTTAAATTTATCTTTTACTAACTTGAATCTGTGTCCCCCCCCTTTCTTGAATTCAGTGTGAAATTTGATCTTAAATTTTAGCATCTGCAGTAGTTTGTTTTGGCACGACAAGCAATTCCTGTCTTTATTTCAGTTTGAAGTAATCTTACACCTTTTCGATTCTCTGAACTATTTCATGTACTTTATGGGATTGTCTCTTGGTTGCTTCGTTTACATGATGATTAGCTGTAGGGATGGACAATAAATGCTGCCTAGTCAATGGCACCCAGATCCTGTGAATTTCTAAAAAACGTACCTTCAATCTTTCCTTATAACTTAATCTTCTGAGAGTAACAACCTACCATACTTGTCTATGCACAAACTTCCATAATTGTCTCCCTTTTTCTCTGGTGAAGTATTGGAAAATGTGCTCAGAGTGGGGCCTGATCCGCATACGGTGCAGTTTAATTTTGATCTGCTCTGACTATTTAGACAAGACTGCACGGTAGCACAGTGGTCAACACTGCTACTTCACAGTTCCAGGGTCCTGGGTTCGATTCCTGGCTCGGATCACTGTCTGTGTAGAGTTTGCACATTCTCCTTGTGTCTGCGTGGATTTCCTCCAGGTGCTCTGGTTTCCTCCCATAGTCCAAAGATGTGTGGGTTAGGTTGATTGGCCATGCATTGATATTGCCCCTTGGTGTCCAAGGATGTGTAGGTTAGAGGGATTAGTGGGTATAATATTATAGGGGTAGGACTGGGTGGATTGTGTCTGGTGCAGACTCGATGGGCCGAAGGGCCTCTTTCTGCACTGTAGGGTTTTATGATTCTATTGTAAGCTCAGTGTGGATTGACTCTGTTATCAGCTGCTCTGCATCAAGCTTCCTGATACACCTCAGTCCCTTTCACCGTTACCTTTAGAGATTTTGCCTCCGCTCATGGAGTATGCATTGACTATTTTCCCTTCTTGAATGCAAATTGTCTTAAATTTCACCTGTCATTTTGTGTCCAGTTGCCTATGGTGTCAACTTTAAGTTAATTCAACAGGGATTGAACAAAAGGGCAGTGTTTAGCCCTTCTCAGTATTAGTCTCCATTGACATTAATTAGAATAGACTAAGACAGGGTGTGAAAACAGTCTTCTGTGTGATTCCATCAGTTTCCCATTGGTGTGCTAGGTTAAAATTACCCCCAGTTATTCGATCCAGCCCACTTTGAAATTTCTGAGCCCCCTTCTTTGATCCTGCTGCTCCTCAATGTTTGCTTTCATGTGCAACTATGATCACATTGCATTGAGGTTTGGAATCCAAATTATTATGCTGATTGAGAAACAACAGTGATTCCAACACTCATTTCTGCAGCACCCCATTCATTATTCCAACTCCCAATTCTAACATAAGCCTTCCCACGACTACGCATTGATGTCTAACCTTTAGGCAGATTCTTATCATTATTGAAGATTGACTCTAGATTCCAAAGCTTTGAGTTTCACTGAAAGTCTTTCATGTGGAACTTTATTGAATGTATTCTGGAAATCTATGTATTCCATGATGCAGACTTTCTCACAGTCCATTCCCCATAGAACCCTACAATGCAGGAAGAGGCCCTTTGGCCCATCGAGTCTGCACCAACAATAATCCCATCCAGGCCCTACCCCCATATCCCTATGTGTTTTACCTGCTAATGCCTCTAAGCATCCCAGGACTCTAAGGGATAATTTTTAGCACAGCCAATGAACCCAACCTGCACATCTTTGGACTGTGGGAGGAAACTGGAGCATCCAGAGGAAACTCGCACAGACACGAGGAAAACATGCAAATTCCCCACAGACGGTGACCGAAGCTGGGAATCGAACCCAGAGCTATGAAGCAGCTGTGCTGCCCATGTGTTTTCACTTATATAACTGAAGTCAAGATCGGATCAGACAATATTTCTTTTCTGACGGGAACATAGAACATAGAACATTACAGCACAGAACAGGCCCTTCGGCCTTCGATGTTGCGCCAACCAATATAAAAAGCAATGCCCCTCCAAACTAAACCATTCCCTTCTCTTCCATATACTTATCAACTAACCTCTTAAACGCCACCAAACTTGGCGCATCTACAACTGCTGCAGGCAGGGCATTCCACTCCCGAACCACCCTTTGGGTAAAGAACCTGCCTCTGATATCCGTCCTATATCCAGCATACGGGTGGGGTAGGGCATGGTTTGAAATGCGTATACTTTAATGCAAGGAGTATCGCAATAAGGGGGAGGAACTTGCAGCTTGGACCAGTACCTGGAACTTCGATGTTGTGGCCATTTCAGAGACTTGGGTACAGCAGGGACAAGAATGGATGTTGCAGGTTCCGGGGTTCAAATGCTTTAGTCGGAGTAGAGAAGAAGGTAGAAGGGGGGGAGGAGTGGCATTATTAGTCAAAGACTGTATCACAGTGACAGAGAAGAAGTTTGATGAGGACTTGTCTGTTGAGGTAGTATGGGCTGAGATTAGAAACGGGAAAGGAGAGGTCACCCTGTTGGGAGTCTTTTATAGACCTCCTAAAAGTTCTAGAGAGGTTGAGGAAAGGATTGCAAAGTCAATTCTGGTCAGGAGTGAAAGTAATAGGGTAATTGTTATGGGGGACTTTAACTTTACTAATATTGATTGGAATAGCTATAGCTCTAGCTCGTTAGAGGGGTCAGTTTTCGTACAAAGTGTGCAGGAGGGTTTTTTGACTCAGTATGTAGATAGGCCAACTAGAGGTGAGGCTACATTGGATTGGGTGCTGGGCAATGAGCCAGACCAGGTGTTAGGCTTGGAGGTTGGTGAACATTTTGGTGATAGTGACCACAATTCGGTTACGTTCACCTTAGTGATGGATAGGGATAGGTATGAAGCTGGGGGCAGTAGTTATAGCTGGGGGAAGGGTAATTATGAGGCCATCAGGAGAGAATTAGGGTGCATAGATTGGACTAGGAAGCAACAGGGACTGGGAACATCTGGAATGTGGAGCTTATTCAAGGAGCAGCTGCTGCGGGTCCTTGATAAGTATGTCCCTGTCAGGCAAGGAGGAATGGTCGAGTAAGAGAACCTTGGTGTACGAAAAAAGTTGATTTGCTGGTTAAAAGGAAAAAGGAGGCTTATGTCAGGATGAGGATTGAAGGCTCGGTTAGTGCAATGGATAGATATAGATTAGCCAGGAGGGAGCTAAAGGGGGAATTGAGGAGAGCAAAGAGAGGACATGAGAAGACTTTGGCTGATAGGATTAGGATTAGTGGGAAGTTGTGCGTGGAGCCTGAGGAGATTGGAGAGGTACTGAATAAATATTTCTCTTCGGTATTCACGCAGGGTGATGTAAATGTAGTTATGGGGAACACTGAGGTACAGGGTAGCAAACTGGAAAGTATCGAAGTAGATAGGGAGGATGTGCTAGATATTCTCGAGGGTTTGAAGTTGGATAAGTACCCTGGGCCGGACGGGATTTACCCTAGGATTCTCTGGGAGGCAAGAGAGGAGATTGCAGAGCCTCGGGCTCTGATCTTCAGGTCGTCGTTGGTTACGGGTGTGGTTCCGGAGGACTGGAGGATAGCGAATGTGGTCCCGTTGTTCAAGAAGGGGAAGAGAGACCTTCAAGGGAATTATAGGCCAGTGAGTCTTACTTCTGTTGTGGGCAAAGTATTGGAGAGAATAATTAGGGATAGGATTTATACTTATTTAGAGAGTAATGAATTGATTGGAAATAGTCAGCATGTTTTTGTGAAGGGTAGGTCGTGCCTTACTAACCTCATTGAGTTTTTTGAAAAAGTGACTAAAGAGGTGGATGGGGGTAAGGCAGTTGATGTGGTATATGTGGACTTTAGTAAGGCATTTGATAAGGTGGCCCATGGAAGACTTCTGCAGAAAATGCAGATGTATGGGATAGAAGGTGATTTAGCTAATTGGGTTAGGAATTGGCTAGCTGATAGAAGATAGAGGGTGGTGGTTGATGGGAGATATTCATCTTGGAGTTCGGTGACAAGTGGTGTACCTCAGGGGTCTGTTTTGGGGCCCTGCTGTTTGTAATTTTTATAAATGATCTGGATGAGGGTATTGAAGGATGGATTAGTAAATTTGCAGATGACACTAAAGTCGGTGGAGTGGTAGATAGTGAAGAGGGGTGTTATAGTTTGCCGAGGGACTTGGACAAGTTGCAGAGCTGGGCCGAGAGGTGGCAAATGGAGTTTAATGTGGAAAAGTGTGAGGTAATGCACTATGGCAGAAATAATAAATGTGTAGAGTATAGGGCAAATGGTAGGATTTAGTAGTCTAGATGAACAGAGGGATCTTGGTGTGTATGTGCATAGATCCCTGAAAGTAGGCAGTCAGGTCGAGAAGGTTGTTAGGAAGGCATATGGAGTATTGGCTTTTATTGGTAGAGGGATGGAATTTCGGAGCCGCAACGTCATGTTGCAACTGTACAAAACTCTAGTGCGGCCGCACTTGGAGTCTTGTGTGCAGTTCTGGTCCCCACATTATAAGAAAGATGTGGAGGCATTGGAGAGGGTACAGAGGAGGTTTACCAGGATGTTGCTGGTATGGAGGGCAGGTCTTATGAGGAGAGGCTGAGGGATTTGAGGTTGTTTTCGTTAGAAAGGAGGAGGCTAAGAGGGACCTGATCGAAACATATAAGATGATTAGAGGTTTAGATAGGGTGGACAGTGATAGCCTTTTTCCTAGGATGGAAAAAGCTAGCACGAGGGGACACAGCTTTAAATTAAGGGGTGATAGTTATAGGACGGATATCAGAGGCAGGTTCTTTACCCAAAGGGTGGTTCGGGAGTGGAATGCCCTGCTGCAGCGGTTGTAGATGCGCCAAGTTTGGTGGCGTTTAAGAGGTTAGTTGATAAGTATATGGAAGAGAAGGGAATGGTTTAGTTTGGAGGGGCATTGCTTTATATATTGGTCGGCGCAACATCGAAGGCCGAAGGGCCTGTTCTGTGCTGTAATGTTCTATGTTCTATGTTCTATGTTCTATAACTATCACCCCTTAATTTAAAGCTGTGTCCCCTCGTGCTAGCTTTTTCCATCCTAGGAAAAAGGCTATCACTGTGCACCCTATCTAAACCTCTAATCATCTTATATGTTTCGATCAGGTCCCCTCTTAGCCTCCTCCTTTCTAACGAAAACAACCTCAAATCCCTCAGCCTCTCCTCATAAGACCTGCCCTCCATACCAGGCAACATCCTGGTAAACCTCCTCTGTACCCTCTCCAATGCCTCCACATCTTTCTTATAATGTGGGGACCAGAACTGCACACAATACTCCAAGTGCGGCCGCACTAGAGTTTTGTACAGTTGCAACATGACGTTGCGGCTCCGAAATTCAATCCCCCTACCAATAAAAGCCAAGACTCCATATGCCTTCTTAACAACCTTCTCGACTTGACTGCCTACTTTCAGGGATCTATGCACATACACACCAAGATCCCTCTGTTCATCTAGACTACTAAGAATCCTACCATTTGCCCTATACTCTACACATTTATTATTTCTGCCATAGTGCATTACCTCACACTTTTCCACATTAAACTCCATTTGCCACCTCTCGGCCCAGCTCTGCAACTTGTCCAAGTCCCTCTGCAAACTATAACACCCCTCTTCACTATCTACCACTCCACCGACTTTAGTGTCATCTGCAAATTTACTAATCCATCCTTCAATACCCTCATCCAGATCATTTATAAAAATTACAAACAGCAGGGGCCCCAAAACAGACCCCTGAGGTACACCACTTGTCACCGAACTCCACGATGAATATCTCCCATCAACCACCACCCTCTGTCTTCTATCTGCTAGCCAATTCCTAACCCAATTAGCTAAATCACCCTCTATCCCATACATCTGCATTTTCTGCAGAAGTCTTCCATGGGCCACCTTATCAAACGCCTTACTAAAGTCCATATATACCACATCAACCGCCTTACCCCCATCCACCTCCTTAGTCACTTTTTCAAAAAACTGAATGAGGTTAGTAAGGCACGATCTACCCTTCACAAAACCATGCTGACTATCTCCAATCAATTCATTACTCTCTAAATAAGTATAAATCCTATCCCTAATTATTCTCTCCAACACTTTGCCCACAACAGAAGTAAGACTCACTGGCCTATAATTCCCTGGAAGGTCTCTCTTCCCCTTCGGGAACTCCCGAAGAGTTCCGGGAACTCCCGGAATGCCTGGTTGTTGACGTGCCTTCTTCTGAATGGACAGATCATTGGCAACATTGTCATGTCAGGGATCCGTGGCCCTTTGCAAACCCTGTTCTCACTGACAATGGGAATAAGACCTTTTCCTGCAGCATTATTGATTTGCGCATGTTTTATATCTGACAGGCTGTGGACCCCAATGGTAGGGCAAAGAAAACAGGGAAAAAAAAGATATGGCTTATAAAGGGATATCGAACAAAGATAAAAAATGGAATTCAGGTACAGCTCAGCTATAATCAAAATGATGACGGAATATGGGACTGAATGGAATATTGCAATTCCAATGTTCCACACATCCAAAGTGGAAATCAGAAAACCATTCTGGAATAGAAGTTACCTTTTCCCATTTGTTTGTGTGGATCAGATGGAGGTCACTGGGTTGGGAATGTGTTCAGTGAGTACTTACAGCTGCAAAGAGAATACTTGGATGGAATCCACAATTCCACTCTCTGCTTGCTGCTCTCTTGCCTGTTATGGGCTTGGGGAAGAAAGCCAGCACTAATTTGACATTTTGGTTTTGTTTTAATCCAAGTGGACAGAGTGCAGTTCTTCCTGTAAGAAACCTCTGGCAAGAGATTTAGGAAATTTGTCTTCTCATCATTGCTTCAAGTCATTCATGGTTCAATGGTAACACTCTCGCCTTTGAGTCAGGAGGTTGGAAGTTCAAGTCCCTTCAGAGACTTTGGCCTAGAATTCACACTGAAGGAGTCGCTGTTCTTCACACAAAAGGTCTGCCTCTCAAGGCGGATATAAAAGCTTCCCATGGAACTGTTTTGAAGATGATCTCTCCCAAGTCTTCTGGCCAATACAACCTTCATCACTGAATTAGATTATTTGGACTTTTATATAAACCTTGCAGAAGGAGGCCATTTGTTCCATCGCGTCTGCACTGACCACAATCCTATCCAGGCCCTATCCCCGTAACCCCACACATTTACCCCAGCTAATCACCTGACATTAAGGGTCAATTTAGCATAGCCAATCAACCTAGCCCGCATGTCTTTGGACTATGGGAGGAAATCAGAGGCCACGAAGGAACCCCCGCAGATATGTAGAATTGAACCCGGGTCACTGTGCCGCACCAAGGTGGTTGCTTGTGGGATCTGGCAATGTGCAAACAGGCTTGGGAACTCTTTAGTAATGGACTTGCAGCTAAATCTGGGATCTTACCTTCCCAGTCTCTGGAGGGAGCGTTGGAAGGGGGGCTCGTTTTGGGTAAGACATTGGGAAAAGGTTTTACGCAGAGAGAGAAAATAGTTTGGTGGGGGGGAAATTCTCTAGTTGGCACAGAGCACCAAGGAACCACTACCCCCTTTCAAAAGTCATCAGTCCACAGAGGGAAAGCTGCCAGGCTGCTGCTTGAGTAAAGGACTCTCCCGCTGCCCATTAAATCCCGATGGGGGCAACATGATGGGTTTTTAGTGAGCAATAATTTCTTTTAAGAGCATCAACTGGCAGGCAACCACCTGAATCACTCTGTTGGGGTGGTTGAGAGTGGGCTACCTGGCTAGTGGGCACAATGCCAATAGTTTGGCACCTTATTTTATGGGCCCACCTTAGGAAGAGCAGATTTACAGGAATGATCCCTAGACTCAGAGGTTTAAATTATGAGGAGAGATTGTCAGGGGCGGGTTGTATCCCTGGCATTTAAAAGATTAAGTTGAGATTGAGAATATTAACGGGACAGGTGGGGTGTTTAGAGATGATCCATTTGCACTGGTTGTGGAGTCGGGAACTTTGTCTGACAATGAGAGCCAAATGTTTCAGGGAAGAAATCAGGAAGCATTTCCACGCACAAAATTCTGAACCTTTTCTGCAGTTTGGAGTTCGTATTTGATCATTTAAATTTTTCAACCTGAGATTGATAGATTTTTATTAATCAAGGATTAAAGGATATAGGGAAAGGCTGACTATCTGAAGTTCGATCATCAATCAGTTTTGACCTTATTGCATGTGATGGTTCAGGCTTGAGCAGCTAAATGGTCTACACTTGTTCCGATTTCCTTAGGTGTTTTGGCAATAGCAACATCAGTTTGCATTTATGTAGCACCTTTCATTGAGTAAAATGTTCCAGAGAGCTTGAGGCAAGATTTAACACAGAGTCAATAAGAGGGCAATTGGATCAGTGACCAAATGCTACCTCAGGGAGATTTACTGAAGGAATGTCTTAAAGGAACATAGAGAAATGGACAGGCACAGATGTTTTGGGATGGTATGCCTGAGTTTGGGCCAGTGTTATTGGAAGCAGAGTTCTCAGGAGGATTTCTCTTTGTCCGTGGGATCATCTCTGTGCCAACTCCTTGTTGGTGTACAATGCACTAAAGCAAAACATTCACACTGGAGTATTCTTGACAGGTGCCAACAGCTCTGTGCGGCTGTCACAGGCAGAATGTGAATCTATCCATAATTGATAGGCTTGTGTCGAACAGAAGTCTTTTTTTCTTACCATCAGCTGGGTTATCCCAATGAAATTATTCCAGCAGCAGGTGTTCTTGTGAGTTTCTTTTTTAAATAAAAAGCTGATTTATTATACACTTATTCCAGATGTTTAAAACACAGTGTCTCATCTACACCAGCACGCACACAAAATTAGACACACTTATAGATAAACAATATGGCTACAACTTATAATTATCTCAGTCTCTTTTGTAGCAGGCCTGTAGTTCCCTAGATGCTAATGCATTAATTGAAGATCTCATAAAGCAAAGGATTCTCAGTTTGGTGTGAAGCTTCTTGGAGTTGAATTTCCAGGAGGATGTTTCTCAGTTTGAACTCGATGTTGGAACAGATTGAAGGGAGCCCCTCTCCCACTTCCAGTGTATCACAGTTTGTTACCTTGTCTGAATGACTTGCAGAGGAACTCTGTAGCTGCAGATTCTAGGTGAGTTATTAGACAATAAAATGACTTTTCAAGATGTGACTTTTACAAGTTCAAAACGTCCTGTATTGTAATTTCACACTTCGAGAGTTTTGGACACAGTCTTGGTATCTGTGTGTTTTAGAATCATGGAATCCCTACAGTGCAGAAGGAGGCCCCTCATCCCATCGAGGACACACCAACTCCTCCCAGAACCTAGTTAAACAACCCCGCACATTTCCCTGCGAATCCCTTGACCCAGGGTCAATTTAGCATATCCAATCAACCTCACTTACACAAATTGTGGGAGGAAACCGAGCACTCGGAGAACACCCAGGCAGACACGAGGAGAATGTGCAGTCTCCACATAGACATTGACCCAAGGCTGGGATTAAATCCAGGTTCCCGGGTGCTGTAAGGCAGCAATGCTAACCACTGTGCCATCGTGCTATCCCGATAATGGCACATTCATTCAAGTTGAAATTACCCTCTGAATTAGTTCCAGGAAAGACGTTGATCGTGCATCAGTCAAGAAGGTTCTTTTTGTTCCCTCCTGAGACAGGGGAACAGCATAAATCCATAAAAAAAAATCAGGTGATACTCAGAAAAAATGACAGCAGCAGTAATTTAGTCAGCCCAATGTAATAGAAAATGGGTTCACTTTAGAATTTGTGATAGAAAAGCTGATATCTATTTGTTTCGGAATTCCAAAGCTCTCATCCAACTTGAGCAGGTCTCGCACAAGCATCTCTGTCCAGCTAAAGCTCGATCCCATGAAGTGACAAGCGGTCAGTTTTTTTGTTTTTCCCTGTGGTGGATGATAGCCGATACACTGGAATTTCCAGGACCAGATGTCTGGGTGATGCTTTGGCGCCTTACGATGTAAACAGCACTTAATGAAAATTACAACTGCGCTGGGGAATATAAACTCATGAGTAACCAGCTACCCATATGGTAAAGATTATAAATCAAAGGTCACGCTCATCAAACGGTTTCCCAAATGTCAAACGTAACCATTGATTTAGTGACAAGATGAAGAGAGGTGTGAGGGCTGTAATCTGCCCCCCATTACACACGTGCAAAGATCAGAGAGACTGACTCGGTAACAAGCTGCTGCTTACCATTACCACTTGTATATTTCCTTCTTAGAGAAACACTTACTACTTTGCTGAAAAGTCAGAAGCCGACATTTGTTGGGACATCATTATTTTTAAAGAAGGATTTAAAAAAAAAAGTAGGTTAAAATGGAGAACATGGTCTGAAGTTATTGAACTCAGTGTTGAGTCCAGAGGGTTGTAATGTACCCAATATGAAGGTGAAGTGCTGTTCCTCCAGTTTGTGTTGGGCTTCACTGGTATTTTGCAGCAGGAAACGTGGGCACGAGAACAAACCACTGAGTTGAAATGGCAAGCGATAGGAAGGTTGGGGTTATGCTTACAAACTGAGAGAAAGTGTTGCACCTTCTGAAATTGCATGGGAAGGAGAGATCGAAATTAGGAATTGGAAGTGAAGGAAGAGTGGACCAGAATGTCACAGAGGGAGTGCTCCCTGTGGAATGCTGACGGGGGTGGGGGTGAGGGGAAGCTGTGCTGGAGTTGGTGGAAATGGCAGAGGATGATCCTTTGACTGCGGAGGCTGGTAGGCTGGAGGACAGGGAAGAACTATTGTGGTTTAGAGAGGAAGGGCAGAGGTGCAGGAGATGGGTGCCTGGTCAGCCACACGAGGAATGGATACTCGGTACGGGAGGAATCTCCTCTCACCCCTCCTCTCAGAATCCCACAGGACTTTCTCCATCACTCACACCATTCCCACAGGACCTTCTCAAGAAAATGAGAAGGTGTAACATCTGTCCCTTTAGTGCTTCCCTTCTCATTGTCCAAGGCACCAAACACTTCTTCCAGATGAGACAGTGTTTCTTTGCACTTTGTTCGCCTGTGTTCACTGCTCCGATTGCAGACTCCTCTACATTCAGGAGATGAAATACATGCTAGAGATCGCTTTGCAGAACACCTTCATTCAATCCTCGAGCATGAGCCTGGTCTCCCTGTCGCTTTCATTTCAATTCACCGTCTTGCTCTTGCTGACACGTCTGTCCTTGGTTGTTGCAATATTCCATTGAACTCGGGGTAAAAAGGAGGTACAGCATATTATATTCCAATTAGGCACATTATAATCCTTTTAGTCTTTAACACCACTATTAACATTTCCTTTGTCTTGTACCCATAATATCTTCATCAAATCTCTCTTAGTTCCTATCTTTCCCTATCCTTCCCAGTCTGCTTCACCTATTCCACCTTCTGTTAAACTGTATATAATCCATCACATTCCTCCCTCCCTTTAACTCGGAGGAAGGGTCGTACTGGCTTGAAACACGAACTGTTTCACAGATGCTGTCAGACCTGCTGAGTTTTTCCAGCATTTTCTGTTTTACATAAATGTGAAAACCTGTTTTTAAAGTGCTTTGTACAAATGTTATTATTTAATGTAGGTTCAGCCAAGCTCTCCAGATTCCCTGGTGGCCCCGTGAAGGTTCTCTCCCCCAACCCACACAGAGTAATATACTATCATCTCCCATAGACATACAGTTATTGGACCCACCCGCATCTCACACACACACACACCCACGCACACATACATATACACACATATACATACATATATGCACATACACACACACACACACACACCCACGCACACATACATATACACACATATACATACATATATGCGCGCACACACACACACACACACACACACACACACACACACGGCAGCACAGTGGTTAGCACTGCTGCTTCACAGCTCCAGGGACCTGGGTTCGATTCCTGGCTTCGGTCACTGTGTGGATTTTGCACATTCTCTTCGTGTCTGCATGGGTTTCCTCCAGATGCTCCAGTTTCCTCTCACAGTCCAAAGAATAGCAGGTTAGGTTGATTGGTCATGCTAAAATTGCCCTTAGTGTCCTGAGATGCATGGGTTAGAGGGATTAGTAGTGGGTGGATATGGAGGTAGTTTCTGGGTGGGATTGTGATCGTTGCAGATTCGATGGGCCAAATGGCCTCTCTCTGTACTGTATGGATTCTACGATGATTTACACACACACACACACACACACACACACACACACACACATACTTAGTAATTGGCCACTCATCCACCATCACTCCTTCTCTTTCAGTCTCATTTCCAGTACATACGAAACAGTCACCAGCCTGGGTTAAGATTCTAGAACAGGAGCAGAAACACAGTCAGGTTTTGAAACATCCACCCAGGCCACACAACATCCTGGTATTTCCTGCAGCCAGTGAGTGACTGTGTTTGCTAACCTCAACCTGCACCAAGTCAATACACGGACACCCTTGGCCTCGCTGGCACTCACCGTTAGATGTCCTCAGGTTGCTTTGGGCACAGCATCTGCCCTTTTGCTGCTCAGTCTAATGGCTCCAGGGCTGGAATCTCCTCTCCACATTCACCATTGCTGCCTCAGAGGCATTTGTGACTATCAGTTTGAGAACTACAGTTTTAAGTAGGTTAATTGGGGGAAGGGCAGAAAAAAAAGGAAAAGTCTGTGATAGGGTGGAAGACAGAGGACATTAAATGACAGAAGAGCTGGTGCACAGAATCAAAGGTGGCAGGTTGTTAGAACAGTATAACGCCTTGGCCTCACTTATTATACCAGACACAAGATACTGATTGCTCATAAGAACAAATAACAAACAAAGTACAAAGGAACAGTACAGTACAGGAAAGAGGCCCTTTGGCCCCCTGATTCTGCACCACTCATTGGTCTAACTCGACTATTCGTTTGTATCCCTCCATTCCCAGTCTGCTCATGTGACTATCCAGGTAATTCTTAAACGATGCCAGCGTGTCTGCCTCCACCACCCTACTTGGCAGTGCATTCCAGGCCCCCACCACACTCTGTGTAAAAATCGTCCCTCGGAGTTATACCTCACCCCTCTCAGCTTGAGCATGTGACCGCTTGTGATCATCACCTCCGATAAGGGAAAAAGCTTCCCGCTGTTCATCCTATTCATAATTTTATACACCTCTACTAGGTCTCCCCTCATTCTCTGTCTTTCCAGAGAGAACAACCCCAGTTTACCCAATCTCTCCTCATAGCTAAGACTCTCCATACCAGGCAGCATCCTGGTAAACCTCCTCTGCATTCTGTCCAAAGTCTCCACATTCTTCTGGAAGTGCAGCGACCAGAACTGGATGCAGTATTCCAAGTGTGGCCTAACCAATGTTCTATACAGCTGCAACATCAGACTCCAGTTTTTATACTCTGTACCCCTTCCTATAAAGGCAAGCATGCCATATGCCTTCTTCACCAGCTTCTCTACCTATTCTGCCACGTTCGAGGATTTGTGAACTTGCACACCCAGATCCCTCTATGCTTCTACACTCATGGTTGTTCTGCCATTTATTGTATAGCTCCCCCCTACATTAGTTCTTCCAAAATGCATCACTTCGCATTTATCTGAATTAAATTGGGTGTATCTGGATTAAATAAAGGGTTTGCTAAACATGTGCATTCATTTATTAAGACTAGGCACATGAGTACAGTTATAAACAGGTGTAAAGTTTGAAGATACAAGAGCTGTGTGTGTGTGTGTGTGTGTGTGTGTGTGTGTGTGTGTGTGTGTGTGTGTGTGTGTGTGTGTGTATTCTGTTCAAAGTAAAGATGAAACTTAGACTGGATCACATGACATATTTCCCTTGATGACAGATTACACCATCTCCCTTTTTAAAGATACTTCCAAAGAAGCGTAACCATTGGTCTAACAGAGGGCAACAGAATGGTGATGCAAATTAGCTGTTGTAGGGAAGGTTTGCATCGACGCTGTCACAGATGGGTATAGAGGGATATTGGCCAAATGAAGGCAATTGGTTCTAACTTAATGGTAAAAAAGGGGGACCATGGACAAGTTGATCTCAAGAGCCTGTGTCCGTGCTGTAAACCTCTATGACCTGTTCATGTTCAGTTCCTATTATATAAGCACATTGAATTGTTGAATATATAAATCTTTAAAGTGTATAGGTAATCTCTGGTATGCCCAGATCTGGTGACAGTAATCTTGTGCGGGATATTCTTTAACTGCTTACAGTGATCCGTGAGATTCTCATTTTTAGATTTTGTTCCTGGTTTCTTTTCTGACCTGTTATATATTTAACTGGTTGTATGATTGCATTAAGAGCTGGTCAGATGATTTGATGATGATGTCATGTGGGGGTGTTTCACAAGCCCTGCCATTTAGATTCTATTTATACCCTACACAGTCTACATCTCCTTCGAATAATCAGTCGTTACTATTTTGAATCAATGTGTGCAAACAACTTCTTTCTCTTCTCATTTAAAACTCACAAGCCCTGACATAGTTAGGATATTACGCTATCCAGGATGTAATAGGCCTGTAACAGGGCTGAGGAGCTGGAATGGATCTGATATGTCATTGGTTTTGCCTCATCATTGAACTTTTGTTTGTAACAACTTCATTAATAAGAACGTAAGAACTAGGAGCAGGAGTCGGCCATCTGGCCCCTTGAGCCTGCTCCGTCATTCAATAAGATCATGGCTGATCTTTTTTGTAGACTCTCAGCTCCATTTATCTGCCCACTCACAGTAACCCTTAATTCTTTTATTGTTCAAAAATCTATCTATCCTTGCCTTAAAAACATTCAATGAGGGAGCCTCAACTGCTTCACTGGACAGGGAATTCCACTGATTCACAACCCTTTGCATAAAGAAATTCCTCTTCAACTCAGTCTGAAATCTGTTTCCGCTTATTTTGAGACTATGCCCCCTAGTTCATCTGCCAATGGAAACAACTTCTATCTTATCTATTTCCTTCATAATCTTATATGTTTCTATAAGAGCTCCCCTCATTCTTCTGAATTCCAATGAGTATAGCCCCAAGTCTACTCAGTCTCTCCTCACAAGCCAACCCTCTTACTCCAGAATCAACTTAGTGAATCTCCTCTGCACCCTCTCCAGTGCCAGTTAATCCTTTCTCAAGTAAGGAGACTAAAACTGTACACAGTAACTCCAGGTGTGACCTCACCAGCACCAGCTGCAACATTACTTTGCTGTTTTTAAACTCCATCCCTCTAGCAATGAAGCACAAAATTCCATTTGCCACCTTAATTACCTGTTGCATCCTGCAAACCAACTTCTTGTGATTCATGCACAAGGACACCCAGGTCCCTCTGCACATGCTGCAATTTTTTACCATTTAAATAATAGTCTATTTTGCTATTATTCTTATCAAATAGTAGCAGACCTCATGTTTACCAACATTGTACTCCAACTGCCAGACCCTCACCCACTCACTTAGACTATCTATATCCCCTTGTAGACTTTCAGCATTCTCCGCACACTTTGCTCTGCCACTCATCTTAGTATCATCTGTGAATTTTGATACATTAGGCCTGGTCTCCATCTATGTAAATGGTAAACAATTGCAGCCCCAACACTGAGACACATCACTAATCACTGATCGCCAACCAGAAAAACACCCATTTACCCCCACTGTTTGCTTTCTGTTGGTTAATCAATCTTCCATCCATGCTAATACATTACCTATAACACCATGCACCTTGAAATAGCAGTTTTTGGTATATGACTTGCAGAGGAACTTGGAAATTTTGATTAATACCCATTGACTTCCTCCTCTTATCTTCTGTTTGGTGAAGACCATTGGGGCAAATTTTCCCATTATGCCCAAAGGTCCAATGACCTCGGGCGGGGTTTTTCGATTTCAGGATGAGGCCGGCTAGTAAAATCACGCCCCACGAGTTTGAAGGTTCTTGCTCAAGAAACCTTGGTAAGTTACTGAAGTGTTCTGTGTAGGGTGCAGGGATTGTGAGTAGAAATGGGAACATCGGGGTGGTGGCGTGGGCTCATTGGGCCAAAGGGCCTGTTTCCCGTGCTGTTTTGTTCTTTGTAGAGTGGGACTGTTTACCAAAGTGAGGAGATAATTACGCTAAAAGCAAAACACAGCAGATGCTGGAAATCTGAAGTAAAAATGGAAAATGCTGGAAAAGCTCAGCAGGTCTGGCTGTATTTGTGGAGAGAGAAACAGAGTTAACATTTTGTGTCTGTGTGAGTCTCAGAACGGAGTTAATTCTATTTTTAATTCTACCCGCGCAGATGCTGCCAGACTCATTGAATTTTTCCAGCATTTTCTACAGATATTTAACCTTATTGGCTGGAGTACACTGCTTTGTGTGGGATTGTGTAAAGCTCCTTGTATTTGTTACTGCTGCACATTCAGGGAAGGAGAGCAGTGCACCACACTGCTTGTGACTTGTGGATGGGTTCGGGATGTCATTATCTGGGGAATTTGGGCCGTACGCCATGGAATGAGAAAAATGCCTTTAAGCAGCTCAGACCCAGCCATGTACAATCTCAGACTGTAGATAATGGAGTAACCTAAGCTGGCATGCAGCAATAAGTGGACAATATGCAAATTTGGGCTGAGTGCCAAAGAACATTTGTACCACACAAGTGCCAGGTTTGGCCACCTCCAGTCACAGAGAGCTTAACCACCTGCATTTGACATTCAGCGACGTTATCAATGCTGGATCCTGCTTCATCAACCTCTTGGAGCTTACTATTAATCAGCAACTCAACTGGAGCTGCCATAAAGCTACCACAGCTACAAGGACAAATCAGCTGGGAATGGCGTGGTAGAACTGCTGCCTCTCAGAACCAGGGACGTGGGTTCAATTCTGGCTTGGGTCATTGTTTGTTCGGAGTCTGCATGTTCTCCCCGTGCCTGCATGGGTTTCCTCCGGGTGCCCCGGTTTCCTCCACAATCCGAAAGACATGCTGGTTAGGTGCTAAGTTCTCCCTCAGTGTACTCGAACCGGTGCTGGAATATAGTGACTAGGGGATTTTCACGATAACTTCATTGCAGTGTATCTGTGTTAATGTAAACACCCTTGTGACACTAATAAACTTTAATGCTCCAGTGGGTGATGTACCATCACATTCCCCAGAACCCTTCCAACATTAACAAGGCACAGGTAAGGAATGTGCTGGAATACGCCACCACTCCCCCCCCCCATTCTGGATGAGTACAGCTTCAAATACAGTCAAGAAGAGAAGGTAGGAATGGGTAAGAAATAACATCCTCTCTAGAGATGTACATAACATGAGGAAGATTTTGTTCTTATTTGACCTACCCGGGGATTTATCCTATTTCATAAATGTTCTGTATAAATACTCCCTAATAAGCCTACTTGTGAAATTACTAAATAAACTAAAACTAAAACTGTTTGGGTTTAAGTTGAACTCCAAAATATCTATAGAACATAGAACATTACAGCGCAATACAGGTCCTTCGGCTCTTGATGTCGTGCCGACCAGCGGAACCAATCTAATGACCCTCTAACCTAAACTATTCCAATATTATCCATATGTCTATCCAATGACCATTTGAACGCCCTTAAAGTTGACAAGTCCACGACAGCTGCAGGCAGGGCATTCCACGCCCTTACTACCCTCCGAGTCAAGAACCTACCTCTGGCATCTGTCCTATAATTATCACCCCTCAATTTAAAGCTACGTCCCCTCATGTTAGCCATTACCATCCGAGGAAAAAGGCTCTCACTGTCCACCCTATCTAATTCTCTGATCATCTTGTATGCCTCAATTAAGTCACTATTAAGCCTAACTATTCCATTCTTCAACCCTATGTTTCTCCACAGACAAACATTTCCCCTATTCCAGCCTCTCAACCCCCACCAGCACAGTCATTACCTTTTATAGGGCATCTGACAATTTCAATCTCCAGCTCTCTGCAACCCCCCAGTCATATTCCCAGATAATTATCCATCTCCCTTTGTCAACCTCAAATACTTTATGGCTCGTTCACTGCATCTGTAAGATGCATCCAGGGACTTCTTCCAGACTTATTAAAGTCAACTTCTATTCCTGGATGCACAGTGTAAGTCAACCTGTCCAGTCTTCCACTTACACGCAAGGCTTTTTTTTATTTGCTGGATTGAAAAACCAGCTTTTTGGAGTTGGTTTAAATTCGGGTATATGGTGATTTCTTTTGAAAGTAGCCAATTGGTGCAGTGAGGTAGGCATTGACCAAAGGTAATGAGATTTTAGGAGATTATTAGGGGTAGGTGAGGAAGTAGGTGTTACCTCTGGGACTCAGGCTCAAAGTGAGGCAAAGCTCCAAAGGCAGTTGGTTGTAAACTTCTTGTCAGACATCGGTTTGTGTAGACTAATCCTGTTCTGAATGGGAACAGTTCAATAGCACACAACTGTTCCTAATTTGGCATTAATTGGCAATCACCAGGAAATTTGGTGAAGGGAATGGGAGGAATGTTCACACTGGTATAGGTTGAAGCTGAGATAGACTGTTGGATAGAGTTAGAGGAAGCTTCATGCTATATATGGTTTTGTTAAGCATGATTCGGGAATGTTAATGAAAAGTGTTTCCAAACCCCAGGACTGACGTTTCTCATATTAAATACGTAAATAAACGGACTGCAACTTGAAAGGCAGTAGTTGAACAAACATTCCCCTGTGGTTCATTTATTCCTCAACTAATACTCAAAAACGAGCTATTTGACATTTGAGCTTTCTGTGCACAGCATGCACCGGTGTTTAAAGTTTGTTTACTATTGTCACAGGCAGGCTTACGTTAACACTGCAATGGAGTTACTGTGAAATTCTCCCAATCACCACACTCCAACACCTGTTCAGGTCAATGCACCCTCACTAGCATGCCTTTTGGAGGAGACCGGAGCTCCTGGAGAAAACCCATGCAGACACGGGGAGAAGGTGCAAACTCCACACAGACAGTGACCCAAGCTGGGAATAGGGCCAGGTCCCTGGAACTGTGAGACAGTAGTGCTAACCACTGTGCCATCGTGTCATTCCGAGTTTCATACATTACAATGACTCCACTTCAACACTATTTGACGGGCTGTGAAGTACATTGGAACCCTCTGAGAAAGGCATGATGTAAATGTCGGTTCCTTAATCCTTTCCTGTTTCCTTTTTCCTCTTTCTTTCTCTCCTTCTTTCTCCTGACTCTCCTCTCTGTCTCATGCTTTTTCCTTTGCTCTCTCTCACTTTCTCTTGCTCTCTCTCTCTTAATTTACTCATTTTACAGCAGGTTTAAATAAGATTTACTTTTTAGTTTTAATTTGTATTTTTAGAATTAATTTTTAGTTTGCTGGGGCCTCAGCTGTTTACCATATACATAGACAATCGGGAGGAGGGACCGAGTATAGGGTAACAAAGATGAGTGGGAAAGAGAATTGCGTGGAGGATACAAAGTCTACAGAGGGATTTGGATAGGCTGAGTGAGTGGGCGAGGGTCTGGCACAAGGAGTATAACATTGGCAAGTGTGAGGTTATCCACTTTGGAAGGAATAAATGGACTATTATTTAAACGGTGAAAAGTTACAGCATGTTACTGTGCAGAGGGACCTGGGGGTCCTTGTGCATGAATCACAAAAACTAATTAATTCTCCAAACTATTGACTGATGATGGCATTCTCTGGTCCCGCTCACAACACACCCCACTACCCAGAGGATTTCCTGGTGGTGTGGGGTGCCTTCAATAGGAAATCTCATCAAGCAGTGGGACCAAAGAATTCCACCGGCGGCGAACGGCACACTGTCTCCCGTTGCTGAGAAACATGCGGCTGGGGGCTAGAGAATCGCTCCCACTATCAGAGGAAGAATAACCCATTGTGCAGGCGCTTGTGAAAACTGGATACTTAATCAAGATGCCTGAGATAGCTGAGACTACAGGTATCTATCCCTGCTTCGATTGATAGCCTGAGGAGACTAGAAAGGTCATTTTTCAGCAAAAATATCTTTAATGAGATGTTTTTAACAGCTTGGAGACAGCTTATTGGCTGAAAGGTTTGTCCCTAAATTAGACAGCCCTTAATCTGGCACACTTAAATTCTCTAAGTTTGCACCGTTTTATTGTGGACTCCAAGAGGCATAGACAAAAGTCATAGGTAAAAGAAGGATTGGAATGAAGCACTCACTGTGTTAAAATGGGCGCCGTGGGCTAGTAGGGCTGAAGGGCCTACTTCCTGTGCTGTGTTGTTCTTTGTGTAGAATGTATATTTAATGTGTATGTTAACGTGACGTGTACACAGGAGTGATGTGGAATTACCCGCCAGCGTGGTTACAGGCATGGCTCGTCAGAACTGCTGAAGATCTTATAGTCAACCATTAAGCTGTAGCCTTTATCTTCACTGCTACACAACCCAGCAACTTTACATGGTGCCAGAAACCGGCTGAATTGGCACAAGGATGTCAGTGCATTGTACCATTAATCTTCACGGAGATTTTCGCCAACAATTGGAAGAAGTTTGGAAAGGAACGGAGCACATACTGCCATGCTGCTCTCTCCAATAAATCAAAGCAAGTGCCAACATACTCAGTGTTGAATTTTGCAGGTGTTTGGAAAATCTGAATGCCTGGTCTTCCGGAAGAGAATCCTGAGATATTATTAAAATAATTCGAACAGGTATGTTCCTCTGTAAAAAAAAAAAATATCATCTTGGAAACATTTTTAACACCACGAAGCTGAAACTGGATGAATCGGTACAATCATATTGTCTCAACGTTGAAAATTCTGGCAGAAAAGTGCATGTTTGGTACTCTCACTAATGAATTCATAACAGATGATGTTGTGTGTGGAACACGCAATGATGGAGTGTAGAAGTCATCACTCCATAAAAAGACTTCGGAGGGAATTTTACCCTCTCGCCACAGGAATCGGAGCGGGCGAGGGGCAGACCATAAAAAGTTCCATTGACCTTGGGCGGGATTTTCTGTTTTCGGGGCCCAAAAATCCCGCCTCCCCCTTCATGTTGAAATCCAGCATTGATGTCTGCTAAATGATGGTCTGAGAGGAGCACCAAGGAATGAAGGGGAGAATTGGAAGATATTTTGGCCCAGAGCAATGGCCAGAACTCACTAAAGGAAGATCGCTTTGCATTAATAAGCATCACAATAATTGGAGCAAATGGAATTACTTTGCCAAGTGTTGCAGGTCAAAGCCACAGCAACTCGCCACTATCACAAGTCACTTTGTAGCTGGCTGCTCCTCCAAGGTTCAGAGCAAGAACCAAGTGAAGGAACTGGAGAGAAATCAGAATAACCGGACCTTAAAACCCCAGTAAACATTCTACAGTCAGTGTTGACTTTAACACGGGAAAAGGTGAAATATTCATTAAATAACCCCTCCATTCTGTGTCACCACGCCTACATCAGGGATGCTCAACTCCAATGCTACAATCTCAAGGTGATCTACAACCTCACTGTGATTTACAACCATAATGTGATCTACAATCTGTGTAATCTATAATCTCAATGTAATCTACAATCTCAGCATGATCTACAGACACAGAATGATTTACAATCTCAGTGTGATCTATAATCTGTGTGACCTGCAACCTCAGTGTGATCTACATCTTCAAAGTGATCTAAAACCTCAATGTGATCTACAATCTCAGTGTCATCTACAATCTGTGTGATTTATAACCTCAGTGTGATTTACAACCTCAGTGTGATTTACAACCTCAGTGTGATCTACATCTTCAAAGTGATCTGAAACCTCAGTGTGATCTACAATCTCTGTGTGATTTACAACGTCAGTGTGATTCACAACCTCAGTGTGATCCACAACCTCAGTGTGATCCACAACCTCAGTGTGATCTACACACTCAGTGTGATCTACAACCTCAGTGTGATCTACAACCTCAGTGTGATCTACAAATGCAGTAAGGAGCTATACTGTCTCTGAGGCTTACCTGTCCACTATTGAACATGCAGATCATGAAGAGCCTGGTTTCATGATGATTCAAGTGCTACTGTCCCACAGAATTGAAGAACTCTAAGCTGTCCTACAGCTGGGTCACACATGCAGGCAGCTTTATTACATCTTCATGCAAGGATGGCCCATAGCAGCAAAGAAGCTTCCCCACAAGTTCTGCCCCTTTTAATCCATTGGGAGAAGTTCATTTTGTAGATCGACGGGCTCGAGATTCATCATCTCCAGCTCCTTGCAGACATTCCACATCCAGCTACTTCACCAAAGTGTAGGGCAATGGAAGCCCCATGTACTGGCCCTCAATGTAAGCTGACATAGAGGGGGAAGTGTCCAGGTATGCACCGTGCAAAAAGCTCAAGCCTCATCAATCCTCATCACCCACTGCTCCTCCCTGAGATCTAGATGTTTCATGGTTGCTCACTGTGACTGATATATGAGTGATTCCTTCTCAGGCTGGGATGAAGTTGATTACTCGCCCAACATGAAGAGCAGCACAGTAATTGAAAAGCTGGAGAGACATTTTGCTGTGAAAGATATTCCACAAAAACTAATGATGGACAACACCCAGCAGTTTGCCTCGAGGGAATTCAAAGACTTTGGACACATGGGACTGTGAACAAATTACAATCCATCCTCTATACCCACAATCAAATGGTTTGGCAGAGAGGGCAGCACGTTCAGCAAAGTATCTTATCAAAAATGCCACCGAGGCAACATAGACATCTACACTACACTATGTAGTCTGTGTAATCTGTCAAGAGAGGATTTGCTCCCACCAGCACACAGATGATGTGGAGATGTTGGCGTTCAACTGGGATGGGCACAGTAAGAAGTCTCACAACACCAGGTTAAAGTCCAACAGGTTTATTTAGTACTTTGAGCTTTTGGAGCACTGCTCCTTCTCATCAGCTAAAGCACCAGCACAGGGAATGTTCTCCAGGTGCACCATGATCCCTGTCGCCAAGACTCTTCTGCAACCTAAAGTGGAAATAAATGCGAAAGGAGCTCTCATGGCGAGAAAGAGGGAAAAGGTACCAAGACTTGCAAACTCTGCACTCAGGAGCCAGTCGTATAGTCAGAACACAAGCCATGTGCAGCTATCACCAACTGGGAGGTGGTCCACAGCTATACCCCCCAGTCAAACATGCTCATCTTAGATGGTGTCCTGTACATCTGGAACTGGCATCATCTGTTACAGGCCCTGAATCGCTGTTACAGAGGTATGGCACACTGAGTCCAAGCTCTACACCAACAGGGATGGAACCCCCTCCTGTGAGAAATACAAGTCCTGCAGGTATGTCGATACCATCCAGCATGTGGACAATAACATGCGTGTATTGCAAGCACCGTCATGACATGTTTGGGTCGGCTGAACAGACCAAATCCCAGCTGAAGGACTGTGTATTGACCTGGGTGTATAAATGTGCCATTCTTTTCAAAGGCAGAGGATGGGTGGTGGCGAAAGAGATGCTTGGGCTTTGCGTCCGTTTTTGTAGCCCAAACTCAAACTCTGTGCAGTTTAAATAGTCAATGTTGTGTTACTGCATTTAATATTGTTCTTTGTATTTGAGTATGGATTGTCCCAACTAAAATGTGAAAACAAAGAAAGCAGAAGCAGGAAGAGGCCATTTCGCCCTTTGAGCCAGCTCCACCATTCATTTTGAACATGGCTATCATCAAATTCAATATTCTGATCCCCCGCTTCCTCCCGTATCCCTTGATTCCTTTAGCCCAAGAGCTGTATCTAATTTCTCCCTGAAATCACACGACAATTTGGTCTCAGCTACTTTCTGCAGTAGTGAAAAAATTTCTCCTGACCTCAGTTCTAAAAGATTTATTTTTTATCCTCAAACAATGACTTTTAGTTCGGGACTCTCCCACTAGTGGGAACGTTCTTTCTGAATCAACCCTGTCTAACCCTGTTAGAATTTTTATAAGTTTCTATGAGATCCTCTGAGAATGTATATTCGTGTGCATGTTGCCTTGATCTGTACACAGGAGTGATGTGTCAGGAAGCTGGGATTACCTGCCAATGTGGCTACAGGTAAGTTGTATTAGAGCTGCTGAAGATCTTACAGTAAAACATTAAGCTGGAATCTTTTGTCTTCACTCCTTCACAACCCAGCAACTTTACAACTTGTTCTAACATTATGCAAACTCCTACTCCTCTGCAAATGACAGTGGGTCAAAGCTTAGATAATGGTGAATGTCTAACTTGCTAATTGGTTTTTAACTTACCTTTATATAGTGCCTTTTCTCCTCCTTTAGGAACCATGCTCTAGGAGACATTGGAAAACATTGGCTTGGTCCATGAGAATACTTGACAATATACCGCAGTGTTTTGCTATTACTCAGATGACCAGGAAACTCCTGTTCTTTACCATCTCTCATCTGGTTTAGCCACATTATAAACATGGCCAACAAGTCCTGACATACAACCTGAACCCTGAACCCTATTCCACATGCAAGGTAGGTTTTTAGTGAGTGATTTGAAGGAGGAATTGAGGGAAAAGAGGTTTTGCTTAGGGAGCGAATTTCTGAACCCAGGCAACCGAAGGCACAGCCTCCAATGTTGGGGCAAAGGAAATGGGGAATGGACAAGAGGCCAGGATTGGAGGAGAGCAGATATCTCAGAGAATTGAAGATCTGAAGGAGATAGGGAGGTCTGAAGCCAAGGAGAGATTAGAAAACAAGGCTGAGAGTTTTAAAAGTGTGGTGTTCCTGGGTAATGAGACAGTGTGGATCGGGGAGAATAGGATGAACGGGACTTGGTGTGAGTTAGGAATCAAACAGCAAAGTTTTGGATGCAGTCGAGCTTAGAGAATGTGTAACACAATCACTGAGTGAGGTTTGACAAGGGAAGTCAGAGAGCAGAGGGAATCATTTACGTTGGATCAGCCAGGTAATTTACTGTTCCGTAAAAGACCCACTATGAATCTGATATTGCTCTCTCCCCGCTCTTTTGCCTTCGCTATCTCCCCCATGGCGACTGATACCAAGGATGCGTGGTGATATCATTGAGATAGATTTCACTAAGTCTGCGGGTCGTGTTTGAAATGTGGATTTTCTATGCTGCTATATGAAATATGTACATTAAAGTGATGCTCCAGTGTGAGACAATGCAATTAAGATGTGAATCAATGGGATGCCCATAAAACATTGTAGATGGCGTAAAATGTAACTGAGGGTGGGAAGGTCAGCTGGGAAGGAATGAATGATGAGACAATGTTTCAGAGAGATGGAGCTGTCCAGAGAATCCCATTATGTCGCTTGCTAATAGGGTCACTCAGTCTGTGTAACTTGAATGAATTACTCTTCACCTCTATCAGACACGTCTACGGGGGGGAGGAAAGTGATCTCAGCTCAGAAACCCTTCATTTTGCTAGACCTCTATGCGTAATTCCACTTCCCAAATGCAATCTGCACAGAGTGTTCCCCGAATGTGCCTGGTTATGTTATTTGACCGTTAACTACTGTCCAATTCGGGGAAAGTCTGGAGCAGCCGTCTGCTGTCTTGTTAGGATGATGTCAGCTTAGCTGACAGAATAACTCAACAGCAGCGCTCTTAAACTTTGAACCTTTGTCAAGCTATTATTCACTGACTGGCAGACTCAATCTCCCACGTCTGCTCCTCTCGATGGTATTAACATTTACTGAAATAATTGATGGAGCTGGCTGCTTTAAACTTGTCCCCTTCAGCTGAAAGTGGTCCGGGCCATAAATCATTCCTATCTGTCTGCTGCTGGTTATTCACTGCAGTCACAGTTAGAACAGAATAAGTCAAACTTTATGTGAGGCTTGCCCACGCACTGCACATGCTGAGGATTTCCTGCAGCTAGAAGCAGAAACTGTGGAACCCTGAATGCGCTGGTATCTTAGTGAGGACCTGCTGTAGATATTGACACATTGATATTGATGTATTTGTTTTTATCCTACAGGTACTTCGGTCTGCCTTGTCTAACAAGGAGCATACACGCGATGGGTCGTGAGAGGGCTGCTCTTGGATTTTTCGAGAATAGCCTTGTGCTTCACATCGTTAGTGTACGCTTGACCTGGACCATTTGATGGGCAACACGACAGCTCAGTGACTATCGCTGTGCTGTGCAGATACATGGATTTGGGCCTGTGTCTGTGGGAGTTTGTGCATTCTCCCTTTGCTTGCGTGGGTTTTCTCCGGGTGCTCCGGTTTCCTCCCACATCCCAAAGATGTGCTCTTAGGCTAACTGGCAGAACAAATTCTTCCTAAATTGTCTCAAATTTGGTTTTTAATCCATAGATCTATAAACATAGACAGGGACCGCGGGTAGAGGTGGGAACATCGGGGTGGCGGCACGGGCTCGTTGGGCTGAAGGGCCTGTTTCCCATGCTGTTTTGTTCTTTGTTCTATTCCTGGACCTCCTGTAACCTCTGGCCCCAAAGTGTTTGCATCCTAATGGAAAACAGGAATATTGCGAAAGCATTATAGAATCATAGAAAAACTACAACACAAACAGGTCCTTTGGCCCACAAGTTGTGCCGATCTTATCTCTACCTATTAGGCTTATCTATAATCCTCAATTCCATTAAATCATGTATTCATCCAGAAGTCTCTTAAAAGACCCTAACGAATTTGCCTCCACCACCACCGACAGCAGCCGATTCCACTCATCCACCACCCTCTGTGTGAAAAACTTACCCCTGACATCTCCTCTGTACCTACCCCCGAGCACCTTAAACCTGATCGTGCAGGTGATCAGAGCTCTGTCGAAAATCCAAATTTACTAATTTGGATTAGTAAATTTGCAGATGACACTAAAGTCGGTGGAGTGGTAGATAGTGAAGAGGGGTGTTATAGTTTGCAGAGGGACTTGGACAAGTTGCAGAGCTGGGCCGAGAGGGGGCAAATGGAGTTTAATGTGGAAAAGTGTGAGGTAATGCACTATGGCAGGAATAATAAATGTGTAGAGTATAGGGCTAATGGTAGGATTCTTAGTAGTCTTGATGAACAGAGGGATCGTGGTGTGTATGTGCATAGATCCCTGAAAGTAGGCAGTCAAGTCGAGAAGGTTGTTAAGAAGGCATATGGATTCTTAGCTTTTATTGGTAGGGGGATTGAATTTCGGAGCCGCAACGTCATCTTGCAACTGTACAAAACTCTAGTGCGGCCGCACTTGGAGTATTGTGTGCAGTTCTGGTCCCCGCATTATAAGGAAGATGTGGAGGCTTTGGAGAGGGTACAGAGGAGGTTTACCAGGATGTTGCCTGGTATGGAGGGCAGGTCTTATGAGGAGAGGCTGAGGGATTTGAGGTTGTTTTCGTTAGAAAGGAGGCAGCTAAGAGGGGACCTAATCGAAACATACAAGATGTAGACCAGGAGCGCCTCCTAGCTGCCATGGAGGAGAGGCCGGATTGTCTGTTCCCCAGCCGGGCCCCTAACCCAAAGGGTGCACCTGCCCCTACATTGTGGGAGGAGGTGGCAGGAGTGGTGAATGTCAGGAGCCTGACCCCGCACTCTGGCAGGCAGTGTTACGAAAAATGGACAACCTTCTGCGAGCAGCAGGAGTGAATAACCAACCTTCTTGGATCCCACACATACTATACACAGATTTCCAGCCCTGCTTAGACACCTGAAAGCCATGCAACAAGAGACCCGTCCCCCCCAGGAACAGAATCTAATCCCTTCCCCTCACCCCTCAAAACGCCCCCTTCAGTGTTGACTGCTTTCCCAGAAACTGTTGGCAGAACGCCCGAGACACGCATTGCGCACCATTGCCCTGCGATATATTAATGCTTGCTCTCCACCTCATGTTCCCACAGGAAAGCAACATCCACAAAGCACAGGGTCTATATGGTTAACGAGGGGCATACACGCAATGGGTTGTGAGAGGGCTGCTCTTGGATTTTTTTCTAGAGTATCCTAGTGCTTCACGTCGTTAGTGTATGCTTGACCTGGACCATTTGATGGGCAACACGACAGCTCAGTGACTATCGCTGTGCTGTGCAGATACATGGATTTGGGCCTGTGTCTGTGGGAGTTTGCGCATTCTCCCCGTGCTTCTGTGGGTTTTCTCCAGGTGCTCTGGTTTCCTCCCACATCCCAAAGATGTATTCTTAGGCTGATTGGCAGAAGAAATTCTCCCTAAATTGTCTCAAATTTGGTTTTTAATCCATAGATCTATAAACATGGACAGGGATCGCGGGTAGAGGTGGGAACATCGGGGTGGCAGCACGGGCTCGATGGGCCGAAGGGCCTGTTTCCCGTGCTGTTTTTTGTTTGTTCTTTGGTGGTGGTGTGCCTGACCTGCGGCAGCTGACCAGCACGTGGCATAGAGCTGGCAGGGGGTGGTGGGGCATCCCAGATGGTCACCAACAGCCATTTGCATGGCGTCCAGCACGCAAATGAGCACTCCCTTATCCTAGATCCTCCTCTGAGTAAGTGCGATGCTGCATGGAATATTTTGCTTCTTTCCTCTAATCTGTTTTTTTCCAGCTCTGGACCCAGAGGAACGGACCCTTTGGGTTTGCCGCTGCCCCCACTGCTCTGGAGCAAAGTCCCACGACCCCCCTGGATGATAGCTCAAGGTTACCTCTCATGGTGTACTTCAGTGCTGCTTGGAGGAGGGGGCTTTCTGGTGGAACCTCACCCAGGCAGCTGTGAGGAAATGGGAACTAACCCCCACCCCCGACAACCCCTTCCACTACGTCACTGGATCAACACCTGAAGAGAGCAGGAGGAGGGCAACCCCAGGGCCTGTCTGTAACATCTCCGCCAACAGCACTTACCTCTACACACCACGTCTGCTTGCAACTTTTAAATATTCAGATTCGCACCAAAATTACATCGCGCCAAGGAGATGGGAGACGCAGACATGGATGGAGATTGCCGTGTGAATCCTAATAATGGCAAAGCGCATAAACTCATGCTAACCAGTGGCCTGCCAGTTTTCTGCAGGTTCCTGGCAGTGCCGTTTTTTTTCCTCCGGCCAGGAGATGCGCGCGGGTTGTAAAAACTGTCGGGGAACCTGCGAAATGGCCAACACGCGCATCTCCCGGCCAGACCCGCTAGAGAAAGTGACAGGTCGCCATGGGAGAATCACAGCCCCAGAATCCCTCTGGATGACAAGGAATCATAGAAACCCTACAGTGCAGAAAGAGGCCCTTCGGCCCATCGAGTCTGCACGGAACACAATCCCACCCAGGCCCTACCCCCATATCTTCCCACATCCCAAAGATGTGCTCTTAGACTGATTGGCAGAACAAATTCTCCCTAAATTGTCTCAAATTTGGTTCCAATCTATAAACATAGACAGGGATCATGGACAGAAATGGGAACATTGAGGTGGTGGCGTGGGCTTGTTGGGCCGAAGGGCCTGTTTCTCATACTGTTTTGTTCTTTGTTCATATTCCTACGTATTATACCCACTAATCCCTCTAACCTACACATCCCTAGACACTAAGGGGCAATTTCTTAGCATGGCCAATCAACCTAACCCACACATCTTTGGACTGTGGGAGGAAACCGGAGCACCAGGAGGAAACCCATGCAGACACGAGGAGAATGTACAAACTCCACGCAGACGGTGACCCGAGCCGGGCATCGAACCCAGGACCCTGGAAGCAGCAGTGCTAACCACTGTGCTACCCTGCCACCCAGGTGTTAAAATACCTTCACTGAGAAAAGAGTCTCCCCAGCCGGAACCAATCAGTTTGCAAGTTCCCTTCCAAAACCCATTGCGGTCCAAGGGGAGCCATCTTTTGCTTTGCCAGTCCACACAGCTCCGCCAAGATGCACAACATAAATGGGATCCAGGTCAGGGAGAGCAACAGAGATTCTTTCAAAATAACCAGGATAACAGAGCATTCCATGAGGATGACTGCTGGATTTCGGGTTATTTGATGTTGGAGCCAAATTTTCTTGTGTGCATTTTCAGACCGGTCATTATGCGATACATAAATAAATACAGATCGAATTCTGTGCCAAAAAGATAGGACAAACATAAGCCGTTCTCAAGATGCTCCTGCACTTACCGCGCGGTGTAGCAAAAATCAAAGGTAGAGAGAATGAAGGGAACACAAACTGATCATTGGGTTTAGCTTCATGTTTAATGGAAACTGAGTTGATTTGGAACTCTTGCCCCGTTTCTGACAGTAAACTTCACCCATTTTATAAACTCAAATGTAATCACACTTTGGAATGTTCAGACCTTTGAGCCATTATTGGGTGAACGAAGAGATCCAGTTTTTAAAATGGCTATTTATATCCCCATCCCTCATCCACCCTGCTCTGAGTCCAGTCATAAACAAATTATTTCCGATGGGGCACAGATTACTGGCATGCAAAACTCTACTAGATCACAGGATATGATCTTGGGAATGAATTACTGAAAGAGTGTCCCCTTCACAGGATGTGGGCACTGTGGGCCAGCGTTATTTCCCGCATGTCAATTCCCTTGAGAAGGTTGCAGTGAGCTGGCTCAGGGAATCATAGAATCCCTAAGATGTAGCAAAAGACCATTCAGCCCATCAAGTTTGCACCGATCACAATCCCTACCCAGCCCCTATTCCCGTAATCCCACATACTTACCTTGCTAATCCCCCTGATACTAGGGACAATTTAGCATGGCCAATCAATCTAACCCACCCATCTTTGGACTGTGGGGGAAACTGTGGGTGTTATTTTGAACACCCGGAGGAAATCCATGCAGACATGGGGAGAACATGCAAATTCCACACAAGCAGTGACCCGAGCCGGGAATTGAACCCAGATCTCTAGCGCCGTGAGGCAGCAGTGCTAACCACTGTGTCATCTCCTTGAACACAACTGAAAGGCTTTTCGGGCCAAATCTGAGGACGGTTAAGAATGAGCACATTGTTGTATTCTAGCGCTCAGGCGTAGGCCAGACCAGGCAAGGATGACAGATACCCTTCCTAAAAGAATATAAAGAACAAAGAACAAAGAACAACACAGCATGGGAAACAGGCTCTTCGGCCCAACGAGCCCGTGCTCCCATTTTAACATTGAGTGCCCTCCTCTATGTATGACTTTTGTCCACACCTATTGGGGAAGATTGAGGGAAGACTAATTTAGGGACAATTTGTTACACCAGTTGTACAACAATCTGGTGCATTCATAGTCATCATTACTGATTTTTATTTCAGGTTTTATTTTGTGAATGGAAATTAAATTCCAAAGATGCAGTGGTGGGAACTTCACTCAATTGAGAATGAAAGTTGATCTGCAGTGCAGTGCAATGATCACAATTCAAAACAGCAAGTCCCAGCAATGCCAGTATTCAGAATTGGACACTTGGCACTCCCAAAAGGTCCATGGACCCAGATCTGGGATAGGAAGGGATCAAATTGTGTAGAGAGAGGAGTGAGGGCCCATTGTGCAGGGAGCGGAGCGAGGGCCCATTGTGCAGGGAGCGGAGCGAGGGCCCATTGTGCAGGGAGCGGAGCGAGGGCCCATTGTGCAGGGAGCGGAGCGAGGGATGGAGAGCCCATTTTAAAAACCAGATGGGGAGGAACAAAGTGAAGTGTAACATCTTGATCGTGCCTGCAGTGTGCAAAGGGCACCTCCTCACCAAATATTCCCCATCACCTTTCCAAAAACCTTTTCAAAAATCCATCTGTCAACTGCTGCTCAGCTGCAGATGCCAACCATTTTATGGCATGGAATAGGAACAATACGGATCAATGGACTTGTTAGCAAGCTCAATTGAGCCGAGATTTTGTATTTAAAAATGGTGCGCAGGATGCCAGGTTAGACACCTACACGCCTACGAGATTATAGGGCCAGGAAATTGGTGGCTGGGCATTTTGGTCATCTTAGCTGCTCCCCCCTCACCACTGCCAGAACCACACTCAGTGGGAGCTTGTAAAATCCCTCGTGACTTTTGTTGCATTGTGTTGAACATGGTTTTCTCCCACTGTGAACCATGGCTCAGTGGGTCGCACGCTTTCGCTGAAATCCCGGGAATTCCAGTGTTCAAGTCCCATTCTAGAGCAAGAAATCCAAGCTGAAACTCCAATGCACAACTGAGGGAGTGCTGCACTGTCACACTGAGCCCTCATCTGTCTGCAAGGATAGGTGCGAACAACCCTGCGGAATCAGTTCAAAGAAATGTTGGGGAGGGAACTCTGCAGGAGTGGTAATTGGAAAGGGGGGAGCTCTGTAGATAGGGGATGATTGGGGAGGGGGGAGCTCTGCAGATAGGGGGTGATGGGAGGGGGGGGATCTCTGCAGATAGGGGGTGATTGGGGAGGGGGAGCTCTGCAGATAGGGGATGTTGGGGAGGGGGGGAGCTCTGTAGAAGGGGATGATTGGGGAGGGGGGAGATCTGCAGACGGGGGTGATTGGGGAGAGGGGGAGCTCTGCAGATGGGGTGATCGGGAAGAGGGGGAATCTCTCAGGGCTGATTAGGGAGAGAGGAGCTCTGCAGATAGGGATGATCGGAAGGCTGGGGGAGCTCTGCAGATCAGGTTAACTGGGGAAAGGGGTGCATGTAGACCAGCATAGCGTAGCAGTCCACTCCCGTTTCCTTGTTCACCCACACTTAGAATTATTTTCTAAGATTGCATCCATTATCTGGTTATTGTCACAATACTATTTGTGGGATCTTGCTCTGCACAAAGTCTCTGCTGCAATGTAACATTTGAAAAAGAGCACCACAGCAGGTCACCACATTCAGCGGGTGTGAGAAGCGTTACAGAAATGCAACTTATTCCTTTGCCTTTATGTTTTCAGTTAATCACCGGGCAATGCCTATTCCACTAAAAAAAACCCACTGGCACAATGAAATATACTGGATGGAAGTCTTAGTCAAGCAATGTCAACTTAGATAAGACTTTCAGAGTGGTGGGTTAATGTTGGCAGATAGAGATTCCTGTTTAACTTGATGCAGCTGAGGGCCTTGGGAGCTTGTGGGGGGGGAGGGGAGGGTGGGGGGCAACTCTAATCACAAAATTCATCTGCACTGTGGAGAGAGTTATTTTCAAACAAACAATTTGTTTCTGACTGTTTATCTTGACCCAGCTGCGCCATTGCCCTGGGGTTGGCGGAGTTAAGTGAGAATTCTTGTAGTGATTTGCTCTTCTGCTCTCTGTTAGGGGAAGAGGAATCTCCCTGTAATGGGGGCAATATCTGTAGACACAGCCTTGATGCTTGGAGGGTGTCCTGGCTGATAGCCAACATGGTTGGCTGTTAGCTGGCCCGGTTGATAAGCATAGACTGTAGTGATGTTAACGAGCTGATACTGAACAGAATTGTGCACATTCTGTAACAAGTCGAGATTTTAATGGGTGCTTAATGCAATTGCAGTGTAAATCAAAGAGTTCTTGGAATGATAATACATTTACACTGCAGCCCAAGGATAGTAGACACAATATGGGTTGAGGTTAGATAATAAACATTGAAACTTCCACATAGAATCTAAAGAAACAAACCATTCATCGTAACTGTGTTTATACTCCAAACCAGCCTCTCGCTCCAGTTACCATTTACGGGATGTGGGCTGCACTGGTTGGACCAGCATTTATCGCCCATCCTATTTTGCCTTTGAGATGGTGAACCGTCTTCTTGAGCTGCTGCAGTCTCTGAGGCGTAGGTGCACCCACCTTCCTGTTGGGGAAGGAATTCCATGATCTTGACCCAGTGACAGTGAAGGAATGGAGATATAGTTCCAAGTCAGGATGGTGAGTGACTTGGAGGGAACCCCCAGATGGTGGTGTTCACAGAAATTTGCTGCTCTTGCCCTTGTAGTGGTTGTGGTTCGGAAAGTGCTATCTAAAGAGCCTTGGTGAATTGCTGTAGTGCATCTTGTAGATGGTACACACTGTGAGTTGTTGGTGGAGGGATTGAATGTTTGCAGAAAGGATAGCAATCAAGCAGGCTGCTTTGTCCTGGATGGTGCCAAGTTTCTTCAGTGTTTTTGGAGCTGTACCCATCCAGGCAAGCAGAATATATTCCATCACATTCCTGACTTATGTCTTGTAGATAGTGGCTAGGCTTTGGGGAGTCAGAAAGTGCATTACTCACCACAGGATTCCCAGTCTCTGACCTGCTCTGATAGCTACAGTATTTATATGGCTGGTCCAATTCAGTGGTAACCTCCAGGATATTGATAATGATGGTAATGTCATTGAATGTCAAGGGGCAATAGTTAGATCCTTTCTTGTTGGAGCTGATCATTGCTTGGCACTTAACCAATCATTAAGTCATCAAAGCCATGTCTCACGAACGAGTTTTTTGAGCAAGTAACAAAGGTGATTAATGAGGGTAGGGCAGCGAATGTTGTCTACATGGACTTCAGTAAGGCCTTTGACAAGGTCCCTTGTTAAAGGACGTGACAGAAGGTAAAGTCACATGGGATCAGAGGTGAGCTGGCAAGGAGGAGATAACACTGGCTCGGTCAAAGAAGACAGAGAGTAGCAGTGGAAGGTTCGTTTCTGAATGGAGGCTGTAACAAGTGGTGTTCCTCAGGGATCAGTGCTGGGACCTTTGCTATTTGTGATACATATAAATGATTTGGAGGAAAATGTAACTGGATTGGTCAGTAAGTTTGCCTTTCTCTCAAATTCCTCGAATGGGCAATAAATGCTGGTCCAACCGTGGAACTCACTTTCGGAAGCTGGATCAAAAACTAATGAGACACAAGTTTCTCCGCAAACTTCTTCATTGCATCGGAGGAGAGATTGCTAGACATGCGCATCAAGCGTGGGTTCGTGAGTGTGTTTGGCTTACACAACAGTTTCAGTTATACACGGCAGAGATACATCCACATATTTCTGTTAGCCAATAAGGGCGTAGCTGTGTTGTTCCATTTTGATTAGCTTACTTTCAAGAACAAAAGGTGATAGCCACGTAAGCACATGGATATTAAAGTTTCTGATTTGATTACTTTCAAGAACAAAAGGCTAATCGATAAAATCTTGCCCTCTGAAGCCAGAACCACAATTACTTATCAGCAGTTTCTTAAGGTCATCGTTAGTTATGGTGAGTCTTGTCGCCCTAGACTCAGTCCTTTTCCATTACCAGTTTGTCCCTCAACTGATTTCTAGTTACGCATCCCAATTTTAATCCTTTCCTTTTCTCAATTTACCTTATACATAACCAGTGGAGCCCATATCCTGTAAATGAACAAGAAAGTGATGAGTGGAGTGAGAGGCTGGTTTGGAGTATAAACACAGTTGGGATGAATGGTTTGTTTCTTTAGATTCTGTTATTTCATGCAGTAGTTTCAATGTTTATTATCTAACCTCAACCTCTATTATATCCACTGTCCTCAGGCTGCAGAATAAATGTATTATAATTCCGAGAACTCTTTGATTTAGACTGTAATTGCATTAAGCACTCATTAACCCTCAACTTGTTACAGGCACAAAGGTTGGTGGATTTGCGGATAGCAATGAGGACCATCAGAGGACACAGCGGGATATAGGTCAGTTGGAGTCTTGGGCGGAGAGATGGCAGATCAATCTGGACAAATGTGGATAATGCATTTCAGAAGGTCGAATGCAGATAGGAAATAGATGTAAATGGCAGAATCCTTAAGAGTATTGATAGGCAGAGGGATCTGGGTGTACAGGTACACAGGTCACTGAAAGTGGCAATGCAGATGGAGAAGATAGTCAAGAAGGCATACAGCATGCTTGCCTTCATCAGCCAAGGCACTGAGTTTAAAAATTGGCAAGACGTTGCAGCTTTATAGAATCTTGGTTAGGCCACACTTGGAATATAGTGTTCAATTCTGGTCGCCACACTACCAGAAGGATGTGGAGGCTTTGGAGAGGGTACAGAAAAGATTTACCAGGATGCTGTCTGATATGGCGATCATTAGCTATGAGGACAGGTTGGAGAAACTTGGTTTGTTCTCACTGGAGCGACGGAGGTTGAGGGGAGACTTGATCGAAGTCTACAAGATTATGAGAGGCATGGACAGAATGGATAGTCAGAAGCTTTTTCCCAGGATGGAAGAGTCAATTACTATGGGGCGCAGGTTTAAAGTGCGAGGGGCAAGTTTTAAAAGAGATGTACGAGGTAGATTTCTTTTTTCACAGAGTGGTGATTGCCTGGAAGTCGTTGCCGAGGGAAATAGTGGAAGCGGATACATAGAACATAGAACATAGAACATAGAACATAGAACATTACAGCACAGAACAGGCCCTTCGGCCTTCGATGTTGTGCCGACCAAAATAAAAAGCAATGCCCCTCTAAACTAAACCATTCCCTTCTCTTCCATATACTTATCAATTAACCTCTTAAATGCCACCAAACTTGGCGCATCTACAACAGCTGCAGGCAGGACATTCCACTCCCTAATCACTCTTTGAGTAAAGAACCTACCTCTGATATCCGTCCTATAACTCATACCCCTTAATTTAAATCTGTGTCCCCTCGTGCTAGCTTTCTCCATCCTAGGAAAAAGGCTATCACTGTCCACCCTATCTAAACCTCTAATCATCTTATATGCTTCAATAAGATCCCCTCTTAGCCGCCTCCTTTCTAACAAAAACAACCTCAAATCCCTTCAACCTCTCTTCATAGGACCTGCCCTCCATACCAGGCAACATCCTGGTAAACCTCCTCTGTACCCTCTCCCATGCCTCCACATCTTTCTTATAATGTGGCGACCAGAACTGCACACAATACTCCAAGTGCGGCCGCACTAGAGTTTTGTACAGCTGCAACATGATGCTGCGGCTCCTAAATTCAATCCCCCTACCAATAAAATCTAAGACTCCATAAGCCTTCTTAACAACTTTATCCACTTGACTGCCTACTTTCAGGGATCTATTGACACATACACCAAGATCCTTCTGTTCCTCAACACTATTAGAGCCCTACCATTAGCCCTATACTCTACACATTTATTGTTCCTGCCAAAGTGCATTACCTCACACTTTTCCACATTAAACTCCATTTGCCACCTCTCGGCCCAGCTCTGCAACTTGTCCAAGTCACTCTGTAAACTATAACACCCCCCTTCACTATCTACCACTCCACCGCCTTTAGTGTCATCTGCAAATTTACTGATCCATCCCTCAATACCCTCATCCAGATCATTTATAAAAATTACAAACAGCAGGGGCCACAAAACAGACCCCTGAGGCACACCACTCGTCACCGAACTCCACGATGAATATCTCCCATCAACCACCACCCTCTGTCTTCTATCTGCCAGCCAATTCCTAATCCCATTAGCTAAATCACCCTCTATTCCACACATCTGCATTTTCTGTAGAAGTCTTCCATGGGCCACCTTATCAAACGCCTTACTAAAGTCCATATATACCACATCAACCGCCTTACCCCCATCCACCTCTTTGGTCGACTTTTTAAGGAGCAACTTGACAAGTGCGTGAATGAGATGGGAATAGAGGGATATGGTCCCCGGAAGGGTAGAGAGTTTTAGTTCAGTCAGGCAGCATGCTCGGTGCAGACTTGGAGGGCAGAAGGGCCTGTTCCTGTGCTGTAACTCTCTTTGATCTTTGAATGTTACTTGCCACTTGTCAGCCCAAGCCTGGATATTGTCCGGGTCTTGCCTCACTTGGACACAGACTGCTTCAATATCTGAGGAGTGGCGAATGGTGCTGAACATTGTGTAATATCAGCAAACATTCTGACTTCTGACCTTATGATGGATAGAAAAGCCATTGATGAGGTAGCTGAAGATGATTGGGCCTAGGACGCTATCCTGAGGAACTCGTGGAATGATGTCCTGGAGCTGAGATGATTGATCTCCAACCACTATAACCATTTTGCTTTGTGTCAGGTGTGACTCCAACCAATGGAGAGTTTCCCCCGGTTCCCATTGATTCCAATTTTGTCAGAGCTTCTTGAAGTCACACTTGGTTAGATGCTGCCTTGATGTCACCTCACCTCTGGAATTCAGCTCTTTAATCCATATTTGAACCAAGGCTGTAATGAGGTCAGGAGCTGAATGACCCAAACGTCATTTTTGGGTTGGTCAGAACCCAAACGTGAGCAGGTTATTGCTGAGTAGGTGCTGCTTAATAGCACTGTTGATGATCCATCGCCTTGCTGATGATCAAGAGTAGACTGCAGGGTTTCTGTGATTCACCTAGAGGAAACCCATGCGCTTATGGAGAGAATGTGCAAACTCCACACAGACAGTGATCCAAGCTGGGAATCGAACCCAGGTCACTGGAGCTGTGAGGCAGCAGTGCTAACCACTGTGCCACCGTGCCAGTTGTGTTTCTTGCTAATAGAAGGCAGTGTTTTATTTCCAGTTTTCTAAAGGAACTTGATTGGCGGACGAAGGGTCATCCAGACTTGAAACATTGGCTCTATTTCTCTCCACAGAGGCTGTCAGTCCTGCTGAGATTTTCCAACATTTTCTATTTTTATTTCAGATTCCAGCATCCACAGTAATTTGCTTTTATGTTGCAATAATTGGATTTGTCCTGCTTTTTGCGTACAGGGACATGGCTGGGCAATTTTCCACATTTGTCAAGTAAATGCCTGTGTTGTAATTGTGCTGGAACAGCTTGGCAAGGGAGCAGCAATTTCTGGAGCATAGATCTTCAGTACTGGAGCACTGTGTGCAGTTTTGGTCTCCTTATTTGCGAAAGGATATATTGGCCTCGGAGGGAGTACAGAGAAGGTTCACCAGGCTGATACCGGAGATGAGGGGATTAGCCTATGAAGAGAGATTGAATAGGCTGGGTCTATACTCGTTGGAGTTTAGAAAGCTGAGGGGGGATCTTATAGAGAGTTACAAGGTAGTGAAGGGGCTAGATAGGGTAGAGGTAGAGAGATTCTTCTCACTTAGAAAGGAAAACAGAACAGCCTCAAAATAAAGTGGCGGGGGGGGGGGGGGGGCGTTGCAGTTTAGAACAGAGTTGAGGAGGAACTTCTTCACTCAAAGGGCGGTGAATCCCTGGAATTCTCTGCCCATTGGAGGCTAATTTGTCGAATGTATTTAAATCACGGGTAGATAGATTTCTGATAGACAAGGGAATTAAGGGTTATGGGGAGAAAGCAGGAAAGTGGAACTGATCCAGTCCAGATCAGCCATGATCTTATTGAATGGTGGGGCATGCTCGAGGGGCTGGATGGCCGACTCCTGCTCCTATTTCTTATTATGTTCTTATTGCTGAAATATTGTTAGGGTCTGTAACTTTTGGAGTGTCCAGTGCCTTCATTCATATCGTGTGGAGTGAATCAAATTGGCTGGGGACATTGAGGGTTTTGGCATCAGTCTAACGGCAGCATTCCATGTACAATTTCCAGGAGAGTCCCAGAGAGGAAACTTCAGGTTAGAGACTTTTCCTTTGCCAATCTCCACATTTGGGACACTGAATAGGATAACTTTAACACTCAGTGTATGAGGATCCTTCATTGTGAGATTTAGAAGAATGAAGAGGAGAATTCATTTTATACAGTACACTGGCTGAAAGCAGATTCAATAGTATCTCCAAACAAGGAATTTGATATAAATCTGAAGGGAAAGAACATATTCAGAATTTGGGGTAAGATCTGGAGGTGGATTTATTTGAGTAGCTCTTTTAAAGAGTTGAACCAAACATGATGAACTGAATAGCCTTGTTCAATCCTGTACAGTTCTATAATTAGAATCAAAAAATCCCAACAGTGCAGAAAGAGGCTATTTGGCCCATCCAGCCTGTACCAACTCTCCAAAAGAGCATCCCACCCGGGTATATCCCTGTAACCCCATGCATTAATCCACCTAAACTGTACATCTTCAGGGCAGTGTTTAGCATAGTCAATCCACCTACCCGTAGATTTTTGTGATTGTAGGAGGAAATGGGAGCATCCGGCTTGGGTCACTGTCTGTGTGGAGTTTGCACATTCTCCCCATGTCTGCATGGATTTCCTCCAGGTGCTTCAGTTTCCTCTCACACTCCAAAATGTGCAGGTTAGTTTGATTGGCCATGCTAAATTGCCCCTTAGTGTCTTGGGATGCATAGATTAGAGTGTAAAATATGTAGGAATACAGGGGTAGGATTGTGTTCAGTGCCGACTCGATGGACCAAATGGCTCTTTCTGCACTGTAGGTTTTCTATGATTTCCCGGAGGAAACCCACACACTCATGGGGAGAATGTGCAAACTCCACTCAGACAGTGACCCAAGCTGGGAATCAAACCCAGGTTGCTGGAGCTATGAGGCAGCAATGCTAAACACTGTGCCACCGTGCTGATGTGTGTTTCTTGCTGGTAGAAGGCAGTGTTTTATTTGCAGTTTTCCAAAGGAACTTGATTATACAGACTGCTTGAAACTTTACATACCAGCATCTGTGAAAGACAAAGAAATGAACAGAAAAGCTTAAAAACAACTGGGCATTGATTGCTCCCACATCAAGTGTAGCACAGGTCAGAGAGAGGACAAATTCTCCTCAAACCAAACTTACCAGCTTTCCCCAATTACATCACAACAAACTCTTACGTGAGATCATTCACTTTGGAAGCAAAATCAAGAAGGCAGATTACTATCTGAATGGCTATCTGAATTACTATCTGAATGGTGAACTCGCTGGGGTCTTTTCAAGGACTTCTGGATGAGTACATGGAATTTAATGGGATTGGGAGTTATAGATAGGCCTGGTAGGTAGGGATATGATCGACGCAACTTGTGGGCCAAAGGGCCTGTTTGTGCTGTAGTGTTCCATGTTCTATGTTCTATTAAATTGGGAGAGGGGAGTGCGCAGCGGGACCTGGGTGTCCTTGTGCACCAGTCACTGAAGTAGTTGATGTCAAAACATTGAATGTATTGAAGAGGCAGCTGGATATAACACTTGGGGTGAATAGAATCAAAGGCTACAGGGAGAAAGCAGGATTGAGTTGGACAATCTGCTATGATCGTGATGAATGATTGAGCAGGCTCGAAGGCCTCCTCCTGCTTCTATCTTCTAGGTTCCTATGTTTACTCAGGAGTTTATAGGTTCAAAATTTCACTCTGGAACCTGAACACGTAAATCGAGGCAGATGCTTCGAGAGAGTGTTGAGGTTGTACTGAGGGAGTGCTACATTGTCATAACCACCTTCCTTTGGATAAGATGTTAAACTAACCTCCCAATCTGTGTCTTCAGGGGGAATATAAAGGATTTCATTGACTTGCTGAAGAGACCTGAGAGTTTTTGCTATGTTCTGAGCACCATTCCTCCCTAACCAGATAAACCAGCAACTTAGTTGCTGATGTGTATAAAATAGGGATCATGAGCTTGGGAGTCCCTGGGAAGTGTGTAAATAGATGATGATATTGATGTACTTGTTTTTATCCTACAGGTGCTTTGGTCCATCTTGTTGTCGAGCAAGGGGCATACACGCGATGGGTCGTGAGTTGGCTGCTCTTGGTTTTTTTTTTGAGTATCCTAGTGCTTCACGTCGTTAGTGTACGCTTGACCTGGACCATTTGATGGGCAACACGACAGCTCAGTGACTATCGCTGTGCTGTGCAGATACATGGATTTGGGCCTGTGTCTGTGGGAGTTTGCGCATTCTCCCCGTGCTTGCGTGGGTTTTCTCCGGGTGCTCCGGTTTCCTCCCACATCCCAAAGATGTGCTCTTAGGCTAATTGGCAAAACAAATTCTCCCTAAATTGTCTCAAATTTGGTTTTTAATCCATAGATCTATAAACATAGACAGGGATCACGGGTAGAGATGGGAGCATCAGGGTGGCTGCGCGGGCTCGTTGGGCCGAAGGGCCTATTTCCCGTGCTATTTTGTTCTTTGATCTTTGTTCTTTGGTCTAACCACTCATTCATCTCATTGCTATTTCTGGGACTTTGCTGGTTGCAAGTTGGCTATCACAAAACAACTAACTGGAGCTCAGAAGTAGTTCATTGGCAGTAGAACTCTTTAAGACACTGTGAAGATGCGATGAGATTTTGTAATCCAATTCTTTACTTTTCCCCAACAACGTGCATTAACCCCAACTGCCAGTTTGTTCTGAATTGCAGGCAGTTCTATACAGGAAGGTAGTTTTCACACACCTTGCACTGAGACCATCTGTTGGCTTACTACTTTATGAGGGTTGCCAACCCTCAAGGATTGGCCCGGAATCTGTAGGAATTGAAAATCTCAGGACGCCTCTGAGTGCAAGTCCGGAAAAATAAATTCCAGGGAATTCAAAAGATTGTCTTTTATTCGTTTCGTTTGAACATTTCTGTTTACCAGAAATGAAAATACGGACAAGAGGTTCTTCGGTTGACAGTCACGCATCGTTCAATTGGTCTTTTTGCTCTCCAATTGGTATAGGAAGGCAGAGAGTCACAAAGATGGATGTGTTGACCAATACATGGCTGGAGCGTGGGGGGGGGGGGGGGGGGGGGGGGAATCATGTGATGAAATCTCCAGGAATTTGTTTAAACACAGTTGGCAACCTCATGATTTATTCCCACCATTGGTTAAGATAAGTGATACTTATCAGTGTGCCATTTATCAGTAAATCACATATTTTTAAGGGTTTATTATCAATGGTGTCATTTTCAAATCATTGAGTTCTTTGAACATATCAAAGACACCATCCCCCTGCTCCCAATCAGCAACTTGCTCATCTTGTAAGTTTGGCTTCCTTTGCTTCCCACACAGTTGACCCATTTCCTCTGATGGAAGGAAGGCCAACGAAAGCTAATCCCCTCAAATGTCCCTGCTTGCTTGAGGTCATTCCATTGCCACATCAGCCAGTTTACACCTCCGTCTCTCTTGGGTCTGTAAGAGCGATCTTAAATGGAAAATCTTTCCATTCGTTTCTTATCCTGATTTGTTCTGTTATGACCATTTTCTCAATGTCATCGCTCTCGTGCTGACTCACCGTTCAATGATGCAGCAAGCTCTTCCTGTATTAATACCGCACACTGCAGCTGGTTAAACCTCCGCAGCACGCGAGGGAAGTCCTGGTGATTCTCACCCACAGAATCAGCACAAATAATAAATTACAGGAAGGAAATCAAGAGCCACTTGACTAAATTCATACTCAATTAACCATAATCAGCTTTAGTTAAGAGATAATCAATCAACAGCACCCAATGTCAAAGAGCAATCAGTGATGAATGCTCTCAGGTGCAAACCTATCTGAAACATTAAGGTGCAGGACTAATACTGGTCTGACTCCTCAAGGAGAAATATAATTGATGAAATGATTATGTGTTATATTTAATCATTTTTTATTTTTCAAATACTGATTAATGTTACTATGGGCAGCACAGTGGTTAGCACTGCTGTCTCACTGTACCAGGGACATGGGTTCAATTCCCCGCTTGGGTCGCTGTCTGTACGGAGCTTGCACATTCTCCCAGTGTCTGCGTGGGTTTCCTCCGGTTTCCTCCCACAGTTTGAAAGACATGCCGGCTAGGGTGCATTGGTCATGCTAAATTCTTCCTCAGTGTACCCTGAACAGGTGCTGGAATGTGGTGGTTTTCACAGTAACTTCATTGCAGTGTTAATGTAAACCTACTTGTGACACTAATAAATAAACTTTAAAAACCTGTTTGCCTGATGTCACACACAGGTATTAGTGCTTCTACACAAAGGCCGAGATCCCTGCTCTCCCCGCTCCCTGCAGCGTTACTTCTGCTGGTGGAGGCGGGTTGTTATTGACCAGAAGATTCTGCCGAAGTCTGAGGTGTTTTGAACAGCTGACCTGTCCCACCGCTGGGGTACCCATCAAGGGGTGGGGCGGGGGGAGGGGGGGTAGTTACCGCTGCCAGGACCGGAAGATGTCTCTGTCCTTTTGAAGTTCTACGCCATCATGTGTACAAAAAAAGTTGATTTGGTGTACAAAAAAAGTTGATTTGCTGGTTAAAAGGAAAAAGGAGGCTTATGTCAGGATGAGGCTTCAAGGCTCGGTTAGTGCAATGGATAGATATAGATTAGCCAGGAGGGAACTAAAGAGTGAATTGAGGAGAGCTAAGAGAGGACACGAGAAGACTTTGGCTGATAGGATTAAGGAGAATCCTAAAGCTTTCTTTAGATATGTTAAGAATAGAAGATTGGTTAGGACAAGATTAGGGCCAGTAATAGACAGCAGTGGGAAGTTGTGCGTGGAGCCTGAGGAGATTGGAGAGGTACTGAATAAATATTTCTCTTCGGTATTCACGCAGGGTGATGTAAATGTAGTTATGGAGAACACTGAGGTACAGGGTTGCAAACTGGAAGGTATTGAAGTAGATAGGGAGGATGTGCTAGATATTCTCGAGGGTTTGAAGTTGGATAAGTCCCCTGGGCCGGACTGGATTTACCCTAGGATTCTCTGGGAGGCAAGAGAGGAGATTGCAGAGCCTCTGGCTCTGATCTTCAGGTCGTCGTTGGTTACGGGTGTGGTTCCGGAGGACTGGAGGACAGCGAATGTGGTCCCATTGTTCAAGAAGGGGAAGAGAGACCTTCCAGAGAATTATAGGCCAGTGAGTCTTACTTCTGTTGTGGGCAAAGTATTGGAGAGAATTATTAGGGATAGGATTTATAGTTATTTAGAGAGAAATGAATTGATTGGGAATAGTCAGCATGGTTTTGTGAAGGGTAGGTCGTGCCTTACTAACCCCATTGAGTTTTTTGAAAAAGTGACCAAAGAGGTGGATGGGGGTAAGGCGGTTGATGTGGTATATATGGACTTTAGTAAGGCGTTTGATAAGGTGGCCCATGGAAGACTTCTGCAGAAAATGCAGATGTATGGGATAGAGGGTGATTTAGCTACTTGGGTTAGGAATTGGCTAGCAGATAGAAGACAGAGGGTGGTGGTTGATGGGAGATATTCATCGTGGAGTTCGGTGACAAGTGGTGTACCTCAGGGTCTGTTTTGGGGCTCCTGCTGTTTGTAATTTTTATAAATGATCTGGATGAGGGTATTGAGGGATGGATTAGTAAATTTGCAGATGACACTAAAGTTGGTGGAGTGGTAGGTAGTGAAGAGGGGTGTTATAGTTTGCAGAGAGACTTGGACAAGTTGCAGAGCTGGGCCGAGAGGTGGCAAATGGAGTTTAATGTGGAAAAGTGTGAGGTAATGCGCTATGGCAGAAATAATAAATGTGTAGAGTACAGGGCTAATGGTAGGATTCTTAGTAGTCTTGATGAACAGAGGGATCTTGGCGTGTATGTGCATAGATCCCTGAAAGTAGGCAGTCAAGTCGAGAAGGTTGTTAAGAAGGCATATGGAGTCTTGGCTTTTATTGGTAGGGGGATTGAATTTCGGAGCCGCAACGTCTTGTTGCAACTGTACAAAACTCTAGTGCGGCCGCACTTGGAGTATTGTGTGCAGTTCTGGTCCCACATTATAAGAAAGATGTGGAGGCATTGGAGAGGGTACAGAGGAGGTTTACCAGGATGTTGCCTGGTATGGAGGGCAGGTCTTATGAAGAGAGGATGAGGGATTTGAGGTTGTTTTCGTTAGAAAGGAGGCGGCTAAGAGGGGACCTAATCAAAACATATAAGATGATTAGAGGTTTAGATAGGGTGGACAGCGATAGCCTTTTTCCTAGGATGGAGAAAGCTAGCACGAGGGGACACAGCTTTAAAGTAAGGGGTGATAGTTATAGGACGGATATCAGAGGTAGGTTCTTTATCCAAAGGGTGGTTCGGGAGTGGAATGCCCTGCCTGCAGCAGTTGTAGATGCGCCAAGTTTGGTGGTGTTTAAGAGGTTAGTTGATAAGTATATGGAAGAGAAGGGAATGTTTTAGTTTGGAGGGACATTGCTTTTTATATTGGTCGGCGCAACATCGAAGGCCGAAGGACCTGTTCTGTGCTGTAATGTTCTATGTTCTATGTTCTATCATTTACCATACTGCCAATTTTTGTATCATCCACACATTTGGAAATTGTTTCCTGTGCACCAAAGTTTAGATTATTGATATAAATCAGGAAAAGCCGACACCCCCCCCCACCCAGGGAAACTCCATGAAAAACCTTCCTCCAGCCTGAAAAAGTATCTGTTCCTCACAATTCTCTGTTCCCGATTGCTCAGCTAATTTCATAGTCCATGTTGCCACTGTCCCTTTTATTCCACTCGTTCTAACTGTGCTCACAAGTCTGTTGTGCGGCACTGCTGTCAAACTGAAGTCTATGTACACATCATCTACAGCTTCACCCCCATCGACCCTCTGCTACCTCAAAAAAACAGTCCCGCAAAGCACGATTTACCTTTAATAAATTCCTGCTAGCTTTCCGTAATTAACACACATTTGTCTAAGTAATGAGGTGGAGATGCTGGTGTTGGACTAGAGTGGGTACAGTTAGAAGCCTCACAACACCAGGTTAAAGTCCAATAGGTTTCTGATAGACAAGGGGATTAAGGGTTATGGAGAGAAAGCGGGAAAGTGGAACTGATCCACTTCAGATCAGCCATGATCTTATTGAATGGCGGGGCAGGCTCGAGGGGCCAGATGGCTACTCCTGCTCCTATTTCTTATGTTCTTATTTTCATATGTAGGTTTATTTGGAATCATGAGCTTTCAGAATGTTGCCCCTTCAACAGGTGAGTCACTCACCCAGTGAAGCTGCAGTCCTCCAAAAGCTTGTGATTCCAAATAAACCTGTTGGACTTTAACCTGGTGTTGTGAGGCTTCTAACTGTACCCACTCTAGTCCAACAGCAGCATCTCCACCTCATTACTTAGACAAATGTGTGTTAATTACGGAAGGCTAGCAGGAATTTATTAAAGGTAAATTGTGCTTTGCGGGACTGTTTTTTTGAGGTAACAGAGGGTCGATGGGGGTGAAGCTGTAGATGATGTGTACATAGACTTCAGTTTGACAGAAGTGCTGCACAACAGACTTGTGAGCACAGTTAGAACGAGTGGAATAAAAGGGACTTTGGCAACATGGACTATGAAATTAGCTGAGCGATCGGGAACCGATTGAGCCTCTGATTGAAATTAGCTGAGCAATCGGGAACCGATTGAGCCAGAGCCTCTGGCTCTGATCTTCAGGTCGTCGTTGGTTACGGGTGTAGTTCCGGAGGACTGGAGGATAGCGAATGTGGTCCCATTGTTCAAGAAGGGGAAGAGAGACTTTCCGGGGAATTATAGGCCGGTGAGTCTTACTTCTGTTGTGGACAAAGTATTGGAGAGAATTATTAGGGATAGGATTTATAGTTATTTAGAGAGAAATGAATTGATTGGGGATAGTCAGCATGGTTTGGTGAAGGGTAGGTCGTGCCTTACTAACCTTATTGAGTTTTTTGAAAAAGTGACCAAAGAGGTGGATGGGGTAAGGCAGTTGATGTGGTATATATGGACTTTAGTAAGGCGTTCGATAAGGTGGCCCATGGAAGGCTTCTACAGAAAATGCAGATGTATGGGATAGAGGGTGATTTAGCTAATTGGATTAGGAATTGGCTAGCAGATAGAAGACAGAGGGTGGTGGTGATGGGAGATATTCATCGTGGAGTTCGGTTACAAGTGGTGTACCTCAGGGGTCTGTTTTGGGGCCCCTGCTGTTTGTAATTTTATAAATGATCTGGATGAGGGTATTGAAGGATGGATTAGTAAATTTGCAGATGACACTAAAGTCGGTGGAGTGGTAGATAGTGAAGAGGGGTGTTATAGTTTGCAGAGGGACTTGGACAAGTTGCAGAGCTGGGCCGAGAGGTGGCAAATGGAGTTTAATGTGGAAAAGCGTGAGGTAATTCACTTTGGCAGGAATAACAAATGTGTAGAGTATAGGGCTAATGGTAGGACTCTTAATAGTGTTGATGAACAGAGGGATCTTGGTGTATTTGTGCATAGATCCCTGAAAGTAGGCAGTCAAGTCGATAAGGTTGTTAAGAAGGCATACGGAGTCTTAGCTTTATTGGTAGGGGGATTGAATTTCGGAGCCGCAACGTCATGTTGCAACTGTACAAAACTCTAGTGCAGCTGCACTTGGAGTATTGTATACAGTTCTGGTCCCCGCATTATAAGAAAGATGTGGAGGCATTGGAGAGGGTACAGAGGAGGTTTACCAGGATGTTGCCTGGTATGGAAGGCAGGTTTTATGAAGAGAGGCTGAGGGATTTGAGGTTGTTTTCGTTAGAAAGAAGGCGGCTAAGAGGAGACCTTATTGAAACATATAAGATGATTAGAGGTTTAGATAGGGGGGACAGTGATAGCCTTTTTCCTAGGATGGAGAAAGCTAGCACGAGGGGACATAGCTTTAAATTAAGGGGTGGTGGTTTTAGGACAGATGTCAGAGGTAGGTTCTTTACCCAGAAGTTGGTAAGGGTATGGAATGCCTTGCCTCCGTCAGTTGTAGATGCGCCAAGTTTGGTGGCGTTTAAGAGTTTAGTAGATAAGTTTATGGATGAAAGGGGAATGGTTTAGGTTAGAGGGTGACTGCTTATTCCTAATTGGTATGCGCAACATCGAAGGCCGAAGGGCCTGTTCTGCGCTGTAATGTTCTATGTTCTATGTTCTATGGTGTTGTGAGACTTCTTACTGTGCCCATCCCAGTCCAATGCCAGCGTCTCCACATCTTAATTAACCTGCATTTGCCCAAATAACTCTCACTTCTGCCCCATTTATTGCTTCCAGGAGTTTCCCCACCACCTAAGTGAAACAGACTGGTTCACAATTACTGGGTTGATCGCTCCAACCTTTTCTCAACGTGAGTAATTCTCTGTAAACTGCAAACCAGCAGGGCTCCCTGTCAGCCAGGCACTAGTGAAAGGACTCTTTTTGCACATAATGCTGTACTTGCAGCCCATTCAAACCTAAAGTAAGTAAACATTCTTCAGTATCAATACCTGTTGACTGATGGCAGCTTGCTGAATATTGGGTTATAAGTTGCTGCAGGAAATATCTAACGAATACTAGGTATAGGTTCTGTCACATGGTATTGTCTGTACTTATCTTCTGGGCTTGCTGCGCAAATTATAGTGTTCCTGTAAATGGCAATCAAGGCCACTTGAATCGAGCATTCCCTGATTAGTTGCTCTTGTGGGTTAATTACTGGGCGTTTGAGGAATAGTTTGAGGAACTTAATCAAGCAGCACTGGAATCAGGAGCTGCATGACTACTGCCGTGCTGGAATGTTACTATTCACAGAATCAGATTGCTGGATTAGATACAGGACAAACATACAACACTCAGTTGTCCAGGCCAGTTGCTAACACAACTGTAATGACTCGGAAATCCATGTTATTACAGATTTGCATAAGAATTCGCTTTCTCTAAGTCAGATTTTCATCAACATTTCCTTCAAATGTCGCTAGTGAATAATTCAGTATTTCCTACTCAAGATATTTTGAAGTGGAATACTAGTAAGTGAATGTTCCTCTGAAACCTGTCCCATTCCTATGGTAACCGAGGGATTAATCCATTTATTGGTTCTGGGCATCAGTGCGTAGCGTCCCTGCATCTGAGCCAGAAGCTCTAGGTTTGAGTCCTACCCCACCACCCTGGGCCCAATGAAAATGGTTCATAATGTGGTCAAGCGGGTTGAGCACTAACCTGCAAATCCTTCCAGACGCACCAGAGGCCTTCAGAAAGAGCAGGAGAGACTCCTGGTCAGCCATGCTTGATGTGGAATGGTGCCCCATGCTTTAAGTCCCCGCTGATGACTTGTATTGGGCATTATTAGCCAAAGAAACAGATGAAAGTCTGTCTTAGTGCGCCACTACGTACAGGAAGAGAATTGGAATTGCTGTCCATTTATTGGCAATGAGTTTTGACCATTGTTGTTTCAAAGTCCCCAGCTTTTCCAGCACAGGTTCTGAATGACCTTTTCACTAGTTCTCAGGTTTTTGGCAGAAAGCAATTACTTCTGGACTTGAGTTTATTAACAGACTTTCCTCTTGGAATTGAGCACGACTGGAGGAATGAATAGAGGTCGCGCAGAGCAAGACCAGCTGCTGGAAGAGAGAGCAGGAGGGAGGCAAAGGGAGGCTGCAGCCTTCTTCCTCTCATTGACCATCACAGCAGCCTCTCGGCCATTGTGACCCCACAAAGTACACATTTCAAACCATACAGATAACTTAAATCATGGCATATAACACAAACTTATCACCCTTAAGCATTTTCTTAATGCCTGTCTTTCATGTATTTTGCCTGTCCTGTCTCTTGTACACTTATACCTCAGTAATTACAACATGACCATTGAAACAAACCATCTTTCAAAAGTTTAATTTAAAAGGGTAAGAGATGACAGGAGAGCGCCAGGCTGTGGTTTGCTCCTCTTGCTCCACGTGGGAGGCTGGGACAGTTCCAGTCATGTGTGTGGGAAGTGTCTCCAGCTACAGCTCTGAGAAGCTCAAGTCTCAGAGCTGGAGCAGTGGCTGGAGACACTCTGGAGCATCCGCAAGTCAGAGAGCATTGCGGATAATACGGATAGAGAGCTGGTCACATCGCAGGCTCAGACTCCACAGGCAGGAAAGGAATGGGTGACCACCAGACAGAACAAGAGAGATAGGCAGGTAATGCAGCAATCTCCTGTGGCCACTCCCTGCAAAACAGATGTATCACTTTGGATACTGTTGAGGGAAATGAACTCTCTGGGGAAAGCAGATGCATTGCACTATGGTTCTGCTGCAGAGGGGAGGGGTAAAAAGTGTACCAGTGCAATAGTTATAGGGGATTCAACTGTAAGGGGAATAGGCATTTCTGTGGCTGCAAATGAGACTCCAGGATGGTATGTTGTCTCCCTGGTGTTAGGGTCAAGGATGTCTCAAAGCGGCTGCAGGAGGGTGAACAACCAGTGACTGTGGAATACATCGGTACAAACGATATGGGTTAAAAAAAGGGATGAGGTCCTAAAAGCAGAATACAAGGAGCTTGGAAGAAAGTTAAGAAATCAGACCTCAAAGATAGTGATCTCAGGATTGCTATGTATCAGTCAGAATAGAAATATTCTGGATATATTGGATAAATATCGGTTATATCGGATAAATACGTGGCTGAAGAGATGGTGTCAGGGGGAGGGTTTCACATTCTTGGAGCACTGGGACAAGTACTGGGGGAGGTGGGATTTGTATAAATTGGACGGCTTACACCTGGACAGGACTGGGACTGATGTCCGTGGGGAATTGTGTGTTCGAGCAGTTGGGGAGAGTTTAAACTAATACCACGGGGGAAAGGGAGCCTATGTAAGGAGTCGGAAAGGAGAGAGCAAGGACAAAATCAAAAGATAGAAAAGGGGTAAGAAAAGCGATAGGTAAGGAAACCAGGGGCAAAGTTCAAACAGAGAAAAATATTAGGAGCAAGGTAAACAATGTTAAAAAGTTTAAAGGCTCTGTGAGTTAATGTGCGGAGCATTTGCAAAAATGAGGATGAACTAATCATGCAAATAGATGTAAATGGGTATGATATAATTGGGATTGCCGAGACAATCAGTCCAAATGATTCAAGTGAGGGTGACACAGTTACACTGTGCCAGTGAGAGTGACACAGTTACACTGTGCCAGTGAGAGTGACACAGTTACACTGTGCCAGTGAGAGTGACACGGTTACACTGTGCCAGTGAGGGTGACACCGTTACACTGTGCCAGTGAGAGTGACATGGTTACACTGTGCCAGTGAGAGTGACACGGTTACACTGTGCCCAGTGAGGGTGACACGGTTACACTGTGCCAGTGAGGGTGACACCGTTCACTGTGCCAGTGAGAGTGACACGGTTACACTGTGCCCAGTGAGGGTGACACGGTTACACTGTGCCAGTGAGGGTGACACCGTTACACTGTGCCAGTGAGGGTGACACGGTTACACTGTGCCAGTGAGGGTGACACGGTTACACTGTGCCCAGTGAGGGTGACACGGTTACACTGTGCCCAGTGAGGGTGACACGGTTACACTGTGCCAGTGGGGGTGACACGTTACACTGTGCCAGTGAGGGAACACGGTTACACTGTGCCAGTGGGGGGACACGTTACACTGTGCCAGTGAGGGACACGGTTACACTGTGCCAGTGAGGGCAACACTGTTACACTGTGCCCAGTGAGGGTGACACGGTTACACTGTGCCAGTGAGGGTGACACGGTTACACTGTGCCCAGTGAGGGTGACACGGTTACACTGTGCCCAGTGAGGTGACACGGTTACACTGTCCCAGTGAGGGTGACACGTTACACTGTGCCAGTGAGGGTGACACCGTTACACTGTGCCAGTAGGGTGACACGGTTACACTGTGCCCAGTGAGGGTGACACGGTACACGTGCCAGTGAGGGGACCGGTTACACTGTGCCAGTGAGGGTGACACGGTTACACTGTGCCAGTGGGTGACCTTACACTGTGCCAGTGAGGGTGACACCATTACACTGTGCCAGTGAGGGTGACACGGTTACACTGTGCCAGTGGGGGCGACACTGTTACACTGTGCCAGTGAGGGCAACACTGTTACACTGTGCCAGTGAGGGTGACACGGTTACACTGTGCCCAGTGAGGGTGACACGGTTACACTGTGCCCAGTGAGGGTGACACGGTTACACTGTGCCCAGTGAGGGTGACACGGTTACACTGTGCCCAGTGAGGGTGACACCGTTACACTGTGCCAGTGAGGGTGACACCGTTACACTGTGCCAGTGAGGGTGACACCGTTACACTGTGCCCAGTGAGGGTGACACGGTTACACTGTGCCAGTGAGGGTGACACGGTTACACTGTGCCAGTGAGGGTGACACGGTTACACTGTGCCCAGTGAGGGTGACACCGTTACACTGTGCCAGTGAGGGTGACACCGTTACACTGTGCCCAGTGAGGGTGACACGGTTACACTGTGCCCAGTGAGGGTGACACGGTTACACTGTGCCAGTGAGGGGACACGGTTACACTGTGCCCAGGAGGGTGACACGTTACACTTGCCAGTGAGGGTGACACCGTTACACTGTGCCAGTGAGGGTGACACCGTTACACTGGCCCAGTGAGGGTGACACGTTACACTGTGCCCAGTGAGGGTGACACGGTTAACTGTGCCAGTGAGGGTGACACGGTTACACTGTGCCAGTGAGGGTGACACCGTTACACTGTGCCAGTGAGGGTGACACGGTTACACTGTGCCAGTGAGGGCGACAGTTACACTGTGCCAGTGAGGGCAACACGTTACACTGTGCCAGTGAGGGTGACACGGTTACACTGTGCCAGTGAGGGTGACACGGTTACACTGTGCCAGTGAGGGTGACACGGTTACACTGTGCCAGTGAGGGTGACACTGTTACACTGTGCCAGTGAGGGCGACACGGTTACACTGTGCCAGTGAGGGTGACACGGTTACACTGTGCCCAGTGAGGGTGACACGGTTACACTGTGCCCAGTGAGGGTGACACGGTTACACTGTGCCAGTGGGGGCGACACTGTTACACTGTGCCAGTGAGGGCAACACGGTTACACTGTGCCAGTGGGGGCGACACTGTTACACTGTGCCAGTGAGGGCAACACGGTTACACTGTGCCAGTGGGGGCGACACTGTTACACTGTGCCAGTGAGGGCAACACGGTTACACTGTGCCAGTGAGGGCAACACTGTTACACTGTGCCCAGTGAGGGTGACACGGTTACACTGTGCCAGTGAGGGCGACACTGTTACACTGTGCCAGCGGAGTGACATGGTTACACTGTGCCAGTGAGGGCGACACCGTTACACTGTGCCAGTGGAGTGACATTACTACTCCGTGCCAGTGTATGATAAACCAAACTGTTAATACTTTCCTGTTTGTCCAGGGAATGGAAAGAAATTGTGTTCTGTGCGATTGAGAATGACTTTAATTAAATTCTCCTGCAGGTTATTGGGCAAAGTGCTGTATTACTGCATTATGCTGCAGGTGGGTCTCCAACAGAACTCCCATTTCCTGAAATGGTCGAACTTTAGTGTGTACACTTACTAATCGAACATGGCTGTTAGCTCTGAAAACCAATAGATGAAAGGGGAGATGAAAGCTCCTACAGCCTGTCAATCCTGAGCTGAGATCGTTAAAAAAAGAAGCATAGAGTTATGGTGCTGGATTATCAAAGGAAGGAAATGAAGTGATTTGAAACCGTATCTTAACATCAAAAGACATTTATTGTTTCGACACCAAAACTCAGCAACATCCATGTGCTGGAGTCATTAACAGCTGAGAGTGTTTGGCCTTCTCATGATGCTTAAAACAAAGATACTGAAAAGGTGAATTTGCTAAATCTGTTTAGAATATCTTCGGAGTTGAAGCAAAAAACCAGCACGATAATCGATTCAAGAGGAATACAGTTGCATTTAAGTTTATGTCTATATGTGGCCTCTAAAGATTCCAAGATGCACTGCCTTTAAAACTTCGTTAGGAAGTCTAACCATTTTTACATAGGCAAACATCGGAATCCAATTGATTTGATTAGTTTTGATTTATTATTGTCACATGTATTAGCACACAATATTCTATCTTGTACGCTGTAAGCATACATAGAGAAGGAAAGGAGAGAGTGAAGAACATTGTGTTACAATCATAGCTAGGGTGTAGCGAAAGATCAACTTAATGTGAAGTAGACCCATTCAAAAGTCTGATGGCAGCAGGGATAAAACTGTTCTTGAGTCAGTTGATGCGTGACCTCAGACTTCCGTATCTTTTTCCTGATGGAGGAAGAAAGAATGTCCCGGGTACGTGGGCGTCTTTCGTTATGCTGGCTGCTTTCCCGAGGCAGTGGGAAGTGTAGACAGAGTTAATGGATGGGAGGCTGGTTTGATTGATGGACTGGACTACATTTGCAACCCCTTGGAGTTTCTTGTGGTCTTGGGCAGAGCAGGGGCCATACCAAGCTGTAATACAACCAGAAAGGATGCTTTCTATGGTGCATCTGTAAATATTAGTGAGAGTTGTAGCAGACGTGCCAAATTTCTTTTGCCCCCCCTGAGATTGTGATAAATCTCCTTTGTACCATTTCCAAGGCTTTGGCGTCCTTCCTCAAGGGAGGTGCCCACTCCAGCTGACCACGACAGAGATTTGACAAGATTTTGTGTGACCCCCCCCCCTTATCTTTCTCTTCATTGTCACGAATTCCAAAGTCCGGGTTCCCTTACACTGGTTAACCAGCTTCTCGCCTTCCCCTATTCGCCACTTTTAATTCAAAGATTTGTGAAGACGTGTCCTCCAATCCAATTCATGCACCTGCCTCACTGGCAAACCCAAATCAGCACAACGGCTTCGAGTAAATAACTCAACTTCCTTAATTGACTGGAGCTGAGGAACATTCTGAGTTTTGTACATTGATTGCTCTTTAACGAGCCAATAAACTTTATAACCGCGGTTTGTTTTATTTTGATTTGTCCTTTGGTGTAATTCCCCCATTCCAAAAAGTGCTCTTTTGTTCACAGATTCATGGTCACAGAAATACTTCACAGTTAAAAGTCTGTCCGAATTTGCCTCTTTTGGTTTTCTTTGCTCCTTTATCCTGTGACCCACAAACCTTGCAGCTACATTCAAGCCAATCACTTGCAAATCAGCCCCCTGGCTGGGGTTTCCCAGTCCCGCTGTAGTGAGTGGAGATTTGGCTGAGTGCCAGATTCTCCGCAGTGGCCGTGGGCTGTGAATGCCCAGAGAAATCCAGCCCCGTTCTTCAATTATAAGGAGCAATTAAGAAAATAAATCTGTTTTTGGCTTCTCAACTAATAAATTTATACTATGCTCCTAAACCAGTTACATTTGATGTAATTAAACTGGGTGATTGCTTTGAGGAACACCCTTGCTTTGCCCACAAGCGTGAATTGGATAGACATATGGATAATATTAGAAGAGTTTAGGTTAGAGGGTCATTAGATTAGTTCCACTGGTTGGCGCAACATCGAGGGCCGAAGGGCCTGTACTGTGCTGTTATGTTCTATGACTCCAACTTCCTGTTGCTTGCCATATTTATTCACCGCATTGCCCTCATATTTACACTTCTGTCCTCGACCTGCCACAATGTTCCCGTGAAGCCTAATGCAAGCTGGAGGAACAACCTTTCATCTTTCAACGAGGCACCTTACAGCCTTCTACCCTCAGCATTGTGCTCAACAACTTCAGACCATGAACTCTGTCCTCCATTTTGAATTTCTTTCCCAGTGTCTATGCCAGTCTCTACCTTACGCTGGTGTTTTCACTCTCAGATAGTGCTGACCTTTATTCTGCTACTAATACCTATTCTGGACCAAAGCTTTGGTCTTTAACACTATCATTACCATTCCCTGTTCTGTTCCATGACTCCTCATAATTTAACCTTCTCTGTCTCTAACCTATCTGTGACCTTCAATTTTATCCCATCTTCCCCTTTCCCCTTTATTCAACAGCATAGAACCCATCACATTTTTATTTCTCCTCAATTTGGAACAAGAATTGAATTTGACTCAAAGCATTAAATCTCTCCACAGATGCTGCCAGACCTGCTGAGCTCCTCCAGCAATCTCCTGTTTTTGGTTCCCACAGTGAACCATCCTACATTGGGTCATGAACCGTTCTGTGTATTTTGTAATTGCATCATGATATATTTACCGAACTTTAGTATGAATAATGCACTAAATTACAGAAAAGGCTTGTTTCAATGTGCCATGGAGAATGAATGCACTTGTATCACACAAAGCATCCTGCACACATTGAACTCATGATGAAGAAATGCTGGTGTTGGATTGGGGTAAACACAGTAAGAAGTCTGACAACATCAAAGTCCAACCGATTTATTTGACAGTAAGCTCATCAAGCTTTCGAGATTATCTGACGAAGAGGTCGAAACATCGCGAAAGCTTGTGAGTTTACTATCAAATAAATCGGTTGGATTTAAACCTGGTGTTGTCAGACTTCTTACTGTGTGTACCAGCACAGGCTCTTGATCTGAATACGCTAGAAGTCCAATTCACACTTATTCAGAAAAAATAGGTCCAATTGATAAGGATAATCCTTCTCCTGCCTAAGCCAGGAAGATGTCTCCCCACCGCATCCAAGCCCTATCCCGGTAAATGATCTCACCTCATGGTGTCTATAAAGATATCGCAGTTCACTTCAAAGACTCAAGCTGAAAAGCGAGCCAGTATTCCTGCCTCTGAGCATTACTATCTGATGATTGCCTGTACGTGCATTGACAGTCGTTCAGTCCAATCTGATGATAATAGTCTCTGTGGTAATGCGGTCATTAGTTATCCTGAAGGACACCCAGTCAGGCTGTTTTCCAAAGGAAAGCCAATGCCCATTGAACAGGCCTCTGACACAGGCTGCTTCAAGAGAGGACAGAGGAAAGCTGGAAGGAGAATAGTACTGTGTAGTTTAAACTCCACCACAAAATTAACCACGTAGCACTAACAGTGACGGACACAGCTGTTCTTGTATTTATCAAGTTAGGACCATTATTGAGATCAAATCCAATGTAATTTGTTATTTCAAGCCTGTTTGAACCACACTTACTGTCAATTTTATGCCATCAGCTGTACTTTGTCCCACTGGGACAAATAAGATTGACAATAATTTCAAATTGCATTTTACAATGATCTATTTGATTGCATTTTCTACAGACAAGCCCAGCTATCTTTCACACTCATGTTTTACATGGGAATCACGAGTAAGCTATTAGTTATGTTACGTCCTCAAAAATATGATTTGCCTTTAATAAAACCACGTTGGCTGGGTTTGATTATGTTCAGCTTTCCTGAATGATTAGCCGTAAGAGCATGAGAAATAGGAGCAGAAGTAGCCCATTGAGCCTGCCCCACCATTCAATAAGATCATGGCAGATCTGATAGTGGTTCAGTTCCACTTACCCGCCTGCCCCCCATAACCCTTAATTCCCATATAGGACAAAAATCTATCTATCTGTGACTTAAACACATTAATCAAGGTAGCCTCCACTGCAGAGAATTCCAATAGGTGGATTGGCCATGCTAAATTGCCTCCTCGTGTCAGGGGGACTAGCTGGGTAAATTCATGGGATTATAGGGATAGGACCTGGCTGGGATTGTGGTTGGTGCAGATTCGATGGGCTGAATGATCTCCTCCTGCACTGCAAGGATTCTACGGGCTCATTCAAAGTGGAATTTTTCCTTCTATTTTTACGATTGAAGATGATAAGCATGGGTTTTGTTATTTGTTTTAAATCTGTGAAACTCCTATTTAAATCTGCATTATGTTATCATGTTTCATTATATGTGGCATGCTTACAAGCGTTCATATGTTTTAATTTAGATTATGAAAACTGAAAATGTAATTGGGAGGAAGGGAGGGCAGAACTTCTCGGAAAATGGTTTGGAAACCTGCATGAGGCAGGTTCCAAGATTTAACTGTTTCTCATTAGTATTCTTCTGCCTTGCTCACTTCATTTAGAAGTAATCTATATTTGACTGTTCTGTTTTAATGTTTCAGTAAATCATCAGTGGAATTTTGTGTAGTTTAATGAAAAATATTTATTAACAAAAATAATGATAGAATCCAAAACTTCGATACCATTTTTACTGAACATTTCACTTTAGCAGCTGTTCTATGACATTTTGTTTAGATGCCTCATCTTTCCAAATTTTTTTACAAGAAAAGTATTTTTTTCTCTTGAAAACAATGATCAATAAAACGTTTTTATCTGCTAACACAATAATTCCGTGGTTTTTGTAAACTAGGAGATGGGGTAAATGGAGGGAGGGATAGAGGAGGGGCAATAAGGAAAGGGGAAAGGCTGGGGAAGGCAGGGTTTGAACTTAAAAATTGTGCACACTTATAGTTAGCCCGTCTCTTCCGCACCTAGCCTCTAAAGAAATTCAGTGATTTGAAGAAGCCAAAGTAAGAGTATAATGTACCTAAGATGTTGGGATGTGAGTCTAGGTTTTTAATCTGCACTGGATTCAATAATGCCCATCAGAGAGAGAGTTCCAGGAGACTTGCATCATCTCAAGGAACACACTTTTTTAATGTGTTTGAAATGGCCGAGTTTCATACTTTAGACTGTAAATGTGGAAGTAATTTTGCCAAAAGTCTTCTAAGGACCAACATTGCATCAGGGAAACTCTTAAAATTGGGATAAACAACACTACTTAAAAGACATAGTGAAATCCAAATGAACTTCAGCTGAAACTCATTCCAGACATTAATATCTATGTTGTTATATACGAACGTCATCTTTACTGGAATTAGTTGTCATGACAAAGTTGTAATTCTTTCTTTCATTTTTTGTGTATTACATATATTTTAAACATCTTTTAAACAAATTTAAAAACAAATTAACCCACTCAAACATGTCCGCTGCCTATTAACACACCAAAAGCAATGTGTGTAAATAAGTAAGTGTAATTAATCCAGGAAAGTTAGGAAGAGATGACAATACAAAGAGCACTTCAATACAAAAACTAGGATCAGAGAGTTAAACTCGGCACCCTTCCAGTGCACATTTCCATGCATCGGAGCTTGCGTATTGTCCTGATGCAAATGTGTGGCATCATCTTTGGGGAAATTTGGCATGTCAGCTACGACTCTCACCAATAATTACAGATGCTCCATAGAAAGCATTCTTTTTGGTTGTGCCACAGCTCAGTGTGGCTCCTGCTCTATGCAAGACCGCAAGGAATTACAAAAGGTCATGAATGTAGCCCAATCCATCACGCAAACCAGCCTCCCATCCATTAATTCTGTTTACACTTTCTGCTGTCCCAGAAAAGCAGCCGCCATAATTAAGGACCCCACACACCCCAGGCATTCTCTCTTTCACCTTCTTCTGTCAGGAAAAAGGTACAAAAGTCTCAGATCACGTACCAACCAACTCAAGAACAGCTTCTTCCCTAGTGCCATCAAAATGGACCTACCTCACGTGAAGTTGATCTTCCTCTGCATCCTCACTATGACTGTAATGTTACATTCTGCACCCTCTCTTTTCTTTCTCTATGAACAGTGTGCTTTGTCTGTATAGTGCGTAAGAAACAACTAGTTTCACTGTATACTAATACATATGACAAAAATAAATCAAACCAATCCGTGTAGGTTGGGATTTGAGCTGGAAATTGCAGGCTATTAGATATTTCTAATTGTTCTGCTCTTACTTCCTCTGAAATGGACTCTAAATTTTTTCCCAAGGCTGATGCTAAGCTAATGTGTCTGTATTTGTTTTTCATCTCTCATCTTTTCTGAATAAGGGCATTACAGTGGCAAATCCTCTGGGATTTTTCCAGAATTCAAAGAATCTTGAGAAATTACTTTCAGTGCATCTCTGTAGCTATTTCCTTTATTATCCTGAGATGCAACCCATCGTGTCTAGGTACCTAACAGCCTTTAGTCCTATTAGTTTTTCTGATACTTTTTCTCTAGTGATCGCTATTGTCTTTATTTCCTCCCCACTTGTTGCCCCAGAATATTTAATATTTCATGGAATGTTATTACTGCCTTCCCCTGTGAAGACTGATGCAGGATATTTCCAACAAGTGTTTCCCGTTGGAGTTAAGGAATCCCCCTAGTGAAACTGACACTTCCTTTCAGTCAGGACTTCAAAGGGGTCTCCTCACACTTGGAGTTTCTGAGAGAGAAAGGGCACTCTGTGAAATAGAGCACTGCTGTGATTTTGATGGCCTCCAGGAGACACGGATATTAAAGTGTCCAGGCCACTTCAAAGGTTTCACAATACACAGACATGAATGAAGATATTGAATTGAAAGCTGCTTGAGATTACCGTGCCAAGAATGATTACCAAATTTCCCAGAGCGAGAGGGGACAGTCCAAACACGAGACTTCCTTTGCAGGTTCCTGAGGCAAACCTACCCTCTCCTAACAAACTGAGCCCAAGGTGAGGGCCCCAAAGTAGAAGCTACAGAATAGCTGTCCCTTTAACAGGAGCCCAGAACCAGAGGAACTGTTTTAAAACTAGGAGTCATCCTTATAAGACAGAGTTGAGGAGAAATCTTTTTTGTCTCAGAGGCTTGTGTGAGTTTGGAACTCTGTGCCTTAAAATCCGGTGGGAGAGGCGTCCCTGAATATTCTTAGGTGGAGGTAGATAGATTCTTGGATCAGGAAATCAAAGGTCATTGGGGATAGATGGGAACGTGGAACACACAAACAGACCATTATGACTGTGTAGAATGGTACAGCAGGGGTCAAATTGCCTCCTTCTGCTCCTATTTTATTTGCTGGCACAGGTACGAGTTTGAACCATCATCAGGAGGGAAAGGGTAGAAACAAATAAAAATACATCATCATAGAATCCCTTCAGTGCAGAAAGAGGCCATTCAGCCCATCGAGACTGCCCCAACTATAATCCTAACCTATTCTTATCACCTCTCATATTTACCTTGCTAATCCCCCTGACACTTAAACTGGACCAGCTGATGGGCAACGTGACAGCTCAGTGACTATCACTATTTGCTGTGCAGATACATGGATTTGGGCCTGTGTCTGTGGGAGTTTGTGCATTCTCCCCGTGCTTGCGTGGGTTTTCTCCGGGTGCTCTGATTTCCTCCCACATCCCAAAGATGTGCTCTTAGACTGATTGGTGTAACAAGTTGTCCCTAAATTAGTCTCCCCTCAATCTGGTTTCCAATGCGGAGTGCCATAAGAGTAGACAAGGGTCATGGGTGGAAGAGGGAACTCGCAACGTTAAAATGGCAACACGGGCTCGTTGGGCCAAAGGGCCTGTTTCCTGTGCTGTGTTCTTTGTTCTTTGACAGTAGGGACAATTTAGCATGGCCAATCAACCTAACCTGCATGTCTTTGGACTGTGGGAAGAAACCAGAGCACCCAAAGGAAACCCACGCAGACACGAGGAGAACATGCAAACTCCACGGTGATCCGAGGCCAGAATTGAACCCGAGTCCCTGGAGCTGTGAGGCTGCAGTGCTAACTACTGTTCCACCATGCCACAGACAGGTACAACTAAAAAAAAAAGTAAAATTAATATTTAAACATTTTTTTTTTGGTTGAAGCCAATTTCTGGTGACTCCAGCTCGTTTCGATGGATGAAGAAATTTTTTGCTAACCTCTGCATCCAGTGCTTCATTCAAAGCAGCAGCACCAACAGAAATCAATGATTATTTGTATATTTCTTTTGTTGCAATAATGAGGCTAATTAATACAGAACCTGGCACTGATTTCATGCAGCTGATAACAAGAGTGTGAAGATTTTCCTTTCAACGTCTTGGCAAAGATCCAGTTATATTAGTTGGACACGATCTTTTCTCTGTAAGTGTATTCATTTTCACAGTGCTGTGCTGGGAGCTACTGAGCCTGTAAATTGGTTGTCAACAGCGTTTCAACAGCTTTGATGTTTCAATTTTTAAAAAAACTTTGCTTCTGCATGGAGGCTAAATGTTACTTTGAGGCTCACAGATTACTGAGTCTCTGAGATTAAGACACAGGATAGATCTTTGAGAAACTGAGGTTCTGTGTGTGTCGCATGAATCTAATATTTGAATCCTGTCAAGCTGTTTACAATGTGCCTGCCACTTTAAAACATGCTGGATATATCTTTTAATTCTATATAATTATTTAGCTCTAAGACCACAAGAAACTACAAAAGGTTGTGAACGTAGCCCAGTCCATCACACAAACCAGTGCCCCTATCTACTCTGTCTACTCTTCCTTCTGCCACAGAAAAGCAGCCAGAATAATTAAGGACCCCACACAACTTGGACATTTTCCTCTATTGGAAAAAAGTTATAAATATCTAAGATCACGTACCAACCAACTCAAGAACAGCTTCTTCTCTGCTGCCATCGCATTTTTGAATGGGGACCTACTATATATTAAGATAATCTTTCTGTAACTATGACTGTAACAGTATATTCTGTACCCTCTCTTTCCTTCTTTACGAATGGTATGCTTTGTCTGTATAGTGTGTAAGAAATAATACCTTTCACTATATGTTAATATATGTGACAATAATAAATCAAGTCAAATCTTGCAGTGAACAAAGAACAAAACAGCACGGGAAATAGGCCCTTCGGCCCAACGAGCCTACGCCGCCACCCCGATGTTCCCACCTCTACCCGTGATCCCTGTCTATGTTTATAGATCTATGGATTGAAACCAAATTTGAGACAATTTAGGAGAATTTGTTTTGCCAATTAGCCTAAGAGCACATCTTTGGGATGTGGGAGGAAACTGGAGCACCCGGAGAAAACCCACGCAAGCACGGGGAGAATGTGCAAACTCCCAGAGACACAGGCCCAAATCCATGTATCTGCACAGCACAGCGATAGTCACTGAGCTGTCGTGTTGCCCATCAAATGGTCCAGGTCAAGCGTACACTAACGACGTGAAGCACTAGGATACTCTCTAAAAAAAAATCCAAGAGCAGCCCTCTCACGACCCATCGCGTGTATGCCCCTCGTTAGACAACAAGGTGGACCAAAGCACCTGTAGGATAAAAACAAATACTTCAATATCATCGTCTATTTACACACTTCCCAGGGACTCCCAAGGCTCATGATCTCTATTTTAAATCAGTTTTCCATACCCCTCCATTCCCATTCTGTTCATGTGCCCATCTAAATATTTCTTAAATAACTCCAGAGTGCCTGCCTCCATCACTTTACTTGGCAGCATATTCCATACCCGCACCACCCTCTCTGAAAAAACTCCCTCTAGCACCCAAATTATACCTTACCCCCCTCACCCTAAGCCCGCCTCAAAATCTAAGTGTCTCGAGTCCAAGCCTCATTCCAGGGATTGAAGTTAATGCTTCCCTCAAATGTACTCGGAATTGGGGATGGAGCTATATACTACCAAACATGGGATGGAGAGACATTTTTGGCTTCCTAACTCTTCCAGTGGAGAGTCGGGTAGCAGACATTGAAGTAGTCTCCCTTCCAAAAGCCAGTTGAGGTCCACGAGCAGTATATCAAAACTGAATTTACTATCAAATAAATTGGTTGGACTTTGACCTGGTGTTGTGCGACTTCTGACAGCTTTTCCAAAGGGCATGGCTTTCCTCAACCCCTATACACAGCAGAATATTAATATATTCGCTAGGTGCTCATGGCCCTCAACTGGCTTTTGGAAGGGAGACTACTTCAATCTCTGCTACCCAACTCTCCACTGGAAGAGTTAGGAAGCCAAAAATGTCTCTCCATCCCATGTTTGGTAGTGTACAGCTCCATCCCCAATTCCGAGCACTTTTGAGGGAAGCAGTAGCTTCTATTCCTGATAGTAAACTGAGTTTACTATCAAAAACATTGGTTGGACTTTAACCTGGTGTTGTGAGACTTCTTATTGTGTTTACCCCAGTCCAACACCGGCATCTCCACATCATGACTACTAAAGCTGCCAGATATACCCCAGCGAACTTGTCAGCAGCTTGGAGGGGAGGGGGTGTCTTCTAATTGGAGCGAAGAGAGTTGCCAGTGGCAAGAGCCACTCCTGCGAGAAGATTCCCCCCTCCAAACCATCCTTTATATTAACCCCTCTCCTCACTCTTTCTGGTATCTGTTGACTGGCACCCAGAGACCCACTCCACTTATCTAAGTTCTGGGCCTCCTCCTAGTGTCTACTAGGGTACCATACTGAGTTCTGCACTATTGGTGCTAAAAATCTGTGAGCTTCTGGTTGTCTGCAGCTCTGGGAGTTAGGGCATCTCCGCAGGACCCAGGCACCAACCGAGTAACTGATCGTGAAGAGGATAGCTGTCAACTCCAGAATGAATTCAATGATTTGGCAGTGTGGACAGACAGGTGGCAATTGGAATTCGATGTGGAGAAGTGTGAGATAATGTATTTGGAGAAGTGTGAGATAATGTATTTGGAGAGGGCGTACAAAGCGAGGGAATGCTCAACAAATAGGAAGGTATCGAGAGGGGCTGAGGAAGTGAGAGATCATAGAATACCCACAAGTCCCTGATGGTGGAAGGGAAGGTGGTCAAGAAGGCCAATGGAATGTTTTCCTTTAATGGATGAGATATTGAAATACAAAAGCAGGGATGCAATATGATAAAAGACTATTAGACCACAGCTGGAGATTTGTGTACAGTTCTGGTCACCACATTCCAGAAGGACAGAATTGCCCTGAAGAGAATGCAGAGGAGATTTACAAGAATATTTCAGGGCTTGAAAATTGCCACTGTGAGGAAAAGATTGGATTTGCTCACATTTTCTTTCATAGATCAGAGGAGGCTGAGGGGGGATTGAATCGAGATGTACAAAATTAGGAGGGGCCTACACAGGGCAGATAGGAAAGACTTGGGTCCCCCTATCTGAGGGGGCAATTTTTTTGTGGGGGGGAGGTCAGAGATTTAAGATAATTGGTAAAAGCATTAGAGGGACATAAGGAATAGCTTTTTCATGCAGAGGGTGTCTGGAATCACAGAACATAGAACCCTACAGAAACAGGCCATTCGGCCCATTGAGTCTGCACTAACCACAATCCCACCCAGGTCCCTACCCCCATATCCCTACATATTTACCTACTAATCCCCCTAACCTCCACAATCCCATCCAGCCCTACCCCTATAACCCCAAGTACGGGGAGCGGCATGGTACCACAGTGGTTAGCACTGCTGCTTCACACCTCCGGGGGCCTGGGTTCAATTCTCAGCTTGGGTCACTGTCTGTGTGGAGCTTGCACATTCTCCTTGTGTCGGCATGGGTTTTCCAGTTTTCTTCCACAGTCCAAAGATGTACGGTTTAGGTTGATTGGCCATGCTAAAATTGCCCCTAGGATGCTTAGGTTAAAGGGATTAGTGGGTAAAATATGTACAAATATGGAAATAGGGCTTGGTGGGATTGAGGTCAATGCAGACTCAATGGGCTAAAGGGCCTCTTTCTGCACTGTAGGGTTTCTATGATTCTATGATAAGTATTAAAAGAACAAAGAACAGCACAGCACAGGAAACAAGTCCACACCACCCCTTTTAACACTCAGTGAGTGCCTTATTCAAGTCTTTCGACAATTATCGACGATTTTGTCTACCTCTAAAAGACTCCACAATAAAGGGTGCAAATTTAGGGAATTATACATTCACCAGATTAAGGGATATACAATTCAGGGACAATTTATTGACACCAATCAGCCTAAAAAGCATGTTTTTGGGGTGTGGGAGGAAACCAGAGCACCCGGGGAAAACCCACGCAAGCACAGGGAGAATTGCAAACTCCCACAGACATTGATCCAAGCCAGAGATTTGACCTGGGTCCCTGTAACTGCACAGCAGCAGACAGTGATAGTCACTGAGCTGTCGTGTTGCCCGTCAATTGGTCCAGTTTAAATATTCTCTGCATAGGAGAGAACTAATGTTCGTAAGCACATGACAGCAGAATCAATCCAGCACAAGGCAGGAAGGAAGCAGTCACTGAGGCACATGCACCGCAAAATGCCAGCAAAGTGAGAAATTCTCTGGGACTTGTGAAGCTATTGTGTGAGTTTCCTCCCAAACTTCATTCCCTTGGCTGATCCATTGAGGAAGTTGACCAGGAAGGGTGAATGGTTCAGGAGAGATGAACATAGAACATTACAGCACAGAACAGGCCCTTCGGCCTTCGATGTTGCGCCGACCAATTAAGAAAAAGCAATGACCCTCTAACCTAAACCATTCCCTTTTCATCCATAAACTTATCTACTAACCTCTTAAAACGCCACCAAACTTGGCGCATCTACAACTGCTGCAGGCAGGGCATTCCACTCCCGAACCACCCTTTGGGTAAAGAACCTGCCTCTGATATCCGTCCTATAACTATCACCCCTTAATTTAAAGCTGTGTCCCCTCGTGCTAGCTTTCTCCATCCTAGGAAAAAGGCTATCACCGTCCACCCTATCTAAACCTCTAATCATCTTATATGTTTCAATAAGAACAGAAAGATGCTGTCAAAGCTTTGAAAGGCAAGTTCTTGAACTCTGGGATGCCACATGTACAGTCATAGCAGATGTTAGTTCAGTGGGATTGGGAGCCAAGCTGATGCAAAGACATGCTGAAGGCCTGAGAATCATTGCTGATGTGATCAGATCTCTGACAATTGTGAAAGGAGATATTCCCAGATAGAGAGAGGCCCCACGTTAGATGTGAGATTCCATGCACACCTGTTCAGCCTAGAGCTTGGTTTTGCGAGGATTGCAAGAGATAATATATTCTCCCAGAACCAAACCCCAGGTACCAGAATCTACGGATGGGTTCCGACACTCCAGCAATATAAATACAAGGTGGTTCATGTTAATGGAAAAGCAAACATCATTGACCCACTCTTGCATCTGCGGAGGAAGGAAGCACTTTGTGTCTTTATCCTACACTCAGAGCAATGTGGATTAGAGAGCGTGTAAAAGAATCAGATGTAGAACTGGATGACATGGATAGAGATTTCAGGCTGGAAACTGAGAGAAATGTCCATTCAAAGCTCGCATTTTTTTCTCCAAAAATATACTTTACTCATAAAATCTCAATTAAAACATTGCAAGTATACATGTCTACAAATTGCAAACAGAGCGGAATAAAACATTTTTACCGTTCTATATAAATTACAGTTATTTCATTTCAATGCTTAAAACTATATACATGTCTCAAAAATTACTGTGTGCCGTTATTGCTCAGATTGGCACAGGTCGAGGGTATTCTGCAGTTCCTGGGCCCTCGGTCTGCCTCTGTTAAAAGGCCTTATAGTGTGGCCTTTCCCCATTGGGTCTTTATTACTGTACCAGATGAGATAGACACAATTGAGAAATGTGTTCTCACAAGCTGTGGACTTGTAGTGCCGCAAAAACTTTCACCCAGACTGATGAGGCTAACTTGTGAGAGTCACTTGGAAATGGGTGATATGAAGCAAAACCTACGAACAAATGTATGATGGTCAGGGATGGAGAAAGAAGGGGACCAGTTTGTCAAAACATGCTATGGACGTCAACTTTGGAAGTCCCAAGCCAAGTCCAAGCTGAGGCGGACAGGTAGCTTGCTATCCAGAAAGAAAAACATTGTTTCCAACAGGGCCAATGATGCAAAAACCAGGGTTCCTGAGATAGCACGGCACAAAAGGAACCCACCAAAACTGGAATTGTGTGTTGTGATTTGAACGCTGCTCTTGTGATTTGAAGTTCCTATTTGTGATGGCTGTGAGTACATGAGCAAGCAATTAGATGGATCATTGAGGAGCATCCAATTACAATTCTAAGTTTGTCACAAGGGATATCATGATTAAACAGTGAAAGCGTAATAATATAATGCCTGTGTCTAAAGTCGATGCTTTTGTAAAAGGACATTATTGTTAAAAAGAAAGTGCTGTGTAAAAACCAGCCAGTAGTAGGTGCTAGAGGCGGAGTTCTGGATTCTCTTTTGTGTGGAAAAGAGTGAAAGAGGCCTTCCTGTGTTGTTCAGTTAGAAGCAGAAATGTGTGTTTGCATTTTGAATTGTTGGAAGGTGGTTAAACGCTTAATACAATAGTTCCAAAAAATGAATTACTGAACAAAAGACTGAGATGATATTGGACTGGGAGGCACTGAATTTATTGAGATTCATAATTGAAGAAATTAATTTGCTTGGTGAGTTGGGGAAATAATGGTTTATTAAGTTTGTTTGCAAAGTGTATTGCAGTGTGTCCAATAAGGGATGGAGTCTAAACTACATACACCAAGCAGAAATATCATTACCATGTTCTTGTTGCATTGAGTGGGATGTTATGGTGATTGTTGATGGTTTGAGTGGGCCTGAGTATTAGATACTGTGCAGTACTTGGAAAACATGTTGTAATATTAGATAATATGTGATAAATTTTTATTAAGCAATGGTACAAAGGGATATGGGTCAAAGGCAAATGAGGACACAGAACAGCCTGACCTCACTGGATGTCAGAACAAGTTTGAAGGGCTGAATGGCCTACCTAAGCACGTTAAACTCTGTACTAATAGGCACGAAGCAAAACTTCATGTACTACGTATAGAAATGAAGCACCCAAGTTAACTTGACCTGAGTGGGGCATTGATGGTCAGATGGCACGTGTTGGGGATTTAGCACAACAGGTTAAATGATGTTTATTTTGCTGTTAAATCTGTGAATTTGCATGTTGAGTCTCTGAATATGACATATGATCTACATAGATACAGATGTATATAAACTATTGGCATTAGAACCACTGGTTTGTAAACTTCAGGCTGCGATCCAGTGACTGCCGTTTTATAAAAGATTGTTTCGATATTTGTCACAAAACGTAAGACGTATGATGTCTGGAATGTGATTGGCTAAACTGGATTCTGCACCTTGCAAAACTTTCAGTCAATGAAAAGATGCAGCAGGAATAGAAAACCTGATGGTGAAAATACACAGGTTCTAGCGTGGAGCGCATGTTATAGCATTAAAAATTTTATTTTATTTATTATTATGATATGTATTTGTAAATAAAAAAGTATTGTTTCTTCTGCACTATTCAAACAAGGCATGCTCTTCGCGGAGAAGGAAAGGAAAAAGTGCAGAATGTAAAGTTGCAGTCATAGCTAGGGTGCAGAGAAAGAACAACTTTACACAAAGTAGGTCCATTAGAAGTCTGATGGCAACAGGGAGAAGCTGTTCTTGAGTTGGTTGGTAAGTGGTCCTCAGACTTTTGTACCTTTTCCCCAATGGAAGAAGGTGGAAGAGAGTATGTCCAGGACACATGTTGTTCTTAATTATGCTGGCTGCTTTGCTGAGACAGTGGGAAGTATAGATGGAGCCAATGGATGGGGGGCTGGTTTGAGTGATGGGCTTCATTCATGACCCTTTGAGTTTCTTGTGGTTTTTGACAGAGTAGAAGTCATGTCAAGTTGTGATATAACCGGAAAGGATGCTTCCTATGGTGCATCTGTAAAAGTTGGTGAGAGTTGTTAGAGACGTGCCAAATTTCCTTAGTCTTCCGAGAAAGTAGCATTTTGGTGGGTTTTCTTAACAATAGTATTAGCGAGGTGGGACCAGGATAGGTTGTTGGAGATCTGGATACATAAAAAACTTGAAGCTCTCAACCATTTCTACTTTATCCCCGTTGATGTAGAAAGGAGCATTTCCTCCATCACGCTTTCTGAAGTCAATGACTATTTCCTTCATCTTGTTGACATAGAGAGATTATTGTCTTCCCACCAGTTCACCAGATTCTCTATCTCATTCCTGTACTCTGTCTCATCATTGTTTGAGGTCCAACCCACTACAGTGGTGTCATCAGCAAACTTGAAGCTTGAATTGAAGGTGAATTTGGCCACAGTCATAGGTGTATAAGGAATGTCGGAAGAGGTTGAGAACACAGCCTTGTGGGGCACCGGTGTTAAGGACGATTGTGGAGATGTTGTTGCCTATCCTTACTGATTGTGGTCTGTGGATGAGGAAGTTCAGGACCCAGTCGCAGAGGATGAGCCGAGACCCAGGCCACAGAGTTTGAGAAGAACTTAAGCCGAGGGAAAGAGTCTAGAGAGGGTTGAGCTTGGAAATAATTGTGGGAATGAGGTGCTGAAGTTTGGGAATACCCCATGAGGTTTCACTGTGTGACAATGAACATAGAAAAGCACAGCACAAGAAACAGGCCCTTTGGTCCCAAAAGCCCGTGCCACCCATTTTAACACACTCAGTGCCTTATTTATGTTTTGCATCGCTCGTCAATGTTTTTGTCTACTTCTAGTGGAACCCACAATAAAGGGGTGGAAAATTAGGGAATTGTATGTACTCCAGATTAAGGGAGATCCAATTCTGGGACAATTTATTGATGCCAATCAGCTTAAAAAGCATGTTTTAGGGATGTGGGAGGAAACCGGAATACCTGGAGAAAACCCACACAAGCACGGGAAGAATGTGCAAACTCCCACATACATTGATCCAAGCCAGAGACCTGACCTGGGTCCCTGTAACTGCAGAGTAGACAGTGATAGTCACTGAGCTGTTGAGTTGCCCGTAAATTGGTCCAGTTTAAGCATAAACTCACAGACGTGAAGCACTGGGCAACTCTCAAAGCAACGTCCAAGAGCAGCCCTCGCAGGACCTATCGCGTGTATGCACCTTGTTGGCCAACAAGGTGGACAGAATCGCCTGTGGATGTAAAAGGAGACATCAATAATTAGACATACAACAGGCTATGCTGACAGTAATGGAGGATCCCCAATAGCTCCCATGCAAGTGACAAGGTGAGCCTTAAAAATTGTTGGACAGTCAATAGGAATCTATTAATTCCCAGGAATGTCCTGAGGCTCTTGATTTTCAACAAGTTCAGATGTTGAAATCTGGGTGAATTTAGGCTGCGGGTTAGACAGTTTTAACATAATTAATATGGTGTTAGTTGAAGGGCAGTTAATTTTATAGGACATTGACATCACAGAGCCCTCAGGAACGAGGGAATGTGGGTGGAAAGCAATGGAGAAAGAATTTATGTTGTGCCTTTTCCTGACTTTAGGATGTCCTAAAATGCCCCAAAGCCAATATAATATTTTGTGAAATGTAAGCCCTGATTTTACTGGCATGCCCTCCCAGAAATTGGGGCAGGTGAGACTTGCAAAATAGCATCCTCTGTTGATCTTGGGTTCAATCTTGGGTGGGCAGGGTAGTAAAATTCTGCTGTTATCTCTGTTGCACTGAAACAAGAATTGGGCACTAGATGTACAATGTCTTGGAAAGGCTGTGGTGAAAGGGCAATGAATGGGACTAATCAGATATCTTTTACAAAGAACTAGTGTAAGCACAATAGGCTGAATGGCCTCCCTCCGTGTTACATTTTCTAATTCTAAGATACCTGAATGAGTTTACACAAACTGTATGTCAAACATGCAGAAGTCCTGTGATATCATAGAATGATTACAGTACAGAAGGAGACCGTTCAGCCCATCGTGACTGTGCCAGTCCTCTGCAAGAGCAATTTACCTGGTGCCATTCCTCTGGCCTTTCTCCATAGCCCTGCAAACCTTTCCTTTTCAGATGATGACCCAAATCCTTTCTGAAAGTCTCAATTGATCCTGCCTCCACCACACTCCAGATCCTAACTGCTTGCTACAGGAAAAGTTTCACTCCATATTGCCATCCTTTGGCCAATTATCTTAAATCACTGTCCTTTCATTCTCAACGCTTCTACCAAAAGGAATGGTTTCTTCCAACCTACTCTGTACAGACCCTTCACGATCAAACCTCCTCTCAGCCTTCTCTTCTCTGAGGAGAACGTTCCAACCTCTCCGAATTTTTCCACATCATTGAAGTTCCTCATGCTGGATCCATTCTCATGAGTCTTTCCTGCAACTGTTTCGAATGCCCTTAAATCCTCCCTAAAGGGCAATATTCAGAACTGCACACCAGTTGAGGCTGAACCATGGTTTTATACTAGTTTAACATAAAGTCCTGGCTATATGCCTCTGTTGTCCTTTTGAGAACATAGAACATTACAGCGCAGTACAGGCCCTTCGGCCCTCGATGTTGCGCCGGCCAGTGGACCCTCTAACCTAAACTATTCCAATATCATCCATATGCCTATCCACCGACCATTTGAATGCACCCAAAGTAGGCAAGTCCACAACTGCTGCGGGCAGGGCATTCCACGCCCTCACCACCCTCTGTGTAAAGAACCTGCCTCTGACATCCGTCCTATAACTACCACCTCTTAATTTAAAGTTATGTCCCCTCGTGTTGGTCATCACCATCCGAGGAAAAAGGCTCTCACTATCCACCCTATCCAATCCTTTGATCATCTTATACACCTCAATTAGGTCACCGCGTAACCTTCTTCTCTCTAATGAAAATAACATCAGGTCCCTCAGCCTTTCCTCATAAGGCCTTCCCACCATACCAGGCAACATCCTGGTAAACCTCCTCTGCATCCTTTCCAATGCTTCCACATCTTTCTTATAAACCCAGGATACTGTGTGCTTTACTAACCAATCTCTCTTGATTTATGCACACATATATCCAGGTGTCTCTCCTCCAGCACCTGTTTTAGGATTGTTCCCTTTATTTTGTACTCTGTCTACACATTCATCCTTTCAACAATAATCACTTTACGCTCCTCTGCATTAAATTGCATCTATTGCTTGTCCTCCCATTCACCCACCAACCTGTCTAGAACATAGAACATTACAGCGCAGAACAGGCCCTTCGGCCTTCGATGTTGCGCCGACCAATTATGAAAAAAGCAATGACCCTCCAAACTAAACCATCCCCTTCTCTTCCATAAACTTATCAACTAACCTCTTAAACGCCACCAAACTTGGCGCATCTACAACTGCCGCAGGCAGGGCATTCCACTCCCTAACCACCCTCTGGGTAAAGAACCTACCTCTGATATCCGTCCTATAACTATCACCCCTTAATTTAAAGCTGTGTCCCTCGTGCTAGCTTTCTCCATCCTAGGAAAAAGGCTATCACTGTCCACCCTATCTAAACCTCTAATCATCTTATATGCTTCAATAAGATCCCCTCTTAGCCGCCTCCTTTCTAACGAAAAACAACCTCAAATCCTTCAACCTCTCTTCATAGGACCTGCCCTCCATACCAGGCAACATCCTGGTAAACCTCCTCTGTACCATCTCCAATGCCTCCACATCTTTCTTATAACGTGGGGACCAGAACTGCACACAATACTCCAAGTGCGGCCGCACTAGAGTTTTGTACAGTTGCAACATGACGTTGCGGCTCCGAAATTCAATCCCCCTACCAATAAAAGCTAAGACTCTGTATGCCTTCTTAACAACCTTATAGACTTGACTGCCTACTTTCAGGGATCTATGCACAAATACACCAAGATCCCTCTGTTCGTCAACACTATTAAGAATCCTACCATTTGCCCTATACTCTACACATTTATTATTCCTGCCAAAGTGCATTACCTCACACTTTTTCACATTAAACTCCATTTGCCACCTCTCGGCCCAGCTCTGCAACTTGTCCAAGTCTCTCTGCAAACTATAACACCCCTCTTCACTATCTACCACTCCACGACTTTAGTGTCATCTGCAAATTTACTAATCCATCCTTCAATACCCTCATCCAGATCATTTATAAAAATTACAAACAGCAGGGGCCCCCAAAACAGACCCCTGAGGTACACCACTTGTAACCGAACTCCACGATGAATATCTCCCATCAACCACCACCCTCTGTCTTCTATCCGCTAGCCAATTCCTAATCCAATTAGCTAAATCACCCTCTCTCCCATAGATCTGCATTTTCTGCAGAAGCCTTCCATGGGAAGGCTTCTATACCCTTGTGAAGCTCTACACTATCCACTTCACAGTTTGCAATATACCCAACTTCCTTATCATCCACAGATGTTTAAATTGTGCCAATATTCATATATATCAAGAGTACTGCAGGAAACCCGGTTGGCAATTGGTGATTAGTGGTATGCCACAGGGATTGGTGCTGGGGCCTCAACTGTTTACCATTTACAGAGACGATCTGGGGGAGGGGACCGAGTGTAGGGCAACAAAGTTTGCGGATGACACAAAGATGAGTGGGAAAACAAATCGCGGGGAGGAGGCAGAAAGTCTGGAGAGAGATCTGGATAGGCTGAGTGAGTGGGCGAGGATCTGGCAGATGGAGTATGACGTTGGCAATTGTGAGGTTATCCACTTTGGAAGGAATAACAGTAAAATGGACTATTATTTAAATGGTGAAAACTTACAACATGCTACAGTGCAGAGGGACCTGGGAGTCCTTGTGCACGAATTGCAAAAACTCAATCTGCAGGTGCAGCAGGTGATCAAGAAGGCGAATGGAATGTCGGCCTTTATCACAAAAGGGATAGAATATAAAAGCAGGGAGGTCTTGCTGAAACTGTACTGGTGAGGCTGCAGCTAGAGTACTGTGTACAATTTTGGTCCCCTTATTTGCAAAGGAATATATTGGCCTTGGAGGGAGTGCAGAGAAGGTCACCAGGCTGATATCAGGGGTAGCTTATGAGGAGAGATTGAGTAGATTGGGCCTGTACTCGTTGGAGTTTACAAGGCTGAGGGAAGATCTTATGGAGGCATGTAAGATAATGAAGGGGCTAGATCTATAAACATGGACAGGGATCGCGGGTAGAGGTGGGAACATCGGGGTGGCGGCGCGGGCTCGTTGGGCCCAAGGGCCTGTTCCCCGTGCTGTTTTGTTCTTTGTTGGGCTCGACAGGGTAGAGACAGAGAGATTATTTCTACTTAAAAAGGAGTCAAGGAGGAATTTCTTCTCTGAGAGCATAGTGAATCTTTGGAATTCTCTGCCCGTTGAAACAGTGGAGGCTACCTCGCTAAATGTGTTTAAGTTACAGGTAGATAGATTTCTGACCAATAAGGGAATTAAAGGTTATGGGGAGCAGGCAGGTAGGTGGAACTGAACCACTATCAGATCAGCCATGATCTTATTGAATGGCGGGGCAGGCTCGAGAGGCGGGTTGGCCTATTCCTGCTCCTATTTCTTATGTTCTTAACCCTCTAATAAGTCTTCCCATCCACTATGGACAACACTCAGAGGGGAGTCTGGAGAACCCATTAGAGTTTGGACGTTCCCATTGAAAAAGATGTGGAATTCTGTGCAATATATAGCAATAAGCAGAGTATTTAATTTGGATAATGAGTGCAGAACTCAAGGACAAAATTACAATCTTCTCGAGCCTTGAGCAAGATTAAAGTTGCAGGCATATTATTTTTCCCCACAGCATTGTGGAGCAGATTACTCAGAAAAAGCCATTAATTATGGGTCAACAGATGCTTTTAAAAAGAAATCCGATCGATACCATTTGAGAAAGAGAGTCAAAGGTTATTACAACACATCAACTCTGAATGGAGGATTAGACTGTGGGCCATAAATAGCCTTCTCTGTTCCTGTACTCACGTTTCAGCTACTAAAACATGGTCTAAAAAATGGGGCTACCTTGAAAGAAATGCATTCTTGGAGGAGATCATTGAAGAATTAAATTATTTCTAAAGGAAGATTTCTTTTGAGTTGTCTCACACTCCCCAGAACAGATGTTTGAAATGTGCAGTGAGTGGGGATTATCTGTAGACCTTAACAAAGAAAAAGAATCTTTCTCTATCTCTGAGTAGACTGGGCATTTACTTGTTAGAATTGAGAAGGCCGAGGGGGTGATCTTATAGAGATGTATAAGATAATGAAGGGGCTAGATGGGGTAGAGGTAGAGAGATTCTTCCCACTTAGAAAGGAAACCAGAACTAGAGGGTACAGCCTCAAAATAGGAGGGGGGGGGCACAGTTTAGAACAGAGTTGAGGAGGAAATTCTTTTCTCAGAGGCCTACTCCTGCTCCTGTTTCTTAAGTTCTTATGTAATCTTTCAAATTATAAAATGGATGGCTGGAAATAGGCAGCATGATAGCACAATGGTTAACACTGCTGCCTCACAGTGGCAGGGACCCGGGTTCAGTTCTGGCCTGGGTGACTGCTGTGTGGAGTTTGCACATTCTCCCTATGTGTGCAAGGGTTTCATCCAGGTGCCCCGGACCAATGATGTGCAAGTTAGGTGGATTGGCCATGCTAAATTGACCCTTCATGTCCCATGTAGGTGAGATGGATTAGCCATGGTAAATGTATGGGGTTATGGGGATCGGGTGGAGGAAAAGACCTGGCTAAGATGCTCTGTCGAAGAGTTGGTGCAGATATAATGGGCTGCATAGCCTCCTTCTGCACTGTGGGGAATCTACGATGAATTAGAGAGACTGATGAGTGAGTCAGAGGTATAGCCTACAATTTTTTAAACATTTTGATCTTATTTGTTCACGGGATTTGGCATCACAGGCTAGGCCAGCATTTACAAAGAACAAAGAACAAAACAGCACAGGAAACAGGCCCTTCAGCCCAACGAGCCCGCACCACCACCTCGATGTTCCCACCTCTACCCGTGATCCCTGTCTATGTTTATAGATCTATGGATTAAAAACCAAATTTGAGACAATTAGGGAGAATTTGTTTTGCTAATTAGCCTAAGAGCACATCTTTGGGATGTGGGAGGAAACCGGAGCACCCGGAGAAAACCCACGCAAGCACGGGGAGAATGCGCAAACTCCCACAGACACAGGCCCAAATCCACGTATCTGCACAGCACAGCGATAGTCACTGAGCTGTCATGTTGCTCATCAAATGGTCCGGTCAAGCGTACACTAACGACATGAAGCACTAGGATACTCTCGAAAAAAAAATCCAAGAGCAGCCCTCTCACGACCCATCGCGTGTACGCCCCTCGTTAGACAACAAGGTGGACCGAAGTACTTGTGGGATGAAACAAATACATCAATATCATCGACAATTTACACACTTCCCAGGAGCTCCCAGGGCTCGTGATCCCTATTTTAAATCAGTTTTCTATATCCATCTCATTTTCTATATCCATCTCATTTATTGCCCATATCTGAGAGAGTTTAAGACTTAACCACATCGCTATGGGCCTGGAGTCACTTTTAGAACAGACTAGGTGAGGATAGCAGATTCCCTTCCCTATTGGTGAATAGTTGGCTTCTCAAGGAGGAACTTGGAGCTTGGACCAGTACCTGGAACTTCGATGTTGTGGCCATTTCAGAGACTTGGGTAGAGCAGGGACAAGAATGGATGTTGCAGGTTCCAGGGTTCAAATGCTTTAGTCGGAGTAGAGAAGGAGGTAGAAGGGGGGGAGGAGTGGCATTATTAGTCAAAGACTGTATCACAGTGACAGAGAAGAAGTTTGACGAGGACTTGTCTGTTGAGGTAGTATGGGCTGAGATTAGAAACAGGAAAGGAGAGGTCACCCTGTTGGGAGTCTTTTATAGACCTCCTAAAAGTTCTAGAGAGGCAGAGGAAAGGATTGCCAAGTCAATTCTGGTCAGGAGTGAAAGTAATAGGGTAATTGTTATGGGGGACTTTAACTTTACTAATATTGATTGGAATAGCTATAGCTCTAGCTCGTTAGAGGGGTCAGTTTTTCGTACAAAGTGTGCAGGAAGGTTTTTTGACTCAGTATGTAGATAGGCCAACTAGAGGTGAGGTTACATTGGATTTGGTGCTGGGCAATGAGCCAGACCAGGTTTTAGGCTTGGAAGTTAGTGAACATTTTGGTGATAGTGACCACAATTCGGTTACGTTCACCTTAGTGATGGATAGGGATAGGCATGAAGCTGGGGGCAGTAGTTATAGCTGGGGGAAGGGTAATTATGAGGCCATCAGGAGAGAATTAGGGTGCATAGATTGGACTAGGAAACTACAGGGACTGGGAACATCTGGAATGTGGAGCTTATTCAAGGAGCAGCTGCTGCGAGTCCTTGATAAGTATGTCCCTGTCAGGCAAGGAGGAAATGGTCGAGTAGAGAACCTTGGTGTACGAAAAAAGTTGATTTGCTGGTTAAAAGGAAAAGGAGGCTTATGTCAGGATGAGGATTGAAGGCTCGGTTAGTGCAATGGATAGCTATAGATTAGCCAGGAGGGAGCTAAAGAGTGAATTGAGGAGAGCGAAGAGAGGACATGAGAAGACTTTGGCTGATAGGATTAGGGAGAATCCTAAAGCTTTCTTTAGATATGTTAAGAATAGAAGATTGGTTAGGGCAAGATTAGGGCCAGTCATAGACAGCAGTGGGAAGTTGTGCGTGGAGCCTGAAGAGATTGGAGAGGTACTGAATAAATATTTCTCTTCGGTAATCACGCAGGGTGATGTAAATGTAGTTATGGAGAACACTGAGGTACAGGGTAGCAAACTGGAAGTATCGAAGTAGATAGGGAGGATGTGCTAGATATTCTCGAGGGTTTGAAGTTGGATAAGTCCCCTGGGCCGGACGGGATTTACCCTAGGATTCTCTGGGAGGCAAGAGAGGAGATTGCAGAGCCTCTGGCTCTGATCTTCAGGTCGTCGTTGGTTACGGGTGTGGTTCTGGAGGACTGGAGGATAGCAAATGTGGTCCCGTTGTTCAAGAAGGGGAAGAGAGACCTTCCAGGGAATTATAGGCCAGTGAGTCTTACTTCTGTTGTGGGCAAAGTATTGGAGAGAATTATTAGGGATAGGATTTATAGTTATTTAGAGAGAAATGAATTGATTGGGGATAGTCAGCATGGTTTTGTGAAGGGTAGGTCGTGCCTTACTAACCTCATTGAGTTTTTTGAAAAAGTGACTAAAGAGGTGGATGGGGGTAAGGCGTTGATGTGGTATATATGGACTTTAGTAAGGCGTTCGATAAGGTGTCCCATGGAAGACTTCTGCAGAAAATGCAGATGTATGGGATAGAGGGTGATTTAGCTAATTGGATTAGGAATTGGCTAGCGATAGAAGACAGAGGGTGGTGGTTGATGGGAGATATTCATCGTGGAGTTCGGTTACAAGTGGTGTACCTCAGGGGTCTGTTTTGGGGCCCCTGCTGTTTGTAATTTTTATAAATGATCTGGATGAGGGTATTGAAGGATGGATTAGTAAATTTGCAGATGACACTAAAGTCGGTGGAGTGTAGATAGTGAAGAGGGGTGTTATAGTTTGCAGAGGGACTTGGACAAGTTGCAGAGCTGGGCCGAGAGGTGGCAAATGGAGTTTAATGTGGAAAAGTGTGAGGTAATGCACTTTGGCAGGAATAATAAATGTGTAGAGTATAGGGCTAATGGTAGGATTCTTAATAGTGTTGATGAACAGAGGGATCTTGGTGTATTTGTGCATAGATCCCTGAAAGTAGGCAGTCAAGTCGATAAGGTTGTTAAGAAGGCATACGGAGTCTTAGCTTTTATTGGTAGGGGGATTGAATTTCGGAGCCGCAACGTCATGTTGCAACTGTACAAAACTCTAGTGCGGCCGCACTTGGAGTATTGTGTGCAGTTCTGGTCCCCGCATTATAAGAAAGATGTGGAGGCATTGGAGAGGGTACAGAGGAGGTTTACCAGGATGTTGCCTGGTATGGAGGGCAGGTCTTATGAGGAGAGGCTGAGGGATTTGAGGTTGTTTTCGTTAGAAAGGAGGCGGCTAAGAGGAGACCTTATCGAAACATATAAGATGATTAGAGGTTTAGATAGGGTGGACAGTGATAGCCTTTTTCCTAGGATGGAGAAAGCTAGCACGAGGGGACACAGCTTTAAATTAAGGGGTGATAGTTATAGGACGGATATCAGAGGTAGGTTCTTTACCCAAGGGTGGTTCGGGAGTGGAATGCCCTGCCTGCAGCAGTTGTAGATGCGCCAAGTTTGTGGCGTTTAAGAGGTTAGTTGATAAGTTTATGGAAGAGAAGGGAATGGTTTAGTTTGGAGGGTCATTGCTTTTTTCATAATTGGTCGGCGCAACATCGAAGGCCGAAGGGCCTGTTCTGCGCTGTAGTGTTCTGTGTCTCCGTGTCTCGTGTCTCCGTGTCTCCGTGCCCCACAAGTCCTGGATCCACTGAGCCGAATTTGCACCAGTCCAGTTAGGACAGAGTTAATGGTCCAAATGTTTGTTCCCCGTTCTCCTCCTTGTGAATGGACAGAAGGAATATTAGCACCATTGTCTCTGCTTGGTGGGAATGAGATTAACACCAAGACTCACAGCAAAGGGTCTATTTTACGAGAAACAAGGTGCATTCCCACTGCTGGGATCATCCAGTCCCGCTGCAATCATTGGACTGATGGCTGGATCACATCCCCCATTGGGGAACCTGCCACTTTGAGACTGGAAAACCCCAGCCAGAGGCTATTTAAACAGACTCCCTGGTTGGGAATTTCCTCCCATTGCACTGAGCGTAGGAGTTAGGGTTAGGGTTACTTTGCTGGCTGCAATGGCGGGTTTGAGTAGTGTCTTTCCGACTGCTTCCCACCAGCTTAATCAGGCAGACACGGAAAACACTCCGGATCGCGGAGCGGGCAACCTCGGATTCAGCCTTCACATCGTGACCTCAGCACCTCTTCACTCTGGAGGGGCAGCACATTAAAATAGTGGGTTCTGGTGGGCAATAGAACTACTGAACATGCTCTGAAAGCAGGCGCCATTGCTTTAGGCAATGTAGAGAGGAGCAATGGGAGTGAGATGTACGAAGATGGGAGTGTTCTTTATTCGCATTGATGTCCCTTGCGCGCTTCCTGGTGTCTGAGCGTTCTGGACTGCCAAGGTTGGTCACAAGGGTACAGTGTCTTTGTTTAAGAGGTTTTTTGATAGCTAAGTGTTTGACCTGGTCAAGTTTTCAATCCATATTGAGTTGAGGAACTCCAGGCCAGAATCCTAACTGAGTGCGAAGTATCAGTGAGATTTGGTCAGATTGTAGAATAGCCGAGTCTTAGCTTGATGAATTCAGAACAGTGGAATGTCCTCTGCTGCCTTGCCCCAAGCGTGACTTCTGGCATTGATGTACACAGAGTGCGTTGTTCCATGCTTGAGATGGATCTTCCTGAGGACCCATATCAGTGAGGGCAAACAGCTAAGAAACAGTTGAGGATCGTGCTCCAGCCCCTCGTAGGTTGCTGTTGCGATTGGGATCTGAGAAATGTTTAAAGAGGGAACACCTCTTGCAGCTCACCTCAGTACAGGACACACTCTCCTGGGGCCTCCTCACCCCTCAAAGGAGGGACAGTGTGAGGCTGGTGTATAACTTTTCACTCTCATATTGAAGAGCAGGTGGGAAGCCAGAGGAGCAGCAACACTGGTCATGTTGCCCCCCCCCCCCCCCGCAAGATGAAGGTCACTTGTCCAAGAGGGTGGATATGCAACTCTTCGTTCTCATGGTAGAATATGATGGCGTGCATGCCTGCCTCACTTGGTCTGGTCAATGGCTTCTATTCCTGCAGCATCAGCTTCCTTGAACTCGCTACCCTCATCCCCTTCGAGGTACCCCTCATTGGAGGAGAGGTGCAGCTTCTCCCTCGTGCCGTCTGTCACGTCCTCCCCTCCTTTTCCAGGTCGGGGAGCAGACAGCAATCCACAACGATCCAGGGGTTTCTGGGGACTGTACTGGAGTAATCCACCAGACCCTTTTCAGCATCAAAACCACACCAGCGATGCTTGGCCAGTGGAAGCTCTCTGTAACATGCTGCCCTGTCCAGGCACCTAGTTGCTCAAGAGTTCGTTATGAATCTGGGACATTTGCAGGCAGCAAACAGGGGGATTGATTAGTGTGGGATTTACCTCGTATTTCCTACATTAAAGCTGTACTTTATTGAGACATCTTGAGGTTCTGAAAGGTGCTATATGAATGCAAGCAGTTATTTTCTCATTCAAAGAATGGATATTCAAATCACAGCTAACATTGTCCTTCATTGATCTTCATTCATCCACCTCTCCAACAAAGATCATCAACCTGAGGACTGAGAGGAAGGGAGACTTCTTCACATAGAATCTTTGGAATTCTCTGACCCTGCAGAAAATCAGTCACTGAGTGTGTGTAAAGCAGAGATTGATAGACTTTTGATGAACAAATAATGTAAAGGGCTATGGGGGTGGCCGGTGTAAAAAGCAGCGATGCGTCCGATCAGCCATAATCGTATTGAATGGCAGAGCAGGCTTGATGGGCTGAATGGCTTCCTCCTGTTCCTATTGGAAAGCTAGCTAATCCTTTATCTCTGGGCCTGGGAGTGACCGATCTGTAGCGTGCACCCCAAATGTTGAAATGGTAATGCTTACCTAATGAAGAAGTAAGCTCGTGATTCCAAAAAAAAAACTGTTAGAGTTTAACCTGGTGTTGTGAGATTTCATACTGTGTTAACCAAGCCAGCACAGACCTAGGACTTTCCTGCTTTATGTATTATTTACAGAAGACACCAAAGTCACACGGTGTCCTTTTGAAGATATTCAATCCGTTCCTGAATACTTGATTCAAATATTTTGCATCCTTAATATTTTTTAGTTCATAGTTTTTCTCTCTGGTTCCACTTGTTTGTTTGACGGATCTCGGATTACCGAGGATTTTCCACAGCAAAGAAAGTGATTGGACCTTGGGGATGTCATTAGGCTGAAGGGAAGCTTTGTAGACCTGAAGATAGGCTGTTACTGGGCTGGGGCAGCTGGCACCTAATGAGGCCACACAGGAGGAAACAGAACTGGCTTCTCTTCCTGGAATGATCAAACTCATTAACATGAGCTGACAAATGGCTCAACTGTGACTGCAAGAGAGAGATGTTAGATCACATACATGCAATCCCACCTTTTCAAGCGTGTCTTAAAACATGCTCAGCTTGAATAACCCTGATTGCCTTCGTTATTTCTGTTAACCAATTCATCAGAATAATGTAATGTGATAAAATGAATCAGTAATCTATTTTATTGCAGCTCAATTGTTGTACCAATGGGCTACTTTTGTAATCTGTGTAACATTATTGCATTAACATGAATGTGCCTTATCAGGCTGGGTACACTGTTCCACCTAAAATATTAAACTCTTCTTGTGTTGACATTCCCAACAATTCTTGCTCTAAGTTTTGGGAAATGAGGCAAAATCTTCAGGCTTTGCTGTTTAGCAATGTCAAAAAAATATTCTTGAAAAATGCCTCTGGCATAACATAACAGAATGGACCACACTGCAATGTGTATCTAATGGTGTCTGCTGTAGTACATTTACTGCACTGCTGCCTCAGAGACCTGGGTTCGATTCCCAGCTTGGGTCACTGTCTGTGTGGTGTTTGCATGTTGTCCCCGTGTCTGCATGGGTTTCCTCCAGGTGCTCCAGTTTCCTTCCCCAGTCCAAAAGATGTGCTAGGGTAGCACAGCGGTTAGCACCGATGCCTCGCAGCATCCAGGGTTCCAGCTTGGGTCTCTGTCTGTGTGGAGTTTGCACATTCATCCTGTGTCTGCGTGGGTTTCCTCCGGGTGCTCCAGTTTCCTCCCACAGTCTGAAAGACGCGCCGGTTAGGTGTATGTTTGCTTTGGTATGGGATGTTGCTGTTACTGTCACAGCAAGGAGACATCAGGTACCTGGCACATGCTTAAGGAAGGCTAACAGTGTATCTTCTTAATCAGTTTGAAGAATTGGGAAATTAGCAGTGTACCGATTGAGAAGGGGGTACGTATTGGATAAGATGAATTCCCCTTCACGTCATATACAGAGAGAAATAAAAAGAGAGAAAGGAAATATAACAAAAGCATTTAAATTTAAAATGTGTCATTTTAAAAATTTCCAACTTCGATTAACAGTTTATTTATTAGTGTTAAAAGTAGGCTTACGTTAACACCATAATGAAGTTGCTGTGAAAGTCCCCCAGCTGCACTCTGGCACCTGTTCAGATACACTGAGGGAGAATTTAACATGGCCAATGGCACCTAACCAGCAAGCCTTTTGGACTGTGGGAGGAAACCGGAGCACCCGGAGGAAACCCACGAAGACACAGGGAGAATGTGCAAACTGAACACAGCCAGTGACCCAAGCCAGGGTCCCTGAGGCTCTGAGGCAGCAGTGCTAACCACTGTGCTGCACTCGCATATCTTAACGGGAGTGAATTTTACAGTCCTGCCCACTGCGGGAATCGGAGCGGGCGACGGGTGGACCATAGAGCCATGGATACATGGGCCATCGAGACTGCACTGACAATAGTCCCATTCAGGTCCTCTCCTTGTAACCCCAAGAATTTACCCTGCTAATTCCCTTGACACTATAAGGGGTAATTTAGCATGGTCAGCCCACCTCACCCACACACCTTTGGATTGTGGGAGGAAACCGGAGAACCCAGGGGAAACCCAATTCGTGAAGGTTTAATATGTACATTTCAGTGCTGAAGAGGTTTATTGATGGCAGTCATTAGTAATTATAATGTTGTTAAAAGAGTATTTGCAATTGCAATGCTAGACCTTATTTTGTGCCATTACATTAACTTCATATCTTTCAATGCATTTCACCACAGTGAGGAAGACAGCAAGACCTTTTCTCAAAGCCAGTGGTACAACTTGGACAGCAAATTTTGGACATTTGTGTTCAATCACCTGAAGCTCCTGTACCATCCAGACATAAATAAGGGTGAGTACAATTATCCTAACTGCACAATTACTTTGGTATCAAATACTGACTTAAAATACTTACTGTGCCCCTCTCTCATATCCCTCTTCTTCTGACTTCTCTCTCTGTTCCCTCAACCTAATCTGAGTTTCTTTTATAAAAAAAATCCCTAAACAGCATCAACAGTAAGAAGTCTCACAACACCAGGTTAAAGTCCAACAGATTTATTTGGCAGCACGAGCTTTCAGAACACTGCTCCTTCATCAGGTGAATACAACCTGGTGTTGTGAGACTATTTACTGTGCCTAACCCTGTCCGACACCGGCACTTCCACGTCGTAACATCAACAATAATAGTATATCTTGCAATTAAAAAAACATATTTTGAACCTCTGATTTCTGAAACATGGAGATGCTGGCGTTAGACTGAGGTAAACACAGTAAGAAGTCTTACAACAGGTTAAAGTCTAACAGGTTTATTTGGTAGCAAATACCACTAGCTTTCGGAGCGCTTGCTGTTCCTTCGTCAGGTGAGTGGGAGACCTTTTCACAAACAGGTTATATAAAGGCACAAACTCAATTTACAGAATAATGATTGAAATGCGAATTTACAGGTAATCAAGTCTTAAAGGTACAGACAGTGTAAATTCAGAGAGCATTAAGCACAAATTAGAGATGTATATTGTTTCCAAACAGGATAATTAGTGAGATTTTGCAAGTCCAGGCAAATCATGGGGGTTACAGATAGTGTAACATGAACCCAAAATCTCAGTTGAAGCCGTCCTCGTGTGCGGAACTTTGCTGTCAGTCCCTGCTCAGCGACTCTGTGCTGTCGTGAAGGCTACTTTTGTTGCACTCCTTCGACATCAAGGGCGGCATTTTCCAGCTGCGTTCACCCCAAGACCATAAATTCCCACCGGACCTGAGTATTGGTTCTGTCCCGTCTGCTGCAATCCCCTTGGTGGGTGTGACAGGGAAATTCTGCCCCAAGTGAATCATTCCTTTCAATAAGGAGATGAAAGCTGTTCACAGCAGTGCAGATGCAGTCTCACCTACGATGTACAAAATTGTAACAAGGCTTCTTTACTCCTATACTCCAGTTATCTTGCAATAAAGCCCAATGAAGTATTTGCATGCTGCACCTACCTGTTACAGTGAGCTATGAACAAGGACAGTCTGATACCTTAAGATAGCAGCACTTCCTAATCTCTCATCATTTAAGAAATGCTCTACAGTTCTGTTTTTCCTGGTGTCTTGGCCAACATTCAACCACAACCACCAAAAATAGACGAATTGCTCATTTATCTCATTACTATTTATGTTGTGGGAATTGATACATAGGTTTTCATATTTAATAGTAAATATTCAAAAAGTTAAGATGAGATCCCAGAGAATTGGAGGTGTCCAAACCTTGTACCATCATTTGTAAAGACTGCGAGAGGATAGGCCAGAATACAATAGGCCAGTTAGTCTGATTTCAGTTGATTGGTGAATTATTGGAATCAATTCTGAGAAACAAGATAAACTGGCACTCAGAAAGGTATGGATTGTTCAAATTCCCTGAAGAAGAAACAGGGAGGATTGATGAGGGCAGTGCAGTGGATGTTGTCTACATGGATTTCGGTAAGACAATTGACAAGGTTCCACGAGGCAGACTAATCAGAAAAGTGAGATCCCATGAGATACACTGGAAGGAAGAGAGTTGGATCTAAGATTGGCTCAGTGACAGGGAACAAAGGGTAATAATCAATAGGTGCTCAGCCCCTAATTCTGAGCCTGTGCCCCTGTGTTTTAGATTCCCCAGCCAAGAGAAGCAACTTTTCAATGACTACCCTGTCAAGCTATTTCAGTATCCTGCAGGTTCCAGTGAGATGACTGTTACAATCTGGAATGTCAGTTGGTGGAAGATGACACTGGAGCCAATCTTTACTTATTTATTAAAGAGTAAAACATTACAAGCGTACACCTCCTAATTTACCACATCACCTTTTCATTAAGTGCTCAAGTCAAACCACAATTACTGCCCTCGAGTTGCATTAAAAATAAACACAATCGATATACAGTAAATAATCACCTCTCATTCTTCGAAACTCCAGAGCAGAGACCCCATTTACTCAGTTTCTCATTATAGAATGGCCTTCTCATTCCATGAACCTACCTAATGAGTCTTTGTTGCACCTCCTCTGATGGAAGTATATGGTTCTGTAAGGTGACAGTCTACTTGTGTTATTGCTAGATTATTAATCCAGAAACTCAGATAATGTTCTGGGAACCTGGGTTCGAATCCCACCACGGCAGATGGTGGAAATTGAATTGAATTTTTTAAAAAAATTTTTCATTGTTGGAAAAACCCATCTGGTTCACTAATGTCCTTTAGGGGAGGAAATCTGCCAACATAACTCAGTCTGGCCCACGTATGGGTCCAGAGCCACAGCAATGTGGTTGATTCTCAGCTGCCCTGTTTTCAAGGGCAATTAGGGATGGGCAATGAATGCTGGCTCAGCCAGTGACACCCATGTCCCACGAAAGAATTAAAAAGAATGTGGAGACCAGGACTATGCATACTACTCCAGGCATTATCCCAGCAAAATCCTATACGACTGTAGCAAGACTTCCTTATTTTTACGCTCCAAACTCCACTAAAGTGAGGCTCCTGTCCGTTGTCCGGAAAATGGGTTTGCAGTTCCACTCAATAATCTCTCACATTGAGTTGCAACATTATCTGTTGCATCTTTTCACTCCTTTCGCTAAGGCCAAATAAATGGTAAATACCGGTGTGTGATAAAGACATCAGGGTGGTTACTCACAACACGGGGAAACACGTCCACTTAAATGGGATCACACGGATAAAATGTTCCTTCCCTTTGTGTCTTGCACTCAAACAAAAAAAAACCCCATTCTGTGTCAGTGGCTCAGTTGGGACTACTGGCTTTGCTGAATCAGAAGATTTTTGATTTGGTTTATTATTGTCATATGCAGTGAAAAGTATTGTTTTTTTGGGTGCTATACGGACAAAGAATACTGTTCATAGAGTACATAAAGGACAAGGAAAAACGAGTCAGAATGTAGTGTTACGGTTTTAGCTAGGGTGTAGAGAAAGATCAACTTAATGCAAGGTGGGTCCGTTCAAAGTCCGATGGCAGCAGGGAAGAAGCTGTTCTTGAGTCAGTTGGTACGTGACCTTGGACTTCTGTATCCTACGTGGTCAGCAGTTCCGGGTCAGATGTCTTCAGGGTCCTGAAAATCACCAAATCTGTAAGAGATAAACTTTCTTAACAATGTTCTAATTCTATCAGAGTGAGAGTACAGTTCTAAAAGCAAAGAAAGAGAGTAAAAGAGAATTAGAGAACGTACTGGGGACAGATTGCAAGAAGGCAGCATCTCGGAGTGTAATTTGATTTCAGATTTAAGCCTCCGTCACCAGCTTGAGCAGATTGTTGAGGTTGACACTCTGGTGTGGCATTGAGAGAACATGACGTGGCGTGGGGGGGGGCACTGGGGGAAACATTGTGAAGGGGGAACTGGGGGAACACAGTGTGAAGGGGGGCACTGGGGGAATGCAGAGCAGAGTGGGGGGGCACTGGGAGAATGCGGCATGGGAGGGGGCACGGGGGAATGCGGAGAAGAGTGGGGGCACTGGGGGATACGGCTGGGGAATGCGCACTGGAAGGGAATGGAAGGGGGCACTGGGGAATGCGGCGCGGGAGGTGGCACTGGGGGAAAGCGGAGACTGGGGGGCGGGCAGGGGGCAGGGGGAATACGGAGTAGAGATGGGGGCACGGGGGATGCGGAGGGTGGGGGCAGGGGGAATCACGGTGGGGGGGCACTGGGGGAATGGGACGGAGTAGATGGGGGGCACTGGGGGAATACGGCGTGGGAGGGGGGCACTGGGGGAATGCGGAGTAGAGTGGGGGGCACTGGGGGAACTGAGGGAATGCGGAGTAGAGGGGGGCACTGGGGGAATACGGCGTGGGAGGGGGGCACTGGGGGAATGCGGAGTAGAGGGGGGGACGGGGAATACGGGGGAAGGGGGGCACTGGGGAATGCGGAGTAGAGTGGGGGCACTGGGGGAATGCGGAGGTGGGGGGCTGGGGGAATCGGCGTGGAGGGGGGCACGGGGGACGGAGAAGTGGGGCACTGGGAATCCGGGAGGGGGGCACTGAGGAATGCGGAGTAGAGTGGGGGGCACTGGGGGAATGCGGCGGGGAGGGGGGCACGGGGGAATGCGGAGTAGAGTGGGGGGCACTGGGGGAATGCGGCAGCAGGAGCGGAAGTGGGGGCACTGGGGAATGCGAAGCAGAGTCGGGGGCACGGGAATGCGGCGCGGGAGGGGGCACAAAAAGGGGCACTGGGGGAATGCGGCGCAGGAGGGGGCACTGGGGGAAGCAAATGGGGGGCACTGGGGGAAAGCGGAGCAGAGTCGGGGCACTGGGGGAATGCGGCGCGGAGGGGGCACTGGGGGAATGCGGCACTGGGGGGCGGGCAGGGAGCACGGGGCAATGCGGCGCGGGAGGGGGCACTGGGGGAATCACCAGGGGCACTGGGGAATGCGGCGCGGGAGGGGGGCACCTGGGGGAATGCGGTGCGGGGGGGGGCGCTGGGGAATGCGGCGCGGGGCAGGGGGGGCGCTGGGGAAATGCGGTGCAGAGATGCTGTTTTTCGAATGAAACGAAATCCCCTCTACCCCTTTGGGCAGAATAGGGATTTTGTAGCATTACTAAACTGCCTTTATCTGTCAGTCGACACCTAAAAAAAAATGATCTAGTTTCCTATTTAATTGTTTGTGGGGGCTGGCTGTGTGTGAATTGGCTGAAGTCCTCGACATTACAACAATGGCTACATTTAAAAAACACTTAATTGGCTGCAAAGCACTTCTTGTGCCCTGAGGTTCTAACAGTGCTATAAAATTGCAAATCTTAATTTCTTGTGCTCTTTGGACGACTTCAGGTTTCTTGGGTGCCAAACCAAAAGGTTACGGTGCAAGACTAGTTTTGAGCCACTCTGGGAGCCATCAGTATAAATCTCAGGGAGGGGCGATATTTACCAATAAAATTAAATGCTGAGTGTCCGACCTCATCTTCCCTGCAGTGCACTGCGTTAAATTGAATTGCACAATTTAAGAAAAGGTGAGGCTTCTACGAAAGTTCATCTTGTACAGCCGACACATCACTCACCTGCATTATCAGACATGCCATCTTTGAAATGACTAAAACTCGCTGGATGAAGTCAGGTGGTTGCAAACTCTCCAACTGTGAGCATCTAACATCCTTCCTATGTTCAAAAACTCACTCCATTGTTATTATCTGCTGTGCTCAAACTACTGACGTTACAACAACGATAGTACTTCAAAAGTCAATCTCTTGTTTTGAGGTGATGTGAGATGTTTTAAAGTTTATTTGTTAGGTTTGCGTTAAAACTGCAGTGAAGTTACTGTGAAAATCCCCAGGTTGCCACACTCCGGCGCCTGTTCGGGTACACTGAGGGAGAATTTAGCCTGGCCGGTCCACCTAATCAGCACATCTTTCGGACTGTGGGAGGAAACCGGAGCACCTGGAGGAAACTCGCGCAGACATGGGGGGAATGTGAAATCACTGTAAAAGGGGTCCCGATCCATTGGCTAGGCAAATACAGACCATTGCCTTATCAGCTTTTGCACTGCCATTAACGGTTTACAGCACGATAAAGGTGCAAATTTTTACAGGAAGCACAAAGACACCAGTGATGCTCTCAGTCCTGATCTCTCCATTGAATAAGATTGTGCTATCCTGAATTGGAAAGGGGAGGGGGAATTGAGTGACGGACACTCATGAGTTAGGAAATACATGATAGTTAAAGGAAATCATTTTCCTAATGTCGGTCATCTACCTTTGAATCTTCTGCTGATCAAACTCAACCCAATTATACAGCTGCTAGCCTCGAACATCACTCAATTAACCTGGAATTGACACCGGGGGCAGGAAACAGTAACGGATTTATTTTGACACTTCAGTGATTGCTGCATTCAGCATGCAGTGAGTGCCATCAGTCCATGGGCAAGTTTCTGCAGCTTACTAACCTTTCCTGTTGCGTCCCTGGTGTACAAGAGAGGGGATCTCCCCTCTGCTCCGCTGCTTATTTGTTGCATGTAATTTCTCCATTAAATGCTCATTAAATATACATCAAATAGTCTTTGCCAAACAGCCTGGTGCTGCCTCCACAAAATTGCAGGCAATAAAGGTGGTCCCCGATGGATGCAGTCTGCAGCTGGCAGAGATAGCAATTTTTTTATTGCTTTAAGCGCAACAACTCCATCATTATCTTACCCCATTCCTCACTTAAAGAGCTTGGTCATTAGGAGTTTCTTTCCGAACGATTCTAAATGCCTAATTTAAAGAATATGGGGGTGCCCCAATGTGCCCTTGGCATTCCAGTGTGCCAGCAACTCTTGGGCACCCTCTATACCACCCTCCCCACTCCCCCATGTGCCTTGTTTAGACCCTGGGAACACTCAGGCATAATCATTACAGCTCTATCTTGGGCATTCTTATTCCACCCTTTGACACACCATTCTCCCCATGTCTGCATGGGTTTCCACCGAGTGCTCTGGTTTCCTCCCACACTCCAAAGATGTGCTATTTAGATGGATTGGCCATGAGAAATAAACTCTTAGTGACAGGGGGACTAGCAGGGTAAATACATGAGTTTATGGGGATCAGGCCTGGATGGGATTGTTGTTGGTGCAGACTCAATGGGCTGAATAGCCTTCTCCCATACTCTAGGAATTCTATGTTGTGAGCCCTCCTTACATTCCAGTCCCTGGGTGACATTTTTACACCCCTTATTATTCTCCAAAAATAGTTTGGCACCCTGCTTAGACTTTGCCCAGCTCCTTTCAAACAATCATTGAATCCCAACAGTGCAGAAGGAGGCCATTCAGCCCATCGAGTCTGCAACAATAACAGTCCCACCCAGTCCCTATCCCTGTAATCCCGTATATTACCCTGCTAATTTCTCTAACCTATGCATCCCGGGGCACTAAGGGACAATTTAGCATGGCCAATCAACCCAACCAGCACATCTTTTGGACGTGGGAGGAAACTGGAGCACCTGGAGGAAACCCACATAGACATGGGGAGAATGTGCACACTCCACACAGATAGTGAACCAAGCTGGGAATCGAACCTGAGTCCCTGTGAAGCAGCAATGCTTGCCACTGTGCCATCTCTCATATGACACGTAATTGGATAAATTGGCATATTTTTCCTTGTCATGCTTAACTATTTTCCTCTAATCATTCCCTTCTGCTTAGCCATTGACTTTTTCAGTGCTGGAATTCTCATTCTGCAAGTGGAACTTGCTGGTGAGAGCTGGCAGACTATTGCAGTGTGGGGACTGTGTTAATATGAATACTCTGAGCCTCACCACATCTATACTCAGCACCCAGACAAAGACAGTTCCCAGTGGAAATGAGTTGGCAATAACAGGGATCAGGAGCCTAAGCAAATTCCCCATCTCCAGCTGATGAGAATGTCAAGTAGAAAATGGTGGGAATTTTTGGCAGGTTGGGAAAGACAAACCAAGTCACCAGGGTGTAAGTTTCTGCTCCGGACGCTGAGTGTGGCAAACTTGATGTACTACCCCCACTGGGATGAGGGGCATTTAAATTTGGAGGGAGAATGTGATTCTGGCAAGTTTCATTTTTAATTAATAGACATCAAATGCAAATCTGATTCCCGACATAGGTCAGCCCACCATGAAACTCAGAACAAAATTCCAAAGTTATTTTCCCGCTGGCAGGGAACAAACTTTTGCCATCACTCCAAATTGTGTGCCCTTGCCCACTACAGGCCTGGTGTGAACAGAAATTTACACTCAATGTTTCAGGTCAAAAACCTCTCGTCAGAAATCTTCATAAGTTCTGAGGAAGTGAAGGGAGTGGGTGGGTAAAGATCAGAAGGGAATGTGTGTGATAGGGTGGCGAGTTCTTACGTAAGCCAAGAGAAGGAATTTGTGGAATGTCTAAGTTAAGGGTTATGGGAAGAAAGCGGGAAAGTGGAACTGATTCACTTCAGATCAGCCATGATCTTATTGAATGGCGGGGCAGGCTCGAGGGCCTGGATGGCCTACTCCTGCTCCTATTTCTTATGTTCCTATGAGAAGGAGGGATTAAACAACAAAAGATTCCAAAGTGCAAGGGCACGGGGTCAAGCGAAAAAGCAAATAACAGTGGCTCCGGTCCCACTGGCGAGGTCATCACATTCGGTCTCCATTGGTGTAGACCACACATAATCCTTGCCAGTGAGGGTGTTAAGGTAAGTGAGCCTAGATGATTGTGTCTGGGATTCACTAATAATATGGAAATGACTGGGCTCGAACCTGGATTTTCACCTCTCTTGCAATCTTACCAGCTCACCACACTGATCATGGTGTCAAGATGAGCTGGTAAGATGCCCCACCCCCCCCAATCTCAGGCTTTTATTTTCATTTGAAAATGCAACGACAACTTGAATGATGAAGTGCCTCCAACACAGTGTGTCTCCCAAGAGTTTACAGGTGAGGTAGGGGAAAAAGAGATGCCAAGCACAAAATGGATTTAGAATCCCTACAGTGCAGGAGGAGGCCGTTTGCTCCATCAAGCCTGCATCGACCATAATCCCATCCACGTCCTATCCTCATACTTATTTACCCTGCTCACCCCACTGACAAGGGTTCATTTAGCATATCCAATCAACGTAATCTGCACATCTTTGGACTATGGAAGAAAACCGGACCACCTGAAGCAAACCCACGCAGATACGGGAAGAATGTGCAAACTCCACCCAGACAGTGACCCAAGCTGGGAATAGGATCCCAGTTCCTGGCACTGTGAGGCGGCAGTGCTGACTGCTGTGCCACCCCAAAGAGGAAGGGGGAAGAGCAGAAAAAAACAACAAAAAGTGCAAATATATATTTGCCTTGGACAGCAACACATAACAGCCAATAGCAAATCTACTGCCCATTTTGTACACACCCTGTGATGGGATTTTACAGCCACATTGCGGCAAACACGAGCCTAAAAATGTAGCGAACTGTTCAAAACATTGGCCTCAGCAAGAATGGAAGATTCCAGTGTTAGGAATGGCTGTAAAATCCATCCTGTATCTTCTTCCATTTGTTATTCTTCAGAAGGTCAATTGTTGAAAAATTATATCGGGGCCCATCTTTACATTTACTTTATAGAGTGAACATGATAAGCAAATACCATTCACATATTGTATATGTACAATATAGCCCCATTAGGCTGTTTAGCTGTTCACTGTCATCACCTTAATATGGAATGTGACCAATGGCAGCAGGGTAGCACAGTGGTTAGCACTGCTGCTTCACAGCTCCAGGTTCCTGGGTTCGATTCCCAGCTCGGTTCACTATCTGTGTGGAGTTTGCACGTTCTCCTCGTGTCTGTGTAGGTTTCCTCCGGGTGCTCCGGTTTCCTCCCACAGTCCAAAGATGTGCGGGTTAGGCTGATTGGTCATGCTAAGAAATTGCCCCTTAGTATTCAGAGTAGCGGGGATTGGTGGGTATAATATGTAGGGATATGGGGGTACGGGGCCTGGGTGGGATTGTGTTTGGTGCAGACTAGATGGGCTGAAGGGCCTCTTTCTGCACTGTAGGGTTCTATGTTTCTATGTAACATTGAATGAGCCAACATACCAACTGTAGGCCTATTGAAGCTGGTTAAATCAGTAGATGAGGGAGTGGACACTGTTTCACTGTTTGGGATGAATGGATTTTAAGGCTGTTTATAATCTGTGCCCAGACTTTCAGGATGAGCATCTCCTCCTTCCCTCTCCATATTTTCATTTCATCTATTCTCCTGACATATAGGCAAAATTTCATAAGGTTTTTCTAAGTGTCCAGCAAGTCTGAAAATGGGAGAGTTCCAAATCCGTTTTTCGGGTGAGTTTTCAGGCCCAAACTTTTGCACCCTGTCTCTGAAAAGATGGGTGACTCGGTTTCCAGCCAAAGAGGTTGTGGGCGGGGCTTAACTTGCCAAGCAACCTGTAGAGGGAGCTATTGTGCATTTTCTGACCTCTGATGCTGCACGTGCACAATAACAGATCAGGGGTCTGATAGTCAGAGAGAGTTGTCAGGCTCCTGCTGCTGCAGGCGGCCTCAAATAGTCCCCAGCAATTGCAGGGATCCATGGCCCGAGATGCAGCCCTGCCACCCAGACTGATCAGGAGTATAGGCGCACAGAGGCACTAGGGTGCGCAAGTCCATAAGGTGGCAGGTGGAGAGGGTGGTGAAGAAGGCATAAAGTATGTTTGCCTTTATTGGACGGGGTATAGAGTGTAAAAGTTGGCACATGATGTTGCAGCTATGTAGAGCATTGGTTACATAGAACATTACAGCGCAGTACAGGCCCTTCGGCCCTCGATGTTGCGCCGGCCAGTGGACCCTCTAACCTAAACTATTCCAATATCATCCATATGCCTATCCACCGAACGTTTGAATGCCCCCAAATTAGGCGAGTCCACAACTGCTGCAGGCAGGGCATTCCACGCTCTCACCACCCTCTGTGTAAAGAACCTGCCTCTGACATCCATCCTATAACTACCACCTCTTAATTTAAAGTTATGTCCCCTTGTTTTGGTCATCACCATCCGAGGAAAAAGGCTCTCACTATCCACCCTATCCAGTCCTTTGATCATCTTATACGCCTCAATTAGGTCACCGCATAACCTTCTTCTCTCTAATGAAAATAACCTCAGGTCCTCAGCCTTTCCTCATAAGGCCTTCCCACCATACCAGGCAACATCCTGGTAAACCTCCTCTGCACCCTTTCCAATGCTTCCACATCTTTCCTATAATGCGGCAACCAGAACTGTACGCAATACTCCAAGTTCGGCCGCACCAGAGTTTTGTACAGTTGTAACATAACCTCACGGCTCCTAAATTCAATCCCTCTACCAATAAAAGCTAACACACCGTACGCCTTCTTAACAACTTTTATCAACCTGGGTGCCAACTTTCAAAGAGCTATGTACTTGTACCCCAAGATCCCTCTGCTTGACAACACTATTAAGGTTCCTTCCATTAGCCCTATATTTCATATGCCTGTTATTCCTACCAAAGTGAATCACCTCACACTTATCCGTATTGAATTCCATTTGCCACCTCACAGCCCAGCTCTTCAGCCTATCTATGTCCCTCTGCAAACTATAACATCCATCCTCGCTATCTACAACTCCCCCCACTTTGGTATCATCAGCAAATTTACTAATCCAACCCTCTACACCCTCATCTAGGTCATTTATAAAAATGACAAACAGCAGTGGCCCTAAAACAGAGCCTTGAGGTACACCACTTGTAACTGCACTCCAGGTTGAATATTTCCCATCAACCACCACCCTCTGTCTTCTATCAGCTAGCCACATGTGGTTAGGCCACATTTGGAATACTGTGTCCCGTTCTGGTCACCACACTAACAGAAGGATGTGGAGATTTTGGAGAGAGTACAGAAAAGATTTACCAGGATGTTGCCTAGTATGGAGGGTCTTAGATATAAGGAGAGATTGGTAAACTAGGGTTGTAGCCCTGAAAAGACAGAGGATGAGGGGCAACCTAATAGAGGTATATAAAATTATGAAGTGCATAGATAAGGTGTGTGTGTGTGTCTGTGTTGTGTGTGTTTGCATCTGAGTGTGTGATGTGTGTGTGTGTTTGCGTCTGAGTGTGGTGTGTGTTTGCATCTGAGTGTGTGTGTTTGTATCTGTGTGCGTTTGTGTCTGACTGTGTGTCTGTGTGTGTGTTGTGTGTGTTTGTCTGAGTGTGAATGTTCACCTTAGTGATGGATAGGGATAGGCATGAAGCTGGGGACAGTAGTTATAGCTGGGGGAAGGGTAATTATGAGGCCATCAGGAGGGAATTAGGGTGCATAGATTGGACTAGGAAACTACAGGGACTGGGAACATCTGGAATGTGGAGCTTATTCAAGGAGCAGCTGCTGCGAGTCCTTGATAAGTATGTCCCTGTCAGGCAAGGAGGAAATGGTCGAGTAAGGGAACCTTGGTGTACGAGAAAAGTTGATTCGCTGGTTAAAAGGAAAAAGGAGGCTTATGTCAGGATGAGGCTTGAAGGCTCATTTAGTGCAATGGATAGCTATAGATTAGCCAGGAGGGAGCTAAAGAGTGAGTTGAGGAGAGCTAAGAGGGGACATGAGAAGAATTTGGCTGATAGGATTAAGGAGAATCCTAAAGCTTTCTTTAGATATGTTAAGAATAGAAGATTGGTTAGGACAAGCTTAGGGCCAGTCATAGACAGCAGTGGGAAGTTGTGCGTGGAGCCTGAAGAGATTGGAGAGGCACTGAATAAATATTTCTCTTCGGTATTCACGCAGAGTGATGTAAATGTAGTTATGGAGAACACTGAGGTACAGGGTTGCAAACTGGAAAGTATTGAAGTAGATAGGGAAGATGTGCTAGATATTCTTGAGGGTTTGAAGTTGGATAAGTCCCCTGGGCCAGACGGGATTTACCCTAGGATTCTCTGGGAGTCAAGAGAGGAGATTGCAGAGCCTCTGGCTCTGATCTTCAGGTCGTCGTTGGTTACGGGTGTGGTTCCGGAGGACTGGAGGATAGCGAATGTGGTCCCATTGTTCAAGAAGGGGAAGAGAGACCTTCCAGGGAATTATAGGCCAGTGAGTCTTACTTCTGTTGTGGGCAAAGTCTTGGAGAGAATTATTAGGGATAGGATTTATAGTTATTTAGAGAGAAATGAATTGATTGGGGATAGTCAGCATGGTTTTGTGAAGGGTAGGTCGTGCATTACTAACCTCATTGAGTTTTTTGAAAAAGTGACTAAAGAGGTGGATGGGGGTAAGGCGCTTGATGTGGTATATATGGACTTTAGTAAGGCGTTTGATAAGGTGGCCCATGGAAGACTTCTGCAGAAAATGCAGATGTATGGGATAGAGGGTGATTTAGCTAATTGGATTAAGAATTGGCTAGCAGATAGAAGACAGAGGGTGGTGGTTGATGGGAGATATTCATCGTGGAGTTCGGTGACAAGTGTGTACCTCAGGGGTCTGTTTTGGGGCCCCTGCTGTTTGTAATTTTTATAAATGATCTGGATGAGGGTATTGAAGGATGGATTAGTAAATTTGCAGATGACACTAAGTCGGTGGAGTGGTAGATAGTGAAGAGGGGTGTTATAGTTTGCAGAGAGACTTGGACAATTTGCAGAGCTGGGCCGAGAGGTGGCAAATGGAGTTTAATGTGGAAAAGTGTGAGGTAATGCACTTTGGCAGGAATCATAAATGTGTAGAGTATAGGGCTAATGGTAGGATTCTTAATAGTGTTGATGAACAGAGGGATCTTGGTGTATTTGTGCATTGATCCCTGAAAGTAAGCAGTCAAGTCGATAAGGTTGTTAAGAAAGCATATGGAGTCTTAGCTTTTATTGGTAGGGGGATTGAATTTCGGAGCCGCAATGTCATGTTGCAACTGTCCAAAACTCTAGTGCGGCCGCACTTGGAGTATTGTGTGCAGTTCTGGTCCCCACATTATAAGAAAGATGTGGAGGCATTGGAGAGGGTACAGAGGATGTTTACCAGGATGTTGCCTGGTATGGAGGGCAGGTCTTATGAAGAGAGGCTGATGGATTTGAGGTTGTTTTCGTTAGAAAGAAGGCAGCTAAGAGGAGACCTTATTGAAACATATAAGATGATTAGAGGTTTAGATCGGGTGGACAGTGATAGCCTTTTTCCTAGGATGGAGAAAGCTAGCACGAGGGGACACAGCTTTAAATTAAGGGGTGATAGTTATAGGACGGATATCAGAGGTAGGTTCTTTACCCAAATGGTGGTTCGGGAGTGGAATGCCCTGCCTGCAGCAGTTGTAGATGCGCCAAGTTTGGTGGCGTTTTAAGAGGTTAGTTGATAAGTATATGGAAGAGAAGGGAATGGTTTAGTTTGGAGGGGCATTGCTTTTTATATTGGTCGGCGCAACATCGAAGGCCGAAGGGCCTGTTCTGTGCTGTAATGTTCTATGTTCTATGTTCTATGTTCTATGATGTGTGTGTGTTTGTGTCTGTGTGGTCTGTGTGTGTGGGGCCACGCAGCCATCCGAAATGTACAGTGCGTCGAAATAACGGAACATTCATAACTTTGTGGAAGTTCAGTAACCTTTAAAATGTAAGCTGCCCTTGGACAAACAGCTGGTGCTCAGAGGAGCTTCTAGCCTGCCTATTACAAAGAAAACTTACAAGGTACAAATATCACAGAGTGTGAGCTGAAAACCTTAAGCCTAGTGAGACGTTCAGATTCCCCGGAATTGCTGTCAGCTGAATGCTTAATACCTGATATTAATATGTATGATATATAGAGAACAGATCAATATTACAAAGGGCTTTGAAACAATGGATAGAGAGAAATTGTCAGTAACTAGGGGCACAGATTTGGGTAAAAGAGCCAGACACAAAAAGGATGAGAATTTTTTTGTCACATCTTGGATGGTTAAGATCCAGAATGTGCTGCCTGAAAGGATGGTGGAAATGGAGTCAATTTTAACTTTCAAATGAGAGCTGGATAAATATTTGAAAGGGAAATAATTGTTAGTCTGTGAGGAACATTGTAACTCAACAGGAATAGAAACCCACTCCCGCTCTGCTCACGTGCGTGTTTTCCCTCGTTGCCAATGTCACTCTCGTGCATCAAGTTCCCGCTCACCATAGTCTCTGATTGGATCTGCACCATCTTTGATGCAGGAGCTACCATGGGAGACCACTCTCAGTGACATCAGAGGTTCAGTAATGTGTGACAGCCATCTTTGATGCAGGCAGCTCCCATGGGAGGCCATTCTGTATGACATCGGAGGATTGGTAACATGTGATGGCCGTGTTAGCAAACACAACCTTGGGTAGCTCTTTGAAAGAGCTGGCAAAGACGCAATGGGCCAAATGTCCTCTTCTGTACTGTATAATGATTTCACAACATGAAATTTGTTCAGCTTAAGAGTAAATTGATTCCAGTTGCATGAATAACTGGAGCTTCCTCCAGCTAACTTAAAGCTTATTTATTATTGTCGCAAGCAGGCTTACATTAACACTGCAATGAAGTCACTGTGAAAATCCCCCCAGTCGCCACACTCCGGCACCTGTTCAGGTACACTGAGGGAGAATTTAGCACAGCCGACATACCTAAATAGCACATCTTTCGGACTGTGGGAGGAAACTGGAGCACCCGGAGAAAACCCATGCAGACACAGGGAGAAGGTGCAGACTCTGCACACACAGTGAATCGAGCCGGGAATCGAACCTGGGTCCCTGGCTCTGCGAGGCAGCAGTGCGATTTCCCCCTGCTGATCTCTTGTTGGAATCTTACCTCGCGCTGTTTCAGTGTGCGAATCCTTTTGCTTCAACTACCAGCAGTTCTTCCCTTTTATTAGCAGATGACACAACGCAGCGACTAAGATTTTACTTGCCTTTCTTGTAGAACAATCAGGTAAAATCAATCACCAAATCAAATCCGACATCTCGCCACATTCTCCCGCTGCCCTCATACTTCTAACTTGTCTGGCTATAATTATTTTTTTTTGTTTTATTCCGCTGGCCTTACACAACCACGGTGGTAATTATCCGGGAGCTAATCTCGCGAATATATATCCTCCTCCAATTAAACAGGCTGACATCTGTCAGATAGAATGAAAAGGATCATACTCAGGGATACAGGAATTTCCTCGGCCTGAGACTACACAGGAAATGCTGCAATATTTAAACCTGTCAGAGAAACAGATTTTTAGACAGCATCTTTGACTACACACACTCTGGCCTTGTACACTGAATTACATAGAACTACATACATTACAAAAACAGGCCAATAAGCTCCACCATCCGTATAGAATTGTAAAAACCCCTTACAGTGCAGAAGTAGGCCATTTGGCCCACTATAGGATCCCTATAGCATGGAAGGAGGCCATTCAGCCCATCGCGTCTTCACAGACTACCCAGTCCCTATTCCCATTACCCTAATATTTACCCCATTTGTTTACCCCATTAACTTCCTGATACTAAGGAGCAATTTAGCATGGCCAATTGATCTAACCCATACATCTTTGGAGTGTGGGAGGAAACTGGAGCGTCTGGGGGAAACCCATTCCTCCCTTTACATTATCCCCTCCTCCTACAGGTATCATGTCTCACATTCTCACTGCGCTCTGGGTGTAGAAAATATCTTCTGAATTACTCTTTTTGATTTTTTTGGTACTAATTGATGACTACACAGGGAGAACATGCAAACTCCACACGGACAGTGAGCCAAGTCGGGAATTGAACCTGGGTCCCTGGTGCTATGAGGCAGCAGTGCTGTGCCACAGTGCCACCTGATACAAAAACAGGCCATTTGACTCAACCAATCCATATCGAATCATAGGATCCTGACAGTACCCCCTTTATTCTCTCCATGGGCTGCCATTAGCAGCATTTCCCCTGGTTTCTGGGGCTGTGACTCAGCTTTCATTCCCTCCCCCTGCAGTATAAATATCTCCCATTTTTAGTTTTGACAAAGGGTCATTTGGACTAGAAATGTCAGCTCTTTTCTCCCCTTACAGATGCTGCCAGACCTGCTGAGATTTTCTAGCATTTTCTGTTTTTGTTTCCAATTCCAGCATCCACATTGCTCTTATTTTGCTCATCCTTTCTTGGTGGATATAAGCTTATATTTCTGCTATCACTCCTGTAGGTCTTTTTGCAACCACTCTTATGCCTCCACTTTTAATAACTGGATAGAAAGTTGGTTAGGCCACAGTTGGAGTACTGCATCAGTTCTGGTCGCCACTCTACCAGAAGGACATGGAGGCTTTGGAGAGAGTGCAGAGAAGGTTTACCAGGATGTTGCCTAGTATGGTGAGTCTTACCTATGAGGGAGAAATTACGTAAACTGGCGTTGTTCTCCATGGAAAGACGCAGAATGAAGGGAGACCTAATGGAGGTGTATAAAATTATGAGGGGTATGGATAGGGTGAACAGTGGGAAGCTTTTTCCCAGGTCGGAGGTGACAAACACGAGGAGTCACAGGTTTAAGGTGAGGGGCGAGGTTTAACTCAGATATCAGAGGGATGTATTTTACACACAATGCACTGCCAAGCAGGGCGGTGGAGGTGGACATGCTGGAATCATTTAAGACTTATCTGGATAGTCACATGAGCAGACTAGGAATGGAGGGATATAGAAGAACGCTCTAGTTGGACCAATGAACAGCACAGGCTTGGAGGACTGAAGGGCCTGTTTCCTGTGCTGTAGTGTTCTTTGTTTTAATAATATGGCAACTAGAACTAGACTTCTGCTCAATCTGCTTGATTAGTTATGTCTGGATATGGACTCAGAGAAAAGTAAACAAACTGCAGAAAGAGCTGGAGGCAGAAGCATGACGTAGACATTGTTAAACACTATGAATGAAACCTGTTACATGCATCGATACCAGTATCATCTCTGCATAGCTCTTCAGGAGTGTGGCATAGTCTCCAGATTAATCGATGTACGCTGTGTAATGGCAATTTATGAATATGACTGTGTTTTTCGATGTTTCGGTGACTAAAGGTGGCATAGTCACACAGTAGTTAACACTGCTGCCTCACAGCACCAGGGACTCGGGTTCAATTCTGACCAGTGTCTGTGTGGAGTTTGCACGTTCTCCCCATATCTGCATGGGTTTCCTCTGGGTGCTCCGGTTTCCTCCCACAGTCCAAAGATGTGCAGGTCAGATGTATTGGCCGTGCTAAATTGTCAGGGGACTAGCTGGGGTAAACATGGAGTTATAGGACTAGAGCTTGGGCGGGATTGTTGTCACTGCAGACTCAATGGGCTAAATGGCCTCTTCCTACACTGTAGGAATTCTACGATAACTTTGATGCCTGTAATGAGACCTGTTCATGAACAATGGTGGACTCTTCTTCATGTTAATATAGCCCGTTTATAATGGAGAGTGAATAGAGCCAAATGTTGTGACAATTTCAGTGCTCTTTGAAGTTGTACAGCACAAGGAATGGTCAAGCTGTATTCTTATTCCACACTGTGGGCCACACTTTCAAAAGACAGCAGAGTAGTTTGGATTGGTTGTTCAAGTTTTCCAATCTATGGTCCCAGAGGTCAGCTTGGATTTCGAAGGGCAGGAAATGGGATAGATCCCGATTTTAGCCCAAGCCCTGTGTCCCTTTCACCACCTGCCCTGATTTCTCTTTGAATATGTTACATTATAAAAATGCAGCATATGTTTACCCCTCATTTGCAGCCGTGTTTGGTGCTGAAGACCCCTGTGAGGGTGTATGGAGTTGCTAAGGGCATAGGGAGGGTGGGGGAATAGGGTGGGGCAGTGGTGGGGTGTCGGCACAGAAGGAGGGAGTGGCATGGGAGGTAGTCAACGCAGGAGTGGAGGGGGCGGTGCGGGGTGGGGGGAAGGCGCAGCGTGATCGGGGAGGGAGTGTCGGGGGGGTGCAAAGAGAGGGGACTCGCTCAGCAAAGAGTTGGCTGAGCGATCATGTGTTCGGGAAGCTGAGAAAATTGAAAGAATTGGCCGCAACCTTCACTCCAGCCAATGGGAAAGAATTCTGATGGTTGTTATGTTGGAGGAGTATGGGACTTGTCAAGGTGAATACTTTATCCATCTGTGATGTGGCGGTGTCGCTGTCCGGGCATGGAGAGCTTTGGAACTTATTTTTAAATTCAGTGAGCATTGTTGGCTGGTCAGCATTTATTGTGTGAAGATGCCAGCGTTGGACTGAGGTGGCCGCAGTAAGAAGTCTCACAATAACAGGTTAAAGTCCAACAGGTTTATTTGGCAGCATGAGCTTTCGGAGTCTCAAGCTCCTGATGAAGGAACCCGAGCTTGTACTGTCAAATAAACCTGCTGGACTCCAACCTGCCTGTTGTGAGACTTCTTACAGCATTTATTGCCCTTGAGAAGTTGGTGGCGAGTTTCCTCCTTGACCTGCTGCCATCTCTTGAGTTGTAGGAATTCCGAGTTTCCGGAGAGCTGCTTCTTCGTTAGGTGAGCGAGCTCGGAAAGCTCGTGATTCCAAATAAACCCTATTGGACTTTAACCTCGTGTTGTGAGACTTTGTACTGTGTCCACCGCAGTTCAATGCTGGTGTTACCACCTCATGGATATATTTCTAAGTCAGGATGGTGAATAACTTGGAGAGAAACTTCCAGGCGCTGGTGTTCCCAGCTACCTGCTGCCCTTGTCCTTCTAGATGGGAGCGGTCGTGAGTTTGGAAGGTGGTGTCTGAGGAAGTTTGGTGAGTTCCTGCAATGCATCTTGCACTAAAGTGAGGAGAGTGCTTGACAGGGGGGTGCTGAGAATCAGAAAAGAAATGAAATTGCACAGGAGGGTAAACACAATCTGTGACTAAAGAAGCGAAAGCACCATTTCTGTATGACCTGAGTTATTTAACTATAGTCCATCTTTATGGATGGTGACTTTATAACATGCTGTTACAGCACAAAGGAAATGTACAAAGATATTGCTTAACTGGGAGGCTATGGTCACTTTGAATAAAGAGTGAACAAGCTCTTCACTGGAGGTGATTGAGATCTTTAAGATTATGGAGGGGTCAAATTGGGCAGTGCTAAAGAGAATGTTTCAAGCGTGTCAGCGCATCTAACATCAAAGGTCACATACTTAAACTGGCCACAAAGAAATCCAATAAGGAATTCTTGATTGCAGCTTGGATTAGATCAGCACAATATCTTTCCAGATAGATTATACCAGTCTCTGAGGATAGTGGAAATCTCTGTGCTCTCCATGTGAAATTCATACAGTGGAGATGTGGAAATTTACAGAACACAGAATGCGGCGAATCTGTATGTGCCAGCTCTCTTTATGAGTTACCCAATTAGTCCTACTAATTATTATCCAAGCTCCTAAATTTTATTCCCTTTTCAAGTCTATGCCCAAATTACTACGACTACAAAGTTAGTATTAAAGTTAGTATTAGGGCAGTGCAGTGGTTAGCACTGCTGCTTCACAGCTCCAGGGGCCTGGCTTTGATTCCTGGCTTGGGTCACTGTCTGTGTAGAGTCCACACATTCTTCTTGTGTCTGCGTGGGTTTCCTCCCCGTATTCCGGTTTCCTCCCACAGTCCAAAGATGTTGCAGGTTAGATTGATTAGATGACTGCTAAAAATTGCCCTTAGCGTCCTGAGATGTAGGTTAGAGGGATCAGTGGGTAAATATGTAGGGGTATGAGGGTTGGGTCTGGGTGGGATTGTGGTTGGTGTGGAGTTGATGGACTGAATAGCCTCTTTCTGCACTGTAGGGTTTCCATGAAATCTGATTCCTCCAGTCTTTCAGTTTGCATATTCCAGACTGTAATAATAATACACTGATTTTTGAAAAGTCTCCTCATCTCATCTCTATTTTTGCTGTGAATAACCTTACATCTGTCTGCTTTGGTTACTGACCTTGCGCTAGTCGAGACAGATTTTCCTTATTTACTCCATCAGATCCCTTCATAATTTTGAAGACCATCTACTCTTAATATTCTTAACTCATAGGAGAACAATCCCAGCTTCACCAGTCTCACTGCAATTACCCAGATAGTCAGATTCACTGTATGTATTCTGACCAAGGACTGGTGATGGTGTAAAAGATACCAGGCATGTGGATTGCTCCCTGTACCTCCTCAACAATTAGAAAGCAACCAAGACTTCTTTGGAAACAGCAGGACCTGTCCGGAAGGAGAAATGTGTCTCTCCTCAGCCATAGTACAGAGATCTAGAAAGATTAGTGTCACCTTCACAACAAAGCATGTTTCAAAGCAAAATTGCACTTCATGTTAATTATTATGCATCAAATCATTGCCAGAAATAAAAGTGGGTAAAATAGGTTCAAATTCATCTCGAGGTCACTGATTGAGAAAGTGAAGTAGTGTTTTGAATACCAGTGCAAGAATATGGCTTAAATTGTGGTTTGTATGATTTCATATTTGTAAGATTGGTAGTAACTAGCTGATGCTATTTCTTGACCCTCTGGAACCTGACATCAAAGGTTCAGCAAGCAGGTCTACAGGAGTATAACTATTACTTACTCTCTCTACATAGAGGACCAATAAACAAGCAAGTTCCATGCTAAAAGGGGAACGTAACAGCTGTAGCCAAAGCTTTCTCAGATAGTGCCCTAGATCCAATCATCTTCAGCTGCTTTATCAATAACCTTCCTTCCATCATGATGTCAGGAGGAGATATTTGCCGATGATTACACAATGTTCAGTACCGTTCACGACTGCTCAGACACGGACGCAATCCATGTTCAATTGCAGCAAGACGTTTTCCAGTTTTGAGCTGACAAGTGCCAAGTAATATTCATGCCACTCATGTGCCAGACAATGGCCAGCTCCAACAAGGGAGAATCTTGACATTCAATGGCACGACAATTGTTGAATCCCCCCTTATCAACATCCTGGGGATTACCATTGACCAAAAGCTGAACTGAACCTGTACATAAATACAAGGCTACAAGAACAGGTCCGAGGCTAGGAATACTGCAGCCAGTAACTAACTTCCTGACTCCGCAAAGCCTGTCCACCATCCACAAGACGCAAGTCAGGAGTGTGATGGAATCCTCTCACTTGCCTGGGTAAATGCACTCCAGGACAAAGCAACTTGATTGCTACCCCATCCACAAACATTCAATCCCTCTACTACTGATGCACAGTGACAGCCATATGTACCAAGACAGGAGCTTGCCAAGGTTCCTTAGGGAACACATTCCAAACCCTCAACCTCTACAATCTAGAAAGGCAAAGGCAGCAGATACCCAGGAACACAACCACCTGGAAGCTCCGCTCTGAGTTACTCACCATCTTGATTTAGAAATACAAGTCCCTACACTGCCACTGGCTCAAAATCACTCCCTAATAGCACTGTGGATGTATCTACACCTCAGAGACTGCAGCAGTTCAAGGAGGCAGCTCACCACCGCCCTCCCAAGGGCAATGCAGGGTGGGCAATAAATGCAAGTCTTACCGGTGACACCCCCATTCCATAAAATGAATTTAAGATAGATAGTTTATGTGCATTTGGAAACATTTGTGGAGTGTAGAGGTCCCAACCAATTCTTGAGATGTCTCAGCACAGCAGAATTATTTTGCTAAAGATTGCCAAGTGTAGGATAGTTAAGTGTTAACATAAATTCCATTTATTTACGCAGTTTACAATGGGGCAATTGTACACTGGCTGGGATTTATTGTGTCATTATGTGAAGCTAAAAACATAGTAAATTTGTGTGTAACAGGGATAAACTGTAGCTGCCACTCACAAGTGGGAATTTCTTAACCCCTATAATGCCCACCCTGACCCAGTTGACCAACTTTGGCTCCTGGCTCAGTGCCTGTTGTGGTAACAGATGAATAAGCTTGAATTCACAATGGTGATTTGTTGAATAACTGTATTTTAACTGCATACAGTCAAGCTCAGTGCAGGTACAGATCCAGTCTCACTGACTCCTGGGCTCACACTACAAGTTCCACTACTCAGACCCGCGTCCTCACACTCGATAGGCTGAGGTTCAGTTCTGATTGGTCCCATGAGGGTTATGTGATTCACAAATTATCACTCCTTAAAGGGGTTCACACCATAATATTAAGTTCCCTTCGGAACAAAACCTCTTGTACGCAACTATGTACAGTCAAAACAGGATTTCCCCCAAGAGGTCAATTTAGAAAAGTTCACAAATTTTGGTCATCTAGTTACAGTAAGGATGTAAATAAGGTTGAAAGAGTGCAGAGAAGGTTCACAAGGATGTTGCTGGGACTTGAGAAGCTGAGTTACAGAGAGAGGTTGACTAGTTTAGGATTTATTCCCTGGAGCATGGAAGAATGAGGGGAGATTTGATAGAGATATATAAGATTTTGATGGATAGAGTGAATGCAAGCAGGCTTTTTCCATTGAGGTGAGGGGTGAAAAAATACTCAGAGAGCACGGGTTAAGGGTGGAAAGGAGAAAAGTTTAAAGGGAATATTAGGGAGGAATTTTTCACGCAGAGAGTGGTGGGAGTGTGGAATGAGCTGCCGGATGAAGTGGTAAATGTGGGGTCACTTTTAACATTCAGAAAAACTTGGATGGGTTCATGGATGAGAGGGGTGTGGAGGGATATGGTCTGAGTGCAGATCAGTGGGATTAGGGAAAAAATGGTTCAGCACAGACAAGAAGGGCCAAAGGGCCTGTTTCTGAGCTGTAATTTTCTATGGTTCTATGGGAACTTTTGGGTCCTTACGGAGCACCGCAATCCTACAACTGGCCATTGCCAGAAACAGTCACCTTTGGAAGTGAGAACCGACTTAGAGCGTCGACATTGGAGATCTGTGTCCGTGGTCTGAGCTGAAAAATGTAACAACGAGCAGCCCAAGGTAAGGCCCATCTTTATACTCTGCTGATGAGCTCGATGGAACCAGTTTATCCTCAAGGATTCTTGCCACAAGAGAACACAGGTTTAGGATGTTGGAGAGTAGGTACAGAGGGGTAAGTTTTTCACACAGAGGGTGGTCGATGTGTGGAATCAGTTGCCGTCAGTGGTGGTAGAGGCGGATTCGATAGGGTCTTTTAAGAGACTTTTGAATAAGTACTTGGAACTTAGTAAAATGGAAGGTTATAGGTAAGCCTAGTAGGTAGGGACATGTTCAGTGAACTTGTAGGCTGAAGGGCCTGTTTGGGCTGTAGTTTTTCTATGTTTCTATGAACAGCCCAAGTAACATCTTGTGCTCCAAGATGACAATGAAGCAGCGCCATAAACATACTGGTGGAATTTCTTGATGGACTACATGACTAGCAAGATCTATCAATCTGTGAATATTCCCTTTCGGCATCTGACAAGATCCAGGAAGAAAAAGTGACAGTTCTTTCCATGCATCTTCCATCTTATGGGAAAGTACCGCCTCTATGTGTAAGGTGATGATGCATCGCACGTAGCCTGCCTGGGTCAAAATGAATAAGTAGAGCAGATGATCGCGTGGGCTTTGTTAGTTGGTCAAAATAATTCTGAGAATCTTCCCATTGTCAACACTGATTTTTTTTTAGAAGTCGGTGTCAGGGTGCCAAGATAGTTGACAGATTTCGCAGAAAGTGACAGAATAGCTGACCATCCTTAAAAGAGGATTTAAACTTTGTTATATTGTGCAGCGCAGGCATTTCTTTTGTCTTTTCCTCCGGGGGGGCATGTCTTCAGCATCGGCTCTGAATCCTAAATACGTGACCTGAAAAATATGTTTTTCTCTTTACAAGCAAACACCAGCTTCCTTGCATCTTTTGAGGACTTTCTCTAAATTGGCCTGGTCCTCTTTGGGTGATGCCCCTGTTATGAAGACATCATCCAGATACCTGGTGACAAAAGCAGAAACATCTCCCCTGGATCCTTAACAGCTGAGTGGGATTTATATTGTTGGGTAATAAAGAAGGGTCAGAGATTGTAATGCTCCCTCGACTAGCTAGTCAAGAGGTTTAGGACTTGGTGACTCTGGAGAATCTAGATTTGTTACAATATTATATGTTTGTGACCAATGAGTAAAATAACTTCCTGGTTTTCTTTCGAAGTTATTTTGTTGGCAGCAAAAAAGCTTTTTGATGTATTGGCACCAATTTTCAACTTCTGGATTGATTTTCTCCAATATTAGCATTGCTGTTCAATTATGATTTGTACAAACAATGTTTTACTTTCCTTGTAGGTTTTCATGGATTCATCCTTCCCGACTTTCTTGTGAGTGTTGGCTGAGTTATTCTCTTTGCCAATATTGTAACGTGAAGTAACAAGTCAAGGAAGTTTTAAAGCTTTATTGAATAACAGTTCTAAGCATTTATAGACAAGTTCAGGTATACTTGCACCAACTCCTGGGCTCTTACTGAAGGCTTCTCCAACCTGGACCCGCGTACTAACACTCGGTAGGCAGATGTTTCAATGCCCTGTTCTGATAGGTTCTGGAAGATTCCCGTGACCCATGAACTCTAGAACCTACAGTGCAGGAGGAGGCCATTTGGCCCATCGAGTCTGCGCTAGCAACAATCCCACCCAAGTCCTACCCTGTAACCCCACATATTTACCCTGCTCATCTTCCTGATACTAAGGACCAATTTAGCACAGTCAATCAACCTAACCCCACATCTTGGGAGGAAAGACACGCAGACACGGGGAGAACGTGAAAACTCCACGTGGGACAGTGATCCGAGCCGAGAATTGAACCCAGGTCCCTGGCATTGTGAAACAATAATGCTAACCACTGTGCTATTGCCCAATTAAAGGGGCCACACGATCACAGTGCCAAATATGTTTTTCCAGCTACGATTGGGAAATCCATCCAAGACAATCCAAAGTGACCCTTTCGATTACATCGTTGACTTTTTGCTCTGCTGTTCTGTTTAATAACTGGTTTATAACGCTCAGTAAATATGGTTACAGTCAACTTTTGTCAAAGGCTTTCTTTATTATTTTCTCTATCCTTTTTGTGAGTCGGCCCCCTGGTAGTGTTATTAGCAGATCATTCTTTAGACAGTAGACAGTAGGGACACATGAAGGAGTCAGCGGTAGGGAGCACAGAACTGTATTGACTGGTTGCTAACCCTATTGCACCTTATGGGAATACTTTGACAAGTGAGTTATTAGCTCTTTTCTGGAGCAGCTGTGCTCTTGCTGTTTATAAAGAGAGTTTTATAAAAAAAAAAAATTGGTATCCTGTCACTTTCAAGCAGTATGCTCAATATTGCTGTAGACAAGGAATTCTATTAAGTGCCCATGCTTCACAAGGTCCTCTGTACTTTTGTTAAATTATTCACTAGCAGGTCTAGCAAACTGTGATAGTCTCAGAAATTGAAACTGACACTCCTGGCAAAGAGCAGGAATCGGCCTCCCGACTCCACACTTTGTTAAGCGAGAGAAATAACTGATTGGGGTTTGCCTTTGGAAACTCTAAGGGCGGTACGGTAGCACAGTGGGTTAGCACTGCTGTTTCACAGCTCCAGGTCCTGGGTTCGATTCCCGGCTCAGCTCACTGTCTGTGTGGAGTTTGCACGTTCTCCTCGTGTCTGCGTGGGTTTCCTCCCAAAGATGTGCGGGTTAGGTTGATTGGCCGTGCTAAAAAGTTGCCCCTTAGTGTCCTGGGATGCGTAGGTTAGAGACATTAGTGGGTATAATATGTAGGGATATGGGGGTAGGGCCTGGGTTGTGTTTGATGGGCCGAAGGACCTCTTTCTTCACTTTAGGTGTTCTATGATTCCATGATTTTACAGCCTGGCTCGGGACAGACCAGAACTTCCCGCCCAAGGTCAGGGGAGATTTCGGTTGTTGGACCCTTGCCCATGCCGATTCCGTGACGGGCTCGGTGGTAGAGTTCCGGTCAAAGCTGTTTTACTGAAAGATTTTCCCAGATAAGCGTCATCACGGTGAGAATTAACGCAGTGATCTGTCTCAGCTACGCTCCGCGCTGCAAATCTCCCACATTCAGGCACTTCTTGGAGAGTTGGGAGTTTTGCGCCGGTACTGGGAGCTCCAAGACACCGGTGATCCCGGCCAGGGAACGCTGGGGACCATCACCGGCCGCGGGACGCTGGGCACCGTGACTCATGGGCTCTCACAGTGCACTGGGGGACCCTCCCGCACCCCACCGATATCAGGACCCCTTCCCACCCCCGCATTGGTGGCATTTTGTCCCATCCTTTTCCTGACATCAGCATCGGGGTGTCGGGATCCTCCCAGTGGGTTCTCCTTGACGGGATCCACTCCTGCATGACCCCTTCTCCATCATTGCTGTGATGCTCACTCAAGCCCCTACACTCTTGGCACTATCCTGGCAGACTGGATGCCTTCTGGGCATTAGAAGTACTGCCTGGCTATGTTATTAACCCCACCCCCAGGATGCTTCCCTGTCCTTCAAGCCCCACCCCGGTGTGACCATCACACCAGGTCTCCGCTTGTGGGGATGAGTGGTGATTTGCTCGACAGCCGGTGAATTCTGTACGCTGGGATTTGAACGGCTTCCGTGTATGTAGATCCTGCTTTAAATATACTGATTGGAGTCACCCTTTCTGGGTGCGATCTGGTTCTGGCCGTTAGACAAGGGCCGGGAGACACTCAAACTGTTTGGCGCTGGGTGTGAAATTAGACTCGTGCACTATTGTCCAGGACCCGCACAATCTGCTATGGCCAGGTCAGAGAAACATCCCACAAGCCGCTGCTTTTACTTAGAGTGTCTTTCTTGGGAAGTTTATGTCAAGGACAGTCAGGCAGACATAGATGGGCTGAGTGATGGTGCTGGGGTGAGAGGCGACCCAATTGTAAAAGCAGGAGGAGCCGAGATTCCTGCTTAGAGATAGGCAGAACGCCGAGTCCATAGAACATAGAACAATACAGCACAGAACAGGCCCTTCGGCCTTCGATGTTGTGCCGACCAAAATAAAAAGCAAAGCCCCTCCAAACTAAACCATTCCCTTCTCTTCCATATACTTATCAATTAACCTCTTAAACGCCACCAAACTTGGCGCATCTACAACAGCTGCAGGCAGGGCATTCCACTCCCTAATCACTCTTTGAGTAAAGAACCTACCTCTGATATCCGTCCTATAACTCATACCCCTTAATTTAAAGCTGTGTCCCCTCGTGCTAGCTTTCTCCATCCTAGGAAAAAGGCTATCACTGTCCACCCTATCTAAACCTCTAATCATCTTATATGCTTCAATAAGATCCCCTCTTAGCCGCCTCCTTTCTAACGAAAACAACCTCAAATCCTTCAACCTCTCTTCATAGGACCTGCCCTCCATACCAGGCAACATCCTGGTAAACCTCCTCTGTACCCTCTCCAATGCCTCCACATCTTTCTTATAATGTGGGGACCAGAACTGCACACAATACTCCAAGTGCGGCCGCACTAGAGTTTTGTACAGTTGCAACATGATGCTGCGGCTCCGAAATTCAATACCCCTACCAATAAAAGCTAAGACTCCATATGCCTTCTTAACAACTTTATCCACTTGACTGCCTACTTTCAGTGATCTATTGACACATACACCAAGATCCTTCTGTTCCTCAACACTATTAAGAGCCCTACCATTAGCCCTATACTCTACACATTTATTGTTCCTGCCAAAGTGCATTACCTCACACTTTTCCACATTAAACTCCATTTGCCACCTCTCGGCCCAGCTCTGCAACTTGTCCAAGTCACTCTGTAAACTAAAACACCCCTCTTCACTATCTACCACTCCACCAACTTTAGTATCATCTGCAAATTTACTGATCCAAAATTGGATTTACTGATCCAGAATTCAGTATTCCGAGGGAGGGGTCCTTTAGGAAGGTACAGTGCTGGAGGAATGCCAGGAAAATTCAGGAGTAAAAGGTAGGATTTTCCTGAGGGGCTTTGGGGCTCCGATGTTGATTCAAATCGAAGTCCGGAGCCTGCCCTCGATGGGTGCCAGGTTGACCAAGATATGTCTTTGGAGGCAGCCTCCTGATTGGCCACTTCTGTGTTTCCCATCTGATTGGTGTGCTCCTGAGTCTGACGGACCAATAGGAAGCACTGAAGGATCTGCACCCCCAGTGATAGAGATGGGCACGGCTGATTGGAGGATGAGAGGGTCAATCCGCACCCTATCACAATGGGAGATATGGTTGAGTTACAAGGAGAGGCTAAATCGAGTGGGACTTCTTTTCCCTCGGAGCGTGGGAAGGTATTATAGGATCTTATAGAGGTCTATAAAATGATGAGGGGCATAGATCAGATGGATAATCAACATCTTTTCCAAGTCTTAAACTTCCAGCATAAGTTTAAGGTGAGAAGGGAAACGTATAAGAAGATCCAGTGGAGCAATTTTTTCACACACAGGGTGTTGGGTGTATGGAATGAGCTGCCAGAGGTAGTAGTAGCGGCTGGTACAATATCGTCTTTTAAAAGAAACATTTCGACAATCATATGGGTAAGTTGTGTACAGAGGGAAATGGGCCAAACACAGGCAATTACTGGTTAAAAACAAGGGTGACATAGACAAGTTGGCTTGAAGGGCCTGTTTCCATACGGTAATCTGCTATCCTAACCGAGTCTGGTCTACATGTGACTCCAGGCCTACAGCAATGTGGTTGACTCTCAACTGCCCTCTGAAATGGCCCAGCAATCCATTCACTTCAAGAGCAATTTGGATGGGCAATAAATGCTGGCCAGCCAGCAATGCCCATGTCCCATAAATTAATAAAAATATCCTCCCAGATACCGTTATACAAATATTAATACCCACCCAGATACCCCTCTATAAATATCAACACACTCCCGGATACCCCTCTACAAATATTAACACCGTCCCATATACCCCTCTACAAATATTAACACCCTCCCAGATACCCCTCTACAAATATTAACACCCTCCCAGATACCCCTCTACAAATATTAACACCCTCCCAGATACCCCTCTATAAATATTAACACCCTCCCAGATACCCCTCTATAAATATTAACACCCTCCCAGATACCCCTCTATAAATATTAACACACTCCCAAATACCCTCTATAAATATTAACACCCTCCCAGATGCCCCTCTATAAATGTTAACACACTCCCAAATACCCCTCTACAAATATTAACACCCTGCCAGATACCCCTCTATAAATATTAACACCCTGCCAGATATCTCTTTACAAATATTAATACCCCCCAGATACCCCTCTACAATATTAATACCCCCTCAAATACCCCTCTATAAATATTAACACACTCACAGATACCCCTCCACAAATACTAACACCCTCCCAGATACCCCTCTATAAATATTAACACACTCTCAGATATCCCTCTACAAATATTAACACCCTCCCAGATACCCCTCTATAAATATTAATATTCTCCCAGATACCCCTCTACAATATTAATACCCCCTCAAATACCCCTCTACAAATATTAACACCCCCTAGATACCCCTCTACAAATATTAACACTCTCCCAGATACCCCTGTACAAATATTAACACCCTGCCAGATACCTCTCTACAAATATTAATACCCCCCAGATACCCCTCTACAATATTAATACCCCCTCAAATACCCCTCTATAAATATTAACACACTGCCAGATACCCTCCACAAATATTAACACCCTCCCAGATACCCCTCTACAACATTAACACATTCCCAGATACCCCTCTACAAATATTAACACCCTGCCAGATACCTGTTTACAAGTTATACCTGCCGGAAGTGTGCCCATTTGCAGCTCCTTGAGGATCGTGTTAAGGAGCTGGAGCTGGAATTAGACGAACTCCGGATAATTTGGGAGGTTGAGGCGGATATTGACAGGAGTTACAAAGAGATAGTCACTCCTAAAAGAGATTCTTGGGTAACTATTAGGAAGAGGAGTAAGAAGCAATCGGGGAGACAATCCCCCGGGGCTGTTCCCCTCCAAAATAAGTTTTCTGTCTGGAGGCTACAGTTGAGGAAGACTCAACTGGAGATAGCCAAAGAGAGCAGGTCTCTGGGGGTGAGCCTGCTGTGAATGCTCAGGTGGGTAGGGGAAATAAGAGATTGGGCCTGGTAATTGGAGACTCCATAGTTAGGGGGACAGATAGGAGAGTAAATAGTAATAAACGGGACTCAGAGCTGGTGTGTTGCCTCCCAGGGGCCGGGGTCCAGGATGTCTCAGAGCGGATTTTTAAGATTCTTAAGGGAGAGGGGAGTCAGCCCCATGTCATACTTCATGTAGGGACACATGATGTAGGTAGGACAAGGGAAGGGGATATTAAACAGAAATTTATGGAGTTGGGGTGGAAGCTTAGGGCCAAAACAGACAGAGTGGTTATCTCTGGACTCTTGCCTGTGCCACGGGATAGTTTAGAGAAGAACAGAGAGAGGGAATGTTTGAACTTGTGGCTGCGGGGATAGTGCAGGTTCCTGAACAATTGGGGCTCATTCTGGGGTAGATGGGACCTCTACAAGAGAGATGGTCTACACCTGAACCAGAGGGGAACCAATATCTTGGGGGGAAAATTTGCAAAGGCTATGCAGGGGGCTTTAAACTGATTCAGGGGGGGAGTGGGATCCTGAGTAGTTTGGATGTTAAGAGGGACGAGAATAGGGGGGTCATAGATGAGAACTGTAAAGCACAGCAGCGTACGGGTGGAGTAGGGCATGGTTTGAAATGCGTATATTTTAATGCAAGAAGTATTTGCAATAAGGTGGAGGAACTTGCAGCTTGGATCAGTACCTGGAACTTCGATATTGTGGCCATTTCAGAGACATGGATAGAGCAGGGACAAGAATGGTTGTTGCAGATTCCGGGGTTCAAATGCTTCAGTCGGAGTAGAGAAGGAGGTAGAAGTGGGGGAGGAGTGGCATTATTAGTCAAAGACTGTATCACAGTGACAGAAAGGAAGTTTAATGAGGACTTGTCTATTGAGGTAGTATGGGCTGAGATTAGAAACAGGAGAGGAGAGGTCACCCTGTTGGGAGTCTTTTATAGACCTCCTAAATGTTCTAGAGAGGTAGAGGAAAGGATTGCAAAGTCGATCCTGGACAGGAGTGAAAGTAATAGGATAATTGTTATGGAGGACTTTAACTTTAACTTTACTAATATTGATTGGAATAGCTATAGCTCTAGCTCATTAGAGGGGTCAGTTTTTGTACAAAGTGTGCAAGAAGGTTTTTTGACTCAGTATGTAGATAGGCCAACTAGAGGTGAGGCTACATTGGATTTGGTGCTGGGCAATGAGCCAGATCAGGTGTTAGACTTGGAAGTTGGTGAACATTTTGATGGTAGTGACCACAATTCAGTTATGTTCACCTTAGTGATGGATAGGGATAGGCATGAAGCTGGGGGCAGTAGTTATAGCTGGGGGAATGGTAATTATGAGGCCATAAGGAGGGAATTAGGGTGCATAAGTTGGACTAGGAAACTACAGGGACTGGGAACATCTGAAATGTGGAGCTTATTCAAGGAGTAGCTACTGCGAGTCCTTGATAAGTATGTCCCTGTCAGGCAAGGGGGAAATGGTCGAGTAAGGGAACCATGGTGTACTAAAAGAGTTAACCCCTTATGTCAGGATGAGGCTTGAAGGCTCAGTTAGTGCACTGGATAGCTATAGATTAGTCAGGAGGGAGCTAAAGAGTGAGTTGAGAGCTAAAAGGGGACACTTTGGCTGATAGGATCAAGGAGAATCCTAAAGCTTTTTTTAGATATGTTAAGAATAGAAGATTGGTTAGGGCAAGATTAGAGCCAGTCAGAGACAGCAGTGGGAAGTTGTGCGTGGAGCCTGAAGAGATTGGAGAGGCACTGAACAAATATTTCTCTTCGGTATTCACGCAGGGAGATGTAAATGTAGTCGTGGAGAACACTGGGATACAGGGTTGCAAACTGGAAAGTATTGAAGTAGATAAGGAGGATGTGCTAGATATTCTTGAGGGTTTGAAGTTAGGTAAGTCCCCTGGGCCGGACGGGATTTACCCTAGGATTCTCTGGGAGGCGAGAGAGGCGATTGCAGAGCCTCTGGTTCTGATCTTCAGGTCGTCGTTGGTATAGTACCGGAAGACTGGAGGATAGCGAATGTGGTCCCATTGTTCAAGAAGGGGAATAGAGACTTTCTGGGGAATTATAGGCCGGTGAGTCTTACTTCTGTTGTGGGCAAAGTATTGGAGAGAATTATTAGGGATAGGATTTATAGTTATTTAGATAGAAATGAATTGATTGGGGATAGTCAGCATGGTTTTGTGAAGGGTAGATCGTGCCTTACTAACCTTATTGAGTTTTTTGAAAAAGTGACCAAAGATGTGGATGGGGGTAAGGCAGTTGATGTGGTATACATGGACTTTAGTAAGGCGTTTGATAAGGTGCCCCATGGAAGGCTTCTGCAGAAAATGCAGATGTATGGGATTGAGGGTGATTTAGCTAATTGGATTAGGAATTGGCTAGCCGATAGAAGACAGAGGGTGGTGGTTGATGGACGTTATTCATCATGGAGTTTGGTTACAAGTGGTGTACCTCAGGGATCTGTTTTGGGGCCCCTGCTGTTTGTAATTTTTATAAATGATCTGGATGAGGGTATTGAAGGATGGATTAGTAAATTTGCGGATGACACCAAAGTCAGAGGAGTGGTAGATTGTGAAGAGGGGTGTTATAGTTTGCAGAGAGACTTGGACAAGTTGCAGAGCTGCGCCGAGAGGTGGCAAATGGAGTTTAATGTGGAAAAGTGTGAGGTAATTCACTTTGGCAGGAATAACAAATGTGTAGAGTATAGGGCTAATGGTAGGACTCTTAATAGTGTTGAAGAACAGAGGGATCTTGGTGTATATGCGCATAGATCCCTGAAAGTTGGCAATCAAGTCGATAAGGTTGTTAAGAAGGCACATGGAGTCTTAGCTTTTATTGGTAGGGGGACTGAATTTCGGAGCCGCAACGTCATGTTGCAAATCTACAAAACTTTAGTGTGGCCGCACTTGGAGTATTGTGTACAGTTCTGGTCCTCGCATTATAAGAATGATGTGGAGGCATTGGAGAGGGTACATTGGAGGTTTACCAGGATGTTGTCTGGTGTGGAAGGCAGGTCTTATGAAGAGAGGCTGAGGGATTTGAGGTTGTTTTCGTTAGAAAGAAGGCGGCTAAGAGGAGACCTTATTGAAACATATAAGATGATTAGAGGTTTAGATAGGGTGGACAGTGATAGCCTTTTTCCTAGGATGGAGAAAGCTAGCACGAGGGGACATAGCTTTAAATTAAGGGGTGGTAGTTATAGGACGGATGTCAGAGGTAGGTTCTTTACCCAGAGGGTGGTAAGGGTATGGAATGCCCTGCCTGCTGCAGTTGTAGATGCGCCAAGTTTGGTGGCGTTTAAGAGGTTAGTAGATAAGTTTATGGATGAAAAGGGAATGGTTTAGGTTAGAGGGTCACTGCTTTTTCCTAATTGGTCAGTGCAACATCGAAGGCCGAAGGGCCTGTTCTGCGCTGTAATGTTCTATGTTCTAAATATTAATACCCTCCAGGTATCCTTCCACAAATATTAACACCCTCCCAGATACCCCTCTATAAATATTGACACCCTCCCAGATACCCCTCTATAAATATTGACACCCTCCCAGATACCCCTCTATAAATATTGACACCCTCCCAGATACCCCTCTATAAATATTGACACCCTCCCAGATACCCCTCTACAAATGTTAACACCCTCCCAGATACCCCTCTACAAATATTAACATGCTATCTGATATCCCTCTTTATAAATATTAACACATGCGAGGAAATTCCCTCTAGAAATATTCATGCAGCCCAGACTAATCCAGGCCTTGTTTCCAAAAGGCAATCTTCTGAAGGAAGACATCCCAGTTATTGTGTAGCAATGCAAATAACACAGGACAACTCCACAAATATTAACCTCTAACATCCCCTTGTGGAGTTCCTTTTCACAGAAATCCTCTGTCGATTTGGTTTCCCATGAAGGGAAGTGGGCATTGCTAACTAGGCTAACATGTGTTGTCCATTCCTAATTGCCCTTGAGAAGATTGTGGTCCATGTGGGGTAGGCACAGCCACAGTGCTGTTAGGGAGGGATTTTGACCCAGTGACAGTAAAGGAGCAGCGATATATTCCCAAGTCAGGATGGTGAGTGATTTGGAGGAGAACTTCCAGGTGCTGATGTCCCTTGTCCGTCTAGATGGTCGTGACTGTGAGTTTGGAAGGTGCTATCTTCGGAGCCAAGGTGAATTCCTGAATGTGTTTTGTAGATGGCACACTCTGTTGCCATTGAGGCAGAATGGGTGAATATTTGTGGATCGGGTACCAAACAAGTAGGCGGCTTGGTCCTGGCTGGTATCGAGCTTGTTATTAAAGCTTCATTCATCCAAGCATGTGGACAGTATTCTATCACACTCCTGATTTGTACCTTATCAATGGTGGACAGGAATTAGGAGCTGAGTTATTCATCACACAGAATTCCTAGCCTCTGACCTGTTCTTGTAGCCACAATATTTATATGGTTCATTCAGTCCAGTTTCTGATCATTGGTATCCCTAGGTTGTTGATAGTGGTGGATTCAGTGACAGTAATGCCATTGAACGTCAAGGGTCAGCTGTTAAATTCTCTCCTGTTGGAGCTGGTCATTGCCTGGGCACTTGTGTGGCATGAATATTAGTTGCCACTTGTCAGCCTGAGCCTAGATATCGTCCAGATTTTGCTGCATTTGGACTTGGACTGTTTCAGTATCTCAAGAGTCGCCAGTGGTGCTGAACATTGTGTAATTGTCAGTGAACATCCCCACTTCTGACCTTCTGATGGAACTTGAGCAATTAATAGTTACTTAAATAAAGGATTTGTTAACCTTAGTAAGGAATGAAGGGCAACAAAATAAGGAAGCAACGGTACATGTTGATGCTTTCATTGGTGAGTCTCAGTCAGCATCTCCTCTTGTTTCTGAGCAATGCAGTCACAGATGCATGGAGTTCTCTGGAAGATTTCAAATCTATCTATCATTTTACACTTAAATTGCCCCAGGAAATCCGCTTGTAACTGATTTACTCTGGAAGATTGTGATGTACAATTTTGCCCAATTGATTGTACCACCCCATCTGTTGAAACCCTCTGCTGCTTATTTATTTAACTGTGTCCCACACAAGGCAGCAGTGTGCATGAGCTTCCTGGACTTATATGAATAAGGAAGAGGCTGGAGTGGTTTTATCCTCAAAAAGATTATTTGCAGCCCAGCAGAAAGTCACCTGAACTCTGCGTTTATGGAGCTTTCTTCAGGACTTTTTAAAAAAATTTAATTGAGATTTACACAATAACATACACAAGTAAAGATTTTTCATTCTCAATGCATCCAAAATTCCTTCAAGCATTCTACCCCAATTGGACTTCAGAAGTATTTCAGAAAAACATCCCAAACATGTTAAGATTTTTGTTAAGCAAGTGTTATTAAAGGTTAGAGAACGAAAGCAAATAGATTGACTTAAGCTCGTATCTAACTGAGTGGCAGAACAAGTTTGAGTTATGGAACATCGTATTGTTCTGACACTCCAGTGGGCATAACTTTGCCTGACATAATGAGAGAATCCCCACAGTGTAGAAGGAGACCATTCGGCCCATTGAGTCTGCACCAACAAAGCGACCCACACAGCCTCTATCCCCATCACTCGACATTTACCCCACTAATCTCATTAATTTACACATCTTGGGGCACGATGGGACAATTTAGCATGGCGAGTCCATCTGGTCTGCCAGGGACCCAAGTTCGATTCCACCTTGGGTGACTGTTTGTGTGGGGTCTGCGCGATTCTCTTGTGTCTGATCATATCTAAAGTGTCAACCCACCTCCTTGGGTCACCTAGCTGCCTTCTGGCACCAGTTAATGAAAGAAATGAATGGTTTGGAGATGAGTTTAGGTCAGGAAACTGATTTTTCGCATTTAAATCTTCCACAAGAGGCAAGACCACCCTTTCCTTTTAGGTTAAAATTCAGTCCACTTGATCTATCTCTCATTTAATGAGAATTAATTCAATTTATCCGTGTGAGGTTGAGGTTATGTGTCAATGTTTTAAGCTGTATCAGTTTTGTGGGAGAAGTGAATTGCCCGTAGAAAAGTATCTGGCGTATTTCGTGACAACAATCAGCCTGTCCGTGTTAGTCTGATTATGGTCGTTACAAAATATATTCTGCTCTCTGCATTATGATACACTGAACACAGGGATTATGTAGGTGACATAATCCTGTTCAAATAATGTACCTTAGGGAGATGGCAGACATCAATGAACCAACTAGGAACTTGTATCTTGAGGCTGTGAAACTAAATCCATTAGTCGCAATGTTAAGCTCTGTAAGGAATGTGAGAAGTGTGTGAATTGTGGAATAATCTCCTATTGATAAAGCAACCTTGTTCCATAAAATATTAGTCAAAATAAATTAACTGAATCTCATAATAACAAAATAAAGCTGTGTTGTGATTTTCCTAGAATTTACAGCACAGGAAGAGGCCATTGTCCCATCAGGGTTAGATTGTTGTTTAGCTTCCACATCTCTCACTTTCCGCCTGGTTCTTATCAACATATTTTTCTACTCATTCCACTCTCATTTCCTTATACCTGGCTTCATGTGAGTTCATTTGTTCTATTTGCCTTAGCAATTTAATATGGTAATGGGTCCCGTGCTCTCTGAATAAAAAAGCTTCCAAGAACATTTTTTCACCTATTGGAATGCACGTTTAGTCAGAAAGGGAATCGAGGGTTAACAATAAAGAACAAAACAGCACGGGAAACAGGCCATTCGGCCCAACGAGCCCGCGCCGCCACCCCGATGTTCCCACCTCTACCCGTGATCCCTGGTTATGGCGATAAAGTGGGAAAGTGGAGTTGAGGATTATCATGTTGGATCATGTCGATATCAGAGGGACCAAGTGTAGAATGAGTAATCGCTTTGCTGGGCATCTTCACTCTGTGTACAGTCAGGACCCTGACCCTCCCATTGCTTGCCATTTTAACACACGATCCTGTTCCCATGCCCACACGTCTGTCCTCGGCCTGCTGTAATGTTCCAGTGAAGCTCAACACAAATCAGAGAAACAGTATCTCATCTTCCGACTCTGCACTTTACAGCCTTCCAGTCTCAACAGCGAATTCAACAACTTCAGATGATTAGCTCTGTCCCAACTCCACCCTTTTGTTTTCATTTTATTTAATTTTTTATTGTTCTCTGTCTTTTATTTCTTGATTATCTTTCTTCATTTTTCTTCCTCCCCACTCTTTCCCCCTACTTTATCCTCCTTTTCCTTACATTTTCTCACCCTTTGCTTCCCCTTTCCCCCTTTTTTCTAAAATTTGCCTCTCTTCTTCCCCGCACCCCCCCCCCCCCCCCCCCCCCATTCCTCCTTCCCTTCCCCCTCATATCTTCCTCTGACCCAGTTTACTCTCTGATTTGGTCATTTGGTCACTCACACCCTGTATTCTCTCTGTGGACTGCCATTAGCAGCCTTTCTCCTGGTTTGTGTGGCTATGACTCATCTTTCATTCTCTCCATCCCAATATAAATAAGGACTGGGAACAGGAGTAGACCATCTGGCCCCTCGAGCCTGCTCCACCACTCAATAAGATCATGGCTGATCTTTTTGTGGAATAAGCTCCATTTACCCGCCTGCTCACCATAATCCTTAATTCCTTTACTGTTCAAAATTTTATCTATCCCTTCCTTAAAAACATTAAATGAGGTAGATGCAACTGCTTCACCGGGCAGGGAATTCCACAGATTCACAACCCTTTGCATGAAGAAGTTCCTCCTCAACTCAGTCCTAAATCTGCTTCCCCTTATTTTGAGGCTATGCCCCCTAGTTCTAGTTTCTCCTGCCAGTGGAAACAAATTCTATCTTATTCCCTTCATAATCTTATATATTTCTATAAGATCTCCCCTCATTCTTCTGAATTCCAATGATTATAGCCCCAGTCTACTCAGTCTTTCCTCACAAGCCAACCCTCTCAACTCTGGAATCAACCTAGTGAATCTCCTCTGCACTCCAAATATCTCCCTTTTTCTCTGCCTTTGAGCTTTGACAGAGGATCATCTGGACTCGGAGCTCTTTTCTTTCATTACAGACACTGCCAGACCCAGTGAGATTTTCTAGCATTTTCTCTTTTGGTTTTGGATTCCAGCATCCACAGTAATTTGCACTTGCACGTCTTTTAGACCAATTTGGCTTGACCAATCTCCCTAACCTACACACCTTTTTACACTAATTTAGCATGGCTAATTCCCCTAACATTCATCTCCACATTATTGAATTTGACACATAATGGGCTTTGTGTCAAATTGGCTGTTGCGTTTCCTTTGTAACAAAGTGACAGTTTCATTGGCTGTAAAGTGCTTTGGAACATCTGGTGATCATCAGAGGTGCTACATAAATCCAATAATTTCTTTACTCTCTCTTTTCACTGAAGGAACTTCAGACACAGTCCATGTTCTTGTCAAGAAAAAAACTCATAATTTTATACTTGTTAAATTCACATTAGAGTGAAACAACGTCTTTGGTTGAAGCACAAGATCCAATTATTTTCATAACAATACAATTGGCCCTGTCTAGCTGTCCGGAGACCTATCTTTGGAAAACAAAGTTCTAACTTAGACTGACACTTAAAGTAAAACTTGCATATTCAAGAATGAAAACAGAGAATGCTGGAAAAATCTCAGCAAGTCTGGTAGCATCTATGGAGAGAGAAAAACAGCGTTAATGTTTTAAGTCTGAGCTAGAAGGGTCATATCGTTAACGCTGTTTCTTTCTCCACAGACGCTGCCAGACCTGCTGAGATTTTTCCAGCATTCTCTATTTTTAATTAAAAATTTTCCTTTTATTTGCACCATTAGCTCTGTCTTGTCAAGACTTAGGGGAGGTGATAGCCTAGTGGTATTATCACTGGACTATTAATCCAGAAACTCAACTAATTCTTTGAGACCTGGGTTCAAATCCCACCACGGCGGATGGTAAAATTTGAATTCAATAAAAAAAAATCTGTAATTAAGAATCTACTGATGAAACCATTGTCGGGAAAACCCATCTGGTTCCCTAATATCCTTTAGGGAAGGAAATCCATACCTGGCCTGGCCTACATTTTACTCTAGAGCAACAGCAATGTGGTTAATTCTTAACTGCTCTAAGGGCATCTAGGGATGGGCAATAAATGCTGGCCCAGGAATGAATAAAAATAGTCTTCTAAAGATCTGAATGGGCACGAGTTGTAATCAGAACAGCCATTCTAGAAGCTGGTATCCAGATAGAAACCAGTGAGAAAGCAATTCATGTTTCACGTGGTTGAGTTTTTAGCCCATTTAATTTTGCCCTGTACCTCCGTTGTCTGCCCGTCAGAATCTTCAAGGACCACGCCAGAAGTGACTGACACCCCATTTGTTTTCTTTCAGTGTCTTTCGTGTAACCAATTTTAAAAAATCTTCAGCCGATCCAAAACCAGGCTCGGCTGCATGTTGCTATGGCGATCTGATCCTCTCCTTTTGGTTGGTGTTTAACAAGGCAATTGAATAACATTTTTTTGTTTCTACCTGTTTGGAGAGATTTAAGTTTATGATACCAAGTTTTTGAGCAAAGATATTTGCAGCACAAAATGTAGGGGAAGCCCCATAGCACGGGTGGCACAGCGGTTAGCACTGCTGCCCCACAGCGACAGGGACCTGGTTCACTTTCCAGCTTGGGTCACTGTTTGAGTGGAGTCTGCACGTTCTCCTTGTGTCTGTGTGGGTTTCCTCCGAGAAAGTCCAAAAGACGTGCTGGTTAGGTGCATTGACCATGCTAAACTCTCCCTCAGTGTACCCGAACAGGTGCCGGAGTTGTGGCGACGAGGGGATTTTTCACTGTAACTTCATTGCGGTGTTATTTTGCTCACAGCCGATTCCCACAAACAAGGAATGAAATATATGGCCAGGTAAACTGTTTTGGTGAATAAAAATAAGGAATACATAGCAGACAAGGCAGCACCTGTGCAGAGAGAAGCAGAGTGTTACGAGAATACATGGTTTCAGTATCTATTAGAACTGAATGCCCCCCAGCCTCATGGCAAAGGTCACATGATTATTGTAAGCAAGTAGGACCTATTGTAAATGATTGCATTTCTCTCCCAAGCTATCCCCTTTTTTCATAACGAACAAAAGGCAAATTTGCATTTACTATTATGTGTGACTGTGAGTGACCCAAGTTACCCACAATACATCCATTGTTGTTATGCATGAACAAATTGTTCATTAATCTCCACCATCCCTTTGCATACATAGTTATTAAATCATGCAGGCCTCTTAATGGTACATAAGCAGGTTGCTGTTGGCTGTTTGGGCACTATTCCCTCTTCTGGGAGCACCGTTGCTGCTGTTGTACTTACTGTTGCCTTTGGAACTGTTGTTCCGTTTCTATTGTTGGGCAGGGATAGATCTTTGGGAGAGATGGTCATTTTATAACCTCTGCAGTTGGTGCGGCCCAGTCTTCCTGACTGGCTGCCTGCAGTGAAGGAACAGTTTCCCTCGTTGTTCGCATATGCCTGTGCGAGTGCCGGTATATTACATTGCATTACAGTACGTTATTTGTGTAATGTCCAAACTGTGTTCAGGGTTGTGAGTTTTAACAAAAAGAAAAGAGCATAGTGTCCATACATAGATGTGAACCAACACACACAACTATTCTTCCTGAAAGGGAAGTTCTCCACACTGTAGTTAAGCATTATCTTCTCTGACCGTGATCTCCCAAATAGAGCTGGAAAATGACTATGGACCACATGGAGAGGCAACTCTGCTGTTTGTCCATTCAACTCTATGTTGACCATAATGTAACCTTTTAATGACACAATCTCTTCTGTGTATATCCTTAAAATCACGAGTGCTGGTTTTAAAGGAAGATGCTTCAGTTTGTGTTGGTATGTAGATTCAGGAATTAAAGATACAATAGCATAAATATCATCCTCTAACCTAATAGGCTGTCTATCTAACTTAAGAATCACCCAGAATCTATATGATCCACTGTGTATGGAAAAGGCACTCATTTGGAACTTTTCATTACATTTTTCGACATTTGCCTCTTCACAGTCATAATTCTTTCCCTCCACGTTATAAGTTCTTATCACAGAATGCAACTTGTTATTCTTGAAAGTACCTGGGTCCTCTTTCTGAATATTTTTCCCAGGGAAGCTGGTCTAATCTAACAGTCCTATGCAATGTTTGCCACAATTTTGACACAGTTCTTACACTGACTATCCTTACTCCCGCATTCACTCATTGAATGGTCCATTTTGGCACTTCTGAGACATGCTGGTTGCTGTTTTGACTTCCTGTGGGATGTTCCCAACTTGTGGATCCTCATTCCTCCATCAAATTGTGAAATCTCTTTAGTAGCCAGTTCTGTCAACACTGTGGTTTCTATTGTTGTCTTTAGAGTGAAAGCACTGAGCAATCTTCTTTGGATAGTTTCATTTAAGAGACAAAACCATCTTGAAAAGTAAACAATCTTGAAAAGTATCTTCAAACATTTCACCAAATTCACAGTGTTGTGCCAGCCTTTTTAAGGTTGAGCAATGCTTTCACTTCCCATTTGATTCTTTCGGTAGAACCTGAACCAGTCTGTAATGATCAGCAGCTTTGAGAGTAAAAATCTTCAAGGACCTATGTCAAGTCACCATCCGTTTTTGTTCCTGGCTTTGTAGGATGAGCAAATCTTCATAACAAATTGAAGGTTTTACTTTCTATTGTATTGGGAAAAACTGATATGAACAACTGATTTGTAATTCTATTCATTTGTACAAAGTACTGACAATGCTCTGCGTAGAGACTCAATGATTCATTTTCTTCATTGAATGGCCTTATATATCTGAATTGACTCACCATTCACAGTGGCATAATCGGTAGCACTGCTGCCTCACAGCGCTAGGGACCTAGGTTTAATTCCTGGCGTGGGTCACTATTGTGTGGAGTCTGATGTAGAGATGCCGGCGTTGGACTGGGGTAAACACAGTAGGAAGTCAGGTTCTGGTGTTGTCCAGGGATAGAGCCTATAAAAGGTGAAGGGGGAAAAGTCTGTGTGAATCTGGAAGAAATGGCAGAGGTGCTTAACGAGTACTTTGCCTCAGTATTCACGGTGGAAAGTGAACTGGGAGATTGCGCTGCAGGTTTGAGGCAAACAGAAAAGATTGAGTATGTGGATGTTAGGAAAGAGGATGTGTTAGACCTGTTAAGTTCTATCAAGATAGACAAGTCGCCGGGACCAGATGGGATGTACCCCAGGTTATTGTGGGAGGTGAGGGAAGTGGTTGCAGAGCCCCTGGCAATGATATTTGCGTCATCCATGGAAACGGGAGAGGTTCCAGAGGATTGGAGGATTGCGGATGTGGTTCCTATGTTTAAGAAAGGGAACAGGGATAGTCCAGGAAATTACCGACCGGTGAGTCTGACTTCAGTGGTTGGTAAGCTGATGGAGAGGCTTCTGAGGGATAAGATATATGAACATTTGGAGAGGTTTGGACTGATTAGAAATAGTCAGCATGGTTTTGTCAAGGGCAGGTCATACCTTATGAGCCTAGTTGAGTTCTTCAAAAATGTGACTGAACACATTGACGAAGGAAGGGCGGTGGACGTAGTGTATATGGACTTTAGTAAGGCGTTTGATAAGGTCCCCCATGCAAAGCTTCTGGAGAAGGTGAGAGGGCATGGGATCCAAGGGGCTTTGGCCTTGTGGATCCAGAACTGGCTTGCCGGCAATAGGCAGAGTGTGGTTGTGGATGGGTCTTGTTCTGCATGGAGGTCGGTAACCAGTGGAGTGCCCCAGGGATCTGTTCTGGGATCACTGCTGTTTGTCATTTTCATAAATGACCTGGATGAGGAAGTGGAGGGATGGGTTACTAAGTTCGCCGACGATACAAAGGTCGGTGGTGTTGTGGATGGTCTGGAGGGATGCCAAAAGTTGCAGCGGGACGTAGACAGGATGCAAGACTGGGCGGAGAAGTGGCAGATGGACTTCAACGTAGATAAATGTGTAGTGGTCCATTTTGGCAGGAATAATGGGATGAAGGAGTACAATATAAGGGGTAGGAGTCTTAGCTGTGTTGTAGAGCAGGAGGATCTCGGGGTCCGGGTCCATAGGACTCTTAAATCGGCCTCGCAGGTGGAGGAAGTGGTCAAGAAGGCGTACGGTGTACTGGCCTTCATTAATCGAGGAATAGAGTTTAGGAGTCAGGAGGTAATGATGCAGCTCTATAAGACTCTTGTCAGACCCCAGTTGGAGTATTGTGCGCAGTTCTGGTCGCCTCAGTATAGGAAGGATGTAGAGGCTATTGAGAGGGTTCAGAGGAGATTTACAAGGATGCTGCCTGGATTGGGAGGCAGGCCTTATGAAGATAGGTTGAGGGAGCTGGGACGCTTCTCACTGGAGAGACGTAGGTTGAGAGGCGACCTGATAGAGGTTTATAAAATGTTGAGAGGAATAGATAGGGTGGACTCTCAGAGACTATTTCCCTGAGCTGAAATGGTCACTACGAGAAGACACAGATTTAAGGTGCAGGGAAGCAAATACGAAGGAGATGTCAGGGGTCAGTTTTTCACTCAGAGGGTGGTGAGTGAATGGAATCAGCTGCCGTTGGAGGTTGTTGAGGCAAACTCACTGGGGTCTTTTAAAAGACTTCTGGATGAGTATGTGGAAAAGAATAGGATAGGGGGTTATAGATAGGTCTGTGGATTGGTAGATGTGATCGGCGCAACTCATGGGCCGAAGGGCCTGTTTGTGCTGTATTGTTCTATGTTCTATGTTCTCTCCACATTCTCATTCTCAACACCACATTCTCTCCACATCTGTGTGGGGTTTCCTTTGGGTGCTCCATTTTCCTCCAGAGTCTGAAAGATGAGCTGTTAGGTGCGTTGGCCACGCTGAATTCTTCCTCAGTGTGTCCAAACAGGCACCAGAGTGTGGCGGCTGTAACTTCATTACGGTGTTAATGTAAGATTACTTATGACTCTAATAAGTAAACTTTAAAACATTTCTCTTGCAGGCACTAGCGACTTGAGGTGATTCAGTATATCTTTTACTGTCAGCCCAGTGCTGCTCTTTTTACCCTCGAGGATGTTGACTTGATATATTTTTTTCAAACACCCCCAGCCATACAGCAAAACATCCCTGCCTTACAAATATGTCCGATGCTACCTGGAGTCTCACTCTTCTCTGATCAGGAGAAAAAAACCTTTTTTAGAACCACACAGGGAGCTTTTTTCCTGCATGGTCTTCTCGCATTGCCACTTTAATCTTTAATCCTATTATTGCTTCTCCCCTGTCTTCCAATATTCGAAGTGTAAAGATCCTTCCTCTACTTAGGATATTTTCTCGATGTTGTCAATGAAACAGAATCCCATCTCATCATCATTTTTTTTGTAATTTTCTAAAAACATTAGGGATGTGGGTTTTAGCAAAAAGAAAAGAATGTGGTTTGCACGCGTAGATTCAAAGTAACGCACACGACAGTTTTAATGGAAGAGATGTTCCCTGTATTGCAAACTGAAAGTGAAGCCAATGTCAACACCCTAATGACATCACTGTCAATTCATATAGTTAGCTCTTAAAGCATGTATGTAACTCTTTTAAATATATAACAATTTGCTCATTCACATCCATCCTATATGATTGAGGTGTTCTACCCATATCCCAATTTTCCATGTGGGTTCATTCCTGTTGATAGCTTTGAAAGTTTCTGCTCCGACTTACTCTCCAATGGCTTCACAGAAAATAAAACATACTTTTCTGCCATTTCTTCTTGATTTTTTTACTCATTTATCTTACTATTTATGTCTTCAGTAGTTTTTTTGCTATTTGAGAAGCAGTTTAGTCTTTGGACAAGACTAATGTCCACACCTTTAGTTAGTGTATTTCTCTGACACTTTTCACTGCCACCTCAGCCTTTCCATTATGTTGAATTTCCCAATCCTTTGTGAAGCGGTTGAATTCTTCACCCATGAACTGAGGGCCATTGTCACTAATCGCAGTGTCTGGAATGCCAGACTGACTGAAGTGCATTTTCAGGAATTCTACAATCTCGCCAGTAGTTGTTGAAGTCAGCTGGTCTCACTCCCCATAGTTGGAATCCCAGACTACGATGATAAGGAAATCACTTCCGACTGGAACGAAAAGGTTTGCTCCCAATTTCATCCATGAACTGTCTGGAGTATCATTAGTGGCTCTCTACCTTGCAATCACTGGAATGGCCATTCTGGTCCTTCTTGTCATGCCCATGTTTGTGCTGTAGTGTTCTATTTTCTGTGTTAATCAAGAATCTATCTATCTCTGTCTTAAAGACACTCAATGACATGGGAGATGGGTTCAGTAAAACAAACTATTCAGCACTTCCACAGTTACATCAGTCTAACTCAGGGCCTGGACTGCGAAAGCTGAAGCTACAACCTTCTGACTCAATTGAACCTGTCAACAGGCCACCATCAAGGGAATTTTATCCTGAGAATTTATGCAGAAGCTGCTTTCACTTGTCACAAATGCAACTTAAGTCCCTTCAGTAAGGCTGGTTCCATTATTGTTGTGTGAGTCTCCTTATAAAGGGTTAGGGTTGGCCAGTGATCCATTGTGCTTAACAGAGCACTGATTTTCTCAAGAAGTTTTTAAAAATAATATCCAGTATGTGCAAAGCCATCAGTGTATGAAGTTCACGCACTCCATTTACCCGGCTGTCCGTTATTCTGCTGGCTGTTCCACAAGATGGTGTCCCCAACATCTTTCTGTTTAGGTGTAAATGACATTCTCTCTGTCAGACTGAAAGAAACAAGACCTCATAGTGAAGAGCCAAGAATAAGGAAGCAATGCCTAATTACAACCTTTAACTAAAAGCTCAAAGAAAATTGTAAATCAATTCATTGATCAGAGAAAACAAATACAATTCTGGCCTCACTTTTAAATATCAACCAGGTCGCGGTGATTGAAAGAATAGTCCCCGTGGGCAATGTTATAAATCAAATGTCCATAATATGGTGGCACCCTTGGGTGCAAGTATAAGCTATCAATAAATCACTGAAAATCATAATATTTTCAATAGGCTTTCTCTTGTCAAGTTATGTTCCAATATCAGATTTGCAGCAGCTGACAGTGCTTCTTTAGTTGTCACCCACATTCCTGCTGCATGTCTTGAGGTGAAACATCTGTCAAATCCAAAGATGTGCGGATTTAGGTAAATTAGCCATGCTGAATTACTCCCTTGTGTCACAGGGACTAACTAGGCTAAATGCATGGGGTTATGGGGATAGAGCCTGAATATGGTTGGAGCAGACTGAATGGGTGAATGACCTCCTTCTGCGCCCTAGGAGGATAGTGGGACGAAACCGGAGCACCTGGAGGAAACCCAAGCAGACACGGGGAGAACATGCAAACTCCACACAGGCAGTGACTAAGCCGGCAATCGAACCTGGATTCCAGATGTTGTGAAGCAGCAGTGCTAATCACCATGCCGCCCTTGAAAGATTTACTCACTGCACATTTTCACCAGATATCCCAAACAATATTTTCATGCTCAGAAAATAGAAGTTTGGCATGTCCTATTTGTTTTCAGAACTTAAGTGAGAAGGATCATTGAATATAAAGCAAAGACTTTAGATGGGATTCTCTGGTCTCCCAGATGCATGTTCCTTGCTGGCAGGAGGTGGCATGTTGTTTGCTAACGTCGGGATTCTCTGGTCCTGCTGTTATCTATGGGAATTCCCATTGATGTCACCCCATGTCAGTGGGAAACCCATAGTGGGGGAGTGTGCTGCTGGTGGAACTGGAGAATCCCACTGGAGTGAACGGCCGCACATTTCCGGCTTCTGTTCTGAAGAGTGGTTCAAAATTATTAAGTTGTTTAAGATGTCCCTGATTCCCAAATTCCCTGATGGAGGTTGACTCATGCTGGTCTTGTTTAGTTGCATTCTGAGTGATTGGGATACTGGATAACTTGAATATCAGCAGGAAGCAGTGCCATGCTCAAAGGATAGTAATAAATTTATATAAAACCTTCATTAAACCTCAGAGTTCTGAGTGCTCTATTGAGTTCCAGCTACAGGAGGGATCTTGAGGTTTAAGAGAGGGCGTAACATGAAGATTGTTGGAGGAAACATTTGAAAATTAGATCTTTTTCATGAGGGTAATGCAATAGAAGTTGAAAATAGTAGTGGGGCAGCATGATGGCACTGTGGTTAGCACTGCTGTTTCATAGTGCCAGGGACCTGGGTTCAAATCCCGGCTTGGGTCAATGTCTGTGTGGAGTTTGCATGTTCTCCCCATATCTGTGTGGATTTCCTCCAGGTGCTCTGGTTTCCTTGCACATCCTGGTTAGATGGATTGACCCGAACAGGCATTGGACTATGACGACTAGAGGAATTTCACAGTAACTTCATTGCGGTGTTAACGTGAGCCAAAATTGTGACTAATAAATAAACTTTAAAAGTTAAAATTCTGACAGAGTCAGACCAGGTAGATCAAAGCAGATTGAGCCAATTGGTAGGGTCTAGCTGAAAGACTAAAGATACAAGCTTGGTTGTAAAATATTTTGAACAGAGGACAGGAGAAACTTCTTTTATTATGGATTATGAGGAGAGACTGAATAGGTTAGGTTTGTACTCTTTGGAGTTTAGAAGGCTGAGAGGGGATCTTATAGAGACGTATAAGATAATGAAGGGGATGGATAGGGTAGAGGTTGAGAGACTCTTCCTGATTCGCAAAGATAACAGGACTAGAGGGCACAGCCTTAAGATTAGGGGTGGGTGGGGCAGTTCAGATCGGAGTTGCGGAGGAGTTTCTTCACGCAGAGGGTGGTGAATCTTTGGAATTCTCTGCCATGGGGTGATGGAGGCTTCCTCACTGAATATATTGAAGTCAAGAGTGGATAGGTTTTTGATTGACAAGGGAATTAAGGGTTATGGGGAGAAAGCGGGAAAGTGGTACTGAACCACTGCAGATCAGCCATGATCTTATTGAATGGTGGGGCGGGCGCGAGGGACTGGATGGCCCACTCCTGCTCCTATTTCTTATGTTCTTATACAGAGAGCTGTGAGGCTGCAAAACTCAGTTGTGGGGTTAATAATACAAGTACAATCTATGGGCAGAATTCATTTCAGGCCATTGGAATTGGCATGATGGCGGGAAGTCAATTAGGTTCCATAATGAGTCACTGGCACCAATTATCCTAAAGCCCCCTGGAATTCAGGGATTCAGTGGCACTTGTTTGGCACTCCCACATGTCTGATCAAGGAGAACAGTGTCAGAGAAGGTTTGAAGACAACTGAAAGCCACTTTCCTTGCCTCCAGACCTCCTTTCTCTTTGTTCCTCCCCTCAGGCAAACCCTCTCTAGACCCCCAACCACCTGAGTGCTGGAATCCAGCGGAGAACTTTGGATTGGGCTGTGGTGCATTATCAGAAGCAGGCATTACTTTAATGGAGAGCTGTTAGCCTCTGACTGAGATTTCAACCTCCCGCATCCTTGGCCTTATGAAAGTACTGATGTTGGGTAGTTAAATAACTGAGGGCAGTTAAATAGCATTAAACCTGCCCCACAGGTGTTTACCCGAGTCAACACTGGCATCTCCACACCATAGAAACAACACAGGGTTCTAATTAATCTCCAACCAGCGGCGATGCTGAGGATATTGGTGGGAATGAACCCCCATCGCAGGAACAAAATCCCTGCCTATTGGATAGGTGGAAGAAGGAAAAATGGTTGAAAGGATATGGGAAAACTGGGCAAAGGTAATTCTAATTTCTCGCTTCTGTCAAGGGATTTTGTGCTTTTCAATTAACCATTTTCAATTAGCCAGAATTCGCAACATTTTAAAACAGGATTCATTTCTTCCAGCATTCCTTTGACATTTCCTTCCATGTTCCATATACCATGCCACAGTGAACCCCTGAACCATTATTGAATTCCAGAGGGCGGTATGGTGGCACAGTGGTTAGTGCTGCTGCCTTGCAGTGCCAAGGACTGGGGCTCAATTCCAGTGTTGAGTGACCGTTTGTGTGGAGTTTACACATTCTCCTTGTGTCTGCATGGGTTTCCTCCGGTGCTCCAGCTTCAAAGTATGGGTTAGTTTGATTAGCTATTCTAAATTGCCCCTAGTGTCAGTAGGTTAGTGTGGTAAATAGATGGGGTTATGGGAATAGGGCCTGGGTGGGATTGTGGTTGGTGCAGACTTGATGGGCTGAATGGCCTCCTTCTGCACTGTGGGATTCTATGATGTTCCACTCCAGATTTATGGTCTTCATAGTAGAGTAAAGTGGATATACTGCATCATATTACCAGATTGAGTACTGAGTGCCTGTCAATAAGGCTTTACGAGACCGCGGGCAAACTTGACAGAGCTTGCCCTTTGGAAGCCATGGGAGTGCCATCTAAATGGATTTTCACTGCTCAATTGGTTCAATTTACACTTGCCTTTCTGATGTCGCAAACCACAGAACCCTACAGTGCAGAAAGAGGCCCTTTGGCCCAACGAGCCTGACCGACCACAATCCCACCCAGGTCCTACCCCCCTTACCCCTTCATATTATACCCACTAATTCCTCTAACCTACACATCCTTGGACACTAAGAAGCAATTTCTTAGCACAGCCAATCAACCTAACCCACACATCTTTGGACTGTGGGAGGAAACCGGAGTACCCGGAGGAAACCCACGCAGATATGAGGAGAACGTACAAACTCCACTCACATAGTGACCTGAGCCGAGAATTGGACCCAGAACCCTGGAGCTGTGAAGCAGCAGTGCTAACCACTGTGCTACCATGGCTCAGTGGCAGATGTGTTGCCCTGAGTCAGAAGATTTTGGGTTCCAATCCATTAGAGAGCTCTTACACTCCCAAAGATTATGCTTGAGCTGAGATCTAACAACGTAACTTCTCAGATGGGCTTCAGAGTTCGTATGGGACTGTTAGCACTGGGGTGTTTTCCTGGTGCCCTGCTCAATGTTGACCCCTCAGTCACAATCCCTAAAGGTGTCGTAATCGCAATGCTATTTGTGGGACTTTTTCCCTGTATGTGACGTGGCTACTGAAGTTCATGCATTTACAATGGCTATTACGCTGTACAAGAGCTTCATTGATTGTCCGGTGCTATGTGATGTCCTGAGGCCAAAAAAGGCAATTTATATCCGCAAGCCTTCCTTTCTTTTCTGATATTTATTTAGTAATTGGTTGCGAATTCCTATCAGCAAAATTGTGGCTAGTCTTCCCAATAATAAGACTCATTGGGTTAAGAGATCATTGCTAACCTCCCGTCTGCAGCAATGTCCAGCAATTGAATTAAATTCCATTTGCCAGCCTTGACATTAATACCTCAAGCAATGTGGAGGCTGAAATAAATGATGCTTAAAGGGTGTGTTTACATGAAAACCGTTGAATTAATACAGTTTGATGTGTGCGTGGCAATGGACTTTGTCAGAGACTCCCGTTCTTTGCTCTGCCCCATCTCTGGAAAGCAGCCCTGTTTCAGACACCACACACACACAGACACAGACACACAAACCTTGCTGCTTTCTGAACATGATATGGAGATGCCGGCATTGGACTGGGGTAAACACAGTAAGAATCCAGGTTTAAGTCCAACCAATTTATTTGTGAATAAATGGTGAACAACGAAGGCAAATCCCGAAAGCTTGTGAGTTTACTATCAAATAAATTGGTTGGACACAAACCTGGTGTTGTCAGACTTCCTACTGCTTTCTGAACACTCAGGCAATATTTATTCGAGGTTTGCCCACGGAGGTTGAGCACAGCCCAATATTTGGACAGGGTTCAAAGTGCACAAGGAAGGGGATTGTTAGCTCATGAATTTATTCTCACCTCATTCGCAGCAAAATAAAATCAAAAATCCTGTCAAGGGATCTGTCAAAATTGGGCTGTCTTTGCCTTCTCTGATCCCCTCTAATCTAATCTGTCAGAATCGGATTCTCTCTTGTTCCCTTAAGTTTTGCCTTCTCTTCACTGTCCGCGCATGAGTTAGCTTGTTATCATCTGACAAGTTGGTCCAGTCCTTGGGGGGTTGAGTGAAGGAGTCGGAGATGGTGTGGGAGGGGGGTGGTTCTCCAAGCAGGTTTCATAAAGGCTGATGAATTTATTACATGCTTGACTTTATATTGTGTTGAATGTTCAAATTGCAAATTGAGGTAAAAGACCTCATTGACAACTAATATACATTACAAACTGAATTTTGTTGAATTAGTTTTGATCTTGATATTTCTCATAAAATCTAATCATATTGTCCCATTAATAGGGAATGTGGAACATATCTTTCGTGGTGGACTCTACAGTGGACTCTGTATAAATCTTCCCTGAAGGAGAAGGGATATTTTTCTTTTCTTTCTCTGCACTCTATGAAGTGAAGCGTGGAAGCTACCCTCTATTCTCTCACATATGAATAATCATTGATTTTTAACTTGTCTCTCTGCTTCTGTTTCTCTGGTAAATTTAACCAAAATGAACAATGCTGATGACACAAATGGCAATATTGAGAGTGCTCAGTAATGAAGGAGGGGTGAACATACATGTACAGGTCATGGATCAAGACAATGGAGGGGATAATTCATCCCAGCTCCCCTCATAAATGCTTCCAATCTTTGGCTACCATTGTTCCATTTGGAAATCCGAGACTAATCTTTCACTGAAGAAAAATTTCCTTCCATTAGTCCAAATTTTGCTTTTGAAGAGATAAGACCTTGCCAACCACAGACCATAGAAGCCTACAGTGCAGAAAGAGGCCCTTTGGCCCATCGAGTCTGCACTGACCACAATCCCAGCCAGGTCGTATCCCCATAATCCCTACGTATTTTACTCGCTAATCCCTCTAACCTATGCGTGTCAGGACGCTAAGGGGCAATTTTAACATGGCCAATCAACCTAACCCGCACATGTTTGGACTGTGGGAGGAAACCAGAGCACCTGGAGGAACTCCATGCAGACATGAGGAGAATGTGCAAACTCCCCACAGACAGTGACCTGAGCTGGGAATCGAACCCAGGTCCCTGGAGTTGTGAAGCAGCAGTGCTAACCTGCTGTGCAATCATGCCACCCTCATGTCAACTGTTGCATTGAAGTTATATTTTGTATCTACTTTTTCTGAGTTCATTTTTATTTCAATGGTAAGGACCAAACATTCTCCAGCTTTTCCTTATAACACAAGAGCTTTGGTGCTGGGGCTCAGATTGTAACTCCTCTCTCAATAGTTTTCAGTGCCTCATTGTTTCCCCGTAGTTGGATCTGGAATTCTGTGTATTTGTTTGCACTGATGCGGTTTGAGTTACAGGGTATTTGTTGGCACATGTGGCATGGTGACACCAGTGGTCAACACTGCTGCCTCACAGCACTGGGAACCCAGGTTCAATTCCAACCTTAGGTCACTGCCTGTGTGGAGTTAACACATTCTCCCCGTGTCTGCGTGGGTTCTCTCTGGATACTTTGGTTTCCTCTCACATCCAAAAATGGGTAAATAAGGTGGATTGACCATGCTAAATTGATGCTAGTGTCAGGGAGATTAGCTGGGTAAATGAGGGATAAGGGAATAGATTGTGGTCAGTACCAACTCAATGGGCTGAATGGCCTCCTTCTGTACTGTAGGGATTCCATGATTCTAAGACATGTTGTTACTTGCTGGAATCTCATCATTCGTCATTTTCCACTCTTTTAAGAAGAGAGACTTGAATTTATGGAGCCCTTTTCATGAGTCAGGAATATTTCAAATAGCCACAGATAATGAAGCGCTTCTGCAGTAAAGTCAGTTTTGTGAAATAGGGAATGTGGCAACTATCTAGCGCACAGTAAGATTCCACAAAAAGCTGTGTAATTATCAGCACTTTGTCTGTTTTTGTGATGTTGATTGAGGGATGAATATTGATCAGGATGTCTGGAGAGAGCGTAACTTAATGCCTCATTCAAAAGACGGTGGCTGGAATTTTCCAGCCATTCCCACTGGTGGATCTTCTGGTCCTGTCCATCCGCTGTGACTTCCCTGGATAATTTGGGGATGGGGTGGTCCATATGATGGGAAACCTAATCGACAATGGTGGGACCAGAAGATCTCGTTACCACAAGTTACACCGCAGAGGCAAATCCCACTATGTATCTTCACAATGCAACACTCCTTCAGTGCCGCAGTGAAGTGCCAACCCATTGTAAATAAACCATTTAACTGTGAGCTTCTTATCACTCATAAAGAAGGAATGAATGATAAGACCTCACACTGACCAAGCAAGATGTTTTTGGAATGAGGCAAAGCCAAATGTTAAAACTTTGTCGACATGATAGAGCTCCCAAAATATACAAACTTTAGAGGTCATTATTGCTATGTGACTCCTCATCACTCAAAAAGATTCATGTCGGACGCTCTGGCCTGGGTGGGATTGTGGTTGGCACAGATGCGATGGGCCGAATGGCCTCCTTCTGCACTGTAAGGATTCTATGATATCGCATCCATGCACTGTCCTGATCTCCAGATTTACAGTTTCCGTTGGGTTGACGGTGAAATTAACTTGGACTCAAGGCCCATTCCCCATCCACCTCAGAATTTTGAAGGAATATCAGTATGCCTAGATACTCACTGAAGCAAGAAGATTATTAAGGGCAAAGAGAAAATTAGGATTTTTAAATAACGTTGCCATTGCTAATATAACTGATTGCGATCCTGGACCCGAATACTCTTGTCTTAGACCTGAGGTCAGCAGAGGTCAATGTTGACCAGGGTTCAAACCTGGATCTTCCTTCAGTGTACACATGGTTCATTTCCATATTGGGCCATCAGTTTACTATTCATTGCCGAAAATAAAACTCCCTTTTTTATAATTGGGTGCCTGTGAAAAATCTCCTACCCTTTCACCCCTCACCATATCCCAATGGATAAACGCCGTTCAAAATGCCAAAGGATCATCTTGGCGTTGTTTTGTATTTTGGTTGACTGTGGTTAACCTACTGGTTTTGTTGTAGAAACAGTATTAAAATTTCATTCATGCAGGGAGCTTTGCACTAAAGACTTGCATTCAAGTCTGTGAAAGACGTGAATTCTATTACCTAAGCCTCATTCTTCAGAAATCTCGATACGTTCCTTTCATTCAATTATTTACCACCCTTGCCCGCAGGCTCCGTTCCTGGGACAGTCGATTAAATAGGAGCAGATGCTGGAGTGCACGGCAGGAATTAGTCTCCCAACATCTCACACTGACAGTATCTAACCATATATGAGTTGGCATCAGAAAGCAGCTTGTCAATTGTAGCTTCCCATTTCAATTACAAAATGGACAGCACCTTTCTGAATGTAAAGCACAAATCATTGATTTGTTTTCCTTCTAAGGGGATTTTTTAAAAATTTGCATTGGAGAGTATACTCAAACCTATACTTACAGTTATTGTACACTTGCAAAAATTGGGAATTTAATCATGGATTCAATGCATATTCAAAAAGCCCCTTAATTTCATACAGGTGAAAGTGACCTTCCACCAGCCCACTCTCCTTTGTGAATTCTGATGCAAAATACTCGTTAAGGACCTCACCCACTTCAACTGGCTCCACTCACAAATTCCCTCCACTTGAGTGGACCTACCCTTTCCTTATATAGACATACAAAGCTTTAGGATTCTCCTTAATTCTACTGCCCAAGGACAGCTCACAGCCCCTTTTTGCCCTCCTAAATTCCTGTTAAGCTCTTTCTTGCTATTTTTGTATACCTGAGGAGCCTTATCTGTTTCAAATTTCCTGAAATTTATGTATGCCTCCTCCTCCTCCTTTTTCATTCAGTTCGCAATCTCTCTTGTCATCCAAGGTTCCTGAATCTTGTCATCTTTACCCATCAGGGGCATACTGTTCTGAATTGTTACCAACTGATTTTTAAAAGACTCCCACATATTGGACATGGATTTACTCTCAAATAACCACCCCCAGTTTACAGTTCCCTAGCTCCTTCCGAATACTGTCGTAGTTGGACATCCCCCCCCCCCCCCCCCCCCCAGTTCAGTATTTTCAATCTGGGTCTACTTCTATCCTTTTCTACAAGTATCTTGAAACTTATAGAATTGTGGTGATTGTTCCCAGAATGGTCCCCTGCTGAGATATCAATCACCTGTCTGTTTCCCAGAAAGCGCAGCAAGGTGAGATGATGGCCTGGGTAAGGTGGCCTTCGGGAGAGACAATGGTCTCTTTCTGCACTGTAGGGATTCAATGAGGTCGGTGCAGTTGATGTAGACTACATGGACTTCCATAAGGCTTTTTACAAGATCCCGCATGGGAGAATGATCAAGATGTTAAGAGCCTATGGGACTTCAATGGGGTCAATTTCACAAGTTGGATTCAAAATTGGCTTAAGCAGCAGATGGTGGAGGATGATGGTTGAGGTTGTTTTAATGACTGGAAGCTTGTATCCAATGGTGTACCCGCAGGGGTGGACTGGGTCCCTTGCTGTCTGTAGTGTACATTAATGATCTAGACGTGAATGCGGGGACGGGTATGATCAGTAGGTTCACTGATGACATGAAAATTAGTGGTGTGCGAAGAGGGTAGCCTTAGATTACACAGAGAACTTGACAGGCGGGTCAGATATTCAGAACGGTGGCAAATGGAATTTAATCCTGAAAATGTAAGATGATGCATTTTGGAAGGACTAACAAGGCAAAGGAGTTTGTGGTGGATCTGCATAAAACACTTGATGGGCCAAAGCTGGAGTACCGTGTGCAGTGCTGTCACCACACTATGGGAAGGATGTAGTTGCACTGGAGAGAGTGCAGAGCAGATTCACCAGGCCTTTCAACAGAGGTTGAGGTTGTTCCCCTTAGAGCAGAGGGGGACCTGATTGAGGTGTACAAAATTATATTTTAAGGTATATAGGAAGGAATCTTTCTCCTTAGTTGAATGGGTCAACAACCGGGGATTTTAAAATCAGGATGTGGAGATGCCGGCATTGGACTGAAGTAAACACAGTAAGAAGTCTCACAACACCAGGTTTAAGCCCAACAGGTTTACTTTAGCAGCAACCACCTCTAAAGCTAGTGATGTTTGCTAACAGATTAACCTGTTGGACTTTAACTTGGTGTTGTGAGACTTCTTACTGGATTTAAAATCAGGGGCAGAGGTTTTAGAAGGGATTTGAGGAAAGTCTATTTCACCCAGATTGGAATCTGGACCTCACTGCTTGGAAGGGTGATAGAGGTGGGGATTTACAACATTTCAGAATAGTGATACAAGGATTTAGACCAAATTCTGGAGAATGGGGTTAGAATGGATAGGTTCTGGATGACCAATGTGGATATGATGAGTTAAAAGGCCTCCTTCTGTGTTGTAAAATTCTATAACTCTGCGGGTTATCTCGAACATTAACTTTATTCTCTTTCCGCAGATGCTGTCAGACCTCCTGAGATTTTGCAATATTTTCTGTTTTTGTTTCATTTAAATAGATAGCTGGTTATTATGGCTCTGTGCAAATTGACTATAGCAAAGTGACAGTATTTTAAAATTGCTTCATTGGTCGGAAGGTGTTTCAGAATGGCCTGAGAGCAAGCTCTTTCTTAAATTCTTTCCCAACGTGTATTGATTAGCGTGAGATACTGTAGCAAGTGTTAGAACACATTTAACCTCTGACCTCATTTGATCTGATGTGCCAGTGTTCTAAATGGGCAATTTATCAGGACCAATTCTCCATCTAAGTCTGCTCTTTATTTGAGTTTTCTGATGCTGCATCCTGTTCCACTGCCTAATAAAGCAAAATGATATTACACTGGAGCAAATCTCGTTAGTTTTACTTAGATCACTTGAAATGAAAAGTGACGGCAATTGGGAACCATTGCAACTTAAAGCTTTTAGGGGTTTTTTTGAATGATACAAAAGGAGTTTTGTTGCATATTTTTTATAATATCTATAAACAAGACTCAGTAGGTAACCCCACATTATCCAAAAGTGAAGTCAGATTCTTGTGTGTTCTAATATCATGTATAGGACTGTAGCACATAACAATGGCTCGCACTTTGATTAAGTGAGTACTGTACTGCTTTCTCTCTTTCTGTTTGTTAACTGGCTGTAAAGCTCCCTTGACCCTGTTTGATAAAGAACAAGAAGATTTTCTCTTGATAGTTTGACTATCATTCATCTCTTAATGAGTACTATCAGAAAGATTTTCACTGCCAGAAAGGCCTTCACTACCCACAAGGGCCAGGTTTTTTGGTACCGAGGTTTTAGGGTGAGGACATAGCAGAAGGCTTCAGTGATGTTACGCCATGATGGTTCTGTCATAGCTTTAGCCTTTTCAAACTTTGTGGATGGTTATGTTATTCTGCAGTGGGTGGCACAGTGATTAGCACTGCTGCCTCACAGCGCCAGGGACCCGGATTCAATTCCGGCCTTCCACATCTGTGTGGAGTTTGCACATTCTCCCCGTGTTGGCGTGGGTTTCCTCCAAGTGCTCTGGTTTCCTCCCACAAACCAAAGTTACCCACTCTGCTTCTGTCCAAATTCTAATTCTTGGGTTTCTGTTTTTACAAATGGAGGTATTTCCTAGTTTGGGGATTATTTGTGGGTCTCGTTAGGGAGCACGCTGACTTCATTGTGTCTCATGAGGTTTGTGTGGTATTTACCTGATTTTTAAAATATTTGCTGTGATCCTTGCATATACATTGTACATTGTTTTTCCTTGGTACCTTTCGCTTCTTTTATAGGTTAGATGAGTATTGTCACAGCAGGGTGGAGGGTGGATGGTTTAGTGTAGAAGTGGTTGCTATACGCTGATAAGTGGATGAGAAAACTCGCATTTTTCTTTTGTACTTTTGTTGCTTCAGGATTAAGGAACCCATCGTCGCGGTAGCATAGCGGGTTAGCACTGTTGTCTCAGCGCCAGGGACCTGAGTTCGATTCTCAGCTTGGGTCACTGTCTATGTGGAGTCTGCGTGTTCTCCCCATGTCTGTGTGGGTTTTCTCCGGGTGTTCCGGCTTCCTCCCACAATCTGAGAGATGTGCTGGTTAAAGTGCATTGGCGTGCTAAATTCTCCCTCAGTGTTCCCGAACAGGGGCCAGAGTGCGACGACGAGGGGAATTTCTCAGTGACTTCATTGCAGTGTTAATGTAAGCCTACTAATGACAGTAATAAATATACTTAAACTTTTGCTTATTTCTTATGAAGCTGCAGACAGATCATGTATCCTGGAAAAGACTGGGTTCTTTTTTCTGTCATTGACACCTCTGGTTTTATTGGAGTTGAGTATTATTGTCACAAGTAGGCTAACATTAACACTGCAATGAAATTATTGTGGAAAGTTCCCTAGTTGCCACACACCGGCACCTGTTCAGGTACACTGAGGGAGAATTTATCATGGTCAATGCATCTAACCAGGCAAAGTCAACTAATCCTTGAATATCCAGCCTTTCTTGCGTTGGTTCTATAGGCCTCAGCTGGAGTGTCCTGTCCAAATCTGGCCACCATATTATCAAAACATCTTAGAGTTCAGAGGAAATGTGTTTGCATGGGGAATAAGTATGCAGAGGTATTACTGGAGTACAGAAAATGCACGATGGAGCTTAAGAAATCAATTAGGAGAGCAAAGAAAGAATATGAAAAAGCTCTGGCTGATAGAATTAGGGAAAATCCTAAGATATTCTATATGAATATCAATGGGAAAAGGATAACCAGGGAAAGAATAGGGACCATTAGGGAACAAAATCTGTGGGTGGAGACAGAGGACATTGGTAGGGTGTTAAATGAATATTCTACATCTGTCTTCACCCACAAGAATAAGAAGTAATTATAGAATTCAGGGAGAGAGATGGTGAGGCTCGAGACAAAATTGTCATAGGGAATGAAAAGGTATTGGCAAGTTTAACTGTGGACACATCTCCAGGTCTGATGAATTGTGTCCCAGGTTGATGTGGGAGACAAGGGAGAAAATTGCAGGAGTCTTGACCCAAATTTTTAATTCCTCCCAGGCCACTGGGGAGATGCCAGAGGACAGGAGAACAGCTAATGTGATCCCGCTATTTAAGAAAGGTTGTCGAGACAAACCAGGGAACTACAAACCAGTGAGTCTCATGTCTTGGTTGGGAAAATACTGAAGAGTCACAGAGGTTTACAGCATGGAAACAGGCCCTTCAGCCCAACTTGTCCATTTCATCCCTTTTTTAACCCCTAAACTAATCCCAGTTGCCCATATTTGGCTCATATCCCTCTATACCCATCTTCACCATGTAAGTGTTGAAACGCTTTGTTAAAGACAAAATTGTAGCCGCCTCTACTGCTACATCTGGCAGCTTGTTCCAGACACTCACCATCTTCATGTGAAAAATTGCTCCTCTGGACCCTTTTGTATCTCTTCCCTCTCACCTTAAACGTATTCCCTCTAGTTTTAGAATTCCCTACCTTTGGGAAACGATATTGACTATCTAGCTGATCTATGCCCCTCGTTATTTTATAGACTTCTATAAGATCATGCCTAAGTTTCCTATATTCTAGAGAAAGAAATCCATATCTATCCAGCCTCTCCTTGTAACTCAAAACATCAAGTCCCAGTAGCACTCTTTCTAGTTTAATAATATCCTTTCTATAATAGGGTGACCAGAATTGTACACAGTATTCCAAGTGTGGCCTTACCAATGTCTTGTACAACTTCAACAAGACGTCCCAACTCCTGGTTTCAATGCTCTGAAACCAAGCATGCCAAATCCCTTCTTCACCATCTGTCCACCTGTCACTCCACTTTCAAGGAGCTATGAACATGTACTCTGAGATTTCTTTGCTCTGTAACTCTCCCCAGCACCCTATCATTAACTAAATTAAGTCCTGCCCTCATTCAATCTATCAAAATGCATCACCTCACATTTATTTAAATTAAACTCCATCTGCCATTTATCATCCCACTGGCCCAACTGATCAAGATCCCATTGCAATCCAAAAAAACCTTCTTCACTGTCCACTATGCCATCAGTCTTGGTGCCATCTGCAAACTTACGAGCCACACCTACTAAATTCTCATCCAAATCATTGATACAAATGACAGATAACAGTGGGCCTAGCACTGATCCCTGAGGCACACCATTGGTCACAGGCCTCCAGTTTGCAAAACAACCCTCTAAACCACCCTCTGTCTTTTGTCATCAAGCCAATTTTGTATCCTTTTGGCTACCCCACCATGGATCCCCTGAGTTGCAGGGTCATTTATGAGGAGACACAAGTTAAAAGTGAGGGGTGGTAGGTATAGGAGGGATTTGAGGAGAAATGTTTTGACCCAGAGGGTGGTGATGGTTTGGAATGCATTACCTGGGAAGGTGCCTCACATTCTTTAAAAAGTACCTGGATGAGCACTCGGCACGCCTTAATATTCAAGGCCAAGAGCTGATAAATGGGATTAGGTGGCCAAGTCAGGAATTTCAGTGCATGGGTGCAGACTAAATGGGCCGAGGGGCCTCTTCTGCACTGTGATATTCTGTGATTCTGAGATGGAAGACTTCAGTTATGTGAAGCGACAACACTGTTCTCCATGCGGTTGAGAAGATTAAGAGGTGATTTGATAGAAATGTTCACAATTCTGAAGGCTTTGGAGGAGCACGTGAGCAAAAACTGTTTCTGGTAACAGGAAACAGTTTTTGTCACCTACTTACAGGAAGGATGTAAACAAGGTTGAAAAAGTGCAGAGAAGGTTCACGTTGGCGGAACTTGAGAAGCTGAGTTTTAGAGAGAGATTGAATAGGTTAGGACTTTATTCCCTGGAGCATAGAAGAATGAGGGGAAATTTGATAGAGGTGTATAAGATTTTGATGGGTATAGATAGAGTGAATGCAAGCAGGCTTTTTCCACTGAGGCAAGAGGAGAAAAAAAATCAGTGGGCATCGGTTAAGGGTGAAAGAAGGAAAATTTAAAGGGAATATTGGGGTGTGGGGAGGGCTTCTTCACACAGAGATTGGTGGGAGTGTGGAATGAACTGTTGGATAAAGTGATAAATGAGGGGTCACTTTTCACATTTAAGAAAAACTTGGGCGGGTTCATGGATGAGAGGGGTGTGGAGGGATATGGTTCAAATGCAGGTCAGTGGGACTAGGCAAAAAATGGTTCAGCACAGATAAGAAGGGCCAAAAGGCCTGTTTCTGAGCTGTAATCTTCTATGGTTCTAAAAACTGGAGGATACAAACTGAAGATAAATGGCAAAAGAACCAGAGGTGAGATGAGGAGAAATGTTTCAACGCAGTGAGTTGTTGAGATTTGGAACGTGCTGCCTAAAAGAATAGTGGAGGCAGATTCAATATTAACATTCAAAAGTGTCCAGAAAATTACTTGGACAGAAAAATTGGCAAGCTAATGGAAAAAGATCAAAAAATTGGACTTAAATGGATAGCTCTGTAAAACAGCTGGCAGAAGCAAAAGAGGACAATGTGCTGTTGTCTATGATTATTGTCCTTTGAGTTTGAAGTTGATGATGGAGGTGCAGATTTATCCAGGTTGAAGATACAGAACAAGCATTTAATAGAGGGTGCCCACCACACTGCAATACCAGCAGTGACCACAGCTCCCAGTGGTGCTGCTGGCTTCTGATTTACTGGCAGCTCCCAAGGGTGGGACATCCACATTCCCTGCAGGAATTCTGGAGGAAGTTCCCCTTGCAGGAGCTGCAAAGCCCTGTGGCAGGCGAGTAAGTGCCAGGATTTAATCCTAATGTCTTCACAAAATGGCTATGTTTGTGTTGGCACCAGGATTCCAGCTGGTGAACTCAGAAAGGGTTGGGGTATTGGAACTGGTGTGTTGTGTAAGGGACAGGTTTCAAAACCAGCAATAAGACAGCAATCCTTTTCAAAAGTGATAGAAGATAAGGAGACTCCATGATTTAGACCATAGAACACTATAATGCAAAAAGAGGCCCTTCAGCCCATCGAGTCTGCACCAACCACAATCCCACCTGCACCCTATCCCCATATCCCTACATATTTTACCCGCTCATCTACGCATCTCAGGACACTAAAGGGCAATTTTAGCATGGCCAACAATCTAATGCGCACATCTTTGGACTGTGGGAGGAAACCAGAGCAAACCCATGCAGACACAAGGAGAATGTGCAGACTCCACACAGACAGAGAGTCGGGAATCGAACCCAGGTTCCTGGAGCTGTGAAGCAGCAGTGCTAACCACTGTGCTACCGTGCTGCCGCAGCTCATTCAGCTTGTTATTGCATACATTCAGATTTCCCTTAAATATGTCTTTGTAACACCAGGGTTGGGATTTCCCAATTGTCCTCACCCCAAATCTGGGAAATCCTACCTGAGGTCAACAGACATTTGCATGATTCGTGTCTCCTGTGACCGGGTGAGACAGGGAAATTCCACCCTCCCCCAGTTCTCCACACAGCATTGCAGTAGCCCTCCAATCTAATTATATGTTCCCCCCCATGTAGTTGGACTCTCAATATTTGTTCCTGGGTTCTAAGATTTCTAGTTTTGGGTGCCGAGAATGGAGTGAAGACACATTGTGAAATTGTTCCAATTTCTGTGTGTGTTTGAGGCATAAAGTCCAGGGCTCCCAGCCATAGAGGCAAGAACTTTGTACATCTTGATGTTCATGGATGGTCTAATGAAGATGATTTACCATTCTGGTGGAAAGCCTTCTGATTGCCTGGCTTGCCTCACTGACCCTAACATATCACATTAGCAAGTGAACTGCCATTGGAGACAATTATTATAATGTATTTGAGGATATTAACAATCATGATTGATTTGATTTATTGTCACATGTATTAGTATATGGTGAAAAGTATTGTTTCTTTTGCACATTATACAAACAAAATATACCGTTCATAGAGAAAGAAAGGAGAGAGTGCAGAATGCAATATTACAGTCATAGTTAGGGTATTGAGAAAGATCAACTTAACACAAGATAGGCCCATTCAAAAGTCTGACAGCAGCAGGGAAGAAGCTGTCCTTGAGTCAGTTGATACGTGACCTCAGACTTTTGTATCTTTTTCCCAACAGAAGAAGGTGGAAGAGAGAATGATCGGGTACGTGTGGTCCTTAATTACGGTGGCTGCTTTGTTGAGGCAGCGGGAAGTGTAGACAGAATCAATGGATGGGAGGCTGGTTTGCTTGATGGATTGGGCTACATTCACCACCTTTTGTACTTGTTTACAATCTTGGGCAGAGCAGGAGCCCATACCAAGCTGTGATACAACCAGGAGCTTTCTATAGTGCATCTGTAAACAATTTTGAGAATGGTAGCTGACATTCCAAATGTCCTCAGTCTTTTGAGAAACTACAGGCGTTGGTGGCCTTTCTTAACTATGATGTCAGCATGGAGAGACCAGGACAGGTTAATGATCCGGATACCTAAAACCTGAAACTCTTGACCATTTCTACTTCATCCCTTTGATGTAGACAGAGACATGTTCCCCACTTCGTTTGCTGAAGTCAATGACTATCTCCTTCATTTTGTATCTTCGATGGAGATGTCTGGTTGAGCAATGCTAGAATATGGCAGGGGCTGGTACGGAACCTCAGTCTTTGCAACACCGATGGTCAAATCCAATCAGCTTTGATTTCTCTGAATATTTGTCAAACTTGATCGGAGTCAGCTGAGTTGTCAGGGCACGGTTATCAGTGAGAAGGACTTCCCGAACAAGTTTCTCCGGCGTTCTGGTTGCAGTGAGAAGTTATAACTCACACGGTGAGCTTACCAGACGATATTGGAGATGGGCTCCATCTTTGAGATCTTTTGACAGCATGGTTACGAGTACATGTTAACAAAGGCCATCACCCAGAATGCAGCCCTGCTTTACTCTGGTCAGGGTCCCAGATAGAGCTGAATATTTATAATTCTGTGGTAGAGTCACTGATTGATCTTGACAAACTATCTTCTGCAACCATAGCATTGTCCAGGTGGCCTCTCTGTTGAAGCGTGTCAATGTTGACCTTTGTGAGGTCAACAAAGATGAAGTTGAAGCCATGTTCTACTTTGCGATTATCTCACAGTGAACGCCATATCCACCGCGCTGCAGCTACGCTGAGTCTCAGGTAGATTTAATCCTTCCATGGTGTTGCGAACAAAGATCTTGCCAGCTGTGGACAGAAGCGAGATATCCCTGTGGTCACCACACTCTGCTTTGCGTGTGTCAAGAGCAACTATCACAGCATTGTGAAAGCCAGTGGAATCTTTTCATCATTCTAAATGCATAAAAGGAGAGCATGGAAGAACACTAAAGTGTTGCTTTGAACATTTCCATTGGGATTCCATCTTTTCCTGAAGCCTTGCCTGATTTCATTTGTTAAATGACCTCATTTCTTGATCTCATCATCAGGAGGAAGCCGGTGAAGATCGAGGATTGCTCACTGAGGAATCTGGCTGAGGTTACAGGAGCTGGCCTGTTCATTCTTATTCCTCCCAGACTTTTGTTTCCAAGGATGACTCATCGACTGAGGGTGTGCACCCTGTCCTAGAAGATGCATATCACATTTGATAGAACTGAAGATGTTTTTTGTGTTGGAAGAGTTTGCATGTTGTATTTCTGCGACGTGCTGCTCTACATTTGGGTCGACATCGTGTTGGTGTCCTGCCACTTCGAGTCTATTCACGTAAAATATCGGAGCAGAATTAAGCCATTTGGCCCATCCAGTCCACTCCACCATTCAATCATGGCTGACGTGATTCTCATCCCCATTGTCCTGCCATACCACCATAACTCTTAATCCCCTTATTGATCAAGAATCTGTCCATCTCTATCTTAAAGACACTCAGTGACTTGGCCTCCACAGTCGCTGTGGCAAAGAGTTCCTCAGATTCACCGCTCTCTGGCTGAGGAAATTCCTCCTCATCTCAGTTTTAAAGAGGCATCTCTTCACTTTGAGGTTGTGTCCTCGAGTTCATGTCCACTCAATCTAAGCCGCTCAGTATTCTGTAAGTTTCATATTTAGTTTAAGATGTTATTGGCTGCTTTGCAGGTTCTCAGTAAAAGCTGCCTTGTTAACTGCAACCAACCCAAGTGCTGTGACTCTACTTTCTTTGATCCTCACAACATATACAACACTTCCCCGTGCCTGTCTTATGTCACAGACAACTGTGAACTATGCTTCTCAGGTGTGGGAATCTGTCGCTTTTGGTTTGATGGCTCTGAAGCTCCATATAAGGACATAAGAAATAGGAGCAGGAGTCGGCCATTCAGCCCCTCGAGCCTGCCCCACCATTCAATAAGATCATGGCTGATCTGCAGTAGTTCAGTTCCACTTTCCTGCTTTCTCCCCGTAACCCTTAATTCCCTTGTCTATCAAAAACTTATCCACTCTTAAATATATTCATCGAGGAAGCCTCCACCACTTCATCAGGCAGAGAATTCTAAAGACTCACCATTCTTTGCGTGAAGAAATTCCTCCTCAACTCTGATCTGATCCGCACACCCCTAATCTTGAGGCTGTGCCCTCTAGTCCTGCTATCTTTGCTAAGCGGGAAGAGTCTCTCAACCTCTACCCTATCCATCCCCTTCATTATCTTATACATCTCTATAAGATCCCCTCTCAGCATTCTAAACTCCAAAGAGTACAAACCTAGCCCCTGTTTGGTCTCTCCTCATAATCCAACGCCCTCATCTCTGATATCAGCTGAGTGAACCTTCTCTGCACCCCCTCCAAGGCCAATATATCTTTCCTCGAATGCGGCGACCAAAACTGCAGACAATACTCCAGCTGCATCTCACCAGTACCCTGTACAGCTGCAAAAGTACCTCCCCATTTTCATATTATATCCCCCTAGCTATATCTGCTGTATTCATGATCTGCACTCCCTGAGAGATACTTTAGAACGTAGAACAATACAGCACAAACAGGCCCTTCGGCCCACGAGTTGCACCGATCACATCTACCAATCCACAGACCTATCTATAACCCCCTATCCTATTCTTTTCCATATACTCATCCAGAAGTCTCTTAAAAGACCCAGTGAGTTTGCCTCAACAACCTCCGACGGCAGTCGGTTCCATTCACTCACCACCCTCTGAGTGAAAAACCTACCCCTGACATCTCCTTTGTATTTGCTTCCCTGCGCCTTAAATCTGTGTCCTCTCGTAGTGACCATTTCAGCTCGGGGAAATAGTCTCTGAGAGTCCACCCTATCTATTCCTCTCAACATTTTATAAACCTCTATCAGGTTGCCTCTCAACCTACGTCACTCCAGTGAGAAGAGTCCCAGCTCCCTCAACCTATCTTCATAAGGCCTGCCTCCCAATCCAGGCAGCGTCCTTGTAAATCTCCTCTGCACTCTCAATAGCCTCTACATCCTTCCTATAATGAGGCGACCAGAACTGCACACAATACTCCAACTGGGGTCTGACAAGAGTCTTATAGAGCTGCATCATTACCTCCTGACTCCTAAACTCTATTCCTCGATTAATGAAGGCCAGTACACCGTACGCCTTCTTGACCACTTCCTCCACTGCGAGGCCGATTTAAGAGTCCTATGGACCCGGACCCCGAGATCCTTCTGCTCTACAACACAGCTAAGACTCCTACCCTTTATATTGTACTCCTTCATCCCATTATTCCTGCCAAAATGGACCACTACACATTTATCTGCATTGAAGTCCATCTGCCACTTCTCCGCCCCTTAAACTTAAGTTCAATTCATTAAGTAAACCTGGAATTTAAAAAAAAAACTTCCAATCAGTAATTCTGGCCATCAAAGTGTTGGATTGTTGCAAAAGCCCCATCTTTGGGCTTCCATCCAAGTTCAGTCTGGTCCATATGTATCTCCAGAGCTGCCACAATGTGGGTGACTTTTAATTCTTCTCTGCAATGGCTTAACAAACAACTCTTTTGTCAAGAAAGCAACTAATTGTTATGCTCAAGGGCAATTAGGTGTGGACAACAAACTCAACCAGCAATGGCCACATGTTGTGAATGAATTACAAAAGCAGAATCATTCAAAAGAAACAGATAATGAAATCTTAGATATGAATTGCCATATTTCATAATTGTATAGAGAGAAAGCCAAGAATGTTTTTTGGTCTTTGTTTTGGAGGATTCTAGATTCACTAGAATATCATGTTCAGATGGTAACACTGCAGGTAGCACAGACCATTTCACAGATACTGGGTGTAAAGCCCCAGGTTAACATTCTTCAACATATCGATTGAGTTCTGATTCAGGAAATCTCTGCTCTGCAGCATAAGTTCAGGAAGCTCCTGGAACTGGGACTCACTCCAGGATGTGATGAATTGTAGATTAACCCATGCAGGTGGTGCTACAGTATTGATGTTGGATCATGCATTATATTCACTTTACCTGATAAAACTCTGGCAATGTCAATGTGTTGGATTCCTGAAACACAGACAACAGGATTTAAAGCAAACACTACCTTACCAACTACATCACGCTTGTATTCTACCTGTATTCTCGAGGAGAACTCCCAACGTGTGACCCCTTTTGTAGTTGCATCATCATGTGACTACACCTTCCCCGTGTAGCTGGGACACCGGGTGTCATGAGTTGTAATAATACTGTGCTCCACCAGTAACTATGCATTTTGTAACATGCAAGTTAAACAGGTTAAAAATGTGTAACTATTTACACATATAGTAAATGATGGATGAGTACATGGGATTTAATGGGATTGAGGGTTATAGGTAGGCCTAGTAGGGATATGATCAGTGCAACTTGTGGGTTGAAGGGTCTGTTTATGCTGTAGTTTTCTATGTTTCTATATAGTGAGGCGGCTGATGCATAGTTCATCGCTCCCTCCCCTCTTTTCCCACCTTGCACTGTTGTTGCAATCTCTCCCAGCTACAGCTCCACACTCTAACAGAGCCCCTTCTCTTTCAATTCTGAAGAAGAGTCAAATGGACTCAAAACATGAACACTGCGTTCTCTCCCTGCAGATGCCGCCAAACTTGCTGAGTTTCTTACAGCAATCTCTGTTTCAGATTCCAGCATCTACCGCATTGGGTGTACTTTTATGATTTTGCAGGGCTGGCCTGGAAAGAGTTGCTCCGTGCATCACTGGAAGACCTCACTGCCCGTGGAGATCCCACTGGGGACATGGAGAAAATACCTGCCTATCAGAGACATGAATGTGGTAAATGTTGAAGGTTCTTTAGCTAATGGGATCTGTCAGGACCTATATGTTGCATCCATGATGCTAAACACCTTGGCATTTGTCATGTTACCTGTCCCACCATGTTCATAGGGTGATATGGCCTGAGCAGCAGTGTTCTGGGTCAATGCTGATCCTGGCAGTGTCATACTGCGGAAACCTATTCTGTGACACCATCTATGGGAGTTACGACATCCAGTGCTATCATCCAATGCAACTCATTAATGACTTTCAGCTTCATGGCTACAGGTACCCCAACCCAAACTGTTTGTGGTTTCAAGTCATCTAGTCTCATGTGGTATGTAACTGGTACGTTGCCAATAGAACCCTAGAAAATTACAGCTCAGAAACAGGCCTTTTGGCCCTTCTTGTCTGTGCTGAACCATTTTTTGCCTAGTCCCACTGACCTGCACTTCGACCATATCCCTCCACACCCCTCTCATTATTTAGCCCGTCCAAGTTTTTCTTAAATGTTAAAAGTGACCCCGCATTTACCACTTTATCCGGCAGCTCATTCCACACTCCCATCACTTTCTGTGTGAAGAAGCCCCCCCCCCAATATTTCCTTTAAACATTTCTCCTTTCACCCTTAACCCATGCTCTCTGGCTTTTTTCTCTCCTAGCCTCAGTGGAAAAAGCCTGCTTGCATTCGTTCTATCTATACCCATCAAAATCTTATGCACCTCTATCAAATCTCCCCTTACTCTTCTACGCTCCAGAGAATAAAGTCCTAACCTATTCAATCTCTCTCTGTAACTCAGCTTCTCAAGTCCTGTCACAGTTGAAGAAGTTTCATCTCAGTCTCATTTCTAGAGCCTGATGATGAGAGTGTGTATCTCTGGATCACATTGGATGAACTGCAGTGCGTTGCTGCTCCAAGATCTAGTGGTAGAGTTACATTCTGGTCAACGAGGTGAAACTACTGCAATGGAGACTGGCCACGCCTTTGGTGCAAATGGTTTGTCCACCATAAGCTCATCTCTCTGGAAACTCACACAATCCGGACATGTGACTCCTCTTACAGGATTACAGGATTAGTAAATTTGCAGATGACACTAAAGTCGGTGGAGTGGTAGATAGTGAAGAGGGGTGTTATAGTTTGCAGAGGGACTTGGACAAGTTGCAGAGCTGGGCCGAGAGGTGGCAAATGGAGTTTAATGTGGAAAAGTGTGAGGTAATGCACTATGGCAGAAATAATAAATGTGTAGAGTATAGGGCAAATGGTAGGATTCTTAGTAGTCTAGATGAACAGAGGGATCTTGGTGTGTATGTGCATAGATCCCTGAAAGTAGGCAGTCAGGTCGAGAAGGTTGTTAGGAAGGCATATGGAGTCTTGGCTTTTATTGGTAGAGGGATTGAATTTCGGAGCCGCAACGTCATGTTGCAACTGTACAAAACTCTAGTGCGGCCGCACTTGGAGTATTGTGTGCAGTTCTGGTCCCCACATTATAAGAAAGATGTGGAGGCATTGGAGAGGGTACAGAGGAGGTTTACCAGGATGTTGCCTGGTATGGAGGGCAGGTCTTATGAGGAGAGCTGAGGGATTTGAGGTTGTTTTCGTTAGAAAGGAGGAGGCTAAGAGGGGACCTGATCGAAACATATAAGATGATTAGAGGTTTAGATAGGGTGGACAGTGATAGCCTTTTTCCTAGGATGGAAAAAGCTAGCACGAGGGGACACAGCTTTAAATTAAGGGGTGATAGTTATAGGACGGACATCAGAGGCAGGTTCTTTACCCAAAGGGTGGTTCGGGAGTGGAATGCCCTGCCTGCAGCAGTTGTAGATGCGCCAAGTTTGGTGGCATTTAAGAGCTTAGTTGATAAGTATATGGAAGAGAAGGGAATGGTTTAGTTTGGAGGGGCATTGCTTTTTATATTGGTCGGCGCAACATCGAAGGCCAAAGGGCCTGTTCTGTGCTGTAATGTTCTATGTTCTATGTTCTTGTATCACATGATCACTTGGTCTACAGCCAGTGTTTGTTTGTTTCTGGCAACGATCATTGTCTCAGTGCTCAGCAGCTAATGCCTGATATTTGCTAAGCTTCAAGTGAGTTACTTGAAGCTCCAATTCCAAAATCTCATCCTCTAACTTTCTTGTTTCTCAATATCTTACCCTGACTGTATCGTCAAGAGTTTACCCAGCGGGGCCGGTGTGTGCAAGTGACAGCATTCTTGACACAGTGGAGCAGAGGATCAGTGTTTGTTTGCCCAGTTATGTGTAGAATTTTCTGGAATTGTCTCCCTTCTTAGTCTTCTGGGAAAGGAGAGATGTTGGTGGGTTTTTTAATCATAGTGTCAGAACTGATTCATGCATGACCAACATGATGGAGTGACTGACAAGAGAGCTGCCAGAGATACTTGGATGGAACAGATGTAAGTGCTGAAGACTAACTCCATAACCCGTAGAATCCCTGTCCAATGCACCAGGAGATTTATTCACTTCACAAAACTTTTTTTATTCATTTATAGGAGGTGCTGAATTGCCTTTGTTCAGAGGGTATTTAAAAAGCGTGGCTCTGGAGTCACATGTAGACCAGACCTCAATGTGAGGAGACAGAGTACAAGATTGAGATGGAGAACTGGTGCGATGAAAATCTCATCCTCGGTGTCAATAAAATGAAGATCTGCTTCAGGAGGTGTAAGTGAACATGCCCCTGTTTACATCAGTTGGGATAAAGTAGAAATGACTTTCATCACTTCCATTGAGCCAATTCTGATGCATCGGCTTCACTGATCCAGGAGCAATGTTACTGTTTTAGTAATAGTGTCTTTGAACTTACCCTGGCACAGTCTCCATCTCGGGCTATGCTAACACTGAGAATTTAATCAAGTGTGCCCTGAACTGGTTGCAGTAAATGATGGTGCCCAGTTTAGCCGGATTGAAAGGAGAAGCTTTTGGTGACTTTTGTTGAGTTGAGGCAATTTGCATGTTGAGAATTGCCCTGATCAGTCTGTGATCTGTCCAACATTCTGTCCTTCTCATTGCACGGGTAATCTGTATACCCTGGAGATTCCTCTGATGCACAATGATGCTGTCAATCATGTGCCACTATTTTGACTTGGGATGCATTCAAGAGTTTTACATTTATCAACATTAAAGCTTGGACTGATAAATGGTAATTAAGTTACATTTATTGTCATATGAGTGCCAGACAATGACCATCTTCAACAAGAGAGTGTCCAACCATCTCCCTTTAACATTCAGTGGTATTTCTATCACTTAATCCCCATAACTAACATCCTGGGGGGAGGGGGGGATTAGCATTGACTCAAAGCTAAACTGAACTAATCATACAAATACTGTGGCTACAAGAGCAGGTCAGAGGCTTGTAATCCTGTAGCGAGTCACCTCCTGACACCTCGATACTTGTAGATGACGGAGAAGTCAGGAGTGTGATGGAATAATGCCCACTTGACTGGATGAGTGCAGTTCCAACAACAACACAAGAAGCTCGGCACCATCCCACAAAGCAGCTCACTTGACTGGCACCCCACCCAACGCCTTAAACATTCATCCCTCCACCACTGATGCAGAGTGGCAGCACAGTGCACCACTCACAAGATGAATTGTAACTGGTGGGCTACTTTCTTGAACTGCTGCAGTCCATGTGGTATAGCTGTACCACAGTGCTGTTAGAAAGGGAATTCCAGGATTTTGACCCGGCGGCAGTGAAGGAACAGTGACATATTTCCAAGTCAGGATAGTGAGTGACTTGGAGGGGAAATTGCAGATGGTGGTGTTCCCATGTGCCTGTTGCCCTTGTCCTTCTAAATGGTAGTGTTTACACCTTGACCCACCTGATTTCCAAGAATCAGGTTGAGTAATGTCTTCTTTCTCGATAGACAGGAAAATTCTCCTGAATGCATGCTAGGAACTCTTATCCCTGACTGCCCTTCACACTGCTATACTAGGCTGTATGTGGATAATTAAAGTCCCCATTTATAACTACTCTCTAATTGTTGATCAGATCTCTCTCTCTCCTCATATAGTAGAAATCGTTTTTCCTTTATATCAGTATTCTTGTCGTATATATCCTGATGAGTGCAAAAAGGAAAACTTTGACAAGTCTCTTTTTTCAGCAATACTCAAAGTTATTTATTGTCAAATGACTGCTCTGTATTCCTGTGTAAGTTCATTGCAAATTTGTCCCTCTACATTTTATTGCTCTCTGGACTGCACTGAGCAATGTCATTGCAACCTTTTTATTCCTTAGCTCCAGCAAATTGCTTCTGAGACATCCCCTCTTCCTGGGTGACAGTGTTCTCCATAATCAACACTGCTGCCCCTCATTCATTCCTTTCTTATCCTTCCTAACCAAACTGTTATTCGGAAATGTTTCATATCACCCGCTCTTCTTTGAGTCATATCACCACAACATCATATTTCCTCGTGGCAATCTGTATCGGCAATTCAACATTGTAATTTACCACACTCTGCGCATTGACAAGTATGAGCTAAGACTGCAAGATGAACTCTTTTCTATTGAGTATAAAAGTTGGAATGTTATGGTAAGGTTGTATAAGGCATTAGTGAGGCTGAATTTAGAGCTTGGTGTTCAATTTTTGTCACCTAGTTACAGGAAGGATGTAAATAAGGTTGAAAGCGTGCAGAGAAGGCTTCCTTCTCTGCCGGGACTTGAGAAGCTGAATTACAGAGAGAGATTGAATAGGTTAGGACTTTATTCTCTACAGCATAGAAGAATGAGGGGAGATTTGATAAGATTTTGATATGTGTGGATAGAGTGAATGAAAGCAGGCTTTTTCCACTGAGGCTAGGGGAGAAAAAAGTCCAGAGGACATGGGTTAGGGGTGAAAGGAGAAAAGTTTAAAGGGGATACTGGGGGTTGGGGGGAATGGGCTTCTTCATGCAGAGAGTGGTGGGAGTGTGGAATGAGCTAATGGATAAAGTGGTAAATGCGGGGTCACTTTTAACATTTAAGAAAAACTTGGACGGGTTCATGGATGAGAGGGGTGTGGAGGGATATGGTCCAGGTGCAGGTCAGTGGGACTAGGCAAAAAATGGTTCAGTACAGCCAAGAAGGGCCAAAAGGCCTGTTTCTGTGCTGTAATTTTCTATGAAGACAGGAGCCATGTAGTCCTGTCAGACCTCAAACTGGATGTCAGGGAGCGGGTTGTTGCTGTAATACAACTTGTCAGCGCTGTTGCTGACACCATCCATAATTAAGAGTCGACTGATGAGTTAGTAATTGACTAGGATTTGTCCAACTTTTTGTCAACTGCATATGCTTGGGGAATTTTCCACACTATTGAACAGATGCCAATGTGGTAGCTGCACGAGAATAGATTGGCTAAGGACACAACTAGTTCTGGAGTTGCCTACAAACCTTCGGAAGTATTGTTGGAATCTTGGCCGGGCCCATAGCCTTTGCAGTGCCCAGTGTCTTCCGTTTCTCGGTATCACATGGAGTGAATCAAGACGGGCATGTGTGATGTTCAAGAAGGGCTGAGATGGACCATCCCCCTCTGGCTGAATGTGGTTGCAAATGTTTCAGCGCTGGCGTTTGCACTGATGTACCAGGCTTTGCCCTTCTTGGGAATGAAGTCTCCTCCTCCTCCTCCCACCCTCCTCCTCCTCCTCCTCCTCCCTCCTCCTCCTCCCACCTCCCCCTCCTCCTCTCCTCCTCCTCCTCCTCCCACCCTCCACCCTCCTCCTCCTCCTCCTCCCTCCTCCTCCCACCCTCCCCTCTCTCTCCCTACCCTCCCCTCCCCCACCTCCCTCTCCCCCCCCCCACCCCCACCCCAGTTAGTTGTTTGATTCACAATGCGTCAATCTCACTGTGATCGCACACTCCACCCATTTAGCTTCAAGGTAATTCTGACCTGTTGCTCATTCCTATGCTGAGCCAGGGAGGGGATGTAATTTGACCTTATTTGATCTAACTTTTGGGAGAGGATCCAATTTATTAAAATGCGTTCTAAGATTTTAGTGTTGCTCTGCGCTAGTTAGCTAGGTTTGAACCGAATACCTGTGCCAGATGGGAAGAATCCAATTTAAGCATCTGTTATCCAGGCAGTGGAATCACTCTGACTGCATCCTGAAGTGTTACTTTTATTGAAGAAATTATGCAAGTGTGCAATAAAATTTATGAAGTGTTATATTCAGTCACATGGCACTAATATCTTGCATGTTTCGATAGTTCATCTGATGTACAACTCATTTCAACTTGTACACTAGGAATGTGTAGAATACGGCCAATATTCCCCAGTCTTGCCCACCACGGGAATATTAATGGGTGAAACAGAAGATTTGGTGAACGATTCAAAGGTCTGATGAGTCCGGTAGGAATTTTCGATCTTGGGTGTGTACAGCCAGAAAATCCCGCCCCATATTTACAACCTTACCTCAATTTTACCCCTATTGTAACACACAAAGGATCATATCTATTCACCATCTGATTAGGTTTACCTCTTAGCTCAACTGCAACTCAAAATATCATTTTACTAGTACCATGAGAAGTTAGAATTGAATTAGATTGGTGGCCAAATCTTTTGGGATGAAGAACTATAATAATCATCTATCAATTTGATACATAGAGTTAACAGCGCTGCAACAGATCGTGGTGTAGAATTGGTGTGTAGTATGGGTGTGCTGGAGCTGATATAGGAAGGCCCTGTTGATTTGGCAACGTTCACTCTTACGTGCAGTCTGAAGCTTTGGATGGTGATGTTAGAGGCTCCAACATTCTTTCCAGGAATCTCTCCTGCTCTGACCATCTGCCAGTGCCAGGTATTGGAAGGATTTTCACACTGATAGTAAAACTTCTTGGCATGTTGTGAATCTTTGGCAGTTAGCTTCTGGAGTGGGGCTTCAACTCAGGGCATCTGGCTCAGAGACTACCCAGTACATCCCGATGCTTCCTAATTGGTATGTACCAGTGCTTATACTCCCCATGAACTTCCTGTCACTCATCTCCATCTCTCTCAAACAACATGTCCTCCTATTCCGTTCTCTCTTGTGTACAAAGAACAACACAGCACAGGAAACAGGCCCTTCGGCCCTACAAGCCCGCACCGCCCATTTTAACACTCAGTGAGTGCCTCATTCCAATCCTCCTTCTACCTACAACTTTTGTCCACATTTCTTGGACTCCACAATAAAGAGTTGCGAATTTAGAGAATTATATGTGTGGCAGATTAAGGGAGGTCTAATTTAGGGACAAATTATTAACACCAATCAGCCTAAAAGCACGTTTTTGGGGTGTGGGAGGAAACCAGAGCACCCGGAGAAAACCCACGCAAGCACGGGGAGAATGTGCAAACTCTCACAGACACCGACCCAAGTCGGAGATCCGACCCGGGTCCCTGTATCTGCACAGCAAACAGTGATAGTCACTGAGTTGTCGTGTTGCCCGTCAATTGGTTCTGTTTAAGCGTACACTAACGACGTGAAGCACTAGGCAACTCTCAAAGCAACATCCAAGAGCAGCCCTCGCACGACCCACCATGTGTATGCCCCTTGTTGGCCAACACGGCGGACTGAATCACCTATCTAACTTCCCCCTTGATGAGAAAGTGAAGATGATGAATAAATTCTGCCACGTTCGTTGTCTGTGGCAGAGCAGCCTCAAGAGAAAGTATGGCTTACTCCCGTTCCTGCTATGTTTTAAGTCTCGTATAAGGCTTCATGACATACTTATTCTCAAATCCTTAATTCTCCACACAGCCTTCGGCTTTTCCCATCCCAAGTCAGCCTGTGTCTCTGGGTTTCTTTGATAACTACAACACTGGCATCTATCCAACAACATGGGAAATTTCCCAGGTATGAATACAAAAAGACTAGACAAATCCAACCCGGCCAACTACTGCCCCCCTCAGTCTATACTCAATCATCAGCTACGTGATGGAAGGGGTCATCAACAGTGCAGTCAAGCAGCACCTGCCCAACACGAACCTACTCGTAACACCCAGTTTGGGTTTCGCCAAAAAGTGAAAAGGGTCACTCAACTCCTGACCTCATTACGAACTTGGTTCAAACATAGACAAAGGAACTGAATTCTAGAGGCAAATTCAGAGTGACAGTCCTTGACATCAAGGCCACGTTCAACCAAGCGTGACATCAAAGAGCCCGAGTAAAACTGGAGTCAATGGAAATCAGGGAACATTCTTCACTAGTTGGAGTCATACCTGATGCAAATGAAGATGTCTCTGGTGGTCGGAGGTCAATCATCGCAGCTCTGGAGCATCAAGAAGTTTCTTAAAATAGTATTCCAGCCCAACCATCTTCAGCTCCTTCATCAATGACCTTCCCTCCGTCATAAGCTCAGAAGTGGGGATGTTCACAGAGGTTAGGGAAACAAAAGTAGTTCCAAGTCATTCACCATCCCGACTTGGAAATATATCAGCCATTCCTTCACTGGGGCTGGGTCAAAATCCTGGAACTGGATCCCCACAAGCACTATCTACACCTCAGGGACTGCACCGGTTCACAACGTGGCTATCACCAACCTTCTGAAGGGCAATTAGGGATGGGCAATAAATGCTAGTTGAACCAGCGGTACCCACATCCCTTGAGAGGATAAAGAAAAATCTGATCTGGTGTGCATCTGGATTGGAGAAATCAGCAATGAATTCACACTCACACGGGGAGGGTTTAAGATAAAGGTACACAGCATGTGAAATGTCTAATCAGTTAACCGCAAAGGGAGCTGGCCACTGATCAGAATTAATGCTGGAACCTCCATTTGAACTGGTAGGATTTTTTTAGACACTAACATTAGAGCAGAATGTGTGATTCAGTGAAGCCTCGATGAATTTCATTTAATTAACAGCAGGAACATGGAAATTGATAAGTTCGACGCAATGGAGCCACTGATTTCTTATCCCATGACTGTGTCAATGCCTCAACTGGTGGCAAAGTGTCTCTTGTAGAGAAACTTGCAAGGTTGACGTCATTGTAGGCTTAGCAATGCAGAGCGATGCCAAGTTGATTTGTGTTGATGAACAGAGGGATCTTGGTGTATATGTGCATAGATCCCTGAAAGTAGGCAGTCAAGTCGATAAGGTTGTTAAGAAGGCATATGGAGTCTTAGCTTTTATTGGTAGGGGATTGAATTTCGGAGCCGCAACGTCATGTTGCAACTGTACAAAACTCTAGTGCGGCCGCACTTGGAGTATTGTGTGCAGTTCTGGTCCCCGCATTATAGAAAGATGTGGAGGCATTGGAGAGGGTACAGAGGAGGTTTACCAGGATGTTGCCTGGTATGGAGGGCAGGTCTTATGAAGAGAGGCTGAGGGATTTGAGGTTGTTTTCGTTAGAAAGGATGCGGCTAAGAGGGGACCTAATCGAAACATATAAGATGATTAGAGGTTTAGATAGGGTGGACAGTGATAGCCTTTTCCTAGGATGGAGAAAGCTAGCACGAGGGGACACAGCTTTAAATTAAGGGGTGATAGTTATAGGACGGATATCAGAGGTAGGTTCTTTACCCAAAGGGTGGTTCGGGAGTGGAATGCCCTGCCTGCAGCAGTTGTAGATGCGCCAAGTTTGGTGGCGTTTAAGAGGTTAGTTGATAAGTATATGGAAGAGAAGGGAATGGTTTAGTTTGGAGGGGCGTTGCTCTTTATATTGGTCGGCGCAACATCGAAGGCTGAGGGGCCTGTTCTGTGCTGTAATGTTCTATGTTCTATTATTTCTTGTGCACTATGCAGATGAGGCATACCATTCATAGAGAAGGAAAATGAGAGAGTGCAGAATGTAGTGTTACAGTCATAGCTAGGACGTAGAGAAAGATGAACTTAATATCAGATAGGTCCATTCAAAACTCTGACAGTCGCAGGGAAGAAGATGTTAATGAGTTGGTTGGTACGTAATCTCTTTTGTACCGTTTTCCTGAAGGAGGGAACGTCCAGGGTGTGTGGGGTCCTTAATTATGCTAACTGCTTTTCCAGGATAGTGGGAAGTGTAGACAGAGTCAGTGGATGGGAGGCTGGTTTGCGTGATGGATTGGGCTACATTCACAGCCCTTTGTAGTTTCTTGCGGTCTTGGGCAGAGCAGGAGCCGTATCAGATTGCAGACACAGATCATCCAGAGTAATTAAGAATGGCAAGTTTCCTCCGTGAGAAGACATTAATGATCCATTTGGACAATCCAGTAGCTGGCTGGTACCAGCTTTAAGGTTTCATAGTTTTCTCCAATTTCCAAACTGCCACGCTGGGGTTTGAACTCAAATCGTTTGCATTAGCCCCAGCATTCGGGAATGGCCATATGATGATTTTCAGTTTCTAAACCCTGTTAGTACAGATCAAAGGTTCTACACTAAAGCTCTCATTTAATTCTGTGATATCCGAATGTGAGCTGAGTTATCTTTCCAAACAGGCAACAAACAGTTAAACCCGCACTTTACTCTAGAGTCCGTTTTTTTTTATTGTGAGCTGTTCCTAGCTTTATCTCTTGAGGTTGCTACTGTGGTTTGTGGGCACAACTGACTGTGTATGGAATGAGAGAAAGCCCATTGTCTCACTGAGCACGATTAATATGTACTAGGATGAACTCTTTCTTGATTTATTAAATTTACTCATGGAGATGAGCAAACACAGGGAAGCTTCCAATAAGAGAGTCGTCTGACTGGTTCCAGAACTAACTGCTCAAAGACCTGGGGTATGAGAGTGCGAATACATAAATTCATATTGGGGATGATCTTAACGGCTCGTTCCCACACTAGAAAAACCTCCATTTTAAAATTCTCACTCTTGAGTCCAAAGATGTGAGGGTTAGGTTGGTTGGCCATGCTAAAATTGCCCCTTAGTGTCCTGGGATGTGTAGGTTAGAGGGATTAGTGGTAATGTGTAGGGATATGGGGATAGGGCCTGGGTGGGATCGTGTTCATTGCAAACTCGATGGGCCAAAGGGTCTGTTTTTGCACTGTAGGGTTCTGTGTTCTAAACCCCCTGGCAACCTCCTCCAATCTCCCAACTCTCATTCTGCTCCTCCAATTCTAGCTTCTCACAGAATCCTGATTTTAACCTTTCCGCCATTGGCAGCTGCGCTTTACTTTTCAAAATTTTGAAATCAGACAAGTCTCTCCCCCAATCTCTTTATTCTTTATTCTTTATTCTCCTTTAAGACAGCTCTTAAGGCTCATGTTTTCTTTCTAAGCTTTTGGTTACCTGTCTGCAGCGGGATGGGAGAATCTTGCCGGCGTGGCACTCATTGTGATTGTGCAGTGCTGATGGCAGTCATGATATATCAAAGATCTGGCAGGAATAACTAACAAAGGGTTGTTGCATAGTGTGTCCAGTGTCAACGGTCAAATCCTACTTAAACTGGAAGAGTTTTCCAAAGTGAGTCCAATTTGGAGTACTCCATTCTCACTGCTAATCTTAGCAAATCCTTTACAGAGTGTAAAAACTGGCAGAACTGATCAATTGAAAGTAAGCAGGGAAGGGTTGTACAGTTTCAATGCCACTGTATAATGCACACATTATCCTTCTCTTGCAATACTTTCTTTGTCCACGAGGTGAACAATTGGGAAACAAGAGTCTCCGGAAACACTTTAGGGTGTAATTATCACATTTATTTGCGTTAACTATGGGGCTGAAGTTAGTTCCATTTCAGTGAATCTTTGAAAGCATAGCATCCCAACAGCGCAGAAGGAGACCATTTGGCCCATCGAGCCTGCACTAGCAATAATTGCACCCAGACCCTATCCCTGTTACGCCACATGTTTTTCCTGCTGGTCCCCCTGACACTAAGGGCAATTTATAGCATGGCCAATCAACCTAACCTGCACATCTTTGGACAGTGGGAGGAAACTGGAGCAGCCGGAGGAATCCCACGCAGGCATAAGGAGAATGTGCAAACTCTACACAGTGACCCAAGGCCAGAATTGAACCCAGGTCCCAGGTGTTGTGAGGCAACAGCGCTAACCACTGTGCCACCCACTGAATGAATGAGTTTAATCTCCCTCTTGACCAAGATTTTTGCCACCTGCCTAGTAGTTATTTACATCGCCCGATGCCCAGCTTTTGTCTGGTGACATTCCTGCGGAAAGCTTTGGGATACTAGACTGATTAAATAAATACAATTGTTGTTCAGAGAAGGAGCAAAGGAGACCTCAACTGCATCTCGTATTTGAAGATGACTGACGGAAGATTGGTTTGCTTTACGAGGAATCGCTGAACGATATGGTCAGGAGGTCAGCTGGGAGATAGTGAGGAGTCAGAGGTCACCCACTGACCTCTGGTGACAAGGAGATTGCAGGATGGGATATGGTGGAGCTGTTTCTCCAGGATGTTCATTAGTTTTGGAGGGGGGGAAGAGTTCATGAATGAGGAACTTCACTTCCCTTATGGAGCCTGGAGGAACACTCTAACCTTCCCTGTTGCAGAAAGAAAGGTTTGCATTCATCCAGAAAGGTCACTTCAGTCTTCAGATTGTTGCAGCTGCTGAGGTGAAACTGTGGGCGTTCCCCTTGTTAAGGTGATGTTGTGCTTCTATTGCTGTAATGGAATCCTTACCTTATAGGGGCAGCTTGGTAATGCAGTGGTTAGCACTGCTGCTTCACAATTCCAGGGTACTGGGTTTGATTCCCAGCTCAGCTCACTGTCTGTGTTGGAATTTGCACATTCTCCTCATGTCTACGTGGGTTTCCTCCGGGTGCTCCGGTTTCCTCCCACAGCGCAAAGATGTGCGGGCTAGGTTGATTGGCCGTGCTAAAAAATAAAATTGCCCTTAGTGTCCTGAGATGCGTAGGTTAGATGGATTAGGGGGTAAAATGTGTGCGATATGGGGCTAGGCTCTGGGTGGGATTGTAGTTGGTGCAGACTCGATGGGCCGAATGGCCTCTTTCTGTACTGTAGAGTTTCTATGATTCTTACTCAGATAATGATGAGCTTCCTGCCTGCTTCAAGCAGGAGATGCTTTCTTTTCTCTCTTGGTTCTTTCACGGGATGCGGGCTCACTGACGAGGCCAGTGTTTGTTGCTCATCCCTAATTGCCCTTGAACTGAATGGGGTGCCAGGCCATTTCAGAGGGCAAGACTGGATTTCACAAACCATCTGTAGACATCAGTGAGACTGGAAGGTTTCACCAGCGGCCAATGGTGAGCTATCTCATGACTAAAAATATACAGGGGCCAGGAGAGTGTGTGTTGGTGGTTCTGGGATATTCCACCCATTATCTATGCTGATGTATTTGTTTTATTTATTTATGGGACATGGGCATCATTGGCTGGGCCAGCATTTATTGCCCATCTCTAGGAGCAATGAGAGTCAACCACATTGCTGTGGCTCTGGAGTCACATGTAAGCCAGACAGAGTAAGGATGGCGGATTTCCTTCCCTAAAGGACATTAGTGAACCAGATGGGTTATCTTGACAATTGACAATGGTTCTATGGTCATCAAAAGCTTCTTAATTCTGGGCAGTATTGACTTCAAATTCCATAAGCCAGGTCTCCAGAACATTAGCTGAGTTTCTGGATTAATAGTTGAGCAACAATACCACTAAGTCATCACCTCGGCAAATGTATGAAGAGGCTGCTGTACTGTTGAGGGTGCTATCCTTTCAGGTGGATGAACATAAACGATCCTTTGGCATTATTTTGTAGAAGAGTTGGGGATGTTTGTTTGTTCATACAAAACTTGAGTATTTCTGAAGAAGCAGCATTCTATCAAAGTTTTGTGTCTTGCACTCATCAGAACAGTTTTCAAGAATACCAATCATACAGAGAACAGCAATTTTTACTTCATGAGAAGAGAATGCTGATTCATTGGCAAGTGGACTCTGATTAACAGAGGCATTGCCAAAGCAAATGCATGGCAAAGCTTAACAAGTCCCCCACTGGCTGTAAATCCTTTTGGGATACAATGAAAGGAGCTATATAAATGAAAACCTCTCTTTAGCTGATCTAACAATTCTGGGCCATTTCCCCTGCAATTTTGAATAATTCTTGAACTAATAAATGAAAATCTTCACTAACAAAAGCAGGTTTTAATGGTTCTATGAATTTTCTCTTGCTTTGCTCACCTAAGTGTCCAGGGGATTAATTTAGGACAGTCCCAGTTGATAATTGTTGTGCTTAGGTGTGTTGCATATCGACACCACAACTCACTGATCCTTCTTCACGTAGTGCCATAGGATTCTTTACACCTATCTGAGATGACAAATACGGGCCAAATTCTCTGGCTGTTCACACTGCCAGCATATCTCTGCCCCTGCGTTTTCTACCAGCGTGGGATGATGTCAGCGGGAATTCCCATTGTCAGTGGTGGAACCTGAGAATCCCATCGCCTACAAACAACACACCAAGGGGGAGGCGATGGTCTGGTGGTATTATCACCCAACCATTAATCCATAAACTCAGCTAATGTTCTAGGCCAAGTTTGAATCTCACCACGGCAGATGGTGGAATTTGAATTCAATTAAAAAAATCTGGAATTAAGAATCTACTGATGACCAATTGTCAATTTTCAGAAAAACCTATCTGGTTCACTGATGTCCTTCAAGGAGGGAAATCTGCCATCCTTACCTGATCTGATCCACATGTGACTCCAGAACCACAGCAATGTGGTTGACTCTCAACTGCCGTTGGACAACTAGGGATGGGCAATAAATGCTGGTCAGCTGGCCGTGCCCAATAAAAAAAAACAAAAAACAGTGACTTATCCTGGGGCTCTGTCATTCAAGCGTCCTGATTATTAAATAGACTAGAAGTGTATAAGAAGTCCCATGGATTAGGGTAATTTATCCAATGGAAATAGTGCTCTTCTGCATTCAACATATTGAGAATCTGATATTATTTATGTTATTTGGACACCCTAAGTTGGCTTTCACACTTTTAAGATACAGGCATCTGCAGATTTGTTTGAAAAAAACTGAGCAGATGTGAGACTTCTTTGATTGGAGGTCCAACAGTTGAGCCTTTGGAAAAAATGACTGGATGGTTGTGCACTTGCTCAGACAACTTAGAAGTCTGTATCATTTTGAGCTCCAGAAGATTTGTTTATTCTGTTGTCCAGTGGAATCTTGTTATGAATTTCAAACCACGCTAATAGATTTAACTAAACAGAAATTGTCTGCTCAGCTGTGAACTGTCGATAGTAGTCATGATGTAGAGATGCCGGCGTTGGACTGGGGTAGTAAGAACTCAGTAAGAATTTAGCAACACCAATTTTAAATCCAACCGATTTATTTGATAGTAAATTTGCGAGTTTTTGACACTCTTGTGTCTTCGTCAGACAAATGCAGTGTTCTGGTCTGCAATAACACACTGTGAACTAAACAGTGAACTTTGTTCGATTGACAGTTTTATGAGCATGTAAGATGTTTTGACGAGGTGTTTGAATGGCTATTTATTTATTTTGACAGATTTATCAGTATGTGACAGGTGAGTTTTCTCGAGGGAAAAATAAATTGTTGTGTTTTTAATTTACAGTGTCATGAAATTCTAAGAGGAACATTTTTTGAGCGGCATTTAAATGATTTTTTTTAAATTTTGAAAGCATTTCAAATACTTACTGTATTATTATGGGGCTTATGAGTTCTGTTCATAATGATATCTAGATGATTGAACATACAGGAAGCTTGGGACATATGGAGGGGGCACAGAGAATGGGTGAAGGTTGATAGCTAAAGGATAAAGGATATAACCAACTGAACTCAGCCAGTATCCCAGTGAATGGAGGCTGGGTTTTCCAATCTGTCAACCTTAGCATCCGCCTTCCTTTGTTCCCGCTTCAGGTGTACTTCAGCAGATAATATCCCATCTTCAATCCATTCCCAACTGCTCGGGAGAAAGATAACATGGAATTTTATCATCCCACTGCCACAGGAATTGTACTGGGCGTGACACAGACCATGCAAAGGTCTATTACCCTCGGGCGGTGTTCCCCACATCTGGGCTGAGGGCAGCCAGAAAATCCTGCCCAAATGTGTGCAGGGTCATAGTGACCCTGGAACTGGTTGGGAAATGGCTGACTCGCAATTCCAGAGTCAATGGAGAAAATCTGACCCAGTGAGTCCATCTCCAAAACAAAAGGGGGGTGGATTCTCACAGTTTGCTACGTTGCTCAAATAGTGTAGCAGGCCGGCAAACATCGGTTTCGAGGGTTTCCCGCTGAACATCGCGGCTTCTGTGTATTTCCCAGACAAAGATTTCTGATAATCAGCTCCGTGCAGGAACTTATCACACCTCCCCACTCCCCCCCCACAACCCCTGCTCTAGGTGGTTCTCTCCAGTGGGGTTTACTACTGCTCCTCACCAATGGGGAACTTGTTGGAGGGAACAAGGTCATTGAGGCCCTCCCCGAGAGTTTGGGGATAGGGGTGCCACCTGGCACTGCCCAAGGGGCAAACTGGCACTGCCTAAGGGGCATCAGGTCGTGCCAAGGAGACCAGGCCAAAGCGGGGCAGGGGGGGGGGGGGGGTGCAATTGGTGGGAGGGTGACCTGCTGCCCCTCTGTAATTGGGATTGATGGGGGAAGCTGGGAATGAGGGCGACTAGCGTTGGCCACTAGGGACAGGGAGGCAGTTGAGGGGGAGATCAAGGCCCCCTTTGAGAGGGGGTCAGGGATGGTTATCAGGATTGGGGGATGGGGGCGGTGCACGTTGGGACTGTCCAGTGTCTGGATGAAAATCAGAGCTCATCAGGCCGGGAGTCACAGAGGCTGGCCTATGGAACTCCAGGAGGAGGTCTGTGATCGGGAGGGGTGAGGGAGCCTGCAAGATCTGTGATGGGGGTGGGGGGAGCGGTTGCAGGGCTGATCAGTGATCCGGAGGCTGACAACAAGGGGGTCACTGCGCACACACTGATCTCGGCATTGACAGTTCCGTACACGCACAGTGGTTCGCTCAGCACAATGCTGACGGCCTCTCTAGCGGGAATAGGCCCCGCACTCGGATTTTCAGAGGAAATTACATAGAACATAGAACATTACAGCACAGAACAGGCCCTTCGGCCTTCGATGTTGCGCCGACCAATATAAAAAGCAATGCCCCTCCAAACTAAACCATTGCCTTCTCTTCCATATACTTATCAACTAACCTCTTAAACGCCACCAAACTTGGCGCATCTACAACTGCCGCAGGCAGGGCATTCCACTCCCGAACCACCCTTTGGGTAAAGAACCTACCTCTGATTACGCTGTGATGCAGTGTGTCAGAGACTCGTTCTGGAAATCACACTAAAAAAACCCAGCAGGATTTACTCCCCTTTGCCCGCTGTTGAGAACTTTGAATTTTTTGTGGGAGAATCCCAATCACGATGTTGGGAAATCATGTTCTCATGATTCCAGAATCAATGATGGAAATCTGACAGGATTTTATTGCCTCGCTTGAGTGAGTCTGGAACTTCTCGGCCCACGTCAATGGATATTTCCATTGTCCATCCCTCGCCAGCTCCGATTCCGGGCAATAGAATTCCAGTGAGTGAGTCCGCCTCTGGTACGTGTGATGTTTGTGGGAGACTGTTGTGGAAGCTTGCTCTGCGGGAAGTGTGTGGCTCCCAGCTTAGGACCCATTTGATGAGTTCTGCTTTGAAGGAATAGCCTGCCAACATTTGCCAGGCTGCTGCATGAGGATCATAGAGTACAGAGAATCCCTACAGAGCAGAAGGAGGCCATTCAGCCCATCAGGCCTGTGCCGACCACAATCCCACCCAGGCCCTATTCTTGGGTTAATTTAGCATGGCCAATCAATGCCCAGAAGGAAAAAGAAATAGTAAAATAGGGAAATGAGAATACCAGTCTGAGCAGTGCTTGCTCCTTCTGGGTGACCGCTGGCAGGGTGTACACACTGCTGCCTGTAACCTATGAACCCAGCTAAAAGTGTGAATTGTCAGAAGAAAAACCCAACGGAAAATTGAAAGGTGACACAGTGGTTAGCACTGCTGCTTCGTAGCATCAGGGATCCATTTCAATTCTGGCCTCGGGTCACTGTCTTTGTGGAGTTTGCACCTTCTCCCCATGTCTGTGTGGGTTTCCTCCGTGTGCTCTGGTTTTCTCCCACAGTCCAAAGATGTGTGGGTTGGGTAGATTAGCCATGCTATATTACCCCTTAGTGATAAGGGGATTAGCAGGGTAAATATATCGAGCTTTGGGATAGGGCCTGGGTGGGATTGTAGACAGCGCAGACTCAATGGGCTGAATGGCCTCTTTCTGCACTGTAGGGATCCTATGGGGAAGAAATAATTAAGCAACATCAACTGCAAATTTTAGGCCGCTGTTTGTGTGCTCTGTGTAAGTTCGTGCAACAAAGATGCTTCACCTGTCATCTGATCTGTTCTTCCTTTCCCTCACCGCTTCTGCTCTTTGTACCACAGCTTTTTCCTCATTCTGTTTTTCTATTGAGAGGGAACCTGGATTTTAACAACTCTCCTTATCCCCTCTCCCCATCAGATCAATTCTGTTCTGCTTCATTAGGGAAATGGAAAAGAATGATTGTCAGATGATCCGTCTGTGTTGCTCCATCGATCTGTGTTGCCGCTTGGTTAATGCATAAGGAGGGACCATTGAACAGTGCTGAAAAATGCAAGCCTTGTCCCGTTGACTGTGAATGAAGTGGGCTTTACTTCATCTGAGCATAACTGATAACCTTCTCCTGCAAAAATTCCCAATATCTAACTGTTCCCATCTCTTTATACTATCACATCAGATGTTAAACTAGGCCAGCATGTTGTAAGGCACCAAAATTAGATCAAACACTGTGCTGTGTGCTTTAGTTTATGATATTTATCTGCATGAATATTTAAAGGGCTTCTAAAGCAGTCAGAAAACCTTTTTAAAAGAAAATCTATGACTAGAAATTGTTCTAATCGTGTTTCGATCAGCGTATGGTCTGTGGTTTTGAGCTATTGATCATGGCTGCCCACGCAGAAATCCCTATCCCTCAGGAACAGGTCAGCACTGGAAACCTATTCCCAGATCCTGCTGGTGAAAGAAACCCTGCCCCTTGCCCTTCCTTCTTTCACCATTTCTCACAACGATCGTCATCCAGTTCTTGTCTTCCATCACTCTGCGGAGTGACCACCTCACAGGCTGGATGCGGAAGAAAACCTTCCACCTCCGAGGCATTGACCGAGTGTCATATAGAAACCCCACAGTGCAGAAGGAGGCCATTCAGCCCATTGAGACTACGCCAACAACTATCCCAAACATATTCCCATAACCCCACATATTTGCCCCACTAATCCCTCTGACCTACGCATCCCCAGAACACTAAAAGGCAACTTAGCATGGCCAATGCCCCTAACCCACACACTTGTGGTCTGTGGAAGGAAAACAGAGCAACCGGAGGAAACCCACACAGATACAAGGAGAATGTGCAAACTCCACACATGATGCCGGTGTTGGACTGGGGTAAACACAGTAAGAAGTCTCACAACACAAGGTTAAAGTCCAACAAATTTATTTGATAGCAAACGCCACTAGCTTTAAGAGCGCTGCTCCTTCGTCAGGGTGAGTGAGAATTCTTACAGATGTCAAATAAACCTGTTGGATTCTAATCTGGTGCTGTGGGACTTCTTACTGTGTTTACCCCAGCCGGCATCTCCACATCAAAACTCCACACAGGCAGTGACCCAAGCCAGGAATTGATCCCTGGAGCTGTGAGATAGCACTGCCAACCACTGTGCTGCCCCAATCTCTGTCACTGTTTCTGAAAACGTGTAACTCAAGCTTGGGCAAATGTAGCTGAGAATACCACTAGTGAGTGTTACTACCCTCACTTGGGATCAGAGTTTGGAGGTATAGCTTTGTGAATCACAGCTGGAGTGGATCACAGAGTGCAAAGAAGGGAATCTGGTGACAGTTGGAGGAAGATAGATTCTCAAACCCAACTCTGAAGGAACAGAACTGCAGGACCCAAGGATCCTAAGCTAAGGATCAGTGAGATGTGGGTATTTAGAAGCCAGGAATTTGGATCTTGGTGGCTGTGAGTGGGGCACGCAGCTTCTCCTAGTCACTGTCAGTGTGGCCTATACAGGGAAGGCTTAATGATGGCAGGCACACATGAGCGAATGTAAAGTGACAAAATGATTTGACGCGTGTATTCCAAATTGGCAATCCACTCAACACATTCACTTGTCACCCATCAAAGCATGTGTGCAGCTGCTGAAAGGGATTCCCTCACTCGTGTTATTTAAAGGGACAACCTGCCCAGTAAAGTGACTCAGATTAATTTTAATTAATTGCGTTTCTGGAGAAATAGTTTAATACTTTTGGTGGTGTTGCGGAGTATTTCTGGTTTTGCACATTCGAGCACGTGTAGAAGGACTAAATAAACGCACTTGTTGTGCTTGGTGATAATGGGTGATGAGACAGTTAATAATTCTCTGTGTCTGTGGTCCGATTTAGATAAGAAATCTTCAGTTTGGTTTATAAAAATTGCCATCCAGGTCTGGTGGACCTCTGGCAATGCGAGAGAAGGCATGGTGGGGGCGGGGGGGGGTGGTGTGCAGGGACTGCAGGATGGGGGGGGGGCTGGACGGGTGGGGGGGGGGGGGCTGGACGGGGGAGGGTGGTGGGGGTGACCATGATGTTTCTGGTTATTATTTATACCGTGCAGAAACACCAGGTGCTAGTGACTGAGGGGGGAGGGGTGGTGGGAGGGTGATGGGGGGGGTGGAAGCGGGTGGGTGAGGGGAGGGTGAAGTCTTCCAGCAGAGGAAGCAGTTTCTATGTGGATCCTTACCCAGCCAGGCAGCAGAAGTGGTAAGAAAGTGCTGAAACATAGGAGTATTAGTGCTGCCCATACTTCCTTTATGCCAACATCTTGGCACTCTCAAATGGCCCATTATGCCTGTCAGGGTGCATCCGCTTCCCAGTGGTTTTCACTCTCTGCAGATGCCCCTTGTTCCATGTCTTCAACAAGCAGGGCCACCCACGCCTCTGGAGTGTCAAGTGGTGTGGGGTACCCTTACTGGAGTATACTGAGGTGTCCCACCCACTCCATCCACTCAGCTAGCTCTCAGTTTGAGGAAGCTGGTGCTCTATTCGATGGTTACATGGTCATTTTGGCAAACTTTACAGCTTTCCTCTATCCCAATCCCAGCATTTCTCAGTTCGGTGAGTAATACTTGTTAAGTATTCACCCGCGCTGTTAGGGACCAGATCAGAAACTCCAAGGTATATTTTGAAGTTAGCCTAGGCCCCCAATTTTTGTAGTGCAAGCATATGGCGTTTTGTTCCAGGAGTGATTCTATTGACCCACTAAGAAGATTTTATTAAAACAAACTTTATTTACCAATGTAGTTTAACCGTAACAAAAATAGTTTAACTTTTGCCAATTAAAATATTCAAATATGACAAGGTATCATTCTTAACTGCTAGCTATCTCTATTAGTTTCAATTAAAGCAATATCCCCATAGATATAAACTCCTCTTCAGAATCAGTTAGAAAATGTACAGTTTCACGTGAGTTGCCAGTCCTCCAGCCTTTTAACCTCTCTGGACAAAAATACAGAAAGACTTCTGTCTTCTGACCTCAAACAGCAGCCTCCAGAGAAAGACCTGTCTTCACAAACAATAGAATTCCAGGGGGGAGACCTGTCTTCACTCAACAGAACTCCAGAAAGAAGGAGAAAATAACTCTTGCCTTTTGCAGATCTCAGGAGAGAGATCCTATTTTCTAGCAGGTCTCAAACTTCAATTTCCAAAGAGAGATAGAAGGGCTACAACTCCTTGCAAATCCAAACAGAAACTGCCTGCTTGCTTGTCTATAAGCCTCACTACTCCAATTAGCACACGGTTTTCTCTTCTTGTCAATCAACCTGATTAAACCCTAATTTGAGACCGCCCCCAGGAGCAAACCCAAAAAAACTGCATTAACTCAAAAGTTTAAAAAATGCTCCAATAATTAGGAACAATTATTCTTCTGCATCTTCAGTATGTGGGCTGCCAGTTGCAGACAATCGTCCACATAATCAGAACTGAAGTATAAACCAGCCCCTGTGCAAGAAATATGACACAAATACATTTCTTAAAGGCACAGTATCGTCACAGTGCAGTGATGCAGAATAGGAAAATCTATGGCAACTGGCAGGGCCTGGGAAAGGGTGAGGGGATTGCAAATGGTGCCAAACATGCTGAGCTGTAAACATAGCCCATATGCTGAGCTTACAGAAAAATAATTGCTCTTAATTATCGGATTTTTTTAAAATCTGTGTTAATGCAGTTTTGTTATTGTTGGGTTAGCTCTTAGTGTTTCAAAGTAGGTTTTGATTAAGTTGATTGACAAGATGTTGATTGCCCTCGATGTTGCGCCGGCCAGTGGACCCTCTAACCTAAACTATTCCAATATCATCCATATGCCTATCCACAGAACATTTGAATGCCCCCAAAGTAGGCAAGTCCACAACTGCTGCAGGCAGGGCATTCCACGCCCTCACCACCCTCTGTGTAAAGAACCTGCCTCTGACATCCGTCCTATAACTACCACCTCTTAATTTAAAGTTATGTCCCCTCGTGTTGGTCATCACCATCCGAGGAAAAAGGCTCTCACTATCCACCCTATCCAATCCCTTGATCATCTTATACGCCTCAATTAGGTCACCGCGTAACCTTCTTCTCTCTAATGAAAATAACCTCAGGTCCCTCAGCCTTTCCTCATAAGGCCTTCCCACCATACCAGGCAACATCCTGGTAAACCTCCTCTGCACCCTTTCCAATGCTTCCACATCTTTCTTATAATGCGGCGACCAGAACTGTACGCAATACTCCAAGTGCGGCCGCACCAGAGTTTTGTACAGTTGTAACATAACCTCACGGCTCCTAAATTCAATCCCTCTACCAATAAAAGCTAACACACCGTACGCCTTCTTAACAACTTTATCAACCTGGGTGCCAACTTTCAAAGAGCTATGTACTTGTACCCCAAGATCCCTCTGCTCGACAACACTATTAAGGGTCCTTCCATTAGCCCTATATTTCATATGCCTGTTATTCCTACCAAAGTGAATCACCTCACACTTATCCGTATTGAATTCCATTTGCCACCTCACGGCCCAGCTCTGCAACCTATCTATGTCCCTCTGCAAACTGTAACATCCATCCTCGCTGTCTACAACTCCCCCCACTTTGGTATCGTCAGCAAATTTACTAATCCAACCCTCTACACCCTCATCTAGGTCATTTATAAGATTGAAGATGTGTTCAAAAGCTACTACGTCCCTGAATCATTTCGAAGTTAATTGGATGCTGGATCGTGGGGAGGAGGCAATGTATAGGGGAGGCGGTGAGGGAGTGAAGATGTGTGGGGATGTGTGAGCTGAGGGAATGGGGCGTTGGGTAGAGGTGAGGTGGGGGGCTATGGAGGAGTACAGTGTGGAGCTGGGGGCATAAGGGTGTGGGGACCAAGTTGAGGGGGTGGTGGTGCATTGTGTGGGAGATGAAGTGAGGGGTGAGAATGAGCCTGGGGTTTTATCTGAAATTGATTTTACAGGATATGTGTCCTGCTACCTCAGTCAGTATTTATTGCCCATTCCTGAATCCTCTTGAGAAGGTGATGGTGAGCCAAGTTCTTGAACTGTTACAGTTTCTGGGGTGTAGGTACATCCACAGTGCTGTTAGGGGGGAAATTCCAGGATTTTCACCCAGCAACGATGAAGGAATGGCCGATATATTTCCAAGTCAGGGTGGTGAGTGGCTTGGAGGGGGAACCTCCAGATAGTGGTGTTCCCATGTGTCTGCTGCCCTTGTTCTAGTTGTGTGTTTGGAAGATGCTGCCTAAGGAACTTTGGCGAGTTCTTGTAGTGCATCTTGTAGATAGCACACAAAGGCAACCACTATACATCAGTGGTGGAGGGAGCGAAAGTTTGTTAAAGGATAGCAATCAAAATGGCTGCGGGGGGGGGACTGTGAGTTGAGGGAGTCCATGTGGGGAGTGGATGGGGGTTGTGCAGTGAGGTGAGAGGTGGGTGTAGGGCTTGAGGAGAGAATGGGGGTTGGCGGAATGAATTGAGGAGGTAGGATGAGGTGAGGGAGTAGGGGTTGAGGTGATGTGAGAGGAATAAGGTTTTCTGGAGGTAGGTGGCACAGTGAGGGGATGAGATATGAGGTGAGGAGGTGAGTGTGAGCTGAGGGAATGGGGATGGTCGAATGAGGTGAAAGGGTGTGGAGTGAGATGGGGGGAGGGGGAGTGTGTGGGAATGGAGAGTAGGATTGGTATGTAGGGGTGAGTGGGTGGTTGGCAGTGTGCATCTGGTGTGGGGTGGGGATTTGGGGGAGGGTCAATTTTAAGGTTTAGTGTCACAAAATTAAATTCAATACACATCTCAAAATTCCCTTTTGAATTTAAACCAGCATATAAATAACAGACTACACTGCCATTATGTCCTAGAGTACACTCAATTCTGATGACATGCTGATATTACCAGAACCTCATCAAAATAAATAAAAGGAAATAAAAATCGGAAGTGATGTAAAACAGGACGTTGATTCACTATCACCCACTGTGTTACTTTTGCAAAGTCTGGGAATGAAAATCCCTGTTTGTCGCTCGGAGATTGCTTAAAGAAAGATATTTCTAATTTTTTTTTCCAGCCTATGTTTATTCTAGATAGGCTAGAAATTTGTAGTATAGCGTCTGGGGGAAGGGAAATAATACAGTTCTTGAGTTAAAGCTGTATTGAGTTTTCGTGCCATGTATCACTCTGGAAAATTCTGATTAACAATTCGATCTAAATTTTTCCTGAGCTGCTGGTTCCTTTCTGATCGATAAATCCGCACATCTTTGGACTGTGGGCAGCACGGTAGCACAGTGGTTAGCACTGCTGCTTCACAGCTCCAGGGACCTGGGTTCGATTCCCAGCTCAGGTCACTGTCTGTGCGGAGTTTGCACATTCTCCTCGTGTCTGCGTGGGTTTACTCCAGTTTCCTTGATGTGCGAGTTAGGTTGATTGGCCATGCTAAAATTGCCCCTCAGTGACTCAGGATGCAAAGGTTAGAGGGATTAGTGGGTAAAATATGTAGGATATGGGGGTACGGCCGAGTTGGGATTGTGGTCAGTGCAGATTTGTTGGGCTAAAGGGCCACTTTCTGTACTGTGTTGTTCTGTGGTTGGCATTGGCATAAAACGGGGCAGGTACCATTTATGGTATATTGTGGGTTGGTAGCAGAGATGTCAGAATGGTGTGGTTCTGTTAGCTACAGAGTTGAACTGTGTTTGTAAATGTAGTGATTTCTTTGTAGCCACTTTTCGAACATCAGTTGGTTACTTTGAGATTAATTGTTCTTGCAATATCAGCATTGGCCTTTCAATTTCACCATTGCTACAGTCACACTGTCTGCTGCATGCTCGTGTAATGAAAGAAAAAACAAAACTAAATTTGTACGTCACCTTTCTAAATAACTTAACAGGCAATCAAATTCTTTGAGTTGTCGTCACTCTGTAATGTAATTAGTGTTATCAAATCACAAAGCAAGTTAAAGGGACAAATGATTTACTAAAAGAGGAAAATGCTAGAAAATCTCAGCAGGTCAGGCAGTTCTGTAAGGAGAGAAGAGAGCTGACATTTCGAGTCCAGGTGACCCTTTTTCAGCATTTTCTCTTTTGGTTTCAGATTCCAATATCTGCAATAATTTGGTTTTATCCAGTCATTTACTCCTGCTTCTAATAGATATATTCATATGTTATTTGGATGGCTATGATGAGCTGGGCTAGCTGGCCTTTGTTCCTGCACAGTTATTTTTGTGAACAGAGAATAGAATCATGGCTGGAGTTCAGTTTATTTTGTTGCTATTGAAAGTTTACTGTGAATGGATTCTGTGCAGTGAGATTGCAAGGGCAGGAGTGTGTAATGGGCTCATAGTGAATCAGTAACCTGTTCCACACTGAACATGATTCTCAAGAGTCTTTTCCATTAACTTCAATCTTGCCCTTTTGTTCACTTGTCTCTTATCTTTTTGAAGGTTTTAGGAGTTTTTTGATGCATTGAAATATCCTGGTTATAAAACAGTTGTGGAAAATATATTATAGTGAGAAGTAGCAATCAGCAGAGTCTTCAGACTTGCTGATCAAGAAAACACAGAGTTTGTGTTTTGGGTATTGCACAGAGATACCTGAGGGCTCCAACTCTTCTCACTGACCATGAAAATCTATGTTGTTCAGTCATTCCACTTCATTGCTCAGGAGTCATTTGACCATCCCACCTTGTGAGATTAATGGTCAAATATAATTCAATTTCACCCCTTATATGAAATAATGATATTGAATAATACCATGCACCCAGGCAGAAGGAAGTCCTCTACTTCTACTGAATGGAAAAGATCTTGCACGTTTTATTTTGGTTGCAAAGATTGAATCTTTCCCCAAATATGAATTTATCATTACCGTGTTCTACGAGGATCCTATGGTATTCTGAGTCACGATGGTACAGTGTGCAGTGAGGGCTGAGGCAGTCACCACAACCAGTGTTATTGTCTGCACGGTGTTAGAAATAACAATGGGACAGTTTCCTGTCAAATTAACAATATAGCACAATGCTCTCAGTATAAAATTTGTACTCTTTTCATTTAATAGCTATGGAGCATTCACATAAGAGGGCACACAAACCCAGCGTTATATCAATGCTGCTGCTCTTAATAATAATGACCAGTGTTACATTTATTTGGTGATATTGGTAAGCAAATTCCAACAATGGATATTAACATTTTATCCAGTCTCTCTGTGGCTGCAATGAGTTGCCTGGTAAAATCTGAAGAGGGAAAAGCAGATCATGCATGATTGAAGGACACACTCTGAGATAAACCTGAGGTACAGAAATGTGGGGTCACAGTGACCTTTTGAGAAGCGCTTACATCAGATGGTCACCAATATAACTGCAATTCGTCTCCAACTCTATCATGGCGCATCGACCAAACTCCGTCACTGTGAACAGATGCAACACTTGCACTCCAATATTTGGGTCTTTTTAGACCCCGTTTACAGAGTATTCTTTTCTCTGTGTCTGTTTGCAGCCCCCCCATTTGTGACCCTCTCTGACTTTCCCATCAGCAGTCAGTGTTGACCTGATTGTGTGCAGGCATCTCTCCCCTCAGTTCCTCATTCTCACTCCAGAAGGTGGGAGGTCCATGCCCGCTGAGTGCCGACAATCTGACTGCAATATTAGTTACTGTAACGATGCCCGGCTCAAACCCCCTCCCTCCCCCCTCACCCCAGGCCCCTTTCCTGTGAACCCCTGCCAGGAGCAAGATCTCCACAAGGAGGCCAAATCGACAGCCAAATGACCCCTTTCTGGAAAAGAAAGTGAAAGACCTCACAGGAGAGGCTGCCAAGTACAACAACATAATGAACCTTCATCCCATCACTGCCCTTCAATAGCTGCTGAGCCTCTGAACACCTCACCAAAAAAATGCAAAGCATAAAATAATCTATGTTAATAAGGTAACAATATGATAAGATAATAAGTTAATAAGATCATAGAGGTATAGATCGGGGGGATTCTCAGAGGTCTTTTCCCAGGGCTGGAATGGTTGCTACGCGAGGGAAGAGGTTTAAAGTGCTGGGGGGTAGGTACAGAGGAGATGTCAGGGGTAAGTTTTTCACTGAGAGGGTGGTGGGTGAGTGGAATTGGCTGCCATTTAGTGGTGGTGGAGGCAAATTCGATAGGGTCTTTTAAAGGACTTCTGGATGAGTATATGATGCTAAACAGGATTGAGGGTTAAAAGTAAGCCTAGTAGGTAGGGATATCATTGATGCAACTTGTGGGCCGAAGGGCCTGTTTGTGCTGTAGTTTTTCTATTTTCCTTGTTCTAATATCCCTTGGCTCCTGGTGCTTGCTCTACACAGTCTATACGTTTGCAGCCTGGTATGTGCCTGGTATCAGTATGTGGAAATTAAGTTGTAATTCCACCTATGGCCAAATATTTAATTCACTTTGTTCTGCAAAACTTAGGATGCTCACTTCAAATAAAGCACCATTGGGTTGCTAGGACTTGTGAAGACACCGGTGTGGAAGTTAAGTTACAACAGCAGGCAACTCTGTCAACAAGAATGGAAACAAGGCCTTGTTGAGGTCAGCAGTTGCACAATCAGGAAAGAGACTCATCTAACCTTGTGTCAGTTTCATAAACACTGCATTCCTGGCCGCAGGATAAAACAAAGACAAGTTACCATGGCAAATACCACAAAACAAGATATATTGACATGTTATGCGAATGAAGGAGACAGTTTTGGGTAAGAAAGAGCAAAAAAAAATGATATGATTGGTGGACTATGTATGCAAATGAAGGATTTGAAAGTTGCTGGACTCTCATTGGCTGTAATTGACTATAATTGCGAAGTGTCTGTATGAACCGAGAGAACACCAGAATGAAAGTTACCATCTCTGTTATCCTTGCTAGAAAGTAATAAAAGCTTAGGAGATTGAGTGTACTGTTTGGTTAATCCTCAACACAAGGGCTTGATCCAACACCGCCTACCATATTGCAGAACCAGCCCCCCCACCCCAGCCCTCCCACTTCCATTACTGTCCATTTCTGACATGTTAGATTTGTGGAGCATATGTGGGCGATACGGTTGGCGAGATGTAAATGACCGGATAGAAATCTGATGTAGTGATGCTGATAGAGTCTATAAATGGAGGACTGGAGTTTAATGCTCTTTCAGAGTGTCTACGCCAATTGGATGGGCTGAATGGCCTCTTTCTGCACTGTAGGATTCTATGAATTACATGAACAGGCTGGAGAAGCTGGGGTTGGTCTTTTGAAATCGGACAGGGTTATGAGGCAATAAAGATGTTTAAAGTCAAAATAGGCTGGGGAAGGAAAAGCTGTATCCAATTATGAACAAGGGAAGTTACTGATTGGCAGAAGACCTAGAATTGACATGAGGAAAACCTTTTTAAATGCAGAAGGTTCGGATTTGGAATGTCTGTTAGGGCGATGGATTGTAGGATTGGGGAAAAGAGCTAGAATGTGGGATTAGCGGATAGATCTGTGAAACAGAGTGAAGGGGCAGAATGGCCTCCGTCCTGCTCACGCTATGTGTGATTTTGTGCCCAGGATCTGCTCCTTCCTCAAACTCTGTGCAAACTGAGTGGTTTGCTCGACCATTTCAGAGGGTAGCTGTGTGTCTTCCTCTAATTAATTACGTGTTGTGAAAAGTTCCCAGCATTTGTTCATTCTCAACCAGGAATTAGATATTGTAAAGTTATTGATTACAATATTTGAGTCAGCATCATCATTGTTGGGTTGAATCCAATGGAATAAGGACACACACTGTGTATACGTAACTCGAAGCACTGCGATACTAACCAACATGAGGCTATTTAACAGCTGAGAGAGGCACAAACACTGGGGTATTAGCTAGAAAGTAAAAGATATTACTAAACCTCTGATGTATTATATATACATGGCAAGAGTGATTAATATGCCTCAAGCCTTTTCTTTACACTCGGTGCTCAGTTGCACAAATGACGATACCACAGCTTGTGAATCACTGCACTCAGGAACCACATCCTCTGATCGTGAAATGTAATATTAAACCAGAGCGCGGAGGCAAATTCACCTTCCAGAGACTCGACTAACACAGGATAAAATATGACAAAGAAAACAAAGTCTGACGTTCCGCAGGAGGAGACAGTTTAAATTGTTTATATATTCTGGCGATGGTGCTATGAGGTCCTCAGGACTGGCTTTAGTTAGACTACTCAATAATAACATGATTTTTTTTAAAAAAAAAACAATCATTTTCAGTTGACTCACAACTGACACGGGATACATTTCACACTGTTCCCCTACTGCCTGCATTTTTGTAGGGTTTCTTATTCCATTTCTTAATATGTTAAGGGAAATTCTCCCATCCCATTGCACTGATTTTCCAGCGCAGCAGGTCAGGAGATTCTCGCGTTGGTCGATTTGCGTTCATGCATCCTTCAACCCAAAATCTTTTGGCGCTGATGGAACCACGTTGAAAGTCAGTTTAACAGATATTTGCGTGCTTTTACACATCTTACCGTCTGATTAGTGGGTCCGAGACAACAATCTGCACCTTCGTAATCCCACCCGTCTCTCCGGCGTGCTGTCGCTCTGGCACGGTTTAAACTAGGTACATAAAAGTCAGGATTTGACGTGGCAGCCTTGAACAGGAGAAAGAAGGTAAGTTTTATAGAGCTGCAGCCCCAGGAGTGCTGGTGAGCTTGGAGGCAGGGGGAGTTTTGCTGCTCAGTGTGGGGAGCTTCCAGGTGCTGGATCCTGGCCCTGTTGGGGTGCGGTGGGGCCTTTAATGGAGAGCTGGTCAGGCGACTCTCTCAGCCTCTGTGCTGTCCCTCTGGGGTAGGGTCCTTAATGGAGTGCTGGTCAGGTTACTCTCTGCACTCACTGTGCTGTCCCTCTGGGGTAGCGTCCTTAACAGAGAGCAGGTCAGGGTGCTCCCTGCACCCACTGTGCATTCCCTTTGCTCCAGTTGTGAGGGACTGGACTGAGTGCCGGGGTTTTAAGAAGGGGTTGGGAGAAGTGCACCATGCTTCAGGGCTCATCAGTTCAAGCAGCTGGTGCCCCAAGCAGAGATGGTCATGTCAACACAGACACTCAAACTGTGTGTAGTCTGCAGTGAGTATCGCTCATTTTGTGCTATCATCTATCTCGTGATAATGAGGAGTCTGTCCCTGTTTCCAGGTCCCTGACCTGCAGCCCATGCCTGGAAGTTGCACTCATGGCAATGGCTCAAGCGGGTATACAATGGCCCACACACCAACACAGGCGTCAGCATGGCTCAGCTGCTGAAACTCCTGCCTCTGAGTCAGAGGTTTCGGGGTGCAAATCCAACAGAAAATTTGAGCACAATGCATAAGCCAACTCTCCCAATGCTGTACTGGGTGAGTGCTGCACTGTCAAAGAATATTTTCTTCTTAAAGTTTATTTATTAGTGTCGCAAGTAGGCTTACATTAACCCTGCAATGAAGTTACTGTGAAAATCCCCTAGTCGCCATAATTCAACACCTGTTTGGGTACATTGAAGGAGAATTTAGCATGGCTAATGCAGCTAACCAGCATGTCTTTCAGACTGTGGGGGGGAAAAAAACTAGAGGAAACCCATGCAAACACAGGGAGAATGTGCAAACTCTGTACAGACAGTGACTCAATTCAGGCATCGAGCCCAGGTTCCTGGCACTGCGAGTCAGCAATGCTAACCATGTGCCACAGTGCCGACCAGGGGCAAAGGTAGAATTTTCTGCTGCAGAGAGGGGATATCTTGCCTGGTGCCAGGGTTCAGGAGCATCGGTTCTGGGACTGGAGAGGAACTGGCAGTGAGAAGGGGAAGATACGGTGGTCGTGGTCAATGTAGGTATCAAAGACATGGGTAAAACTAGAAAAGAGGGAGGCAGCATAAGCAGCTGGAGGCTAATTTAAAAAGCAGAACCTCAATCACAATAATCTCTGGACTGCTACCTGAGCTGTGAAAAAATTTGACCAGGATAAATCACATTAGACAGTTAAATGCATGGATCGAAGTTTGGTGGGGGAGAAGTAGGTTTAAATTCATGGGACCAGTACTGAGGATAATGAGAGCTATACCCCTGGGATAATCTTCATCTGAATTATGCTGGATTAAATGTTCAGATAAATAGTAAACAGAGCAAGAGATCAAGTTTAGAAAGATGCGATAAATTAAACAGAAAAGTCAAGTCAGCAAGATAGGAATGAGGATGATGATGATCAGAGTCTGAAGGACATAGTGCACAAGCCAATAGATAAGACTAGATGTTATAAGAAGAGTAAAAGGGCAGTATTAAAAGCTTTGTATCCAAATGCACATAGAATTTATAAAACAGGTAAATCGACGATAGAAAGCAATGTGTGTGGTCTGAGAAACATCACAGAGACGTAGCTGGGTGTGACAAAGACTGAAACTTGAATACTCAAAGGTACAAAACATTTAGGAAGGAGAGAAAGTGAGGAAAAAATGGAGGGATGGTTCGATTAATTCAGAATGACATTGGGAAAATATGGAGAGGTAGCCTTAGTTCTGGAGATTACGATGCAGAATTAGATTGAGTAGAGATGGGAAATAACACACATTTGTAGCCCCCTAACAGTAACCGTGTTATTGGGTTTGTAGGAAGATAATCAGGGGTGATTTTTCATCTTGTTTTGTAGATTAGACAAATTATTTGGCAAAGGTAGCCTAGATAATGAGTTCATAAAGTGTTTCCAGGAGTTTTTTAATACAATATCATTCTAGCACTAACCAGAAGCAGGTTATACTGGATCTGGTAATGTGCAATGATACCAGAATAATTAATGACCTCATAATGAGTATGTCCCTAGGTAGCAGCAATAATATTGAATTCAATATTCAATTTGAGGGAGAGGGGAGTGGATCTGAAGCTAGTGTTTCAAACTTAAATAAGGCAATTATGAGGACATGAAGACAAAACTGACTAAAATGAATTGGGAAATTAGATTAAGGAATAGTTCGATAGGAAATGGCAGACAATTATAAAGAGGTGTTTCAGAATGCTCAAAAGAGAATGAGAAAGAAAAATTTTAAGCACATGATTAACTAAAGAAGTTAATGATAGTATCAAATTAACAGAAAAAGTTACAGCAGAATAAGCGCTCATGTTGTAGTGGGTGGCATATTAGCATGACTCGTGGATTGGTGAGCTAACATGAAACAGAGAGTAAGCATAAATTGGTCATTTTTGAATTAGCATGATATGTTAAGTAGAGTCCCACATGGATCAGTGCTGGGTCCTCAACTATTTACAATTATTGACTTGGATAAAAGGACTGAATCTCTGGTTGTTGATTTTGCTGCTGGCAAAAAGATAGGCAGAAAAGTAAGATGGGAATCGGACATAAGGAACCTGTAATGGTGCATAGACAGGTTAGGTCAGTGTGCAAAAATTTGTTTAGGTAAGAGGTAGGGGAAATGTGAACTTGCTCACTTTAGCAGGAAAAGTAGAAAAGCAGCATTTTATTTAAACAGGGAGACTGCAGAACTGAGCTACAGAGAGATCTGAATCTTCTATTACGTGAATTAAAAAAAGTTAGTTTGCAGGTTGTGCAAGTGATTGGGAAGGCAAGTGGAACGTTGTTGTCTATTACAAGGGAAATGGAATATAAAAGTGGGAATTTTTTGCTACAGTTGTATGATAGTTTGGATTCCTTATTTAAGAATTAATATAGAAACAGCTCAGAGGAGGTTCACTCGACAGATACCTGGGGGAGGGGAGTGGGGTGGCAGCAGCAGTGGGTGTTTAGTTTTTGGTTGGATAGGCAGGTCCTATAACAGAAAAGGTCCTTTGGTCCATCGACTTTGCACTGAAATGTGAGAACCGCTGAATTTATTTGATCCCACTTACCAGCGCTTGGCCCATAGCCTTGACGTGCCGACTGCTCATCCAGATACTTTTTAGAGGATGTGAGGCAATCCATCTCCTGCCTCTCACTTATGTCCCCTCGTGACTAACCCTTCAACTCAGGGGAACAACTGCACCTTATTCATCCTCATAGTCTTATACACTTTGATCAGGTTGCGCCTCTGTTTTCTCCACTCCAATGAAAACAACCCAAGCCGATCCAACCTCAGTTCATGACTTCAATCTTCCATCCCAGGCAGCATCCTGGTGAATCTCCTCTGTGCCCCCTCCAGTGCGATCACATTATTCCGATAATATGGTGAGCAGAACTGCACATTATTACTCTAGCTGTGGCCTCACCAAAATTCTATACAACTCCAACATGACCTCCTTGTTTTTGTAATCTGTGCCTCCATTGCCAAAGGCAAGAATCCCATTTACCTTTTTCACCACCCTAATAACAGGCTCTTCTGCTTTCAGAAATCAGTGGACAAACATGCCAAGGTCCTTTTGTTTAACTTCCTGGTGCTGTGCTGTTCATTGAGACCTTTCTTGTACCATATCACACTTTTCAGGAGTAAATTCCATCTGCCACTTACCTGCCCGTTTGACCATTGTGTCTGTATCTTCTTTTAGCTCAAGACACACTGCCTGACTGTTAACTATCTGGCCTATATTCTACAAGCTTACTAATCCTACCCCCCACAAAGTCATCAATTTAATTTATATAAATGATGAATAATAGGGGACCCAGCACACTGGCTTCCAGCCACTAAAGCAGCCGTCTGCCATCACCCTCTGTCTCCTGCAACTGAGCCAATTTTGGCTTCATTTTATCAAATTACCTTCTATCCCTTTTGCATTTTGCCTCCTTTATACGTCTCCCATGTGGGATCTTGTCAACAGCTTTGCTGAAATCCATTTAAACATATCAACTGCGTTACTCTCGTCTACCCGAATGGTCACCTCTTCAAAAAGTTCAATCAAATTTGTTAGACGTGACCTCCCTGTGACAAACCATACCCACTAATCCTGAGCAAACCTTGCTTCGCCAAGTGATGATAGATTCGCTCCTTCAGAATTTTCTCCTGTAGTTTTCCTATTACTGAGGTAAGACTCACTGGTCTGTAAAAGAGAATAGGATACAATTGAATCCTACTGTGCAGAAGGAGGCCATTCGGTCCATCGAGTCTGCACCGACAACATCCCACCCAGGTCTTGTTCGTATAATCCTTGATATTTACCTGCTAACCCCTCTGACACTAGAGTTAGTTTAGCATGCCAAGCAATCTAATCCACACATCTTTAGACTGTGGAAGGAAACCGGAGCATGCGGAGGAAACCCATGCAGACATGGGGAGAATGTGCAAACTCCACACAGATAATGACCCAAGACCAGAATTGAACCTGCGTCCCTGGTGCTGTGAGGCAGCAGTGCTAACCATTGTCACTGTGCCACCCTAGTTCCCTGGTTTATCTCTCCAACCCTTCTTAAATAGTGGAATGACACTCGCTGTTCTCCAATCCTTTGTCACCTCCTCCATGGCTAGAGAGGAATTAAAAATTTGGGTTAGAACCCCTGCATTCTCCTCCCTTGCCTCTCCTAGCAGCCTGGGACATCTGGATCTGGAGATTTGTCTATTTTTAAGGCTGCCAATATCTCGTCACTCCCTGTGTCAATTTGCTCAGGAACCTTGCAATCTCTCTCCTCAAGTTCTGCATCTTCATTCCCTTGGGGGAAGATGGAGGTGAAGTGTTTGTTCAACAATCAACTAATTTTCTCCGGCCCCTTCTAGAGAAGTATCCAGCAGTCTACTGTACTGCCTGATATAAAACTTTACTTTCTGACAAGTGTACACATCAACAAAACATCCAGACACTACAGAGGATTTGCAGCGTCTATTGGTCTTGGAATTTTATACCCGTGCTGGGCCCTTCCTGCTGTAACTGCGACAGATTCTCCATTCATGTGTGTCGAGAGGCTTTCACTCACAGTAACAGCAGTGGAGCAGGAGAAGCTTGGAGATAATTCCCAGCGCCGGTAACTTGCTGTCTTCACATTATGTTTTCACTCAATCTGGGATCTATACACTCACTGTGAACTGTGGTAATCGATTTTAACCCTGTGCGTGCGGTGGCGAGCAAGAAAGAATCCAATAAATAATTCATTAGGAACAGAAATGCTTCTTTTTGACATAGTTGTGTCACAGAGGAGCTACAAAGACAATTACAGCACTTGTGAATCTTCCTTTGCATCCAGTTGCAAGTAAAGTTAGGGAGAATTTCTGCACTCAGCTGGCAAAACCAGATAACTTCTCCAGAACTTTCTTTGATCATTGAAAAAAGTTTAGCACAATAGAATAAAAGCAGGTTACTGGAATCACAAACAATCTGTAGAAAAATGTACAAGTCTCATTCATGTTTGACTCTTGGTACCTATCACTGTGGATCATCAGGCCTCTGAGGCAGAAATGATTGTTTTAAAATATATTCATTTTGAGCATTGCTGGTTGGGACAGCATTTATTGTCTATCCCTAATTACCCTTGGGAAGGTGATGGTTAGTTGCCTTCTGATCGTGAAGTGAAACAAAAAGTTTATTTATTGATCACAAGTAAGGCTTACATTAACACTGCAATGAAGTTACTGTGAAATTCCCCTAATCGTCGCTGTACGGCGCCTGTTCGGTTCAAAGCACCTAACCAGCACGTCTTTCGGAGTGTGGAAGGAAACTGGAGCACTTGGAGAAAACCCACGCAGACACAGGGAGAATGCGCAGACTCCACACAGACAGTGACCCGAGCTGGGAATCGAACCTGGTGCTGTGAGGCAGCAGTGCTAACCACTTTGCTCCTGTGCTGTCCCAAATGCAGTGCCAATTAGCAGAAAACAGAAAAAGCCATCAGGGGGTTTGTGCTAAAACCCAAGATTGAAGAGGGACCCTTAGATCTTCAGTCTAACACTCTCCGAACTGAACTGTTTCAGCTTGTACGAACCTATATAGTTTTGAGCCACAGCAGTTCAGGCATCCAGTTTTATCCCTTCCGGCCTTTCATGGGTCTGGAGAGACATGTAGGCAGGACCAGCTAAGGACAGCAGATTTCCTTCTCTAAACAAGTATTAGTGAATCAATATGACAAGTCACCGTTAGGCTTTTCATTCAAGATTCTTTTTTAACAAAATTTGGATTCAAATATGGGTCCCCAGAGCATTATCCTAGGTCTGTGGACTATTTAATAGTGAAAGTACCACCACACCATCACCTCTCCCTTATAGGTGTCCAGTCCAATTTCAGAAGGGATTTTCAGCATGTAATCTTGGCTTACCTTCACGGGAACGGAGACAGGAAGACTTGTGGCGAACACACTGTACTGTGGAGAGGATAAATAGAGAGCCAGGCTTTGGACCTTCACCTAGCTTCTCAGGAGAAGAAACAGCCGGGCCTACAAGGCACACCCTGTACTCAGAAGATAGGGAAGCAGGCTCGGTGCCTTTGCTCACCTTGGGAGGGGAGGGAGGCAGACTTGTGAGGGACACACTGATACAATCTTGGGGTGGAGGCACATGGGATATATCCACCTTCCTTCCTGCGTAAAGTGAGTCTACTTTAGTGAAAATATACTCACTTTCCATTTCTCACCTGCTCAGCATGTTCATAGAACCCTACGGTGCAGAAAGAGGCCCTTCAGCCCATCGAGTCTGCACTGAGCACAACCCCACGCATATCCCTACATTTTATACCCACTAATCTCTCTAAGCTACGCATTGCTGGACACCAAGGGGCAATTTCTTAGCATGGCCAATCATCCCAACCCCACACATCTTTGGACTGTGGGAGGAAACCGGAGCACCCAGAGGAAACCCACGCAGACACGAGGAGAATGTGCAAACTCCACACAGACAGTGACCCGAGCGGGGAATCGAACCCAGCGCCCTGGAGCTGTGAAGCAGCAGTGTTAATCACTGTGCTACCATTGCCCACGGCAGCTCGTGTTATGGGATTGGAAACAGATTGCGGTAATAAATTGGCTGTGAGGCAGAGGGGATACCCTCCCCCCCTCTCCCCCACCTCTCCCCCACCACCCTGTCCATATTCTAGAGAAAGGCTGGGTTGTGGTGGAGAGAAGCACTTGGCTGATTACTCATTGTATTTTATGTGCCCCTCGTCAACCAAAACATATTTGGCAAATATGGGGGAGGGATCATAACGTCTAATCTTTGGTTTGCATCAGAACTGTGTACTGGTCACTCATACGGATGAAACAATTTCTTTCTTCCTGTGCCTAGTGATACGTGGAGTTTATGTCTATTTCATTGTGAGTTTTGCCTGGAGCAGGTTCTTCGCCTATCACTAGGGTTTATAGTTTAAAGCACACCACTCCACATCAAACATGGCTGACCAAGAGAGTCTCTCTGACCCTTACTACCTGCCACAGGTGCATTGGAAGGACTTGCGGCTTGAAAATGAATCCATTTACCGTTCATTATCAACCTTCTTTTGGCCGCCAGGCCCTGCAGTGGGAATTGAACCTGGAGCTTCTGGCGGGAACAAGGCCCACTGCACCAGAAGATCTCTTCATCAACCAACACTCACGACGACAGAAGCCAAATCTCTCCAGAGATGCTGAATGTTTCCAACATTTTCTGATGGTGGGAGGGCATTGCAGGGTCAGTTTGCTCTGGTTATTTCTGTCGCCTCAGTTGGTGCTGCATGGTCTATTTAGCTTTTCCAACTCCAGCTTGCTATAGAACTTCAGCAGCATTTCAAATCAGCCACATTGCTCAGGTTTGTAGTCACATGTAGGCCAGATTGGGTAAAGGTGGCAGATTGCCTCCCCTGAAGGGGTTACTGTATCAGATGGGTTTTTCCAATAATTCTATAGCTTTGTGATTACCCTTCCTGATAATACATTTAATTCCAAATCAGATACTGTGGGGAGTTTGAACCTTCGTCATCACTGCTTTAGCCTGGGCCTCTGGATTACTAAGCCAGTAACATAACCACCAACCCCTCTACCAATAATTTAGCTTTTATTGGTGGAGGGATTGAGTTTTGGAGCTGTGGGCCATGTTGCAACTGTACAAAACTCTGGTGTGGCCGCACTTGGAGTATTGCGTACAGTTCTGGTCGGCGCATTATAAGAAAGATGTGGAAGCATTGGAAAGGGTGCAGAGGAGGTTTACCAGGATGTTGCCTGGTATGGTGGGAAGGTCTTATGAGGAAAGGCTGACGGAATTGAGGTTGTTTTCATTCGAGAGAAGAAGGTTAAGAGGTGACCTAATTGAGGCATACAAGATGATCAGAGGGTTAGATAGGATGAACAGTGAGAGCTTTTTTCCTCGGATGGTGATGGCTAACATGAGGGGACATAGCTTTAAATTGAGGGGTGATAATTATAGGGCGGATGTCAGAGGTAGGTTCTTTACTCAGAGGGTAGTAAGGGCGTGGAATGCCCTGCCTGCAGCAGTTACGGACTTGCCAAGTTTAAGGACGTTCAAATGGTCATTGGATAGGCATATAGATAATATTGGAATAGTTTAGGTTAGAGGGTCATTAAATTGGTTCCATTGGGCGGTGCAACATCGAGGGCCAAAGGGCCTGTTCTGTGCTGTAATGTTCTATGTTCTATGTTCTATATTCTATGTTCTAGTCCACCTCTGTTCTGCCTGTGCTCCGTAGGAGTCAAAACTCCGATTATAGATGATATGATCATAAGAAACTTGAGTAGGAGCCAGCCAATCAGTGCTTCAAGCCATCTGCCATCCAATAGGATCATGGCTGGTCTGATTAAAATCATCTTCTGAATAAGATTACAAAAGATGGATTCCTGGAATTAAATGGTTCTTAATTCCCATAAAACTCTTGAGAAAGGATGGCACAGTGGTTAGAACTGCTGCCTCACAGCGCCAAGGACCCATGTTCAATTCTAGCCTCAGGTCACTGTCTGTGCGGAGCTTGTACATTCTCCCCGTGTCTGTGTGGGTGTCCCCCGGGAGTTCCAGTTTTGTCTCTCATCCTCCAGAGATGTGTGGGTTAGGTTAATTGGCCATGCTAAGAAATAGCCCCTTAGTGTCAGGGAGATTAGTAGTGTAAATATGTGGGGTTACGGAAATAGGGCCTGGTTGGGAATCACAGTCAGTACCGACTCAATGGGCAAATGGCATCCTTCTGCACTGTAAGGATTCTATGGAAAGACCGTTGTCATCGTGGGTGGCTGTCACTCAATTTGAGGATGGTGTGTGCATCATCCCATCAAATGTCTCAGATTCTGCTGAGGGTCTTCATTTAACCGAACAGACCCATGAATCTTTGGGGAAATAGAGCAGTAGCTCCCATGAGCTTATGGGATTGGGATTGCGGGATTCACTAACTTTTATTTTCTTTTCTATTGACACTGTTTCATCATTAAGGTGTTTGGACTAAAACATGGTATAGCTCGATGGACATGTTGTCATCAATTTCAACAACTGGGAGTGACTTCCTGCTAGTCACTGATGTCAATGCTGTCATTCTTCAAAGAGAATTTCAGGGTATGTTTGAAGCATTTATTCTCCCCAGAATGTTGGCCATTTGAGAGTTGTGACAATACTGTGACATTAAAAAATGTATCTTAGTCACGTTTCTGGATGTTTCTAGTAGTCCCTCCCATTTTATCGGAACTGTTCTATCTACACAGACATCCTGTTTTGTTACTGTAGCAGCATAATTCTTTTAAACTGAACTAATGCTGTTCTTTGTTTTCCCCTGGGATTTTGCAGAGTAGGATTTGATTGTGATGATTGAGAGTCAGAGTCATATGATGGAATGAAGTTGGTTTAGATGAAGCTTAGATGTTGCTTTTGAGTTGAGAGAGAGAGAACAGTGTCTCCTTTTCCCTCTCTGAAGTTGGAGATTAGCCCAGTCCACCATAGTTGATTTTGCGGGAGTTGTGCCTGAATACTTGTGGAGAGGGTGTCAAGAAGGACACCAGCATGTATTTAATGGACCTCCCATTGAATCAGGAGGATGTTGCAGAGATATTTCTGACGGAATTTCTCGTATATGTCATTGACCCAGAACCCAGCTCTCACAGGAATGTGCCAACAACAATGGCTCTGCACACTCAGATTTCTGTTGACTTGCAGAGGACTTTATTGTCAAACACTCAGAGACGTTGGGGGTAATTTTCCCATCTCACCCACCATGGTAATTGTAGCAGGGTGGGAGGATCTGTGCAAAGGTCTCGGGTGGGATTTTCCAGTATTGAGGCAAACATGGCTGGAAAATTCCGCCCATAGAAAGCTGAATGAACACAGCTGATCCCATTTGCATCTTCTCATTGACTGAGGCCTCAAGACGGTCCAAAGTTCATCTGGAGGTCAACTTTACTTAAAGGTCTTCCCATTAGGCATCTGTCAAGAAGTATTTCTCCTCTTCATATCTCCAATATTTTCTGTCTCTGTAGGCTATCTGGCAAGACACTGCTCATATTAAAACTGGAATTGGATTAATGTAAATCTACTAATTTCAAGGCTGGATATGCAAGACAATTGAAGACGTTCGTACGCTTATGTTGGGTCACATCTCAAATATTACTTGTAATTTTATGCTTCGTGCTGCTGCTTTGCTCACAATTTATACAGCCTTGGCAAAGGCATCAGTTTGTGCATCATCTGTTTGGAGGGGTTTTCTTCAAATTAAATTTTAATTTTCACTTGGAAAATAGAAGCAAAATTCCAGAACAACCTTTGAAACTGAACCTGGAAACAACAACAAATGGGATGTATAATTTCATAGAAACATGGGAAATTGACACAGGATGCTTTGTAGGAACACATCCAGGCAAAATTTTTAATTTGATTTATTATTGCCACGTAACACACAGTGAAAAGTATTCTTTTTATGCACTATATAGACAATATATACCATTCATAGAGAAGGAAACGAGAGAGTGCAGAATGTAGTGTTACAGTCATAGCTAGGGTGTAGAGAAAGATCAGCTAAGTACAAGGTAAATCCATTCCAAAGTCTGACAGCAGCAGAGAAGAAGCTGTTCTTGAATCGGTTGGTATGTGACCTCAGACTTTTGAATCTTTTTTTCTGAAGGAGAAGGTCCAAAGGAGAATGTCCAAAGTGCGTGGGGTCCTTAATTATAGAACATAGAAAAACTACAGCACAAACAGGCCCTTCGGCCCACAAGTTGTGCTTAACATATCTCGACCTACTAGCTTACCTATAACCCTCAATCTTACTAAGTCCCGTGTACTCATCCAGAAGTCTCTTAAAAGACCCTATCGAATCCGCCTCCATCACAACTGCCCACAGCCGATTTCACTCACCCACCACCCTCTGAGTGAAAAACTTACCCCTGATATCTCCTCTGTACCTGTTCCCCAGCACCTTAAACCTGTGTCCTCTTGTGGTAGCCATTTCTGCCCTGGGAAAAAGCCTCTGAGAATCCAATCGAATAATACCTCTCAACATCTTATACACTTACATCAGGTCACCTCTCTTCCTTCGTCTCTCCAAGGAGAAAAGACCGAGCTCCCTCAACCTATCCTCATAAGACATGCCACCCAATCCAGGCAACATCCTTGTAAATCTCTTCTGCACCCTTTCTATGGCTTCCACATCCTTCCTGTAATGAGGCGACCAGAGCTGAGCACAGTAATCCAAGTGAGGTCTGACCAGGGTCTTATAAAGCTACAACATTATCTCCCGACTCCTAAACTCAATCCCTCGATTGATGAAGACAAATTATGCTGCCTGCTTTGCCGTGGCAACGGAAGTGTAGACAGAATCAATGGATGGGAGGCTGGTTTGCGTGATGGATTGGGTTACATTCATGATCTTCTGTAGTTCCTTGTGGTCTTGACCATACCAAGCTGTGATATAACCAGAAAGAATGCTTTCTATGGTCACGCAGTTTGATCACGTTCCACAAAAGAGGCATTTAGGATAAGTAAGGAAAATCCTGGTCCAAGAGGTTGACTTCCTGAGAGAGCCCTACAGGAAAAGAGTTTTGAGGGCTCAGGAGATTATGGGAGTAGATGATAATACTTCGTGTCTAGGCAGCTGAGGGCAAGATAAGCTTGCAAAAGTTGGTTCCAAGCTAAGATCTCTCGCAAGACTGGGCCTCTTTTCCGGTCAAGCCAATTCTCTTCCATCAGAGTCACTCAGTGAGTGTCCAAGTGAAAGACACAGCTCTCTGGGTTCATGAAAGAAGAAAACTCCCAGATTTGGAATCTTGAATTCCATTTTGGATCAGGAGCTCACAGTTTCGGTGGCAGCAGTCCTCTGAGACACAAGAAGCAGATCACAAGCAAATAGCATTTTTACTGTACCTTCAGCATGGCAATACATCTTGAGGTCCTTCAGAGAAATTGGACAAAATAATTGATACTAAGCCAAAGTAGAGGCAAGAGATAGGGGAGGCCAAGTAGTATTATCACTGCACTATTAATCCAGAAACTCAGATAATGTTCTGGGGACCCGGGTTCGAATCCCACCACGGCAGATGGTGGAATTTGAATTCAATAAAAAAAACCTGGAATTAAGATTCTATGGATGATCGTGAAACCATTATCGTAAACACTCATCTGTGCTTTCAGGAAGGAAATCTGCCATCCTTACCTGGTCTGGCCTACATGTGACTCCAGAAACACAGTTATGTGGAGGACTCTCAACTGCCTTTGAAACAGCTTAGCAAGCCATTCAGTTGTTCAAGAAGGTGATTCACCACCATTTTCCCAAGGGCAATGAGGGATGGGCAAAAACTGCAGGGCAATCCGCAATGCTCATGTTCCATGAATGAATTATTTAAAAAAATGTATTTTTTAATAACTTAAAGGAGGAGGAAGGGAATTCCAGAACAGACGGCAAGGAAAAGGAGAAGGAAATTATTTTCTTCATGCTTCACCTCACAAATATTTCAGAGTAATGGTGCCTGTGAGCAGCCTGACCACTGATCTGAAATACAATAGCTGATCATGTAGTGAGACTTCCTGCATTTACATAGCCTGCGCTCTCCTGCACTTGAACATCCTTCAGCAGGAGACTGATGGCTCCGTGATAAGACTCCGCAGTTAAAAAAATATCTTAAAAGCTCTGCACACTGGCCCAGTGGTTAGCACTGCTGCCTCACAGCGCCAGGAATCTGGGTTCAATTCTCTGCTTGGGTTGCTGTCTGTGTGGAGTCTGCACATTTTCCCTGTGTCTGCCTGGGTTTCTTCCCACAGTCCAAAGAAAACGCCGGTTAGGTGCGTTGGCCGTGCTAAATTCTGTACCCGAACAGGCACCAGAATGTGGCGACTAGGAGATAACTTCATTGCAGTGTTAATGTAAGCCTATTCATGACAATAATAAATACACGTAAATATTGATGCTGGGCTAGTGGGGAGCAGGTGAACAGGAGACAGAGAAACGGAGCATTTAGGAGGGATAACAGGCTGGGGAAGAGAGACCCTGAAGTGATTTATAGAAAAGTCAAGGATTTTAAGTTTGACGTGTTGTCAGATAGGGCAGCATTCTTTATTAACAAGGAGGGTGACGATTGATATGCTTGACTTATTCCTGCATTTTTGTGAAGTCAGAGATTCTGTCCATCATTATATAACTGGTTATAGAGGCCCAAGTACAGAAGTCTCACCCCTGAACATGGCACCTATTATTTTCGCTGGTGGGTGGGGGTGGGCAAGGATTATAAGTTGATTCACAAAGGCAGATTTCCATATAAAATTGCAGCTATCTTCATTTAGAGTTCTAAGTGGGAAACATGAGGTGCAGATTAAACCAGGCGAGAGAAGATCTGAACTTTGTGGAATTATTTGGATAAGTGGGATGTCCTTCTGGAGAGGTACCATCTCAAGAACCTTTCAGAGACAGAAGCTGCCCTTTGCGATTGTTAAAATTAGACTTGAATATGGGTAGAAAATGTACATTTTCATTGGAACTGTCAAAAGGAACTGGAAAAAGGAATTTCAAGAAGAATGGCTATTTAAAATTCCTGTCCTTTAAATATTTGGAAGATAAACTGCTGTGTTTAGAGCAATTCAGTGTTTGCTATTTCATTCTGTTGGCATAAGATAGTGGGTAGTCATTATTGGATTAGTGCTGCATGACTGATTTCACAACCTTCTACAGTGGAATACCTGTCCATTCACAGTTTGATTGACAGCTCCAAATTATAGGGTCTGAAGTGGGACTGTGAATTTCAATGCTTGCTTTTATAAGATATTAAAGGAAGTAAATGTAATGAATGAATTTTTATAATATCAGTGTTTTTTTTAAGTAGTGAATTCTTCAATAGCCAATTGCGAGTTTCATTTTACCTCATCTCAGCATGGATCCTTGGGTCTGCCTGTGGAGCATACTGGGTGAATTGTATGGTACATATAAGAATAGATTGTGGTGGGTGGGGGCATGAAGTGGAACTAAGTTGGCACAGGCTATAAAGAGCCACAGGGGTGGGTAGAGAGGCATCTGTTGGCATGGCGATGTGAGGGGTCATGCAGCCTGGATAGAGATGGAGGAGCCATGAAGGTGGTAGGAGTATGAAGTGGCATGGATGAGCACGGGGGTATTGGGGGTTGAGGATTGTGAGGGGTGCTTTTTACTTTATTGTTTTTTGGTAAACCTTCCACATAGTGTGGTGCACCAAGGTCAATCTTCCATCTAATCGGCCATTACACCCAGCAACTTCTATACTCAATTACAAAGTCTGACACCCTTCTCATCTCATGGATCTTAGATCCAACCATCCAATCCTGGCGGACTTCCTCCCCGGTCACATTTGCAGAGCTGGGTATCGTCTTGCCTCTGTTTTCCCCACACCAGAGTGAAAATTCAGGCCTTAGAGTGTGCACAGGACCCTTAGACAATGAGACGAAATAGAAGTTGTAAGAAAGGGAGAACGTTATATCAAGTCATCGGGTAGGAATTTATGGCTGCGCTCGTTCCGAAACCAGAAAATCCTGCCCAAGGTCAACAGAGCTTCCCATGGTCTGCCCCCCTCATCCGCTTCGATTCTCTTGGCGGGCAGGACAGTAAAATTCCAGCCATCGAGACGACGTATGTAAGTGTAATGTTTGATTGTTCTGAGTTTGATTATATGAGAGTATTTACTATTGATGTTCACTAGGCCTGATTGTTTAAGTCTGGGTGTGGAATCAGGGAAAAGTAAACAAACTGTAGAAAGAGCAGGAGAGCAGGGAGCAGATCTTCTCAAATACTGAAAATAAAGCCTGTTACCTGTATGTCGTGTCCATAACTCTGAGGGATAAAATATACAACAGCAAGAATGCCTCAGGGGGGAGGGAGTCGATGGTAGATATAGACAAAGTTACAGGTGAAAGTCAGTGGTCTTGTTGCTGGAAAATGATGGCTTCTTTTAAATTTATGAACCAGATGAGTTTTTACAACAATCATTTCATGGTTATCATTGGATTTTTAATAACAGATGTTTTACTGAATTCAAATGTCACCATCTGCTGTGGTGGGATTTGAACCTAGACTCCCAGGCATTACTCTGAGTCTCTGACTTACTAAACCGGCAACTATACCACTGTACTACCACCTCCCCCTCTGTAACACAGAAGCTAGTTAAGTAACTACAAGTTTAATGAGCTGTAAGCTATAGTAGTTTATTTCAGAATTTATGGAAACATTGGTTTTTTTTAATATTGTCACAAGTAGGCTTACATTAACACTGCAATGAAGTTACTGTGAAAATCTCCGAGTCGCCAGCATCTGTTCAGGGGAGAATTTAGCATGGCCAATGCACCTACCCAGCATGTCTTTCGGAAGAAACTGGTGGTGACTAGTGGTGTGTCTCAGGGATCAGCAATTGTTTACGATTTACGTAGATGATTTGGGACCAAGTGTAGTGTGTCAAAATTCACAGATGACACTAACATTAGTGGCAGAGCAAAGTGTACAGAGGAAGCTGAAAGTCTGCAAAGAATATAGATAATCTAAGTGAGTGGGCGAGGATCCGGCAGATGGAGTACAATGTTGGTGAATGTGAGGTCATCCGTTTTGGTAGGAATAACAGCAAAATGGACTATTATTTAAATGGTAGAAAATTGCAGCATGTTGCTGTGCAGAGGGACCTGGGTGTCCTTGTGCAGGAATCACAAGGAATTGGTTTGCTGGTGCAGCAAGTAATTAAAAATCAAATGGAATTTTGTCCTTCATTGCTAGAGGGATGGAGTTTAAAAACAGCAAGGCTATTTTACAGCTGTATAAAGTGCTGGTGAGGCTACACCTGGAGTACGGTGTACAGTTTTGGTCTCTCTACTTGAGAAAGGATATACTGGCACTGGAGCGGGTGCAGGGGAGATTCACTAGATTGATTCTGCAGTTGTTAGAGTTGGCTTAAGAGGAGAGACTGAGTAGACTGGGGCTATACTCATTGGAATTCAGAAGAATGAGGGGAGATCTTACAGAAACATATAAGATTATGAAAGGAATGGTTAAGATAGAAGCAGGGAAGTTAAAGAAAGAAAAAACAAAACAGCACGGGAAACAGGCCCCTCGGCCCAACGAGCCCGCGCCACCACCCCGATGTTCCCACCTCTACCTGCGATCCCTGTCTATGTTTATAGATCTATGGATTAAAAACCAAATTTGAGACAATTTAGGGAGAATTTGTTTTGCCAGTTAGCCTAAGAGCACATCTTTGGGAGGAAACCGGAGCACCCGGAGAAAACTCACGCAAGCACGGGTTTTTCCAATGGTGGGTGAAACTAGAACTAGGGGGCATGGCCTCAAAATAAGGGGGAGCAGATTTAGGACTGAATTGAGGAGGAACTTTTTCACACAAAGGGTTGTGAATCTGTGGAATTCCCTGCCCAGTGAAGCAGTTGAGGCTACCTCATTGAATGTTTTTAAGGCAAAGATAGATACATTTTTGAACGGTGAAGGAATTAAGGATTATGGTGAGCGGGCGGGTAAGTGGAGCTGAGTCCACAAAAAGATCAGCCATGATCTTATTGAGTGGCGGAGCAGGCTCGAGGGGCCAGATGGTCTAATCCTACTCCTAGTTTTATGAAACTGGAGCAGACACAGGGGGAACATGTAAACTCTGCACAAACAGTAACCCAAGCTGGGAATCGATCCCGATTCCCTGCCGCTATGAGGCAGCAGAGCCGACCCCTGTGTCACCCTGCTGTCCTTGTGCTACTGAGCTGCCCTATCTACTGGTAGAGGTACATTCAGAGCAAGTGTGTTTACAGTTTCACTACTTAAAGTCAACCGAGCATTTCTTTGTCCAAAACCGAGTTGAAATGTTTTGTTCATGTTCTTCAGGATATGTAGATAGAGTTTCAGAAACAGGGACTTACCTTGGATAACAACTTTAGCTCATATTCCCACTGTCTGGAGCAAAACCAGTGATCAAAATTGTAGTGCTCCTCCAATAGTTTGTTTGGGTTTGGTAAATTCAGACCCTCTGGGCAGATAGAAAGCAATGCCATCTCGCATAGTTTATCTATGTGTTGAACCAGTCAGATAGGCACATAGAAATTAGGCAAATTCAGCCCTTTGAACCTGCTTCGCCATTCAATCAGGTCATGGCTGATCTCTCCCTGATCTCAAATCCACCTCCCCCCCCGCCCCTGTTCCCCTTATCCCATTTTTCTTATGAGAAATATATCTATCTCCTTTCTAAAACCATTCAATGATTCAGACTCCACTGCAGTATGGGGCAGTGAATTCCACAAATTCACCACCCTCTGTGAAAAATAGTTCTTCCTCATCTCAGTTTTAAATCTACCGCCTCTCAACCTATTACCTGTGACCTCTTGTTTGAGATTGCCCCATTAGATGGGTCTACATTTACTTTATGGGTCACTTTTAAAATTTTATAAACCTCGGTCAGATCCTCTCTCATCTTTCTACACTCCAGCGAGTATAAACTCAAACTGTTTAATCTCTCCTCATACGTTAACCCTTTCATCCCCAGGATCAATCTGGTGAACCTCTTCTGAACTGCCTCCAATGTCCCCACATCAAATAAAAAGACTAAAACTGGACGCAACATTCCACTTGGTCTCACCGACACCCAATGCAATTGCAACAACATTTCTCTATTTTTATACTCCAGTCCCTTTGCAATAAATGCCAAAATCCCATTTGCCGTTTTTATTACATGCTGCACCTGCTTATCGACTTCCTGCAATTTGTGAACAAAGATACCCGGATCTCTCTGCCGTGATGCATTTGGAATCTGTTTTCCATTTAGGTAATAATTTACTTTTCTGTTTTTATGGCCAAAGTGGAAAACCTCACACTTATCCATACTAAACTTCATCTGCCGAATTGTGGCCCATTTTCCTTGACTATCTATATCTTTATTTCCTCTTCATTGCCTGCTTTCCCACCTATTTTACTATTTTCTGCAAATTTTGCTATGTTGCACTCTGTCCCAGCTTACGGATCATTTATTTGGATTTACAGAGTTGAGGTTCAAGGACTGAACCCCCAGGTATCCTGAGTGAGGGAACAATGTTGATCTATTATTGTCCCTTATTCTCGCCAAGTCTCCCTCTCAGCAAGCTCCCAGTAGAAGTCTGACTTCTCCTGATGATAGGGCTACACACTAACCTGTTTCGGACAATGGACAAGTCAGTCAAAGGTGCTTTGGGAAAAACTCACCCTTTGTCCTTATTCTGCATCTGTTGCTGGTGTATTCATGGACTGTTTGTAGCTAGTACACTAGTCCTGCCTCTTTGAGCCAGCTACAGACCTCTACTTTCACAGCAGGCTAAGGCAATTCAGCATGTCCTCTATGACTTCCACTAATTTTTACAGATGCACCACAGAAAACATTATTTCCAGATGTATCACAGCTTGGTATGGCTCCTGCTCTGTCCAAGAACTCAAGAAATTACAAAGGATTGTGAATGTAGCCCAGTCCGTCACGCAAACATCCTCCTTTCCATTGACTCCATCCACACTTCCAGTTGTCTCGGGAAAAGCAGCCAGCACAATTAAGGACCCCACACATCCTGGACATTCTCTCTTCCACCTTCTTCCATTGGGTAAAAGATACAGAAGTCTAAGATCACGTACCAACCGACTGAAGAACAGCTTCTTTTCTGCTGCCATGAGACTTTTGAATGGACCTACCATATGTTAAGTTAATTTTTCTATGACGGTAACACTATATTCTGCACCTTCTCCTTTCCTCCTCCCCTATGTACTCTATGAACGGTATGCTTTTATGTCTCGTACAAGAAACAATACTTCTCAACGTTACTCAGTACATGTGACAATAATAAATCAGATCAAGTCAAATCAAAAGATTAGGTAGGATTTCTTACACACTGTAAAACGTATAGAACATTGTCTACAGGGGATAGCTATCGAGACTGTCTCAGAATGTAAGGAGTAAAAAAAGGTGACATTTGTTTGGGCAGTACTCTCATTGCAAAGATTAATGAGGATTGGACAGCGTTGGTAAAACCACAGCATGTGCTTCATGTTCTCTTTCACTCACACTCTCGCACACGCGATACAGGAGCTGCCAAAACATCTTGGCTTTTGTTTGCAAGAGTGAAGCCACGTTTGCTCCAGATTGCATGGGCTTGGAGAAATAATGCAGAGCTACTCATGAGTGAAATCTTCAAAACAAGGAGTTCTCACCGGAATTATTTGTAAGGTGAGAATACTCTGGGGTCCCGTGGAAGTTCACCATCAAACCCTCGATGGTGGCCAGTCCCATCAGCTGGTAAGCAGAGTCTGAGCTTATTGTCTGTGAGAAAGGAAAGCTCACTATACTAGTCTTAGTCAGCAGAACTGTAGATCTTAAGGAATACTGCAGGTCACACTGTCCTATTTTCCTGAATAAAGAAGGGAAAGCTTTCTGGAAAATGTTGGAAATGGAGAAAATCCCAGTCCAAACTCTCCCAATTTTACTTGGCTTGCCTGCCAAATCGCCTACCCTCTGGGACGTGGCTTTTCATCTGGCATATGGTCTTTTGCCAAATGGAATTCATTTGTAGTTGTTGGTTTCTTGTTCCAATACGGTGTACATTCTTTGGGGATCCCTTTCTCCGTGTAAAATTAATTACTTGTGGTTCTGGTTCAGCGTGAGTGCTGTAAATGCTGCAGTGAGAGAGTTTCTGTTAATTACAAGACATGCTCTAGTGAAGGTGAACGCAACACAGCAAGGCTGAAGCTACAGTTAGCCCAGGGTATCGTGCAGAGCTGGACATGAACCGGTGCTTAAGGAATTGTCATCTTTGATGAGACTCGTATTCCAATTGATACTCTACAACAGCTGGTAAATTGAATTTGAACGATTTTTTTTCTTTTTAAGACTTACATCCTTTTGATTATGTATAACTTATCTGTGAGGGACGGCACGGTAGCACAGTGGTTAGTGCTGCTGCTTCACAGCTCCAGGGTCCTGGGTTCGATTCCTGGCTTGGGTCACTGTCTATGTGGAGTTTGCACATTCTCCTCATGTCTACGTGGGTTTCCTCTGGGTACTCTGGTTTCCTCCCACAATCCAAAAATGTGCGGGTCAGGTTGATTGGCCAGGCTAAGAAATTGCCCCTTAGTGTCTAGGGATGTGTAGGTTAGTGGGTATAATATGTCGGGATGTGGGGTAGGGCCTGGGTGGGATTGTATTCGGTGCAGACTTGATGGGCCTCTTCCTGCACCGTAGGATTCTATAGATCCATCTGATTATTTTGGGTGGAATCTAGTACCCTTCCTCTGTGCTGGGTTTGGTGACAGGGACGCACTTAGGGAAGCAGGTAGGAGGGTAATGCGTGGGGACCACATTACCTTACTACCTCCAACCTCATCAACTCCATGGTGTGAGGTTTCATTAACAGCCTTCCTGCTCTGGTGCCATTTGAGGCCCTTGTGTGGGCTATTGATGTCCAAATAAGGATCTCATCCTTCTGCCACTGGTATGAACCCAATTGCAAGCAGGGCACACATCTTGTAAGGAGCACATGCCAATCCATACGTGTGTGTCAATGAGAGCACAGTCTCATAGGAGGATTAAATTTGTGGGATTCTTGCTTTGACAGCTGCAGAGAACTCTTGAGAGTTTGTTTAATTGACATCCCTACGCAGTTAAAATAAGTAATGTTTTGTATGATCACTTTCATCAATGTCTTAATGTTTATTTGCATTAGATTGAGGTGTGAGGTTGTTTCACAGGGCTGTCAGAACATCAGTATTTTTCCTGAAGAGTGGGTGTTCTTTCTAAGCAGTTTTACACAGGCCACCATTACGATAGGGTTAATTTGTTTTCTGTATAGTATGGAGATGGAAGGACCATGGATTGGCTTGGACAGTATGAGGGGTCATTGGATGGGGGAGAATGAGTTGACTTGGCAGAGGGACTGTAGGGGTTATGGGGTGGTGTGGCTTAAGTTGGCAAGGAGGCTGTAAGGAACTATGGAGGTGTGTGCGGGCTATGGATCGAAATAGAGGTTAGACTCCTCTGAGATCCATCAATCATTGAGAAGTTGGCCTGGCTTCACAAAAATAAGAGAGGTGCCTAAAGAGTAATGGAAAATATTGAGCTGGGAATGTATGCTCAACACCCACCACCCCCCATCCTTATCCCACACCAGTGAAAACTGGAGGGAATGGGAAGGGGGCGGGAGTCCTGCAATGAGGTCACACCATTAAATGGTACTGGAGTTGCTGCCAAGGGAAATGTTTCACTCAATTGGTCTATGCTGGCATCACATGATCTGTATGGAGCTCCTCCTATCGCATTTCACCTCCACCTATCAGCACTATGTTGTGGTGTACACTCTACTGCTATTAGCTAAGCAGCAGTTAATTATCATTGAGGATAGTCCTACTGCACGGAGACCACCACCGCCCCCCCACCCCCTCACTGACTGATAAACCATAATAACCAGATAGTGTTGTCCTGATCGATAGTAACTGTTGTCCTTGTTTTGCCTGACTCTTGACAATAAATGGTTCCAGCTTCCATTGAGTACTTGTTATCTGTTAACTGGAATGACTGTTTTTAAGATGAGACAGAAGCTCTTCGTAGTTTGCTTGCCAGCAGAGTATCAGAGTATTCATCCAGAGAACTGGGTCTAATTCTGAGCACCATAACTTGAGGAAAAATAGATCAGAGATCAAAGAACCCTACAGTGCAGAAGGAGGCCCTTTGGCCCATCGAGTCTGCACCGACCACAATCCCATCCAAGCTCTATCTCCACATCCTTACATTAGCATTTACCCACTAATCCCTCTAATCTAAGCACCCTAGGACACTAAGGGGCAATTTTAGCATGGCCAATCAACCTAACATGCATTTCTTTGGACTGTGGGAGGAAACCGGAGCATCCGGAGGAAACCCACGCAGACATGGGGAGAATGTGCAAACTCCACACAGACAGTGATCCGAGCCGGGAATTGAACCCAGGTCCCTGGAGATGTGAAGCAGCAGTGCTAATCACTGTGCTACCGTGCCACCCTTAAAATGTGAAGACATTGGACAGTGTACAAGAATAATTCCAGGGATGGAGAATTATAGATATGAGGATAGATTGGAGAGATTCAAATTGTTTTCCTCAGAGAAAAGAAGGCACATTCTCCCCATGTCTGTGTGGGTCTCCTCCGAGTGCTTTTTTTTTATTATTATTCATTCTGGGACACAGGCGTTGCTGGTTGGCCAGCATTTATTGCCCAATCCTAGTTGCCCTTGGAAGGCAGCTGAGAGTCAACCACATTGCTGTGGCTCATGGGACACATAGGCCAGACTGAGTAAGGATGGCAGATTTCCTTCTCTAAAGGACATGAATGAATCAAATGGGTTTTACTGCCAATCATTCCGTGGTCATCAGTAAATTGTAAATTCCAGGTATTCTTTATTGAATTCAAACTCCACCATGGTGGGATTTGGACCCAGTTCCCAGAACATTAGCTGAGTTCTGGATTTATAGTCTAACAATAATATCATTAGGCTATCACCTTCCAAGATGTTCAGGTTAAGTGGATTGGCCATGCTAAATGACCTCTTAATGGTAGTGGACTAGCTAGGGTAAATGCGTGGGATTATGGGGATAGGGCCTAGGTGGGATTGTGGTCAGCACAGACTCGATGGGCTGAATGGCCTCCTCCTGCACAATAGTATTTGATGATTCTTAAGGAGTCTTGATGGAGGTATTAAAGGTGCTGAGAAGGAGGAGGAGGAGGCAGCACTGGGGGATAGGCAGAGCCAGTAGAACCCAATTTCCAAATCCCAGAAGGGGAAAGAAAACAGTTCAAAGTTGTCGAATGCCAGTAAAAAGCAGTAAAACTGATTTTGGTAACAGTGGGGTACCATTTTAATGTGAACAAGACCAGTTTAAATCAGTTGCTCTCTTCGCTTCGCAGCTTTGCTGGTTTCCAGGTTTTGCAGAATGCGGAATAAAGTAAAACACCCTCATGCTGATTGAATTAATTGTCAGGCTTCAGCCCTCTTAGTCACCATGGAACTCCCAGGTGGAGAGCTGTGAGCATTTCACGGGCACCTTCAATCAAGCAGCAGCAATTATTTTACACCTCACCCCATTTTGTGTGGAAATGCTGTGATAACACTTGTCGAAATCAAGTTAGCTTTGCTATGCAAAGCTTCAACATTGTGAGGGGGTGGGGCTGCCTAAAGTAAAGCCATTTTCAATGATTAAGCAGCATACCAAAGAACTTATTAAAATCTCTGATCGTCTGACAGAGTCTGCTGGTTCCATTGATGTTTCTTTAGATTGGAAAATAGCCAGTGGGACACCTTTATTCGACAGAAAGGGGATAGAAAGTGAGAAATGGCAGGTCTGCTAATCTCACATCTGTTATTGTGAAAATGTTAGAAGGTGTGAGAACATAGGAGCAGGAGTCGGCCATCTAGCCCCTCGAGCCTGCTCTGCCATTCAATAAGATCATGGCTGATCTGAAGTGAATCAATTCCACTTTCCTGCTTTCTCCCCATAACCCTTAATTCCCTTGTCTATCAGAAATCTATCTGACTTAAATATATTCAGCGAGGCAGCCTCTACCTCTTCAATGGGCAGAGAATTCGAGATCCACCACCCTTTGAGTGAAGAAGTTCCTCCTCAACTCTGATCTAATTTGTGCCCTCTGGTTCTGGTTTCCTTGCTAAGTGGGAAGAATCTCTCTACCTCTACCCTTTCCAGCCCCTTCATTATCTTGTAAGTCTGTCTAAGATCCCCCCTCAGCCTTCTGAACTCTAACAAGTACAGACCCAGTCTATTCAATCTCTCTTCATAAGCTAACCCCCTCATCTCCGGAAAGATTATTATTAAGGATTTATAGCAGAGCCCCTAAATAAATTCAAGGCAGAGTCAACATGGTTTTGTGAAAGGAAAATCAGGTTTAATAAATTTATTGGAGATCTTTGAGGAAGTAACATATGCTGTGGATGAAGTTTAAAAGTTAAAGTTTAAAGGTTTAATGTTTATATTTTATGGTCACAAGTTGTACATTGACTCTACAAGGAAGTTATTGTGAAAATCTGGCACACTCCAGTGCCTGTTTGGGTACACTGAGGGAGAATTTAGCATGACCAATGTATCTAACCAGCATGTCTTTCAGACTGTGGAGGAAACTGAAGGAAACCCATGCAGGCATGGGGAGAATGTGCAGACTCTGCACAGACGGGAATTGAACCCAGGATTCTGTGAGGATAATGGATAATTAGTAGGTGTATTGTATTTGTTTTCTCAGAAAGCATTTGATAAAGAGCCATATCAAACGTTATTGCAAAAACAAAAGCTCATGCTGTAGCGGGTAACATATTGGCATAGATAAAAGATTGGCTGGTAAACAGGAAGCCGAGATTAGGCAAAAATGGGTAATTTTCTGGTTAGCACAATGTGATGGGTGCTGTTGCACAGGGATTATTGCTGGGGCCTCAACTTATTCAATTTATATAAATTACTCAAATGAAGGGATCAAAGTACAGTTGCTAGATTTGCTCATGATACAAAATAGATAGGAAAATAAGTTGTGAAGGTGATAAAAGGGGGCTACAAAGGGATAGAGACAAGTTAGGTGATTGAGCAAAGATCTGGTAAATGAAGTGAAGTGTGAGAAAATTGTGAAGTTGTCCATTTTGTCAGAAAACATAAAGAATAAGCAACGGTGAGAGATTGCAGAGGTCTGAGCTACAGGGAGAAAGGGATGTCTCAGTGTATGAATTACAAAAGGTTCATATTCAGATGCAAGTAATTAGGAAATCTAATAGAATTTGTTATTAATAGGCTAATTGAATACAAAAAGTAAAAAGATTATGCTTAGTTATATAATGCAAATATTGGGATCACATTTGGAGCATTGAGTACAATATTAGTCTCCTTATTTAAGGAAAGATGTAAATGCATTGGAAGTAGTTCAGATGTTTAATATTTGGAATGAGAGAGTTGTCTTTAAGGAAAAATTGGAAAGAATAGTCTTGTATCTGCTGGAGATTAGAAGAAAACGAGGCAATTTGTTTGAAACACAAAGGATCCTGAGAGGGTTTTGGCAGGTTGAATGTGGATGGGATGGTTCCTCTGTGAGAGAATCTAGAACTGGAGACCACTGCTTAAAAATAAGGGGCCACCCATTATAAAGGAGATGTGGAGACTTCTTTTTTGAGGATGGTGAGTCTCTGGAACTCTCTTCCTCAAGAGGCAGTAGAAGCAGAATCTTTGAATATTCTTAAAGCAGAGCAGGATAAATTCTTCACAAGCAAAATGGTTAAAGGTTATCGGGATTAGTCGGGAGTGGGGAGTTGAGGTTACAATCAGATCAGCCATGATCTTATTGAACAGCCAGAGCACTCGAGAAGCCAAGTGGTCTATCCCTGCTCCTAATTCATTCCTTGCAAGTAATGTGTTCAGTACTTACGGGGATTGGCTGTTTAGTCAGGAAAGGTGGTATCTTTTTGAAAACCACATTCAAACTTTCAACGAACTCTAGAGATAATTTCAGACAGCTTTCTGTTAGCAATATGGAAACAAGAGAAGACCATTCAGTCCCTTGAGATTGTTTGCTATCCCATATCATGGCTGCTCTTTATCTTAACTCCATTTATCCAAATTTAATCTTAAAGATTCTGTGTGTCAAAAATCTATAAATAACAGCTTTGAAATTTTCAATTGACACTCCAGTCTCAGCAGCTGATTGGCTGAGAGAATTCCAAATTTTCATTAGCCTTTGCCTGAAAAGTTGTTTTTTGCAATCATTGTTGAGCAACTTCTTACCTTAACGTTATGCCTCCTTTATTCTGAAACCATTTTACTGGAGGAAACAGTTTTGTCCCATCTACGCTTTAATCATCTTAGAATCATAGAGTTCTTGCAGTGTGGGAGGAGGCTATTCAGCCCATCAAGTCTGCACTGGTGCAGCGTCTTACTAAGGCCATTCCCCAACCTCATCCCACACACTTACCCCGCTAATCTCCCAAACTTAAACGTCTTGGCACTCTAAGGGACAATTTGGCAAGGCCAATCCATCTAACCTGTATATCTTTGGGCTCTCGGAGGAAACCAGAGCACCCGGTGGGGACCCACGCAAACATGTGGAGAACATGTAGGTTCTGCATAGAAGTGATCCAAGCCAGGAATTGAATCCAGGTCTCTGGCACTATGAAGTAACCACTGTGCCGTCAAAAACCTCAATCAAATCACACATTGATCTTTGATGGGGGATGTAAAGCCAGTTCAATGGGGAACAGTGCCGTCCATAGTATGACATAGTGAGTTACATGGTAATAGACCTTGTCCAGTATAGTCTGGAAGGAGGTGGCCTGTAGGTAGCATCTGTGTACATGACAGGACCTTGGCTATGTACATCATTAAGAGTTGGCAATAATAGGTTATGTTTCACTCTGCAAAGCCTCCAGACTTTTCCAGGTAACAACAAACAACATTCACAACCCACTAAGTGCAGAAATTCCTCCTCCTCTCTGTTTTGACTGGGAAATCCTTTATTTTAAAACCGTCGTCCCTATTTTTACAGAAACCTCCTCTCAGCACCCTTAGTGAAGTAATCGTAAGATCTATCCTGAATTGGAAAAGAACTTTGTTTTTGCATCCTGGTTCCCTCCTCAGATGAGCAGAGAGCTTTTCTCCCCTCATCTAACTGAGTAGGTTTGGTAAATGTTTCTGCTTTCTTGCAATGTAATCTCTCCATGGGTCAGAGAACAGTTACTCATCACTGCTTCTCACTCACTTAAATCTCCAGTAAGTGAGGTCACTGCCTTTTCAATTAGATGAAAATCTTCAATGGGGGGGGGGCCTGGATCTGGACTTTTGCTTTGATGCCAATGAAAATTAATTAAAAATCTTAATTACTGACTCCCCCACATAGAGATGTATTTGGGGGAGAGGTGTGAGGGGGAGAGGGAAGTTCTGTTTTACAGCCAGTCTTTTGTAACTCTCTGATTTATATTGAGTTTCTAACTCAGTCTGATCACAGGCAGGGACTGTGTGGAGTTTGTACATTCTCCCCATGTCTGCGTGGGTTTCTTCCAGTGCTCCAATTTCCTCTCTCAGTCCAAAGATATGTAGATTAGATTGATTGGCTATGCTAACTTGACCCTAATGTTAGGCGGATTAGCAAGATAAATTTGTGGGGTCTCGGGATAGGGCCTGGGTATGATTGTGGTCAGTGCAGACTCGATGGGCTGAATGGCCTCCTTCTGCACTGCAGTGATTCTAATGTTATTCAAAAATACAACATTAGTTTCCACATGTGAGTGAGTGAATGTGTGAGTGTGTACGTGTGCATGTGTGTGTGTGAGAGTGAGTGTGTGTACGTGTGTGAATACATGTGTGTGCACGTGTGAATGCATATGTGTGAGTATGTGTGCATGTGTGTTTGTGAGTGTGTGAGTACGTGTCAGACCATGTGTGTGTGCACATGTGTGTGTGAGAGCACGTGTATGCATGTGTGTGTATATATGCGTGTGTGTGCACATGTGTGTTTATGCATGAGTGTGTGAGTACCTGTGTGTGTGAATGCATGTTTGTGTTGTGTATGTATGTGTGTGTGTGTGTGAGTACGTGTGCATGCGTATGTGTGTTTGTGCATGCGTGTGTGTGAATACACTCACACATTCACACACACGCTCACATACTCACACACTCTCACATACACACACACACACACACATACACGCATTCTCACATACAGTGTGTGTGTGTGTGTGTGTCTGTGTGTTTGTTTTTGAAACTTCTAGTTTCACTGCCAAGTCTTGGTTTCCGAGATGAAAAGCACAGTTGAAGATTTTATTGCGAAGTTGTGTAAGCGAGCTCTTATGAAAGGTCAGTCACTGTGAGGTTTCAGCGATACAGTGCATTCTAATGAAAGTTCCTTGGGGACTGAGGAAACTATTTGTTCTAATGAGAGGTTTCAAATAACCGACTTTGCAATCATAAAACTCTGCTGCACTGTTAGCCAAAGCCAAAATGAGCTAACTCTCGGTCTGAGAGTAGGCCAGCAGTTTAAGGTGCATCCGTTCAGACTGGACCTGAGTTTTCCAGTCAAACTGGAAAATCCTGCCCCAGGTTGACGGACTTTTATACGGTTTGCTGCTCAGCCCCCCTGCCCCGCCCATTCCTCTTCCTGTGGCAGGCGGGACAGGAAAATGATTTCAGTTCCACCCCAGGAGTGACAATTTGGGAAATAGAAGCCAATAAACACAACTCACAAAGAATTAACAAAAGTGTCTGCTCGATGTGAGGGCTACAGCGGGAAGGAGAGGTAGTGATGGAGGATTTTATGGACACGGTGAGAGTGGCAAATGTGGGGAATGGGGAGAAGGGGGAGAAAAAGATGGGATGTGAAATTCTGATTTGGTGACGGTGATACATCATACAGGGTTAGTGTCAGTGGCTTGTTTGCCTTGAGACATTCCTGGTCTCTGGCCAGTTTGTGTCATGTTTATCATGTATTTTTCGATAAAATCTTTCTTCGGGATAACGTTAACAGCACACAGGGATCTCATCAAACTCAGTTCATGTTTGTTTAAAGGGTAGAGTGTATGGGTTGACTTTGCGCTGTTGTTTGTTTGTTTGTTCCTAAGATATGGGAGCGGAATCAGGTTGTTCGGCCCATCGAGCCTGCACCAGCATGACTGATATGCTCCTCATCTCCATTTTCCTGCCTTTTCCCTGTAATCCTTCAACCTATTACCAATTAAAAATCTATCTAACTCTTCCTTAAATTTACTCACTGTCCCAGCATCCACTTTGGGATAGCAAATTCCACAGATTCACAATCCTTTGGGAGAAGGAGTTTCCCCTCAACTCTGTTTTAAATTTGCTGCCCCTTATCCTAAAGTTGACCTCTCGTCCCAGAATGCCCCGCCAGCAGAAGCGTCCACTCCATACCTACTTTTTTTAAAAGATCCACATCTTTTAACTTCTTGTATATCTCAATTTATATCTCAATTTGATATGAATTTATATCTCAATTTTTTAATACTTCTTGTATATCTCGATTTGATCTCCCCTCATTCTTCTAAATTCCAGAGAGGATAGGCCTAAACTGTTCATTCTGTCTTCGTACGACAAACCCCTCGTCTCTGGAATCAGTCTAGTGAACTAAAACGTCTGAGGTCAATGCCTTTATTTGTTTTAACCGAGGGAGGGGAGCAGGAGAATGGCAGCTTGGACTGAGGGTCGGGTGTCGCAAAGACGGAGGGAATGGAGGAGTGAAGGGGCAGGGGCCGGATGCCCTGGGTGTGGGAGGGGCAACATGATAAGAAAATGGGCATGGGAGTGCCTAAGGTTGGGGTCAGTACTGTCCAAACATCTCAGGCTGCTGGTCAGAAGAGTTCTTTCGGGGCTTTGAGTTCACCTACAGCAACTATTTTAAATATCTACATTGTACGTGTAGCCTCAGAATGTCCTTTACAGAGTGTAGACAGGATGGTCTGCTGGTTCAGCAACGTCCCACAGAGTGCAATACAACAGGGGACACCAACATAAATACTCAATACAGAGTGAACACAAAAATACATGGTTGAAACTTCCGCAATTAAGGAATGTCCCTAAAACTCTACTGAAACCATCAATACACTGAGCATGAAGAATACATCAGTCAGCTCTCTGGTCAAGCAAATGATGGTGCCAGAATAAAGTGAAACCAATGTGATGTGAATTATTTACAAGTGAAATTGAAATGTAAATAAATGGCCATGCCACCTGTATGCTCCCAGTAAACTTAATGTTAATAGAATGGAACCGGGCAAGAAAGCTGTGACCATTAAAAACCCAGACAGGGTTTGTGACTTTGCTGGAGAGTTTGCTGCCAATCTGTGGGTAGATGACCAACATTCTCTCTTCCACACAGATGAGGACTGCCTCCATAAAGTAATTATTAAATTAGTAAGTTTGCGGATGACACCAAAGTCGGTGGAGTGGTAGATAGTGAAGAGGGGTGTTATAGTTTGCAGAGAGACTTGGACAAGTTGCAGAGCTGGGCCGAGAGGTGGCAAATGGAGTTTAATGTGGAAAAGTGTGAGGTAATGCACTATGGCAGAAATAATAAATGTGTAGAGTATAGGGCAAATGGTAGGATTCTTAGTAGTCTAGATGAACAGAGGGATCTTGGTGTGTATGTGCATAGATCCCTGAAAGTAGGCAGTCAAGTCGAGAAGGTTGTTAAGAAGGCATATGGAGTCTTGGCTTTTATTGGTAGGGGGATTGAATTTCGGAGCCGCAACGTCATGTTGCAACTGTACAAAACTCTAGTGCGGCCGCACTTGGAGTATTGTGTGCAGTTCTGGTCCCCACATTATAAGAAAGATGTGGAGGCATTGGAGAGGGTACAGAGGAGGTTTACCAGGATGTTGCCTGGTATGGAGGGCAGGTCTTATGAAGAGAGGCTGAGGGATTTGAGGTTGTTTTCGTTAGAAAGGAGGCGGCTAAGAGGGGACCTTATCGAAACATATAAGATGATTAGAGGTTTAGATAGGGTGGACAGTGATAGCCTTTTTCCTAGGATGGAAAAAGCTAGCACGAGGGGACACAGCTTTAAATTAAGGGGTGATAGTTATAGGACGGATATCAGAGGTAGGTTCTTTACCCAAAGGGTGGTTCGGGAGTGGAATGCCCTGCCTGCAGCGGTTGTAGATGCGCCAAGTTTGGTGGCGTTTAAGAGGTTAGTTGATAAGTATATGGAAGAGAAGGGAATGGTTTAGTTTGGAGGGGCATTGCTTTTTATATTGGTCGGCGCAACATCGAAGGCCGAAGAGCCTGTTCTGTGCTGTAATGTTCTATGTTCTATAAAGAGGATATAATGACTTTAATCAGACAATTGAGGTGGACTATTAGAATATGAATTCCCAGATTGAGGACCAGTCAGAGGGCCTCTTGCTCTATATTTAACCAGGCACGTCAGTTCCTCTGGGACTCCGAGTAAAGACTGTCACCGGAAAGCACTCGGTGTGCTGTTGTCAGACTTATAAATCAAGGGATTTTGATGAAGGGACTTCTGCCTCTGAGGACCTATTTCAGCGGGGGGAATGACTTCTTCACTGCCATCCACTGTGTAGCTGTTTAGATGCAGTACCCCCTTGGTAGAAGTGCTGATGTTCCTGAGACGGGCAAACCAGATGGCTCACCGAAATGCATGGCATATCTCTCATGGGGAATTTTTTCTTTTCAGATTGCCGAAATATTGCAGTTCTTGGGTTGGATTTCAGCAAACGGGATCATCTAATCCTTCTAATGGCGAACTCTCCGCAACTGATTCCCCATGAAACCCCACTGACAGCAACAGAGTTGGCAGTTCCCACCACCATGCAATGGCAGACCACCTCCGTTACTGAGAAACATGCCAAAGGGGCAGGAGGGGGGCAGAAATCCCACCCAGTGTTTGTGTCTTCCAAGGATGACGTGAAGAACTCATTTCCAGAAGTTAGCTTACCCAGGATCCCATTACCCAAGTGGTTTAACTTAATGAGCTATTTCCAGCAGTTGAATACCTCGGGTGAGTGCTGTAGATACCATGCTGATAAGACCGGGGACTGGGTCATTTTCACTTCCTGGAAATCATTGTTATTGATGGGCTTTGCAGACAGAATTGGAATGTGGAAGACACAGTAATACAAATTGGGGTTAGTTAATTTTTAACCTAATTCTTTTAAAGTCTGTTTTTAAAAGTTCAATTCAGGTTTCCAGCAAATGATTTTATAATCATTATTTGCCATTGAAGAGGGAAATTATTAACCAGTTAATAAAGAATACGTAAGGCCCTGACAGAATACCAGCAAAGCATTGAATAATTCTTGAAATAAAAACAATAAGCTAATGAAACAAATAATTTACACACGTGTAGGTGCAATAAGAGAATTAAATAATTTTGATTTTAAACGTGTATATTGATATTTTAAATGTATTTTAGGTATTCAAAGAAACATTGTTTATTTCAGCCAAAAGCAGATTACTGCAAGGTATGATGGTAAAGAGTTCAGACTCAAAGGCCTGGAAACCCTGTTATTTAGCTAAATTCATAAAGTTTCTGGTGAGGGAACACATTTGGCAACTTGATGCACAGAGACATTCATTGTCTAGACATAGAATAGATACGTACATGGATGCAGGATCGTGCGTCCATCTAGTTTTGTCGAAGGGCCAGTGGGAATGTTCACTTTGATCTTTATGTTGAGCGTCCATAGTTACGAAGCAACAAGGAACTGAGTTCAGCCAAGATGGGAGTCAGCACCCGGATTGAATGGACAAATAAGATATTGTTATGTCAAATGGTAAAATGTGATTGGGCTGAGTTACTTGTCAAGAATTATTATTGTTGTATGTTTATTAAATGTAATTGATTTTAAACTAATATGAGGTAGGAATGCTCGATAAGAAAATCTATAATTGACCAGTTTTTGATTGTATACGTTAGATTTACCGGAGAGGTTCTGCCACTATATTCCAGAGTGGCTTAACGCTTTTGGTGATCTCTGAGCAGCTGCTTGTTGTTTTTTGTTAAATCGATATTACATCTTTATACAGAGATATCTGTCTTGTGGATTTTGTATTGCCGATAATTAAAAGCAGTACCAGCCATCTTATTTCACCCCACAACAGGCATAAAGCAAATCTTCGGGACAATTGAAGATCCATTCAATCAATCCCACTCCCTGTCCTTTCCTCTATAATGTAAGACTGGGGTAAACACTATAAGAAGTCTCACAACACCAGGTTAAAGTCCAACTGGTTTATTTGACAGTAAACCCACAAGCTTTTGGAAACGGTGTTCTTTCGTCAGGTGTGTGGAAGGTTCTGATCAGAGAAAGGACGTATAAAGTCACACACAGCTTACAGAATACTGATTAGAATGCAAGTCTTTACAGCTAACTTGCTATTCAAGTCTCAAGATGGAAAGCATAGTTGAAGATTTTATTGCGAAGTTGTGTAAGCAAGCTCTTATGAAAGGTCAGTCACTACGAGGCATCAACATGGACAACATCATCTCACGTGAGAACACTGCCCACCAGCTACACGGCACATACTCTTGCAACGTTGTCTACCTAATACTCTCAGGAAAGGATGCCCTGAAGCATTGTATGTTGGAGACACCATGCAGACAGTACGACAACGGATGAATGAACATCGCTCGACAATCACCAGGCAAAATTTTTCCCTTCCTGTTGGCGAACACTTCAGCGGTCACAGGCATTCGGCCTCTGATCTTCAGGCAAGCATTCTCCAAGGCGGCCTTCACGACACACGACAGCGCAGAGTCGCTGAGCAGAGACAGATAGCCAAGTTCTGCGCACGTGAGGACGATCTAAACCGGGATCTGGGGTTCATGTCGCACTATCTGTAACCCCCATGACTTGCCTGGACTTGCAAAATCTCACTTACTGTCCTGTCTGGAGACAATGCACATCTCTTTAACCTATGCCTAATACTATCTCCACTCACATTGTTTGCATCTTTAAGACTTGAATAGCAAGTTAGCTGTAAAGACTTTCATTCTAATCTGTAATCTGTAAACTGTGCCTTTTTATACCCTTTTCAGAAAAGGGTACCTTCCACATACCTGATGAAGGAACAGCATTTCCAAAAGCTTGTGGTATTTACTATCAAATAAACATGATGGACTTTAACCTGGTGTTGTGAGACTTCTTACTGCATTTCCCCTATAACCCTGTTCTTGTTTTCCTTTGAAAAGCTGAATTGAATTAACTATTACAGCTTTGAGTGAGTGCCTGTAGGAAGGGAGTTTCTGGATTTTTACCAAGTGAAGGAATATGTTCTATTTTTATTTTGAGAAATCAGGACCAACCATTCCCAGTTGCACTGCTGTGTTTCCATGCCAGCAGGATTTATACAATGGATCAATGCCTATAGGCTAGTTGTAGACTTGAAGCCTTTTAATAAGTACCTTACATAATTCTTTCAGCCTCTAACTCAGAAATACATACTAATAAGATGAGTACCGACAATGATCGAGCACAGGTTGAGATCAAACTCTTCCAGCATCATCCTCCTGGGACCCTAAGCTTCAGCTCATTCATCAACTCTTCCATTGCTTGTCTGACAACACTTCTGAAAAGGCTACGTATTTACCAGCTGCTTATTGGTTCTTGTTGGCCTAGAAAGGGAATCACCGTCATGTTTTCGAGAAACAATACCTGAAATATTGCCAAGGGGAACATGTCGTTGAAGTTTTTCATCTTGCACTCTCACAGGACAAATACAAGAGTGCCAAATTTCAGATGATTGCAACAGTTTATATTACAGGAGAGGAAAGGGTGCCAATTGGTTGGCAAGTTGACTCTGTGGCATCGCCATGGACAAAGCAATGGGGAACTATCGACTTCCGAAGCTCCCGGATAATCCAAAAAAATGCAAAGCTTGATTTGTTTCCTTTGAGTGCAGTGAACAGCTCCCTGTGTATTAATATATGTCATTTCTGATTGGATAATTATTCGCTGTATATCATACAAATCTATCAATAGGGCAAAGGCCACCATTTCCATTCCAATCCTGGAGTGTGCAACGTGTGTGTGAGACTCTCTCATGAACCCTCTTTGAGGGTTTGAAGTTGGATAAGTCCCCTGGGCCGGCCGGGATTTACCCTAGGATTCTCTGGGAGGCAAGAGGGGCGATTGCAGAGCCTCTGGCTCTGATCTTCAGGTCATCGTTGGTTACGGGTGTGGTTCCGGAGGACTGGAGGATAGCGAATGTGGTCCCATTGTTCAAGAAGGGGAAGAGAGACCTTCCAGGGAATTATAGGCCAGTGAGTCTTTCTTCTGTTGTGGGCAAAGTATTGGAGAGAATTATTAGGGATAGGATTTATAGTTATTTAGAGAGAAATGAATTGATTGGGGATAGTCAGCATGGTTTTGTGAAGGGTAGGTCGTGCCTTACTAACCTCATTGAGTTTTTTGAAAAAGTGACCAAAGAGGTGGATGGGGGTAAGGCGGTTGATGTGGTATATATGGACTTTAGTAAGGCGTTTGATAAGGTGGCCCATGGAAGACTTCTGCAGAAAATGCAGATGTATGGGATAGAGGGTGATTTAGCTAATTGGGTTAGGAATTGGCTAGCAGATAGAAGACAGAGGGTGGTGGTTGATGGGAGATATTCATCGTGGAGTTCGGTGACAAGTGGTGTACCTCAGGGGTCTGTTTTGGGGCCCCTGCTGTTTGTAATTTTTATAAATGATCTGGATGAGGGTATTGAAGGATGGATTAGTAAATTTGCAGATGACACTAAAGTCGGTGGAGTGGTAGATAGTGAAGAGGGGTGTTATAGTTTGCAGAGGGACTTGGACAAGTTGCAGAGCTGGGCCGAGAGGTGGCAAATGGAGTTTAATGTGGAAAAGTGTGAGGTAATGCACTATGGCAGAAATAATAAATGTGTAGAGTATAGGGCTAATGGTAGGATTCTTAGTAGTCTTGATGAACAGAGGGATCTTGGTGTGTATGTGCATAGATCCCTGAAAGTAGGCAGTCAAGTCGAGAAGGTTGTTAAGAAGGCATATGGAGTCTTAGCTTTTATTGGTAGGGGGATTGAATTTCGGAGCCGCAACGTCATGTTGCAACTGTACAAAACTCTAGTGCGGCCGCACTTGGAGTATTGTGTGCAGTTCTGGTCCCCACATTATAAGAAAGATGTGGAGGCATTGGAGAGGGTACAGAGGAGGTTTACCAGGATGTTGCTTGGTATGGAGGGCAGGTCTTATGAAGAGAGGCTGAGGGATTTGAGGTTGTTTTCGTTAGAAAGGAGGCGGCTAAGAGGGGACCTAATCGAAACATATAAGATGATTAGAGGTTTAGATAGGGTGGACAGTGATAGCCTTTTTCCTAGGATGGAGAAAGCTAGCACGAGGGGACACAGCTTTAAATTAAGGGGTGATAGTTATAGGACGGATATCAGAGGTAGGTTCTTTACCCAAAGGGTGGTTCGGGAGTGGAATGCCCTGCCTGCAGCGGTTGTAGATGCGCCAAGTTTGGTGACGTTTAAGAGGTTAGTTGATAAGTATATGGAAGAGAAGGGAATGGTTTAGTTTGGAGGGGCATTGCTTTTTATATTGGTCGGCGCAACATCGAGGCCGAAGGGCCTGTTCTGTGCTGTAATGTTCTATGTTCTATGATATAAATAAGACTGAACCAATTCAAAGACATGCTGCACAAATCAGTTGAGGTCCTTGATTGAAGATTTAGGGCAGGTGTTACAGTGGGCAGGAGGGGCAGTGCTAGGGTACTGCCCACGCATGGCCCTTTCTCCTCAGGGACGCACTCGCCTCAGCTCCAGTGGTGGCTCTGCTTGTTGTGGGAGGTAATGACACAAGTTGTAATTATTATCAGGCGTCGAAGCCTAATGAGGTTCCCAATGTTGGGAATCTTGTTATGTTACTGGCAGGTGGCAAAGACAACCGTAATGGAATCTATATAAAATGGCCTCTGGGAAGATTTTGCGCTCTCTTCCCCATTCCTGCCGGCTGCAAAAATCCCAGTCTTGGAGTGGGAATCGTGACGGAGAAACGGGTTGAGCGTGTTCAATAAAATATCAAAGGGACTGCTTGCTTTTGTCAGAAGGAATTATCTTCCGGTTCTCTTCCAGCAATGACAAAACACAAGGGAGCCTCCCACACCTATTATTGAAGCAATTTATTTCCCTGAAGTGGAACAACAATCTCCCTTCCCAGGGAATTCCCATGCTGCCAAAGGAAATTGGCACAGCCCCATCTTCAAGAGCTACCCCCAGTTGTACATTCTCATTATCGGGATCACTTTCTCAGCTGGTTTCACTAACACCCTGCACAGAGATCCTGGCTCAGTGTGGATATTAGTCAATGTTAAAATAACGAACACAGAAGTTGAAGCAGAAAGGTGCCTGGTCTCTCTCAAATTACCCCAGAAGGCAAATTATCTTAAAAATTTAATTAGCAGTTTAATCACACTGTTTCACTGCGCTGTCGTGGCAAGGCTACATGAGTGGTATTTTTCACTAACAGGATGTTGCCATCAGTCCAAAATGCCCACCAGCATCATTTGTGAATTTCAGTGCTGGTGCGGGGTCTGGTATCATAGGGGGAGGTACATCAGCCAGATATCCCAATGACTGGCTCACTGATTCAATTGGCATGTTCCTTTGGTTGTTCGTCACAGACAGAGTATAGACTCAACCAGCCCAAAACAACATGCCTATGGCAGATGCAATTCGATGATTGGGCTGCATTTGCTGAATAATCCTGAGTGCGTTAAAAGCTACACTAATAATCAGTTTAAGGTCATCGGACAAGCCCGGCTGATTCACACTAGCTAAAGGCAACATGCGTTCAAACTCAGAGATCGTTCTTTGTACAGAAAATGAATATGCGCCTTTGTTAAATTATCTGAGATCCTATCATTCCCCATTACTTCCTCCATGATGATGCCTTGGCCAATCAGACTTAAAACCAATCAGCATCCTTGTCTCCTGTAATTTACTTAGGAAATAGGAGCAGGAGCGATTCATTCATCCCCTCGAGCCCACTTGTTCTGATCATTTGAAACTTGGTATTCTTGCGTTCGAGCAGATGAGTTGATGATGTAAAGCTTTGGAAACATATCCTCGAATCAACAATCACTGGGCATTATAAAAGATAATTACTGATTTTAACATCCTGTTTTTTTTCCAACAATTGAAAACATTTCCAGTAGCATGGGAAGGTCTCTTGGCAAGCAGAACCCATCCGTGCGTGATCTCAACTCCATCCAACTGCATCCTTACCATCTTGCTAGATTCCTCCCTCTCCCTACTGGAGGTGATGTTCCTTCACATGAAACCTCACACTCTCCGCTTCCTCCCGTGTTAGAGTGATTCATCATAAGAATGAAGAAGCATGTTGCAGCGTTGCTTGGGTAAGACTGAAAACACAGGGCTGATTAAATTCCATGAAAGTGACATGTCTTCCATGTCATTTTGTGTGAGGTTTGTGTAAGTTGTGTGGGCTGTAAACCATCCATTGAAACTGACCATGTAGAAGGTGCAGAGTTGCCCCATCAGATTGCAACAGCTGCCTTAGCCTTCAGGTAGGCCATCTGCTCTTATTCTTTAAGGGAATGAGGTTAAGCAGTGTGACACAGGCCACTTGGTATCCATAGCAACCTTCATTCCCTCCATTGTTGTTTGGTGTGAGGCCTAGTGATTTAAGTGCAGGGCACTGTTAATTTTTTTTTAACATGGACTCACACAGATTTAAAGTGAATTGCAAATTAAGCAGGAATACGGGGAAAAGGCAGGGAAATGGCACAAAGTCATGATGCTCACTTGGCGACCCAGTTCACACGCAATGGGTCAAATGGCCTATTTCTGCCCTGTAACAATTCTGTGATTGTTATCCTAAAGGGGACAACTTGTATAGTAGCATAAGTTTTTGTGCGGCCGTGTAATCTAACATTTTAGTGGGAATATTGATCTGTTGGTCAAAATCCTAGAATCCCTAGATTCTAGGAAAAGGCTATTTGGCTCATTGAGTCTGCCTCAACAACAATTACACCCAAGATTCTTGTCCCTTAATCCCCTGACACTAAGCGGCAATTGAGCATGACCTATCAACTTAACCTGCATATTTTTGAAGTGTGGGAGTGTAATGGAGATTTTCTCTGTTGATTCCCTTAAAAAAAACTATGAAAACTTAGAATTAAATTCACAAAGATTTTTCTGTTTTAAGATGTACATAAAAAATTATTTTAAAACATAAAGCACGTACAAGACAAACAAGACATTAGCCTCAGCCACAGGAGTCCTTCAAAGTGTCAAGTAATACTGATTAGTGCTAAAGAACCTTTGAGGCACTGAGCCAAAATCCATTATAATTTTATCTTTCTGATACCTAAGGTTCTCCTTCTAATTAGCTTAGACTTGATTTCATTTCACATTAACGTATCAGTCCAAAACATGATGATTACCTCAGGCAATTGTGAAACACTGCTTGACTTAATGGTTTTTCATTTGCTGACCCAAAAACCGGATATCCATCCCAGGTTTGGTTAACTTCCTTGTTGCTATGTCTCTCAAAGGATGCCACCACTCCCCTCGGCACTTTGCCAAGACAACCGGCCATACCAACCCTGGGCCCTTGGACTGATAGTTTTTATGCCTGGACAATAGAGCCTTTCATTTTGACATTAAAAATGTTTCAGCATTTGTCCTGAGTTTGAAACTTCATTATATTTCTGCTAGCTAACTGGCTTTTGGTTATGAACTTTTGAACTTCTACAGTGTTCTGCAGTGTTTGTTTCTATTGACTGTAGCGAACATTTCATATTTTAAACATAATTCATATTAATATATTATTATAATTCAATGTAAATACAGATACTTAATATTAAAATCATCTTTCATTCCTTAATAGTGTTTAGCATTCCCATATGAGCAAACTGTTAACATTTTCTTGTTAGATGTGAGTCATTTTAACTCTTTCCTACCCAGCTGTTACTAAACCTAAGAATCTGCCTATGACTCTGTTTATTAATCCAGAATCATCTTCCCTAGAGAGGAAACCAGAGCACCTGGAGAAAACCCACGCAGACCCAGGGAGAATGTGCAAATTCCACACAGACAGTGACCCGAGTCCCTCTTGCTAAGAGTCAGAAGTGCCATCATGCTGCCCACTTCTCATCTGCCGCAGTAACAATAACAACAGGTTGCATTCACTTAGCACCTTTAACATACTGAAACATCATAAGGTACTTCAGGGGAATGTGCATCCAGTCTGACATTAAGACAGGGGGTAGGGTAGGTTTAAAGGAATGTGTTGAAGAATAAATGAGAGGTGGAGAGGCTTGGAAGGAAATCTCAAAGCTTAACCCCCCCAGAGAACAAATTCTGGTCCGCTTTAGTTAGTGAATACTCTTTCCAAACTTGAGGCGGGATTTTCCAATTTCTCCCACCGGCAATAACTCTTCAGAGATGGGGCAGGGGAACCAGGCAAAAAAAAAACCATAGACCCTGGTAGTGGCACAAGACCTCACCAGCGGTCAGAATGTCATCGCATTCACTGGGGGAGAGGGGGAGAATCGCCGCAGCAAAGGGGAGGACAGGAATCCCAGCTTGTTAGTAAGACACCTATATGTAAGAAGCAACTCCTTAGTTTCTTCTGGGATTAGTGGCGATAGAGAAAGATTGGCCTCATTTCTTTAATCTGTTTATTCTCAGTTTCCTTGCTCTGGGCTAGTTAGTCATTCCATCACCCAATCCTCCATTTGGGTGAAATATTTCTGAGCCTTCTGTTTTTTTTTGTGTGTAACTTGTTTAGCTTTAATTTGCATCCTGTGGTATTTGAATTATCCACCATCGTCAATAATTGGCTCAGATTAATTTGACCCATTTCCTTCTTATCTTCAAAGTTGTTCTCCCAGAGAAAACGAGCTCAACTTGTTTAGCTTTCCCTATAACTTGGCATTTTAACTTCAACATTCAGTTCTGAGATTATTGAGCAAACTGACTGTGTGATGGGTTTAAATTAACCTGTACCATTGAAGATAGCAGAATCTGCCCAGCTAACCACACTGTGTGAGTAACCCTTGGTAATCTTTGGTGAAGGAGGGAAATGGTCTCCAGTGTACCCGCTCTACATCACTATCAAGTGACTGTCACCCTCCTACATGGATAGACTTTAGTGTCAGGGGATTAGCACGGTAAATGTATGAGTTATGGGGATAAGGCCTGGGTGGGATTGTGGTCAGTGCAGACCTGATGGGCTGAATGGCCTCTTTCTGCATTGCAGGATTCTATGATAGTATGCAAGAATCAATACAGTGAGAACAGGACTGGGCTTAGTAGTAATGGCTCCGCAGTTGAGTATTCAACTCATAAGGAGAATGTCAGACCAGAGGGTATAGTCACAGAATAAAGGGCTGCTCCTTTAAGATAGATAGAACATTACAGCACAATACAGGCCCTTCAGACCTCAATGTTGTACCGAGGTCTGTCCAAACCCAAGATCAAGCTATCCCACTCTCTATCATTCTGGTAATGATTCTTTGATTTGATTTTAATCGCCCTGACACTCGGATCGATTTAGCACGGCCAATCCACCCACCCTGCACGTTTTTGGAGTGTGGGAGGAAACTGGTGCATTTGGACGAAATCTACACAGACAAGAGGAGAACATGCAAGCTCCACACAGTCACCCAAGGTTAGAATTGAACCTGGTGCCGTGAGGCAGCAGTGCTAACCACTGTGCCACTCCTCATTTGAGGAAGAATTCCTTCTCTCTAAGAATGGTGAATCTTTGGAAGTCTTTACCTCAGGAAACTGAGGAGGTCGAGTTCTTGAATCTTTTCAAGGCTGAGATCAACTGGTTTGAATCAGTCGGGGAATTGAAGGTTCAGGAAATAAGGCAGGAAAGTTGCCTGATTGTTAGATCAGCCATGATCTTATTAAATAGTCCATTTATCTTATTTTTTTTATGGGCTTTATGGTCTTACCATGATGGTGAGCTTCAGAATAGATGAACAGAGTGATCTATTGGCAAATAGGCAGTGAAAGAAATAACTTGCATTGGTATAGTGCCTTTCACAGTCCCAGAATAGCCCAAAGGATTTAACAGGCAGTGACATGCAATAACTGTGCACGGTTCTTGGTGAATAGGACTTGCTGGGCCTGGAGTTCTGATCTTGTGAAAGGTCAGAAGTATACTTACTCGCTGATGATAGCACAATGTAGCATCATTTGCGATGCCTCAGAGACTGTAGCAGCCCATGTCCAAATGCACCAAGATCTGGACAATATCCAGGCTTGGGCCGACATTAGCAGCCACACTAGTACCAGACAATGATCATCTCTAACAAGAGAGAATCTTCGTATTGCCCTTTGACATTCAATGGCATTACCAATGTCAAAATAATATATATTGTTACAATTCTATTAGGGAAAAGAATGTGATCAGGGACAGCTTGGGATCCTTAGAAGAATTGACAGACACGCTGAATAATTACTTTGCATCAGTATTTCCAGAAGAGAAAGGGGTTAGAAGACCTGGGAGTCCCAAGGAAACTAAGATTGAATCAGGAGCTGATCACAATGAAAGTCATGGCCATGAAGCAAATAATGGCACAACAGATAAATTCCCAGTGCTGATCATTTCCAAGAATAAAACAACAGAAGATAAAGAAAATTACAGCACATGAACAGACCCTTCGGCCCTCCAAGTCTGCACCGACCAGCTGCCTATCTGACTAAAGCCTCTTACTTTTCCAGGGACCGTATCCCTCTTTTCCCATCTTATCCATGCATATGTCAACATGCCCTTAGACATCGCTATCATGTCTGTTTCCATTACCTCCCCAGCAGCAAGTTCCAGATACCCACTACTCTCTGTATAAAAATCATGCCTTGTACATCTTCTTTAAAACTTGCCCTTCACACCTTAAACCTGTGCCCCCTCGTAATTGATTCTTTCATCCGAGGGAAAAGCTTCTGACTATTCACTGCATCCAATCCAGGATTTCAAAGGAAATCAATAAGAACATTCCCTTTGCCCCAAGTGTGATCTTCCAAAATTCTCTCAATTTGGGAATGGTTGCTTTCAATAGGGAATCTGCACCTAACTCTGCTATTTAAGAAAAGAGAGAGGGAGACCCCAGGGAACTGTGGACCATTTACCCAAACATCTGTTGTCAGGAAGTTTCTTAAGTTAGTAATGGGCTATGGCCTAATACTACTTCTATATCTTACGAACTTATCAGATTTTTAATTGGTAATGGGTTGAAAGATTATGAGGAGAAGGCAGGAAAATGGGGATAAGGAGCATATCAGCCATGATTGAATGGTGGAGTGGACTTGATAAACCAAATGGCCTAATTTTGCTCCTATATCTGGAAAAACTGACTGAATACCTTGTAATTTTTGTTTTAGCTGATCAGAGGGAACCAACGTCGATTGGTAAAAAGTTAGCCGTGCCTGGCTAGAGGAATGGACGGGGAATGTTTTTTGGATATTATTCATGTTGACCTTCCTGAAGATAGTCAGTAAAGTCCCTCTTTAGAGGCTGTTAATTAAAGCCAAGGCTCATGGAATTGAAGGCCTGTTATTGAGCAGGTTGGGAAACTGCTGAGTGACAGGAGTGTAGCGGGACTGAGCTGAATTCTCCCATTGACCATCGGTACTCTATGCCAATCTGTGTTGAGTTCACTTTATTCAGTAATGGGAGAGATGATGGGATGGGGAATGGGGTGGTCACAACAATAGGCAGCATTGTAAGCAGTGTAGGTGGAAGCGTGATGTTATAACGAAATATGAGCAGCTTAAGCAAATGTTGGAAATTGTAGCAAGTCTGAGGTCATTAACTTTGGACCTTCAGAAAATAGATCAGAATAATTTCAAAATGACGGAAAGCTCAAAACTGTTGCAATCCAACGAGATTTGTGAGATGCTGACGTAAATTGTTCAAATATCAAGGACAGGGTCAGGATGTAATCAAAAAGGAAACTGGAATTCTGGTCTGTATATCTAGAAAACATCGAGGGGGTAGAAGTTACGCTTTCATTATATAAAGCCCCAGTAAGGCCATATCTGGTGCATTACGTTCAGTTCTGGGTACATACACATTATAAAGTTAATTTATTTGTGTCACAAGTAGATTTACATTAATACTGCAATTAAGTTACCGTGAAAATCCTCTATTACCACACTCTGGCACCTGTTTGGGACACTGAAGGAGAATTTAGCATGAAAATGCACCTAACCAGCACATCCTTCTGTCTGTGGGAGGAAAGCAGAGCACCCAAAGGAAACCCACGCAGATATGGGAAGAATGTGCAAACTGTACACAGGCAGCCACCCAAGTTGAATCTGGATCCTGGCGCTGAGAGGCAGCAGTGCCAACCACTGTGTCACCTGTAGGTTTATTAGTACTGGGGATCCTCAATGAATGTTTAGCAGAGCGACTTCAAGATTTGGATTATGAGAAGAGATTTCACAAACTAGGATTGCAAGTTTAGAAGACTAAAGGCTGATTTGATCCAATATTCCAAAATGTTGTGGGAAACAGGCAGATAGAGAGAAGTTATTTTTTGTTGATTAGAGAGTGCAGGACGAAGAGATGTGGTCTCACTGTTAAAGACTATACTTTCAGGAGTGAAATATTCCTCACCACAAACAGTGGTAGAATTCTCTTCCGTAAGCCCCAATTGTTACCAGATTAATTGTTAATTTTAAACCAAACTTTAGTTGTCCAATGGTATTAAGCAATATGAAATAGAGTGGAGTATGTAGAGTTGGTCTCTGATCAGTGATGATCTCATGGAGTTGCAGAATGAACTCCAGAGACTAACCAACTGATACCTATTCCTATGTCTGTGCAGAGGTGTAACTATCCCAATAAAAACAGAAACAGCTGGAAGAACTCGGCAACATCTGTGAAAAGTCTGTGGAATCTAACTGAAACTTGTTGTTCTTCTTCCTTCATCGTTGATGAGGACCTCGACACCGTTAGATATTTTGAGGCTGGTTGCGATGTGTCCGAAGATGACTGATCAGGCCGATTTGGGCACTGTCCTGGCACGTATTGGACAGACGTGTGTAGACACTGTAGTTGTTGCGCTGGTAGCTCTGGACTTGCGTAGCTCGCTCTTAAGTTGTGCTTCAGCAATACACCTTGCTTCGTGAGCTTGACAACCTTTGTGGATGAGGTTGCGCCAGGTCGGGCGGTTTTGTGCCAGTGTTTCCCAGGTGGTCGTGTCAATGTCAAGCGATTTCAGGAAGGCCTGGAGTGTATCTTTGTAACGTTTCTTCTGCCCTCCAAGCGAGCGTCTTCCAGCAAAGAGTTCCCCAAAAAGGAACTGCTTGGGTATTCGCTCATCTGACATACGGATGGCATGACCTGCCCATCGGGTCTGCGCTTTCATCAGACATGCTGTAGAGAGAACTTCAGTGTCTGCTACGGTGTCTCTTATTGAAACTTACAGAATACTGAGAAGCCGAGAATGACTGGATATGGAAAAGATGTTTCCACTTGTGGGAGAGATTTGAACCAAAGGGCACATCCTCAGAGTGAAGAGACACTCCTTTAAAACTGAGAAAAGGAGGAATTTCTTCAGGGTGATGAATCTGTGAAACGCTTTGCCACAGAAGGTTGTGGAGGCCAGGTCATGGCGGAGCAAACTCAATGGGCTGAATGGCCTAATTCTGCCCCTATATATTATGGTCTTTTGGTCTCAGTGAAACAGAGATAGCGGGAGATTTTGAAACCGTACTCAAATTCCAGAAGGCGTGATTGGCGTCAGTGAGTTTCTGAGTTCCGATCTTCCCAGCCTCCCACTGGCAGTGCGGCGTGAAACACAGGACTGCAGAAAGCTCAGTTTAATATATAACGTATCACGAGTGAGCACTCTCTCTCTCCGGGACCATCGCACTCATCACAGATTTGACGGGTGTCGGTGTGATGTCACACTGACACCATTTACAACAGTGAATCAACGTGAAGCTGCCTCCTTCCCTCTGAGGGAAATTTCAGGCAGCCAGCACTCTCTGAGGGGTGCACTTTGCAGAGGGAGGACTCGGGGGACACAGCCACACTCTGCCGGGTGTGCAATGTGCAGGGGGAGGATACAGGAGACACAGTCACACTCTCTGGAATGTGCACTGTGCAGGGGGAGGACGCAGGGGACACAGCCGTACTCTGCAGAGTGTGCACTCTGCAGGGGGACCTCACAGTGGACACAATCGGGACCCTGCAGAGCGTGCACTGTGTTGGGGTCACTGGAGAGGACACAGATATGTGCAACTCAGGGCCGAGGATCCCACCATTGTCATACTGCAGAGAGGGGTCCACAGGGGTCACTTTCAGGCTTTGCCTTCCCTTCGTATCAGGGTGCTCCTTGCTCTAACAGGTTTATGAAGGCTGGAGTGCAGTCAGCACTCTCCCATCCTCCTTCCTGGGTTCCTGTCCATATCAGAACTGAGGGAAGGCCCTTCCTGAGTGGGAGCTGGCAGGCAAGTGACAGGACTCAAAAACAAGAGGCTGGGGGGTGGCGGTGTTAGTGACTGAGGTATCTGGGTGAGGGCCTATGAGAGACTCGGCTGTCAGGGCAGAGTGGGGGACACCGGAATGAGCTGTGTCTCCCCTCATGGCCTGAAAGTGGCCAGGGAATGAGACAGGGAAAACAGTGCTGAGAATAATGGAAGTCCCAATGTGGTCAATAGTGGTTCCAAAAGGCAGCTCACCACCACCTTCTCAAGGGGCAATTAGGGATGGGCAATAAATGCTGGCCTAGCCAACAATGCCCGCATCAGCCTGGACAATTGATTTCATATTAATAAGTAATGTTAATTACTTGTCTTCAGAATTATGAAACAAATAAAATTTTGTTTGTGGGCCATGATATTAATTCGAGACACTGGGGCAGGATGGCTGCTGTGTGTTTGGAACCTGCACTCAGGCGTGAGGAGAAAGGGGATAGGCCTCCCGGACTGTCCAGCACCAGTTGTCGGGGTGTTTGTGTGTCAGGGTAAATCTCAGTGGGTCGGGGAAAGCCCCTCAGCTCTGAACCTCCTGTAACCCGGGAGAAACGGTGCACTCTGGATTGCGCTGGGTATGCTAATTGCTGGATCATGTGATCCAGCTGTGCTCCGTTCGCCACAAGAGGCACCTCATGGTGGAACAGCAGCTCCCCCCACCTCCCCTCACTACTGATTATGTCAATAAATGGTGTGCAACCAATCATTAATGGAAACCACCTTTTAACCCTTCGCAAGCCAATCTCCCAAGCGTTGAGCTGACATTTCTAGATAGGCTGTAACATGGGTGTGAACCACTATGTAAGGTGTGATGGTGATGTCTATCATCCATTGCATTCTCATTGGTGCTGCGGAGGGGTGACCACCTGGACTTGGAGGAGAGGGAGGAACGCCACACCTCCTTGGATGAGGAGCATATTGAGGAGGGTAGTGAGGGTGACCACACGGAGGAGGAGGAGGAACACTGTGTAATGGGCCCAAAGCACTACAAGTGAGATGTGGACATTCCACAGAGGAGATGTCAGGGGGTAAGTTTTTCACTCAGAGTGGGGTGGGTGAATGGAATCGGTTGCCGTCACTGGTGGTGGAGGCGAACTCGCTGGGGTCTTTTAAGAGACTTCTGGATGAGTACGTGGGATTTAATGGGATTGAGTGATATAGATAGACCTGGTAGGTAGGGATATTATCGACGCAGCCTGTGGGCCGAAGGGCCTGTTTGTGCTGTAGTGTATTATGTTCTGTGTAAGGTGATCTCATACTGTCTCACTTCAGGAATGGGCAGGACTAGGAGTGAATGACTCTTCCACCATGTGGACTAAGATCTAACCAGTAACGTGGTGCCGGCAGTGTGCTCCCATGGCTGCTGCCAGGGATCGTGAACAGGGTGCTGAAGCTAGGGGCGAACTTTGTGGGAGAATGATGATGACTTGCATTGAGGACAGAACGATGCTGCTCACAGTCTCAGCGATGTGTCTGAGTCCTGCTCGACAAAGAGCCTCACACATCCTGCCACTGAGTGGGCTTATCATCGGCCCAGGGGCCGTGCTGTTCGCATTCACCTCACAGCCGAGATGGCAACTTGGTGGCACCTTGACAGCCCACATTCAGCACACAAAACTTCTCTGTGTTCCTCGCTGTGATACTTATCCAGTTCTCAAGAAGAGCAGCAGTTACTTTGGCAATTACTCAGGTCATTATAATTATCTATTTTTCCAACAAGTTAATGAGATAATTCCCCTGTAGACGATGCTCTGACCAATATGGGTCAAAGCATTTATCTACTATCAATGAAGTAATAGACCTTTCAACAGTCCTCAGTTTCCTGCTACAATCAGGGACATATCGCAAATCTGCATACGTAATCAAGAAATCTGCAGAAATTTGGGAATGCTGAATAATAATTATAATTCAAAGGGTAATTCTGAACCTGCATTAATTACGCAAGCTTTAGTAATATTTAAAGATGTACATGCAGTGTGTCTGAGATTCAGCAACCTCAGGATGGGACCAGGATTTAGATCTCGTCAGATTTCAGGTCTGCTATTTCAGAATGTGGGCATTTGGGAATTTGAGTGTTAGGGAATATGGGAGCTTTGGAATTTGGGAGCTTGGGAATGTAGGTGTTTAGGAATGTGGGCATTTGGGAATATTGTCACTTGGGAATGCTGGGGAATGTGGGAGCTTTGGAATGTGGGAATTTGGGAACTTGGGAACATAGGTGTTCAGGAATGTTGCCATTTTGGAACACGGCCATTTGGAAATATGGTCGCTTGGGAATGTGGATTCTTGAGACTTGTGGGTTTAAATCTGTCACCAAAGAATTTATTACAAAGTTTATTGTGCTGCTCTGTCAGAGATGTTGGACTGAATTCTCACAAGCCCCCATTGGGGGTTTCAGTGGCAGGACGGAGGAAGAATTCAGCAGGACTCCAAAAACCAGTTTTACCCCAGCATGCATTTCCTGTGGGACCTTCCGCCAATGCCCAGCGGACAACCCGCTGGAGACTGGAGTGAAACTGATTTGTACCCCATGACTAGGATACAGGTGAAGCTCTGACTGGAACCTTGCACCCACCCTGATTCTCCATGAGTCTTGATTCCCTTACTCAAGAAGCTATCCATCTCAGTCTTAAATGTATACAAGGGGACAAATTTTTGCCCACTACGGCAATCAGAGTTGGCGATGGACAGACCGTGGAAAAGTCCATCGATCTCAGGTGGGATTTTCCGGTTTTGGAGGTGAACGTAGCTGGAAAATCCCACCCAAGGACTCTGTCCCCACATCTCTCTATGGCAACGAGTTCCAAAGACTCACAACCCTCTGAAAGAGAGAAAAAATTACTGTTCAACTTAAGAATGTAAGAAAGAGGAGCAGGAGTAGGCCATCTAGCCCTTTGAGCCTGCCCCGCCATTCAATAAAATCATAGCTGATCTTAAGTGGATCAGTTCCACTTTCCCGCTTTCTCCCTATAACGCTTAATTCCCCTATCTATCAGAAACCTATCTACCCATGACTAAAACATATTAATGAGGTAGCCTCCACCATTTCAATGGGCAGAGATTCCAGAAGTTCCTCCTCAACTCTGTTCTAAACTGCACCCCCCCCTCCCTTATTTTGAGGCTGTGCCCTCTAGTTTTAGTTTCCTTTCTAAGTGGAAAGAATTTCTCTACCTCTACCCTCTCTAGCCCGTTCATTATCTTGTAAGACTCTATAAAATCTCCCCTCAGTCTGCTAAACTCCAACGAGTACAGGTCAGTCTATTTAATCTCTCCTCATTAGCTAATCCTCTCATCTCCAGTATCAGCCTGGTAAATCTTCTCTGCACTCCCTCCAAGGTCAATATATCCTTGCGCAAATACAGGGACCAAAATTGCACATAATGCTTCAGTTGTGGCCTCACCAGTGCCCTGTACAGTTGCAGCAAGACCTCCCTGCTTTTATATTCTATCCCTTTTGTGATAAAGGCCAACATTCCATTTGCCTTCTTGATCACCTACTGTATCTGCAGACTGAGTTTTTGCGATTCGTGCACAAGGACCGCCAGGTCCCTCTGCACTGTAACATGCTGTGCAGAGGGACCTAGGCATTTTAAATTGGTGCCACTTTATTCTGAGACCATGTCCTTGCCTCAACCTCTCAGCTTTGATCCTGAAAAGCCCCTTAAAATGTTTCAATGAGATAGCGAAATGTTCCTTGGCAATGCTGAGAAAAATAGAAGCGGACAATCGCGGTTCCAGAAGATAGCTCACCACCACCTTCTCAAGGTCAATTAGGGAAGGGTAATAAATACTGGTCTAGCCAGCGGCACCCACATCAGCCTGGAATTTATTTCCTATTAATAAGATCCTGCTTTCAGAATAATGAAACAAATAAAATTTTGCTCCTGGGCCACAATATAAATTCAAGGCATTGAAAACGAATCTAATAGCTGCACGTTTTAAATATTTCATAACCAGCATTCACTCCAAATTAATAATGCATGTTACTGACGGTATTCTTTGCAAACTGTTTATATTTCAGTGTGGTAATATTGCTAATTAGTATGGTGACATAACTGCGCGTTGATTAAATACACATTCAGTTGTTATTGGGCTTAGTGCTTTGAAGGTCAAATCTGGGTCAAATGTGCAGTCCAAATGTTGATTAAATATCCTATGGAATCTCTCCAACTCATTAAATTTCTCAAGGTTAGTCAATAATCAAAGGGAATCTTCCCTGGAAATAAATTCTCCACTGGACTGTGAAAGCTCATTACTACACACCAGAGAGGAAGATGCACCAGTTTATTTGGGTCAGTCTCTCAAACCATTAAATACCAAGCACGCTGTAAAGTATCTAAAAGAATATGTTGTCGAATGTGTACACGTGGCATTTATACTAAAGCAAGGCCGATCACTCTCCCCAGCGCTCATACTGGCTTCACACAAGGCGGGTGGGGTTCACTGTGGCGAAGGAGGGTGGAAAATTTGGCGTTCCAGCCAAAACTCCATTCACTTTCAGTGGCACCGAATATCCCAGCCCATGAGAATGGAGGATTTCGGCCGATGGGTTGCATTTTCCAGTCCCACCCACTCCCAGACTGGAAATTTCTAATCTTTAAGTGGTCTCCCAAATTTCCATCCTGCCCCTGACAATTCCTGCAACAGGCAGGACCAGAAAACTTGCCCCGATTTGTCAATGATGAGTTTTATACATAAAACCATCACATTTTGTAGAAATGAAACTAGACCCCATGCTCCCCGCTGTGCCACAATGACCAGTAGATTCAAAGAACAAAGAAAATTACAGCACAGGAACAGGCCCTTCGGCCCTCCAAGCCTGCACTGACCATGCTGACCGACTGAAATAAACCCCCTACCCTGCTGGGGACCATATACCTTTATTCCCATCTCATTCATGCATTTGTCAAGACACACCTTCAAAGTCACTACCACTTCCACTATCTCCCCCATCAACGAGTCCAGGCACCCACTACTCTCTGTATAAAAAATCTGCCTCATACATCTCCTTTAAACCTTGCCTCTCCCACGTTAAACCTATGCCCCCTACTAACTGACTCTTTCACCCTGGGAAAAATCTTCTGACTATCCACTCTGTCTGTGCCTCTCATAATCTTGTAGACGTCCATCAGGTCCCCCCTCAACCTCCGTCACTCCGGTGAGAACAAATCAAGTTTCTCCAACCTCTCCTCATAGCTAATACCCTTTGTACCAGGCAACATCCTGGTAAATCTTTTCTGTGTCCTCTCCAAAGCCTCCACATTCTTCTGGTAGTGTGGTGACCACAATTGAACACTATATTCCCAGTGCGTCCTCACTAAGCTGCAACATGACTTGCCAATTTTTAAACTCAGTGCCCTGGCTGATGAAGGCAAGCGTGCCATATGCCCTCTTGACCACATTCTCCACCTGCATTGCCACTTACCTGGGTGTACAGGTACCTGTGTACCTGTACACCCAGATCCCTTTGCCTATCAATACTCTTAAGGGTTCTGCCATATACTGATTCAGGGTGGGAACTGCTCGCTGGGTTTTGTACAGGGGGATTTGGGCATTGGCCATCTGTGAGTAATATATGTTGTAATAGACCCTCAAGAGTCAGCAGCACCCCAACAATCAAAGGGAAGTCTGTCCTCTGATCTGGCTTCTGGCTTTTGTTCCCCCCATGGTGGGACCCCTGGCCAGAAGGCATTCAGCAGAACAGCAAGATCCCAGGCCAAAAGTCTCAGCCTAGGTTTCACTTGTGCCTGGAGCAGAATACAGACACACACAGCTCTGCAGCTGTCTTCATGTTTCCTATCAATGTATATTTGTTCACATCTGCCTGTTCTTAATAAATGAAGCCAGAGTGCCTTTTGGCCTTTATATTATTGTAACACATACACAGCCTGGGAATTCCACCTGTACCCATTAACCAACTCTCACACACACTATTGAGCCCCAGGCCTGAGAACTTTCAATCAAATACATTCCCACAGTGACTGAGAATTCTTCAATCAATTAAATCCACGTATCAGTGTAATTTAGAGGAGACGGTGGTGTAGTGATAGTGTCACTGGACTAGCAATCCAGAGACCCAGAATAATGCTCTGGGGACCTGGGTTCGAATCCCATCACGGCAGCTGGTGAAATTTAAATTCAATAAAAGTCTAACAATGAAACCATTGTCGAAAAACCCATCCGGTTTGGGTGGCAGGGTAGCACAGTGGGTTAGCATTGCTGCTTCACAGCTCCAGGGACTTGGGTTCGATTCTCAGCTTGGGTCACTGTCTGTGTGGAGTTTGCACATTCTCCTCGTGTCTGCCTGGGTTTCCTCCGGGTGCTCCGGTTTTCTCCACAGTCCAAAGATGTGCAGGTTAGGTTGATAGGCCATGCTAAGAAGTTGCCCTAGGGATGTGTAGGTTAGAGGGATTAAAGGATAAATGTGTAGGGATAATGGGGGGTAGGGCCTGGGTGGGATTGTGGTTGGTGCAGGCTTGATGGTCTGAATGGCCTCTTTCTGCACTGTAGAGTTCTGTGATTCTTTGGTTTACTAATTCCCTTTAAGGAAGGTAATCTGTTTTCCTTACTTGGTCTGGCCTATATGTGACTACAGAGCAATATGGTTTTAATCTTAAAGCTGTTCTCTGAAATGGGGTCAAGGGATGGGCAAATAAGTGTTGGCTCATCCACATTGCCTGGATAAAAAAAAAAATTCAGAGTTAATAATGAGGCTGCTCTTCTGTGATAGAGAGAAAGAAAAGGAAACTTCTCACTGCATCATTGGGTAAAGGGGAACTGTAAATAGTTGGTATGCTTCAGAGTCATACGCTGATGCCTTTGTAACTGCTGTCCGCTGTGATGGCAAACAGATGCCTGTTATGCCAGCTAATTGCGAGAGGCAGGGAGGGTGGTGAACACCAATATTCCCGCTGTGTCCAGCCAGTACAGCATGCATGAGATCACGCAAAATAATTGCACACTGAAAAAAAAAGCACGCCTTGTGCAACAATCACAAGTTAAAGGGAACATAGGCAAAGTCTTAAAATATTTAGTATTGTAGCACGCAAAAATGGGCTGCGCGGTGGTTAGCACGGCTGGCTCTCAGTGCCAGGGACTGGGTCCAATTCTGGCCCTGGGTCATTGTCTGTGTAGAATTTGCATGTTCTCCCTGTGTCTGCATGGGTTTCCTCCGGGTGTTCTGGTTTCCTCCCACAGTCCGGAAGGTGTGCGGATTAGGTTGATTGGACGCGGTCAATTGCCCCTTAGTGTCGAGGATTGGCTGGGTAAGTATGAGGGGTTACGGGGAAAGGCCTCAGTGGGATTATGGTTGGTACAGACTCAGTGGGCCGAATGGCCTCCTTCTGCACTATAGGGATTTTATGATTCTATGAAATAACTAAAAAATTAAATAACTACTGACTGCAAAGCCTCTGGGTGGAATTTCCCTAAAAAAAATGTCGAAGTGTCAGGTTCTAACTGACAACCGGTGTGTTTCACCCTAGAGAAACAGCCATGTTTTCTCTCTAAATTTTCTGACCCTTTGGTGCGGCATGGCAGCACAGTGGGTTAGCATTGCTGCCTCACAGCGCCAGGGGCCTGGGTTCAATTCCTGGCTTAGGTCATTATCTGTGTGGAGTCTGCACATTCTCCCTGTATCTAAGAGGGTTTCCTCCGAGTACTTCAGTTTCCTGCCACAGTCCAAAGATGTGCAGGTTAGGTGCATTGATCATGTTAAATTCTCCCTCAGAATACCCAAACAGGCGCCGGAGTGTGGCGAATAGGGGATTTCCACAGTAACTTCATTATGAATACGAGTCCGTTGAGAAGGCAAAAAATTTTTTTTTGCTTTTTGTTTTGGACAAAGTTTTAGGCGGGAGCTTGGTAAAAAATGACAGAAAATGATGCGGAATTTTTCCACCTTGCCTGCCACGGGAATTGTAGCGAGCAGGACAGAACCATTCAAAGGTCCATTGACCTCAGGTGGGACTTTCCGGTCTTGGGGTGAGTGTGGCTGGAAAATCCTGTCTCACATGTTTCCATACCAGCCCAGCATGGCATTGCAGTGTTTTCTTCCTGTGTACTTGGGCTGCGGGGCCAAGTTGACAAGTTTATTGACCGTGACCAGTTGTCCAGAGAAGATGATGGTGATCGTTCTTCATCCACTGCAGTCCTCTCGGTGGTTCTATCCCCACATGGTGTGAGTTAGGTCGCAATCTCTCTGACGATGAAGGAACAGTGATATATGAGCAAGTCAGAGGACAGCGATTCAGATGGAATTTGAATTATTTCTCCCGTCCTTTTCACCAGCTTGATTCCAGGGATGAAGGATTTGTCTTATGAAGAGCGATTGAGCAGTTTAGGTTTATGCTCACTGGAATTTGGAAGGGCTAATTGAGATATAGAAGGCACTAAAGGAGATTGACAGGGTCGATGTAGAGTGGAAATTTCCCCTTGTTGGACATTCTAGGACGAGAGACCATCATTTTGGGCTAAGTGGTGGTAGATTTAAAACAGAAATGAGGAGGAATTACTTCATTCAAAGAGTGGCAAATCAGTGGAATTCTCTAGCCCAGAGTGCAGTGGATACTGGAACGCCAAACAAATTTACACAGATGGATAGGTTTTTAATTAGTAGCAGGTTGAAGGATTGTAGGGAGTGGGCAGGAAGGTGGAGATGAGGCCTGAGCCTTTAGCTGTGACTCAAAACAAGTAAGATGCCTTTAATAGAACATAGAACGTTACAGCGCAGAACAGGCCCTTCGGCCTTCGATGTTGTGCCGACCAATTAAGAAAAAGCAATGACCCTCTAAACTAAACCATTCCCTTTTCATCCATAAACCTATCTACTGACCTCTTAAACGCCACCAAACTTGGCGCATCTACAACTGCAGCAGGCAGGGCATTCCATACCCTTACCACCCTCTGGGTAAAGAACCTACCTCTGACATCCGTCCTATAACTACCACCCCTTAATTTAAAGCTATGTCCCCTCGTGCTAGCTTTCTCCATCCTAGGAAAAAGGCTATCACTGTCCACCCTATCTAAACCTCTAATCATCTTATATGTTTCAATAAGGTCCCCTCTTAGCCGCCTCCTTTCTAACGAAAACAACCTCAAATCCTCAGCCTCTCTTCATAAGACCTGCCCTCCATACCAGGCAACATCCTGGTAAACCTCCTCTGTACCCTCTCCAATGCCTCCACATTTTTCTTACAATGCGGGGACCAGAACTGTACACAATACTCCAAGTGCAGCCGCATTAGAATTTTGTACAGTTGCAACATGACATTGCGGCTCCGAAATTCAATCCCCCTACCAATAAAAGCTAAGACTCCGTATGCCTTCTTAATAACCTTATCGACTTGATTGCCAACTTTCAGGGATCTATGTACGTGTACACCAAGATCCCTCTGTTCTTCAACACCATTAAGAGTCCTACCATTAGCCCTATACTCTACACATTTGTTATTCCTGCCAAAGTGAATTACCTCACACTTTTCCACATTAAACTCCATTTGCCACCTCTCGGCCTAGCTCTGCAACTTGTCCAAGTCTCTCTGCAAACTATAACACCCCTCTTCACTATCTACCACTCCACCGACTTTAGTGTCATCTGCAAATTTACTAATCCATCCTTCAATACCCTCATCCAGATCATTTATAAAAATTACAAACAGCAGGGGCCCCAAAACAGATCCCTGAGGTACACCACTTGTAACCGAACTCCATGATGAATCTTTATCGTGAGCTGTGTCTCAGTGACAGCAAAGCAGCAAAAAAAACACAGAACATCAATTTTGCCGAACTTGCAAAAATGTTTGCACATCTAATGTGTTGTAAATGTTTCTGACTCGGTTGGAGTGTTGCACCATTGCTGAACATGAATTGCTTGTTCGAGTTCAGAATTGGAAGTTTCACTGTGCTGTTACAACTCATTAGAATGGGCTCATTTCCTGAAATAGCCCTCTTTTACAAGCTTGCCTCATTGCCCATACTGGTAATTCAATGTCACTGTGTACTCCAAGGCATTGCGTGAGATTCCCGATACACTCAGAAATTTCTTTTGGATGATTTTTACATTCGAGCAGTTAGCGCTGCAATATCGGAACACTTTACAATTTCAGCCACCTGGTCCAACATGAGTTTTCTTTTCCATGAAGACCGTTCTCTGAATTTGGTCAAAAGATTAAATTATTTTGTTCCCATTGGTTTAATTAGCAATAATCCTTCCAGTAGTGTTTCTGTGATTGAAAAGAAGTTATTTCTTTTGTTGCGATGACTTAATAACACATGTGCGAGCCATTCTCAGCTCCCTGGATACTTCAGTGTGCTTTTTTTTTAATGTTAGCGCTTAGTTACATGTGGAATGTTTTTGTCATGTTTGTCTGGGTCTCTCTACATTAAGAAATACTCCAAACAATACTTAAAATCAGAGTGTTTGATGTGGCACATGGAGAGGAAATGGATTTGTTACGCTGTAGTAGAGACACTGATCTCCGATCTCAGCAACACAAATCAGAAGTCAATCTTATAATGGAAAATCAACCCATTGCCTTGCACTCATGGTTACAGATAAAGGTCTAATTCGCTAGCATTCACCCATTTCACTCTTTGTCATAACTCTTTGGCTTTAACTTGCAATCTTTGGGCTATGTGTTTACTATTGTGAGGAATAATGAGTAAGGCAGTGTTTGGATTGAGGCTGATAAGTGGGCTAACCCAAACTGATGGGATTTCCTTGAAGGAAGAACACAGAAAAAGCATAACGTTCTAATTTTTAGGCCACAGCTCTGGGTGATAGATTCATAGCATTGATAGTGAAGAGAGAAGCTGGGGGGAATTTGGTCATTGACTAAGAGTCAATATAGACAGGAAGGGAGGGTGTAGACCCTCAGCACCATTGCCAGCATATCCCACTCTATTACCCCCCTACCTTGGCTTTCAAGAGATCTTTTTTAAGAGTGATTGGATCTGAAAAAAAGGACTCTCCCCCGTGGACACTCCCCACATTTTGCGGGAACTTATCTCATCCCACCCCCCCACAGACACACTAACCCCTCCACACCCACAGACATGGGGAAACCCCTCCAGCCCATGGACATGGGGAACACCATCACCCCCACCCTCCACAGACGTCACTAATGGAAGCCCCCCTCGCCGCACACAACTGTCCAAACTCAGTTTGTGTAGATGGCTACGTGGGGAGTAGGATCAGTAGGTTTGCCGATGATAGAAAGATTGGCCAGGTTGAGTGTCTTGGTTACAGAGTGATATAGACAAGATGGTCAAACGGGTGGACAAGTAGCAGATGGAATTTAACTCTGAAAAGTGTGAGGTGATACACTTTGGAAGGAGTAATTTGACGAGCAAGTATAGTATGAAAAGTCTACACTGGGAAATTCTGAAGAACAAAGGGACCTTGTCCATAGAGCTCTGAAGGCAAAAAGGCAAGGTAATGGGTGAAAAGGGCATTTAGCAGACTCGCCTTTATCAATTAGGGTATAGATTACAAAAGTAGAGTGGTCATGATGAAGTTGTATAGAACTTTGGTGGAGTACAGTGTGCAGTTCTGGTTGCCATGGAAGGATATGAACACATTGGAAGGGAGTGCAGAGGAGATTTACCAGGATGCTGCCTGAGATGGAACATTTAAGTTATGAAGAGAGATTGGATAGGCTTGGGTTGCTTACTCTGCAGCAGAGAAGACTGAAGGGTGACCTGATTGAGGTGTTCAAGGTTATGAGGTGCACGGGCAGAGTGGGTAGGGAACAGCTGTTCCTCTTAGTTCAAGGATCAGTTATAAGGAGAGATAAGTTAAAAGTGAGGAGTGGGAAGTTTAGGGGGGAATTTGAGGAAGAATGTTTTTACCCAGAGGGTGGTGATGGTCTGGAATGTGCTGCCTGGGAGGGTGATGGAGGTGGGATGCCTCGCGTCCTTTAAGAAGTACCTGGATGAGCACTTGGCTCGCCGTAACATTCAAGGCTATAGCCAAATGCTGGTAAATGGGATTAGGAGGGCAGATCAGAGCCTTTTGAGCTGGAAGAATTTTATCCAGAACATCCTGGGCTGGATTCAGGCCTCAGTGAGTCTTTTGTTCTCTAAATTTACCACTCTGTGTTCCTTGTGGTTTCAGATTCGCATTGTCTGCCTCAGAAGTGTTTGTTATTGCCATGAGTATACATTGCAAATCTGTAGTAAGTCCTTTGTGATTGGCTTGTTCGAACAGTGCCTCCTATAACACTCTTGAGGGATTTTACGACCTCACTCGGGTGAGACTGGAAATTCCAGTCCAGGGTCAGCGGAGGTTTCCGTGTTGAGGAAGAGCATGCCAAGGAACACCAACAGGTGCTGGAGCGCTGACAGCTCAAATGAGGCAGGGAGACTCTGATCACCGGGCGGTTCACTCGCTAGGAATTGTGTCTGGTTCCATTCCGCATCCAATCCCAAAATTCCTTCCATATTGTCATACCAGAGTGGGGGGCCGGGGTACTCTGTGTAAGTGAATCTTTTTTGGCAGGTAGGAGGGTGATGACGTCTCACTAAGCACCATTATAATGATGCCCTGTTGCAAACTAGTCTGACTCCTACCTAAGCTCCACATGCACGCTGGCACCTGGGCCCACGCCTGTGTAAGGAGTAAGGGATCTGAAACCTCCATTCAGGGCCCTGGGGCAGATGGAGTGGAAACAGAAGGAAATCGGTACAGTAGCACAGCACAGTACGGTACGGTAACACAGTGGTTAGCACTGCTGCTTCACAGCTCTCGGGACCTGGGTTCAATTCCTGGCTCAGGTCACTGTCTGTTTGGAGTTTGCACATTCTCCTTATGTCTGCGTGGGTTTTCTCCAGGTACTCCTGTTTCCTCCCACAGTCCAAAGATGTGTGGGTTAGGTTGATTGGCCATGCTAAGAAATTGCCCCTTGGTGTCTAGGGATGTGTAGGTTAGAGGGATTCAGTGGGTATAATATGGGGGTAGGGCCTGGATGGGACTGTGTTCGATGCAGACTCGATGGGCTTCTTTCTGCACTGTACGGTTCTATGATTCTATGGAATCGCTCGTGGGTTCTGGGGAAGCAATGGTTTCCTTTTCAGTGACACAGTGTTGAGGGACCTCCCTAACTGACTTCAACGTGAAGCATCCCTCCAGTGATAATCAGTGGAAGAGGAATGCTATTTGAGACAAATTTGTCACAGGTAGCTGGTAAAAAAACATTTAATTGCGATAGTGTTTAAATGTTCTGACATAAAAACTTATGAACAGAAAATGTTAAGAAGCTTAAGTATCTTTCTAACTAATGCAGCACTTCATGTGTGTCATCTCAGTGCAACAACAACTTCCTAACTTTACATGGCCTACTACTACATTATAGTGACTCCCCAGGATGTACATCGGAGGCAGAGGGGGCCAGCTGCCTACCATGTCTCATGGCTGCGATGCACGTGGCGGGCATCCTCTGGAGACCCTGGACCATTGAGGGCCCTGACCTGCCTTGAGGTATCTGGGATGTTTTCATGACACCCTCTTCATCCGACTGCCCCTGAGATGCGCCGGTGTCAGGAAGGGGGGAGTCAGAAAGTGTAGCCATTGCCACAGTCTCCTGGCCAGAAGGCCCCAGCCTGGGCTCAAGCCTTTCCTTTTCCCTTGGGATTCCTGTGGGTGTCTCCATGGGATGGCAGTGCTTCTGTAGTGAGCTCCAGAAGCTCCAGCTTCACCGGGTACTGCCAGTCCTGGAAGACCACGTGCGTCCTACCCATGATGGTTGACCCTTTTACAGTGGCTACTTGAGTCGGGGGCCACCTCTCAATGGCTGCAGTAAGTGCCTTCCGAGTCTGGGCGATGATCTACAAGCCCTCTGCCAAGACCCTCTGTAACTGAGCCAGGGCTGCTGCCATAGCCCACTATGTCTCAATGTTGTCCCGCTGGGTCTCCTGCAAGCTCTTAACCACGGGTCGCAGAACCTCAAGAAGCTGTTCAGTCCCTCAGCCATGGCCTACTGTGACTCAGCCATCGTTTGGAGCCTGCCACTAATGGTGAGGATTCCCTGCCTCAGGCTTTCCACTGCAGACGCCTGTGTAGTCTGAAGTATTAGTTCATTTTAATTCAAAGCTACATTACTCTTTGCAACGCTCACATTTAGAAGTTGGGGCAATTGCTTCATGTATTATGCCTTCAGGAGAAGAACAAGCAATTGCTTTTACTTTATGTACTCTGACTAGTGCTGAATCTAATGTTCAGCTAGAAAATGAAACATTGAGTATAATTTTTGCATACATTCTTCACATAGTCATCAATTCACATTATTGACTGATCAGCAGCCCTTTACTATTTCATTTATTCATTCGTGGGACTTGGGCATTGCTAACTGGCCAGCATATATTGCCCATCCCTAGTTGCCCCAGGGCAATTGAAAGTTAACCCATTGTTGTGGCTCTGGAGTCACATGGCGGCCAGACCAGGTAAGGATGGCAGATTTCCTTCCCTAAAGGACATCAGTGAACTGGATGGGTTTTCCGGCAATTGACAAATTTGAATCCAAATCTACCGACAGTTAGCTGAGTTTCTGGATTAATATCAGCAGGCTATTGCCCCTCACCCTAATATGGCAATCATTGTTTTCTACTAGCCAGTTGCAAAGATGGGTGCAATCTTAAGATAAAAAGTATCATCATTGATATTATCAAATAATTTTGCTGCTGTTCTTTATTTTTCGCTTGCAAATCATTTGCCTGTAACCCTTCTCAAGTTCAGTGCCTCTTGTGGGCAATCTGAGTGACCATTCCTCCTTGTTTGCTTGGAAAAGCTCTTGAACAACGACATGAAGGACATCCTGGTATAGTCCGCAAAGTAGAACCAGCATGTATTTATTTCCGGTAGCCGAGTCTAGATGCTCAGATTTAAGAAATAAACCACCGTTATCTCCTTTACACCCTTGGGAGTGGCCTAAAATGCCATGGCAACGATTACATATAGATTTTGCTGATTCATTTGAGGGCTACGTGTTCTTAGTCAGAATTGATGCACACTCAAAGTGGCCAGAAAGTGTTCTCATGAGACCTGCCATATCTGATCAAACCATTTACAAGATTTGGTAAACTGGAGCAGATTGTTAGCCATGATGGTTCACAGTTTACTTCACAAGAGTTTAAGGATTATCTCAAAGTATTCGGCATGTAAAATCCAAAGCTTATCAGGGATTAGTTAAAAGATTTGTACAATCTTTGAAACATTCTTTAAAAGCTTCAAAAGAGCGAGATTTTTTTATGTTGTGTGAGTAGCTTTTAGTCATGTTATAGAAACATTACTCAAAGTATACTTGGATTTCTACTCTTCAGGAAAAAGTTGAGAATTACGCTTGATTTGTTGCAACCTCCAGGAACTTCAGAGATAGTAGAGTCAACAACAATCTCAACTTGGTGGATGAGAAGGGAGGGTAAAACAATGCTTATTTCAACAAGGAGATCGAGCGATGAATGGGAAATGGGTACCAGCCATAGTTTTAACGAAAACAGGTCCAATTTTTTTTTACATGGTTTAAAGCAAAGATTAAATAGTTTGGTGATGCCATGCTGACCAATTGTTGTCATCTCAAATGATTTCTCAAAATCATCTCTAGAAGTACAACTTTAGTTCCTAGTGTTGTGAATGCTGAAAACTCAGTTGTATCTGATTTATTTGAAGATTGTGCCTGTGCTATTGTACCAAGTAAGAATGATGCAAGAATTAGTTCCAGGAGGGGAAGTGTCCACTGAAATTCCAAATCATACCTCTAGGGTTAAGGACAGCCAAATTCCACAACATAGTATTTCACTAAAGAGGACTAGGCACCCTCCTGATCAGCTTTCTTATTGACTGTATATAATGATTAATGATGCATTGTACTATGTCCAGACTATTATTGGTCCTATATATATATATACATATAATATTGTAGTAATTTGTTGCCATGACCATATACGTAAAGGGGAAGGGATGTTATATGTTTAAAAACAGCGCAGGTTGCTGTAAGATTTGATTGCTGAATGTTTTGATAGTGATGTCATTCGGATGTGTGCTAAAGATGCTGTTTTATTTTCAGTTTTGAAATGTGCAGTGAGCAGCTCCTCAATAAAACCTGTTGTGTGTTTGTTGAATCTACAGGGGCAATTCTCATCAAAAACCGGGGGGAGAGGTCTATTCACGCCAGAATTTGACAATCCAGGAACTTTGCGTACGTGCAATGGCACCAAACTGTCAAACTCCCATTTGCTGACCAGCTTAATCGCTGGCCAGCCCAGGACCCCTGCAGTGCTGCCTCTCCAGCCCCCATCATAGTCCAATCACAGGCCCTCACAACAATTCCTGGGCCAGTCCTGATTACAACCCCCCACTCCAGAGTGCCCTGATGCCCAGGCCCCAACCCCTAGCAGTAATGATCTCCAGCAGATCCCCTCCTCCTGGGGTCAGACCCACTCCAGGGGCAGTTCCCCCCTGATAGGCCATCCCCCCCCAGTCTGTTGCAATTGCTGCTCTCCCTCCATTCCAGACTGACCCCAATGCAGAATGGCAACGAGACATCCCACCCTCATCATTTGCACCTAGGCCCTGGCCACAATAGGCCCCGTGCCATTGGCATTGCCTGATTGCCTCCTTCTCCTTCATTCTGACAGGGTCTACATTAGCTCTCCGAAGGTGGGGGGCTAGTTTGAACCCTACCGGAATGAAGTTCACCTGGAGGGGTGGGAGATTCAATTGGGCCCTGAGAGACCCTGAGAATTAGTGAATCTACATATATAAAATAGATTTTAAAATGATTTAGATTACTTACCTGCGGTCCTGGTGGTTTCCAGCGTGGTCTAACCGGTGATTACTCGCCAGCTCTGGGAGCTGCGCGTGTGTTCCCTGTGCATGTGCAAATCCCCATTCAAGGCCAGAGGTGTGTGTCTCCTGGCCAGACCCACCAGGAAAGTGGCAGGCCGGATGGAGAATTGTGGCCTACATGTGCAAACCAAGTCTTTTCTGTTAAAACCCACAACCACTAACATTGTTTGTAATTTTTATAAATGATCTGGATGAGGGTATTGAAGGATGGATTAGTAAATTTGCAGATGACACTAAAGTCGGTGGAGTGGTAGATAGTGAAGAGGGGTGTTATAGTTTGCAGAGAGACTTGGACAAGTTGCAGAGCTGGGCCGAGAGGTGGCAAATGGAGTTTAATGTGGAAAAGTGTGAGGTAATGCACTATGGCAGGAATAATAAATGTGTAGAGTATAGGGCTAATGGTAGGATTCTTAATAGTGTTGATGAACAGAGGGATCTTGGTGTATGTGTGCATAGATCCCTGAAAGTAGGCAGTCAAGTCGATAAAGTTGTTAAGAAGGCATACGGAGTCTTAGCTTTTATTGGTAGGGGGATTGAATTTCGGAGCCGCAACGTCATGTTGCAACTGTACAAAACTCTAGTGCGGCCGCACTTGGAGTATTGTGTGCAGTTCTGGTCCCCACATTATAAGAAAGATGTGGAGGCATTGGAGAGGGTACAGAGGAGGTTTACCAGGATGTTGCCTGGTATGGAGGGCAGGTCTTATGAAGAGAGGCTGAGGGATTTGAGGTTGTTTTCGTTAGAAAGGAGGCGGCTAAGAGGGGACCTTATCGAAACATATAAGATGATTAGAGGTTTAGATAGGGTGGACAGTGATAGCCTTTTTCCTAGGATGGAGAAAGCTAGCACGAGGGGACACAGCTTTAAATTAAGGGGTGATAGTTATAGGACGGATATCAGAGGTAGGTTCTTTACCCAGAGGGTGGTTAGGGAGTGGAATGCCCTGCCTGCGGCAGTTGTAGATGCGCCAAGTTTGGTGGCGTTTAAGAGGTTAGTTGATAAGTTTATGGAAGAGAAGGGAATGGTTTAGTTTGGAGGGTCATTGCTTTTTATATTGGTCGGCGCAACATCGAAGGCCGAAGGGCCTGTTCTGTGCTGTAATGTTCTATGTTCTATGTTCTATTGTTAAGACTTCACAGAGGAGTCGAGCCACTTGTTACAGAATACCAAACTTCTGATCTGCTCTAATAGCCAAGGCTTTTATGAGGCTGGTCCAGTTGAGTTGAGTTTCTGGGCGATGATGGCCCACAGATTGCTGATGGTGGGAGCTCAATGATTGTAATGCCATTGATTGGAAAGGGGAATTTACTGTGCTCCTTTCTTGTTGGAGATGCTCAGAGTTTAACACATATATGATGCAAATAACACTTTCAAATTCAAACCTTGATGTTGCCCAGGTCTTCCGGCATGCTAACCTGGATTGCTTCCAAATGACCTGTGTACGGAGAGCAAAGTAGGCTGAGTCATGCCATGACAGGTTTTGGGTCATGTATGTATGTTCCATTTGGGTCCATACAATCTGAAGCAGCCATGAGCAGTTGCAATGCAGACAATCCAGAATGTCACTGATTCCTTTTTAATTGTTTAAATAAACTGTACACAAGGATTGGAGCAATCTGATTGACATTGAGTTTATGACTGTTGTTTTTGGCAATAATTGAAATACACTTGAAATATGTGCATTTGCGATGCCAAGGCAGACACAGCTATGTGCCAAGTGCTGGAAAATGAGATTAGAATAGTTAGATGGTTGTCTTTGACCAGTGCAGAGGCAATGGGTCGAAGGGCCTTTTCTCTATTGTAGACCTCTGTAACATAGATGCACAATGCGTCCCTGATAGAGCAATGGTTTCACACTGATCCTAGCCACCCTTACACTGTCTGCCAACATTATTAACAAAATTGGAGCCTGCTTCATTCATATATAAATGTTCTCATCATGAAATAAATTGGAGGAAGCTCATGCACCTGAAATAAGACTTTGCCTTGAACATTCTGCAGCCTATTAATCATCTCCAATCAAACTGCTTTTGTTTCTGTGATAGAGAGAGGTAAATGACTATTTGCTTGGGAATCAGTTTAATAATCAGTTTAACAGTTTAATAATTACACGATCAGTTGATTCTCTTTGCTCTGAATCAGAAAGTTGAGTATTCATGCCTGCAGTCTGAGCTCATAATTTAAGTTAATACCACAGCACACGTGCGCAGGGGGAACTCTGTATTGTCAGAGGTGCCATTCTTTGGATGAGATGTTAAATTCAGATCCCATCACCTGGTGGACGTGACAGCTCACAGGATGCTGCATGAAGATGAGCGAGAAGTTCTCTGTGTCCACCATTCCTCCTTTAAACAACATTAATGTTCCTTCTTCAAACAACACACCATGGTATGTACAGTATTGAGAGAGGTCCTGTTACAATACCAGCGAGGAATGTGGAGGATTATCAATAGATCTTGCCCTAAGCTTTATGGGGTGTCAACTCCCTAACTGAATGAGTGGAGGCTCACCCAATAGGAGAGAGTAGTTGGATGGGGTGGGGGTTAAATCTGTTGGTTCAACCTGGGACTGGTGTTCTGTGGGTCCCCTGTTATAGAACATAGAACACTACATCACAAACAGGCCCTTCGGCCCACAAGTTGCGCCGATCATATCCATACCTACCAAGCTATAGAACTACCTGTAACTCCTAATCCCATGAAATCCCATGTATTCATCCAGAAGTCTTTTAAAAGACCCCAGTGAGTTTGTCTCGACCACCACCGACGGCAGCTGATTCCACTCACTCACACCCTCTGAGTGAAAATCCCTTAACATCTCCTCTGTACTTGCTCCCCAGCACCTTAAACCTGTGTATTTGGTTGTAAGCCAGAGGTGTGGCTCTTTATTGTGTTATCTTGAAAAGTTTTTTTGGTGATTGAAGACTGGTCATGGTGGAATTATTGCATGTTCCATTCAAATCAAAATCTTTCTCTCTGTTTGAGTTGTGAGCATGGTAACCTGTCAGTATCCCAGAAGCAGTGAGTGTGTTCATTCAGAAGCCTGAGTGTCTACCTTTCTGACTCACAGCCAAGGCTGCTCTGTAGTGAAAGGAGGACTTGCGTACAAGATAGATGTCTGTAAATGATACCAGAATGAAAATATACTGCCTAGGTGTCAGAAGTAAGTTCTAATTGTTGAGCTGAAGGGACAAATATCTTAGGAGTATTGATATACCCTGAGTGGCAATTTATTCACAGCTCCAGGTTTAAGTCATGTGTTTATATGGTACAATAATAAAAGAAAGAATTAAAAGTTGTACGACTTTAAAAAGAACCTTAATGAATCAACTGTATATTAGTTTGTTTCTTATTTAGTTTTCCTTACTTTTCCTCCAACCTTCCATTTACCCAATCCAACTCTGTTGATTGTTTCTAAAAGAAACATGGATGGTCCCTTTAAGGGGGTGTTCCCTAAGGGCCACAGGGTCAAGCCCGGACCCTATGGAGTGTCATGGCAGGAAGCTAAGCTGCAAGAGCGAGTATCCCAGGGAGCTGTTATTGATGATACAGAAGAGTAATGTACAGTCACATTGTTATTCTGTCTGACCCTGTGTAAATATGTTTGTTGGCAATAAAGTCTTTTGTTCATTAACCTCACCTAATTACCCTCAATTCATTATACTGGCAGCAAGGTAAAACTTACTAAGTCTTTGGGGGTCGCAGTCCACAGCTAATCGGGGAAGAAACTGAAGGGTCAAAAATAAGAAGAAGCAAAGTACAGGCATGTTTGATCGGAAATTAAAACAATTCAATCCCAAAGTGAAAAACTAGGACAGTATATTGACGTGTTACTTCTATGTAGCAAATGATTATTCTGCTCACAGTTTGTGGTCCACAGACTTTAAACATTGCTTGATGCTCCATATACCTTGGCCAGATAGTTGAGCTGGTTAAAAATCATTTCAATCATTATGTTGAGGATGAGTTTCCCTCAGCAGACTGGGAGCCAGGGGTGACAGTCTCAAGCTTCATGGTCAGATTGAGAGGACGAGAAGAGCCCTGTGTGTGCGCCTCAGCTTTCGGAGAAATGTTAGGGGACTGTTTGGTCTGTGGTGTAAACAGACTGATTATACAAAAGGCTGAGACCAAAATCTCTCTGGAGAAAGTTGTAGGGTTAGCCCAGGCGATTGAATGTGTAAGCGAGTTACAAGGTGCGCCAAATGAGGTAAATCGCTTGTGGTGGGAAATAGCTGTTATGAAAGGCAACCCAATGTGGTTACTGAAGAGACCAATAAAAGGGATAAAAGATCAAGGACAGGCGCTTGTTTTCAATGTGGACCTGAACCCTTCCAAGATGCGTACTGATGTGTGGCTCAGATCCAAAAAAAAGAATCAATTATAACCCTGGTGTAGACTGAAGTTAACTGGATAGAATATGCAAAATAACCCCAAAGGGGCTAGTTTAACCCCTTTGAAGAAACTAGATGAGGACCCCGATAAGAAAACATATTGACTGAACAGGACTATTTATTGGCTATATCTTTCTAATATTAGTAGACACACACTTAAAGAGTTGGGCTTTCCAGTTGTGCCCACTCCAAGACTGGGAAAAGCCCGCCCATGTTCAGTGGACCTTTCCATGGTCTGCCCTTCACTTGCTCCGATTCCCGACTGGGTGTAATGGGAAAATTTGGCCCAAAGTATCTGGATGTCCGGTCGATGCAGTTACTGCCATCATCGCTAAATTGAGACAAATCTTCATCATTCATAATAAATATTTCTCTTCGGTATTCACGCAGAGTGCTGGAAATGTAGCTATGGAGAACACTGAGGTATAGGGTTGCAAATTGGGAAGTATTGTAGTAGATAGGGAGGATGTGCTAGAAATTCTCGAGGGTTTGAAGTTGGATAAGTCCCCTGGGCCGGACGGGATTTACCCTAGGATTCTCTGGGAGGCAAGAGAGGAGATTGCAGAGCCTCTGGCTCTGATCTTCAGGTCCTCGTTGGTTACGGGTGTGGTTCCGGAGGACTGGAGGATAGCGAATGTGGTCCCATTGTTTAAGAAGGGGAAGAGAGACCTTCCAGGGAATTATAGGCCAGTGAGTCTTACTTCTGTTGTGGGCAAGGTATTGGAGAGAATTATTAGGGATAGGATTTATAGTTATTTAGAGAGAAATGAATTGATTGGGGATAGTCAGCATGGTTTCGTGAAGGGTAGGTCATGCCTTACTAACCTCATTGAGTTTTTTGAGAAAGTGACCAAAGAGGTGGATGGGGGTAAGGCGGTTGATGTAGTATATATGGACTTTAGTAAGGCGTTTGATAAGGTGGCCCATGGAAGACTTCTGCAGAAAATGCAGATGTATGGGATAGAGGGTGATTTAGCTAATTGGGTTAGGAATTGGCTAGCAGATAGAAGACAGAGGGTGGTGGTTGATGGGAGATATTCATCGTGGAGTTCGGTGACAAGTGGTGTACCTCAGGGGTCTGTTTTGGGGCCCCTGCTGTTTGTAATTTTTATAAATGATCTGGATGAGGGTATTGAGGGATGGATCAGTAAATTTGCAGATGACACTAAAGTCGGTGGAGTGGTAGATAGTGAAGAGGGGTGTTATAGTTTACAGAGTGACTTGGACAAGTTGCAGAGCTGGGCCGAGAGGTGGCAAATGGAGTTTAATGTGGAAAAGTGTGAGGTAATGCACTTTGGCAGGAACAATAAATGTGTAGAGTATAGGGCTAATGGTAGGGCTCTTAATAGTGTTGAGGAACAGAAGGATCTTGGTGTATGTGTCAATAGATCCCTGAAAGTAGGCAGTCAAGTGGATAAAGTTGTTAAGAAGGCATATGGAGTCTTAGCTTTTATTGGTAGGGGGATTGAATTTAGGAGCCGCAGCATCATGTTGCAACTGTACAAAACTCTAGTGCGGCCGCACTTGGAGTATTGTGTGCAGTTCTGGTCCCCACATTATAAGAAAGATGTGGAGGCATTGGAGAGGGTACAGAGGAGGTTTACCAGGATGTTGCCTGGTATGGAGGGCAGGTCCTATGAAGAGAGGTTGAAGGATTTGAGGTTGTTTTCGTTAGAAAGGAGGCGGCTAAGAGGGGATCTTATTGAAGCATATAAGATGATTAGAGGTTTAGATAGGGTGGACAGTGATAGCCTTTTTCCTAGGATGGAGAAAGCTAGCACGAGGGGGACACAGCTTTAAATTAAGGGGTATGAGTTATAGGACGGATATCAGAGGTAGGTTCTTTACTCAAAGAGTGATTCGGGAGTGGAATGCCCTGCCTGCAGCTGTTGTAGATGCGCCAAGTTTGGTGGCGTTTAAGAGGTTAATTGATAAGTATATGGAAGAGAAGGGAATGGTTTAGTTTGGAGGGGCATTGCTTTTTATTTTGGTCGGCACAACATCGAAGGCCAAAGGGCCTGTTCTGTGCTGTAATGTTCTATGTTCTATGTTCTATCGTATCCCAGAAGTCTTAATATCAGATAATGTCAGATCATTCACAGCGGAGGAGTTTCCAAAATCTGTAAGATCAATTGGCATCGCCACATGAGGTTAGCAACTTACAACTGAATCTCAAATAGGTTAGCTGTACAAACATCCAAAGCTTCAATGAAAAAACAGGTCAATAGGCCTCTATCCTCACCTATAGCCAACTTTCTGCTGCCTACAGCACAACATCAACTGTGACCACTGTGTCACAACAGCTAAGCTAAGCTAAGATAATAAGACACTATTCAAGGACATGTTTGGATACGATATTCCCAGATTTGGTGGGAAGGGTAAAGGCTCACCATGCCTCTCGGAAAGAACATCATGACTTAAGAAAGAAGACAAAGTTTTCCAAGTTTAATAGTGATCAGAAATTTCACAGCAGGATGGACGTAGTGGCTGGTAAGGTCATGGAAAGGACAGGTCTGCTATATTATAGAGAACTCAGTAAGAATTTAGCAACACCAATTTTAAATCCAACCAATTTATTTGATAGTAAATCTGCGAGCTTTCGACACTCTCGTGTCTTTGTCAGGCACATGCAGTGCCCCCAGTCCAACGCCGGCATCTCTACATCATATTATAGAGATACAAGGATATCAGGTCAAAAAGCACGTAGACCCTGGATTGATGAGTTTGTCTTTCAGCACAACCTGACTTGATTCTTCATTTCCAGATGAACCTAGTTCATATGTGACACATTCTACTTGTGTTTGGAAGTCACCGAATCGATGACACTTATGACAAGTTGTCTTGGGGGTGTTTCCCTGATATTCTTTTTGAAAATTGTTGCTCACGCTAATGATGTTTTCTTTCTGTTTCCTCATTAGGTGACTTCAGCAGTTAAGGAGGACGAAGTGTGGTGACACGGCCCCCTTAAGGGAGTGTTTCCTAAGAGCCCATGTGGTCGGATCGAACACTATGGAGTGTCGGAGTGGAAAGCTGAGCTAATCGAGTGTGAGAGTGCTATCCCGGGCCTGGAGAAATCCGCAATTGGAGGCAGGAAGGGGTAGTGTACAGTCACATGATTATTCCGACCCTGTTGTAATTATAATTCATTGGCAATGTGGCTTTTATTTTTAGCCTCGTTGAGTCGCTCTTGATTTATTACAATGAGGAAGAACTGGAAAATGTAATTTTCTTTTTAAAATGTATCAAAAAAGAGGTGTAAATTAAATAAAACTACACTTTCTCATTTATCATTGATTTCTTTGTAAACTATTGTCTTAATGATAAAATAACAAAAAAGTCTTTTTATATTCATTCAAGGGTTGTAGGCATCATGGAATTTGGGCATTATTGGCTGTTACGGATGGTGTTCCAGCATGTTGACCCAGTGATAGTGAAGGAATGGTGATATGTTCCCAAGGCGGGATGGTGTGGTGCTATTTCCAGGTATGTGCTGTTTTTATCCTTCTCGAGGTCATGGGTTTGGAAGGTGTTGCCTCAGGAGTCTTGGTGAGTTCCTGCAATGCATCTTGTAGAAGGTACACAATGTTGCCACTGTTTATCAGTGGTGGAAGGATTGAATGTTTGTGAATGGGGTAGCAATTAAGACTGGGCTGCTTTGTCCTGGATGATGTCAAGCTTCTTGATGCTGTTGGAGATGCCCTCACCCAGGCATCAACACCACAGGGTGTCCCAAAGCACTTCATCATCAATAGGGTGCTTTCAAAGTGAACTCAGGGTTGTGGTGTTGAGAACATGGCGTTTCAGTAATCTGTTGGTTGAGGGATTAATGTTGGGTTGGAAACTGGAGAGAAATCAGCTACCCTTCCTCAAGTAGTGTTCTGTGATCTTTTACATTCAACGAATAGGGGAAGCAGGATCTTTATTTAATGTTTCATCGAGAAGACAAGCATCTCTGGCAGAGCAGCAATCCCTCAACGCTATTTTGAGATTGTCAGCTTAAACTTTGTGCTCCATGTACAAGATGCATTGCAGGAACTCACCGAGACTCTATGATTGCATTTACATGGGTAAGATGGATACAGAGGGATATGGGCCAAATGTGGGCAATTGGGATCAGTTTAGGGGTTTTTAAAAAAAGGGCGGTATGGACAAGTTGGGCCAAAGGGCCTGTTTCCATGCTGTAAACCTCTCTGACTGCAGGAGAAGGACTTGAAGCCATAACGTTTGGACTCAGAGGCCAGGGTGAACCACAGCTAACAGAAACATCAAACTGAGTCCCAGGCATTGTGGCCTTCCCATTGGGTAAAGCTGCTGCTGAATCAGCTGACTGAAGAATATGGGGCCCAGTTTTATCACAGTCTGGAGTTGACCTGCCTCATTTTCATCAGCGGGGAGGAAGGCTGGGAGAAAGGGGAGTGAATGATTGTCCTCAATAGGCTGAATCCCGCTGATCCAAATACACAACTGCAGAGAAATCAGCACCTAATCTTTACCACATTATTTGTAAAAAACAAAAAGTTAACAGATGAGAAAGTTTTAAATGTAGTGGGATTCCTCAACACAAGTTGACAGTTTCTCAAGACCAGATGCTAATTGTTGTTACCTCAGGTTCTAAACTCTTTGCTGGGCATCATGGTCTTTCGCCAAGCTGTCTCTCCCACTCCAACCATGAGTTGGCAATTGTTGCTGAAATATATCAATAATAAAGTGTCATCTTTTACACAACCTTGCTATTTCTTGCTAATTTTCACATCGCTGCCACTTTGTCAAGAACTGAGACCCCCATTCTGGAATGATCTAGCCTACTTTAACCATGTTTGTATCACTTGCTCCAGTATCCAACTGGCTTGGAAAGAATATAACTCTGGCTCCAGAAAAGTTACTTTCGAGTTTGTGCCTTGCATTTTCCACCTTATTCTGATTATTTTAATCAATTTAATCCCTCTGCAATGGCATGGCCAATTTTTGAACTGGCTATGTGGTTGCGAGAAGGGAGAAGGATTAGATTATCAGAGAAACGCGATATGTTGTCCATATGTTATTCAGTTGTATTTACGATTTCAAAGTTTACCACATGATAAAAATCACCAATCAAAGATATGTAATATGGTTATTTTCCAAAATTCTTTGGTCTCTGGAATAATTCCTACAGATTGGAGGGTAGCTAATGTGAGCCCGCTATTCAAAAGGGAGGCAGTGAGAAAACAGGGAACTACAGACCAGTGAGCCTACGCTGGTACTGGGGAAGTTACTAGAAAATATTATCAAGGATTTCATAACTCAGCATTTGGGAGGCAGTAGAATAATCAGATAAAGTCAGCATAGATTTACAAAATGCTTAATGAACCTATTGGAATTCTTTGAGGGTGTAACTAGTAGGGTTGACCGAGGAGAACCAGTAGATGTGGTTTATTTAAATTTTCAGAAGGCTTTTAACGAGGTCTCACATAGCAGACTACTATGTAAAAGCAAAAGCACATGGGATTGCAAGCAATGTCTTGAGATGGATAAGAAGCTGGTTAGCAGGTAGGAAGCAAAGAGTTAGCATACTCAATGAGATCTTGGAGTCCTCTTTCATCAGCTGCTGAAAGTAAATTCACAGATGCAGTAGGTAGTAAAGAAGGCAATTGGTACATTGGCCATCATAGCAAGAAGATTTGAGTAAAGGGATAGGAATGTTTTGCTGCAATTGTATAGGCTTTTGGTGAGGTCACACCTGGAATATTGTTGCAGTTTTGGTGTTCTTATCTGAGGAAGGATGTCTTTGCTATAGAGAGAGTATAGTGAAGGTTTACCAGGCTGAATCCTGGGATGGCAGGTCTGCCATATTAGGACAGACTAAGACGGTTAGGATTACATTCACTGGAGTTTAGAAGAGTGAGAGGGGATCGCATAGAAACTTATAAAATTCTAATGGGTTAGACAGGGTAGATTCAGAAAGAATGCTCCTAATGGTGGGGGGAGTCCAGAGTTTGAAGATGAAGGGTAAACCTTTTAGAATTGAGCTGAGGAGTAATTTCTTCACCCAATGAGTGGTGAATGTGTGGAATTCACTAACACAGAAAGTAACTGGGGCCAAAACATTGTATGATTTCAGGAAAAAAAATTAGATATAGGGCTAAAGGGATCAAGGGATATGGGGGAAATGGGGAATCAGGATATTGATTTTGATAATCAACCATGATCAAGATGAATGGCAGGGCAGACTCGAAGGGCCGAATGGCCCACTCCTGCTTCTAGTTTCCACGTTTTCTGCGATGAGTTCCATATATAATTCACCTCAATATTACGAAGCTTGCTAACAGGCTATTATTTTTGTATCTTCTCCTCGATGTAATTTATCTTGTAATAAACTTGGCTGCTTCGGGAACTCCTCTGCCAAACCCAGGCTGCGAAGATGTAGTGACAGGGTGTAAACTCTGATTAGGAATACAACACATACTCACTGCCAAATATCACAGCCACATCTCCATATATAAAGGAATGTAAAACTTTCCAGTTTACGAGTGAAAGTTTACAATCTCAGCTGTTTCGTTCAGGGACCTGAAGACCTAGTTACCCACTAACCCTTAATTCCTTCCGATTCCCAACTCTCAAATCCAGTGAGAACCTCCAACGGCACCTGTCAGTCAAACCCACTCCTGCAGTTCCAAGGTATTATATTATTTCCCTGATAATGGACTGACTCAGTCGAGCAGTTTGGAGGGAGAGAAGGAGGGAGGGAGCACTTAGGTTGTGGGTATTAATGCTTCTCTAAAAACTGACTCAGGACTCCGTGATGCTGGAGGATCTGTCTACGGTTAACGCTGCTGCTCACTCCAAAGAGTAGTGTTGTTCATGTCATAGAATCATAGAATCCTATAGTGCAGAAGGAGGCCATTCAGCCCATCGAGCTTGCACTGACCACAATCCCGTCCAGGCCCTATACTCATAACCCCCATCTGCATTTACCCTAGCTAGTCCCCCTAACACTAAGTTAGCATGGTCAATCAACCTAGCCCACACATCTGTGGACTGTGGATGGAAACTGGAGCACCAGGAGGAAGCCCACGTAGACACGGGGAGAACATGCAGGCTCCACACAGACAGTGACCCAAGCTGGGAATGGAACTCAGGTCCCTGGCGCTGTGAGGCAGCAGTGCTAACCACTATGCCACCTGAGTTTGATAGTTTTTTGGTAGGCAAGGGTACCAAGGCATAGGGTTCCTCCATCACAATGTTAATCATGGTCAATATGTCCAGAAATCATGGTGCAGATATTCTGGTTTTTGGATGGTTGGAGACTGGAGATGCATTTCAAAACCCCTCAGAAATCTTAATTACTGAGTCTGTGGGAATTGCTCACACATTTGGATTTCCAATTAATAATTCCCCTGCTACCATCTGAAAAAGTTTCCAACTCTTCCACTCAGTTACCTAGATAAGGTTTAAAGCTTATTTATTAGTCACAAGTAGGCTTACATTAACACTGCAATGAATTGCTGTGAAAATCCCCTACTCACACACTCAGCGCCTGTTCAGATACACTGAGGGAGAATTTAGCATAGCCAATGCACCCTAACCAGCACGTCTTTGGACGGTGGAGGGAAACCGGAGCACCTGGAGGAAACCCACGCAGACATGGGGAAAATGTGCAAACTCCATTCAGTCACCCAAACAGCGAATCAAACCCAGGTCCCTGGCACTATGAGGCAGCAATGCTAACCACCGTGTCACATGTATATACCCACATACGTGCGCGCGCACATATGCACATTCACACATACACTATCACAGTCATGCACACACACGTATTCACATTAATACACACACAACCATATGCACACAGACACATATTAACACACTCACACACACACACACATACACACACACACTTGCACATTCTCTCACATACACACACGCACATTCATATACACAGTCCTACCGATACACAGACACACACACATTGACACACACACATACACATATACTTGCACATTCTCTCACACACACTCACATGCACAGTCACAGTCTTACCGACAAACACAGACACACACATACTGACACATAGACACTCACGCACGCACTCACACACACGCAGAGTCATACACACACAAAGACTTACATGCATACTAACACACACACAGTTCAGAATTTAAGTATCAATCTAGATAATGACCTCAGCTTTCTCCAATAGGTTTTGAACCTGTCCTCGTGTTACAGAGAAACAGCAGCTCCTCTGAAAATGCTACACTCTTTCAGTACTGCATTGGAGTGTCAGTCTAGATTACATGCTGAATCTTGAAGCTCGATTTGCAGAACTTCCTGATATTTCTTGAAAGGGTTGGGGATTATTTAAGGGTCTTTTCCCTGGGCTGAATCCTGGCATATTTGTCCCCTTGTCCCCTTCTAGGGAGAAGAGATTTCTGGGGGTCTTCATAATACTCAAGCTTCCCTTAAACAATAGACTGAAGGGACATTGTTGCATTCCCAGCCTTCGGGGTCCAGATGAGTCTCTGGGGCAATGCCAGCCCAGGCCTCCTGATCGCCAGTTGCACTGGTCATTTTTGCTGCCTTGCCCTAAAGTATTGTTTGCATTTCATATTTTATGGTCTTCCACTGGAATCTAATTACAGGGCACTGGGAACATGTTCCACATGTGGACTTGCTTGGAGCCATTGTTATCTGCCAGATCTGTATGCAGTCAGGTTCATTTACAAAGGTCAGGTGGCTGACTTCCAACTGTTAATAGCGGTAAATGTGAATCACTTTCACCAGCTTACTGTTGGATGGCGTTGTGCACTGATGGCCTTTTTTAGCAGTAACTGTATTGTCTGCCAAGCCAAACATGGAGCCCATCGTGCCCTGCCAAATCATTCATGCTTTTACCAGGACTTGAATGAAGCTTTCTCTGATTAGTTGGTAAGTGCACAGTCCATGTGCAACCAAGCTTTCTGGGCCAAAAAGAACTCCCAGATTCCTTACCGCTAACATGGCAGCAAAGGTACTCAGCATCCCTGGGCTAAAAGAAAGGAGAATTGGCAGTGATTCTGACTCCACTCAGCAATATATTCATAGCTACAGACTTTCTCACAATAACTTGCACGTCTTTCCTCACATGACTTGTCTCAAGCAATATCACCTCCAGTTTCTTCCACTTACCTCTTCCTCACCCACGCATCGTCCTTGCCAGTGACAGATTTTCCAGGTACAAAGAACAACACAGCACAGGAAACAGGCCCTTCAGCCCAATAAGCCCACACTGTCATTTTAACATTGTGAGTGCCCTCTTCTACCTATGACCATTGTTGATGCCTGTTGGACTCCACAATAAGGTGGGCAAGTTTAGAGAATTATAACCAGATTGAGGGATTCCTAATTTAGGGACAATTTGTTAATACCAAGCAGCCTAAGAGCACGTTTTTGTACTGTGGGAGGAAACCAAGTATCCAGAGAAAATCCACACGAGCATGGGGAGAATGTGCAAACTCCCACAGACACGGACCCAAATCCATGTATCTGCCCAGCAAACAGTGATAGTCACTGAGCTGTCATGTTGCCCGTCAGCTGGTCCAATTTAAATGTACACTCCCCCCTACATTATTTCTTCCAAAATGCATCACCTTGTATTTATCTGGATTAAATTCCATCTGCCATTTCTCTGCCCAATATATCAGCCTATCCTGCTGTATTGCATGACACTGCTCATCACTATCAGCAAGTCCAGGCATCTTCATGTCATCTGCAAACTTGCTGATCACACCTCTTGCTCCTTCTTTCAAGTCATTTATGTATGTTACAAATAGCAAGGGTCCCAGTACTGAGCCGTGCGGCACAGGGTATGCCAATGTCTTAACCCAATTCAAACTCATTGAATCCCTGAGTTGAGTTTTTGACCTCACATTCTTTCCATCATAAAACTGCATACTTCCCCCTCTGCGACATGACCTGCTTCTGCCCCTCACTCAGCCATTTCACACTTCAAATGCTCATACGTGCTCCCTTCTCTGATCCAAACCCATAGCTCCGATGCCACCAACCTCATCTTCCAGCCTTCATTCCCTCCGGTCTTCCCAAAACTCTGCTTCTCAGATCCATCCCCCACCAGATTACCAATGACATTCACCATTACAATCCTCCTTGATAATTAACATTGTCTCTGTCATCCCAACATTTAGATTCAATAATCTTGAAAAATAGAATCTGTGCAGTGCAGAAGGAGACCAGTCAGCCCACTGAGTCTGCACCAACTTACCGACAGAGCATCCCATCCAGTCTGGGATCACAAAATGCTCCAAGATAAAAATGCACTGTTTTATCTGATCCTTCTCTAGACTCCTTGTGGTCCCAGCCATTGCTCTGTTTGTGTCACTGTTTGGAAAGAGAGCTATTGAGTATGGGATTCCCTGAGTCTGAGGGGAAGATGTCCCACTCTTAATTTGTCAAGGCCGCTCCCAAGTGTACTGTTGCTGCAGAGTAGAGATATCTAAAGTCAACATGGTGCCTCTTGTCTTTTTAACCTGGGTTGGTGACGTGGGGCAGGAAGGGTGGGGTGGGGTGGCAGTGAGACATACATCCTCCCTAAAGTTCACCCCAGCCATTTTCAGATACCGATAGCGACGGCCAACCAGGGATCCTGTTGTTGATCAGTGAACATTGAGTGAAGATTGGATTGGCTTGGTTGGAATTCCTTTCTAACCAGGCCTGGTGGCAGTGTCTGAATGCAACTGTCGAGGTTAAGGAAACCAGTGGGGGCATCGGATGGTGTTGGAAATCCCAGCAGTTAGCTATCAAAGAATATCTGTGTTTCCAGCAGAGAATGAAGATTGAAAGAAGACCAGGAGAAAAAAAAATCAGTACTGCAGCGAAATACATGTCTCAACCGCAACGCTGCCTCTTTGGGTCAATCAGTCCATAAATATTTAATTACATTTTCAGAAGGAAAGAAAGATTCTTCCGGGTGATAATTCAATCAGTGATAGTGTACACAAAATGAACTGTGCAAGGTGACTTTTCCAATTGTACCGAGGCTATCAGTTCTGTAAATGTTATTGTCCTGCTATCCCTTGGGTGTAGCTTCACTGAAAAACCTAATTGGATGCATGTCCTGAATTAATTGAGCCATCTTGCAGCTGGAAAATTGGCCTTTGCCGAAAATAGGAAGAGCAATTAAATCATCCCATCCTTTCATCAAAGTTCTATTTGCGAAGATCATTCTTCAAGCAATTCTGTGCGCTTTTCCACGCTCCCAGAATGAAGTTGCACTCGAAGGAAGGCTGGGGGTTTGGATATTGGGGTGACCCTGTTATAGCCCCAGCCACTCAGAAGCTCACCCAATTTGGATGCACAGGATTACAGAGCTCTCTTTTTAATGGTGTTTCAGCAATGTGTGCATTGGGCTACAGAAGAATGACTACATTTTGAAAAGTGTCATTGCGGTCTTGAGTTTTTTTCCTTCTACTCATCCCACAATTCCGCTCATTCAAGTCCAATGGTGAATGGTGCTGCAAAATAGAGAAACTCTTGAGCTGTAACTTTCTTACCTTTAAAGGTAGTATCTTTGTGTGCGTGAGGCTAATGGAAAATCTTGTACTGAGCGTACACACAACCGCAAGGTGGAATTGACAGGAGTTTAAATTTGCCAGCTGGGTATGAAATTGGCACGGAGATTAGGTAGCCCATTACGGAACGATGGAAACCCCACAACCCCATCTCTCTTTCAATGGAGAATTTTAGAGGAATGTAGACTGGAGGGTGACTCGTTCAAGCTTTACAAGAGGTTAAAGGAACTAATGTATATCTGTGCAAATGGATTATTTCAGTTAAATAGTTTAGGGAACTGCAGAGGGTCACAATCTCAGGATTGATGTGGAAGTGAGGAAGGGAATCTTTCCTCAGAGTTTAGTTGACCGTTGACCAGGCAACCAACTCAAGCAGTTTGTCTACTGAACTCCTTCATGTGAGAGGTTGTTATTGGCTGGGGTGATGATCCCTCACATGAAAAGTACTTACTACGTAACATCAGTCAGAGTAGTCAGTTTGGAGAAGAGAGCAGTCGAGCGTGAGACTCCCTGACTCTGAGGGGTGGATGTTCCAATCTTAATTTGTCAAGGCCGCTCCCAGGATGTACTGTCACTGCAGAGCAGCGATATCTAAAGTCAACATGGCACCACCTGACTTTTCGACCAGGGTTGGTGGCGTGGTGGGGTGGTGGGCTCGGGACCACGGGGAGTGAAACATATATCTTCCCTAAAGTTCACCCCAGCCATTTTCAAATGTTCGTAGTGACGGCCAGGCAGAGGGCCTGTCGTTGATCTGTGAACATTGACTGAAAACTGGGTTGACTTGGTTGGAATTAACTTTCCAACCAGGCCTAGTGACAGGGTCTGAACGCAACTGTGAAGGTTAAGCAAACCAGTCGGGGCATCGGATGGTGTCAGAGCAGTAAACTGGAGTAGTTCTGATTGCCTGATAGGATCAAAAACAAAAATTTATTCCCACTGGACTGGCGATAACTCGGTTTGGGTTGAGGAGTTTCTAGGGATTTCTCGGTTTAGGTTGCGATGGGCAGTTTTTGTTTGTGATGCACTCGACATTTTTGTGCAGGAGGTTCATTGGAACAGTTGGTCTTTTCGTGATGCGATAGCTGTAAGTCTGGAATGCCTGTGTGAAGTTTCCAATCTCTCTATGGGTGGTCAGTACACAGACTGTCTGCTGTACAATTGGCTGTTGTTCAGCTCTGAATCCAACTGGGCCTCAAATCTAAAGATTAAGGGAATTTTTAATTTATGCAGCCCCCAGTGAATGTGGGACAATCAGAAGGCAAGGCAGCTATGCTCCATTGAATTAGATCTGCATCTTGACTCCATCTTCCTCCAGAACCTTTGACGTTCTTGTTAATGCCAATAGAAGTTATAATGGGAAAGGGTGTTTAACTGGTGCCATACCAGTTAAACCACTTTTAACTCATACCAGTTAAAAGTGGTAAAAGTGTTACCCACTTTTATACACTGCTACCCAAAGTCTAAACTCCAGCACAATCATGTGACTATTCATTCATGGACATGGCCAGCATTTATTGCCCATCCCTAGCTGCCCTTGGAGGGCAGCTGAGAGTCAACTACAATGCTGTGGCTCTGGAATCACATGTGGGCCAGACCAGGTAAGGACGGCAGATTTTCTCCCCAAAGGATGTTAGTGAACTGGATGAGTTTTTCCGTCAATTGACAATGGTCATCAGATTCTTACTCCAGGAATTTTTATTGAGTTTAAATTGTGCCATTTGCCATGGCTGGATTCAAACCCAGGTCCCCAGAACATGAGCTGAGTTTCTGGATTAATAATCCACCTAGTGGATAAATACCACTAGGCCGTCTCTATCTCTCTTGTTAAAGCTTCATTTTGGCACTAATCTATCTTGAGACACTGTGGCATTGCTCTCCTCCTACCTGTTCATGCCAATAGTCTTTGTTTATATCCATAAGTAAACTTTGAAGCAATCCCACCGTACTCCCACAAGCAACATCTTGCTACGTTCAAAGCAGAGCTTAATTGCAACTTGCTTCAGTTTCAAGGATTGAACTCCTGCATGATAAAGGAACAGCCATATTAGGTCCAAGTTGGGGGTGAGGGAGAGGTTTACGTCTGTGAACTTGGAGGTGACCTGCTACCCTTGTCCTTCCAGGTGACAGAGGTTGTGAGTCTCTGTTGTGCCGCAGCCAACATAATTTATCTTCCTTTTCAAGTCTGGTTGTTGCACTGTTTAATGTGGTGTCAGGAGAGCGCTGTAAAAGTGAGAGAAATACATCAACATTCGCTGTCAGTGTCAAGAGCGGGCCGATGCTCTGTTAATGGCCCATCTCGTGAACAGAATCTAATCAGATCAAAGTAATTTAGCTGGCACCTCAACGATTAAAATATTAATGCATCCAAGTTTGTGTAGACAGAGAGTGGTTAAAGATTCATACCACTGCTCATATCAAATCCCACACTGACCCTCAGAATCTATCAGTCTTTTATACAACAGGGTAATAGAACCTTTTATTTTCTCTGGTCATCCCAAAATGCTTCACAGCTGAGGAATACTTTAGAAAGGCAGTCAGTGTTATAGGTTAACTGTTTGTCCTTCTATATCTTCATGAATTATGTGGTTTTTAAGTGAATATCTTTGATTATAACTCCTTTACGTGGGGAACAAAATGCCACATGAAGAGGAGCACCTAGCCTGTTAAACAATTCAGGAATCCTCAGAGACTGTATTATCTATGACCCATTGGCCAAAATTCTTCTGACCCAAATGTTGTGTGATTTCAAGAAGAAATTTGATGCAGTTTTTGGTGCTAACAGGGTCAAGGGGGTTATGGGGAGAAGGCAGGCAAAGGATATTGAATTTGATGATGAGCCATGATCAAAATGAATGATGGAGCAGGCTCAAAGGGCCGAATGGCCTCCTTCTGCTCCTAGTTTCTATAATCTGCAGCTTTTCAGACACCACACACATGCTCACCGTGTAACATTACTGAAAGAAAATAGTCACATTTATTTAGCCTTTGCAGCCTGGGGAACAGCCCAAGGCTCTGTGCAGCTAGTTTGGAATGTTTGAATGTAGTCACTGTTGTCATCCAGGAAAAAATGGCAGCAAATTTTCACACAGCAAGATCCCACAAACAGGACAGGGATTATGTTAATCTTTGGTGCTGCTTAAGGAGCAATTGTAAGCCAGAATCTTGGGGCAAACTCCTCTAATAATCGTCCCATGGAATCGGTCAGATCTCCTGAAAGAACAAACATGTCTTCAGAGCACCCAGAAGACTGCACCGCCAACAGCATTCCCTCAGTGTTGCATTGGAGAGTCAGCCTAGACCAGTGATTCCCAACCTTTTATATGGCATGACACGTGTCCGTACGACAAAAAAATTCTTGAGCTGCACCTCCGATTTTCTCTGTCGTTTTCTCTTACTGGGAACTTTTTAACTTTGCCATATCCTCTCTCCTGTTTTTCAAAATCTCTCTACATCTCTCTTGCCTCTCTCAGGGTTTTTGTGCCGTTTTTGCTTTCGCTTTTTGTGCGGACAAATGAGCCCTCTGCCTTCAGCCCCAAGTCCCGTTGCTCATACGTGTGGGTCTGATCAACATTAAAAAAAAATCTAACCCATGCTTGTGCAGCTCCTTCCCAGTCAACACATACATAGAATCATAGAATCCCTGCAAAGAGGCCAGTCAGCCCATCAAGTCTGCACTGACTCTCTGACAGAGAGGCCCTCTGCCCTGCCCTCTATCACACATGTTTACCATCTGACATTTTTGGAGTGTGGGAGGAAACTGGAGCACCCAGGGGAAGCCCACACAACCACGAGAGAATGTGCAAACTCCACACAGGCAGTCACCCAAGGCTGGCGTTGAATCTGGCTCCCTGACACTGTGAGGCAGCAGTGCTAACCATTATGCCACCATGCCACGGGAGGCCTGAAATGTGTTGCATCTTGGAGATGCCAACTATCGAGCTCAAGACAAAAGCTGGTGTGAGTTTAATTACATGAATTTTGAATCATAGAATCCCTACAGAAGGAGGCTGTTTGGCCCATCAAGCCTACACCGACAACAATCCCACATAATCCTTGTAACTCCACTAATTCCCCCTAAATTCAGGTCAATTTAGCATAGCCAATCAACATAACCTGCTTGGACTGTGGCAGGAAACCCACACAGACATCGGGGGAATGTGCAGATTCCAGACAGAGAGTGGCTCAAGCCAGGAATTGAATCCAGGTCCCTGGCCACTGTGAGGCAGCAGTCTGCCACCATGCTGCCATTTTGGATCATACTGAATGGTTTTTCAAGGCACAGTTGGGGGAGTTCTTCATGGAATGCTGATGTGCCATGGCACAATAGCTGGGAATCACTCGGCTCAAGTCTTTGGAGTAGAGTTTGAATCCAGAACCCTCTGACTGAGAGGTGGGGGCAATACAAAGCGAGGCCGAGCTGATAGCATTCCCTCACCTGGAATGAACTCGTGAGTATTCAGGTCATTATTGTCCATATTGAATCCCCAGAATTTGCCAGCGGACTTGCTCCTTAAATGAAAAGACTTGGTGCTGTAATATTGATGCATTATTACTGGGTTAGACTTGCAATGTTATACCAGAAGCTCTCTCATCTACATCAGTCCTGCATTACGTCTATTCTCCAGTGACAACTGTTAAGGCTCCTCGCCAACTGCACGCATCTGCTATGGATAAATTACACATGCTACTGATAATGGGGGTTGCTCCAAGTTATTTGTCACGACTACAGTGATATCATTGCAATCTCTGCTCTAACTAATCCAAAAAGCTGAAGCCAATGTGTTCGCATCCAAATCAGAATGAAATAGACTGAAAGCAACAAAATGGATCAGAATGAGCTGCTCTCTGAAATGGTTAGTTTGCTGTTTAATGCCCTCAAGCACCCAAAATAGACAGCAGGGTGCGGAGTTTCCCGGGTTCAGTTGTGAGGACAGTCTGCTTGGTCTGGGGATTGGCTTCTCTTGAGCAGATGGGAAGAGGGATTATCCAGTCAAACAATTCACTGGAGTCGATGGGAGAAACTTTGGAGAGAGAAGCAAGAACCAAGGATGTGGGTCAGAAAATCCATGTCCCAGTGGTGATGGGGGCACTGGGAAACAAGCTGAAAATCCTGTTGGCTTTCCGATACAATCCCGTCTACGTGGCAAGTTTTTGGGCAAATTGTCACTGGGGATTAGAAACTGGCTCTTTAGAGGTAGCTAGCCAATCGGGTCAAGGTCCAATTATCAGGTGTCATTTGTAATTGCTTAATAACGGATAGACTCGGCACCCCTCACTAAGGCTGCCCACAACTTGGCAGCACACACTCCTAGTCGTAGATCATTGGCGTCTCCATGGTTCCTCGAGGCATCCTTGGTGATTGATGGTGGAATGCGGATGGCAGGGAGAGCATCACTGGCTAGTAGGACTAAGTAAAGAAGGAAGGACAGGCAGAAGGATGTCTTGCTGTGTGTGTTCCAATCCCCGTTTCTCAGTGCTGGGCCTTGGAAGAATCCCTGAGAACCTGCAATTCCCGAGTGGCAAATCCCTCACACAGTGCCAGTTGAATATTGGGATGAAATGGGCATCATTGATTGACTTTAAGGCCTCAAACATCTTTCACTGGTAAGAACATCTATAAACCTCACCACAGATTTAATTGGTACCCATCCTGCCCCATCCAAACTTGGGGAATTAAATTCTGTCCTTTGTGTGTCTTTTACAAAGAGTGGAAATGTCTGAATTAGGATCGGGATTTCTTCCCTTTGCTCTCACCAGGCTAATCACCAGCTGTCGATGAAGCTTCCTGGCAATGTAGAGAATCCACCGCTTTTGTACATCCCCACAACAAGGCCCCAAAACCAGCAGGGCAGACAATTGAATCAGTGTGTGTAGATAATGGGCAGGATGTTGAGCCTACTCTCTCCGTGTGCAGGATCGCAGAGGGGGGCTCAAGATCTGGTGAACCGCTAGCAAGCTCGCTATCTCCGATTTTCGCTGCCCCTTGTTGGCGATGAGCGTGACCCTGGTGAATCTTCCTCCCAGCTGAATCTTCAAACCTTGCCGACGTGATGAAATGTCGACACAGTTTACAACAGGTTCATCCAGATATGAGACTGTCACCCTGCTCCCTTCCAGGATGGGGACATCCTGGGGCACAAAGGTGAAAGATGAGTATACTTTCAGCAGAGAGGAACGTGACCAGGTAGTGGCCTGGCACTATCTACTGACACCCTAGTAGGAGCCTCATGGTGGAGGGATTGATGTTATTGTGGTGGATGGGGCGGGGCGGGGGGGGTTGGTGGGAGGACGGTGGTAATGCTAAATTTTCCTTTAGAGTCCAAATGTATATGGATTAGGTGGATTGGCCATGCTAACACCAGAAGCCCAATGCTGCAGCAGAGTGATTCTATGACAGCTGGTATCAAACAACAAGGACAACCATTGAGCAAGAAATTGGCCTCTGATAATGCACTTTAGATACTTAGACAGCTCAGGGTCAGACAACATGTCGGCTGCAAACAACCCTTTAAAGATAGTCATCTCCCTCCCCACGCAGACTACCCTGCCCCATTGGAGGTCAGCAAGCCCAGGTTGGTGGGGTGTGTGACTTCCTATGAGTCAAGATGCAGGCAGCAAAATGTAGATTTACCTCAGGGTTTACAGAGCAGGTATCAGTATTTTGTTTCAGGAGAACTAGTCATCTTTTTGTTACAACAGACATTAAGCTTGAGGTGGGGGGGGGGGGTTAATCAATCTGAGTTTGTGAGTATGAGCTGCCTTACTGAGTGAGCAGAGGCCACCCAATGGGAAACAGCCAGTAGGGGGTTTTAATATTACCCAGACCAGGTTCCAAGGTGAGCCAGGTGATCAGGGAGCTGCAGAAGGAAGCTCCGCTGTTACATCAAGCTCAGTTTCTCACCTACAAGATTCAAGGTTGGCTCAAATCCATTCCAGAGACTTGAGCGCAAAGCCCAGACCGCCCCTCTCAGTGCAGTACTGAGGGAATGCTGCACTGTCAGAGCTGCCTGTTTCCTCTCTAGAGTAAGTCAGCTGTCCTCAGTGCCCTGGTCAATATTTATTCTTAAATCAGTATTACAAAAAACAGATATTATGGCTATTAACATAGTTTTGCCTGTGGGAGCTTTCTGTGTACAAATTGGTTGATGCACTTCCTATTTAACAGCAGTGGCTACACTTCAAAGGTCAATTCAGTGAATACCAAATGCACCCTGGCAGAGTGATTAGCACTGCTATCTCATAGCACTAGAGTCCCAGGTTCGATTTCTGGCTTGGGCCACTGTCTGTGCAGAGTCTACACATTGACTCGGTGTCTGCGTGGGTTTCCTCTGAGTGCTCCAGTCTCCTCCCACAGTCTGAAAGAGGCACTGGTTAGGTGCATCGGCTGTGCTAAATTCTCCCTCAGTATATCCAAACAGGAGCCAGAGTGTGGTGAGTAAGGGATATTCACAGTAACTTCATCGCAGTGTTAATATAAACCTACTTATGGCACGAGTAAATAAAGTTAAACCTTCAAACTTAATTCACTGACCGTAAAACATGCTGGAAACTCCTGAGTGTGTGAATGGTGCTATATAAATGCAAGTTTTCCTTTTCCACTTATTGAAGAATAACTGGGCTGAGGTGTGTCTCCATTTTTGGCCTCACATCTCGATACACCTAATCTCTGGATGTCTTTGCGATGTGAAACAAATTAAATCTATTATTGATTCACTGGAGGAGTTGCTAAAAATAAATAGAATTCTAACGTAGGCAAAAGCTGTAAAGCTGTACCCAATAATTACTCTCATTTTGATTGACGCTTTGAGATTTGACAGCAGGAAGTACTCAGGAACAGTTCAGGGAAATAGCTTCCCTTGTGCTTCACCATGGTAACACAACTGAAATCAGAAAGAACATTGAGTGTGAGCTAGTTACTCTCTGGAAATGATATTCAGACCTGGCAACCAAGAGCCATGACTGGCAAAGCCTATATACTCAATGTTTAATAACTCTTTTATCTCCAGAAAGGAACTGGGATCAAAGAACAGAGCACATTGTGTCATTAAGTGATAAATATTGTATTTCTTTTGATGAATCTTTCATAGAATCCCTGCAGTAAAGAAGGCGGCCATTTGGCCCTTCAAGTCTTCACCGACAACAATCCCACCCAGGCCCTATTTCCGCAATCCTCCCGACAGTAGGGTCAATTTAACATCTCTAATCTGCCTAACTGGCACATCTTTGGACTGGTAGGAAACCGGAGCACCCGGAGGAAACCCACGCAGATGCAGGGAGAACGAGCAAACTCCGCACAGATACCAGCCGAAGGCTGGAATTGAACCCTGGTCCCAGGCACTGTGAGGTAGCAGTGCTAAATACAGTATCACTGTGCCATCACACCCACCCAACAGCACATTTTATACTGTAGCATCGGTGTGGTATATTTCCAATCTGCATCATTGAGGACAGTGTAAACGCAGCCTGAATCCAGTGCCTTATTCAAATTCCTTGATGAGAAACTGAGCTTGGTATAAAAGCAGAGCTTCCTTCTGCAGTGCCCTGATCTTTATCCCTTTTTCTCGAACAATAATAAGAATCTAGCACTGCGGATGCTGGAAATCTGAAACAAAAACAGAAAATACCGGAAGTGTCTGTGGAGAAGGACAGGTCAATGTCCTTTAGTAAGCAGTGGTCAATTCCAGCCGTGTGAGAGAATGTGGATGTCTGTAGTTTTCTTAAATGAATGTTATCAGCTGCTACAGAGAGCCAATATTTCTCAAAATCCTGCCTCTTCCACCATCACCACATAACATTCATTGCTTCAACTACTGTTGACGATGGTTTATGAACCTGAGACCTCTCCTTGAACCTGGGACACTCAGAAAAGAGCAAGAAGGTCCACCCAAAGGTTTCAAATCACCCTGTTAACCTGTTCAGGGCCTGTGGAAAGACAGTGGAAAGCACAGTGAGATAGAAGAGCAGCAGCAAAGCAGAGAGGAGAGAGAGCAAGACCAAAATGCAGCCACACTGCGGTAATCCACAAACTAGATCACATAGGCCTATGGTGGTCAATTTAGTTTTGACACAGAAACAATTGAGTTTAAAGAGTTTTGCATCTCAATGATATTAATACTGACACCAAACGATCTTTGATGAGGTGAATAGTTTGAGGACTATCACAGAGCCTTGTTTGATTGCAGTCCAGGTTTTGAAGGTGCCTGTTTCTGATCTCCCGTTCAAGACAGTCGCAAATGCATCACCTGAAAGCAATTGCAAGAGTGAGAGTTTTTTGACATCCAACCTATGGAGCACAATCCACAGAGCCTCATGATTTACTGAGTCTAATGTCTTGGTCAGGTCGATAGTTGTTCGAGCGAGACCCAAAATTCCCTCCTAAGGACGATGGACATTTCTGTTGTCTGCCCACCCACTCTGATTCCGTGGTGGCAAGGTGTGAGAATTCCGGCATCTGTGTCTCTGGAAGAACTGTCTCAGCCCCAGAAAGCAGGTGATTCAGAAGGACTTTCCCTGCTATGGACCAGAGGGAAATATCTCGATAGTTTTCATTGGATTATTTATTCCCTTCCTTGAAGATATTTACAATTGTCATATTCCCGAACTCAGGAACGGGGGAGGGGGTTCTCTTTCCTCCCAAATCTTTAGAATGAGTGGGTGTAATCTTCATGTGAGCAAAGCCCACCAGCTTTGGAGACTCAGCTGGGATACCATCAGGCTGCAGGCTTTGTTCATTTCTCTTTCCATTTAATTGCTTGTTTCAGCTCGATGCTAGTTCACCGTGGATTCTACCACAGGGTAACGGGCATAGCCTGGAGAGAACCAGCTGCCACTGTGGATTCACGGTTGAGGAGTTGTTGAAAATGTCCTTACCAGCATTGATGGATGACATTGTCATCTTTATGAAAAGTGAGTGAGTTTTTTCCCATTTGACCTTGGCCAATAGATGCCCCTGGTGGCTACAAGAAAGCTTATCATGTCACAACAGCCAGCATATTGTTGGGTCTCTCGGGCTTTCCTTTCCCACTGCATGTCCTTTATCTTCTGGATTTGTTTTCGAGCATTAGCCTTGAGCTGTTGGAATGCTGCTTTTTAAATTTGCAATTTTGGGTTGTTCTTCCAGGCAGTGAAGGCTACTTGTTTTTGTTCTAAAAGGTCACATATTTCAGCATCATTTTCATCGAACCAGTCGTGGTGCTGATGACGTTGGAACCCATTGGTCTAGGCACAGGAGGTCGGTACAGCCAACATTATGCCATTCCACAGTTTGTGAATTGATTTGGATGTGTGAAGATTTCCTAGATTGGTCATGAGCTGCATTTGGGATTCCTGGATCGGGCTACATTATGGTTGAGACGTTGATCTTCTTCCCTTGGATCTTTGCACCTTGTGATGTCTTGGTGCTGGGTGCATGTTCACCACTGATTGAAAATGTCGATGATCTGAGCAGCAGGCATCAATCCCCTCACAAGCATCAAGTAATACAGGTATCACTTAGATCTTTGACTTGAACAATGACAGAATCCAGGAAGTGTCAGTGTTTTGATTCAGGATGTCTCCATCCTGTCCTTCTGACAGAAGAGGGTTGTTATAATGAGGCCGTGCTGAACACACTGGCAGCAGGGGGACACCATTTGCATTGGTTTTTCCCAATAGTTCTGTTCTAGACATCAAAGTCACGGCCAACCCTGGCATTGAAGTTATTGGACACCTGTGCTGGGGCAGAGGTATCATTGGGAAGGAATGGAAGTAACTCTCCAAATGGGGACGGGGGCTAGAAAAGATGTGAGAAGGATGATCTATTCTCCTTTTGAGATGGCAATAAGGACTTCATCAAGGTCAGAATAGAACTTAACACCATCATCAGAGTTGAGCATTGGGGCATAAGTTCTCACGATGGTGACATGTTGGTTAGACTGAGTTGTAGGTGGACTGTCAGGAGTCTTTCATTTCAACATTTGGGGAATTCTGTCAATGCAACAAAGATCCATTTCTGATGACAAAAACAACTCCAAAGATGTTTAGGTTAGATGGATCAGCCATTGTAAATACATGAGGTCATGGGGATAGTTTGGGGATGATTTTTCGGAGAATTGGTGCAGACTCAATGGGCAGGAAGGCCTCCTTCTGCACTGTAGAGATTCTATGGTTCTTTGGTCCTGCGGGAATGAGAGTCACTTTCTGCCTTTCCTTTTCAGTAGAATGTCTATCTTGCGTTAGTTCCAATTCCCAGAAAGGCAAGTTTCACAAAGGGTGGTGATGCCCATTTGGAATCTTGATCCCTGAAATATTCCTGGATGGTTACTCTCCAAATGATCCAGTAGTCTTTCAACATTCCAAGTTGTAAAATTTGGAACTTTTCTTTCTTTGACCACACAGATGGCGATCCCATAGGATATGTGGTTCCGCAGCCAGGAGGAAGTGCAACAGTCTATTTTCAAGGATTTTCCAGCCCTCTCCCTATTAGGGGCAAGCAGAGGATATCAGGAAAGGGACCGTCCTGTCACTCCCGTTTCTTTCCAAACACAGATGCCCAATGACCGTCATGCCTGTGTGTGCATCCCTAACTGGGCACTCCCAGGCTTCCCTGGCCTGTCCCTGTTGCCAATTCTCCATTGCCACAGAACTTGGCAAATGGACACTGGTAGAAGTCTGCACGTGATATTGTTTAACACGGGGAACCTGGGCACCATTATTCCTCACATGATCTTAAGTATTGGTGGTCAGACTTCACTTGTGTGTCGAGCCACAGTGACTGGGACTACTTTAAAGCCACAGTCCCCTTCCATCTTCACAGCCAATGAGATGCACTATAAGTTGCTTCCTTCACCTGTTCTATCATTGAGGACTTTGCCTGGCACCTCTCTCTTACCTAACTGCAATGCCATTGGGAAGTATCTCACTAATGGTAGGGTCACCCATGCTCAACACAACTTGAAAGCGAATGGATTGTATTGATGTCAACAATGAACAGTTTCTAAGCCATTAATGGGGAATTGGATAAATTGCAACACAAATGGTCTGTATATAAGGAGAAGGTTTTGACGATTGGCCTAAGTACATTGAGATCACATTTGTCTATACACTACTTTGTTGCTCTGCGCAGTGCCAAACGATAATTTATTTTTCTTGTCTTGCAATAACCTGCATTAGTTTCAACTATGTACAGCACTCATTGGGGTCGATGGGCTGAATGGCCTTTCCTCTAAAGCTACCAGAGCCTCTCACCGGTCCTGTTCCTAGCCCTCACTGCCAGCTCTCCTTATCACTCCACACACAATTTGCAGGCAAGTCATCTGACAGTTTAAATTCTCCTTGTATCTTCAGGGAAATAAAGTTATTAGAAATACCATCAACTCATTCTAAATAGCTCTTTAAAAAACTCACAAAATGGAAATAAAACTACTGGGAGTGAGCAGTGAGATGGGAAAAGGCACTGTTTGCTGTCAGAATATGAAACTAATTACTCCCTGAGCTCACGGTATATCTGAGGAAGGTTAAGAAACAAAATACACAAGTGCTGTTTATTTTTCTGTTTGTTGGGAGATATCTGTATGGATGGAATGTTCTGAAACAGTTAGTCTGATGACCAAGCTAGAGTCTCTCTGGGCTCCAGAAACTTAAATCCTGTCCTGCAATTTGTTTGGTTTATTGTGAACTCTTGAACTAAACCTTGTGCTCCCTGATACAGTAAAAGACACCTGCATTTGTGTGGAATTTTACCATGCCTCTGAGAAACATACCCAAGTATCAGGGTGGCACAGTGGTTAGCACTGCTACTTCATAGTGCCAGGAATCCGGGTTCGATCCCCAGCTTGGGTCACTGTCTTTGTGGAGTTTGCACATTCTCCCTGTGTTTCCTCCGGGTACTCCGGTTTCCTCCCATAGTCCAAAAGACGTGCTGGTCGGGTGCATTGGCTGTGCTAAACTCTCTCTCAAGTGTACCCAACAGGCACCAGAGTGTGGCAACTAGGGGATTTTCACAGTAACTTCATTGCAGCATTAATGTAAGCCTACTTGTGACAGTAATATTTAAACTTAAAAAAATTAATAAACTTTTAAAAAAAGTGCTTGACACAATGGATTTCATTGAAGTGAATAATGCGATGTAGCCAAACGTGGTAACTAAGTTCTACGTGACAAGGTGCCGCATACAGGAAGGAGGTGTCTCCCCTGTGTTGTTGGGGATTAATGATGTAGAGATGCCAGCGTTGGACTGGGGTAAACACAGTAAGAAGTCTCACAACACCAGGTTAAAGTCCAAAAGGTTTATTTGTAGCAAACGCCACTAGCTTTCGAAACAGGCTGTTCCTTCATCAGGTGGATGGGAGTTTCCAAATTCCCACTGGTGTTGTGAAACTTCTTACTGTGTTTGTTGGAAGTTATGGACGGTACTGGGGATGGATTTTAATGTGGGTGCATGCGCAGGTTTGGTTGGGGGGGTCACTAATTGAAATGCTTGGAAAAAGCGACCGTCAAAACTCTGGCTCCAACCCCTGACTTCCCTCTTTCATTCCAACGTGCGGGAAGGAGCAATTTATCAATTTCAATCTGTCAATCACCCGATTCACACAGTATTGCTGTGGGTTTCATAGTTTCCCTCTGCCCAGGCTCTCTATTAGTGAATTCGTTATTATCACTGAAAACAAGATAATTAATAGCATCAATTGAGGGAATGAATTTACACAGAGAAATATACCAGTGAATATTCAGTACTCACTGCTGTGTTCCTTCCCGTTTATGTGCAAGTGTTTGTTCTCAGTGCTCTACACACTTTGGAGGTCTGATCTACACTTTGAAGATTTAATGTTTATTTATCAGTCACAAATAAGGCATACATTAATACTACAATGAAGTTACTGTGAAATCCCTCTAGTCGCCACACTCTAATGCTTGTTTTGGCACGACTTTCAGACTGTGGGAAGAAACTGGAGCACCTAGAGGAAACCTATGCAGACACGGGGAGAATGTGCAGACTCCATACAGTGACCCAAACTGAGAATGAAACCTGGGACCCTGGCATTGTAAGGTAAGACTGCTAACCACTCTGCCACCATGCCGCCCCACTCTGCCACTGTGCTTACGTTAATACTGCAATGAAGTTACTGTGAAATTATCCCAGTTGCCGCCATCCGGCGTCCATTGAGGTCAATGCACCTAACCAGCACGTCTTTTAGATTGTGGGAGGAAACTGGAGTACTGGAAGAAACCCACGCGGACATGGGGAGAACATACAAATTCCACATAGACAGTGACCCAAGCTGGGAATCGAACGTGGGTTCCTGGTGCTGTATGGCAACAGTGCTAACTACTGTGCTACTGTGCAATTTGGGTGGCCTGATCTGCAAGTTGGAACTCTGATTCAACAGATCGGGATGGGCTCCTTAGTTACTTAGGACCTGAGATGATGACCAGAAGCACAAACAACTGCTTTCTGCATACAGGTAGCTTATTAAAAAAATTCCCAGTGACTGACTCAATAGATCACCTGAAGAGGTTCACGTGTGAAGAATTTTACTGTAACAAACAAACTAAAATCAACAGTGACTAAACATACTTAGTGAACAATTAATAATGCTGAACTACAGGAAAGACATCCCTTATTAATGTTTAAACACACTTGAAAACCTCATTCCAAATTTACAGCATGCTCTTTGCAGTATTGCAGCCTTTCAGGGAAGAGATCAACGTTTCTTGCTGCCTCCTTCAGGTTTGCTTCTTCTCATTTCACAAAGAAAAACTGTTTAGTGGACATTGCTCAGTTTTCTGAGAAAATCCAAACAAATTTCCAGCAGCATCTCCGATGATCCCTTCCCCTGATCACACCAGGATGAATATTCCAGGATTCTTATATTTCCATGTGTTCCTCTCACCCACACTCTGCCTGGTAGCTAACAAAAAAACAAACAGCCTTCTTCCCCTCTGCTTAGAGCAGCAGCTGCTGTTCCTGTCTTTCTCTCCTGGATTCGATCTCCTTCTGTTTTGAAGGTTTGTTTCAATCAGAGTGCCTAAGACTCAGGAAGCCTAACCATGGCAAAGTCTGCTCCTCAGACTGTTTGTTCTCAGATGTTAAAGTTGGATTTCAATAGGATTTGACCTGGGCCCCAGGTCAGATTGGTTTATCGCTGGGCAGGATTAACAGGAGTCACATGCTCTCCTCTTACCTTGATATAAAACAAAACCAGGTGTGGAAAATCCTTCCCCAGTAGCTCTCTCTACAAATGCTGCCAGAACTGCAGAATATTTCTAGCATTTTCTGTTTCGATTTTAAATGTTCATTCTTCGCAATACTACAGACTGTTCAGATTCCTGCTCGGGCTTGATTGATGTTCCCAGGGTTTCGGAGCTTGTCAAAAACTGTTCCCCCTGTATCAGCACAGGGGCAGACTCAACCACATCAGGTGAAGAGGCATTATGTGAGGTATTGACTGAGCTGGGTGGCAGCGATTGAGAAGCAAATCCATTATCGGCTAAATTTAATGCCCTTCCCATGGCGGGTTTGGTGGCAAAGGTCATTCCATGGATCTACCAGGGAGCAGCACGGTGGCACAGTGATTAGCACTGCTGCCTCACAACACCAGAGACCCGGGATCGATTCCCGGATTGGGTCATTTCTATGTAGGGTTTGCGGATTCTCCCTGTGTCTGTGTAGGTGTCCAACTTCCTCCCAAAGATGTGTGGGTTAGGTGGATTGGCCATGCTAAACTGCCCCTTAGTGTCAGGGGGACTAGCTAGGGTAAACGCACTGAGGTTGTGAGGATAGGGCCTGGGTGGGATTGTGGTCGATACCAACTCAATGGCTGAATGGCCTCCTTCTGCACTGTAGGAATTCTATGATTCTATGAATTCATGCAAAGTGATGGCACAAAGCAGCGTGCCTTAAAGATTATTCTCTGGTGGCTCTGATAACAATCATTATGAAGTTCTTTGAAAGGTTAGTCATGGTGTGAAATAATTCCGTCCTCCTAGATTGCCTGGATCCACTACAGTTCACCTACTATCGCAATAGGTCTACTGCAAACGCCATCTCCCTGGCCCTGCACTCAGCTCTGAAACACCTCGATAACAAAGCTGTGTATGTCAAACTGCTATTTGTTGACCACAGCTCAGCCTTCAACACCATAATTCTATGAAACTCATCTCCAAACTCTATGATCTGGACTTCAGCACCTCCCTTTGCAACTCAATCCTTACCTTCTTAACTCAGAAACCACAATCAGCGAGGAAAGGCAACAACACCTCTTCCATGATTACTCTCAACACCGGTGCTTCACAAGGCTGTGTTCTCAGCCCCCTACTATACTCCTTATACATTATGACTGTGCGGCCAAATTCCCTCTAACTCAATTTTCACATTTGCTGGCGATACCACTGTAGTAAACAATGATAAGACAGAGCACAGGAATGAGATAGAGAATCTGGTGAACTGGTGTGGCAAAAATAATCTCTCCCTCAATGTCAACAAAATGAAGGAGATTGTCATCGACTTCAGGAAGCATAAAGGAGAACATGCCCCTGTCCACATCAATGAGGATGAAGTAGAAATGATTGAGAGTTTCAAGCTTTTAGGTGTCCAACTACTAACAACCTGTCCTAGTTCCCCACCCCCCCATGCCAACAGCTAAGGAAACCCACCAACATTTCTACTTTCTCAGAAGTCTAATGAAATTTGGCATGCCCACTACGACTCTCTCCAACTTTTACAGTTGCATAGAAAGCATTCTTTTTGGTTGTATCACAGTTTGCTACGGCTCCTGCTCTCCCCAAGACCACAAAAAATGACAAAGATTCGTGAATGTAGCCCAGTCCATTACTCAAATCGACCTCCTATCCATTAACACTATGTACACATCACTCTGTCTCGGAAATGCACCCAGCATAACCAAGGACCTCACACATCCCGGACATTCTCTCTTCTGCATTCTTCCATTGAGGAACAGACACAAAATTCTGAGGTCATGTATCAATCGATTCAAGAACAACTTCTTCCATCAGACTTTTGAATGGACCTACCTTGTGTTAAGTCGATCTTTCTCTGCACTCTATCTATGACTGTAACACTACATTCTGTAGTCTCTCCTTGCTTCTCAATGAACGGTATGCTTTGTCAGTATAGTGCAAAAATACACTTTTCACGGTATCCAATACATGTGACAATAATAAATCAAAGCAATAGGTGGGAAGGTAGGAAGTTGGGGACAGCCCCCCACCTTCCAGCCTCTCGACTATGTCCGTGAGGAATGGTTTATGAGTGGCTCTAGAATAAACAATTAGTTTACTTGCAGAGCAATTGCACTGACACTGGGGGCGATGATTGATTAATTACGCTGTGTTGGTTATACCTTACATCTTTGTCAATGTTTTGCATATTTTCACTTCATCTCAGTCCACACTCAAGTAGCTGCAGTCCACCTGGTGTAGGTACACCCAGAGTGCTGTCAGACTGGGAGATGCAGGATTTTGAAGCAGCGACCATGAAGGAACAGTTCCAAAGTCAGGATAATGTCAGATTGAGAAATTGGAGTGGATGCTCTTCAGAAAATTTACAGTAAATGCAGCAGACACTTTCTTTCTCATTGCTTTCATTTTTCATGTTTTCTGTTCCATCATTTGGACTGCATTTGTTCTGTAAATGTGCAATGTTTCGCTGGACGCAAAGGGCAGCACGAAGCGAGCCGTCTAATTTGAGTGCTAGCTTTGGCTAAATAGGAGCCACTTTGGTCAGAAGATTGTGGTTTCAAGCTCTACCCCAGGACTTGGCACGTGCTCAAGGCCAGCATCCAGTTTGATATTCAGGGAAACGTACATACTGACGATGAACATTTCATGATGATAGTCAGTGTTTGAGAGCAGAGCTTGTGTGCCAGTGAGAAAAATTGGCAATACTTGTCCTGCTCTCTTTGATTCTGGGAGTGGGTGTAAGAATGGGGGAGGTGGGGGGGAAATGGAAGGGGGGAGTTTGGGAGGAGGGTGTGGGGGGTTTGACAGAGGAGTGAGGGAGCTATCCATTCCCAGTACAACAGCAGCAAGTTCAGCCTCTGTATATTCTGGTTGGGAATTACTGCAAGAAATTCCTCTTTGGAGAGAAAGCAAGGGCGGCTTTCTTTTGCCTTTCATTTGCCTAATGCCTTACCGTCCCCAAACCACTTTGCAGCCAAGGTATATTTGAAGTACAGTCACTATGGTAACGTGCCAATTTGAGCGCAACACACTCCCACAGACATCAATGCGATTGTGACAAAACAATCTGCTTTGGCAAGGTTAACTGAACAGTAAATATTGGCCAGGAGAGGAGGGTGAACTTCCCTGCTATTCTTCAATGTAGTGCTGCTAGATCTTTTTTACCTACCTGAGAGAGAGAGAGAGAGAGAAGGGCCAGCCTTCTGGTTAAGATTAAGTGTCAGATCAAGCCCAAGATGGGGTGCAGTGTCTTATCCTGGCAGTTTGGATCTTGTGTGTTTCTCCTGTGGGGACTAATTGATATTAATAAATTATCCCTGTATTGGATCTCCCTTAATCTGGTGCACATACACGTCTCTAAATTTGCACCCCTTTATTGTGGAGTCCCTGAGATATAGACAAAAGTCGTAAATAGAAGAAGAATTGGAATAAGGCACTCACAGTGTTAAAATGGGCAGCGTGGGCTTGTAGGGCTTGGAATTTGAATCTAGTTTTTGGAACAAGCAAGAAATAGATTTGTGTCCGTCTGGTCTATTCTCAGCATTGGTTTTGTAGCTTTAAGAATGGAATAAAAATTCTTTTCAAAAAAGAAGAGAGAGAAGGTGGAACATCTGCTTAATACCCAAAAGTTAGCCACTCTGAAAATGCTACACTCCTTCAGAACTGCACTGGAGTTTCAGTTTTGATTTATATGGTTAAGTTTCAGTAATGAGACTTGAACCCACAACATCTTAACTTAGTATATCGAGACTGCAACTTCTGGAGTAAGTACTGGGAGTGGTGTGCTATACAAGTGGGCTGGGAGGAGTGGTTAATATTATTTGGAATATTGTGTTCAGTTCTGGTCACCTCACTATAAGAAGGATGTGGAAGCATTGGAGAGAATGCAGAGGAGATTTATCAGGATGCTGCCTGGTTTGAAGAGTAGGTTTTATGAGGAAAGATTGAGGGAGCTGGGGCTTTTCTCTTTGGAGCGGAGGAGGATGAGAGGTGACTTAATAAAGGTTTATAAGATGATGAGGGGGAATTGATAGAGTAGACGTGCAAAGATTATTTCCTTTGGTGGATGTAGCTGTTACAAGGGGCATAACTATAAGGTTCATGGTGGGAGATATAGGAGGGATGCCCGAGGTACATTCTTCACTCAGGGCGTGGATTATAGAACAAAGAACAAAGAGTAACACAGCACGGGAAACAGGCCCTTCGGCCCAACGAGCCCACGCTGCCGTCCTAACGTCTTAATGACATATCCTTGACTTTAGGCTATGCCTATTGTTGAAGATTCCCTTATAGGGACCAATATAGGGACAATTTGTTACTCAATCAGCCTAAGAGCACATTTTTGGGATGTGGGAGGAAACCGGAGCACCCGGAGGAAACCCACGCAACCACGGGGAGAACGCGCAAACTCCCGCAGACACAGGCCCAAATCCATGTGTCAGCACAGCAACAGCGATAGTCTCTGAGCTGTCATATTGCCCATCAGATGGTCCAGTTTAAGCGTACACTGACGACGTGAAGCACTAGGCAACTCCTGAAGCAACATCCAAGAGCAGCTCTCACACGACATGCCGCATGCATGCCCCTTGTTGGTCAACAAGGTGGACCGAATTGCCTGCGGAAACAAATAAGACTTAATTAAACATGCTAAAAAAAACTAAGACATTCCCGAGACGAAACTAAAAGATAGTCTACTACTATTTGGTCCTCCCAATATTCAAACAGTCCTGCTTTTTTCTGAGAGACAGGGAGAGAGACAGGAATAGGGAGAGGGGGGAGATTTGGAGAGATAGAAGGTGGTGTGCTATCTGCTGTGATAGTGGAGTCAGACACTTTAGGAACTTTCAAGCAGTTATTGGATAGGCACACAGAGCACACCAGAATTAGAGGGAGTGGGATAGCTTGATCTTGGGATTGGACATAGCTCGGCACAACATTGAGGCTGAAGGATCTGTACTGTGCTGTAATATTCTACGTTCTAACGGTGAAGTGAGGGAATAAGAGTGGGAAAAGGAGTACAATGATGACTCTTCAAGAATTGGAGTGAAAATCTTTTTCAAAAAAGAGAGAGAAGGTGGAACATCTGCTTAATACCCAAAGGTCAGCCACTCTGATAATGCTACACCCCTTCAGAAGGGGCTAAGTTCTTCTGAACGGGGTCCCTAAGGGGTTGAGTGTCATTAGGTTAAGGAGGGGTTGGGGAAGGTAGGATTTAGTAATGTTACTTTCAAAATAAATTTTGAGTGAGTCATTGGTTGGCTGGTCTGTAAAAGCCCCAAGGGTGGAATTCTCTGACCATCCACGCGGGCAGGATTCTTCAGCCCAGCTGTAGTGAGCAGAGACTAGGCTGAGCGCCAAATTGGCCATGCTTGCTGGCAGGAAAGAATTCCATCCCAAGTTTGTATTTTCTCTTCCGGTTAAAAGTGGTTAATTGTGATGGATAAAATGCTTCAAATCAAAAAATACCCCAATTTTTCAGGGTGACTATTTTCCCAGTTCCAGTCCCTCAAAATGAGCCATCAATTTTCTCCCTGCAGCATGCGGAGTTCCCTTTCAAGGCTTGGCACTTCTTGTCATCCGATGCTAATGAAGGAGTGTTGGATGCTGCAAAGTTCGCATGCCAGTGTTGTCATTGAGCTGTAACCTCAGTGGAAATGCAAGGAGAGGTCGATTGCGCAGCTTTGGCCAGTTTCCTGGATTTCTTCTAATTTAGACCCGTTTGCTTGTCATGGCCGTTAGCAAGCACAGGTCTCGGGTAGAAGGATGCTGATAACTCTCGGCTGTGGGGGTCACGCAGAGTGCTGCTGCTCTGTATTCCTCAGTGTGCGCATCTCCTAGTTTTGTTGGCTTTCATCTGTTAGTCATAACTGAGGAACAATCCAGTAGAAGGAGACTTTTTTTTTTGAAGCCCAACCCTCTAATTAGCGTGCGAGCTCCAAAGAAACCGCAGGATTAAAAACTTCAAATGAAAATGGAACACTGGAAATGAAAATGAATTGTAACTTTTCCTCTGCCAGGATTGAATAGATCTGGTTTATTCTGTACAGTACTGTTGATGGGAGCCAGGTGTTTTATAAAAGGGTGTTGAAGTTTATTATATGCTTTTTTTCTCCCCTGTAATATGACTCAGCAGTGCAATGGGGAAAAGTAGTTTTCAACCAGAGGATTACTAGTATAGGGAATGCTTAACTGCAAGTAGGAACATCACAACATCTAAAACAAAACAGAAGAAGTGTTTTGGAAAGCATGAGTGTAAAAGCAAAAAGAAACAAAATACTGGGTGAAAACTACTTTTCCCCATTTCGCTGTTGAGTCAGATTACAGGAGAAAAAAAAACATATAGTAATCTGCAATGTCCTTTTATAAAATGCTGAAATCTGAAACAAAAAGAGAAAATGCTGGAAAATCTCAACAGTTCTGACAGCATCTGTGGAGACAGAAGAGAGCCAACATCTGGATGATCCTTTGTCAGAGCTAAGAGCAAAGAAAACCAGCACAGATTTACCAGAAAGGTTGGCTCTATTCTGTCTCCACAATATAAAAGTGATTTTGTCAAAGAACAAACAGATGTAATTACTGTAACAACCTCCAGCTGAAGAGCTAACAATGGCATAGAAACAGCAGGCTGAGCAGCCATCTTCTGCACATACTCTTCAACTGAGGAGAGTTTGGGGGTTAATCCATATTAGAACTTTTAGAAATAAATGAAATCAGAGTTTGAGGATTCAGATTAGAATCCAGCTTGCTATTGATGCCTGCCACGTCAGTTGGAGTCAATGAGATTTGTCAGGACATCCTCCATTGGGAAAGAGACTAGAATGCAGAATGGTTCCATTCGTGGGAACCCGCTGCCTAGGACATTTACCCCCGGGAGAGCAGGATTGGGAGTTCATTAAAGCCACAGTTCAGGTGCCTTGTTCAATCAACGGACTCATGAAATGCAACTTGGTCAAAGTATCCCGAGATTATTGTTGGCTGCTGCATCTGACGTAACTTCACCTTTTGAGTAGCTTGGGTCACTGTCTCTGCATGTTCTCCCCATGTCTGCGTGGGTTCCTCAGGGTGCTCAAGTTTCTTCCCACAGTCCAAAAGACATGCTGGTTAGGCGCATTGGCTGTGCTAAATTGTCCCCCAGTGTACCCGAATAAGCACTGAAGTGCAGTGACTAGATTTCCATAGTAACTTCATTGCAGTGTTAATGTAAGCCTATTTGTGACGCTAATAAACAAATAATAAATAAACTTTACAACAAGACAATTAACAATGACAGTGTTTGTATTCTGTGATAGGCGTATTGCTATAACAGGAATAGATAAGTGTGGATGCAGGAGAATGTTCCTGATAGTGGTTGTGTCCAAAACCAGGGACTACAGTTTAAAGATATGGGGTAAATGTTTTATGACGGAGATGAGGAGCAATTTCTTCACCCAAAGAGTGGTCAGCATGTGGAATTCACTACGACAGAAAGCAGCTAAAGCCAAAACATTGTACATTTTCAAGAAGCAGTTAGATATAGCACTCAGAGCAAATGGGATCAAAGGATATGGGAGGAAGGTGGAAACAGACTATTGAGTTGGATGATCAGCCAAGTCATAATGAATGATGGAGCAGGTCAATGTGCCAAATTGCCTTCTCCTGCTTCTATTTTATGTGTTTTCTGTGTTTCTCAATTTCTAATAGGCTGCAGTCCAATGATGTGGATTCATCATGGGTGCCAGTGGTGGGTGGGGCTGGGTAAGATGCTCTTTCGGAGAGTCAGTGCGGCAGGATGGGCCAAATAGAACATAGAACATTACAGCACAGAACAGGCCCTTCGGCCTTCGATGTTGCGCCGACCAGTATAAAAAGCAATGCCCCTCCAAACTAAACCATTCCCTTCTCTTCCATATACTTATCAACTAACCTCTTAAACGCCACCAAACTTGGCGCATCTACAACTGCTGCAGGCAGGGCATTCCACTCCCGAACCACCCTTTGGGTAAAGAAATGGCCTCCTTCTGCACTGTAGGGATAGTATGGATCTATAGTTCTTCCATTTGCTATCTCTTCCAAGTGTAAATGTGGCCATTGCTGTAATATATGGAACATGGCAGCCCAATTTGCACACAGCAAGCTCCCACAAACAACAACAGCCTAATCTTCTGCTATACAGTGATGTTTGATGGAAAATTATTGGAAGATCTGGAGATTTTCCTTGCTTTCCTAGGAAATAATGCTATGTGAATTATTTTTGCACTTGAGGGAAAGCAGGGCCTGAGCTTAATGCCTGGTCTGGAGGATGACACTTTTAACTGTGCAGCATTCTCATAGTGCTACACTAAAGAATCAACCCTGGGTTATATGTTCAAGTTTCTGGATTGAGGTTTGAACCCACTAGCTCCTGACCCGAGAGCGGGAGTGTTACCACTAGCCAAGGCGGACGTCCAACAATATGACTCTAATTGAAAAAAGATGAGAGTGGAAGTGGATTATGAAACCTCTAACAGTGATCTGGTTGTCTGGGGAATGTTGGCCAACAAACATTCACTTCTAAGTCGCATTCACACCACAATTAAATTACCCAACATCCTGGGGTAACTTAGTCATTTTACCCAGAGGCCGTAAAAACAATCAGAAGAATACTAACAAAAATCTACTTTGGAGGTAGGTTTTGAAAACTTGTAGCCAGATATTCCTTATTATCTATAAATCTCTGGAATTCAAACACACCATTCACACAATTGAGGCAGAGACTCTCGCTGAAGCTGTTCCCGGATTATTTTTTTCACCAAGGTTACTTCATGGTCAATACGAGGGACTTTGGTGCGTGTATCCCTATCTATGCAGCAATGTTCCAACTCAACTTTGTACACTGCTAGGACAGCTTAAGGTTAATGTTGCATGTTATTCAGTGAAGAAGATAGAAAACAATTCTCTATTCCAAACACTTCAAATCTATTGAGAGTTGCATGTTGCCTCTAAGCAGCTCTGTTCTCGAGTTGAATTTATTTTTCTTTTGTGCAGAAGAAGTCTTGAATTCATGCGGTGCCTCGTCCATCTTAGAATTGTCTCACGTTTTCGCATGAAATGATTTGTTTTCAAAGACATCGCGCAAGGAAATGAGTTCAAGGGCAGTCAGAGTAACGGCCCCCTCCATCTCTCAGCGCCAACTCTACGCTATCGTAAACGAGGCTGGAATGTGTTTGGCATCATTAGCTCTTTTGTGAGCTGACATTGCTGATTGTGTTTTGAGCTCAGTGACCCACAATGATATTCTCAAGAATGCAGATGCTAACAGCCACTAGAGGGCATAATGTGATTAACGTGAGGAGGGAAAAGGGAGGGGGACGGTGGGGCGGTCAAGGATGGGTGGGATGGTTATGTTGTGAATTGAATAGAGTACAATCTGTGATGATATTCCAACAATCAACGTGTTTATCAGTGGGTTAGCACTGCTGCTTCACAGCTCCAGGGACCTGGGTTCAATTCCCGGCTTGGGTCACTGTCTGTGTGGAGTTTGCACATTCTCCCCATGTCTGCGTGGGTTTCCTCCGGGTGCTCCGGTTTCCTCCCACAGTCCAAAGACGTGCAAATTAGGTTGATTGGCCATGATGAAATTTCCCCACAGTGTCCTGGGATGTGTAGGTTAGAGGGATTATTGGATATAATATGTAGGGATATGGGGTTGGGGTCTGGGTGAGATTGTGTTCGATGCAGACTTGATGGGCCGAAGGGCCTGTTTCTGCACTGTTCTATTTAAGAACCTCAGTTAACCACTGAATTAACTATAAGTGCCGAGAGGTCTGAGAGTTGTGATTTGTATTATCAATAATTAAGACTGCATGAAGTTGCAATCCAGTTGTGAATCATAGAGTCCTACAGCGCAGAAGAAGGCCATTTGGCCCATTGAGTCTGCACCAACCACAATCCCCATTTACCGTAGCTAGTCCCCCTGATACTAAGGGGCAATTTAGCAAGGCCAATCCATCTAACCTGCACATCTTCCGACTGTGGGAGAAAACCAGAGCACCCGGAGGAACCCCATGCGGACACTGGAGAATGTGCAAACTCCACACAGACAGTGATCCAAGCCAGGAATTGAACACAGGTCCCTGGTGCTGTAAGGTAGCAGTGCTAACCACTGCGCCACCGTGCTGTACAATGGTGCCAGCTGTACTACTGATCATTTTCTGTTCAATCCAACTTGGCAATGAAGCAAATTACATTGAAATGGTTCCAGTTTTGTGTGCCAGTTTTGCCCTCTGCACCCCAATCTTTTGGGCTGTGCCACCCAATATATTGTTTATCAATACATTTATTGTTTGATTATTCTACAAGGATCGTCAGCTCCTCTCTCTCTAGGAATGTAATCCTTCCTTCCTGACCCATTTCCCACAGTATCCTATTGGATGTGGTAGCAGTCCCCTCCTTCTCTCTGTGTTCTAATGCACCCTGATTCTGTCCCACATCAACATCTTTACATTTTAAAAAACCTCAATTCATCCTGACTTTTATTCATCGGATTTTAATAGATGTGGTACCACATCTGGGGTGTCAGGATAAAAGATGCATGCAATCCTCATGTTCATCAACTTGCATCCCATCTCAGACTGGATAATTCCTGTTGGGACTGTGATGGTCAAAATCTCCACATGCTGCATTGATTTGTCTGTTGCTATGGGAAAGGAATGATGCTTGCGTGGTGTAAATGAGAGCACGCAGAAATATTTTGATGCCTTGTGTGAAATTATTTATGGATGTTTCTGCAGGGGTTGTGAGAGGAATAGTACACGTCAGGCATATTCTGTTTTTTCTTATTCTTTAAAGGAAGCCGGCTCAGCCAGGCTCGGAACTTGAGCAAGAAATGGGAGACATCATATCGCTGGATCAAAATGCTGGAACTCTGTCTCATCATGTGGGCAGCTCAGTGGCACATGTGGTTATCACTGCTGCCCCACAGTGGCAGGGACTCAGAGTTGATTCAGGCCTTGGTTTCTATCTGTGCAGAGTCCGTATGTTCTCCCTGAGTTTCAGTTTCCTCCAACAATCCAAAGATTTGCAGGTTAGGTTGATAAGACATGCTAAGTTGCCCTTTAGTGTAGGGGTATTAGTGGATAAAATATTTGGGATTACAGGGACACGGTCTAAGTGGGATTGTTGTCAGTGCAGGCTTGATGGGCCAATTTGAGACTTTTATTGCAATTATTTCATTAGAAAGCAGTGTAGGACTTCCATTCTATGAAAGAGTAATAGGCCATGTAAATAGGAGAGGTGTATCTGAAGGTGGAAGAAATGTGTGACAATAAAGATGCTAAGAAGAAGTGGCTGATAAGCCATTAATAACAGGAAATGGTCTGGAATATTTGCCAGTGGAAGGGGTAATTAAGGCAGAAAGACTAAATGTGACACAAAAACATGGGAGAAAGACTAAAAGGAGGGAAACAATCCTTTGCATGAATACATTTCCTCTGAGCTTTCTCCTCACCATTGTATTGACATCTTGAACTAAGGATCCAAAGAGTTTTCTCGCAACTTGACATTAATTGTTATACCTAACCTGTAACTTAACACAAAGTTATAGAAGCAGGGAGCATAGAAGGAGGCCATTTTGTCCATTATAGCTGTTTTGGCTTTTTGGAAGTGCAGCTGTTAGCTTCACTCCACTTTTGGTCCAATCTCTCCAATTTCCCTCTCCTCAAATACCTATCCAACTCCCCTTTAGAGTTATTTCCCTAGCTATGAGTGTAACATTACATTCTGCACTCTCTCCTTTCCTTCTCTATGGACAGTATGCTTTGTCTGTATAGCGCGCAAGAAAAAATGCTTTTCAATGTAGACAAATACATGTGACAACAATAAATCAAATCAAATTTATGGAATCAGCTTCCACCACCTTTTGAGGGAGAGTTTTCCAGATCCCAGCATCCCGCTGATCGAAGATTCCTCTTCATCGCGTCTCTCGATTTTTGGTCAATTGTTATAAACCTGACCTCTGGTGATCCACTCATCAATTTTCTTGGATGAAAGTGTTCCATATCTTACACCCCAGCCTCATGCTGCAATTTGCACACTCCAGAATGTCCAGAATTTCTATTAACTCATTTTTGACTTCTTTTAACAGCCTGGTTGATCATCCATATGTTGAGCTCTGCTTATTCCTTCAGAGTTAATTCTTTTTCTGGTTGTATGTCAGGAGGTCTTGGAGGCACTGTTGATAGGGTGCCTGCTTCTGAACCAGAAGTTCTGAGTTCAAATCCTACTCCAGGAATTGACGGCCAAGGAAGATATGTTCATAATACGGATAAGTTGAGTACTGACCTGTAAGTCCTTCCAACGCGCCGATGGCAGGTGTTAAGAAAGGAAAAGCATCTGATATGTGATCGAAAGAAAATTGGAGCCTCTATTCAACCCTGCAACATGGCTCTTGGGAGTAGAGTGCTGGATGTCCAACAGGGTTCAAACACTATCCTGGCTGAGGCTGTGAGCTGGACCTATCTTTATTCAGTGGACTGAAGAAGAAGATAAGAAATTGCAGAGCCTGAGAGGCTCAGGTAGGAAAGCTGAAGGCTTGAGTTAACAGATTGGGGTAAATTCTGCACAAATGCATGGCAGTAAAGAGTGAAGTGGTTTCACAGAAGGCAAAAGAGAAAGGGAGAGAAGTAAAAACTGCTGAACTTTTGCACAATTTGAGACTTTTATTGCAATTATTTCAAAGAACAAAACAGCACGGGAAACAGGCCCTTCGGCCCAACGAGCCTGCACCGCCACCTCGATGTTCCCACTTCTACCCATGATCCCTATCATCCCTGTCTGTGTTATAGATCTATGGATTAAAAACCAAATTTGAGACAATTTAGGGAGAATTTGTTTTGCCAATTAGCCTAAGAGCACATCTTTGGGATGTGGGAGGAAACCGGAGCACTCGGAGAAAACCCATGCAAGCACGGGGAGAATGCGCAAACTCACGCAGACACAGGCCCAAATCCATGTGTCTGCACAGCACAGCGATAGTCACTGAGCTGTCGTGTTGCCCATCAAATGATCCAGGTCAAGCGTACACTAACGACGTGAAGCACTAGGGCTACTCTCAAAAAATCCAAGAGCAGCCCACTCACGGCCCATCGCGTGTATGCCCCTCGTTAGACAACAAGGCAGACTGAAGTACTTGTAGGATAAAACAAATACATCAATATCATCGACAATTTACACTTCCCAGGGACTCCCAAGGCTCATGATCCCTATTTTAAATCAGTTTTCTATACCCCTCCATTCCCATTCTGTCCATGTGCCCATCTAAGTATCTCTTAAATAACTCCAGAGTGCCTGCCTCCATCACTTTACTTGGCAGCGCATTCCATATCCCCACCACTCTCTGTGTGGAAAAACTCCCTCTAGCATCCAAATTATACGTTCCCCCCCTCACCCTAAGCCGTGACCCCTCGTGCTATTTAAACAACATTTTTGTTCATTAACAATTTCAACCAATAGCTTCCTTCGAGAGTAAAGACGTACTGGACCATCAAACTATATCTGACAACATTAATGTGTCACTTTCTAATGTGTTAGAAAGAAAGGGGTTTCTCAGAGCTCAATCAAGAAAATGGTGACGGGTGAATCTATGATCAATTAGCTTTCCTGAGAGTCAATACAAACATCCTAACCAATGAGCAAGCTCCATGCAAAGACCATCATTCAATGAAGCTAATCAGTTTCAAGTGGATCCTTGGTAATCGTAACCACTTGAAAGAAAATTGACTCCATGTGAGTTGAAAACCCCGGAGACAAACCACAGGAAAACCAAAACTTTTGGGGAAGTCCTGTTGCTGGCCAGAAATCAGAGCCTAGGAAGCAGAAATTGCTGGGTTTACACGATTCTTTACCTGCCCTAGTTTTGGAAATGAAAAAGATCAACAAGTGTTAAGACCATCTGGGGTAGATTAAAACCAAGGTGGCCGCTAATCTCGAATCAATGTGACTTTTTCATAAATAAGTTGTAAGTTACTTTGAGGGTGGAATTGCCAGAAGTAAGAGTTTCATAGAGAATAGGCAGTTGATTTTTCACTGTACCAATTTTATTATTATTGACTTGGAAAATATCATCGAGATTTTTAATTTCAATCAACTCAATGTGACAGCAAGACAGGAAAATTAGTTCAGTGGAAAGAATACCAGGAGTTGTTGCTGATTCACTCCTTACACAGACCAGTTTCATCCCCTTTATAGAATCCCAAGAGTGCAGAGAGAGGCCGTTCAGCCCATCAAGTCTGCAGTGATTCTTCAACAGAGTATGTTACCCAGGCCTATCCCTGTAACCCCCACTAAGTCCCCTAACCTATATATATCTTAGACCAATTTAGCATGATCAATCCAGCTAACCTGTCCATTTTTGGAGTGTGGGAGGAAACCAGAGCACCTGGAGGAAATCCACACAGACACAGGGAAAATTCCTCATGGAAATTCACCCAATGCCAGTAGTGAGCCCAGATCCTTGGCGCTGTGAGGCAGCAATGCTAACCACAGTGTCACTGTGCCGCAAACTTTACAGCTTATTATAGCTTATATAAGCTTGTATAGCTAATATATTAACTGAAGTCTCAGTTAATAGCTGCAGAAAATCTAACGGTGAACTTGAACCACTCTGAGAACATCTCAGGGCAATTTCAGGACTGCTACCGTTATAGCACTGCCGCAGCCCGGGTTGAAAAAAAATCAACCAAGGTCCGGGGGAGAAAAATACTTCATACTTTGAGCAAGGTTAGTATTGCTGAGAGGCCAAGTGGTTCAGACTGAGAGTCTGGCATAAGCAGAGGAATAGAGAATTAATATGGCTGCTTAGATACATAGAGTGAAGCAGCTGCAGAGCAACTTATGTCTCTCGGTACACAGATAGAAAAGATAATCTGGGGAGTTCAAAGGTGTTCAGAAAACCCAGATATTTGACACTATCGCCTGCATGAATGGTGTTGTGAAGAAACAATTCCTGCAATTGCCCAATGAGAATGGTTTCAGGTATGAGAGACTCGAATTGCCTGAATAAGTTGGGGAAGGGAAGATTGAGAGGAAAATTGATAGGGGTTTCAAAATCATGAAGGGCTTATCATGAGGAGATAGAGATTAACTGTCTCCTTCAGGGTAAAGGTCGAGAACCAAAGGACACCATTTTAAAATGAATAGCAAAAGAACCAAAGGTCATTTGAGGAATAATATTGTTATGCAGTGAGTTGTTAAGACCTGGAATGGGCTAGTATGATGGTGATAGATTCAACTGCAGCTCTCAAAAGGGAATTGGACTATTATTTAAAAAGTAAGTATTTTCAGCGCTATGGGAAAAAAGCAATGGTTTTAGATTAGGAAGCAGCTCTTGTAAATAATTAATACAGTCCGATGTTTTGTGATATGGTAGCACAGTGTTTAGCACTTCTGCCTCACAGTGTCAGAGACAGAGGTTTGATTCCAGTCTCGGATGCCTATGTGGAGTTTGCATGTTCTCCCCATGTCTGTTCCTCCAGATGCTCCAGTTTCCTCCCACAGTCCAAAGATCTGCAGCTTAGGAGGAAGGGAATGCTAAATTTCCCTTCATGTTCCAAGATGCGTAGGTTAGGTAGATTAGCTATGGTGATTGTGCGGGTTTCAGGGATAGGGCAGGGAATAAGACACTTTGTCAGAGAGTTGGTCCACCTCAATGGGCTGAATGGCCTCCTTCTGCACTGCAGGAATTCTATGAATTATTCTAAGAGGCACCTGTGTTGTCTATGTCTCAATTGTAATGGTGACGGTTTCTGAATCAGAGGTTGTATGTTCACAATCTCATCCCAGAGACTTGAACACAATGTCTAGGCTGGGATTCCAGTGCAGTGCTGAGTGGCAGTTGCACTATGAGGTGTTTCCTGTTGCGATTGTAAATTGAGGTCCCATCTGTCCCCAGGTAAGAGAAGATCCTGTGGCACTCTTTCAAAGAAGTGGGAATTCTCCCTAGAGTTCTGGCCAATATACTTACCTCAAACAGTAACACCGAGAGCAGATTATCTGGTCATTATCATGTTGCTGGTTGCCAGGACCTTGCTGTGCGCAAATTGGTCATCATAACCCCTACAGCACTGCTCACACTTCAGGAAATGATTCATTCACTGTAAATTGCTATGAGATATCCTGAGGTCATGGAAAGGCACTTCTTCTGTCATCTACAGTGGAGACAATAGTTATGAAGGTTAGAGGAGCATCTCTTGCAAATGTTCCCAGTGCTATTGCGGTGGTCTTTGGCCTGTCTCATGTTATTAGAAACATTGAAACATAGAAAATAATAGCAGGAATAGGCCATAATCATCAGCTTGCCTTGCCTGTTGGCATGGTGGTTAGCACTGCTACTTTACAGTGCCAGGGACCTGGGTTCAATTCCCAGCTTGGGTCACTGTCTGTGTGGAATCTGCACATTCTCCCCATATGATATTAAGTTTAAGCATTCTGAGGTATCATACGCTTCAGCTGCAGTTAGATCAGTGAACATGGTGAAAAGTTTTAAAGCTTATTTATTATTGTCACAAGTGGGCTTACATTAACACTGCAATGAAGTTACTGTGAAAACCTCCTAGTTGCCATACTCTGGCACCTGTTTAAGTATACTGAGGGAGAATTTAGTAGGGCCAATGCGCTTAACCAGCATGTTTTTTGCACTGTGGGAGGAAACCGGAGCACCTGGAGGTCACCATGCAGACATGGGGAGATTGTGCAGAATCTGCACAGACAGTGACCCAAGCCGGGAATCGAACCAGGGTCACTGGCGCTGTGAGGCAGCAATGCTAATTGTTGTGCCATTGTGCCATCCAGGTGAGGTAAGACAATGCCACGCTACAGTGCCAAGTTTGCAGCACCACGTGAAATTTAACTTAATACAGTGACAGATCTGTATGCTGCTCTATGCTAATAACAGCACTGCATGCAGTGAAATGAATCTGCAAAAGACTTCCCCTGAGTTAATACAAATTCACCTCAGACAGTTTAATGGACAAATAACGAATAAATATTTTATCTCAATCCAGACAATTTGTTGCTGTGTATCAGCAGTGGCTGAGTTGTTAGCATTCCTGGCTCTGAATTATAAGGTTCCACATTCAAGTCCTGCTCAAGGCTTCAGCACAAACATTACTCCAGTGGAGTGCTGAGGGAGAGCTGCACTTTTGGTGGTCTTGCCTCTCAGATGAGGTCCTCTTTGCTGTCTTGGATGGATTTAGAAAACTCGATGTGGTATGATTTTGAAGAGGAGCAGGGAAGTTCTGCCTGGTATCCTGGCCAATATTTATCTCGCAATCAACATCGCAAACAAAAAATCATTTGGTCACTCTCACATATGAGATCTTGCTGTGTACAAACTGGTTGCTGTGTTTCCTATGTTACAAAATTACTACATTTCAAAGAGTGACTCCTTGGCTGTAATCTGCTTTGAGATCCCTGGTTATCATGAAAAGTGCTATGTAAATGCAAATCTTTATTTTCTGTTACAATCATCATTCAGAATCAGGATATTTCTGGGTTTATAAGGACTCACAGTTCAGACTCTGGGCGGGATTCTCCCAAAAAAAATTCTAAATGTCGGATTTGTGCGAAAACTGCTCTTTCCATCATGACTTTCAAAATGAGTCTCCCACAGTCTGCGCGCTGCAGAGTGTCCTAGCATGAATCACTCCAAATAGGTGGGGCCTATTCCTGCTGGAGAACCGGCAGCATAATGCTGAATGGGCCACCGCGCATATGCCGATTTGTTAGCGCCGTGATCAGCACGTGCACAGTAGCCTGGCACTGGGGGCTTCCCAGTCACTGGCCAGCACAGCAACACTACATCACTGTCCTTCTGATCCTCCCTCAAACCCCGATCACCGACCAGCGTATAACCCTGCAATGCTGCCCCTCTGTAGATATAATACCTCAGGTGACCAGTACTGCCAGGGAAACTCAAATGATACAAGACTCACAAAGCTAATGTTTCTGAACCAAATACATCACTCTATTTAACCAGCAGCTGCTAGAAATTCATCAAAGGGTCGAATCAGCTCTCGGCTCGAGCTGCCAGACCAGTCCAAATAGATCTGATCTTTACAATTCTAAACAGATGAATTATTTTTCTTATCAATCATTCCTGCCTTACATTAGCTTAAAATCAATCATCTTTAAAATGCTGGCATCAATAATAATCCCTATCATGCTCAGCCAGCTGCATCTCACAATCCAGCATAATGATATCTCATTCATCCATTAAGTCCAGAAGCTAACTCACTTTCTATGAGAGTCACTTCCTCATTGCCAGGTTACCCTAGACACTCACTGTAGAGGTCAAAGGGATTATTCCCACTGGATCATTACCAAACTGGATAGACATGATTCCACGTCTGGGCACGTTTCTGTCCTGAGTCTAGACAATGAATACATCTATACATAAATGTTGCAATTTGTGTTTCTGCATAAGAAACTTTCTGATATGAATTTTGTTAACTATAGGGTTCCTTTACCAACATACCTTGCAGTAACCTGCCTTGGGCTGAAGTGAACAATGATCCATATAATACAACCTTAATCAGACCCCACTAGGAGTACTGTGCTCAATTCTAGTCGCCTCATTACAGGAAGGATGTGGAAGATATTGAAAGGATGCAGAGGAGATTTACAAGGATGTTGTCTGGATTGCGTGGCATGCCTTATGAGGATAGATTGAAGGAGCTCAGTCTTTTTTCCTCGGAGAGAGAAAGGATGACAGGTGACCTGATAGAGGGGTATAAGATGTTGAGAGAGATATTGATCAGGTGGATTCTCAGAGGCTTTTTCCCAGGGCTGGAATGGTTGTTACAAGAGGGCACAGTTTTAATGTGCCGGGGAGTAGGTACAGAGGAGATGTCAGGGGTAAATTTTCATTCAGAGGGTGGTGGGTGAGTGGAATTGGCTGCCGTTGGTGGTCGTGGAGGCAAATTCAATAGGGTCTTTTAGGAGACCTCTGGATGAGTACGTGGGACTTAATAGAATTGAGGGTTATAGGTAAGCCTAGTCGGTAGAGATATGATTGGCCGAAGGGCCTGTTTGTGCTGTAGTTTTCCTATGTTCTATGTTCAATACTTAAAATACATTTGAAATATTGTCATTCATGTTTTAAATCATAATTACTTTTTTAATTCTCTTACTGTATTCCCATGTGTACAAATTATTCTCTTGTTAACTTATAATCCTGTTTTCAGAATCATTTAACTGTTTGCCAGTTATTATGTCAGTAGCTTAATGTCCTCTGTCTAAAAACTTTATTGATTTGTTAGAAATTTCCCACATCACCCTCTGATTCCCCCCACTCTCCGATCGCTGGCTTCCTGAACATGTCCAGGTTAGCTCCGATTCTCCCTCCTTACCCCTGCAGTCCAGATCTCTCTATGTCTGCCACCCGCCCCCCCCCGCCCTCAACTCGGCAGATCCAAACCTTCCACACTCCAATGGTCAGTCTCTAATGGATGTTGCATGTGGCAGATGATTATTATATGGAAATATGAAATGACTTTTATAAATACAATTTCACCTCACCAAAATAACAATACTGTCATACGATCCCTGCCCAAATAACTTTATCAATTCAGATTCTGGCTTTCCCAGTGTGAATCAGAAATAAATCACTGCTTGTCCTAGGTATTTTGGGATGTGGATACTGCCATGTCTCAAATTTCACCCATGTTATGAAGTTCATATTCAAGCGTCCAAATTAATGTTCAAAGTTAGCTGGATTGACCATAGTAAATGGACAGGATTATGGAGGGTAGAGGAAGGAATGAGCCTCGGTAAGGTGCTCTTTTGGTGAATTGGTCCAGACTCGATGGGCCAAATGGCCTCCTTTGGCAATGTATGAATTCTATAGATCCTTATGGATTTTATGAAAGATGGCAGGAGTTAAAGCTGTTATGGTTTAGAAGAGAACTTGAAAGGGAAAAAAAATGCAAATTCTTGAAATTATGATGGGGATTTGTGAGTTTTTTTTGTGCTGAATTAGGGACTTAAAGGATGTAATTATGAGCTAAACAAATTGCTAGCTGAAATTTAAACTGCATCGTTGTTTAACATTTAATTAAAGTTGTGGAGTTGACTGCTATATAAAGCAGTAAATGGTCCAAAGGAGGGAGCATTAAAAACGATCATGATCATGAACCTGATTCAGTAGCAGAATTTATTAAGCCATGACAGAAGGTATGAAGGATTTGTCTCTGTGTTGTGTGAATGTGTATTGTGTACAACTGAGGTTGCTTAAATGCCTTTTGCTCCCACTTTGCTGAACTGATCAATAATATTCAATACGTTTGAAAGTTTTTCAAACGGTGCCTTATTCACACTAGGAACAAACTGGATGCTGTGATAACACTAGTGTGCAAAACTGCAGGGGCAAGCACTGTGCCTGTCTCAGTGAGATCTAAAGCTGATTCAGACAGATGGATTAAAGGCATCTTCTTCCTGGCAGGCTCTTCAAGTGAAATGGGGGTGGACAGATATGCTGTAAATCCAAGCACATCCTCAGTTCAAACCTTTGTCGGCACTTATTGAGAGCTGGAGAATTGCTAGTATAGCCCGAAATGGTGCTACACTACTCCAAACTCCCTCACCCCTGTTCAGAGAAGCAAGCTCCACACTCTACACTCTGTGATAACTGTTAACCTTCCTGAGTGCAGTGAGATCAGATAAGTGATATTCAACTGTAAGAGAACGCAGCGGACAAAACTATAGGAACATAAGAATCGACAGAGAGAAAAAAAAGCAATTGAGTTCATCTTTTACTAGTGTTCACATTATGCAATGAGAATGGAATTCTCAACTCATCACAGCAAATAATGTTCACTATTAGATGTGATCGGGGAGAGGGAAATAACAATTGTGATGAGTTTGGGGATACATTCCAAATTACTCCTGCTCTTCCAAAGCAGGCTACACTTACTATATCTCAACTTGCTCATTTACTTTACTCCAAAATAATCTGAATGAAATCGACCCAATTTAAATGAAACTATACGTGGGCAGCACGGTAGTACAGAGGTTAGCACTGCTGCTTCTCAGCTCCAGGGTCCTGGGTTTGATTCCTGGCTTGGGTCACTATCTATGTGGAGTTTGGACATTCTCCTTGTGTCTGCGTGGGTTTCCTCCAGGTACTCTAGTTTCTTCCCACAGTTCAAAGATGTGCAGATTAGGTTGATTGGCCATGCTAAGAAGTTGCCCCTTCGTGTTTAAGGTTAGAGGGGAAAATGGGTATAATATGGAGTAGGGCTTGGGTGGGATTGTGTTCGGTGCAGACTCGATGGGCCAAAGGGCCTCTTTCTGCACTGTAGGGTTCTATGATTTTATACCAACATTATTGCTTCCACTGTCCTAGGAAAACTGCATCATAGTTTGACCACTTCTTCCTCATTGGTCTTATACTTAATGTAATATTAAATTTGAACTTATAAATGATGTTACTTTTGCACTGCCTGATCCCAACCACCCAGGAGGCATCAAAGACCCAGCCCTACTGGTGAAACCGTCACATTTGGTCCCTATTGATAGCAACCACACCTGATCCTCACCAGTGAGAACCTCAACAATCAGCAGGTAAGGGTAAGTGAGCCCGCACGATAAAGTCCACGATTCAGTAATGATATTAACTAGTGGATATTGAGATTGGCTTTACACCCTTTATGGGGGTCAGTAATATCGCAAGAGGAGATAAACCGGCTGCAAACCTAGTTTCTCATCTCCCAGTCGATCTTACCGGTCTATCCCATTCAACCAACAGGATGAGCCGATAAGATCGCTTGCATAAACCTTCCAACTAGCAACCTCTACCACCTAAAAAGACAAGGGGAACAGATGGCATGGGAACACTACCATCTACAAGTTTCCCTCCACTCCACATACCACCCTGACTTGCAGGTGACACACTGCTGCCTCACTGTGTTCAATTCCTGGCTTGGGTCACTGTCTGTGCGGAGTTTTGCACATTCTCCCCATGCTCCAGTTTCCTCCTACAGTCCAAAAGACATGCAGAAAAGGTGAATTAGCCAAGCTAAGTTGCCCCTTAAGTGTACAGGTGCTGAAGAATGGCTACTAGGGAATTTTCACAGAAACTTCATTGCAGTGTTAATGTCAGCCTACTTGTGACATGAAGAAATAAACTTTAAACTTAAAATTTAAACTTAAAGCCTGTTGAAACTGTTCCTTCATGGGCTTTGCTAGAAATTCCCCAGCTCTCAATGAAGACAAAAATAAGTGCCAACAAAGATTTGAACTGAGTATGGCTTTCTGTATCAGTCTCCCAATTGATAAAGTTCTTTTGACTGAGATTGTGTGTCAATACTGCTATTTTGAAGAGACGAAGTTACATTTTTCAAAAAATGTTGGTAGGGAATCACAGATTGGAAATGTCAAGCAGTTTTTCCTTGGGAAATAAATGGTGGATTAGTGGAGACTAAGGTGGAGACTAATGGTGGATAAGTTGGAGACTAGCTAATCATCAGAATTGGTGTGACACATATTATAAGTCTAGAATTATAGAATCCCTACAGTGCACAAGGAAGCCGTTCAGCCCATGAAGTCGGCACCAACCTCAATCCCACCCAGACCCTATCCTCTTATCAGATAACTGGAAGGGTTGTAAGGCTGGGACAGGATGTGCAGATAGGGGATGCTGCTATCATAGTTTTGAAAACAAGAAGGAGAATTTTAATATCAAGGAGATGCTACACAGAGCACCAATGTAGGTCCGTGAGCACAGAGGTGTGGACAACTGAAACTTGGCGCAAATTTGGACTCGGACAGCAGAGTTTTAGATGATTGCAAGGTTATTGAAAATAAGCAGTGAGAGGCCAGTCAGGAGAGCATTGAGATGGACATGTCTAGAGGTAGTAAAATGTCGGATGAGGTCTTCAGCAGCAGATAAGCTAAAACAGAGACCAAGATGAGTGATGTTACAGAGATGGATGGAGGTGGTCTTGATGCTGTATTTCCAGCATCTCAAGACTGTGCGGTGGAATAGAATTACGATGAAAAGTAGGGCAAGTAATGAGAAAATAGATAGCTTCATGGCTGGAAGAACATGTTGTTGTCTAAAAAGTTTTCAGACACATCTTGGTGGCACTTATTTTGACTTATATTCTTTTTGTCCTATGGCAGTTAAGTGGAAAGACAAGAAAAGCTGTGTTCTTCTCCTTACATCACAGAACGTGAAGTGGAAGCCTGATAGAGGCATTCAAAACTTTGAACAGTCGTGCTAAAGAAAGTGAAACTATTTCCTCAGTAGAATGCTTGAAAACTAGAGGCCATCAGTTTATGGCTAGTTCATTTTGTAAAAAATATTCTTTCAGGAGATGCAGCTTCAGTGGCTAGGCCAGCAATTTTATTGCCCGTCCCTAACTGATACCGGTGAGCTGTCTTCTTGAACCGCAGCAGTTTATGAGGTGTTGATGCACCCAGACTTTACAGATGACACCAAGATTGATAGTGTGGTTAATAGTGAAGAAGGTTGTAGGTTACAGGAAGGTTTGGATGGGTTGGTCAGATGGGCAGACTAGTGGCAGATGGTATTTAATCTGGATAAGTGTGTGATGACTTTGGAACAAGTAACAAGCCAAGTATTTAGTGAATGGCAGGACACTAGGGAGCTTAGAGGAACAGATGGATCTTGGGATATTTATTCACAGATCCCTGAAGGCAGCGGAGCAGGTGAATAGTGTAGTTAAGAAGGCACATGGGACATTTATCAATCGTTGCATCGAGTATATAAGCAAAGAGGTAATGTTGCAGTTGTACTGGGCATTGGTTAAGCCACAGCTGGAATACTGTGTGCAGTTCTGGGCACCTCACTAAATGAAGGTTGTTTGCATTAGAAGGGGTACGGAAAAGGTTCACCAAGATGTTGCCTGAGATGGAGCATTTGAGCTATAAGGAGAGACTGGATAGGCTTGGATTGTTTTCTCTAGAGCAGAGAAGGCTGAGGAGAGATATGATTGAAGTATGTAAGATTATGTTTTTTTTTAAATTCATTTGTGGGGCATGGGTATCGCTGGCTGCCCAGCATTTATTGCCCATCCTCAGTTGTCTGAAGTCAGTGAAAAGTCAACCAGATTGCTGTGGCTCTGGAGTCATATATAGGTCAGATCAGGTAAGGACAGCAGATTTCCTTCCCTAAAGGACGTTAGTGAACAAAATGGGTTTTGTATTTACCATTTGATTTTTAATTCCAGATATTTTTTATTGAATTCAAATTTCACTAGCTGCCGTGGCAAGATTTGGACCTGGGTCCCCAGAACATTAGCTGAGCTTCTGAATTAATAGTCTAGAAATAATACTACTAGCCATCACCTTCCCTGTCCCTGTTTAGACAGGATGAATATGAACTGGCTGTTCCCCTTGGTTCATAAGAACATAAGAAATAGGAGCAGGAGTAGGCCATATAGCTCTTTGAGCCTGCCCTGCCATTCAACGAGATCATGGCTGATCTGAAGTGGATCAGTTCTACTTTCCCACCTTCTCCCCATAACCCCTAATTCCCTTGTCTATCAGAAACCTAGCGACTTTGACTTAAATATATTCAGCAACCTTCTATATATTCCATATATTCAGCAGCTTCTGACCTTACAATGGATTGAAGGCCATGGATGGAGCAACTGACGATGGTTGGGCCTAGAACACTACCTGAGGAACTTCTGTAGTGATATCCTGGAGCTGAGACAATTGAGCTCCAACAACCACAACCATCTTCCTTTATGCCAAGTATGATTCCAACCTGTGCGGTTTACCCCTGATTCCCATTGATCCCAGTTTTGATGAGCTCCTTGATGCCACACTCAATGGCAAGGACAGTCACCTTCACCTCATCTCTGGAATTTCACTCTTTTGTCCATATTTGAAATAAGGTCGTGATGAGATCAGGAACTGAGTGGCTCTGGGAGAATTGGTAAAAGAATAAGAGACACCATATAAGGAAATATTTTGACACAGCAAATCATTTTGATCCAGTGTGCACTGCTCGAAAGGCAGACAGGAGCAGGATCAGTAGTAATATTGGAAAGAGAAATGGATAAATATTTGAGGGAGTTTTGAGGCCCTATGGGAAAAGAAGGGAAGCAGGGAGATGAGTTTGATAGCCCAAAGAGGTGACACAAGTGTTAGAGCGCTGGACGCCAATCTCAAGTGAAGCCAAACTAGACCTCAGCAATTTTCCATTTTGGTACAAATGTGCCGAGAGGCTGCTTCATCTCAGGTGTGTGATGGTACTTTGCTATTTTAATAAATTTTACTTGTCAGGTGGAGTTACATTTTTGATTTGATTTGTTATTGTCACATATATTGGGATACAGTGAAAAGTCTTGTTTCTTGCACGCTATACAGAGTATACTATTTATGGAACAGGAAAGGAGAGTGCAGAATGCAGTGTTACAATCATAGCTAGGATGTAGAAAAGATCAACCTAATACAAGATAAGTCCATTCCTGACAGCAGCAGGAAAGAAGCTGTTCTTGAGTCGGTGACCATAGACTTTTATATCTTTTTCCCAACTGAAGAAGGTGGAAGAGAGAATGTTTGGGCTGCTTTGTCAAGGCAGCAGGAAGTGTAGACAGAGTCCACAGATGGGAGGCTGCTTTAAGAGTCAAGAGTTAATTTGTCTAGGAAACCATGTAGTTTAAGTGTTAGGAATTGAGGATAATAACCGATTTTAGCCAGGCATGTGTTATTTTGTAGTTAATAGACCTTTTATTAATTTATGTTCTCGTGGGGTTTTAGACTGGGTATACAGAATCAGCCCTCTCCAGCAACTGAATGCAGAAAAAAAGACTATTTCTGCTACAAATCTAACCTCTATAGGTTTCATATCACATGACTATATGACCTCCTATACCTAACTCACCTTCCATTACTTTAATGGAAGCCCTCTCTAACAAAAAGGAATTAATTACATTCTAAGTAAAAACTACAATGTTAAATTGAGTAATTATCCTGCTTTCCAGTATCTGCTACATTCCCTCCAGGCATACTGACTGCTTTGAGAGGAAAAAAAATGAAATTTAAACACTCTATAGAAAACATAAAAACTGTGTGCAGTTTTGGTCCTCTTATTTGAATAAGGATATATTGGCTTTGGAGGGAGTACAGAGAAGGTTCACCAGGCTGATACCGGAGATGAGGGGATTAGCTTACGAGGAGAGAATAAATAGAATGGCCCTGTACTCGTTGGAGTTTAGAAGGCTGAGGGGAGATCTTATAGAGATATATAAGATAATGAAGGGGCTAGATAGGGTACAAGTAGAAAGATTCTTCTCGCTTAGAAAAGAAACAGAACTAGAGGGCACAGCCTCAAAATAAGGGGGGGTAGGGGGCAGTTTAAAACAGAGTCGAGGAGGAACTTCTTCACTCAAAGTGTGGTGAATCTCTGGAATTCTATGCCTGTTGAAGTGGTGGAGGCTACCTCATTAAATATATTTAAAGTCATGGGTAGATAGATTTCTGATAGAAAAGGGAATTAAGGGTTATGGGGAGAAAGCGGGAAACTGGAACTGATCCACTTCAGATCAGTCATGATCTTATTGAATGGCAGGGCAGGCTCGAAGGGCTAAATGGCCTACTGTTGCTCCTATTTCTTATGTTCTTATAGCAACAGTACGGTATCATTGCACAGGCACAATGGCTGAACTGCCTCCATCAGTGCTGAATTCTGTGATGTCCATATGCATATGCCCACCGTAAACCATACAAAAACATAATGACTGCAAACCATCAGTAGCTGGCCTGCTGAATGCTTCCAAGTGGATGTGCCAAAAGTCCAATTCTCAACCGCTGGCACTGAACTGATCTTGGACACAATTAGCAAACTGCTGCCTGCAGAAAACTAAGGAGAGGCTGTGGTCTGCTGGAAGACAATTCCGTCTTTTGTTAACCTGCCTGGCTGTCTTAAAAATGGAAAGGGTCCCACCCTGCCATAAACTTTAAAAAGTTTTAAACGCAAAGTAATAAGGGAAAAGTTGGTGTTGGAGCAGCTTGTCAATTGTCTATGTTTACAGCTCTGTAAAAAGTTACTGGACAGACATTTACATAGCCTTTCAGATTCATTAACTTGAACATTTGGGAAGGATTTTTTTTAATATTAAATCCACGTCATCTGGAGCTAACTTTTAATACTTGGTGAAATTATTGCCTTTGGTAGCTAACCAAGAAGTGGTGTCTGGCAGTGACACAGCAGGAGTGAAGAGAAAAGTGGGATAGTAATAATTTGCCTCTAATTAGGACCGTTTCAGGGTGCCCGTCAGTGAGTGGCATCTGTTCTCAAAAATAATCTTCAAATTCTCTCCGGCTTTGGTGTTCTGCTGAGTCCCTGTTGGCTAAGCTCCACTAGTTATTGGACAATGAAGCCTTAGAGACACACAGAGATGCAATCACAGAGTCAGAGAAACTTGCAGCAAAGAATCCCATTGTGCTGATGCTAGCTCTCAGAAAGAGCAGCCTTCCTTCACCCCACATTGCCCCTTTTTTGTCCATTACCCTGTAAGTTCTTTATCCTCAGGTACCACTCCACTGGGTTCGATTCCCGGTTTGGGTCACTATCTGTGTGGAGTCTGCACATTCTCCGCGTGTCTACATGGGTTTCCTCTGGATGCTCTGGTTTCCTCCCACAGTCCAAAAGACGTGCTGGTGAGGTGCATTGCCCGTGCTAAATCCTGCCTCAGTGTACCCAGACAGGTGCCAGAGTGTGGCAACAAGGGGATTTTCACAGTAACTTCATTGCAGTAACCTGTGACACTAATAAATAAAGCAAAATTTGTAGAATTAATGAACTTTTTGTTTGTTTAGCTTTTCCTGGGGTTTTAGACAGCACTCTCCAGCAACTGAACACAGTAACAAAACTGCTTCTGCTACAAACCTAACTCCTCCCACATTTATATCACATGACTATATGACTTTGTAATCCTAACTCACCTTCCAGTACTTTAACCAAAAGAATGTCAGGAGTCTTCGCTAACAAAAAGAGGGTGGGGGGAGGGGGTGAGGGAGGGGTCAGACGTATTGATATTGTCGGGACTGGCCCAGAGATTTCTGGAAGGCAAACAATCAGGGGCAAGGGATCAGAGGGGCAGTGATGTGAGGCTGTAGGGTTGGCCAATGATTGGGAGATCAGCGTGCCAGGCTACTGAGCAGGCACCAATCTTCACCATGACTTCTCCAATTGTCCTGTCCATTGTTCATGTTTCTTCTTGTAGTTAGTTGCTCCATTCAATGCATTACAGCTTTAAATACATTACCGTTTTAAATATATTACCACTTTAAATACATTATCGCTTTAAGCACATCACCACTTTAAATACATTACCACTTTAAGACTGTCATCATTTTCACTGCTGTCAGCAGCTGCTGGTTCTGTGAGTTTGAAGTTTTGGCATGAATTCCAGCTGCTTTTCTCTCCCAAACCTCCTTTCACTGCTGGAAATCTCAGTAATCTATGCAGCTTTTCTTGCCCTGGCCTTTGGGGGAGTCTTATTTTTATTTGCATTTTTGATATGCGTGTTTTTCACTGGAGACTTGCTCCTCGGGGCTGCTTTTCAAACGTGTTTAACTCCCTTTCTTCTAATCAGGTTAAGGACTTCTTTCTAAAGCTTTGGAATCTCTTTGCCCACTGCCTCTCTGTTCAGAGTTCACGACCAGGATACCCCACAGACTGTACTCAAATCAGGAGTTTGGCAATCTCAGCTTCTTCATTTTGCTGCATTTTGGAGAGCACAATAGAGTAATTTTCTTCAATCACTCAAAAACACTGCTCTCTGTGCTCCTTTTTCCTTCTGCATCTTTAAAAAAAACTTTGTAGATGCTTTATCTTTCATTTTTGTGTTCTTTTTTTCTTAAACTCTAACGGTTATTTTCTCTTTTTTTTCAAATATATTTCTAAACTTTGGGCTGTAATGGCCAATCCAGGCTTACTCTGTGTCCATCCATCACCTTCTGGCAGTGTCCTACTAGGTCTATTCACCCAAAGGCAGACTTCCAGCAGAGTATCTTTACCCTTCAGACTTTGATGAAAACGGGATACTCGCACGTGTCGGGCCAGAGGCAGTGTGCTCAGAATCCATCCCATCCTTGTCGCCAGTGTAATGGTGCACGTTCACAGACTTCATCAGGGACGCAAAGGCTATTAAATAAGGGAAAACCGAGGCCTCAATACGCCCATTTCTGCCTCCCACTCCCCTAGGGAAACACACCAACTGGCCCAATCCCTCCACATCTACAACATGTCTTCCGGATGTCTTGTGCCTAGAAGAGGATTCCACCTCCAGGGGTGATTACCTGCCCTCAATTCCCATTAGTCCCTCCAGTCAGGTGACCCATTTCTGCTGTGTTCACTTAAAGGGAAAAAACGCCACCACAATTGGTGCACTTTGTGAGGTGTGGGGTGGAGGGGGTGGGAGGGCGGGGAGGGGTGGAAGTGTGAGGGGTACTATGCGTGTGGTCCTATTCATGCTTAATCCCTTAAAATCAGCTTATTCTCTACTTCATGGTCTTTCTCCGATAACATCGTACAAATCTAGCCACGTTATTATTCCCCCACAAAACTATGACAAAATTCTCTGCTTCAGCTTGGCTCAAGTATCCCAGCTGTGGGTTAGGAGCTCTGGGAATAAGCCCCAATAAGAATTTAGCAACACCAATTTTTAATCCAACCGATTTATTTGATAGTAAAATTGCGAGCTTTCAACACTCTTGTGTCTTCCTCAGGCAAATGCAGTGTTCTGGTCTGCAATAGCACACATCAGCACAGACAGTCAGAGATTGCTGATTAGAATGCGAATCCTTACATCTAACCTGCTATTCAAGTGTTAAAGTGGCTAACAATGTGTGTGAAGGGAATCCTGAGCATTGGTTACAGAGTTGTGTATTTCCTCCAGACAGCACAGTAAGTGAGGTTTTTTGCTAACCCAGGCAAGTTACGGGGGTTACAGATAGTGTGTCATGAAGCCAAGATCCCTGTTAAGACCGTCCTCATGTGTGCCGAGCTTGGCTATCAGTCTCTGTTCAGCGACTCTGCGCTGTCGTGTATCACGAAAGCCCCCTTGAAGAACATTTACCCGCAGGTCGGAGGCCGAATGCCCATGACTGCGGAAGTGTTCGCCCACAGGAAGGGAACTGTTTTGCCTGGTGATTGCTGAGCGATGCTCATTCATCCGCTGTCGTAGTGTCTGCATGGTCTCCCCAATATACCATGCTTCGGGACATCCTTTCTTGCAACGTATGAGGTAGACAACGTTGGCCGAGTTGCAAGAGTATGTACCGTGTACCTGGTGAATGGTATCCTCACGTTTGATGATGTCGTCCATGTCTATGATCCGGCATGTCTTGCAGAGGTTGCTGTGGCAGGGTTGTGTGGTATTGTGGTCACTGCCAGGCCATATGCACACAATCTGCTCGGAGCTGTCAAGGCAGCTGCAATTTTGATTAAGATCTCAAGTTGAGGTCTCCCTTTGCTCAGGACGCTGCTTGAAGCTGCTCAGTGTCCAAGCCAACATTCCTCAGTAAACCAACAGCACCAGGAACAGATTAAGTGGCCATTCATCTCAATGATTTGAAGGGAGATGCTGCTGCCACAGAATGACTGCCTCATTTGCTTACATCACAGGTCACCGCACTTCAAAAAGGGGCTCGATCTGTGAAGCACTTACGTCCCCAAAGACACTTTATATACATATGCTACCTCAAAGAAATTACTGGCCAGATGCCCTGCTATCCGGATGCTCACAGTCCAGATGCACCCCGGAAAGTTCAAAACAAAAAACAAAGAACAGTACAGCACAGGAAACAGGCCCTTCGGCCCTCCAAGCCTGTGCCGCTCATTGCTCCAACAAGACCATTTACTTGTATCCCTCCATTCCCAGGCTGCTCATGTGACGATGCAGGTAATCCTTAAACTGCCTCCACCACCCTACTTGGCAGCGCATTCCAGGCCCCCACCACCCTCTGCGTAAAATACATCCCTCTGATATCGGAGTTGTACCTCGCCTCGGTCACCTTGAGCCTGTGACCCCTCGTGATCATCACCTCCAACCTGGGAAAAAAAAACTTCCCACTATTCACCCTATCTATACTCTTCATAATTTTGAACACCGCTATTAGGTTCATGATAGGACCTCCCTCCCCACTTCAAGGCCCAAATGCAAGGGCCTCTGTGGGAATTGCCTGGGAATTTTGAACTTCCAAACAATTCCCCTGTCTCCTCCAAAAAAATATCCCACTCAGATTTAGAGTTGGACTTTTTTGGATGCTTCTGACTTGCTTACCCGGATATTTACTGGTATGGGTGGCCATGGGGACATGGGGTATCATTGATCCATCTCCCTATGGGCTTTGCGGAGTATGGGTTTGCCTATAGGGTGAGTGGGAGCTTGTCGAATGAGAGACAAATAGGGGGAGTTTAAATCCTGCACTCATGGCCTGGACTATGTGTTGTGCATCCTGAGACCACAGGCTTTGGTTTGTTGAAAGCTGCAGATGTGACCTTTTCATTGCTTTCCTAAAACATTGTTGTGCTGGAGGACCGACCTCAATGAACGTATTAGTTACAATAAGAAGTCTCACAACACCAGGTTAAAGTCCAACAGGTATATTTCATAGCAAAAGCCACAAGCTTTCGGAGCGCTGCTCCTTCATCAGGTGAGTGGGAGTTCTATTCACAAACAGGGCATATAAAGACACAAACTCAATTTATAAAATAATGATTGGAATGTGAATCTTTACAGGTAATCAAGTCTTAAAGGTACAAACAATTTGAATGGAGAGAGCGTTAAGCACAGGTTAAAGAGATGTATATTGTCTCCAGACAGAACAGATAGTGAGATTTTGCAAGTCCAGGCAAGTCATGGGGTAAAGACTCACATTCCAATCATTATTTTGTAAATTGAATTTGTGCCTGCTTGTGAATAGAACTCTCACTCCCCTGACAAAGGGGCAGCAAGCGCTCCAAAAGCTAATGGCTTTTGCTACCGAAGAAACCTGTTGGACTTTAACCTAGTGTTGTGAGACTTCTTAATGTGTTTATCCCAGTCCAATGACGGCATCGCCTCATCAGAACATGTTAATTACCCAGACAAAACTCAAGCCCAACTCCAGTATATCTATACAACTGATATCCACAATCACTCATATTAACAACCTCCTCCCCTCCCACACCAGACCTTCCCCTTAACTGCTGAATGCACTCCTCACCACCCTAATTGCCCCCCTGATCAGATCTGACTCCCCCATGACCCACCTTAACTACCTTGGACTGGTCTGACCATTCTGACCTGTTCCAACCTGCCTACCTCATTCACCTAACTCCCATCCTACCATCTTCCTCACCCGAATCCCTACGCACAAAACTTCTCTCCTGGCTTTGCAAAGAAACTCTGGGACAATCCTACCCATTAAATTTGCAGTTGTTACTTTCCCACACCAACACGCTGAGAAAGAGATCTAATTTATTTTAATGCTGTTAAGCTCACAGCTACATATGTCTGCTTCAAAGCTATTATATTTAATGCTGAATTATTTCAATTATCCCGTTTCAAAGGAAAGGGAGTTGAAATGACATGGAAGCAATGCAGGTAAATGTGATTAGAGATAGTTCCTTGCGTGGTTGAGCTTGATAGCCTGGTCCCATACTGCGAATTTGATGTATATTTCTATGTATTATTGTAATTCCATTGCCATTCCATTATCCCATAGTAGCGTGGTGGTTTTATCACTGGTCTCATAATCCAGAAGCCCAGACTAATATGCCAAGGGCACAGGTTCAACTCCCACCATGGCAACTAGAGGAAAAGAAACTTCAATTAATAAATCTGGAATTGAAGACTATTCTCAATAAAAGTGAACATGGAACTGTCACTGACTGCTGGAGAAACCTACCTGTTCCACTAATGCACTTTCAAGAAGGAAATCTGCCACCCTTGCCCAGTCTGGCTTATGTAAATGTGACTCCAAGGTCTAGTAGGAACAGACAGCAAATGCAGTAATGCAATATCCCTGAAAGATTAAATGAAAAATACTGATGAGTAAGGTCACTGTACAGAAGTAATTCATTGAAATTTTTTTTTGCCATTTAGCAAGTCCTGTTTTATCCAAGTTTTGGTATCTTTGTGATGCATCGTGATTTAAACAAGGATAATTTGGTTGGTTTTTGTAAAACAACACAACAGCCAAATTAACATCACACATTGAAAGCTCTTTGGGATAAACTCAAGCCCCTCAGGAATTTTCTTTTTTTTATTGTGTTAGCATCACAAGTAGGTTTAGAAAATAGGAGCAGGAGTAGGCCATTAATCATCCGTTTGAGATCTTCGTGATGATTTTAGGCTTAAGGCTAGGCGTTCTGTGACATCAGACACTTCTGGTGCAGTTAAATGAGTGAATATGGTGAAAAGTTTTAAAGTTTATCTATTAGTCACAAGTAGGCTTACATAAACACTGTCACGATGTTACTGTGAAATTCCTAAGTCACCATGCTCCAGCACTTGTTTGAGTATATTGAAGGAGAATTTGGCATGGCCAGACCTAACCTGCTTGTCTTTTGGATTGGAGCCACTCTCCAGATATCTTCACTTGCCACCACTCATTCATAGGTGGAACCATTTTCTAACCTTGGAACTTGGACACAGGAGTTGTCCTTTTCGATCTTAGAACCTGTTCTGCTGTTCAATATGATCTTGGGTGATTTGTGACCTAACTCCATATGTCCCTTATACCTTGAAACTTGATTGAGGAATTCAATAAACATTCAGGAACCATTTCCTGTCACCAGAATTTTGGGAAAGTGGGCATCAAAATAAAAGTTTCAGCATGCTTATTGCAGGACAGTTCAAAGAAAGTGATCGATGAGGACCTAGTCAGAGATAGTCTTCACTATTGGCCCAACATCTGACAGAAGCTTTAACTAGTTAGATCCCTTCAATCTACTTCCTTTACTTCTCAACTTGGTGGGACTTAGGAAAATCAGGCAGGTCGTGGATTCCAAGAAATTTGTGGAATGTCTAAGAGATGGTTTTTTTGAACAGTTTGTGACAGAGTCTAACAGGGAATAGGCAATTCTGGATTTGGTGATGAGTAATGAGGCAGATTAGGGAACTTAAGGTGAAGGAGCCCCAAAGAACAATGACACAATATGATAGAATTTACCTTGCAGTTTGAGTGGGAGAAGCTAAAATCAGGTGGAACAGTATTACAATTAAATAAAGGGAACTATAAAGACATGAGAGAGGAGCTGGCCAGAGTTGATTGGAAAGGGAGAATAGCAGGGAAGACAGTGGAGCAGCAATGGCAGGAGTTTTTGGGGGTTATTCGGGAGGTACAACAGAAATTCATCTCAAAGAAGCGGAAACATGCTAAAGGGAGGACGAGATCTCCATGGCTGACGAGGAAAGCCGAGGAAAGCATAAGAGCAAAAGAGAAAGCATACAAAGTGGTGAGGATTAGTGAGAAGCCAGAAGATTGGGAAGTCTTTAAAGGAGAGAAGAGGGCAACTAAAAAAGCGATAAGGGGGGAGAAGATGAAAAATGAGTGTAAAGCTAGCTAGTAATATAAAAGAAGATAGGAAAAGTTTTTTTCAATATATGGAAGGTAAGAGAGAGGCAAAGATAGACATTGGACCACTGGAAAATGAGGCTGGAGAAGTAATAACAGGAAACAAAGCAATGGCAAAGGAACTGAATAGTTACTTCATGGTGGAAGGTACCAGTAGGATGCCAGAGCTCCAGGAGAATCAGCGCACAGATAAGTGTTGTAGTCATCACAATGGAGGCTGTTTTGGGGAAACTGAAAGATCTGAAGGTGGATAAATCACCTGAACTGGATGGAGTACAGCTCAGGGTTCTGAAAGAGATAGCTGAGGAATTTGTGGAGATCATGGTGATGATCTTTCAAGAATCACTGACGATAGGGAGGGTTCCAGAGGACTGGAAAGTTGCTAATGTAACACCCCCTGCCTAAGAATGGAGGGACTCAGTAAGAATTTAGCAACACCAATTTTTAATCCAACCGATTTATTTGATAGTAAAATTGCGAGCTTTCGACACTGTGTCTTCCTCAGGCAAATGCAGTGTTCTGGTCTGCAATAGCACACATCAGCACAGACAGTCAGAGATTGCTGATTAGAATGCGAATCCTTACATCTAACCTGCTATTCAAGTGTTAAAGTGGCTAACAATGTGTGTGAAGGGAATCCTGAGCATTGTTGGAGAATTGTGTATTTTCTCCAGACAGCCCAGTAAGTGAGGTTTTTTGCTAACCCAGGCAAGTTACGGAGGTTACAGATAGTGTGTCATGAAGTGTAACCCCCGTAACTTGCCTGGGTTAGCAAAAAACCTCACTTACTGTGCTGTCTGGAGAAAATACACAATTCTCCAACAATGCTCAGGATTCCCTTCACACACATTGTTAGCCACTTTAACACTTGAATAGCAGCTTAGATGTAAGGATTCGCATTCTAATCAGCAATCTCTGACTGTCTGTGCTGATGTGTGCTATTGCAGACCAGAACACTGCATTTGCCTGAGGAAGACACAGTGTCGAAAGCTCGCAATTTTACTATCAAATAAATCGGTTGGATTAATAATTGGTGTTGCTAAATTCTTACTGAGTTCTTACCACCCCAATCCAACGCCGGCATCTTTACATCATAAGAATGGAGGAAGGCAGCAGATGGGAACATCAGGTCGGTTAGTCTGATTTTGGTCATTGGCAAGATTTTAGAGTCCATTATTAAAGATGAGATTGTGGAATACTTAAAAGTGCATGATAAAATAGAACTGAGTCAGCATGGCTTCATCAAGGAGAGAGGAGGTCACATCTGACAAATCTATTGGAGTTCTTTGAGAATGTAACAAGGAAGTTAGATAAAGGAGAACTAGTGGACATGCTTTATTTAGATTTCCAGAAGGCTTTTGACAGGTAGCATTGAGGAAGCAGGAGGGCTGTAGCATGACTTGGACAGGTTAAGGGAGTGGGCAAAGAAATGGCAGATGGAATATAATGTGGAAAAGTGTAAGTTATGCACTTTGGAAGGCAGACTGGGAAGTATAGACTATTTTCTAAATGAGGAAATGTTTAGGAAATCATAAGCACAAAGGGACTTGGGAGTCATTGTTCAAGATTCTCTTAAGGTTCATGTGTAGGTTCAGTCGGCAGTTAGAAAGGCAAATGCAATGTTACTATTCATGCTGAGAGGGCTAGAATACTAGGAAAGAGGTGTACTTCTGACACTGTATAAGGTCCTGGTCAGGCCACATTTGGAGTCTTGTAATCTGTGTTGAGCCCCATATTTAAGGAAGGATGTAGTGGCTTTGGAAAGGATCCAGAGGAGGTCCACAAGAATGATCCCTTGAATAAAGAGCTTGTCATATGAGAAGTAGTTGAGTACTCTGGGTCTTTACTCGTTGGAGTTTAGGAGGATGAGGGGGGATCTTATTGAAACTTACAGGATACTGCGAGGCCTGGATCGAGTGGATGTGGAGAGGATGTTTCCTCTTGTAGGAAAAACTAGAACCAAGGAGCACAACCTCAGACTTAAGGGACAATTCTTTAAAACAGAGATGAGGAGCAATTTCTTCAGCCAGGGAGTGGTGAATCTGTGGAACTCTTTGCCACAGAAGGCTGTGGAGGCCAGGTTGTTGAGTGTCTTTAAGACAGAGATTAGTGATTAATAAGAGGATCAGGGGTTATGAGGAAATGGCAAGAAAATGGGGCTGAGAAAAATATCAGCCACGATTGAATGGCAGAGCAGACTCAATGGGCCGAATGATTTAATTCTGTTCCTATGTCTTCAGGTTTAACTGCATCTCCTGCTTTCGAACACTAGTCTGCTAATATATCTTTGACATTAGTGCTGTGTTGCTGCTTTGCTCAGTTGGTTAAGAGTTTGGTGCTGATGACATGGGTTCAATTCTCAGGCTGGCTGAGGTATTTCTTGGGACCTGCCTCTTTCACTTACCTCATTGTGATTTCATAGTTTCAATAAGCCCTGTTGAGTGACCCTTGGACAATGAGAACAATAGAAACATAGAAAATAAGAGCAGGAAGAAGCCATTCAGCCCTTTGACCCTGCTTCACATTCATTATTATCATGGCTGATCATCCAACTCAGCAGCCTGATCTCACTTTTCCCGCAAATCCTTTGGTCTGTTTAGCCCCAGTGCTATATCTGACTGCTTCTTCAAAACATTAAGGGTTTGGCCCAAACTACTTGCTGTGGCAATGAACTCTGGTTAGCATAGTGGTTAGCAGTGTTGCTTCACACCTCTAGGGACCTAAGTTCGATTCCCGGCTCGAGTCACTGTCCGTGTGGAGTTTGCACATTCTCCTCGTGTCTGCGTGGGTTTCCTCCAGGTACTCCAGTTTCCTCCCACAGTCCAAAGATGTGCAGGTTAGGTTGATTGGCCATGCTAAGAAATTGCCCCTTAGTGTTCAGGGTAGCAGAGGTTAGAGGAATTAGTGGGTATAATATGGGGGTAGAGCCTGGATGGGATTGTTTTTGGTGCAGACTTGATGGGCTGAAGGGCCTCTTTCTGCACTATGGGGTTTCTATAATTCTCTATAGGTTAACCACTTTTTGGGTAAAAAAATTTCAGCTCATTTCTGTATCCTCAAACAGTGACCCCTAGTTCTGGACACCCCCAACGTCAGGAACATCCTTCTTGCATTGACTCTGTCTAGTCCTGTTAGAATTTTATAGATTTTGACGGGAATCACTGCCTCCCTCCCCCCAAAACACCCCCCCCACCCCCTGCCTCCTCCCCGCCTCCCCTCCTCCAGCACCCCATTCTTCTGCACTCCAGCAAATACAATCCTAATCAACTCAATCTGTCCTCATACATCAGTCCCATCATCCCAGGAATAGTCTGGCAAACATTCTCTACACTTCCTCCAGGGCATGAAGAGGGGCAGAGAAATGGCTCTTAGACCAGCTTAATTAGCCTAATCTTGAATGAAATTTGAGCTAATCTTCTGCTACCCTGAGTGGAGTGGCTCAGATGAGTGCCTATCCATTGGTAATAAAAATTCCTGAAGTCAGTAAACATATGGCACACAGACTAGACTGTTGGTCTTTGGCCCAGACTTGTACCTGAATGCTTTTCTGATTAAGTGTCAAGCTTGGCAAAGGAGAACAATGTGTTTTTAACATTTCTGTGTAAAGGGCACAGTGAAACATTGGTAATTTAAGTTGCAACAAGAATGCCAAACAATATAACTGTGATTAACCTGCCTAAAATGTCAAAACTGTACTTGATGAAACCCGCACATATTTCTTATCTTGGCCCTTTTAAATTTTTAATGCTAGTCCAAGTGAATTTTATCTCAGATATTGGGAGGAACACCATGGGTGGGATATTACAGCTGCATTTGCCCCAAAACCGGAAAAACCCACCCGAGGTTAACGGAACCTTCTCACCCATTACAATTCCTGTGGCAGGTGGAATGGGAAAATTTACCCCCATGTTTTCAACTCCAGCCCTGAAAACCTCCTTCATTCCATCTGTTTGACTTTTACGATTTTTTTTCTATCCTGTGTTACAAACATTTTGGAATACTTGTAGGTGCTTGAGTGCACTTACTCTTTCTTTTCAAATCTGTGATTGAAACGATAAGGTGAGGTTGGATAGGCTGGGACTTTATTCCTTGGAGTGTAGAAGACTTAAGGTGATCTTATAGAAAGCTATAAAATAATGAGGGGTGTAGATGAGGTAGAAAGTTGGCATCTTTTCCCTAAGGTAGGTGAGTTTAAAACTGGAGGGCACAGGTTTAAGGTGTGAGATCTGGTTGAACTCCAGAAAGTGAGGATCTATTTTTAATTAAGGATTGTTGTTTGTTTGTGGGTGCTGGGTCAGTTGAGTTGATCACGCAGAACGCAGATTGACTAGGATACTACTAGGACTAGTTATAAAGAGAAGCTGAATACACTGGGATTTTTTTCCCTGGAATCTAGGAGGCTTAAGGTGATCTTATAACAGTCTATAAAATAATGAGGGGCACAGATGAGGTAGATAGTTGACATCTTTTCCCAAAGGTTTGGGAAGTTTAAAACTAGAAGGCATAGATTTAAGGTGAGACGAGAGAGATACAAAAGGGTCCAGAGGGGCAATTTTTTTTTACACAGAAGGTGATGAATATCTGGAATGAGCTGCTACAGATAGTAGTAGAGGCAGGCACAATTTTATCTTTTAAAAAATATTTAGACAGTTACATGAGTAAGATGGGTATAGAAAGATATGGATCAAATGCGGATAATTGGGACTAGCTTAGTGGTAGATACTAGGTGGTATGGACTAGTTGGGCTAAAGGGCCTGTTTCCATGCTGTAAACTTCTGACTTTAATCCCACCCACCACAGTGGTGTCATCAGCAAACTTGTAAATCAAGTAAATCACTCCATTCTATACTCTCTCTTCCTTCTTATGAAAGTTGTGCTTTGTCTGTATAGCGCCCAAGAAACAATACATTTCACTGTACATTAATACATTTGACAATAATAAATCAAATCAAATCATTTGGAGGGCTAGTGCAGACATGATAGGTCAAATAGCCTTCTCCTGAACTGTAACAATTCTGTGATTCTTCAACAGTAGAGATCACTTATATCAGCTGGAGAGAGCAGACAGGATCTCGCTTTAACATTTCATCCAAAGTCAGCACTTTTAAAATTACAAAAGTCCCACCTTCGAATGTCCAATTTAGAGTTTTGTATGTTTGTCCCACCATTGAATTTAAACCCACAGCCTTCTGACTCCAAGACACATAGCTGAGCCACAATAACAAACGTGTTTGTTGCTTAAAATAAAAAGTGCAGTTTGTGCTTTGTTGAGTTATTTCTGTGACCTGTGATTATTTTATTTCCCTTCCAGAGGAGACAATGGCTGAACACCCACAGTCCAAAGATGTGCAGGTTAGGTGGATTGGCCATGTTATATTGCCCCTGGATGTGTAGGTTAGGAGAATAACAGGATAATAATTAACAGGATTACAGGGAGTAGCCTGGGAAAGATGCACTGTTGGAGAGTTGGTACAGACTCAATGGGCTGAATGGTCTCCGTTTGCACTGTAGGGATTCTATGACTGTGATTGCGTATTGCAAACTAGCAGGTCTACAGTGTACAAAGCATCCAAAGAAGGAAGAGGGAGCTTTTCCGGCACCATGGCTATAATATCCTGGTAACATTTAATTCAAACATTATCCTTACTTTACCTGCATAATTTTATCTGTTGTAAAACAGCATCACACGACGGTCCATTAAATGAATGTTTGACAAGCTCAAAGCAAAGTGTTCAGTTGTTCTGACAATATCAATAGCCTTTTCCCTTTGCAAACAAGGAAAAAGGCAAATGAGTCAGATCTCCAACAGGAGTAAATTGTCTTTACAGCATCAACTACAGTTGCTATCATTGAAGTGGGGTGTTAGGGAAGATTATACATAAATGCCAGGGCCCTTAACAGTATTGACAGGCAAAGGGATCTGAGTGTCCAGGTACACAGTTCACTGAAAGTGACAACACAGGTAGAGAAGATAGTCAAGAAAGCATACGGCATGCCCGCCTTCATTGGCCGGAGCATTGAGTTTAAAAATTGGCAAGTAATGTTGCAGCTTTATAGAACCTTAGTTAGGCCACACTTGGAATATAATGTTCAATTCTGGTCACCACACTATCAGAACAATGTGGATGCTTTGGAGAGCATGCAGAAAAGTTTCATCAGATGTTGCCTGGTATGGAGCTATGAGGAGAGGTTGGTGAAACTTGATCTGTTCTCACTGGAACAATAGAGGTTGAGGGGGGAACCTGATAGAAGCCCACAAGATTATGAGGGGCATGGACAGAGTGGATAGCCAGAAGCTTTTCCTAGGGTGGAAGAGTCAATTACGAGGAAAGACAGGTTTAAGGTGCGAGGGGCAAGGTTTAAAGGAGATGTACGAAACAATTTTTTTTATACAGAGGGTGCCTGGAACTCGCTGCTGGGGGAGGTAGTGGAAGTAGATACGGTAGTGACTTTTAAGGAGCATCTTGACAAGTACATGAATAGGATGGGAATAGAGGGATATGGTCCCTGGAAGGGTCAGGGTTTTAGTTCAGTCGGGCAGCATGGCTTGGGGGGGCCGAAGGGTCTGTAATTTTCTTGGTTCTTTATTGTGACCAGCAACAACACTGATAATGGAAGAAACTCTCTGAAAAACACTTATTTTCCTTTTTTGCTTCAAGCAGCAGAGTTTTACAGAGAAAGAGAGAATAACATTTAAAATGGTCTCTTGGGCACAATTCTGCGGGTTGAGGAGTGGAAGGGAGTTATGATAAACATGAAAAATTCTGAGAGGCGTACAGGTTTTTTTTTCCAAGTTTCTCAGTACTACCTGCACAGTAACAGAGAGTTTATACCCAAATGGCATGCATTTGTATTCACAAACTGTGCCAGTGTAGGGTCTGTACTGAATGACCTCTGTACATGTCATTTTATATTCCAGTTACCCAGGGTGATTCAACCTCTGGTGCCTTGTTAGTGCTGATCTTCCTTGCTTTGCATAGCGACCCCGAGGAGGTCTGGTCCACTACAACCTTGGCTAACCCCTGGACCTTTCTGTTCCCTCCACACTTTCTCGCTGACTATCGCTATTAGTCAAAAACAAATGCATGTTTGTTTGAAAGCTTCTACCTCAGAATGAAATAGATAAGGGTACTCAGGTGACAGAATGAGATTTATTCCAGAGTTCTGCGGAAACTCAAGTGATGGAAAAATATCTGTGTAATATGTTATCAGTGCAGACCTGTTTCCAATGTAGAGCAATTGGACTATTGTGGCTGTCCCAGTTCTACTATGGAGCATTCCAGAATTAATCCCATTATCCTGCACTCCTCCTGTAAGCATGTATCGTTCACCGCTACATATACTTACTCTTAATTTCCTTTTAAAAAACCATGCAATCTCCTCTGCTTCCACTATTCACTGTGACAAATCATCCTGTTCTCCAGTAACAATCCAAAAATGTGTTTATTATCATGTCTCATTGTCTGTGACCATTTTTCACTGATGACCTTTCATAACTGATTCTCCAGCTTGAGAAATAACCATTCCCTCCTTGCCTTGTTCAAATTCTTCACTATCATTAAAAATACTGCTCAACCTCTTTCGTAGAACGGCATGGTGGCACAGTGGGTTAGCACTGCTGTCTCACAGCACCAGGGACCTGGGTTCACGTTTGCCCCTGTTTGCCCCTATTGCACGTTTTCCCCCTGCCTACATCTGTTTCCTCCGGTTTCCTCCCATAGTCAAAAAGACGTGCTGATTAGGTGAATTGGCCGTGCTGAATTCTCCCTCAGTGTACCTGAACAGGTGCCGAAGTATGGCGACTAGGAGATTTTCACAATAACCTCATTACAGTGTTAATGTAACAATACTTGGAGCACTAATAAATAAACCTTAAACTTAACCTAAAGCCAATGAAATAATCCGAGAACTTGTCTCTGTCAAAAGTGTGATTTCTCATTCCTGGCATAATTCATGTCAGTAAAGTTTCACAACACCAATTTTAAATCCAACCAATTTATTTGATAGTAAATTCACAAGCTTTCGACACTATGGCCTTCGTCAGGCAAATGCAGTGTTCTGGTCTGCAATAGCACTCATACCAAAATAGACAGTCACAGATTGCTGATTAGAATGCGAATCCTTACATCTAACCTGCTATTCAAGTGTTAAAGTGGCTAACAATGTGTGTGAAGGGAATCCTGAGCATTGGTTAGAGAATTGTGTATTTTCTCCAGACAGCACAGTAAGTGAGGTTTTTTGCTAACCCAGGCAAGTTACGGGGGTTACAGATAGTGTGTCATGAAGCCAAGATCCCTGTTAAGACCGTCCTCATGTGTGCGGAACTTGGCTATCAGTCTCTGCTCAGCAACTCTGCGCTGTCGTGTGTCACGAAGGCCCCCTTGAAGAACATTTACCCGCAGGTCGGAGGCCGAATGCCCATGACTGCTGAAGTGTTCGCCCACAGGAAGGGAACTGTTTTGCCTGGTGATTGTTGAGCGATGCTCATTCATCCGCTGTCGTAGTGTCTGCATGGTCTCCCCAATATACCATGCTTCGGGACATCCTTTCTTGCAACGTATTAGGTAGACAACGTTGGCCGAGTTGCAAGAGTATGTACCGTGTACCTGGTGAATGTCCTCCAGGAGACCAGACCCTATACCTTTGGTATTATTCAAACTGTATTTGTGTTTGTTCTAATTCTTTCCCCAGCACTTCTGCTTCATCTCTGGGTAGCCTATTCTGCAGTATGCACCCCAATGATCACTAAACACTTATAACTTGGGCTGTGTCATTAGCAATGTGACCGAATGAGCTGTTGATAAAAGATTATGGGCGGAATTATCCTCAAGAAAACCAGTATGATTTGCATCGGATGTGCAATTTTTCCACAATTAAGTCATTTCTTGGAAAGGGGTGAGTTTTGGACTGGTTCTGAGAGGGTCTAAACATGCCAGTAAGGCTGGCTTCACATAGATTGGGCATCATTCATAAGGGGAGCCCCAATCTTAAATTGAAATTAAGGACCCTCTCCTTCCCCCCATGGACATTAGTGACTCTCCCCACCATCGCCTCATTGAATGGATGTTTACCCATCCTCCTCCCCATTCCGCTTCCCAACTAAAGTTGCCGGCTTTGGGGCCCTTTCAATGGGTCCGGAATGATTTCCCCCCCTCCCCCCAATCCATGTTCCCATCTTCACACCCTACTCCCCACTTCCTGCTTCCTCTTCAAGATATCCTATCCCTCGTGCCCCAGTCCTCCCAGGTTTTACCGGCTCAGGCTCCACCCCTTCAGGCTCTTCCTCCCCAAGCGCCACCATCCTCATGTTCCGGTGAGTCCTTGGCAGCCTGAAACTTCCTCTGGCACTCTGGCAGGTGGTGCCACGTGGAAGACTTAGGTTGGTACTGCCAGGCTGGTGCTGCCAGATCAGCCTTTAAGCCCCCCCACCCTGCGCCCATGTGTCTATCCATTTGTGGATGCCTGTTGTGATTCTCACTGGGCTCCCACTGCACACAAGAATTGAAAATTCTTGGGAGCTGAGAAGATCCAGCATGGAATGGAACATATTTAAGTACTCATTTAAATATGTTCCTGCCCTTCCTTGAGCAATTCAGGGGGTGGGACACAAAGAAATTTAAAAATCTCCAGCTCAGGCAGGATTTGATTTGATTTGATTTGATTTATTATTGTCACATGTATTAACATGCAGTGAAAAGAATTGTTTCTTGCGCGCTATACAGACAAAACATATCGTTCATAAAGAATGAAACAGAGTGTAGCATTACAGTCATAGCTAGGGTGTAGAGAAAGATCAACTTAGTGCAAGGTAAGTCCAATCAAAAGTCTGACGGCAGCAGGGAAGAAGCTGTTCTTGAGTCGGTTGGTATGTGACCTCAGACTTTTGTATCTTTTTCCCGAAGGAAGAAGGTAGAAGGGGGAATGTCCAGCGTAATTATACTGGCTGCTTTGCCGAGGCAGCGGGAAGTGTAGACAGAGTCAATGGACGGGAGGCTAGTTTGTGTGATAGATTGGGCTACATTCATGACCTTTTGTAGTTCCTTGCAATCCTGGTAAAGCAGGAGATGATATCATCAGAAAGCATGCTTTCTATGGTACATCCATAAAAATTGGTGAGAGTCGTAGCTGATATGCCAAATTTCCTTAGTCTTATGAGAAAGTAGAGGCATTTGTGGGCTTTCTTAACTATAGTGTCAGCATAGGAGGACCAGGACAGGTTGTTGGTGATCTGGACACCTTAAAACTTGAAGCTCGCGATCCTTTCCACTTCACTCTTGTTGATGTGGACAGGGGCATGTTCTCCTTTATGCTTCCTGAAGTTGATGACAATCTCCTTTGTTTTGTTGACATTGAGAGAGAGATTATTGTTGCCGCACCAGTTCACCAGATTCTCTATCTTATTCCTGTATTCTGTCTCATCATTGTTTGAGATCCGACCCAGTACGATGGTATTGTCAGCAAACTTGAAAATTGAATTGGGAATTTGGTCACACAGTCATAGGTTATAAGGTGTATAGTAAGAGGCTGAGAACCCAGCCTTGTGGGGCACCAGTGTTGAGGATGATTGTGGAGGAGGTGTTGTTGCTTATCCTTATTGATTGTGGACTGTGAGTTCAGAAGTTCAGGATACAATTGCAGAGGAAGAAGGCGAAGAAGGCGAGGCCCAAACCACGGAGTTTGGAGAAGAGTTTTGTGGGAATAATGCTGTTGAAGGTTGAGCTGTAGTCAATAAACAGGAGTCTGACATCGGTGTCCTTGTTATCTAGATATTGCAGGGTTGAATGCAGTGCCAGGGAGATGGAGTCTGCTGTGAACCTGTTGCAGCATTAGGCAATCTCTAATGGTTTCAGGCAGTACGGGGAGTTGGAATTGATTTGAACCACAACTAGCCTTTTAAAGCACTTCATAACGAAGGATGTCAGAGCCACCGGTTGATAGTCATTAAGGCACGATGCTTGGTTTTTCTTAGATACTGGGGATGATGGTCATTTTATTGAAGCAGATAGAGACCTCAGACTGTTGTAAAGAGAGTTTGAGGATGTCTGTAAATTCGTTGGTTACGGGTGTGGTTCCGGAGGACTGGAGGATAGCGAATGTGGTCCCATTGTTTAAGAAGGGGAAGAGAGACCTTCCAGGGAATTATAGGCCAGTGAGTCTTACTTCTGTTGTGGGCAAGGTATTGGAGAGAATTATTAGGGATAGGATTTATAGTTATTTAGAGAGAAATGAATTGATTGGGGATAGTCAGCATGGTTTTGTGAAGGGTAGGTCATGCCTTACTAACCTCATTGAGTTTTTTGAGAAAGTGACCAGAGAGGTGGATGGGGGTAAGGCGGTTGATGTAGTATATATGGACTTTAGTAAGGCGTTTGATAAGGTGGCCCATGGAAGACTTCTACAGAAAATGCAGATGTGTGGAATAGAGGGTGATTTAGCTAATTGGATTAGGAATTGGCTGGCAGATAGAAGACAGAGGGTGGTGGTTGATGGGAGATATTCATCGTGGAGTTCGGTGACGAGTGGTGTGCCTCAGGGGTCTGTTTTGGGGCCCCTGCTGTTTGTAATTTTTATAAATGATCTGGATGAGGGTATTGAGGGATGGATCAGTAAATTTGCAGATGACACTAAAGTTGGTGGAGTGGTAGATAGTGAAGAGGGGTGTTATAGTTTACAGAGTGACTTGGACAAGTTGCAGAGCTGGGCCGAGAGGTGGCAAATGGAGTTTAATGTGGAAAAGTGTGAGGTAATGCACTTTGGCAGGAACAATAAATGTGTAGAGTATAGGGCTAATGGTAGGGCTCTTAATAGTGTTGAGGAACAGAAGGATCTTGGTGTATGTGTCAATAGATCCCTGAAAGTAGGCAGTCAAGTGGATAAAGTTGTTAAGAAGGCATATGGAGTCTTAGCTTTTATTGGTAGGGGGATTGAATTTAGGAGCCGCAGCATCATGTTGCAACTGTACAAAACTCTAGTGCGCCGCACTTGGAGTATTGTGTGCAGTTCTGGTCCCCACATTATAAGAAAGATGTGGAGGCATTGGAGAGGGTACAGAGGAGGTTTACCAGGATGTTGCCTGGTATGGAGGCAGGTCCTATGAAGAGAGGTTGAAGGATTTGAGGTTGTTTTCGTTAGAAAGGAGGCGGCTAAGAGGGGATCTTATTGAAGCATATAAGATGATTAGAGGTTTAGATAGGGTGGACAGTGATAGCCTTTTTCCTAGGATGGAGAAAGCTAGCACGAGGGGACACAGCTTTAAATTAAGGGGTATGAGTTATAGGACGGATATCAGAGGTAGGTTCTTTACTCAAAGAGTGATTAGGGAGTGGAATGCCCTGCCTGCAGCTGTTGTAGATGCGCCAAGTTTGGTGGCGTTTAAGAGGTTAGTTGATAAGTATATGGAAGAGAAGGGAATGGTTTAGTTTGGAGGGGCATTGCTTTTTATTTTGGTCGGCACAACATCGAAGGCCGAAGGGCCTGTTCTGTGCTGTAATGTTCTATGTTCTATGTTCTATCCCCGCCAGCTGATCCGTGCAGGATCTGAGTCCAGGTGACCTCTCTGGGCCAGTTGCTTCTCATGGGTTGACCTTTGAGAAAGCTGCTCTGACATCTGCAGTGGTGACTCCAGATAGAGGTTCATCCAAGGCTTCCAGGATGGAGGGCATGCTGTCGCTGACTTCTTGCTCAAAATGGGCATAGAATGCATTAAGCTCATAATTTTACATGCTTTCATCCTGTAATCTGTTAGGTCTTGTAGAATTAGGGTGTGCATCAATCTGGAATTGAGGTGTGCGTCAATCTAAAGGCTTCTTCAGCACCCTCCCCTCTGAAACTTTGGAGCTCTGTCCTTTCCTCACCCCTGGCTTGTCCTCGACACCACAACCTCGCCCCTTGCTGACCCTCCATGGCATCTGCTACTCTTTCACGCCCCGGGACCTTCAGTACTTACATGTAGTGCAGTCGCAAGACTTAGGCTCGGCACAGCACTACAGCACCTGTTCTGGCCACTGCAGTATGTACTTAGACTTCAGTGCGGGACTTCATTCCCAGGTTGAAAGAAATCCCACCTGTTGCCAATGAATGATCATGGGTGACATGATGGCACAGTGGTTAGCAATGTTGTCTCGCAGCACAGAGGACCCGGGTTCAATTCCAGCGTTGGGTCACTGTCTGTTTGAAGTTTGCATGTTCTCCCTGTGTCTGCGTAGGTTTCCTCCGGGTGCTCCAGTTTCTGCCCACACTCCAAAGACATTAAATGGATTGACAATGGTAAATTGCTCTTAGTGTGAGGGGAACTAGAAGAGTAAATATGTGAGATTATGGGGATAGGGCCTGGGTGGAATCGTCGTCGGTGCAGGCTTGATGGGCCAAATGGCCTCTTTCAGCACTGTATGGATTCTATGATTCTAAGCGACAAGTGGCTAGAATGACGAAATGACTGCTGATTGGGTAGTGAGACAGGTTCAAAGATAGCCATCAAATGAGAATTGGGTAGATTCTAGGAAGATTTAAAAATTGCAGGAGTAGGAGAAACTGCAATGTCTAGTTGGATGATTCTATCGGAAAGCTGGCACAATGGCTCAAAATGAACCACCCTTCATGCTGTATTGATCCTATGATTCCTGGAATCATTCTCTGCCTCTCCCTGCTCCAGTCTCTTGTCCCCTCTCGCTCCATCCCGTCAGAAGTCACCCGATGAGCTGGGTCAACATTCTGGGGCCACTTGTGACATTTGAAAGTTGCAGATTCAGGGTTTTCAGAACGATTGTGACAAGCTTTGAGGAATTTGTGACTCTCCGGATATTGTGTGGCACAATTTTTCCAAGGCTTCTCTGTGCATCCAGCAATAATTAAATCAATCAGGCAATGTGGGGCATTTATTCAATAATAATGTGCTATAAATTATACATGATATGAAGTACATTAGTGGCATTTCTAGTGACATAGGCAATCTACAATTGCTGCCAATATTTCTGTACAATTAGCGCACAATATTTTTTTCCTTCTCTTTGAAGCCAGGGCATCAAGATAAGTTGCATGCGCCCACTTTAAGTCATGGAGTAATTTAAAAAAGAAAGACCTTTCAAATCCTTTAACTGATGTGTGTAAGCTGGAGCTAGACATTGATTCATACTACCTGGATTCAGGAGGTCAATGAATACTGGGGAATGTTGGCAGATGTACTTTTGATGCATTAAAGTCAAGGGCTGAAGGGAAACTTCAAACCCTCCAACTAAGTTGGCCACCGGGAATCATAAAATCCCAAATTCATGCTCACCCGTGCCTCACATTGCTTGTTCTGTAGGTGACGTGTATTTTTAAAAACAACTCAATTACATAAAGGTAATCTTCAAAAATCATACCACAGCACTGGGAGCCCGGTGCCAACTCAGAAGTCTTCATTCTTCTATGTTTGTTTGCCGGAGTGAATCAGTTTTGCAATCCGCCCAGCCGCAGCTCACTCAAACACAGGTCTTTTGTTCAGACTCAGCTGCAGCTCAGAGCAAAGCAGTGAGATGTTTGCGTGACTCTGCACTGTCGAGAGAGCGAGGCCAGTGGAGCTCAGTGAATGACTCCAGCATTCTGGCACCCTTTCATCAAAGTACTTAGATATCAATCTGTCAGCAAGAATTTAAATTGAAAACAGAGATGCAAGCGCAGAGTTAGACAGATGTGGTGAGGTACTTCGATTCTTCAAAAAGTTTGCAGGTCAATACACTTTTTGTTTTGTTTTATCAAGGAATTCAAATTCAATTCACTCGATAGCCCTAGCTTCAAGGCATCAAAATTAAATTGTTGGCAACCAATATAAGACAGACCTACAGGTAAGCTGAACAATGCATGATGGCTAAAAGCTGACTCACTACATTTACACTTACTCAATCTCTCATGCAAAGCAGCCTCCCATCCATTGACTCTGTCTAAGGAAAAGCAGCCAGCATAATCAAGGGCCCCACGCACCCCTGGACATTGGGAAAAAGATATAAAAGTCTAAAGTCACGAACCAACCAACTCAAGAACAGTTTCTTCCCTGCTGCCGTCAGACTTTTGTATGGACCTACCTTGCATTGAGTTGATCTTTCTCTGCACCCTAGCTATGATCATAACACTACATTCTGCACTCTCACTTTCTCTGTGTGTGATATGCTTTGTCAGTATAGCGCACAAGAAACAATACTTTTCACTGTATCCCATATATGTGACAATAGTAAATCAAATCAAAATACACCACATGTTGCAGTTTTGACTTAACCGTGTGCTCCTTGGAAATGAATCTGGCTTATCACAATAGAGGGTTTGTGAGTTCAGAATGGGACAAGCTGCATCGGTCATATACAAGGTTTATACAACAAGTATCATAAACTGAATACACTATAATGACACTTAGCAAGATTCATATGGGGTTTGCATTGAATTGCTTCAACAGCTCACATCGAGCTACGTCCCCTTGGGATGTGAGTCTTCTAATCTCAGGATCCTTCCAACTGTAATAAAGATTATGTTCATTCCTTTTCTTTACAGCCAATTGGGTCATTTTTGAAATGCTGCCACACTGCAATGAAATGCAACAACCAATCCACACACAGCAAGATCCCAGAGATGGAATAGCAACCAGTTCATGTGGTTTTTAATGAAGGTTAGAAGGTGAAACTTCAGTCAGTGAAGCACTACCCTGCTCTCTTTCTCTCTTCAAAAAAGACATGGTTCAACATTGACTAAACAGAAGACAAAGCCATGGTTTAGTGTCTCACCTGAAAGATGACACCGCTGGTTATCCAGCATTGGACCATCAGCCCAAATAATTGAAGCAAGTATATTTGTGAATGCTAAGGTCCTCAGATCCACAACTTCTGCCTCAGAGACAAGAATGCCACAGCTTCAGCTCTCAGTGAGGTTAAGGATCTCTCTTTGGTGTTTCAGCAATGATCCAGCATTGTCCATTAATGAAAACCAATCACTGAAAATCAGGAAACTCTACAATAGACAAACTGTCCATCCCATTAGATTGTGACCCAGGTAATGACAAAGGCCTATTGTATTGAAGTTAATTCCAATATCCTGCTTACTTATCAATGACCTTTCCGCCAATTAAAGGTCTGATGTAGGGATGATTGTTGATGGTTCCAGAGTGTTCAACTCCTCCATTTGTAACTCCTCCGATATTAAAGTGCTTCTTGCCCACATGGAACAACACCTGGACAAAATTCAGCATTGGGCTAGTAAGTGCCAAGTAGCATTTACACCACATAAGTAACAGGCAAAATCCACCTTCTACAAGAGAGGATCTACCATCTCCTCTTGATATTCCCATTATTGACTCCCTCAGTATCAACATCCTGACCAGAATCTGAACTGGACCAGCTCTATAACTACTGTGGCTACAAGAGCAGATCAGATCTTGGAAATCTACAGTGACTGCACAATGTCCACATCTGGAAGGCATAAGACAGAAGTGTGAAGAAATACTCTCCACTTAGCGAGATGATTGCAGCTCCAACACTACTCATGATACTCAACATCATCCAGGATAAAGCAATTCAATTGATTGGCAGCTCACCTTAAATGTCCAGTACTTCCACCACCAGTGGACAGTAACAGCAGTGTATCTCAAATACAACAATTCACCAAGCCTCCTTCAACAGCACCTTCCAAATTCATTGCCTGGATCAATTAGAAGGACAAGGGCAGCAGAAACATGGAAACACCTTCACCACCTGCAGGTTCTCCTCTAAGTCACATATCATTGTTAGAGTACTGGACCAGAGCCCCAGTTGTATTACGAAACCAGAATAGACCCTAACAATGTTTCTTCTGTGGCATAAATGTGAGAATGGTTTGATTCCACTGACAAAATAGAGATTTTTATATTTTAAAAAAATCTTTATGCATAACTGTTTAAACATAACTGTAACAGGATAAATAGCTTAACCCATTAGCAGTTGAACAATATTATAACAATGAAGGGAAAAAAAACTATGATGTCTAATTTATTCTAACTTATAATTTCTAACTTATACACCATAGAATTAAAGGCCACTTTAAATAAAGTAAGCAATCACAAATATACTTGCTTTAATAAGCTTAGACAACTTTGGAGTTTTCCGTGCGAGATATGAGTTTCAAGGCAGTTTGCAGAAGTCAGTCTTCAGACAATTCCTGGCCAGAACTATAACACTAAACTTCAAAAGTTTCTCTCTCTCTGCTATGGACTCAGCTCTGGACATTAACCACATTATCATATGACCCTTTCAATCAAATTCCCAAGGAATCTTCTGTGTAAACAAAAGTCCATTAGCTCTATCAAAGTAACAAATTCCTAGCTAAAATAAGTAATATTACAGCACTGGAACTAAACCAGGTATACCAACTGCTTGTAGAATAAAGCTGAAATTTTAAACATTCGCCCAAAACACTGAAAAGTAACATATAAATATCTATAGCAATTGCCGATTATCATCACACTATTTTGCTGGAATTGCTTTGCAGTTGCTTTAGTATCACTGGGATGTAAACTTGGAAATCTGCCTATAACAGCGTTATTATGCTGGGAGAAGTATCCATTATTTTTCTGTTGCCCATTGCAGGGCAAATCCTGATATGCATTTCCCCTGAAGCATCCACTGCCTACGGCTAAAGAAATCCTCCGGATACACAGAGTGTATTCAGAGGCTTCCAGGTCAATGTCTGATATGGTCTTTGTGGCCAGAGGAACTCGAGAGAAATGTTGAGAACAAAATTTGGAACATGTCATTGCAAATATAACCTGAACAAAACACTTGACTCAGCCAGTTGTGAAGTTCTGTGGATTGTGCCCCAAAGATTTGAACATCCAAGAAATTTAATCACAATCCTGCAACTGTTTCATGATGATATGACAGCAATTGTCCTGAGTGGAAGATCTGAACAGTTCCCTTTAAAATCTGGACCGATGTTGAGAAAGACTATGTGATAGTCTCTGTACTATTAACAATCTCCCTGACAGTGACTATTCACCTCATCAAAAATCACCTCTCCTCTAGTGTCAGATTAAATACTGTCTAAATGCAAAACTCAGCTGCCTCTGTGCCAAAACTAAACTGACCAGCACAAATATATATAATCTACAATTTGAGATTGACTACAGTGCCCACACTCTAGCAGATTGGCAAGCATTCTTGATCTTTTCAATTCTGCACACAAGGAACTTGGGTTCTCCTTCAATGCTGCCAAGACAAAACTTATGTATCAACGCTGAGTTGGTTAGCCAAATACTCCACCTCACAGAAATGTTGAAGGAGAGATTCTGCAATGTGTTGGACACTTCTCATACCTTGGCAGACACCTCTCTCAAAAGGCCACCATTGACAAAGAGTTCCAACCTTGGCAGCTCAGCTTTCGATAAATTGTTGGCAGCAACTGTTTGACAGCAATTAATCAGGGGCAACAAATGCTGGCCTTGTCAGCGATGCTCACACTCCACGAGCAAATAAAGAGAATTCCATTTATGTTTCTTTTTCTTTTCTTCCTGTCTGCAAAACACCAATAGTTTCATGGTGACAGAATGGTCAGCACTGCTACCTCATAGCGCTAGGGTCCTGGGGTTCAGTTCCAGTCTTGGGTGACTGTCAGTTTGACATTCCTCTTGGGGAGCTTCTGGGTGCTCCAGTTTCCTTCCACAGTCCAAAGATATGTAGGATCTGTGGATTGGTCAGGCTAAATTTTTTTTTTGTCCAAAGATGGGTAGGTTAGCTAGATTATCCATAGGTTATGGGGATAAGGTGAAATGTGAAATTACATTCTACATTCTGTCATTGTCAAAGAAGTTGTTTCCATGATGGGGCGGGGGCAATGCTAATGTGTATTTAAGAAATATATATATAACATATATATAATCATGTTCTCTGCAGTTTGCAAGGTAGGCCTTTTGATTTCATTGTGGCACCAGCAGCCTGCTTCAATCTATTTTTATTGCTGCTTCAATGGTTTAAATGGTGTTTTGTTTATTGAAGTGTGGTGGGAAGATTGATCAACAAGTCCAAGTCGGCCAAGGATTTGCTTTTTGTTTTAGTTTAGAAGGTGCTTGGACATCAGACTGAAAAACAGTGTTTTTGTTTTTCTCTCTCCCTGGTATTGTAAACTCTGCTGCCTAGCTAGAAGCAAGACTCCTGGCCTTCCTAGAATAAAAATTCTGCTGTTGGTGGTTTGCTAGTTAGTACCTAGAGTCTCTCTCTCTCTCTCTCCTGGTGCTTTGGGAAGCAGTTCTGACTTCAAGCTTGTGTGTGTGTGTGTCAAGAAAACTGCAGCATACAACCAAAGCTCTAAATTCCAACATCACGTGAGCATTTGTATTTTCTGTGATAAACCTGCGGCAAGTGTTTTGGTTATAGGATTTATTTGGTTGGAATGGTATTTAGCTGTTAAGGTTTATACAATGTCATGGTTGCTTTTTCCCTTGTTTAGAACTAGTAAAAGTTATTGCTAATTTTTTTTCTATGCATGCTAACTGTATTCTCAAGTAAACTTTCTTTAATAAAAGCTCCTTCGTGGGACAGTTGAGTCATACCCAAAGTGAAACATCTCATGATACCCTAGCCAAATTCAAATTGCAAAATTTATGACCCAGACAGACTTCAGAACACACTTTGGAGTTTCTGACTTGAATTATAAGATCAAAACAAGGCCATAAATATGAATATAAGATGGCTATTACTTAAATCCAATTGGAAATTCAGGAAAAAATATCTTTATCAAGAGAGTGATTAGTTTTGGAATGGGCTACCACAAGCATGAGGCAAATATCACAGAAGGAAAAGCCAGTTAAACAAAATGAAGGAGAAAGAAATGGACTAGATAAAGATGTTAGGTGCAGGTTTAGAGGGGAGGATAATCTAGTTGGGCTGAATGGCCTGTTTCTGTGCTGTTCAATCTATGTAATACAATGATGTATTATGTTCAGTTATAGTCACTGCACTGATGAAAAGTTACAGAAAGAATTGATTGAGGAATTGTTGTTTCCCCATCTTTATAAAGCTAAGTTTCAGTTATATGAGCCAACTTTCAGTTCATTTTCTGTACTGTTCCTGCCAAGGATTAAAATACAGACAGCCGACCTCTTTGGCCAAGCTTTTGGCCATCTGTCCTAATATTGTTTTATGTAGGGCTCAATGTCTAAATTTTACTTTATAATACAGCAGTGATTCACCCTGAGCTGTTTCATTACATGAAAGGTGCTATTTAAATGCAAATTGTTGTTGTATTGGTTTTAGGTTCTGTCAGTTAGATTTATAAGGATACACTAAGGAATCATTGCAGTTGGCCAGACTGTGCAAACAATGTGGTTTGACAATTCTGGATGTAATCCAATTCATTTGTAAAAGTGAAGATTATTGATGAGGTGATTATCAACAAGTAGCTGCTTGGATTCTTTTCCAATTTGTGTGAAATGACTATGGGCTGTTGTATAATTTCTACTGAAGTTCATATACTTGAATCTGTGAGGATGGGAATCGCCCATCTTTACCTCGGGGCTGAATGTTGGCCAAGTCTTCAGAATAACTCCCCAGCTCTTCTTTGGATATTGCAAAGTGATTAGGTGGCTAAATCCATCCAAGAGGGCATTCAGGGCCTCAATTTAATGGTTCACCTGGAGTTCCATGCCTCTGACACTGCAGCCTTGAATTCTTTACTTGCTTATTATTTCCCCAGTTCGTTATTCTTTGCCCTAATTTTGAAAGGTTTATTCTGGGTTGTCGTCTTTGTGAGGCACTTTATCAAAGATCTTATGTCATCCAGACATTATCTCTCTGAAAGAATTCCAGTAATCTTGTTAGCTTACACACTTGTCTTTGTTTTCATTCAATATTTTTTAAATTGTTTTTTGTTTGAGACTCAGTCTGCCTTTCGTTGTGTAAAAACCCTAAGATTCTCCAGATTGCCTTTAATTTATAAATGGTACCATTTTTCAAGCTCATGTCGTCTCCAAGTAGTCAATGAGTAGCAAACTTTAACCTCTGCCCCCTTATTTCTAACTCTCATTTTTCGAAGTATCCTTGATTTATTCTATATGCTCCTGTTGCCTGATGAATATTCAAATACTGCTGTTTAATTAATGACCGTTTCATTATTAATCGCTGTTTTATTCATGAATTGGAGTGCATCTGTGGTCCCTCCAAGTGCCAGGAAAAGAGGGCCACTACACATTCTCTTGCAAAACAACACTGTCTCCTTCCTCTAGGGTTTTAAAGGTGCCATCTAATTAACAAAGCAAAGGAGAAAAACTGCAACAAACTTTCACAAACAGACCATTGCAATTCAATGGCAGTAAATCATTTTGATGTAGATTGATGGGTGCTCTGTACGGCAGCCATTTTTACTCAACACGCTGCCGTCGAATAGCAGTGGAATGAAAGGCTAATTAATCAATTTGTGTTGGTACTTTGAAAGAGAGAAGAATGTTGGCCAGGAAGTCAGTAAAGCTCCATATCTGGTTTGATTGGTGCCTTAACTTGTTTAACATCCAGCAGAACAGGCAGGTCTTCTGAAGGCTCACCTTCCTGATGATACACTGTCTTACTTAGCAACATGGAAATACACAGAAAGGGACTCAGTAACCAACCACTTGGTTCAACTGAATCCATATCAGCTTTGACACTCCACACACTTGGTTCACTTTTCTTTCCTCTGCATATCCAATCTCATCTTGAATGCCTGCATAGTTTCAACTTTAACCTTTGGAATGGGTTCTATGGTCTTGCAGTTCAGTGTGTAAAGAATCATAGAATCCCGACAGTGCAAAACGAGGCCATTCAACCCAACCAGTCTGCATTGACTATCCTCCCAATAAGCATCTTACCCAGGCCCACTGCCCTATCCCATTAATCCTGAGCATCTACCCTGCTAATTTCCCTAACCTGCATATCTGTGGACTGTGGGAGGAAACCAGAGCACCCAAAGGAAACCCATGCAGGCACGGGGAGAACGTGCAAACTTCACACAGACAATAGTCAGACTTGAACCCACGTCCCTGGTGCAGTGTGGTAGCAGTGCTAACCACTGTGCCACCATACTGCTCCAGAGCTTTTGTACTTCTGTGTTCTGAACCTGTATTCAGTTTTTGAACTGGGGCTTGCATCTACAGTCATCTGACTCGAGATATGAGTGTAACCTAGAGTCAGATTGCCACCAGTACAACTTCACTCATCTCATTGGACTGATCTCTTCTGAAGAGTGGCAGACTGTTGCTTTGTTCTGATTTACTTACTGTCTCCCAGAGCTCCACATTTCCCAGCTACACTTCCAAACTTGGCCTGCTGAGAGATTTGGAGTATAGACTTCACCATCGAAGGTCAGAATTGTTCAGGGAAATCAAGTCAGGCGCCTTTTTTACCCAGAAATGAATATGTTTAAATGTTGCGAAGCTACTTTGAAAAGTTATGGAGAGAAAGTGAGTGTGTAAGGTAAGCAAGTGAGGAGTGGAGTGACAGGTATGTAGGTGGGAGGGGGGGGGGGGGGGGGGGAAGCTGCCAGGAACGTGTGAAGGGTTAAGTTGGCAGGTGGCTAGGTGATGGGAAAGATGGTAGGAAAGTGGGTGAAGGAGTAGGTAGGCAGGTAAATTAGTAAGGGGTAGGGTGAAGGAGGTTCAGTTGTTTGGGCAGTGATTGAGTGGCTATGGCCGTGGAAACCTAGGTGGTCAGGGAATGGTCGGGTTTAGTCAGGGGATACGGGGTAGTCAGGGGATACGGGGTAGTCAGGGGATACGGGGTAGTCAGGGGATAGTCGGGTATAGTCAGGGGATACGGGGTAGTCAGGGGATAGTCGGGTATAGTCAGGGGATAGTCGGGTATAGTCAGGGGATACGGGTAGTCAGGGAACGGGGTAGTCAGGGATACGGGGTGTCAGGGGATAGTCGTATAGTCAGGGGATACGGGGTAGTCAGGGATACGGGGTAGTCGGGGATACGGGTATAGTCAGGGGATAGTCGGGTATAGTCAGGGACGGGTATCGGGATACGGGTAGTCAGGGGATACAGGGTGGTCAGGGATGTCGGGATAGTCAGGGGATACGGGGTAGTCAGGGACGGTGATATCAAGGGGATACGGGTAGTCAGGGATACGGGGTGGTCAGGGGATACGGGTATAGTCAGGGGATACGGGTAGTCAGGGATCGGGTATAGTCAGGGGATAGGGTAGTCAGGGATACGGGTATAGTCAGGGGATACGGGGTAGTCAGGGGATACGGGGTAGTCAGGGATAGTCGGGTATAGTCAGGGGATACGGGGTAGTCAGGGGATAGGGGTAGTCAGGGGATCGGGTATGTCAGGGGATACGGGGTATTCAGGGGATTACGGGGTGTCAGGGGATACGGGGTAGTCAGGGGATACGGGTAGGATACGGGTACAGGGATACGGTACAGGGGTAGTCAGGGGATACGGGGTAGTCAGGATACGGGGTAGTCAGGGGATACGCGGTATAGTCAGGGGATACGGGTAGTCAGGGGATAGTCGGGTATAGTCAGGGGATACGGGTATAGTCAGGGGATACGGGGTAGTCAGGGATACGGGGTAGTCAGGGACGGGTATCAGGGGATACGGGAAGTCAGGGGATACGGGTAGTCAGGGGATACGGGGTAGTCAGGGGATAGTCGGGTATAGTCAGGGGATACGGGTATAGTCAGGGGATACGGGGTAGTCAGGGGATACGGGGTAGTCAGGGGATACGGGGTAGTCAGGGGATAGTCGGGTATAGTCAGGGGATACGGGGTAGTCAGGGGATAGTCGGGTATAGTCAGGGGATATCGGGTATAGTCAGGGGATACGGTAGTCAGGGGATACGGGGTAGTCAGGGGAGGGGATAGGGGTATAGTCAGGGGATACGGGGTAGTCAGGGATACGGGTATCAGGGGATACGGGTGGTCAGGGGATAGTCGGGTATAGTCAGGGGATAATACGGGTATAGTCAGGGGATACGGGTAGTCAGGGGTAGGGGTGGGTATAGTCAGGGGATACGGGGTAGTCAGGGAAACGGATAGTCAGGGTATATCGGGATGGGTAGTCGGGGATACGGGTAGTCAGGGGAACGGGGTAGTCAGGGGATACGGGTAATCAGGGGATACGGGGGTAGTCAGGGATAGTAGGGGATACGGGTATATCAAGGGATACGGGGTAGTCAGGGGATACGGGGTAGTCCAGGGGATACGGGTAGTCAGGGGATACGGGGTTAGTCAGGGATACGGGGTAGTCAGGGGATACGGGTAGTCAGGGGGTACGGGTAGTCAGGGGATATAGTCCGGGGATACGGGTAGTCAGGGATAGTCGGGTATAGTCAGGGGATACGGGTATAGTCAGGGGATACGGGGTAGTCAGGGGATACGGGGTAGTCAGGGGATACGGGGTAGTCAGGGGATACGGGTATAGTCAGGGGATACGGGGTAGTCAGGGGATACGGGTAGTCAGGGGATACGGGGTAGTCAGGGGGTACGGGGTAGTCAGGGGATACGGGTATAGTCAGGGGATACGGGTATAGTCAGGGGATACGGGGTGGTCAGGGAATAGTCGGGTATAGTCAGGGGATACGGGGTAGTCAGGGGATACGGGGTAGTCAGGTTATGAGGATAGTCAGGGGAACAGAGAGAATTGGGGAATTATAATATCATTACCCAAGAATTAGAACTGGTTTTACTCTTTCTAAATCTTCCAGGGTAACTATCCTGTCAGTGACTCAGAACCATTTGAGGTTTCTAATATTAACTCAGCATCTTGGAAGGTTCCAGAAGCTGTGGAATACCTATCGGATATTGAAACTTCCCAGGCAATTCTTTGCAGAACCTTTGTGTTGATGTGGGTCACTGTCTTCTGTTCATTTTAACTTTGGCCCTTTAACTAGATTTCTCAACAATGTGCATAAATCTACTTAATACTTGTTCTTTTCTTATCTCACCTTATAGTTCCTTCTTAAGGTTCACTCTGTCTTTTACTTACTGATTTGATTTGATTTGATTTATTATTGTTGCATGTATATGGTGAAAAATATTGTTTCTTGTGTGCTTTATAGTCAAAGCATATCATTCATAGAGAGGAAAAGGAGAGTGTACAGAAGTTACAGTCATAGCTGGGGTGTAGAGAAAGATCAACTTAAGATAAATCCATTCAAAAGACTGATACAGCAGGGAAGAATCTGTTCTTGTGTCAACTGGTACGTGTTCTCAGATGGAAGAATGTGAAAGAGGGAGTATGTCCAGGATGCGTGGGATTCTTGATTATGCTGGCTTTTATCCAGATGTTCTAGCTTGCAGTGCCAGGCCAGAGAAATGGCATCTGCTGTGGACTTATTGCAGAGATCGGCAAACTGTAATGGATCTGGAAGTAATTTCTGGTGAAATAATCCCCCTGGCGATGCCCCATGGGAGCATGATACAATTTAAGCTAGTTACGGACAGAGAAATAGACAAGTTGCAAAAAAAAGTTTTGGATTGGGGGAAAGTGGATTTTAGTAAAATTAACGCAGGATTTGGCCAAGGTAGATGGGAAATAGCTACTAATGGGGAAAACCTACAAAAGAGCAGTGGGATGATTTCAAAAAGGAAATGGGGAGGACGTAAGCTCAATATGTTCTCTCTGGGGTGATAGGGAGGAGTAACAAGCCCAGAGAACCAGTGAGGCTAGGAATAGAAAGATAGTACGGGCAGCACAGTGGTTAGTGCTGCTGCTTCACAGCTCCAGGGTCCTGGGTTCGATTCCCGGCTCGGGTCACTGTCTGTGTGGAGTTTGCACATTCTGCGTGGGTTTTAACAAGGAACGAAACAGCATGGGAAACAGGTGCTCCGATTTCCTCCCACAGTCCAAAGATGTGCGGGTTAGGTTGATTGGCCATGCTAAGAAATTGCTTCTTAGTGTCCAGGGCTGTGTAGGTTAGAGGGATTAGTGGATATAATATGTAGGGATATGGAGGTAAGGCCTGAGTGGGATTGTGTTCGGTGCAGACTCGATGGGCCAAAGGGCCTCTTTCTGCACTGTAGGGTTCTATGATTCTATGTTCAACATGTGGCTGAACAGCTGGTGTAGGAGGAAGGATTTCGGGTATCTGGATCAAAGGGATCTTCTCTGGGACAAGTTGGAACCTAACAAGAAGGATGGGTTGCATCTAAACTGGAAGGGCATAAATATTCCGGCTGGGAGGTTTGCTATTGTCACACGGTAGGATTTAAACTAGTTTGGCAGTGGTGTGGGAACCAAAGCAGAGGTGAATTAGCTGAAGGGGAACCAGAGAGTAGGGCCAGTAAGACTCAGAGAACAGCAGGAAGAGTGGGATTGCTGATCCTAGAGGGTCAGGTGGACTGAAGTGACCCTGAGAAGTGTAAGAGGTAAGGCAGATGAACTTAGAGCTTGGATTAGTACTAGGAACTATGATGTTGTTGTCATCATAGAGACTCGGTTAAGGGAAGGACAGGATTGGCAGCTTAACATCCCAGGATACATATCTTCAGGTAGAATAGGAAGGATGTAATATAGATGAGGGAGTTGATTACTGGTTAAGGAGAATATCACAGCTGACCATCTGATGGGCAATATGACAGCTCAGAGACTATCGCTGTTGCTGTGCAGACACATGGATTTGGGCCTGTGTCTGCAGGAGTTTGCGCGTTCTCCCCGTGGTTGCGTGGGTTTTCTCCGGGTGCTCCGGTTTCCTCCCACATCCCAAAAATGTGCTCTTAGGCTGATTGGGTAACAAATTGTCCCTATGTTGGTCCCTATATGGGAATCTTCCACAATAGGCATAGCCTAAAGTCATGGATATGTCATTAAGATGTTAGGACGGCGGCGCGGGCTCATTGGGCCGAAGGGCCTGTTTCCCGTGCTGTGTTGCTCTTTGTTCTTTGTTCTTTGTTTGGATCCAGGCAATCCAGGAGATTGGAATATATTCGAGCCATATATTCGAGTCTTTCGAAGCACTTCGTAACGATGGTAGTCAGAGCCATCAGACAACAGTCATTAAGACGCGCTGCCTGGATTTTCTTTGATGTGGGGATGATGGTCAATTTCTTGAAGCAGATGGGGACCTCAGGTTGGAGTAAGGAAAGGTTAAAGATGTCTGCAAATATCCATTCCAGCTGACCACTGAGTGTTTATCCTGGTACCCCATCCGGGACCAGTCACTTTCCATCGGTTGACTTTCAAGAAGGCTGATCTGACGTCTGCAATGGTGACCTCACATATCGGGTAGGCCAAGGAGTGAAATGCGCATTCTCGCCACCCCCTCCCTCTGCTCAAAACGGGCACAGAATGTGTTGAGCTCATCAGGGATGCTTGCATTGGTGCTGGTGATTTTACATGCCTTCCTCTTGCACCTATTATGTCTTGCAGGTCTTGCCATAGTCAGTGAAAGTGGGCGCAGCTGGCTTGGGACTTGAGCTTGGTCTGGTACTGACTGTTGACTGCTGCCACCATGTTGCGTTGTGAGGTTATGATCTAGATGGGGTTCTATGCAGCTCACAAATGATTTACTTTTGTATAACCATGTGCACAGTAGTTCAAAAGGGCCATCTGTTATTCAGTGAGGGCAGAAAGTTTTGGGTTGCTGCATAGCCACACACCTTAAAAGAAACATTGGTTTCTGGGTAGCTCAATAGTTCTCCATTGGTGAGTCTGTGTAAGCAATTCTGAGCTGGTGAGTTCATGTTCTAATTTGGAACTTGCTGGACATGGGAGGAGTGTGCATGTGATTCAATGCAGGCTGGTAATAACCTATAAACTCTTTCCCAATGCTTCACACAATCTGCCAAGAAAAGAGTGTGAAGGTGCTAATGAATCTTCACTGGTCAGCCTAATTGACCACCAGATAGAATCTTTTCTTATCATCACCCACCAGGATCTATGCTGTATTTAGCCCTCACTAATCAAAGGAGGGGTGAGTATAATGATATTTTCCCAAAAGCTGCACCAGCAGAAATCAGCAATACCTTTCTGTTCAAAAGTAATATTCCTTTTGGTGAAAGCACAATCTCCAGGAGATGGTGATAAATGTTTAGAATCACTGCAAGACATTTACAGAAAAATGTTGAGACGTTTATTGAATCGTAAAGACATGCTCATGTAATCATAGACACATATCTATTGATTCATCATACACAAACATTCAATCATAGTGACACGTTACTTGTTAATGGACTGGATACTATTGCAGTTGTTGGCCTGTGGTGGATTGGGGCACTAAACTTTACCCTGGTTCTTTAACTCAACCACGGTGTTATCATCCTATTTCCTGGTTTTTAGCCAATCACAGGCTGGGCCAGCATTTATTGCCCATCCCTAGTTGCCTGAGGGCAATTGACAGTCAACCACATTGCTGTGGCTCTGGAGTCGTATGTAGGCCAGACCAGATAAGGATGGCAGATTTTCTCCCCTAAAGAACATTAGTGAACTACATGGAGTTTTCCAACAATTGACAATGGTTTCATGTTCATCAGTAGATTCTTAATTCTAGATAATAATTTGTATTGAATTCAAATTCCATCGTCTTTCTTGATGGGATTCAAACCCGAGTCCCCACAACAACAGCTAAATTTCTGGATTAATGGTCTAGCCATAATGTCACTAGGCCATCACCTCTCCTTTAATGTGATGATGACCTGCACTCAGTCTATGGAAGTATTTGGAGGTAAAGGGACCTCAACAGGGTAGATAGATTTGAGTTTACTTCCTGAGGTTTCTCTGAGCACAGGACTGGAAGCAAGATGTAGGGAAGCTACCCAGTCTCCCCCGTGTACACCTAGTCTCCCCTGTGCCATGTACATTTCCGTCCCCTCCCCCCACCCCACCCATCCAGGGTCCCTGACTCTTCTCATGAGGCCTTGCTGGGAGGAACTGCAGTGAAGTCCTTTACTCTCCCTCCCCACATAGAGCAGGGAGAGGCCAGTCTCTTGAACCAAGCAGAAGTAGGTGGGAGTGGCACAAAGAGGTCAGCAGCAGGAGTGTTCCCCCTCAAATCTGCCTCAAGAGGCTCGGTGACGATAGGGATAAGAAGTTCAGCTTTGTTTTAGTTGTTCTCAGGATGTGATCGTTGTTGACATGGCCAAAATTTATTGCGCTTCCCCCTTGAGAAGGTGTTGGTGAGCTATCTCCTTGAAGTGCTGCAGTTCTTGTAGTTTAGGTACATTCATAGTGCTGTTAGGGGAATGGATCTTCGAGGATTTTGATCCAGTAACAGTGAAGGAATGGTGATATATTTCCAAATCAAAATGGCATGTGGTTAGGGGGAGCACTTACAGGTGGTGGCATTGCCATGTGCCTGCTGCCCTTGTCCTATTAGAGGGTAAAGGGTTTGGAAGGTTCTGTTGAAAGAGGCATGGTAAATTGCTACAGTGCATGTTGTGGCTGCTGTACACAGTTGCCGCTGTGCATCAGTGGTGGAGGGGGTGAATGTTGAAAGTGGTGTCAATCATTCTTTATCATTGATGATAACTAGTTTCACAAGTGTACTTGGAGGTGCCCTTATCCAAGCAAGGGGATAATGTTCCAAAACACTCCACCACACTCCTGACTTATATCTTGGTGATTAGAGACAGATTTTGAGGTATTCAGGAGTTGAGTCCTGAATTCTCATCTACTGACCTGCTCTTGTATCCACAGTATTGTTTTGGTCCAATAAAATTTTGCTCAATGATAAGGCTCCAGGATGTCAATGGTGGGAGTTAGCAATGGTAATGTCATTCAATGTTATACGCTGATGCTTCAACTCTCCCTTGTTGGGGATGGTCACTGCTTGATTGTCCTAGGACTGGGCTAATTGAACTCCTTCTATCATATCATCTTCCTTTGGGCTGTTTCTGACAACGGAGACCTTTCCCCCTGAATCTCATTGTCTTCAATTTTGCTAGGGGTCCTTGATGCCAAATCCGACCAGTGAAATGCTGCCTTGATATTGTAGCAGTCACTCTCACCTCACCACTTCAATACTATTCCTTCATCCATACTTTGACCAAGGTTGTAATGAGGTCTAAGGCCAGGTGTCCTGGGCAGAACATTAACTGTGCATCAGCGATGGGTCACTGCTGTGTGAGTGATATTTGGCAGCACAGTGGCACCTTCCACCAGTTTTCTGATGATCAAGAACAAGAAGGCTAATGGTGTGGTAATCAGCTGGATGGGATTTGTCTTTTGTTTTGGGCAAGATGTATCTGGGTAGTTTCCCACATTGGTGGGTAGATGCTAGTGTTGTAGTTTTACTGGGGACAAGCTTACTTCTACATCACAGGTCTACAGTACCACCATATTGTCAGAAGAAATGGCTGTATATAATGCAATCAGCTATTTCTTGGTATCATGTAGAGTGAATTGAATTGGCTGAAGACTGACTGGCATATGTAACGCTGAGGACCTCAGGAAGAGGCCAAGATGGATTATCGATTTCGCACTTCTGCTTGAAGATTATAGCAAATGTTTTCGTCTTATCTTTTGCGCTGATATGCTGGGCATGTCCATTACTGAAGATGCAGATGTTTCTGGAGCCTCCTCCTCCACTGAGTTGTTTAATTGTCTACCACTGTTCACAGTTAATGTGGCAGGACTGCAGAACTTTGATCTGAGCCATGATTTGTGTGATCAGTTAGTTCTATCTGTAGTATTTTTCTTCCATTGTTTAACATACACATAATCCTGTGTTGCAGCATTATCAGAGCAGTATCTCATGTGACTGGCATAACTCTTCCAGGTGTTAGTCCCAGAGATCAACACAAATTGTAGCTAAACTCATCCCTCTCTTTCTGGGCACTATCAACATGCTGGGGATTATCAGTGACCAAAACCTGAATGTGACCAGCCATTTCAGTACTGTGACTACAAGAACAGTTCAGAGGCTGCAACTTCTGTGGCAAGTAACTCACTTCCTGATTCCCCAAAGTTAATCCACCATCTACAAGGCACAATTCAGGACCGTGACGGAGTACTTGCCTGGATGAGTGCAACTCCAGCAACGCTCAAGAAAATCGACACCATCCAGGGCAAAGCAGCCTCTTTAATTGGCATCTCATCCATCATCTTCAAGATTCACTCCCTCTACCGCTGACACACGGTGGCATCAGTGTGTTTCATTTATAAATGCAATGAGAGCAACATTGCAATCTCTATCACCTAGACAGACAAGCGCAGCCATGGAAACACACCCACCAGTTGGAAATTCCACTCCAAGTTACTCACCATCCTGACTTAGAAATATATCGGCCATTTCTTCACTGTCACTGGGTCACAATCCTGGAACTCCCTCCCTAACAGCACTGTGGGATTACCAACAACACAAAGACTACAGCAGTTGAAGAAAGTAGCTCACCACCACCTTCTCAAGGGTAATTAGGGGTGAACAATAAATGCTGGTCTAGCCAATGATACCTGTATCCCATGAATGAATAAGTAAATTAAAGCCTCACACTCACCTTTATCCCTGTGCCACCTTGCCCCGGTGCCTCAGTCAGCCTCCACAATTTTGTCATTATCTCCGCACAATCCATTTCTCAGCTTTAACTCTTTGCTTTTTCACCTCACAGAAAGTGATAGAGAACTGGAAATGTCCCTCTACTCTGACCACTACACAGGAAGCGACAGAAGGTATCAGCAGAGTGGCGAATGCATGACCATTGATGATGAAGAGATGAGGATCATCCAGATATCTGTAATAGAATTAGAAATAAGCTACAATTTAGTGCATAACAATGACTAAAATTCTTCTCCTAGCCCCTCAAACTGAAATAGCATCAGCATAATGTTATATATTTAAAGGGATTGCAAGTTGCTTTAAGAACTGATCATTTGATTTGTCAGTGATGTCATTAGAGTGTTTTACTTTTAGTTTGTACTCTGTGCAGAGATCTCTCCTACAATAAACCTGGTGTTTTTACTTTGAATCAAGGTATGCAAACCATGTTCTTTTCTTTTTGTTAAAACCTTCAATGTCTAACATAGTTTGGATATCACAATGGCTCTTTCCCTATGAGTTTCAGAGGTGAAAGCAAGCCAGTACAGTCCGGTAAGGTGAACTGGTGAGAAATTGACACACGCATTCATTGCAAGTTGGAAGAACAGTCAATGCTAGTTAGCCACCTCTTTAGTTTGACGCCTATTTTGGCATTTGCTTGTCCTTACAAGGGAGGCTTGAAATCGTTGCCAACTTTGAATCAAGTACAGTGAATAAGCCAGTACCAGAAGTGAATTGGCCTTTAACGAATGAGAAAGTGATTTGTGTTTTAATTTTTAAACAGAAATTCAACATCTTTATTGATTGCAAACTCAGAGAGGAGATTGCACAACTAATGTAATCACTGAAGAAATAAATCTACATTTTCCATGATATTGTTTGGCTGTTCTTCCATTTGTCAGTCAGTTTCCTGTAAGATGACCAATGAAACAGGTCTATCAAAATTTCAATCCAACTGATCTGGTTAGAGTTGATTCAAATAAAATTAAACTTTCAACAATTGAAACAAAATATTAACCACTAAAGATCTAAACCGTGGAAATTCCTCACATTTTTCTCACTTTGCAGTGACTCTGTTGAGCAAAGATAATTGTCAGGGAATCTAGAACTAGGAGTCACTATTTAAAAATAAGAGATCATTCTTAAATGAGGAAAATAATTTTCTCTCAGAAAGTCGTGAGTTTCTGAAACTTCCTTCCTCTGTTGAAGGAGGCACTGTGACTTGCTGCAGTGCATCTTGTGGCCGCTGTACACAGTTACTGCTGTGCATCAATGGTGGAGGCAATGAATGTTGAAACTGGTGTAAGGGGGTGTCCATCATGCTTGCCTTGATGATAACTAGCCACGTACTGAACTATGGTAGTTCAGTTGTTCATCTAACTGCTGCCTCAAGTTTGTGAGATTCCCACCTCCACCAGTCCTTCAAGCAGTGAGTTCCAGGTGCCTCTAGGTGAAAAAGCTTTTCCTCAAATCTCCTCTAAATGTCTTTCCCCTTACATTGAATCATTGTCCCATGGTTATTGATTTCTCGACTAAGGGGAAAGATTCCTTCCTATGTCACTATAATTCCATACATTTCAATCATGTTCCTCCTTCAGCCTTCTCTGCTCTGAGGAAAATAACCCCAGCCTAACCAGCCTCTCTTCATAGTTGAAACACTCCAACCCAGGCAACATCCTTGTGACTATCCTGTGCAGCCAGACTAGATCCTAACAATTTCTCTTTGCCATAAATTCAGGATCTTTTATAGTAAAACAAATATTTAATAACACAGTTTAACTACAGTTCTAACAAATGAATCCATTTAACTATTACCCATTAAACAATATTTAGAAACGAAAGGAGACATCTTTAATTTTTAAGGATAGTTTCAGTTCTAACTAAGCAACATTCCACTTACAGACTTACAATACCACTTCAAATACAGTTAACACACATAAATATAGTTGCTATAAGCAGTTAGGCAGTCTTGAAGTTTTCAGAGTGAGAGGATTCAAAGCAGCCTGTGGAATTCTGTCTTCAAACAAATGCCAGCCAGAACCGAAAAGTTGTTTCGCTGCTACGTACTTAGTTTCTCTCATTAACCATATCATCACATGACCCTCTCAATCAACCTACTCAGAAACCCCAGAAGAAATCTTCATCTATAAATAAAAATTTTGTATTGTTAAAATAAGTAGTTATCCTGCTCTCCCAGCATCTGAGCTAAATGTTTACCAGACATATCAACTGCCTGTGATATAAAGCTGAATTTTTAAACAGTCTCCTTAAAGAGTTATATGTATATATATAAATATATACATCCATCTCTATTAAATGCACTACTATCACAGAGTGTGTGTTTTGAATAAGGAGAAGATTGACTTATCCTGACAGAGCAGATGAGCTCATTCATCCTCTTACTGCATTGTAGGGTGGTTCTCATCTGGGTCCACATGCACTGACCTCTCTGGCAACCTCCTCCCAAGTTGGCAAAGTGCTGTTGGTAGGTATCCTGCATAAATCTCTGGCAAAGATGAACTCCCACTATTCCTAAACTAACTGGAGGAGTTTTTCCAGGAGCTGTTACTGAATATTTGGGCAGATGGATTTGCTCTTTAGACAACCATTTCCAATAGGTTTCTGCATGCACATATCCCACTCTTTATTTAAAATATTTATTCTTCATTCATCAATGGTGTTGCCTCCCACCTTTCAAATGGAAAGTGGTTTATTTTTCTGTGTTTTAGTTTGAGGGGAATGGCTGGAAGGAGAAAGTGGGTTTGGTGTGGTTGTGCATTAGAGTTTTGTCCACTCAGGCTATCCAAGCTGTGCTTGGCTGAGTCTATCCTGGGCTTTTCTGGCAGCAAGGTGAGCAGTTACAGGCATCCTGGACACATGAACCTTTTCTTTATCCTCCTCCTCCTCTTCTCTAGATCAGAGTGAACCTTATCCTTATCCTCTTGCAGATCTAGATCTCTCTCTCCAATGTCACATTGCCAAAACACAGCAAACGCTATCATTCTGGACATATTGCTGGGAGAAATGAAAGGATGTTCCCCAACATTTCAAGACACCTGAATCACATCTTCAGCAACAGAGTAGCTTGCTTGGTGAGTACTCTTGTGCTCATTTGTTTCCAGTTGCCCCCTTCCTTTACATCCTCAGATCTGTCACATCCTTTGAGGAGTAACCACCTTCAAGGAGCATCTGCTGGCCTGGAGGTCTAATGATCTGCAGGGGGATTTGACTGACACAGAATAAAAGAACATGGCACTTCCAGAATATCTTACAAAGAAATGTATGACAATTTACGTATTGGATATCGATGGAATACATCGATATGTATTCCCTTCCGAGTGGCATGAATTGCTGGTTGATGCTTGGGTGCCACAGAGTTGAGGAGGAACTTCTTCTCTCAGAGGGTGGTAAATCTCTGGAATTCTCTGCCCGTTGAAGTGGTGGAGGCTATTTCATTGAATATGTTTAAGTCATGGGTAGATAGATTTCTGATCAATAAGGGAATTAAGGATTATGGGGAGCAGGTGGGTAAGTGGAACCAATCCACTTCAGATCAGCCATGATCTTATTGAATAGCGGGGCAGGCTCAAAGGGCTAGATGGCTACTCCTGCTGTTATTTCTTATGTTCTTATGCCACATGTTCGTACAGTTTGTAATTTCCCTATACCAGTGGGAATCCTGAAAAACATGAGCGAGCCCTCTGGTTCTGTCTAGACAGCCCAGCCTAGCATGGCACTAGTTACCTTGGGGAACACACTTCTAAGCTTCCTAAAAATTTCATCACTTGATCTCTGGAATAAGCTGGTTGTGGAATATCAGGGCTATGATGACCCCGAGAGCCAGTACAATGCACAACTAGTTATCCCAACAGGAAGGAGGTTTTGTTCCAGAAGGCTGCAAATATCAGCAGTGATAGATGGAACCTCCTGGGACACCTTTTCTCTTTCATGTTAAGGAAGCAGGTTGCTGGGGGTATCACCTTCTTTGTGTTGGAGCTCTCTGTTTATCTACTCTGTTCTGGTTCAGCTTAGAAACTCCAAAGCGTTTTATGGAGCCCATTGGAATCATAAGTTTTGTGTTTTGAATTTGGTTAGGATAAGCATGATATGTACTGCTTCAGGTATAATTCAAATAACCCACTAGGGAGCTTTCGTTGAGCAAAGTTTCTTTAAGAATATAGATAACATATACAGAACAAAAATTAGCAATAACTTTTACCAAGTACTAACAAAAACAAAACAATTACAAAAATGTATAACAGTTAACCAATATATATCAGATGTTCCAATCAAAACCAAAATCCAATAAACAAAACCCTTTAAATAGATTTATCACTGCAAAGGCTAAAGCTCACATGATATTGGAATCCAATTCCCTGGGTTGAATGCTGATTTCAAATGATCTTGAAAACTCAGAGCAGTTTGCAGTTAGATCAGCTCCCCAAAACACAGATTCTTTACTGCAGAATGGTAATAAACATTTTTTTTGGTAACTGGTAAAATTTTCAAAGCAAAACAGAGAGGAAGAGACTTCTTTTTCAGCTTGCTTCTAAGACTGCTTCTGACACTGCAAAACAAAACTGAAAATGAAATCCCTGTCACTTGAGCTGTACACAGCTTTTTTCTCCTCCCAACAGTGAGATCACATAAGACATGAATTTAACAAAAACTCTTAAAGGTGCACTAACATCACAGCTCTCTCCTGTGGAGCAGGATGTGATCACTGATGAGGCAGTGGTTTTTGGTGGTAATACTGCTGCTCCTCTTGATCCCCATCAGCAGTCCTGTGTAAACTTCTCCCATTCTGAAGCGAGGACCAACAGCAAGGAAGGTCACATCAAGGTGACTAAAATTCAAGACACGTGACGTGACTTCCAAAAAATTGGGAATTGCCTATAAAACATTTTTTAAAATGTATTCCTAATGGGATTTGAGCATTGCTTGCTAGACCAGTCTTTGTTGCCCATCCCTAATTGCCTTTGAACTGAGTGGTTTGTGGGACATTTCAGAGGGCAGTAAAGAGGAACCACATTGCTGTGGTTTTGGAGTCACATGTAGGCCAGACCGGGTAAGGACAGCAGATTTCCTTCCCTAAAGGACATTAGTGAACCAGATGGAATTTTTACAAAAATCAATGATAATTTCAACCAGCTTTCAATTCCTGATCTTTTCAAAGAATAGAATCCTACAGTGCAGAAGGAGGCCATTCGGCCCATCCAGTCTGTACTGACCATAATCCCACAAGGCCCTATCGCTATAACCCCATATATTTACCCTAGCTTTTTCCCTTGACACCAGGGGGCAATTTAGCATGGCCAATCCACCTAACCTAGACATCTTCAGACTTTGATCTTTTATTCTTAATAGAATTCAAATCCTGTTCTCTGCCATCGTGAGATTTGAAGCCATGTCCAGAGTACTAGCCTGGGGTGTCTGTAGAACTAGTCCAGCGACATTACCACAACACCACTATCAATACTCCTCCACACACTTTCCCCACCTCTCACCCCCAAAACTGTCAGAAGTCATGTAAAGAAGTCTTTCATTCATGCAGGGAAATGATGATGATCGATTTCCAGCCAGCCAGTTTCACAGAGCAATGAGTCTCCACTGTGATCTCTCCTTGTTAACCCTGGCAATTTTCACGCTTCTCAGGAACATTGTGTGCTAGCTGCTAAAGGCAGACTTCTGGATACAATGCTGCATTAACTGACTCTTTCCATATTTAAGATACAGACCCTGACTGCTCTATGGCTCAGAAAGTACCCCGGCAAAAGTTGGAAAGAGGCAAGATCATGTCAGATTTCCAACACTAGGTATTTTGGGGTTTGAACCCAGCTCACACTTTTGCAAATGCATCCCAATGACCAGTGATGATTCTACCTTTCGAATCTCCTGGCGATTGCATTGAGCAAGTAACAAATTCATTGAATGACAGCCACTTACAATGAATCATGGTGACACATTCACTGAAATATAATGACACGTCTATTGAATCAACGTGATGCATCCTTGAATCATAGTGGCACATTCATTGGATAAATGACACATTGGTTGTAGCATACTGACAGGCCCGTTCACTGTAGCAACACAATCATTGAATGACAGCGACACATCATTGAATCACAGTGAAACAGGTTCAATCAAACTGGCACATTCATTGAGTCACTGTGACACTTTCTGGATTGTATTGGCACATCAGTTGAGCAAATGACACACTGAGGTATAATGTCAGGTTAATTCAATTGTAGCAACACATCCATTGAATGACAATGACACATTAGTGAATCGTAGTGTGATACACTTGCTCAATGTGACACCTTGATTGAATCAGTGATTGAACAATTGTGACATTCTTTGAAGGATGACAGATTCATTGAATAAATCACACATCCATTGATTCACTCGTATAATTATTGAACGGTGGTAACTCATGAATGGAATGATGGAGGTGTGTTGGTGAGATCGTGGTGACACATTCCAAGTGATGCAGTCACTGTGACACCCTCATGGAACCAGAGTTGATATAAACTGGATATAAATGACACATTCGCCGAAGTATGGTGACACTTTTATCAAACTGTTATAATACAACCATTGAATAAGTTATCGCCATTAAAATGGAGGGACACATTTGTTGAATCGTATTGACACATTCATGGATCCAATGATACAATTGTTGAGCGTGGTTGCATATTCATTCATCACAAAGGGAATCAGTGACATCTTTCTCAAATCAGAGTGACACATTTATTGACACATGATTGAATCATTGTAGGGTATTTATTAAAACACGGTGGCCAGTCATTGGACCACTGTGACCCATTCATCCAACCTATTGAGAAATCTTCTTTCCATCAGAGACACAACCTTTGAAAGTTACTGATACAATTATTGAACCCTCGGAACACCTTCAGTGAATCATCGTAACAAATTCATTGAAATATAGTGCCACATTAATCCAATCAGTGATGGATTCTTTGAAGTATTGTGACAGCGTTATTGAATGCACAAACACATTTACTGAATGACAGAGATGCATTCATTGTATCAGTGATATATTCCGGCTAAGTTTAATGTTGCCAGCAGCAAGCTCAACTACAGACACCACAGTAGGTGGGTTGGGGTGGGGAAGGGGGCAAATTCTCTTTGGCAGACATTAGGATCTGGGAGTGTATCTTGATTGGCTAACACTGGTGCTGCCTTCCTTATTTCGGTTGGCTGCACTCAAGAGCCACTTGATAGAGATGGTATTTGGCTGTGTCACTAAGAGCAGTAGGCATTGAGAGTGCAGCTGGAGGAAGAATGTAAATGGATGGAAATAGCCAGGTAGGTGTGGTATAGGGTACCAGGGACATACCATCAGATCCCAGTGAGTTATGGGGTGTGGGGTGGGAGAGAGTGGGGTGATTAATGAAAGCTCATGGCCATGCCAAGGACACATCCATTGCTTTTAAAATGGCTTGTCAAGGGGTCAAAGAGAATCCAAAAATGTAGGGCCTTCCCAGTGAACCTGCTATGAGGCTATGTTGAGTTTGTACTCCTGGTGCTTCAGTTTCCTCCCGACTCTGTGCAGGTTAGGTGATTTGGCCATGGTAAATTGCCCATTAGTATCCCAAGCTGTGGAAGTTAGGGGGATGACCGGGGTAAATACACGGAGGTACAAGGAAATGTCCTGGGTAATAAATAGAACATAGAACATAGAACATAGAACAATACAGCACAGAACAGGCCCTTCGGCCTTCGATGTTGTGCCGACCAAAATAAAAAGCAATGCCCCTCCTAACTAAACCATTCCCTTCTCATCCATATACTTATCAACTAACCTCTTAAACGCCACCAAACTTGGCGCATCTACAACAGCTGCAGGCAGGGCATTCCACTCCCTAATCACTCTTTGAGTAAAGAACCTACCTCTGATATCCGTCCTATAACTCATACCCCTTAATTTAAAGTTGTGTCCCCTCGTGCTAGCTTTCTCCATCCTAGGAAAAAGGCTATCACTGTCCACCCTATCCAAACCTCTAATCATCTTATATGCTTCAATAAGATCCCCCCTTAGCCGCCTCCTTTCTAACGAAAACAACCTCAAATCCTTCAACCTCTCTTCATAGGACCTGCCCTCCATACCAGGCAACATCCTAGTAAACCTCCTCTGTACCCTCTCCAATGCCTCCACATCTTTCTTATAATGTGGCGACCAGAACTGCACACAATACTCCAAGTGCGGCCGCACTAGAGTTTTGTACAGCTGCAACATGATGCTGCGGCTCCTAAATTCAATCCCCCTACCAATAAAAGCTAAGACTCCATAAGCCTTCTTAACAACTTTATCCACTTGACTGCCTACTTTCAGGGATCTATTGACACATACACCAAGATCCTTCTGTTCCTCAACACTATTAAGAGCCCTACCATTAGCCCTATACTCTACACATTTATTGTTCCTGCCAAAGTGCATTACCTCACACTTTTCCACATTAAACTCCATTTGCCACCTCTCGGCCCAGCTCTGCAACTTGTCCAAGTCACTCTGTAAACTAAAACACCCCTCTTCACTATCTACCACACCACCAACTTTAGTATCATCTGCAAATTTACTGATCCATCCCTCAATACCCTCATCCAGATCATTTATAAAAATTACAAACAGCAGGGGCCCCAAAACAGACCCCTGAGGCACACCACTCGTCACCGAACTCCACGATGAATATCTCCCATCAACCACCACCCTCTGTCTTCTATCTGCCAGCCAATTTCTAATCCAATTAGCTAAATCACCCTCTATTCCACACATCTGCATTTTCTGTAGAAGTCTTCCATGGGCCACCTTATCAAACGCCTTACTAAAGTCCATATATACTACATCAACCGCCTTACCCCCATCCACCTCTCTGGTCACTTTCTCAAAAAACTCAATGAGGTTAGTAAGGCATGACCTACCCTTCACGAAACCATGCTGACTATCCCCAATCAATTCATTTCTCTCTAAATAACTATAAATCCTATCCCTAATAATTCTCTCCAATACCTTGCCCACCACAGAAGTAAGACTCACTGGCCTATAATTCCCAGGAAGGTCTCTCTTCCCCTTCTTAAACAATGGGACCACATTCGCCATCCTCCAGTCCTCCGGAACCACACCCGTAACCAACGAGGACCTGAAGATCAGAGCCAGAGGCTCTGCAATCTCCTCTCTTGCCTCCCAGAGAATCCTAGGGTAAATCCCGTCCGGCCCAGGGGACTTATCCAACTTCAAACCCTCGAGAATTTCTAACACATCCTCCCTATCTACTACAATACTCCCAATTTGCAACCCTGTACCTCAGTGCTCTCCACAGCTACATTTCCAGCACTCTGCGTGAATACCGAAGAGAAATATTTATTCAGTGCCTCGCCAATCTCTTCAGGCTCCACGCACAACTTCCCACTGCTATCTATGACTGGCCCTAATCTTGCCCTAACCAATCTTCTATTCTTAACATATCGAAAGAAAGCTTTAGGATTCTCCTTAATCCTATCAGCCAACATCTTCTCGTGTCCCCTCTTAGCTCTCCTCAATTCACTTTTTACCTCCTTCCTAGCTAATCTATAGCTATCCATTGCACTACCTGAGCCTTCAAGCCTCATCCTGACATAAGCCTCCTTTTTCTTCTTAACCAGCAAATCAACTCTTTTCGTACACCAGAGAATCAGTGCGGATTTGATGGGCCAAACAGCCTCCTTCTGCATTGCAGGTATTTTACTCTTAGTTGAAAGTTACTGATACAATTAATGAACCCTCGGAACACCTTCACTGAATCATCGTAACAAATTCTATTCTGTACAAGAGTTTATCTGATGGTCTCCTCATGCAGCTGAGCTGAGCCCTGATCCCATCCACTGGTGAAATGTTAGCTGAAATAAAAGTTTCTTGGAGTTTAGAAGAATGAGAGATGATCTTACTGGGACTTATCAAGGTAGATACTGAGAGGGTTTCTTCTCATGGGGAAACTAGTATTTGATGAATATGTTTACAAACAACAATTTCCCATTAAAGATGGAGATAAGGAGGAATTTATTCTCTCAGAAGGATGTTAATATTTGGAATTCCCTTCTCCAGAGATTAGTGGAGACTGAGTCATTGAATGTATGATGTGGAGATGCCGGCGTTGGACTGGGGTAAACACAGTAAGAAGTTTGACATGTATTTGAATACATGTATTAGCCTTGAATATACTCAAGGCTAAATTAGACAGACTTTTGACAAGAGAGTTGAGGGTTATGGAGCACAGACAGACAATGGAGTTAACACCATGATCTTATTGAATGGTGGAGCTTTTCTCTTTATCCTTTCATGGGATGTGTGTATGGCAGATAAGGCCAACACTTACTGACTGTCCCAAATTCCTCTTGAACTGAGTCACATTGCTGTGAAGCTGGAGCCATATATAGTCATATCAGACCAGATAAGGATGGTAAGAGTATCCTAGTGCATCGAGAGTATCCATGTGCTTCACATTGTTAGTGTACACTTGACCTGGACCATTTGATGGGCGACACGACAGCTCAGTGACTATCGCTGTGCTGTGCAGATACATGGATTTGGGCCTCTGTCTGTGGGAGTTTGTGCATTCTCCCCGTGCTTGCATGGGTTTTCTCCGGGTACTCCGGTTTTCTCCCACATCCCAAAGATGTGCTCTTAGGCTAATTGGCAAAACAAATTCTCCCTAAATTGTCTCAAATTTGGTTTTTAATCCATCGATCTATAAACATAGACAGGGATCAGGGGTAGAGGTGGGAACATCGGGGTGGCGGCGTGGGCTTGTTGGGCCGAAGGGCCTGTTTCCCATGCTGTTTTATTCTTTGTTCTTTCTATAAAGGACATCAGTGAACCAAATGGATTATTACAATATTGTAATGGTTTATTGTCTCCATTAGACTTTTAATTCCAGAATTTTTATTGAATTCAAATTTCAATATCTGCTGTGTTGGGATTTGAACCTGGATCCCCAGAGAGTATCCTTGGGCTTACTTCGTCCAGTGAAAATACCTCAATGCTACTGCCCCCCCTCCCCACAAATGGTCTATGCAAGCCTCTATTTCATTTGTCCTTATGTTCTTTAGGAGGTCCTTAATTAGCCGCTTACAAGAATCAATTGGGTTCCAGTAGATGGGCCGTCAGGCACCTTTCCACCCAGTAGCAGGGGGGCATGGAAAACAATAGGAATGCCACCTGACACCTACCCATGTGCTGTTTGCCAGCCTTCCTGTCTTGCTGCCCATCCCCAAAGCTCTGGTAAAATCTATCTTGAATGGCGCATTGACTGAATCCTTGTATTTCCCAAAGAACACGAAATGAGTCATTTTTAGTGATGATTCACATACTAATCTTCACGATGGCTAATCAAGTGCCCTGGGCTTCATAATATTTTTGATGGGCAGAAGTTACAAATAATATCCATTAGCCTGGGAAGCTAAGGAAGTAAATTAAATAATTATTAAAAATACTGTAGCTGCAGAAACACTGAGTGTTGTGGAAATGGGATTCGGATTGTCAAATATTTTAGAATAAATTTTACACAAGGGACTCACTGAAGATAGTTTGCCCAGTAAATATTGAACAGATAATCATTCTTTGTGGGATAATGTAGTCTCTATAAAACATGTGAGTGAAGAAGGGTCACTCCTGATCTTACTGGATTGAGACAAATGTTGGGAAGACATGTAAATTCAGCATAAAATGGATTAATGTAGGTCACCAATTGTCTGATTGTTTCATAAAAGCATCCTATGGGGACGATTTTGAAACCACACTCTGCGGGAATAGCAGCATGTGAGCAAAATTCAGAGTACAATTTGCACAGATTCTAAATTCCAATCTTCCCAGCCCTTCACTGCAGCAGTGCTATAAAGCACAGAAAGATCATGTTAATATATTATCGTGTCATTAGTGAGCACCAATGGTGGCCAGGAGAGGAGCAGGAGATGTCGGCACTGGCTGTTGAGGGGGAAATGGAGGTGGGTACAGACTGTTGGTGGCAGGGGTTGGGGGGAATAGAAGCTGCTGATGGTTGGGGGGTTGGGAGAAGCTACCAATGAGGGGAGGGGTGCTATGGGTGATGGAGGAGGTGCTGATGACTAGGGGGTGAGAGAGCTGCCGATGATCAGTGGATGGGACAGGTGCCAATTGTCAGGGGGTGAAAGAGGTACTCATGATTGGTGGGGGGAGGGGGGTGCGGTGGGAGAGATGCTGATGGTCAGGGTAGAAGTGGAAGTGGTGCTGATGATCGGGGTGGGGAGGGTAGAAGAGTGCAGACCCGAATTGGAGCTGGGGAGAAGAGCTGCTGAGACCTCCATAGTGGGTTGGGGGGGAGATTTACTCAGGTTCTGATCGAGGCATCCCTTAATGATGATGCTCCAATTTCTGAGCAGTAGGGTTTTGCCTGCATTTTGAGAGTAGCCCACCCCCCACACCCTACAGGATGATGGCATGAAACATGCCCCCTTAATTTTTTTTGACAGAGTATTGTAAGATCTGGAAAGAAACAAGTTAGTTTTCTCATAAATGACAGTACTGTGCCTTTAAGAAATCTATTTTAATCATGTTTCTGTGCTGGATTTTATCGGCACTGTGCTGTCTGCAGCCACTGTCTCTAATCTGAACTAATGAAGGGACCTGTGGTTTTTAGTGTCCCTTGAGATTGCTGAGTGGAGCTTGCTTGGGATGATTGACAGATCAGGTGATATGAAGCTGTTTTTTTTTAACAAAGCATTCCAAGTTTTTAGTTTTATTTCAGTTGCTGAAATGTTTGCTAGCCTTCCCGTCTGTTGGAAGGAAGCAGCACTTCTTTCTCTCTCTCTCTCTCTCCAGAAGCTTTTAAAAGTTCCAAGACTGGGGAGCCTTGAAGAATTGATCCAAAATTCAAAAGATCAATTCACAGCCGGTGTTAAAAAGCTGAACATCCAACATCATGTGAGCTTTTTGTGCTAAGTCTGGAGAAGGGTGTAAATCTGTGGATAATGTTTGATTTGGAACAACATAGATAGCTAGCTATCTAAGATTTATGCTGTGTCATGTTTAAGTCTCGTAATTGGTAAAAGTTATACTAATTCTTTTTGTTATATCCTAACTGCTTCTTAAATAAATTTTGTTTGATAAAAGCTTCCCTGTGGTTCACTTGAATCTTACCTGGAGTGAAACACCTTTTGCTCACCAGTGCCAAAATCAAAGTGTAAAACTTAGGGCTGGACTATCTTCACAAAGCACCTTGGAGTTTCTGGCCTCGATCTTTACACACCACAGACAACACACTGCAATTTTGGTAAGTTCTTTTTATTATTCATTGATGGGACATGGATATCACTGGATGGTCAGCATTTATTACCCATCTCTGGTTGCCCGAGGGCAGTTGAGAGTCAATCACATTGCTGTGGCTCTGGAGTCACATATAGGCCAGAACAAGTAAGGGCAACAGATTTCCTTCCCTAAAGAACATTGGTGAATTAGATCAGTTTTTCCAACAATGGATAGTGGTTTCATGGTCATCAATAGATTTTTAATTCCAGATAATTTTTATTGAGGTCAAATTCAACCATCAGCCATGGTGGGATTCGAACCCAGATCAAGGTCATTCCGCTTAGGATATTATTGGAAGGATGTTTCATAATGTAATGCTTTGTACTGAAAATGGAAAAGGTTTTTTTTCTCTTTGATTTGTTTTGAAATGTCTCTGCATATTAACCTTCATGTTTTGCTTAAAAATTAAACCAAATGAACTGTTAATTGTATCAGTTGAAACTAATCAAATACTGATTGGATGGACAAAGATGTTAGCCTTGCAGAAATCTTTGGAAAGGTTGATAAGAGTGAAAAGAAAAATATATCCATCGTATTTACGTCAGAGAACAATGGAACAATAAAGATTTTTAAAAAATTTTTACACCATAGACAGCATCTTTTCCAGATGTTTCAAAGCTTGATGTGGCTCCTGCTCTGGCCAAGAGTGTAATAAACTACAAGGCATCATGAACGAAGCCTAGTTGATCACACAAACCAACCTCACATCTGTTGACTCTGTCTAACTTCCCACTGCCTCAGGAAAGCAGCCAGCATAATCAATGACTCCACGCACCCCGGATATGCTCTCTTCCAACTTCTTCCATCGGGAAAAAGATACAAAAATCTGAGGTCACATACCAACTGATTCAAGAACAGCCTCTTCTCTGCTGCCATCAGTCTTTCGAATGGACCAGCCTCATGTTAAGTTAATCTTTCTCTACACCCTAACTATGACTGTAACACTACATTCTTCCCCCTCCTTTCCTTCTCCTCTTTGTACTCTATGAACAGGATGGTTTATTTGTAAAGCACCCAAGAGACAATACTTTTAACTGTATCCCAATACATAAGGCAATAATAAATGAAATCAAAGAAATAAAAGTTTTTATTTTTGTCAAGAAAATAGACATGCAAGAGGAGAGTGGAATCAGAAGATACTTACCTGGAAGGTTTCATACTGCAAATAAATCTATTCTAAGTAAGGACTGACTTTGGAGTCTTCCTTCACCAATTGGCTATAATACTTCAGCATCATTATCATTCCTGCCTTGGTCCAGCTTTAAATGTTTTGAAAATATTTTTGGGAAATTGGAACCTTCTTTCCTAATACAAGGTTAGGAAAATCATAACCCAGCCTTTATGTCACTTTTTCTGCATTTTGCATGAGCAATGCCCCAAAAAAATGTCCGGATGCATCGGTGCAGGAGGTAACACACTACTATAGTTATAGAATCATAGACACATAGAATCCCTACAGTGCAGAAAGAAGCCATTCAGCCCATCAGATCTACCCCTACTCTTCAAAAGAACATCTTCAGATCCTAGCCCTATAGCCCCTTGCATCTACCCTCTCATCTGCACATCTTGGGACACTAAGGGACAATTTCATAGAATCCTTACCATTCATAGAATACATGGGGAGAAGGCGAGGGATGCATGCTGAGTGCAGTATTACAGTCATAGCTAGAGTGTAGAGAAGGATCAACTTAATACGAGGCAGGCCCATTCAAAACTCTGATGATAGCAGGGAAGAAGCTATTCTTGAGTCGGTTGGTGTGTGATCTCAGACTTTTGTATCTTTTTCCTCATGGAAGAAGTGGAAGAGAGTACGTCTCAGGATGTGTGGAGTCATTGATTATTCTGACTGTTTCTCTGAAGCAGTGGGAAGTCTAGATGGAGTCAATGGATAGGATGCTGGTTTGCATGATCAACTGGGCTTCGTTCATGATCCTTTGTAGTTTATTGTAGTCCTAGTGAGAACAGGAGTTATACCAGGCTATGATACATTCCGAAACAATGCTTTCTATTGCACAGAAGAAGGCCATTTGGCCCGTCAAGCCTGTACCGACAATATTCCCACCCAGTCTCTGTAACCCCATGTATTTCCCCTGCTAATCCCCCTGATATTATAGGGCAATTTAGCATGGCCAATTAATCTAATCTGCATATCTTTGGAGTGCGGGAGGAAACTGGAGCACCCGGAGGAAACCCACGCAGACACAGGGAGAACATGCAAATTCCACACAGTCACCTGAGGCCAGAATTGAACCTGGCTCCCTGGCTCTGTGAGACAGCTATGCTAACCACAATGCCATCATGCCACCCCTTATCGTCATAACCAATGCACCTAACCTCCACATTTTTATATGTATAAATTGGATATATGGTGATCATTGGTTTCAAGTAGCTAACCATATGATGTATGAAATTGGCAGTTATTTAAGATATTAATTGTCCTGGACACAAGAAGCAGGACAAATCAAACATGGCCAGTTATTGCCCCATCAGTCCACTCTCTATCATCAGTCAAGTGATGGAACGGGTCAACAACCATGTTGCCAAGCGGCACATAGTCAGCGATAACCTGCTCACTGAACTTTAGTTTGAGTTCTGCCAGGGTCACTCAGCTCCTGACTTCATTACAGCCTTGATTCAAACATGGACAAAAGATCTGAAGACAGAGATGAAGTGAAAGTGACAGCCCTTGACATCAAAGCAGCATTTAACCAAGTGTGGTGTCAAGGTGCCCTAGCGAAACTGATGTCAATGGGATTTGGGGAAAGACTCACTGTTAGTTGGAGTCGTACTATCACAAATAAAGATGGTTGTGGTACTTGGAGGTCAATCATCTCAGCTTCAGGATACCACTCCAGTTAATGCCCCAAATCAACTACATTCAGCTGTTTCATCAATGACTTTCCCCTCCATCATGAGGTCAATGTCCAGGCTTGGGCTGACAACTGACAAGTAACATTCGCGTCACAATAGTGTCAGGCAATGACCATTTCCAACAAGAGAGAATCTAACCATCACCCCTGACATTCAATGGCATTACCATCACTGAATCCCTCACTATCAACATCCTGGGGGTTACCATTGACCAGAAACAGAACTGGACTAGCCATATAAGTACTGTAGCTACAAGAGCAGGTCAGAGGCTATGAGTCCCAAATTGGGTAACTCACCTCATGACTCCCCAAAACACAAGTCAGGATTGTGTTAGAATATTTTCCAACGGCCTGGATGAGTGCAGCTCCCACAACACTCAAAAAGCTCAACACCATCCAATACATAGCAATCCGTTAGATTGGTACCCATTCCACAAACATTCAACCCCTCCATTATTGATTAACAATGGCAGCTTTGTGTACCATCTACAAAATGCACTGCAGGAACTCAGCAAGATTCTTAGGCAGCATCTTCCAAACGCACAACTACTAGAAGGATGAGAGCGGAAGATTTCTGGGAACATTGCCACCTGGAGGTTCACTTCCAAGTGACTCACCATCCCTACTTGGAAATATATCGCTGCTCCTTCACTGTCCTGGAACCTAGTATCCTAGAACTCCCTCCCTAACAGCACTGTGGGTGTACCTATATCACATAGACTGCGATGGTTCCAGAAGGCAGCTCACCACCACCATAAGGGTAATTAGGGACAGGGTAACAAATACTGGCCTAGCCAGCAACACCCACATCCTACAAAAATGATTTTTTTAAATACATAAAATGCATTTCTTTAGGATATTTTTACTTGGGGATATTGATTTTTGTTTGGCTGAATTTTCTTTTACCTCATGGTCCATCAATTCCTTTATTAGAGCAGAATAATAATCAGTAACTTGGATGGAACATAGTGCTCTACAATCTCAACATAAGCTGTTTAGTCTGTATTCCAGACCCGTGGACAATTGGAGGTACAATCTGAAGCCAAGTTGCCATGGTTCCAATTTGTAAATGAGAAACAACCAGAGGTAATAGTTTCCTGCCTGAGATCACTCTGTTCACAAAGCAAATCCACCAAAGTTTTTACCTCCTGCCTCTCCTTCCCACCTGAGGCCTAAGCAGGATAACTAGCCAGACCTTGTCCCTGAAATCCATTGCGTGCCTCAAAATTGAGGCGGGCAGGACGTGTTTCTCAAGCGGCCAATAACTGAGCCTCCACAGGGGCCTGGGTGAACAGGCTGTGGCCTTCTTGTAAAACTGCGGGCAGGTCAGGATGAGAGAATGTTGAGAAGGCCAGTGGTTAGCATTGCTGCTTCAGAATGCCAGGGATCCTGATTCAAATTCAATGGGTCATTCAAAAGTTATGATTCTCCTGTAGGCGTAGGTTTCCTCCCAGAGTCAATAAAGACGTGCTGGTTAGGTACATTGGCCGTGCTAAATTCTCCCTCAGTGAACCTGAACAGGCACCGAAATGTGGCAACTAGGGAACTTTCACAGTAACTTCATTGCAATGTTAATGGAAACCTACTTGTGACTGATAAATAAACTTCTAACTTCAACTTTAACAAGTCTCCTCATCTGCAAAACACACCCAGTGGGGCAATTAAATTCTACCATCAATGTAAGCAAGCATTGGGAAAGCATACCCAAAGGGTGAGAAATTACCAATAGACCCAGGATTTTACAGGCCCACCATTGTATCTCACCCCCTGGTGGATGGATGCGGCAGGACATTTAAATTTACATTGGCTGGACAGTCAGATTCTGGTGGCTGGGAGTGGCTGCAAAGTCCTGGCTCCAGGTTATTACGATACAGCTTTAGCACCTCTGTTATCATAGAGGTGATCTGAAGTCACATCATCAAGAGGAGTCACTTCTGGTAATCAATATCAAAGCATCTTTAAAGGTAAAAGACAATGGAACCATAGGTGGATAGAATCTACTTAACAATCTGTATGCTGTCAGTGAGATATAAAAATACCTTGCTACCAAATAAATCCATACCTTTTTAAACTCGATACATTTAAAGGCCCAAAAAAAGTTGAAAAAGGTAAAATTTACTAGATGTACAGAATTGAGAGGTTGTACCTATTAAGAAAGATTGAAAGATTGAGGGACTGCACAGTGGTACAGTGGTTAGCACTGCTACTTCACAGTGCCTGAGCCAGGTTCAATTCTGGCCTCAGGTTGCTGTCTGTGTGGAGTTTACATGTTCTCCCTATGTCTGCATGGGTATCCTCCAGATGCTCCAGTTTCTTTCTACAGTCCAGATTTGCACTTTAGGGTGAATGGCGATGTTAAATTGCCCCTTAGTGTCCAAAGCTATGTAGGAAAGGAAGGTAAAGGTCTAGGATTATGAGATTGGAGGGGTGTAATTATTTCAATCAGGTCATTGAGGTTGGCCTACTGGAGTATGAACTCCCTGATTGAGGATCCAATTAATGGGCCAGTCAGGGAGTTTTTGCCTTGCACTTAACCAGGAATGTATCAGTTCCTCTGATACCCCTGAGATAAACTGCTAACTGTTCACACACCGCACACTGTTTTTAGAATTTGAAAATAAAAGAATTTTGGTGAAGGGATTTCTGCCTCTGAAGACTTGTTACAGTGGGATACCCTCAGAGAGTAAGTGCAGACTCAATGGGCCAAATGGTCTCTTTCTGCTCTGTAGGGATTCCATAAAAAGGCAGGTATTTTAGAGAAGATGAGAACTTAGGGTAACACAATATATATAAATACAGACAAAAATGATTAATATTATTAAAGTTGGTAAGTCACCTAATTGGGTTAGCAAGCATCGTACCAACTTGCTTAAAGAACCAAAAATAAAAATAGTAGTTGCAAATAAGCCGTCAATCCTTGTTGGATACTGGTATTGGATACATAGGGTCAAGACTTGCTGATACTTTACTGATACTCAAGAAAGGGAGATTGATACACCAGTAAATACAGGCCAGTCAGCTTAAAATCAATGATAGAAACCTAGAACCATTACCAAGGACAAGATACACTTTAATTTGGAAAGGTTTGGTTTAAGCAAAGAGAACTGGCATAAATTTGGTAAAGGCGAGTCTTGCTTGATGGCAGCACAGTGGCAGAGTGGTTAGCACTGCTTCTTCACAGCACCAAGGAACTGGGTTCTAGTCCCAGCTTGGGTCACTGTCTGTATGGAGTTTGCATGTTCTCCCTGTGTCTGCATGGGTTTCCTCCAGGTGCTCCGGTTTCCTCCCATTCTCCAAGAATGTGTGGATTAGGTTGATTGGCAATACTAAATATTGCCCCTTAGTGTCAGGGCACTAGCTATGGTTAATGCATGGGGCCTGGGTGGGATTGTGGTCGGTGCAGACTCAATGGGCTGAATGGCCTCCTTTTGCACTGTAGGATTCTGTGACTATGACTATGTTCGCTGATGACCTTGAAGTAACCGAAAACGTTCATCAAGCTAATGCAGCAAATGTTGTAGGTTTCTTTCCTTATTTTAATTTCTTTATGGGAAGTGGAAATTGCTGCTGAATCACTCTGTGTTGCCCATCCCTAATTGCCCTTGAGAAGATACTAATGTGCTGCCTTTTTGAACCACTGCATTGCATAGAAACAGCCACAGTGAATTCAAGGTTTTAAAACACAGCAATAGTGAAGGAACAGTGATACATTTCCAAGTCAGGATGGTGATTGAACCAAAAGAAACTCCACTTTCAAGGCGCTATGAACATATACCTGTAGATCTCTTTGTTCTGTAACTCTTTCCAGGCCCTACCATTAACCGAGTAAGTCCTGAGTCCTGCCCTAGTTCAATCTACCAAAATGCATCACGCTGCATTTACCTAAATTAAATTCCATCTGCCATTCGTCAGCCCACTGGCCCAACTGATCAAGACCCAGCACTGATCACTGAGACACACCGCTGGTCACAGGCCTCCAGTTTGAAAGATAACTTACTACAATCATCTTCTGGCTTCTGTCAACAAGCCAATTTTGTATCCATTTAGATACATCACCCTGGATCCCGTGAGATTTAACTTTACACAACAACCTACCATGTGGTATCTTATCAAAGGCCTGTGAATCACTGAAGGAGGGAGTGAATGTTTAAGGTGTCGATCGAGTGGGCTGCTTAGTTCTAGATGGGATCAAGCTTCTGGAGCATTACAGTGGAGCTCTGCTCTCCACTTGCTTGGGCACTTTGGACTTTTAGAAAGCATTTGACAAAGTTTCACACTGCAGACTTGTTCAAGAGATTGGACCTGGGGTGGGAACCAGATTTAAGTAAATTTTATTACATTTTAATTCATTAACACCAATATAGTCTACTGCCCTCTCAACTGCTCAACTTGCCCACTGTCACTAATTGGATGACAATCCAAAAGGTAGGTTCTTAATTGAACGCCTTCTAAAGATTGAACATGGAGGCATATGTGGTAATTGTCCCTTTAAGGGCAACACAGCAGGAGTAAGGGTCACCTGGCCTGGGTGACCAATCAGAACGCAGAGTGGGGAATCACCTGAAGCAGAAGAGTTTGCTCAGGCAGAACATTCTGGAATTAACTGCAGACACACTGCTATTCTTCTGGATCCTTGTAAATACATCCTTTGCTGCTCACTAATGATGTCTGTGAAAGTGCGTCATTGCGGCATGCCCCTCTCACTTCCAAATTATTGACCTGGAAGTAAAATAAGCCCATGTTTAAAAACCAATGGGGAGAATTGCAGCTCACTGTTTTCCAAAAGCGAACAATTAGCGACATCTACTGAACAGCAAATGAAGTTCTGTCTCTTGGGAGATGCACCAGGTATTCAAAGATGACCAAAGATGTGCAGGTTAGGGGGATTGGCCATGGGAAATGTGTGGGTTTTAGGATAGGGAGGGAGAGAGGCCCTGGGTAAGATATTCTATTGGAGAGTCAGTGCTAACTTGATGTGCCGAATAGCTTCCTTCTGCACTGTAGGGTTTCAATGGTTCTGTGTATGAGTTAGAAGAGCTGAAAGTTATCAATGAAGAACAGCAATTTAAAACATCGATGCTCAGTAGTTTGGTGTTGTTTGGGGCTACATTGGTTTTCCCCTTCCACCATGATGGAATGTTTTATTCACCAACATTTGATTTTAGTTCAATATTCCCTCCTTCCTGTCCACACAACAGGCTATCCAAACATGTCAGCCAGGAAAGGGCCAATTTATCCATCAAGCTTGACTCCAGAAGAGGACTTGACTCCTTGAAGGGCCAGAAGAGGCCCTTCGACCCTTTGAGTCTGTACTGGCATGCGAGGAACACCTGGCCCAGAATTTGTTGTTGCAATTGTATAGAACGTTGGTTAGGCCTCATTTGGAATAATGCGTCCAGTTCTGGTCGCCGTACTATCGGAAGGATCTGGAGTCCTTGGAGAGAGTGCAGAGGAGGTTTACCAGGATGCTGCCTGGTATGGAAGGACTGTCTTATGAGGAACGATTAAATAGACTGGGGTTGTTTTCCCTTGAAAGACGTCGGCTTAGAGGGGATCTCATAGAGGTGTATAAGATTATAAGGGGTATAGATAGAGTAAATGGTGGTAAACTTTTTCCACCTTCAGAAATGGATAGGACGAGGGGTCATGGCCTTAGGGTGAGGGGGCTATGTATAAGACGAATATTAGAGGGCAGTTTTTCACACAAAGGGTAGTGGGGGTGTGGAATGCACTGCCGAGTAAGGTGGTGGGAGCAGGCACGCTAGGGCTGTTTAAGGGTCTCTTGGACAGCCACATGAGCGGTATGCAGATAGAGGGATATAGTAGGACTGTTTAACTATGGCTTTTTTTCCACAGGTAATTCGGTCCATACTTGACCAACAATGAGCATGCATTCGGCAGGTGGTGTGAGGACAGCTCTTGGATGTTGATTCATGGGTTGCCTGGTGCTTCATGTCGTAAATGAGTGCTTTATCTGGACCATCTGAAGGGCACCATGACAGCTCAGTGACTATCGCTGTAGCTGTGCAGACACTTGGAATTGGGCCGGTGTCTGCGGGAGTTTGCGCGTTCTCCCCGTGGTTGCGTGGGTTTTCTCCGGGCGCTCCGGTTTCCTCCCACATCCCAAAAATTCACTCTTAGGCTGATTGGGAAACAAATTGTCCCTACATTGAGACTCTTCCATATTAGGAATAACCTAAAATTAGAATAGGATAATGGAATTGTTACTATATAGTTATGACGGCGGCGTGGGCTCGTTGGGCCGAAGAGCCTGTTTCCCGTGCTGTGTTGATCTAAAAAAAAAAATTTTACCACCTCACCTGCCCCACAATCAGGGTGGGTGAAGCTCGCAGACTGGCATTCTCCATTGGCCTCAGGGAGGATCTTCCAAGTCTTGGGCAGGTGAGGCGGTAAAATACCGGCACTGACCTCCTACTTAATCCCATTTATCAGCATCTGACCCATCATCAGGATCCGATCATCCTGACTAATGAATGAACATTTCTTCCCTGTGCCCTCACTCTCCCCACCACCCCATCCCACCCATCCCCATAATGGTAGATAGTGAAGAGGGGTGTTATAGTTTGCAGAGAGACTTGGACAAGCTGCAGAGCTGGGCCGAGAGGTGGCAAATGGAGTTTAATGCGGAAAAGTGTGAGGTAATTCACTTTGGCAGGAATAACAAATGTGTAGAGTATTGGGCTAATGGTAGGACTCTTAATAGTGTTGAAGAACAGAGGGATCTTGATGTATATATGCATAGATCCCTGAAAGTTGGCAATCAAGTCGATAAGGTTGTTAAGAAGGCATATGGAGTCTTAGCTTTTATTGGTAGGGGGATTGAATTTCGGAGCCGCAACGTCATGTTGCAACTGTACAAAACTCTAGTGCGGCCGCACTTGGAGTATTGTGTGCAGTTCTGGTCCCCACATTATAAGAAAGATGTGGAGGCATTGGAGAGGGTACAGAGGAGGTTTACCAGGATGTTGCCTGGTATGGAGGGCAGGTCTTATGAAGAGAGGCTGAGGGATTTGAGGTTGTTTTCGTTAGAAAGGAGGCGGCTAAGAGGGGACCTTATTGAAACATATAAGATGATTAGAGGTTTAGATAGGGTGGACAGTGATAGCCTTTTTCCTAGGATGGAGAAAGCTAGCACGAGGGGACATAGCTTTAAATTAAGGGGTGGTGGTTATAGGACGGATGTCAGAGGTAGGTTCTTTACCCAGAGGGTGGTAAGGGTATGGAATGCCCTGCCTGCTGCAGTTGTAGATGCGCCAAGTTTGGTGGCGTTTAAGAGGTTAGTAGATAAGTTTATGGACGAAAAGGGAATGGTTTAGGTTAGAGGGTCATTGCTTTTTCCTAATTGGTCGGCGCAACATCGAAGGCCGAAGGGCCTGTTCTGCGCTGTAATGTTCTATGTTCTATGTTCTATAGCTGTGTAGTGTTCCTTAACATGTGAAAGGAAGGGGAAAAGCTTCTTGTTAAGGTGTGCAGCTAAGGATGAAACAAGGCATGAAATGGAACTGGGGCCAAGGACGGCTTTGAGAGAGGGTGCGTTGTTGCTGCTAGGGAGAGAGGTGAAGTGTGTATATATGGTAGCAATGAGCATGGAGTGCAGCCAGAATGACAGTTTCAGGATCACTGTATGTCCTGGAGATAGCTGTAACCCTGGCAGATCCAAAACATGAGGGATGGAACTTGGCTGGAATCCACATGCGGTTAGAGATGGAGACGGTCCCTGAGGAAAGAGATGTTGCTATGGAAGCAAGTCTAGTTGAACATCTTGTCAAACATCAAGGCTGAGATTCTCCAGTCTCATCCATGATGGGACTAGTTGTGAACGAGAAAGGAAAACATAGTTCCAATTAAAACTCCATCCGCTGTCAGCGGCACCAGAAAATCCTAACCCCAAACCAGGATGGAAAATTTCATCCCAAGAGTGAAATGAAGGTGAACGTGATAAAAAATTCAAACAGAAGTCCCGTCAGAGAGAAAAACATTACTTCTTCGAGGTAGACATTCTAGGAAAAGAAACGGCAGTGAATTAAATACTCACTGAAAAACAAAAAACTGCTGACGTTACAAACCTGAAATAAAAACAGAAAAGACAGGAAAAGTTTAGCAGGTCTGACAGCATTTGTAGAGAGGGAGAGAAAGAGTTAACATTTTGTAGTGATTGTCCCTTTAAGGATCACATGACCTTGGAAACCAATCAGAGACCAGGTTGGATCTTCACTCCAGGGATTTCTGTTCCAGAACCATCTTGGAGTTGGCTGCAACCACAAGGATGTAAGCCTTTGTATAGTCTTTACCTGCAAATAAGCATGTTGGTATTGTTCCCATTAATCAGCAAACAATAATTATTACATTGGCAATGAGGGCAAAAGTAAACCTCGAACTGTGTGTATAGAGTTTTCACTGAAGCTGAAACAAAGCACAGTAATTACACAAATGCCCCTACTTGGATGGATAGATACATTTATTTGAGACTTTTGTGGAGGAGTGAACACAATACATCAAGCATTTGGGCTACTTTTGGCCATGGACTAAAGGAAGATGGAAGAGAAAGGCAATCCTCCCATGTGGGCATTGGACTCAGCTTGTCACTTGATTTGTAATCTTACCATCCCAAGCATGCCTGACTCCAAGTCTTTCAATGAAATCATTGAATTGGTAAAGTCACATTTCTATCCAAAACAATCGGTCATTTTCCAGACATGTAAGTTTAGTCCAAGGGGCAGAGCCCCGGGGAAACGATTGCGATTTTATCTTCAAATTGAACCAAATCTCAATTCATTGTGGCTTTGGAGCTGTTTTGAATCAAATGCTGAGGAACAGATTAGTCTGCGGGGATAATTCAAAGGAAGTTACTAGCACAGGCAAATATAATTTCTAAGTGAGTTTTGGAAATCACACTGACAATTAAATTTGCTGAAAAGGGTGCACAAGTATTACAAAGTGCATAAAATGGGACCATTCACCAGTTGGGGTAGGAATCTGCAGTCAGCAGTGGTGCTAAAAATAAATGAGTGGTAATAAAGCGGGAGGCAAATTCAGCCAAAAAACAAACCAAGATTGAGAAGAGGAAATCAATTGGCAAAGATTGAAGTGGAATGTTATTGTTCTGGAGGTAATCACTCCCCTGAACCCTGCAGCTTTAAAGAGACTGAAGAGACTTTTGTCACAAGATAGGTTTCTAAGGCATTTGGTACAAAAACAAGTCTACAATAGTGGATTAAGTAGAGCACCACAAGTATATAATGTGAGAGATGTTGGCACCAATGATTTAGGTGCTCACTCCCTCTTCAATGTGATTTGACAGGAGCCAAGCACCAAGCAAACTTAGAAGGGGCACTAAAGGGATTTCAATGGGTTGGAGTTTGCCTCAAGAAGGAGAAATGTACTTTTCGAGACAATGAAATAGCGTGTCTAGGGTATTATGTAGATGTACAAGGATTATACCACATGGAAGACAAGGTCAAGATCATAAAGGAGGCACCAACCTCCAAAAACGCAATTGAGCTCAAGTCATTCTCAGGGAATAGTGAATTATTATGGCCAGTTTTACCAAATTAGTTAACATTATTGGCATATGCTGCTAAAGAAGCACCAGCATTGGTTTTGGAAGAAAACCAGAGTTTTTAACAGAGGATAGTGATTGCTTCATTCCTCGAACATGTCAGTAGGTTTTGGCCTGTCTAAGATCTTGGTGTTGACCTGTGATGCCTCTCCATATGGTGTTGGTGTGATGTTGGCCCATGAGATGGATGATGGATCTGAAAAGCCAATAAGCTATATCTCGAGAACCCTCTCAGGAGTCAAAAAAAAGATTCCTTGTAAATTGAGAGAGAAAGATTATTCATAGTTTTTGGTCTCAAAAAATTCCACCAGTATTTGTACAATGTTATTATTTTATCTGATCACAAACTGCTTTTCGTTCTTTTTGAAGAAGACAAGGCTGTTCTACCAATCAGCATTGGGTGTTAATTCTCTCCACCTATGAATATATCTACAAGCACCAGCATGGGACACATATAGCGAAGCACTTAGTCACCTAAATTTGCAATTTCCCATAACATATGAAATTGTCATGTTGTTGCATTTGTTGGACACATTGCAGGTCTCAGTGAAACAGATCAAATAACTGGAGCAGTCGGAATCCATTGCTGTCCAAAGTGAGTCATGATGTGGAGATGCTGCCGTTGGACTGGGGTAAACAGAGTAAGAAGTCTCTCAACATCAGGTTAAAGTCCAACAGGTTTATTTGATAATAAACCCTCAGGCTTTCAGGTCACCTGACAAAGGGGCAAACACCGAAAGCTTATGAGTTTACTATCAAATAAACTGGTTGGACTGTAACCTGGTGTTGTGAGACTTCTTCCAAAGTGAGGCACAGGATACTAATGGGTTGGGCTAGTGAACCAGTTTCTGAAGAGATGAAACCACATACATTTTACAGAAAAGGATAAGTTGGGTTGTCAAGGTGGCATCATTCTCTGGGAGCAAGAGTAGTTGTCCCTGTACTAAGAAGAGAGTTGGTCCTAGCTGAATTTCACAGTGCCCATCTGGGCATATCTGAAATGAAGATCTTCGCCAGCAGTTATACCTGGTGGCTTGGCATTGATGCCAACATCAAGAGCCTAGTCAACACTGAATAGTGCCAATTGCAGCAAAGGTTGCCTGCTGCAGCCACATTGCACCCTTGGGAGTGGTCTGGCTGGCCATTGGTAGGGGTGCCACAGTAGCACAGTGGTTAGCACTGCTGCTTCACAGCTCCAGAGTCCTGGATTTGATTCCTGGCTCGAGCCACTGTCTGTGTGGAGTTTGCACATTCTCCTCGTGTCTGCATGGGTTTCCTCCAGCTACTCCAGTTTCTTCCCATAGTCCAAAGATGTGTGGGTTAAGTTGATTGGCCATGCTAGAAATTGCCTCTTAGTATCCAGTGATGTGTAAATTAGAGGGATTAGTGGGTATAATATGTAGGGATATGGAGATAGGGCCTGGGTGGGATTGTGTTCAGTGCAGACTCGATGGGCCAAAGGGCCTCTTTCTGCTCTGTAGGGTTCTATTGGTACAAATTCATATTGATTAACATTCATGGGACAATGTTTCTGCTCATTGTCGATGCACAAAGTAGAAAGAAGTGTTTGAAATGAAATTTTTGATATCGCATGCTGCAGTTGAGAAGTTACGCCAATATTTTTCCATCCATGGAATACATAAGAACATAACATAAAACATTACAGCACAGTACAGGCCCTTCGGCCCTCGATGTTGCGCCAACCAATGGAATAAATTTTATGACCCTCTATCCTAAACTATTCCAATGTTATCCATATGCCTATCCACTGATCATTTGAACGCCCTTAAACTTGATGAGTCCACAACTGCTGCAGGCGAGGCATTCCACGCCCTTACTACCCTCTGAGTAAAGAACCCACCTCCAGCATCTGTCCGATAACCACCTCCTCTTAATTTAAAGCTATGTCCCCTCATGTTATCCATCTCCATCTGAGAAAAAAGGCTCTCGCTATCCACCCTATCTAACCTTCTGATCATCTTATAGAACATAGAACACTACAGCACAAACAGGCCCTTCGGCCCACAAGTTGTGCCGATCATATCAGTACCTATCCAGGACATAGAAATTTCTGTAACTCCCAATCCCATTAAATCCCACATATTCATTCAGAAGTCTCTTAAAAGACCCCAGAGAGTTTGGGTCTGCCATCACTGACAGCAACCGATTCCATTCACTCACCAACCTCTGAGTGAAAAATTTACCTCTAACATCTCCTCTGTACTTGCTCCCCAGCACCTTAAACCTGTGTCCTCGCGTAGCGACCATTTCAGCCCTAGGAAATAGCCTCCGAAAATCCACTCTATCTATTCCTCTCAACACCTTATAAACCTCTATCAGGTCGCCTCTCAATCTTAGTCTCTCCAGGGAGAAGAAACCTAGCTCTCTCAACCTATCTTCATAAGGCATGCCTCCCAATCCAGGCAACATCCTTGTAAATCTCCTCTGCACCCTCTCAATAACTTCCACATTCTTCCTATAGTGAGGTGACCAGAACTGCGCAGTATCCCAAGTGGGGTCTGACAAGGTTCTTATAAAGTTGCAGCATTACCTCCCGACTCCTAAACCCAATCCCTCTATTGATGAAGACCAGTACACCATATACCTTCTTGACCACATTCTCCACTTGCGGGGCAGATTTAAGAGTCCTGTGGACCTGGACCCCAAGATCTTTCAGCTCCTCAACATTGCCAACACTGTCTCAATTAAGTCACCTCTTAGCCTTCTTCTCTCTAATGAAAATAACTTCAAGTCCCTCAGCCTTTCCTCATAAGACCTACCCATCATACCAGGCAACATCCTGGTAAAACTCTTCTGCACCCTTTCCAATGCCTCCATATCTTTCTTATAATGTGGCAACCAAAACTGTACACAATACTCCACATGCGGCCGCACTAGAGTTTTGTACAGTTGCAACATAACATCTCAGCTCCGAAATTCAATCCCTCTACCAATAAATGCTAACACACTGTACGCCTTCTTAACAACCTTATCAACTTGAGTACCAACTTTCAGGGATCTATGCACCTGTACACTGAGATCTCTCTGCTCATCTGCACTACTAAGAGTCCTACCATTAGCCCTATATTCTGCACATATATTACTCTTACCAAAGTGAATCACCTCACACTTTTCCACATTAAACTCCATTTTGCCACTTCTTGGCCCAGCTCTGCAACTTATCTATAGAACATAGAACATAGAACATTACAGCACAGAACAGACCCTTCGGCCTTCGATGTTGCGCCGACCAATATAAAAAGTAATGACCCTCCAAACTAAACCATTCCCTTCTCTTCCATATACTTATCAACTAACCTCTTAAACGCCACCAAACTTGGCGCATCTACAACTGCCGCAGGCAGGGCATTCCACTCCCGAACCACCCTTTGGGTAAAGAACCTACCTCTGATATCCGTCCTATAACTATCACCCCTTAATTTAAAGCTGTGTCCCCTCGTGCTAGCTTTCTCCATCCTAGGAAAAAGGCTATCACTGTCCACCCTATCTAAACCTCTAATCATCTTATATGTTTCGATTAGGTCCCCTCTTAGCCGCCTCCTTTCTAACGAAAACAACCTCAAATCCCTCAGCCTCTCTTCATAAGACCTGCCCTCCATACCAGGCAACATCCTGGTAAACCTCCTCTGTACCCTCTCCAATGCCTCCACATCTTTCTTATAACGTGGGGACCAGAACTGCACACAATACTCCAAGTGCGGCCGCACTAGAGTTTTGTACAGTTGCAACATGATGTTGCGGCTCCGAAATTCAATCCCCCTACCAATAAAAGCTAAGACTCCATTTGCCTTCTTAACAACCTTCTCGACTTGACTGCCTACTTTCAGGGATCTATGCACATACACACCAAGATCCCTCTGTTCATCTAGACTACTAAGAATCCTACCATTTGCCCTATACTCTACACATTTATTATTTCTGCCATAGTGCATTACCTCACACTTTTCCACATTAAACTCCATTTGCCACCTCTCGGCCCAGCTCTGCAACTTGTCCAAGTCCCTCTGCAAACTATAACACCCCTCTTCACTATCTACCACTCCACCGACTTTAGTGTCATCTGCAAATTTACTAATCCATCCTTCAATACCCTCATCCAGATCATTTATAAAAATTACAAACAGCAGGGGCCCCAAAACAGACCCCTGAGGTACACCACTTGTCACCGAACTCCACGATGAATATCTCCCATCAACCACCACCCTCTGTCTTCTATCTGCTAGCCAATTCCTAATCCAATTAGCTAAATCACCCTCTATCCCATACATCTGCATTTTCTGCAGAAGTCTTCCATGGGCCACCTTATCAAACGCCTTACTAAAGTCATAGGGAGCTGAAGTCATGGGGAGCTATTTCCTCCCTAAAAATTTAACTGACAAAAGGGTGGAAAAATGGGAAGTTTTCCTGCCTAAACCCACCAGACAGATCAGTAGAACAGTGCTCAGGTAGAGGCCAGCCAGTCAGAAGACAAACCATGATTCATGTAGCTCAACATGGTCATTTTCAGTGCATGAATGTGAGGAATTGTGGAAGTGGGTGGTGTTAGATAGCTGGAGTTATTGTATCCAATACTAGATCCCAGTACTAGATGTAGAAGGAAGGATTGTTCAGAAACAAGTAGACCATCTGAGAGAGCAAGAGTTGCCCCAGCAGCCAATACTGTCCTCTGGAGCTACTCTGCCTTCTGGGAATGTTACTGACTATTCAAGCACTGAAGTACTTGGTCATCTCTTACAGGCACAACCAATGTCTCCATGGAAACAGATAGAACTGATAGGTCTGTGCCTGAAGAAACACCTGTGATTAGTATTTGCAAGCACACCAGTGGAAGCACCCCAAATACAAGACTTACACTGCTCCACTAAGTTTCAGAAATAACTTGCAAAACTTAATTTATAATGGACTGGATTCATGTGTTAAATGTTCAATTATCCAAACTAAGTAAATTGATAATTGTATAAAGGGGCTGATGGGCTTCTTAAGGGTCACATGATCTGGAAAACCAATCAGAGGCCAGGTTGGGGGTTCACTCCATTAAGCAGAAGTTCCTGTTCCAGAAGCATCTTGGGAGTTGGCTTTGACTATTGGGCTACAAGTTTCCACATTGCCTTTATCTGCAAATAGTTATGAACTGGTGAGTGAGATTTATTACACATTTCTAGTCTGTATGAAATGTGATGGATTTTAACCTGTTGAAGTGAGGGAGTGAATATTTTCCTCTTCAATCCCCTCAGGTCATTGACATCAGGCCAGAAGATGACAAGTTTGTCAGCCCAGTTACTTTGTGTATAATGTGATCTCTGCCCTAGTCAGGAACTGGTCATTTCCCTCATGAAAGCGGAGAGTTAGCATGCAATATATCAGCTGGCAATGTCAGTCAAAAACTCACTGCTGTCTGGATTAAGAACTGCCTAACTTCCGGCCTATTCATTCTTTTATAGTTTAAAGCTCATGTCCTTTGGCCTTCTGCAATCTGTTAAACTGGAAGAATCAATTACTAGAAAATTCATTAAGCTGGTTTTATTTTCTAGACTCCAATAAGGTTCTTCTCTATACTGCTTTAAAGCACTTTGACTGAGGTATTTAAGGTAATGTTAGTTATTGAAGTTTCTTAGTATAGCAGAAAATACTAGAAAATTTTAGCAGGTCTGACAGCATCTGTGGAGGGAGAATAGAGCCAACATTTTGGGCCCAAATGTCAGAACTGAATTGAGCCCTGATGAAGGGTCATCCAGATTCTCAACATTGGCTCTATTCTTTTTCCACAGATGCTGTCAGACCTGCTGGGATTTTCAGTTTTTGTTTCAAAATATTGCAGATGCTGGAATCTATCTTTTTCTCTAGAATCTCTCCCGTAGTCCTTTATCAAAGCGACCGTGGTGTGGGATCAATACTGGGCACAGGACTCCAGATTAGTGACCTGTGTCACGTTCAAACATCACCCTTTGATTTGTACTGAAAGATCCGATTAATACAATGTGTTTGTGTTAATACAACTTCTCTACATTAGACGTGAACTTCAAATGAAAAACACCAGCCTCATTCTGGTTCCTCAGGGAATACTTTCCCCAGATCCATCAAGTGGCAGGGATTTTAATTTCAGCAGTTTCATTGAATGCTATTTTGGGAGATTGTATAAAAACTCAGTTTGGCTCTGCTGCCTTGCTATATTTTTTTTAAATTGGATTCAGATTTTGATATTCATTTGAATTGGCAGTGACAAGCTGAACACTGCCCGGCTTGATGCTGAGTCCTTTACTTTGTAACTCTGATGTGTCGGTAAGTTTGCTTCTTGTTTTAAGTTAACCTTTAGGTCAATCTCTTCGCAAACTGTGATGATGGAGGGAGCAGAGATTTCTGTGCCAACTCCTTAGCCCGGAGCTCTCCTTCGTTGCTGCGGCCTCTATCCAGCTGCCTCTTTGCTTCTGAAAGCAAGTATTGCCATGATATTTCCATAGCTCTCAAAGATCATCATGCAAAAGTCACACTTACTGAAAAGAAAAGATTCAGTGCTGAGGAAGGGCTGCACTATCAGAGAGTCAGTACTAAGGGAGTGCTGCATTATTGGAGGGCCAGTGCTGAGGGAGTGTTGCGCTTTTTGATGGACAGTATATTGTTTTTTGATTCATAGGTTTTTATTTTATAGGTTCACACTTTTTTTGCTCTCTTTAAATGCATATTGTTCGAGCGCATCTAACAACCTGTCCTACAACTTAATAATATCGCTGATGGACACTTTCTCTACCACATTCAATGTACGTCACCCTCATCATCAGTGATTTTATCAAATTGATCTTGCCGTAAAGCTATTTCTATAATCTCCTCATGAGTCAAACAATGCATGATGGGGAAATGTTATCAATGTTAAACACTTCCTTCATATTCCTGGCCTCCAGTGTATTCAGACATTCTGCTGATATACCTTCTGCATCCTTAAGGAATGGGTTTACCAGAGTTTATTCCATTAGTCACACACAAATTTTCAACGAATGTTGTTGCAGGCCAAAAGCTGTGTCAACCGTTAGTTAAGATGTCTTTATGCGTAGAAGGTGTCATTAACTATAAACTCCTTTTGGAAGCTTTCTGCAGCCAGATCTCTGCTCACAGCACTGAGCAGATTATTCAAGAATGAGTCTCTATAGTTACTTTTCATGGACCGAAGAATGCTTTGGTCCATTAATTAAATTAATGTTACATGGCGAGGGAGGGGTAAACAGTTAAAAACATTGCTTTTCAACACTTCAGGAGGATATGCTAAACAATTGTCTAGAAACAACTTGAATTTCAGCTACTTGACAAAAGGCACTTGCCTCTGGTACAAAGCTTGTGTGGTATCAAGCCCCTTTAAGGGGTGGGTTTTTAGGGATCACATGACCCCCTCAGGCCAGGTGTGTGAATTGCAGGCAGCGTAGGATTTCTATCAGTTGGAGTCCAGGAGTAGTAGAGTTGGGAAGCATTCTTATCTCGGTCTTGCATTGAGTTATTTTCCCCAAATAAACCCTGTTCATTTCCCTTCCTTGATGGTTATCAGTTCCTCAAAGATATTTACAGATTGTGAAAGCAATCAGAAAATATGTCCTGGTTACCCAGGCTCTCTTAAGTCTTGGACAGGTAATGTCTAAATAGCCTTGAAGATCATGGGGCATTTGCTCTTCCTTTGCCATCTGACTGGCGTAACCAAGAACTGTCCTTAACACTCATTGGCTCATTTCCTACCCCATTTCCAGTGTTTCCTTGGGGTACACTGCCAGAACAAACTCATTTTGTAGAAGATGTCAATATGTTTAAGTGAAATTAGTATAACAATTTCCTCAGTAAAGTTTCCAGCAGTGTCATGGTCTGCAGAGGCATCATCACAACAAACTTTACACTGCTATACTTCTTGAATTTTTGCAGCCAGCCTGTCATGTATTCAATGCACCTTCAAGTCTCAGTTCTTGATGGTAGATCTTAAATTGCTCCTTGATTAGACCAGTCAGCAGAAACCTTTCACCCCTGCGCTGATGAATCATAAGTCATAGAGGTTTGCAGCATGGAAACAGGCCCTTTGGCCCAATATGTCTATGCTGCCCCCTTTTTTTAAATCCCTAAGCTAATCACAAATTGCCTATATTCCTCTACACCCATCTTGCCCATGTAACTATTTAATTGCTTTTCAAAAGACAACATTGTACTCGCCTCTACTACTACCTCTGGCAGCTTGTTCCAGACACTCTCCACCATCTGTGTGGGGAAAAATTGCCCCTCTGGACACTTTTGTACCTCTTCCCTTTCATCTTAAACCTATTCCCACTAGTTTTATACTTCCATACCTTTGGGAAAAGATATTGACTATCTAGCTGATCTGTGTCCCTCACTATTTTATAGGCTCTATAAGATCACCCCTCAACCTTCTACACTCCAGAGAAAAAAGTCTCACTCTATCCAGCCTCTCCTTATAACTCAAACTATCAAGTCCCAGTAAATCTTTTCTGTGCTTTTTCTAGTTTAATAACATTCTTTCTATGATAAGATTTTTGGAATTCTGTGAAGTATGCTCAATTAGGAGCAGGAATAGGCCATTTAGCCCCTCAGGCCTGCTTCCCCCATTTGGTAAGATCATGGCTGATCTGCTTGTTATCTAACTCCATTGTAAAGATGTGATTCCTAATTTCAGTCTGCAAAATAGTTATTTAGAAGAAAGGTTTGCATTCGCATAGCACCCTGTCACATCTTGCTAATTTTACAAAGTGTGTCACGTAAGAACAAGTATGATGCAGTGCAATTCTTATGAAGGTAACTGATTGCACATCTGCTGCCTCGCAGATGTGCAAAGTGTCTTGAAGAATGTTGGCCAGGAATATTTATCACAGGATTTTTAACCTTCACCACTGAAACAGAATCTGGAGTCTCAGTTTAACATCACCTTAGAATCATAGAATGAGGCCATTTGGCCCATCAAGTCATAGAATTCTGACAGTGCAGAAGGCTGTTTGGCCCATCAAATCTGCACTGACCACAATCCCACTCCAGGCCCTATTCTCATAGCCCCACATATTTATCCTGCTAATTCCCCCAGACACGGGTAGTTTAGCACGGTCAATCAGTCTAACCCCCACATCTTTGCACTTGAGGACAACAGATAGGAATTCTTGAATTGAATCAAATAGCAAAATGGAATGTATGGAAGATATTTTCTTTATCCTTGATTAAATCTTTGAATTTGATTACTCTTACTTTAGATCTGATCTTAATTTTCCATTTTATCAGGGAGTTTGAACTAGTGAAAATGAAACAATTAAGAATTACCTTATCCTACAAGGACAATGAATCATCAGCTAATTCCTCAATTTTGTGCAGAAATTAGGAAAATGGGAAGATCGAAACAGGAATAGAACAACTGGTTCCTCAAGCCTGGTCCATCATTCAATGAGACCACGCCTGATTGATAATCCAAATCCACGTTCCCACCTATACTCATTAACACTAAAAGAAAATCTAAGACTGTCAGATTACAGTGAACAATTGATTTGACGTCAATTGCTGTTAGTGAGAGAGAATTCAGGCTCCTACTATCCTTTTTTATGCATCAAAAGATGTGTAATTTAGATGGATTGGCCTTGGTAAATGTGTGGGATTACAGGGACTTCTTTAGAGCTCTTTGGGTGGCACGATGACACAGTAGTTAGCACTGCTGCCTCACATGCCAGGGATGCAAGTTAAATTCCAGCCTTGGTTGATTAACTGTGTGAAGTCTGCACGTTTTCCCTGTGTCTGTGTGGATTTCCTCTGGGTGCTCTGGTTTCCTCCCAAAGTCCAAAGATATGTGGGTTAGCTTGATTGACCATGCTAAATTAACCCCACTGTCAAGATATTAACAGGGTAAATATGTGGGGTTATGGGAATGTGGCCTAGGTGGGATTGTGGTCAGTGCAGACTTGATGGGCTAAATGGCCTCCTTCTGCACTGTCAGAATTCTGATTCTGAGAATCAATGCAGACTCAATGGGCTGAATGGCTACTTTCTGCACTAAAGGGATTCTATTTTCCATCCTGAAAGGACTGGTACTAATTTTTAGACTGGTTGTACCACTTGGCCCTTGCCAACCAATCAGCAGTAATCATTTCTATCCACCCTACTGTTTGAATTCCACTCAGCATCTTGTAAATCAAGTCACTTCTTTGCATTATAATTTAAAAAAAATAATATCCTAGTTGATGTATCCTGTTCTCATCAGTTAAGATATGGTATTTGGATAACATTCCGGTAAATTTTAAACATATTCCCTCCCGGGCTCAAAGTATGATACCCTGGATAATACTCTGTGATTTAACCCCAATTTTGTATAGCTGAAACATTGCTTCTACTCTTTCTCATCTCCGCATGTAAGGAACAGCATATAAACCTTTTATGATTTTCTGTACCAATCAAGGACATTCTAATTATCTCTGAACGTGGAATCTAAGCTGTCTTTGGACCTCACTATTTCTAGATTTACAACATTTAGAAAGTGTTTCTTAGGTCCAATATTGGTGGCCTCACATTTGCCTGTATTGAAATCTATTGATTTAACAGCACTGTAAATGTATGTTTCCATCTACATTGCTTAAAATGCCACTTATTGCCCTGTCATTGGCAAACTTGGAAAAAGTGGCTTTCTGTCTCATTATCAAAATTCTTAATAAAGAAAGTGAATAATTGAGGCCCCAATACAGATTCTTACAGGGTGCCACTTATCAATGAAAAGACTTGCCTGTTATTCCTATGATGCCTGTCGCTCAGCTAATTTCCTACCCAAGTCAAGAGTGTTCTTCAATTCCATGAAAGTTGACAGTCTTTTTCAGAGATTTTATCCATATAAGTAACATACCCCCAACAAATACTTTAGCTAGCTCTTCAGAACATTCAACATGTTCATCAGGCAACCCCAACCCTGTACAAGTTCATGCTGGTGCTTTGTAATCCATTGAAACTCTGCAAGATGTTCAGTCTCCCAACCTTTAGCTGTCACCTCAATAGCAGATGTCAGCCCAACATCTCCATAGTAATAGGTCAGGAATTCCCTCGTCTTACTGAAATAGCAGAATGGAATGTGCAAGTTACCAATCTAAAGGACTGGAAGGGACATTCGGTGTTCTCACCTATTCCTTAAAAGCCTGAGATGCAATCCGTCTAATCCTAGGGATTTTGCCATTCCAGTACCAATACAATAAATGGCCCTTACTGTTTTATTACCCTTTGTTGTTCTTTGTAGCTTTTTCAGTTGCATGATCTGTGTTGGTTTTTCTTTCTTCTAGATTTTGTTTGTTTGGTTTATCACTATGTGGAATCTAAGTTGTCTTTGGACCTCCACTGTTTATAGATTTACAACATTTAGTGAATACCTTTTAGGTCCAATGATTGTGGCCTCACAGCTGCCTGTATTGAAATCCCATTCAACGAAAGTCCATTCGTTTATAATCTCTGTAAATGTGTGTTTTCATTTACACTGTTTAAAATTCCACTTGTCATGTCATTGGCAAACTTGGAAAAGTGGTTTTCTGTCGCGTTATCACAGTTATTCATAAACAAACTGAATAGTTGAAGCTTTTAGTTTATATTCTCTCTTGGCTCTATAGTTATCTAATTTTTTTGTTGGCATTTACAGTTCTTTCCCCCTCGAGATATAAATTGATTGTGTAACACATTGATCTGGAATTTGAATGTGTATGTGTGTGTTAGCTGGGGGGTTGGGGAGAAGGATGAGGGAATGCGAGTTGACTCGATCCACCAGCATTCACCATCGTTATTTCTCCGAGCCTGACATCAATTTTTAAGATCCGGCACGTTGCAAATGAACGCAGAAATCCTGAAGTTGTGTTCTCCCACAGAGTGCTCTAGCTCAGGTACCACACTCCCACAGCCCTGGCAATGAGCGAAGTCAATCTATCTAATGTGAAATTTCCCTTTTCTGCTTGAAATATCATGCTAAAATTACCAGAATCTCTGTTTAATGAGCTCATGGAATTCTACGATGGAGAAGGAGGCCATTCAGCCTATCAGGACTGCATCGACCACAATCGTACCCAGACCCTATCCCCTAACTTCACATATTTACTCTGCAAATACCTTTGACAAAATGAGGCAACTTGGACTAACCCATACAACCTAATCTGGACTGTGGGAGGAAATCGTAGCACCCAAAGGACGCCCATGCAGATATGGACAGAGTGCAAACTGGATAGTGACCCGAGCTTGGAATTGAACCCAGGACCCTGGCATTGAGGCAGCAGAGCTAACCACTGTGCCACCATGCCGTTCTAACTGAATCTAATTGGGATTTTTTAAGAGATCTTAAATAATTGCTGTTTTAATTGTACATTAATGGAAAGTTGCTAAGTTTTTCCATGATTAAATTCTAGATTTTATTTTCTATTTAAGTTTTCCTGCAATATTTCTATCTTAGTCCTATGTCCCAAAGTTTATCTTCTCTCAGTTAACTTTTCAGAATTAATTGACTACTAATTTTTCATTTTCTAGTTTGTTTGGTTGAATTCTTCAATCTGGCTGTTTGGACAGTTGGATGACATCACTACAGCTCAATGCTGGAAATTGGCATTAAATTACTCAACAGTCATGTACGTTTTGAAGAAGTTCAATGTCTTATAATGGAGATCGTTAAACTCTCAATGCAGTTTTCTTCAAGATGATTTGCAAGTGTCCTTTCTTCGAGTTGACCATGAAATCCAGGCCATTAGATACATTTTTTTGAACACCTCCCACTGATTCTCTGTCATATCAAACATTAGCAGACTTAACCAGTTTGTTGTGGGTTGCGTTGGGATCAGCTTTACCCATATATAGAATATTAGTAACTGTTACACACGTCTCTTTGTAGACACAATGTTGAAAACAATTATTAAGATCACTAAGGGTCATGTGATGTAATTGCAAGCAAAGCTGCATTTTCACACTGAGCATTATTCATCTCTTAATCCATATTTTATCCTGATGTACAGCGCAATGATCCACTCCAGATGTGCATAACCTGTGCAATGGCCTTGGAAAATCTTGGCTGAAGTTTGGCGATAGAGAACTGAGCTAAGTCAAGAAAATCCTTGCTTGAGGTATTTGGAGATGGTTGGGGTAGCAGTTGAGCTCATAGTGGCAGTTTTATTAGTGAGCTGGTCTGTGCTTCAGTGATGCTGTTGGCATCGAGATGAGGGAAGCAGTGGACAAGGATCTTGCCTCCCAAAAAACAGATTTTTGGTGTTCATTTTGAGAAACTGCGAGATATCCTAATAAGAATGAATGAAGTGGCAAAAAGAATCCTGGCAATGAATATTCACCTTCAGTTCCTGGAAATGCTGGGGAGCTGGGCTGGAGAAGGAGTATCCATGTGCCCAGTCTCCCACCAGTTGCTAGGGATGAATCCCTAGCTGAATTTAGTTGCCATGCTTTCACAATCTTGGCATAACATTAGCAGCGCTGCCTCACTGCACCAGGAATATGGGTTCAATTCCAGCCTTGGGTGACTGTGTGTGGAGTTTGCACACACTCTCCGTGTCTGTGTGAGATCCTCTTTTAAAGAATCGATGCAGACCAGATGGGTTGAGCTTTCTGCGCTCTAGACATTCTGTGATTCTGCCTCGGTTTGAGAGGGCACACTTTTTCTGGCCATTGAGGCTTAGGGTTGGTCCAAAGCTCCGGCCACTGTTATTACATTCTCTTGGCCTTGATGTTCGTCAAGAAGGATTGGAGGTGACCGGATGTGTTGGGTCTTTACCACCCACCAGGGTCTAGGTTTTCCTGTGCTGGAGCTTTTTAAATGGGGAAAGGCTTCAAATATCTGGAGCACAAAGGGACTTTGGAGCCCTGGTTCAGGAGTCTTTTAAGGTTAACGTTCAGGTTCGGTCAGCAATTAGGAAAGCAAATGCAGTGTTACCATTTGTTTCTAGAGGGCTAGAATACAAGAGCAGGATGTACTGTGGAGGCTGTATAAGGTTCTGGTTAGACTCTGTTTTAAATACTGTGAGCCGTTTTGGGCCCCATACCTAAGGAAGGATATGCTGACCTTGGAGAGGGTCCAGAGGAGGTTCACAGGCATGATCCCAGGAATGAAGGGTTTGTCATATGAGGAACAATTGGAAAAATCTGAGTTGTAGCATTCTTTACTATACAACATTTTGGGGATCTGTTGCATTTTGCAGCAAATGAAAAATGGAGAACTTCTAAAAAATGTTATTCAACATCATTGCTCTTTAGAAGATAATCATGCACCAACACTGTTAACTAAATTATCCATTATTAAATCTAATATGTGCACCCTTGTTGTTCTCGGACATGTTCTTGTAGAAAACTATCTCAAACGTGCTCAAGATTTGTTCCCTTTCTAATATGAGCTAATTTGAACGGCAGAGCAATTTCTTACATTCAATCCTTTCCTGTATTGAATGTAGTTCTGGAATTTGTTTATCTCAATGTTGGCTATTGCAATGGATTCCTGAGGATACACAGCACAGAAACAGACCATTCAGCCCAACAGTTGTATCCCACTCGAGCCTTTCCCATCTTTCCACATCTAAATCTAACAATGCAATGCTCTGGATAGCACTGTGGCACAGTGGTTAACATTGCTGCCTCACAGTGCCAGGAAACCGAGTTTGATTCCCAGTGTGGGTTCGCTGTCTGCGGAGTCTGCACATTCTCCCCATGTCTGTGGGGTTTCTTCTGGGTGCTCTGGTTTCCTCCACAGTCTGGAAGGCATGCTGGTTAGATGCATTGGTCATGCTAAATTCTCCCTCAGTGTACACAAACAGGCGTTGGAATGTGGTGACCTGGGGACTTTGCAATGAAGTCACTGTAAATGTTAATGTAAGCCTATTATGATGCTTTTATATAAAAAAAAACTCTCCTCCTTTCTCCCAGTTATGTTTTCTCACAGGAGCATCTACACTATTTGCTTTAACCATTCCCAATAGCAGTGCCTTCCACATTCTCAGCACTCTTTGGGTAAAGTTTTTTCCAAACTCCTTATTGAGTTCTTAGATTGATGTTCTTTCCCACAAGAGAAGACATCTTCCCTGCATCCATTCTATCTTAAAACTTTCTATTATGTGACTCTCTCTTTCAGGAGACACACCACCCTCACCCACCAGCGAGCACTCCTTCCCAACTCATCCCCATGCAAGTTTCAGGTTCTGCCCTAAGTGTGGTCTAACAGAGTTGTTAATATAACTTCTCAATTCTGTCCCTCTCTAGAAATGAGGTCTTGAGCTTGATTAACTTTTTTTTTAATGGTCTTGCTAACCTGTGACTCAAACTTCAGAGACTGATGAATTTGTTCTGCAATATCTTTGTTCCTCTATCCTGCCTAGACTTATACTCGCCAAGTAATAAATAATTTCTCTATTCTTCCGATGAAAACATAACACCTCATCTTTGTCTGCGTTGGATTTCATTTGTTGATTATTTTCCCCTTCTGCAAGTTTAATGTTCTCCTGTGAATTGACAATCCTCTTCAATTACTTTATTTGGGAGAAGAACAGGTAATAGGAAAAGATAATTAATGAACTAACCTTCACTGATCTCTGTAGAATAAAATTCCAAAGATTCTCAAAAAAACAATTCCTTCTCATCTCCATCACAAATGGATGACCCCTTATTCAAAAATGATGGTTCTAGATTCTGCCATGATGTGGAGATGCCAGCATTGGACTCCGGTGGGCAAAATAAGAAGACTCTCAACACGAAGCTGAAGTTCAACAAGTTTATTTGGCAACAACTAGGTTTCAGAGCGCCGCTCCTTCATCACTCTAACTTGTGCTTGACCCTATCTACTCACATTGTCTGTATCTTTTAAGACTTGATTATTTTGCATTCCAATCATTCTCTTGTAAACTGAGTTTGTGTCTATATGTGCCCTATTTCTGAACACAAGTGCTCACTCATCTGATGAAGGAGCAGTGCTCCGGAAGCTTGTGCTGCCAAATAAATCTCTTGGACTTTAATCTGGTGTTGTGAGCCTTCTTGCTTATCAAATTCTGCTACAAGGGGAAAGGTCCTGTTGGCATCTACCCTTCCAAGTCCCCGTCAACCTTGCATCTTTCAGTAAGATTACCTCTCATTCTTCATGGCTCCAATAAGTAATGGGCTCAGTGGTTAGCACTGCTTGCTCACAGCACCAGGGACCTAGTAATTTTCTGTGTGGAGCTTGCACATTCTCCCAGTGTCTGTATGAGTTCCCTCTGGATGCTCCAGTTTCCTCCCACAGTCCAAAGATGTGTAAGTTAGATGAATTGGCCATGCTGAATGGGATAAGGTAAGAGCTCTTTTGAAGAGTCAGTGCAGATTCGATTGACTGAATGACCTCCTTCTGCACTATTGGGAATCTATGGAAAGGTGCCAGTTGCAACAAAGATTGTCTGCTACCACCACACTGAACCCTTGGGAATGGCTGGGTCAGCGCTCATGTTGATTTCAATGGAGCCATTCTTGGGCACAACATTTTAACTCTTGATGCCCATTTCAAGTGGATGCAAGTGTTTGAAACAAAGTCTATGGTGTTGAATACTACAATTGTGAAATTCAGTGTTTTGACCCAAGATACCTGAATTCATAGTGTTGGATAATGGAGCAGCCTTCACGAGTGCTGAATTTCAAAATGTCATCTCTTTAAATGGTATCAAACAAATCAGGAGTGCACTTTAACACCCAACATCCAATGAAATGGCTGAACCAGCAGTCCAGACATTCAAGGTGAATGTTAAGAAGTGGTCAGGGGTGACCTTGGAAAGCAGAATCTCTCAATTCCTTTTGGAAGGTTTCTCTAGGCACAGTGGTTAGCACTGCTGCCTCACACTGCCAGGGACTCGGGTTTGATTCCTGGCTTGTGTCACTGTCTATCTGGAGTCTGCACAGTCACCCTGTGTCTGTGTGGGTTTCCTCCAGGTGCTCCAGTTTCCTCCTGTATTCTGAAAGATGTGCTGGTTAGGTGCATTGACCTGAATAGGCACTGAACTGTGGCAACTCAAGGAATTTCACAGTAACTCCATTGCAGTGATAATGTGAGCCTTACTTTTTGACTAATAAATAAATATTACATTATAGAACCACTCTGCGCTCAACAATGGGAAAGCCACTAGCAGAGTTGTTGATGGGCCAGCATCTCAGGACCAGACTAAAGTCTGGTGTTTCCAACCTTGTCGGGGAAGATAGAGTCAGAAGGTAGGTCAGTGCGGTCAGAAGAAAAATCATTGATTCAGGCAAACGGTGAGGTTGTTTTCGGTGGAGGAAGCTGTGTATGTGAGAAATTTTGGAAGTGAGATGAGTTGGATCCCAGAAATTGTATCAAAAACACCATTCAGTTTAGGCACTGTCATGGATCTTTGCTGTTAGCAATTTCAGTGCCTCCTTTCCTGCTTGCTGTCAGAGTGAGAGAGAGAGGCAGGTAGTGCAGGAATCTCCTGTGGCCATTCCCCTGCAAAATAGAGATAACGCTTTGGACATTGAGGGGAATGAACTCTCTGGGGAAAGCAGCTTTGCAGCTAAACTCATTGCACCATGAATGGTACTGCTGCAGAGGGGAGAGGTAAAAGGTGTGGCAATGCAATAGCTATAGAGGATTCCCCTGTTAGGGGAATAGACAGGCATTTCTGTGGCCACAAATGAGACTCCAAGATGGTGCTAGGGTCAAGGATGTCTCGGAATGGATACAAGACATTCTGGAAGGGGAAGGTTAACAGCCAGCTCTCGTGGCACACATCAGTACAAACAACATGGATTTGGAAAAAAGGGATGAGGACCTAAAAGTGGAATACAGGGAGCTAGAAGAAAGTTAAGAAATCAGACCTCAAATGTGCTTGTAGAGTAGAAATGAGAGGATATATCAGATAAATACATGACTGAAGAGATAATATCAGGGGAAGGTCCCAAATTCTTGGGTTTGGGGTCGGCTCTGGGGGAGGTGGGAGCTGTACAAATTGGACGGATTACACCTGTACAGGATGGGGACTGATGTCCAAGGGGGACTATTTGCTACAGCGGTTGGGAAAAGTTTAAACTAATATGCCAGGGGGTATGGGAAGCTATCTAAAGAGTCAGAAGGAGCGAGCAAGGACAAAATCAAGAGATAGAAAAGTGATGGTCAAAGAAACCAGGGACAAAGTTCAAATAGAGAAAAATATTGGGAGCAAGGCAAACAATGTTAAAAAGACAAGTTTAAAGTTTGAGACTTAATTTACAATAAAGAGGATGAACTAATCATGCAAATAGATGTAAATGGGTACAATATACTTAGGATTACAGAGGTGTGGCTGAAAAGTGACCGGGGTAAGAATTGGATATTCGATATTTAGGAAGGACTGATGTAAAGGAAAAAGTGGTGAAAAAATTAACACAATAGTGAGAAAAGACATTGGCTCTGTATGGGTAGATTTGATAAATACCAAGGGGCAAAAACCATTAGTGGGTGTTTTATATAGACCCCAAAACTGCAATGGTGATGTTAGAAATGGCATTAGACACAATTAGAGATGCATGTCATAAGGGAATATCAGGGATCACGGATGATTTTAATCCGCACATATATTGGGCAAATCAAATTCTCCACAATGCTATAGAGGAGGAATTCCTGGAGTATATATGGGATAGTTTTCTTGACCAAAATGTGGAGGAACCATAGAACATAGAACATTACAGCACAGAACAGGCCCTTCGGCCTTCGATGTTGTGCCGACCAAAATAAAAAGCAATGCCCCTCCAAACTAAACCATTCCCTTCTCTTCCATATACTTATCAATTAACCTCTTAAACGCCACCAAACTTGGCGCATCTACAACAGCTGCAGGCAGGGCATTCCACTCCCTAATCACTCTTTGAGTAAAGAACCTACCTCTGATATCCGTCCTATAACTCATACCCCTTAATTTAAAGCTGTGTCCCCTCGTGCTAGCTTTCTCCATCCTAGGAAAAGGGCTATCACTGTCCACCCTATCTAAACCTCTAATCATCTTATATGCTTCAATAAGATCCCCTCTTAGCCGCCTCCTTTCTAACGAAAACAACCTCAAATCCTTCAACCTCTCTTCATAGGACCTGCCCTCCATACCAGGCAACATCCTGGTAAACCTCCTCTGTACCCTCTCCAATGCCTCCACATTTTTCTTATAATGTGGGGACCAGAACTGCACACAATACTCCAAGTGCGGCCGCACTAGAGTTTTGTACAGTTGCAACATGATGCTGCGGCTCCTAAATTCAATCCCCCTACCAATAAAAGCTAAGACTCCATATGCCTTCTTAACAACTTTATCCACTTGACTGCCTACTTTCAGGGATCTATTGACACATACACCAAGATCCTTCTGTTCCTCAACACTATTAAGAGCCCTACCATTAGCCCTATACTCTACACATTTATTGTTCCTGCCAAAGTGCATTACCTCACACTTTTCCACATTAAACTCCATTTGCCACCTCTCGGCCCAGCTCTGCAACTTGTCCAAGTCACTCTGCAAACTATAACACCCCTCTTCACTATCTACCACTCCACCGACTTTAGTGTCATCTGCAAATTTACTAATCCATCCTTCAATACCCTCATCCAGATCATTTATAAAAATTACAAACAGCAGGGGCCCCAAAACAGACCCCTGAGGCACACCACTTGTCACCGAACTCCACGATGAATATCTCCCATCAACCACCACCCTCTGTCTTCTATCTGCCAGCCAATTCCTAATCCAATTAGCTAAATCACCCTCTATTCCACACATCTTCATTTTCTGTAGAAGTCTACCATGGGCCACCTTATCAAACGTGGCCCATGGTAGACTTCTAGACAACTAACCAACTAGACAGCAGGCCATCTTGGACTGGGTACTGTGTAATGAGAAGGAAATCATTGCCAATTTAGCTGTATGAGACCCCTTGGGGATAAGTGACCATAACATGGTAAATCAATGATAGGTGGAAAGTGAAGTAGTTGATTCGGAGACTAGGGTGCTGAATCTAAATAAAGGAAACTGAGGATATGAGGCATTAGTTGACCTTGATAGTTTGGGGAGAGTTACTTAAAGGGATGACGTGGACAGGCAAACGTTCAAAGAACTGTACCAACTGTTTGTTCCTGTCTGGTACAAAAGCAAAATGAGTAAGAGGCCAATCCATTGCTTATAAAGGAAATTAGAGAGAGTATCTGATCTCTCTATTGTCTAGATAGAGAGGAAAGAGCGTATAGATTGGCAAAAAAATAATAGTTCCAATTTCACAAAAGAGGACACAAATCAATTGGTGCTAGGACCCCAGCTACTCAATATGTATTAATGATATGGATGAGGGAAAATGTAACATTTTAAAGTTTGCACATGATACAAAATTGAGTGGGAGAGTGAACTGTGACGAGGTTACAGAGATCCTTCAGAATGATCTGAATAGATTGGGTGAGTGGGCAAATCAATGGCAGATGCAGTATAATTTAGATAAAAGGTATTCAGTTTGGAAGCAAAAACAAGAAGGCGGATAATTACCTGAATAGCTGTAAATTGGGAGAGAGGAGTGAGCAAGGGGACTTGGGTGTCCTTGTGCATCAGTCACTGAAGGTAAGCATGTGGGTGCGGCAGGTGGTTAAAAAAAGGCAAATGATATGTTGACCTTCACTGCAAGAGGTTTCGAGTACAGGAGCAGGGGTGTGTTGCTGCAATTATACAGGGCCTTGGTGAGGTCACACCTAGAATATTGTGTGCAGTTTTGGTCTCCTTTTCTGAAGAAGGAGGTTCTTGCTCTCGGAGTACAGCAAAGGTTACCAGGCTGATTCTGGGGATGGCAGGACTGGTGTACGAGGAGAAATCAACTAGGTTAGGACAGTTTTCGCTGGAGATCAGACAAATGAGGGGAGATCTCATAGAAATATTTCTAGAAAATTCTAACAGGATTAGACAAAGTTGATGCAGGGAGGATGTTCTGTTTTTATTAATTCCTTGGAGAATTCCACCTTGTGTGCAGTGTGATTCCTGAGACTGATTGATTGATAGGCGTTACAGCTGCATTGAAACAGTGTTTTCGTGTCTAAGATGGAGCTACAGCGAGGCAATTTCTCGCAAACTATGCCCAGCATACTTTCAAATTATATCTCTTACTCTCGTTCCATGCTTCTATAACTTAATTCTCTTAAACTTTCTAACCATCCTTTAATTCAATCTCTTCTTTCCCTACACCTTAGCTATGACTGTAACAATACTTTCTGCAATCTCCCCTTTCCTTCTCTGTATAATGCACAAGAAACAATACTTTCACTGTATGTGAATGCATGTGACAATAATAAATCAAATCAAACCTGCACAGCTCACAATCACACAGGATGGTGCATACAAATGTGTCTTTAATTTGCTGGAAAGAACGGAATGGCTGGACCAGATTCTCTGACTATGCTCATAGTCAGAATTCTCTGATCCCGCTGCAGTGAACTGAAATTTAGCTGAGCGCTAAACTCCCCATCCTCGTTTGCGGAATTCTCCAAGAAATTAACAAAAATCGAACATCTTCTCTGCATCAACTTTGGCAGTGGCAGCAGGGGTGAACGGATTTTTTTAATGTGGGGGGATAAAAGGAATGTTTGGCAATGCAATTCTGTGCTGAATGACAGGCTTGCCATGGTCATGTGACTTATCCATGAGACATTTTGGGTGGGATTTTCTGACCAAGATAGGAAAATCCTGCCCAAGATGAATGGATCATTGCATGGTCCTGTCCACCCTTAACAATTGCTATAGCAAGCGGAGTGGGAAAATTCCATCCTTTCTGGATGTTCAATAAAATCTTGTACCCAGTAGACACTAATGACGACTGTTGTCATTAAAACAGAATCTCTCTAATCTATATAACGAGGCCTTTTTTGATGCAAAAGTTAATTTTGCTTTTGGTTATGTTAGCAGTTTCTTATGCAGATATTTTAAACAATTTTCAGAAATTTTACTGTCCTGGGAGTAGGCAGACAAATGTCAGCAGCAGAAAATGGCCTACCCGTTGCCACTGGAATTTTCACCACCAAATCGGGCAGCATGGTCGTTGCAGGCTTGGAAGGCCAAAGGGCCTATTCCTGTGCTGTAATTTTCTTTGTTCTATTAGCTGACCTGTCTGTCCTTAGACCGACTGAGGTCCTTAGGTGGACAGCCAAATGTACCCTGGCAAGTTTTTCAGGTATCTTGTACTCCTTTTGAGGGCCCTCGCAAAGCAAGGCGCTCACCCCTGCTTGATCACCTCACCTGCCCCACAGTGCTCTCCTTGAACTTACCTTTGCCCACGCTCCCACCCCCACCCCACTGCCATCCCTTTGTTATCATTTGTCAAAGCATGTCTGACTGGCTCTGGCAAACCCACCCCACTTATCTGCTTCCTCACTTCCATTGGTGTTGTTGATGTAGAGATACTGGCGTTGGACTGGGGTGAACACAGTAAGAAGTCTTTAACACTATGTTTAAAGTCCAACCAGTTTATTTGATAGTAAATCCACAAGCTTTCAGAAACACTGTTTGTTCATCAGGTGTGAAGGAACAACGTATCTGAAAACTTGTCGGTTTACTATCAAATAACCTGATGTTGTGAGACTTCTTATTATTCCATTGGTGTTCCCATTTCAGAATTGGCTGTGGTGGACATCGCTCACAACGGACTGGAGAGCTGCAGCCCCTCTGGTCAGTAGTTCCTAGAGATGGGACATCTCGCCTCAGATGGGCAAAAAGCCACAACCTCAGACAATTTTTTTATCCACCAACTGTCACAGTCATGGCTTCTGCAGCAGAGGCAGACTCACCTCATTGCTAACTTTCCAATTGATGAATAAAATCACTGCTTCCACATTAAATCTCAGTTCAGGCTCTATAACTGACTTTTTGATTCTAATAATTGTCAGCAGAACAATGATATGGAGGTCACGCTGTGGACCACATGACAAATGGAATGATTGTTTAAGAAGGCTTGATTCAATATGTGCATTTGAAACTTAAAAGCAGACAAACAAAGGGCAGGAGTAGGCTATTTAGCCCCTCGAGTCTGTTCCACCATTTTAATAAGATCATGGCTGGTCTGAGTAATCTCAAATATCCACTCCATCTATCCACAATTACCTATCATCCCCTTGTTTACCAAGAATTTATTCACCTCTATCTTAAAAATATTCAAAGATCACTTCCATTGTTTTTGTTTCAGGAACAGGGTTCCAAAGACTCACGTTCTTTTCAGAGAAGGAAATGAGGTGAAATTCTATTTTATATGAAGCAACTCCTATTTCAAAATAGCAATCTCCTAGTTCTAGATTCTTCCAAAAGAGGAAATATCTTTTCCACATTCACCTTGTCAATACCGCTTTAGGATCTGATATGTTTCAGATAAGTCATCTTTCACTCTCCTAATCGCCAGGAGATACAAGCCCAGTCTCTCCAACCTTTCATCATAAACCAAACTTGCTCATCCCAAGTATTAGTTTGGGTTGTTTCTGCTGCTGACATTTGTCTGCCTACTCCCAGGAGAGTAAAATTTCTGAAAATTGTTCTAAAAAAATAAAATCTTCATAGAAAAAACTGCTAACAGCCAGAACTGCTTTGAATGCATTGATATCTTTGCTTAAATAAGGTGCTCAATACCATGTACAGTGCTCCAGATGTGGTCTCTATGAAGCATAGATTATGCTGAAGCATAATTTTATATTCAATTTCCTTCACAATAAACAATTGCATCCTGTTGACTTTCCTAATTACTTGTATACTAGTAATTCATGCACTAGGACACCCAGATCCCTTGTTATCTTGGAGCTCTGCAATCTCTCACTATTTAGATAGCATATTTTGTTTTTATTCTTCCTCTGAAAATGGACAACTTCGCAATTTTCCAGTTTATATTCCAATTGCTAGATTTTTTGCCCAATCACTTGACCTATCTATATCTTTTTGTAGCCTCATTACAGCCTCTTCATAACTTATTTCCCTTCCTGTCCTTGTATCTTCACTGAATTTAGTGACCATATTTCCAATTGCTTCATCCAAGTCATTTATATAAATTATAAACAGTTGACATCCCAGCACTGATCCATATGACACCCCACTCGTTACATCTTGCCAACCTGAAAAGAACCCATTAGTGCGGATTCTTTGCTTCCTGTTAGCCAGCCGATCTTTTATCAATGCAAACGTGTTACCCCTATATCATGAGCTTTTACTTTCTGCATTAACCTTTGATGTGACACTTAATCAAATGCCTTCTGCAGATCTAAGTACAGCATACCCACTGGTTCCCCTTTAACTACAGCACATGATACTTTCTCAAAAGCCTCCCATAAGTTGGTTAAATGTGATCTTCCATTCATAAAGCCATGTCGACTCTGATTATCTTGAGTTAATCCAAGGGCTCTGCCATTGCTTCTTTAACAATACTAACATTTTCTCCAAGACAAATATCAAACTAACTAGTCTGTAGTTCCTTATTTTTTGTCTCCCTATCTTTTTGAATAAAGAAGTTAAATTTGTTATTTTCTAATCTAATGAGATCTTCCTTGGATCTAGGGAGTTTTGGATAATGAAAACTATCTCACCTGCCACTTCTTTTAAAATCCTAGGATGAAATCTAGGGTAGTAAGGGTGTGGAGTGCCCTGTCTGCAGCAATAGTGGACTTGCCACCTTTAAGGGCATTCAAATGGTCATTGAACAGACATAGGGATAATATTGGAATAGTTTAGGTTAGAGGGTCATTAGATTAGTTCCTCTGGTCGGCGCAACATCGAGGGCCAAAGGGCTTATACAGCGCTGTAATGTTCATGTTCTAAATCCATCAGCACCCAGGCACTTGTCAGCTCACGGCTCCAATAATTTGCTCAGTGCCACTTTTCTGATGGTCATTTTCCTGAGTTCTTTCCTCTCTTCCACTTCTTGGTTTACAGCTTTTTCTAGAACGTTACTTGTATCCTCTACAGTGAATACCTGGGAAAAATACCTGTTCAATTCATCTGCTATTTCCTTGTTTTCCATTATCAATTCTCCAGACTCTCTCTCTATAGGACCAACATTCACTTTGTTGATTTGTTTCTTACCTAAATATTTATAGCAAGTCCTACTATCTGCTTATTTTTATTTCTGGTGACCCTTCTGTCGTACTCTAAAACAATATGCACAGTTTGAGGAAAGGAGAGGGGGAGCTAGGATTCAGTGTGCATATTGGGATGCAGCGTGGCAAATGGATGACTGAAGTGCCAGTAATCCATATGGCATTCTGGCAATAACCTAAAGCGATTTGGAAATCTGCCACAGTTCGAGATTAATGAAGATGTTAAACCCTGGCAAGCACTGGTCAGTTTTATTAGTCTACTGGCCTCATGAGCCAGAACTGCACTGAATCAATGAATAAAATATGTTTTTCCACTGCAGTTTGCCAAATAAGGAAAATAAATCTCCATTATTCCATGAATATGGGGCTTGCAGAGCATTAAAGTTTCCAACGGTAGCAATTAGGATCAAGTTTACTTGAGGATTCCTGCTGTCTAAGAACTTCCCTTGAAATAAATGACTATCGATCTAAACCTTAATGTGAAGTAAATTTATTCTGAGCCTCATTATTAGAATGTCATTTGTATTAATGATTTGGATGAGAATATAGGAGGTGTGGTTGGTAAGTTTGTAGATGACACCAGGATTGGTGGCATAGTGGAGAAAGTTATCTCCAATTGCAGTGGGATCTTGATCAATTGGGCTAGTGGACTGATGAATGGGAGATGGAGTTTAATTTTGATAAATGCGAGGTTATGTATTTTGGTAGATTGAACAAGGGCAGAACTTGCTCAGTAAATGATGGGGCATTTGGGGAGAGTTACAGAACAAAGATCTACAGATGCAGGTTCATAGCTCCTTGACAGTGGAGCCACAGGTGGATAGAGTGGTGAAGGAGGCATTTGGCATGCTTGATTTAATTGGTCAGAACATTAAATACAGGAGTTGGGATGCCTTGTGTACAAGACGTTGGCAAGGCCAGACTTGGAGTACTGTGTACAGCTCTAGTCTCCCTACTATAGAAAGGATATTATTAAACTGGAAAGAGTGCAGAAAAGATTTACTAGGATGCTACTAGAACATGGATTGAGTTATAAGGAGGCTGAAAAAACTGGGTCTTTTTTCCTTTGAAGCGCAGGACACTGAGGGGTGATCTTATAGAGGTCTGTAATATAATGAGAGCATAGATAAGGTAGACAGTCAATATTCTTCCCAAATGTAGGGGAGTCTAAAACTAGAAATTAGATTTAAGATGAGGGGAGAAATACTAAAGTGTCCAGAGGGGCAATTTTTTTCACACAGGTTGGGGAGTGTCTGGAACGAGCTGCCAGAGATGATGATAGAGGTGGATACAATTTTATCTTTTAAAAAGTATTTAGATAGTCACATGGGTAAAATGGGGATAGAGGGATATGAGGCAATTGGGATTAGCTTAGGGTTTTAAAAGAAAGGACAGCATGGATAAGTTGGGCTGAAAGACCTGTTTCCATGCTGTAAACCCCTGTATGACTAAGTTATCTAGAAGTATTTTAAAAAGTCAATACACAGTTAATATGGATTTGGTCTGAATCTTGCAGATAATGGGGATTCAGCCATTAAACTCATTCCACTGACACCAACATGTCTACTGCCATTTTACACTCTAATCAACATTGCCTATCATAGGGAGCAAGTCCCACTTTGGCTGGGAGCAACTCTCCAATCAGATAGGCTTGCAGCTCTCCCAGCCCTCCAGGCACAGCACTGCAGTGGCTGGAAGAGGAACTGCAATGCTGCTTCTGGAGCTGTCAGGACAAGAAGTCATGATGTAAAGATGCTGGCGTTGGATTGGAGTGGTAAGAACTCAGTAAGAATTTAGCAACACCAATTATTAATCCAACCGATTTATTTGATAGTAAAATAGCGAGCTTTCAACACTCCCGTGTCTTGGCACTTGCCTGATGAAGACACGGGAGTATTGAAAGCTCGCTATTTTACTATCAAATAAATCAGTTGGATTAATAATTGGTGTTGCTAAATTCTTACTGAGGACAAGAAGTGGCAGGGGTCCTGGAGAGGGGAGGATAGCAGATACTTGGGAGGAGTCATGAGCAGGTTAGTTGGATTCTTAGAGGAGGATAGCCCTGCCGCCCCCCCCCCCCCCCCTCCCCAATGAGGGAGGTCCAGAGGCCTTCATGGCTTTGGTGCCTAAAGATGGCCCCCTACCCCCAAGTAAAATTGCTTCCAGGTCAGGGCAGATGGTGTCCTGGAGGTAATTTCATTCCTTGCAATTTCACCCTCCCCCGCCCGACCTCAAAACGCACTGCAGAAACGAATACAATGTGGATGGGAAATTATGTTTGACTAATTTTTTTGGATTTCTTCAAAAAAGTAACAAGTAGCATGAATAAAGTGGAACCTGTGGATGTACTGTACTTGGGTTTCCAGAAAGCAATTGACAAGGTGCCATGTCAAAAGTTATTGTGGAAAATGAAAGCTCGTGAAATAGGGCAGATAACATTAACTTGGAGAGAAGATTGGTTAGCTTCGTCGATAGAGAGTATCGTCTGCAGGACGATATTAGTGTTGTCAAACCTGGTGTTGTTAGACTTCTTACTGTAGCTAGCAGGAAAAGAGAGTAGGTATAAATGTGTCAGTTTTGAGTTGACAAGGGAGTTATGTTTTGAGTGCTGCATTTTAAAGCACTTTCAAAGCACTTTCACAGATTGAAAACTAAAGTTATATTGAATGAATTGGGTGGCACAATAGCACAAATAGTTAGCACTGCTGCCTCTCAGTGCCAGCTGGTTCAATTCTAGCTTTGGATCATTGGCTGTGTGGAGTCTGCACGTTCTCACTATGTCTGAATGGGTTTCCACCAGGTGCTCCAATTTCCTCCCCAGGTCAAAGATATGAAGATAAGATGGATTGGCCACCCTAAATGTGTGGGGTTATGGGAGAGGGCAGAAAGGCTGGCCCAGATAGGATGCTGTGTCAGAGATTCAGTGCAGACTCAATGGGCCAAAGGTGCACAAGTTAGGTGGATTGGCCTTGCTAAGTTGTCCCTTATGTGGATTCGTCACAGTAAGTGTGACCGGGGAGAGAGGGATGGTTATGGGATAAGGCAGCACATGGCCCTGGATAAAATACTCCTTCGGAGGATCAGTCCAGACTTGATGGCCTTCGTTTTACCGGCATGGCAACCCGAGGCTCATATGATTTGTGCCTCTGAGAATAAACTCCATCCACTCATCCTACTGGCGTGAATCACATTTCACCTCTTTTTCTAAGTGGCATAAGATCTGAATTTTTCTCTTGGCAAAAAAATGGGTACAACTCTTTCCTGTTTTAACACTTGTTCAGCACTTCGAATGTTTTTGCTACAACTGTCCCCCCTCCCCCAAGGCTTTTTTCTCACTCCATGTGGCATAAATATTGTCTAGAACTTCTACGTTACAGCATCCAAAGACTTTTACGAGTGACTGTCACCTTCTTTCAACTCAAAGGGTTTATCTGAAGTTACGTAAAAAACATTTGGAAGGATTCCTCCTGAAGGAATCTTTCTGTCAGTGGTAATTTGGTTCAGTTTCCTTTCAGTAAATGATGGTTGTCCTTCAGTTATTCTTCATGTTGATGACAACAAATTTTGGCTTTAAATTAAGCCCTTCCTATTAGTTACTCATAAGAGGTTTCTGAGCTACCCAGGCACTTTAGAATGAGTTGACCTTTCCAGTTAGCTAATCATGCTGAGTTTTATTAGCTAAACCACTGGAAGAGCTCCCTCGTTCCTTTTTGAATAGTGGTATGTGCCTGAATTCTTTTAGGATGGCCCCCATCATTCGAAAGAATGGTGGGGAACATAATCCCCCAATCCAAATTGATGCTCTAAGTAGTATTGATTGACCCTCTCTCAAGAGAAAGTCATAAGTTCAGATTGGCTGGGAGCTCTCCAGTCCCTCCAGCAACAGCACTGCAGTGGCTGGAAGAGGAATTGAACAGTGCTGTCTCAGTACAGTCTTTGGAACCAGAGATCCACATAAATAAAAGGGTCCCAGAGTTGCAGTAGGGAGGCTTTAGAAGGTCTAGGAGCCACAAGGGGAGCGATCAGGGTCTTGTGCAATTGGGTGAGTGGTGAAACAAGGAGTTATTGTGGTGGTAGTGGGGAATTCTGGGCTTTAAGGAGAGTGTGCCCCAGTCAGAAAGAGGATTTTGATGGAAGTGTACCATGCCACTACCTGCTGGAGATCTAAGCCTCTATTTCCAGTTTTTCGTCGGAGTGTTAATCCACCAACATGCCAAGCTGAAAATTGAGTCTGGGCAGGAAATGGTCACTTGGGGGCCTCAACTTGGGCTTTCCCATCTGAGGCCATCTCTGTCCCAGGATAAAATCACTGCAAGGGCAGGCGGGAACCTGGGGAGAACCCTGAATCTATAATTTCATACTCTCCCTACCACTGCCAAAAAAACCCACCTGGAAGGAGATGGGGAGCATAATATTTTAGCCATGGAACATTTTGCATCCGGCTGGAAGATCTTTGTTTAACATCTTCAACCTGCACTGGGATTATTAAAGTAGGTTATGTGTGAAGTGTAACTGTTGGGTTTCAAACTATGAACTCTGACTCAAAGGCAAGACTACTGCCAACCGAGCCACAAACAGGCAGCAGAAGAATGTACTGGGGCAGTGACTCCTCCACATGGGGCCTTTGGAATGTTGAGACCAGGCTGTGTGGCAGGTTTTGTTTTATTCAGCATTTCCAAATTGACCTGGTCCATCTGTACAGAGGAAACATATCCTATCAGTAATAGGATAGTCACACAAACATTGTAATGATTCACAAAGAGGATCTATTATTATTTCCTCATATCAGTGTTGCTAATATCATATGAATGTGAAAGGTATTCACCATCATATTGTCCAGCTGGGCATCCAATAGGATCAATGTGTTTGTTTGCTTCCTCCAAGACCAATGGGTGGGATCTTCTGGTCCCACTCTTGTCAATGAAGTTGTGCGTGTGTGTCCTTCCCCCCACCCACCCCTCTACTAGGAAACCTGCAATGCCGTCAGTGGGACAGAAGATCCCACCGGCGTGGATAGCTGGAAAATTCCAGCCAACACGTCCAAACAATCTCCAACAACAACTTGCTTTCATGTAGCACCATTAACAAAGTAAAATGTTTCAAAACATTTCACAGGAGGTTTATCAAACTGTTACAAAATAAACAAAAGAATGAAACTGGGTGGATTATCAAGCATCGACTGAGGAAATGACAGCAGGAAGCCCAGACCTGTCAGTCCTGCAAAGTCCTTGGGAGGCTTGTGCCAAAATTGGAGGAGTTGCCTCACAGATTAGTCAATCAATAGCTTGTCATATTCATGGAATCATATCTTACAGATAATGTCCCAAGCACCACCACTAACACCCTGGGTATGTCCTGTCCCACAGCAGAGACAGAATTGCCCTGGAAGTCCTGAACATTGACTCTGGACCATGTGAAGTCTAGCCAAACATGGGCAAGAAAACTGCCTGCTGATTATCACATACCTTCTCCCCTTTCCCGCCACCTCAGCTGATGAATCAGTATTCCCCCACGCTACACACCATTTAGAAGAATCACTGAGTAGCTGTACCACAGAACTTGTTCTAGGTGGGGGCTTCATAGAACCATAGAGCACTATGGCACAGAAATAGCCCTTTTGGTCCTTCTTGTCTGTGCCGAACCATTTTTCCACCTAGTCCCACTGACCTGCAATTAGACCATGTTCCTCCACACTCCTTTCATTCATGTACCTGTCCAAGATTTTCTTGAATGTTAAAAGTGAGCCTGCATTTACCACTTCATCTGGCAGCTCATTCCACACTCCCACCACTCTGTGTGAAGAATCCCCCTTAATATTTCCTTTAAACTTTTCCCCCTTCACTCTTAACCCATCTTCACTACTGAGTGGCTCGGTAGTACCAGCACATTCAGAGCTGCTTGGGACCTAAAGGACGTCACTGTTAGATTGAGACTGTGACAGGTGGTGAGGGAACCAACAAAAGGGTAAAATATATTTGATCTCATTCTCATCAAACTGCCTGTCACAGAACAAAGGGGATAAATTCAATCCAGCCAATTATTGTGCCGTCAGTCTACGCTCAGTCGTCAGCAAAGTGATGGAAGGGGTCGCCAACAGTGGCACCTACTCAGTAATAACATGCTCACTAATGCATGGTTTGGGTTCTGCCAGGAGTCACTCGCATTTTGACCTCCATAACAAAGAACAAAGAGCAACACAGCACAGGAAACAGGCCCTTCGGCCCATCGAGCCCACGCCGCCATCCTAACGTCCTAATGACACATTCTTGTCTTTAGGCTATGCCTATTGTTGAAGATTCCCATATAGGGACAATTTGTTACCCAATCAGCCTAAGAGCACATTTTTGGGATGTGGGAGGAAACCGGAGCACCCGGAGGAAACCCACGCAACCACGGGGAGAATGCGCAAACTCCTGCAGACACAGGCCCAAATCCATGTGTCAGCACAGCAACAGCGATAGTCTCTGAGCTGTCATATTGCCCATCAGATGGTCCAGTTTAAGCATACACTGACGACGTGAAGCACTAGGCAATTCTTGAAGCAACCTCCAAGAGCAGCTCTTGCACGACATGCCGCATGCGTGCCCCTTGTTGGTCAACAAGGTGGACCGAATTGCCTGCGGAAACAAATAAGACTTAATTAAACATGCTTAAAAAAAAAACTAAGACATTCCCGAGACGAAACTAAAAGATAGTCTACTACTATTTGGTCATCCCGAAATTCAAACAGTCCTGCTATACCCTTCTATCTGCAGACCGCTCATGTGGCTGTCCAAGAGACCCTTAAACAACCCTAGCGTGCCTGCTCCCACCACCTTACTCGGCAGTGCATTCCACACCCCCACTACCCTTTGTGTGAAAAACTGGCCTCTAATATTCATCTTATACATAGCCCCCCTCACCCTGAGCCCGTGACCCCTCGTTCTATCCATTTCTAATGGTGGAAAAAGCTTACCACCATTTACTCTATCTATACCCCTCATAATCTTATATACCTCTAAAAGATCCCCTCTCAGCCGACGTCTTTCAAGGGAAAACAACCCCAGTGTTTTCAATCTTTCCTCGTAAGACAGCCCTTCCATACCAGGCAGCATCCTGGTAAATCTCCTCTGCACTCTCTCCAGGGCCTCTACATCCTTCCTGTAGTACGGCGACCAGAACTGGACGCAGTACTCCAGATGAGGCCTAACCAACGTTCTATACACCTGCAACATCAGACTCCTACTCTTGTATTCTATACCCCTTCCTATGAAGGCTAACATACCATATGCTTTTTTTACCACATTCTCCACCTGTACTGACACCTTCAGAGACTTGTGAACCTGCACCCCCAGGTGTCTCTGCATCTCTATACTCCGGATAGTTTTACCTTTTATCCTATAACTCCCCTCTACATTATTCCGGCCAAAATGCATCACCCCGCATTTATCCGGATTAAATTCCATTTGCCATCTATCTGCCCAATCTACCAGCCTATCTATGTCCTGTTGTATTGCCAGGCACTGCTCCTCAGTACCCGCCAATCCAATCATCTTAGTGTCATCAGCAAATTTGCTGATCACACCACCTACCCCCTCTTCCAAGTCATTTATATACACCACAAATAGAAGGGGTCCTAGTACAGAGCCCTGTGGCACACCACTAGTGACAGACCTCCAGTTGGAAAAAGAGCCTTCCACTACTACCCGCTGTCTCCTCCTCCCAAGCCAGTTCTCAACCCATCTACATACCTGGCCCTGTATCCCATGTGCCTTCACCTTTTCTATCAGCCTACCATGAGGGACCTTATCAAACGCCTTACTGAAATCCATATAGACGACATCAACGGCTTGTCCTTCATCAACCGTTTTTGTCACCTCTTCAAAAAATTCCACTAGATTCGTAAGGCACGACCTCCCCTTAATGAAGCCATGCTGCGTATCCCTGATCAGATCGCAGCGCTCCAGATGCTCATACATCCTGTCCCTGAGAATCCTCTCCATTAGCTTACCTATAACTGAAGTCAAGCTCACCGGCCTATAGTTCCATGGGTTATCCCTCTGACCCTTTTTAAACAACGGTACTACATTTGCAATCCTCCAGTCCTCTGGGACCTCCCCTGTGTCCAAAGAGGAGACAAAGATTTGTGTCAGAGGCCCAGCAATGTCATCTTTCACCTCCCTTAGCAGCCTGGGATAAATACCATCAGGCCCCGGTGCTTTATAAGTCTTTATGCTACCTAAAAGCCCCAACACCTCTTCCCTCGTAATGATTATTTCCTTTAATGGGTCCTCAAATTCCTCAAAGCCGGCACCAGACATCAGGCCCCTCTCCCGCGTGAATACCGACGCAACGTATTCATTCAGGATCTCCCCCATTCCCTCAGGCTCTAAGCATAGTTCCCCTCCTCTGTGCCTGAGAGGTCCAATCTTCCCTCTAAGCCTTGATTACAGCCTTGATCCAAACGGACAAAAGAATTGAATTCCAGACAATGAGAGTGATTGTCTTTGACATCAAGGTAGCATTTCATTGAGTTTGGCATCAAGAGATCTGAGCAAAACTAGAACCTCCCAGTCGAAGGAAGGACATTCTTATTCTTGGGTGAGTTTAGGAAAGGTTCACCAGGTTGATTCCTGGAATGGTGGGACTGATATATGAAGAAAGACTGGATCAACTTGGCTTGTACTCACTGGAATTTAGAAGCATGAGAGGGGATCTCAAAGAAACATGTAAAATCCTAATGGGATTGGACAGGTCTGATGTGGGAAGAACGTTCCTGATGTTAGGGAAGTGCAGAACTAGGGGAGTCACAGTCTATGAATAATGGGTAAGCCATTCAGGACTGAGATAAGGAAGAACTTCTTCACTCAGTTGTGAATCTGTGGAATTCTCTCCCACAGAAAGCTGTTGGAGCCAGTTTATTAAATATGTTCAAGAGGGAGCTGGGCGTGGCCTTTGAGGATAAAGGGTTCAAAGGATTTATAGGGAAAGTGGGATACTCAGTGTGTGGTCACCCATCATATTGAATGATGGTGCAGGCTTGAAGGGCTGAATGGTCTACTCCTGTACCAATTTTCTATGTTTCTTTGTAGAATAAATGGATATTGGGGAGCAAACCCTCACTGGGTTGGACTCGTACTGAGCATATAATGGTTGTGGTTGTTGGAAATCAATCATCTGAGTTCAGGACATCACTGTGGGAGATCTTCAGGGTAATGTCTTACCCAACCATCTTCAGCTGCTTCATCAATGACTTTCCCTCCATTATAAGGTCAGAAGTGGGGATGTTCGCTGATGACCGTTCAATGTCGCGGCAACTCAGATACTGAAGCGGCCCGTGTCCAAATGCAGCAAGACCTGGACAATATCCAGGCTTGGGCTGACACTTGGCAATAAATGTTCATGGCACACAAGTGCCAGGCAATCTCCAACAAGGCATGATGGGAAGAATCTTACAAAACTTTGGCAGGTTCAGTTCTGCTGAGAAAACTGTCATGGAACTGGCTCCATTGGCCAGATTTCTCTCCAGATCTTGTCACTTTAACTGCACCAAAAAAAATCCCTGCCCCCACCCCTCTTGTCAGACTGATGATGCAAACTGTACCTTTTTTTTAAAGCTGGGGATCGGGGCACCCTTTTCACGGGTGTCTCGATCACTCACTGGAACAGAAATTTAAACTGCCCTCTCCACCAGCAAGGTATCTGTGTCCACCCCCCACCCTCCCTCCCCGATTTTTAATCTGGGTATTCTTCCACATTCCCCAACTCCCCAGATCTGATCATTGCCAGCATTGGCCCCGTCCCTCCCTCCAACCACACCCCCCCCCCCCCCCCCCCAACTTGCTCGATTTAGTGCCTTTCAGACTCCCCCACCTTCAGTCACCACCAGTATCATCGTAGCTTGCAGCGTCCGTTCCTCCCACCATCACACAGATGAGTCCCTGCATGTGATGGTTCCCCTGAGAGAGAGGTGACCTCATAGTTACAAAATTTTAGCAGGGTTAGACAGGGTAGCTTCAGAAAGAATGTTCTCGATGGTGGGGGGAGTTCAGAACTAGGGGCCATAGTTTGAGGATAAAGGGTAAACCTTTTAGGACTGAGGTGAAGAGAAATCTCTTTACAGAGAGGGTGGTGAGTGTGTGGAATTCGCTACCACAAAGTAGTTGAGGCCAAAACGTGTGATTTCAAGAAGAAATTAGGAAGTGACAAGATCTGGAGAGCTCTTGGAGCTCAAGGGATCTGGGAGGAAGGATATTAGGTGGGATTTTATGGCTTTGTTTGAGTGAGGAAATTCCCACCTGAGGTCAATGGACATTTTTGTTATCCACCCCTCATCTGCTCTGATTGGACAAGGCAGTAGAATTCCAGCCATTGAATTTGATGATCAGCCATGATCAAAATGAACAACAGGACAAGCCTAAAGGACTGAATGGCCTACTCCTGGTTCTAGTTTCTATGTTCCTATGATACATTGCTGCTAAAAAAATACATCTGCACTCTGAAAAGGGGCAACTCATTTCTGCCATCGGGTTACTCAACACAATTTGATTTTCACCACAGATAAAACGTTCAAGTATTCACGCTAGTTTGTTCCTTTAATGTGAAATGTATCTGAGTCTTAATTATAGACACAGTGATTGGTAGGTGCCCTCAAGGAATTTGGGATTAAGTTCTTTCAGATCTCAACATTCTGACCATGTGACAATATCCAAATCTTCAAAAAATCAAAGCTCAGAATTCTGCTCAAACATTTTGGAGGAACTTTTGTAGCAGTGATTGCAGTGAGCAAGAATCAAAAAACGTCAGCTTAAATTTTTAAGGCCCTGGGGAAAATGATTTTTTTTTTACTAATTGGGATTTTTTTTCTGTCAGCTAGACATCTGTTCTCACCAAGTAAGCCTGTTGGAAGTATATAATGCAGGGATGTTTTATAGCTTTGCATTGTGTCATGTACTGTTGAAACCATTCTTTGGAACTTGAGAAGCGTTGAATCGCAGGCTGAAAGAAATTGGCAGCAAGCCTGAGGTTCTGGAGATGGTTCCCTTTGGAAGTGTTGCTGAAACAGAATGCCATGTGGGTGCATGATGCTTCGAGAGGAGGTTTATTGCAAAGGGAAAGGAAGTGTTTAGAGGAAAAATAATTGACTGTGACTTGAAAGCAGGACAAACATGACATCAGTCTGATACATGGGATTCAGATATAATGTAGTGTTTCATTGGCTTGCTGGCCAGCCTCCCAGCATGTGAAAGATTCAGCAGCACCCTGAGAGAGGAAAATGTGAGGAGAGAAAGATGAGTCAAGGGGGAGTGAGGGGGATGAGAAATTATGCTCAAGGGGCAGAAATAAGATATTGAGAGACGCTAACAGAGACAACAAAGGGATTTTCACCCTCGCAGCATGCGGAGATGGCCCACCATTGGCAGGCAATGGGATCATCCAGTCCCGCTGCTGTTGATGGGATTTCCCCATTGTTCGCACCCTCCGCTGCCAGGGAAGCGGAAGATCCCATCAAGGGGAATGGCCGGGAAAACTCAGATGGCACAGTGAAAGAGCGATGAAATATAATTCCTTTTCCCATCCTTGCAATGTTAATAAATCTGAATTAAAAAGCTCATCTATGAAGCGGTGACCATGAAACGATTGTCAATTGCCATTCAGGAAATACCCATCTGGTTCACCAATGTCCTTCGGTGAAGGACGTTTGTCGCCCTTACCCAGTTCAGCCTATGTGTCTCTAGAGCCACAGCAATGAGGTTGACTCTGAAATGGCTACTTAGTTGTATCAAAACTGTTACAGAGCTTACAAAAGGAAATGAAACTAAACAGAACACCTTGCATCAACTGAGCACTGTCAACAACAATGGTAAATACAGCCTGCTAACCGTATAAAGTCCCCCTAACAAGCATCTAGTGGCTTGTGCTAAAATTGGGAGAGTTCACAGCCTGACATAGTCATTCTCATGAAATCACACCTTTTCATACAATATCCCAGATGCCACAAGCACCCATTCCTGGTTATATCCCGTTCCACCAGCGGGACAGACTCAGCCAATGTGGCGACAGTGGTGTATGGTTAGGAGGGAGTTACTTTGGGAGGTCCTAATATCAACCCTGAATCACACACAGTCTCACGGGTATTAGGTCAAACAAGGGCAAGGAAACTTCTAACTGATTACATCTTTCTGCCTCCCCCCCCCCCCCCCCCCCCACTTACTAATGAATCTGTATTCCTGTATTCCTCCATGTTGAGCACCAGCTGACAAGGATGCAGAACGTACTCTGGAGGATTTCAGTTGTATCACCGTAGACGAAGCTGGTCTGGGTCCCAAATCATATACTGTTGGACTGAGACTGTGGTAAGTGGTGGGGGAACCAACAAGAGGGAAAAAATCTATTTGGCCTGTCACATAATCCTTATCTGATCGAGTGTGGCATCAAGGAGCCACAGCAAGACTGGAGTCAATGGAAATTGAGGAGAAAACTCTCCACTGTTGGAGTCATAACTGGTACAAAGGAAGGTGGTGATTGGAGGTCAATCATCTTAGCTGTAGACATTAGCTTTGGGCTCCTTTGGGTAATGTCCTAAGCCCAGACATCTTCAGCTGCTTTGTTAATAACCTTCTTTCCATCACAAAGTTAGAAGCGAGATGTTCACCGATGACTGCACAATATTCAACACCATTCATGATAATTCAGATATTGAAGTAGTCTGTGCATACACATCAAAATATTTAGGCTTGGGCTAATAGGTAACATTTGCGCCACATAGGTTCCAGGCAATAACCATCTCCAACAACAGAAAATCCAAGCACACACCCACCTTGACATTCAGTGGCATTACCATTGCTGAATTCCCCATTATCAATATTCTCGCAGTTGTCAATGATCAGGACATGAACTGGACCAGCCCTATATGTGATTTGATTTATTATTGTCACATGTATTGGGATACAGTGAAAAGTATTGTTTCTTGTGCACTATAAAGATAAAACATACCATTCATAGAGAAGGAAAGGAGAGAGTGTAGTGTTACAATCATAACTAGGATGTAGAGAAAGATCAACTTAGTGTGAGTTAGGTGGAAGAGAATATGCCTAGGGTACATGGTGTCCTTAATTATGCTGAATGCTTTGCCAAGGCAGCTGGAAGTGTAGACAGTCAATGGATAGAAGGCTAGTTTGCATGATGGATTGGGCTATATTCACAACCTTTTGTAGTTCCTTGCGGTCTTGGGCAGAGCAGGAGCCATACTAAGCTGTAATACAACCAGAAATAATGCTTTCTATGGTGCATCTGTAAAAGTTGGTGAGAGTCATAGCCAAATTTCCTCAGTCTTCTGAGAAATACTGCGACTACAAGAGAAGGTCAGGGGCTGGGAATTCTGTGGACAATAACTCATCTATTTTTCAAATCCTATTCGCATCTAGAAGGCAAAAGTCAGGAATGTAATGGAATAAGCTCCACTTGCCTGGATAAGTGCAGCTCCGAGAAGCTCGACATTGTCCAGGACTAATCAGTTTGCTTGATGGCACCAGATTCACAACTTTCACCATCCATTACCTCCAGCAATGAATAACAGCAGCAGTGTACACCATCTACAAGATGCACTGAAGCAACTCACCAATGCTCCTTCATAGCATCTTCCAAAACTGTAAGCCCTATCACCTAGAAGGACAAGGACAGCAGATACATAGGAACACCAGCACCTGGAAGTTTCCCTCCAGGACACAGATCATACTGACTTGGAGCTGGATTGCTGTTTGTTCACTTCACTATTGTTGGGTTAAAATCATGGAATTCCTTCCGTAACAGCATTTCAACATTACGTGGACTGCAACAGTGCAAGAAGGCAGCTTGCCACCATCTTTGTTTTTGTAAGTGGTCTTTCCAGCACATCCCATGAAATAATTTTAAAAATATCCCAAACCCCTTCAAAACCAATGAAGTACTTTTGAACACAGTCACTGTTGATGAGAAAACATGCCAGATAATATGCAGAGCAAGCTCCCACATACAACAATTAAATAAATAACCGTAGAATGCTCAGAAGAGGCCATTTGGCCCATTGATTCTACACTGACTCTCTGACAGATTATTTTACTCAAGCCCTCTTCATCACCCTATTTCCACACATTTCCCATGGCTAATCCATCTAACACGCATATCTTGGGATACTAAGGGGTAATTCAGCTTGGCCAATCCATCTAACCCGAACATCTTTGGAATGTGGGAGGAAATTGGACCTGGAGAAAACCCACACAGACACAGGAAGAGTGTGCAAACTCTATCCAAGACTGGAATCAAACCTGGGTCCCTGGTGCTGTGAGGCAGCAGTGCTAACACTGTGCCACCATTCCAGCTCCAGCTACTATATAGCCAATATTTAACTAGCTGAAGTTTTGTGGTGACAGAGGGGGTTTTGTGGTTGATGTGGTATACGTGGTCTTCCAGAAGGCATTTGACAAAGTTCGGCACAACAGGCTTGTAAGCAAATGAAATAAAAAGGGGCAGCAGCAACGTGGATATGAAATTGTCCAAGCAATGGGAATCAGAGGTGGCTAATGGATATTTTTCAGATTTGAAGAAGGTTTATTGTGGAGTTCCCTCCAGGGCACAGATCATGCTGACTTGGAACTGGGTTGCTGTTTATTCCACTGTCGTTGGGTTAAAATTCTGGAGTTGGGACCCATGCTTTTCTTGATATGTGCTAATAACCTAGAGATAGGTGTACAGAGCACAACTTCAACATTTGCTGCAAATACAATGTTTGGAAGTATTGTGAACTAGAAGGAAGATAATATTGAATTTCAAAAGAACAGACAAGTTGCTGGAAGAGCAGATACAGACAAGTGGCAGACGAAATTTAATGCAGTGAGGTGACTCAGTTTGGTGGGAAGAACAGAGAGGTAAATAAATTGGAAACTTTTGGAGATGTCATTGAAGATGGCAGGGCAGATTGAGAGCACAAGTAAAAACAGCACACAGGGCCCTGCGCTTTTTTAATAAGGACACAGAATAAGGTAAGGTAAAACCACCATTAGCCCAGATGATCATAGGCTGCTCTCCTCTTTTGAGAAGAAGAGCTAATTGGTAGTAATTTAACGAGAGGGTCACCAAACCTTGCCAGGGGCAAGGCTGAGAAGGTGAGGCCTTCAAAAATAACCTTAGCTGGTAGGGGAATTGACCCAGCATCACTCTGTATCACTTACAAAAATAAGGATGATACGTTACACCGGGTATAAAACACTGATTTGGCCTCAGATGGAGATTACATCTGGTTCAGGGTGCCAGACTTTAGAAAGGATATAGCAAAGATTAAAGAGAATGGATTGGGGGATGAGGAACTTCAATTAGGTAGACACTGAGGAAGTTGAGACTATTCTCTTTGAAAAAGAAAGAGTTAATAGGAGATTTGGTAGAGGCATTCAAAATCAATAATGATTCTGAATAGAGTAGATAGGGATAAATATTCCCATTTGGTGGAAGGACTGAGAATTAGACGACACTGATTTATTGCAATTAGTAAAATAAGCACAGCAAGTGTTAGGATCTGGAATGTACTGTCTGACAGTGTGGTAGTCACCTTCACACAGTGAGTGGTTAGGATTTGGAATGCACTGTCTGTGAGGGTGTGATGGAGACAGGTTCAATTTTTGCATTCGTAAGAGAATTAGATTATCATATGCAGAGGAAATATTTGTAGGGCTGAGGGGGATAAGTGGGGGAGTGAAACTTGGTGAATTGTGCTTGCAGAGAGTCAGCGTAGATATGACTGGCCAAATGGCCGCTTTAGTACTGTGACCATTTTATTATTTCTGATCTTTCATTATTATTGACAGGACACTAATGAGCCTCATTGTTACAAGCACCTTGTCTTAGCTGTTCTTTTAGGTTCGGAATAGCTGGTCACTCCCATAAGTGTTCTGAGATACTGGTGCACTGTTACAATCAGCTTCCAAGCATGTCCCATCTATAACTAGGTCTCCTTGTCAAAGGAAATTGCCATATGAGCAGACTCTTTGCATAGTCATTCCCAGGCCTGGGCACGACTGTGGAGAAGTTCTGTGTGTTGTGATGCAGGAAGGATTCTCCAAACTGTGGTCATGATTAGCAGCAGTGTTCCAGGGACTAATGTTTGGCACCACTCCTACGTACAATGGATATACCTATGAATGCTGAAATTGTTTTTGGAATCCACAATAGTGATGTTGCAACTTAGTGTTCAGCAAGTAGACTATAAGAATCTGAAGCTGGTGATTATTGGCCTCAGACCTGATATCACTGGTCAACATTTTGACCAAGTGGTCTGAAGAGATCACTAATGCAGGACACAACCAGGGTAACAAATGGAACCATTGCCTGGTTCATTCTGCAGGGCAATGCCTTGACAAATCAGAATCAACTGGCCTGGGTTGAATGTAAACAAAGCTTGGCAGTTAACTGTTTTTGTCAGTTCACTGGTGCACTTTCAATGGCAAATCCTCTACAAATCAGAGTCCACTCACTAACCAATTAGTATTCTCGTCATGAAATTTAAACTGTTGTTCTCTTTATATGTGTTCTTCCTGCAAATTGTCTCATGAGTGCAAGATTAAAAACTTTGCCAACATTATATTTTTCTAGTGTGACAAATTGTATTAAATGTGTCCAATGAATTTCTTTTTGATAATGAGAATTGGGGTCAGAGAAGAGTAAACAATTGGCCTTATTCTTGTTGAGGAGGTGCTGAGGACACTTCTATTGAAGTTGCTTGAAGCCACTTGGTTGGCGCAGGGCAGATGCAGAGTTCTATAAATGAATCGCAAGCTCAGATGCCCCCTGGAGGCTTGAGTTTTCCTGGGTATGCAAATGTTGCTGCAGGAAGCCTGTCCTTGGCTAATATGTGTGTCCAACTCTGACCTGGATTTTCCTGGTCTGTTGTTAGCCCTTTACTTTGCAGAGTTGAGGATGATGCAGCAATAATCTTGGAGAATCTGCTGTTGGGATTGCCCTGTGTGATGTACTCTGACCTGCTGAGGTACACAATGTGTTGTCTCAGGATGTCAAATCCCTGCTCAAGCAATGTCCTGAACTGCATGGGTCTCATTGCATTTGTACTGTACTGTGTGAGATTTGGATAAGATAACCTGGATCTCCTAGGCTTCCTTGCAATCTACCTTTGTCTTTATGTAGGTTTAACACAGAAAGCAAGGTGTCTCTATTGCTGCTGGAAAGTCAGCCATTGAATTGCATGATACAGTTTGTGATCATTGATCCACAGAGGTGAACCATAAAAGGAAAAAAGAGGTAGCCTGCATTTATATAACATCTCTCTCAGCATAGCAATGTACTTTAGCCAATGAATTATAAAATCATAGAAACCCTATAGTGCAGAAAGAGGACATTCGGCCTATTGACTTTGCATCCACCACAATTCCCCCCGTGCCCTACCCCATATCTCTATATGTTTATCCACTAGTTCCTCTAATCTATGCATCTCAGGATACTCGGGTGCAATTTTAGCATAGCCAATCAATCTAACCTGCACATCTTTCGACTGAGAGAAAACCAGAGCACTTGGAGGAGATCCACGCGGACATGGGGAGAATGTCTGTCTGTGTGGAGTTTGCACAATGAACCAAGCTGGGAATCGAGCCCAGGTCCCTAGAGCTGTGAAGCAGCAGTGCTAACCACTGCGCTATTGTACCGCCCAGCACTTTTGATATGTAATCATTGTTGTAATGTCGGAAACACAGCAGCCAACTTACACACAGCAAGATTCCCCCATTTTGATAAGGTCCCCCATGCAAGGCTTCTGGAGAAGGTGAGAGGGCATGGGATCCAAGGGGCTATGGCCTCGTGGATCCAGAAATGGCTTGCCGGCAGAAGGCAGAGAGTGGTTGTGGATGGGTCTTGTTCTGCATGGAGGTCGGTAACCAGTGGAGTGCCCCAGGGATCTGTTCTGGGACCCCTGCTGTTTGTCATTTTCATAAATGACCTGGATGAGGAAGTGGAGGAATGGGTTAGTAAGTTCGCCGACGATACAAAGGTCGGTGGTGTTGTGGATGGTCTGGAGGGATGCCAAAAGTTGCAGAGGGACATAGACAGGATGCAAGACTGGGTGGAGAAGTGGCAGATGGACTTCAACGCAGATAAATGTGTAATGGTCCATTTTGGCAGGAATAATGGGATGAAGGAGTACAATATAAGGGGTAGGAGTCTTAGCTGTGTTGTAGAGCAGAAGGATCTCGGGATCCGGGTCCATAGGACTCTTAAATCGGCCTCGCAGGTGGAGGAAGTGGTCAAGAAGGCGTACGGTGTACTGGCCTTCATTAATCGAGGAATAGAGTTTAGTCAGGAGGTAATGATGCAGCTCTATAAGATTCTTGTCAGAGCCCAGTTGGAGTATTGTGCGCAGTTCTGGTCGCCTCATTATAGGAAGGATGTAGAGGCTATTGAGAGAGTTCAGAGGAGATTTACAAGGATGCTGCCTGGATTGGGAGGCAGGCCTTATGAAGATAGGTTGAGGGAGCTGGGACTCTTCTCACTGAAGAGACGTAGGTTGAGAGGCAACCTGATAGAGGTTTATAAAATGTTGAGAGGAATAGATAGGGTGGACTCTCAGAGACTATTTCCCCGAACTGAAATGGTCACTACGAGAGGGCACAGATTTAAGGTGCAGGGAAGCAAATACAAAGGAGATGTCAGGGTAGGTTTTTCACTCAGAGGGTGGTGAGTGAATGGAACCGACTGCCGTCGGAGGTTGTTGAAGCAAACTCACTGGGGTCTTTTAAGAGACTTCTGGATGAGTATATGGAAAAGAATAGGATAGGGGGTTATAGATAGGTCTGTGGATTGGTAGATGTGATCGGCGCAACTCGTGGGCCAAAGCGCCTGTTTGTGCTGTATTGTTCTATGTTCTATCTCTCAAACAGCTATTTGATCATCAGCAATTTTTCAAGAAGTTGGTTAAACGACCTGGGAAGAGCTCCCCTGTTCCTCTTCAGATAGTCCCCCTGGGACTTTTGTATCTTCGTAAGAAGGAGGATGGCGGTCTCACCTTTAGTGTCTGACCAAAACACAACACATATGACAGAGCAGCACTCCCTCGGTGTTGCACTGAAGCAACAGCTCTAATCTGGTGCTTAAATTTCAGAAATGAGATGTGGACCCACGTGTGGCTGCACACACTGAGCCACGATTTGTCATGTCCTTGTACTGTCAAACTGCTAATGGGTGTTGCATGTAGTGTACTTGGATTTCCCTGTCATTCTATCATTATTAAGTCTCAACACCAAGTTAGAGTCCAACCAATTTATTTGATAATGTTTACAAGCTTTCTGAAACAGTGGAACACAAGTAGAACACCATTTCGATAAGCTTATGAGATTACGATCAAATAAACTGGTTGGAATCTAACCTGGTGTTGTAAGATTTCTTACTGTATTTACCCCAGTCTAACACTGGCATTTCTACATTATTCTATCATTATTAGCAGGGTAGAAGAGGTTAGTGTAACACTTGCTTTTTAAGGCCCTGGCCAGAAACTCAAAGATATTTTGTGATGGTCCCTAAGTTTTTTATATTTGATTTTGGTATTAGAATGAGCATAAAATTTCTCTCCTGTATGACTTGAGTGACCCATGAGGAAGCTTTTGTTAAAGAAACTTTTATTTAAGAATGCAGTTAGAATATAACAAAAAGAATTAGCATAACTTTTACCAATTACGAGACTTAAACATGAGTATAATTCTTAACAGCTAGCTATCACTGCTGTTCCAATGTAAAACCAATACCCCATAGACATATATCTTTCTTCAGAATTAGTTGGCACTAAAACAGAGGGCACCATAGCATACTGGTTAGCACTGATGCTTCACAGCATCATGGACCCAGGTTTGATTCCTGGCTTGGGTTACTGTCTATGCAGAGTCTGAACGTTTTCACCGTATCTGCATGAGTTTCCTCTGGGTGCTCTGTTTTTCTCCCACAGTCTGAAATTTGTGCTGGTTAGGTGTATTGGCCATGCTAAATTCCCACTGAGTATACTCAAACAGCCACCAGAGAGTGGCAACTCATAAATTTTCACAGTCTTAATGTAAGCCTACTTGTGATAATAAATAAATAAATTTTAAGTATGCTCCTGTGATACTAGATTTCCAGCTTTTAACATCTACAGATAGAAATCCAGTTTTCAGAGAAGAATATATCCTTAGGACAGCAAAACGGGGAAGTCAACCAAGCTTCTGGCAGCTTCCTGTCTTAAGAAGGAAGGATGCCCCCCTCTCTCTCTCTCTCTCTCTCTCTCTCTCTCTCGCCGGCCTCCAAAACAGCAACACTCTGACAGCAGGACCTCCAGTTCCAGAGAAAGGAACAAAATAGACACTGCTCTCTCTCCCAACATCAAACAGCAGCTAAGCTGGAATTCTGTGAAAACCTAGCAATTCCCAGTCATATGACCTGTCAGTTATCCAAATCAAGCTCGATTCTGTAATACCAAAACAATCGAACACTGCATTAGTTCAGATTAAAACAAACATGATGTCAATCATACGGCTTCAGTAACAATAGAGGACACTGGCTGCAGACAAAATGGCTCCAACAAAATGCTAGAGACTCCTGGAAACATCCTACAGGGAAACACGATTAAAATATATTCCTTAAAGGCATAGTATTGTCATCATGTGATCAATGATACTATTAGACATACCAGGTGCTGGACTGGAAGGAGATAAATAGTAAGAATAACATCTGTCTCGGCTTTCCACAGGCTCCTTTGAACCGGTGATATGACACTCCAATTGCAGGCATGTTGGAGTCAATAGACCTCAGCAATACCAGGTAGCTGGGAAGGGATCCTTCACAACTGGCTATTGGCCATTCTGCTGCTGGTGCCATATATTATCTTTGGTAATCCTCTGGTTATTCTTCTATGAAGTCTTGTGAACAATGAATCTAATCTCTCATTGCTTGCAATTGACCAAGAATGAAAGTAAATGAGTAGCTTTATGTTTAAACATTATTTATTAATGTAGGCTTACATTAACACCAATGAGGTTATTGTGAAAGTCTCCTCGTTACCACACTCTGCGCCTGTTCGAGTACACTAAGGGAGAATTTAGTGTGAACAATGCGTCTAATCAGCACCTCTTTCAAACTGTGGGAGGAAACTGGAGCAGACATGGGGAGAATGTGCAGACTCATAGAATCTTAGAATAGAATCTCTACAGTGCAGAAGGAGGCCATTCAGTCTATCAAGTCTGCACTGACCACAATCCCGTTCAAGCCCTGTTCCCACAACCATACTTACTTACTCTACTAAATAAACCCTTAACGTTAAGAGTTAATTTAACATGGCTAATCAACCTAACACTCGCATCTTTCGAGCGTGGGAAGAAACTGGAACACCCAGAGGAAACCCACACAGACACGAGAATGTGCAAACTCCACACAGACGGTGACCCAAGCCAGGAATCGAACCTTGGTTCCTGGCGCTGAGAGGCAGCAGTGCTAATCACTGTGCCAGCCAGAGTTCCTTCTGCCCAGATGAAAACTTTCTAGGCCTTTAACAGACACTTAAGATCAGCCTAACACAGAAAGTTGATTGATGAACTGTGAGAAAAATAGAATTGTATTTGTTTTCTCCATCAATCCGATTGTTGCTAAGCTGTTTGAAAGTACATTCCGTAGTGAAGTTGTGCGGTGTATGCGAATGTGCTTGGTCAGAAATATAACTGGTGAGATTTTAACTCAGTTAAAACCCATCGAGAGAGATAATGTTGGCATAGTGGTATTGTCACTGGACTAGTAATGCTACAGACCAGGGCAATGCTCTGGGGACCCCATGTTCAAATCCCACCATGACAAATGGTAAAATTCAATTAAAAATCTGGAGTCAAAAGTCTAAACCTTTTGTTGATTGGTTTTTACAACAATCTGTTTTTTACTGATGCCCTTTCAGGAGGGAAAACTTCTGATCTATAGGTGGTTCCAGATCCACAGCACTGTGGTTGACTCTTAAATACTCTTTGAAATAAGCTAGTGAGCCATTCAGTTCGGGGATAATTAGAGATGAGTAATAAATGCTGGCCCAGCCAGTGCTGTATGTCCCATAAACAAATTAAAATTTCAGAGTGTGAAAAATAGTGACTTTTTTAAAATGATTCATTCACAGGGGCGGTTATGGGCATCACTAGCAAGGCCAATATTTATTATCCATCTTGTCCTTCAGGAGAGAGTGGAAGGGGTAAGCCAACAAGTTCCCAAACCTTCACCCCTCTGTCTCTTTTGTTTGGTAACTTCACCAGCAAGATCATCGACCATGTTAAGGAGAAGAACCACCTTTTGATCACTGTGTCAAACACTTCAAAATGAAGGTCAGGATTTTAAAGCTTTGAAAGTGAGTCTCTCAGGGGGTTACGTTCTCCATATAGACTTGATGATGCTGCACCAGCAAAGGATCTCTTGTAAATGAGGCGAGACACTGGAGAATACTGCAAATACAGCTGTCGTGTCCTTCATTTCCCTGTGCTCCAACATAACCCCTTTCATCGTCTTTAAGACATTCAGAAACCCTCTGAACCTGCGTCTGTCCTTTTATTGTGTTCTCAATCCCATTCCTTCTGTCTGGATATTTAGCTGATGCTCGTCCCATTTTAAGAAGGCTGATCTGACTTCACACGTTTTTTATGTTCTTGCCAACTTCCTTTTGTCAATTTCTCTCCTTCTGTCCCTTCCCTGGCAGTTCTGAAAAGCGTTTTCATGAAAGCTAATCCATCCTAAGGCAACTCTTCCAAGCGATCGTTACTTGTATGAGTTTGGTGAATATCACACGCTATTTAACCTTCCAGGAAACTCTCCTCATCCACTGCAGTCAAGGGCTCTGACGTGGAAATACTTAATACATATTGGGTACAAAATTGCCCACGATGCAATATAAAGAGACACTCGACCTAAGCTTCGAAGGCAGACTGTACTGGAGCTAAGGAAGAGTAATATTGGATTTAAAATGTAGGCCAGAATTTTATCACCTTGTCTGCCCCAGAATCGAGTAAGGTCATAAAATCTTGCCTCTTTACTCTGTTCCTTTCTCTATAGATGCCAATCTGCTGAATTTTTCCAGCATTTTCTGTTTTTATTTAGATTTCCGGATTCCAGAGTATTTTACTTTCACAGTACTGGACGTAGACATGTGTCAAGGGAAGAATAGAGACAATTACTAGCTTCGATCTTATATTGGATAGATGTATATAGTTGCCAGTAGTTATTAAGTGCTTATTGGTAAACTATAACTCAGACTCAAACTAGACTCAGAACTCTTTGTGGGACAAACCAAACTACACGTAGCATTTTACAGCATGGTGGAAGTAAAGGATAGAACCAAAATACTGAAAGCATCAGGACCTGACAAAGAGCACCAGAAATGAAGATGCGGAAGGAGATTGCCTGAAGAAAGCTTCAGAGCAGGATTGGATACAGAAAGCAGACTCCATTTAATCCCATGGAAGTCATGCTTAATTAGCCAAAGAGTGGAGAATGAGAAGGTGGAGCGAGGGTGAATTAACAAACCGAAGTGCTTGGTCAGAACGATTTTAAAAAGTGTTCAGGTCAGCAGCAGTCAGAATGTGCATTTTTAAATGATAAATGGACAGCCTTAGTCCCGGGTCAGTGCCTGACCAGTTGACAGCTGAGCGAGATTGCTAAGTTTATGTGCCTGTTTACATCATGAAAAGTGCTTCAACCATCTTCACAGTGGAAGACACTCATAACATTCCAAAAATACTGAATAATCAAGAGGAAAAGGAGAAAGAGCAAATAAATACAATAGCTGTCAGTAGACAAAAAGTACCAGGGAAACTAATGGGTCTAAAAGACAATCTGTGTCCTGGACTTGATAGGTTACATTCTAGGAAATTAAAGGAAGTAGCTACAGAGACAGTGGGTGCGTTGGTATTAATCTTCCAAAAAGTCCTAAATTCTGGAAAGGTCCCAGGGGATTGGAAAACTGCCAATGTAACATCCTTTGGGTGGCACAGTGGCTATCACTGTTGCCCCACAGTGCCTGGGACCTGGCTTCAATGCCAACTTTAGAATGATAGTCACTACAGTGTAGGAGGAGAACATTTGGCCCATTAAAATCTGCACCGACCACAAGCCTATCCAGGCCCTATTCCTGTGACCTCACACATTTACTCTGCTAATCCCCTGATACTAGGGTTAATTTAGCATAGCCAATCAACCTAACCTACACACCTTTGGACATGGGAGGAAACCCATGCAGACACAGAGACAATGTGCAAACTCTATGATCCAAATATATTACTTCCACTGGCTCCCTTTATCTATTCCCCCTCATTACCACAAAGTCGTCGAATAAATTTGCCAGGCACGCTTTCCCCTTCATGACTCCATGCTAATTCTGCTTGATTATATATTTTTAAATGCTGCGTTGCTACATTCTTTATAAAGTGCTCTTACATTTTCCCAATGATAGATATTAAACTAATTGGCCTATAGTTTTTTCCATAGAACTATAGAATCCCCGCAATGCAGAAGGAGACCATTCAACCCATTGAGTCTTCACTGACTCTCTGAAGGAGCATCTTACACAGGGAGATTTTGCCACCCTGTCCCATTACCTTCCATGATCCTTTGTTATGGATGATGTGTGCTGAGAACCAAATCAAAGTCTTGGAGAATTTACATTTCCCATTCATCGTCAATCCTATTTCCTACAAGTGTTCCATGACTCCTTTTGGGCCTGTTGTCATGTCTTTCCACGGTTGTGCCATGGCAAATGACACCCTTTGCAAAATAGCTGACACCATATGCTGAATGATTTCTAATGCAGAGGTGATTCTGAACAATAAGCCCTCTGTGCTAAAGAATTCCACAAATTCACTACCTCAGAAGAAATTCTTACTCATCATTGTTTTAAATGGTGATCCAATGGTTGGGATGAGAAGAGCATGTACAGGATGGCAACCTGTAACTAGTGGATCAGTGCTGAGCCCACAATTATTTACAATTTATATTAATGACTTGGACAGAGAAATTAATGTACTATTACCAAGTTTGCACGTGACTCAATATTAAGTGGGAAGGCAAGTGGTGAGGATGACAGAGTCTACAGAGGGAGATAGACAGGTTATGTGAGTGGGCAAAAACTTGGCAGATGGAATATAATGTAAGAACATATAACGTTTTGCTCTTTGGTAGGAAAATAAAGTTGAATATTATTTAAATTGAGAAATACTGCAGAAGGTTGCAGCATGCAGGGATTTGAGCATCCTTGTGTATAAATTGCAAAAAGCTAGCACACAAGTTTAGCAGGAAATAGGGAAGACAATTGGAACGTTGGCCTTTCATTCAAAGAGAATGTCGATGATCTGCTGGTCGAGCCTCCATTTAGCCAGAGATCCTCCAAAAATTATGTGAGGAACATATGGGCGTTACGAAGTGCAGGGCACTAGCCAATCCACAGTGAGGAGACCAGACATTTTCAAAAGCCATTGAGTACTGGTTAATGTGTACTGCCAATGTGTATGCTCTACAAGCAGGACAGCAGGTAGCCCCTTACTCCAACACAGTTCCCCATGGAACAGTTCAGCATTTATCTTCAATGGCAGATCGTTCCACATTGGGGTGGATTACTTTGCCTGATAGATTGAGGTGATGCAATTATATATAGCAACCACAGAGGTAGTTTTGAGAGTGTTGAAGGAGATGATCATGTGCCAGATAGTGTTGGATAACAGCCCACAGTTTGTAAATGAATACATTCACCTAGTCTGCCATCACTTAGAGTCCAGCACCTTGCCTAAGATACTTACAGTTGAACCGTGAGGCACAAAGAGAAGTCCACACTATTGAAGCTCCCCTGAGGAAAAGCAACAGGTCCATCCCACTGCAAAGCTCCATTTGATCTTCAGATAGGCAGAAAACTCGACACACAAATCCCAAATCAGCTAAAAGAAAATTAAAACTGGGATTAGCAGCCAAAGATTACCAAACATCCAGGACAGAAAACAGTCCTACAGGCAGAAGCACGATTCCACCTACAACAAAAGCTACTGCACCAGATACCTGCAACAATTATGCAAAGGAGACAATGGCCAAGTGGTATTATCATTTGACTGTTAATCCAGAAACTCGGCTATTGTTCTGGGGACCCAGGTTCGAATCCTGCCACAGTAAATGGTGGAATTTGAATTCAAAAAATATCTGGAATTGAGAATCTACTGATGATCATGAAATGATTATCAACTGTCAGATTCCACCTGGTTCACTCATATCCTTTAGGGAAGGACAACTGCCCTCCTTATCATGTGACTCCAGAGCCACAGCAATGTGGTTGCTTTCAGCTGCCCTCTGAAATAACCTAGCAGCCATTCAGTTAAAAGGGGAACTAGGGATGGGCAATCAATGTCCCATGAATCAATAAAAAATACAATCTGGATTGCAAATCTTTGTAAAAGGGTTTTACTCTCCAGAGAGACAATGATTAGCCACCTTAAACCTTGCCAGTACTGTGGAAGATATGGTTAGGAGGAAAAGAACCCTCCTTCTTTCCTCCAGGTGATTCTCCCGCTGTATATTAAAGAGAAACTAAAGATGACCAAACACCAATCTTACAATTCAGGTCAGAAACTCCAAGATGTTTTATGAAGTCCACCTGGATCAAAACGTTCGCAATTTGAATTTGGCTAGGGTGAGCATGAGATGCTTTACTTCCAATATTATTCAAATGACCCAATAGGGACTTTTTATCAAACAAAGTTTATTTAAGAATACAGTTAATGAGTATAGTAAGCAAATTAGCAATAAATTTTACTAATTAAAAAGAAAAATATAACATATATAAACCTTAACAAATATATATGAGATGTCCCAACAAAACAACTTCCTGAAACAAAACCCTTGCTCTAGGTTAAGCACAGAAAATACGAATGCACACATGATGCTGGAAATTAGTCCTTTAGTTGGTTGCTGCAGTTCTTTTGAGACACACAGACAAGCTTGAAGTCTGAACAGCTTCCCAAAACAAGAGGGGAAGAGACTCTAGATACTAATTAGTAAAACCAACAAAAGCAGAATTCTCACTCCAGGGAGGCTAGAAGCTTTGCTTCCAATTAACCAGCAGAACTTCCAATCCGAGGGGGAGAGAGTAACTCTGCTATTCTGTCTGATGTCCACACATCTTTTAAGCTAAAACAGCAGCTCAAAACTTAGGATGAAAGAGATCCTGTCATCTGACCTGTCAATCATTCTTCCCCCTAACAATAGAGGGTCATAAAAATTCCCAGAAAGTACCTGAGGCCCAGAGTAAAAATAAAAAAAACCCAAGTAAACCATAGAGGCAGCAATAAAAAGACTTCTAGCAGGCAGACTGGTAACAATTTAAAAAAAAACCCAAAGCTGTCTAGCTGCAGAGAACACGATTTAAAAAAAAGTTTCTCAAAGATACAGTAATATCACACCAGAATGACCACATCTAAGATGATCTCCCATTCGACAAATTTTACCCACTGCAACAGAGTCTAACTGTTGTAAAGACAAGATCCATAAAAAGTACAAAATCTTTTGTATAATAAACGTGTAGAGTTTATTGAATAACAAATGTGTAGAGTATAGGGCTAATGGTAGGACTCTTAATAGTGTTGATGAACAGAGGGATCTTGGTGTATGTGTGCATAGATCCCTGAAAATAGGCAATCAAGTTGATAAGGTTGTTAAGAAGGCATACGGAGTCTTAGCTTTTATCGGTAGGGGGATTGAATTTCGGAGCCGCAACGTCATGTTGCAACTGTACAAAACTCTAGTGCGGCCGCACTTGGAGTATTGTGTGCAGTTCTGGTCCCCGCATTATAAGAAAGATGTGGAGGCATTGGAGAGGGTACAGAGGAGGTTTACCAGGATGTTGCCTGGTATGGAGGGCAGGTCTTATGAAGAGAGGCTGAGGGATTTGAGGTTGTTTTCGTTAGAAAGAAGGCGGCTAAGAGGAGACCTTATTGAAACATATAAGATGATTAGAGGTTTAGATAGGGTTCACAGTGATAGCCTTTTTCCTAGGATGGAGAAAGCTAACCCGAGGGGACATAGCTTTAAATTAAGGGGTGGTGGTTTTAGGACAGATGTCAGAGGTAGGTTCTTTACCCACAGGGTGCTAAGGGTATGGAATGCCCTGCCTGCATCAGTTGTAGATGCGCCAAGTTTGGTAGCGTTTAAGAGGTTAGTAGATAAGTTTATGGATGAAAAGGGAATGGTCTAGGTTTGAGAGTCACTGCTTGTTCATAATTGGTCGGCGCAACATCAAAGGCCGAAGGGCCTGTCTGCGCTGTAATGTTCTATGTCCTATTAATCTCATTGCTATGTGGAAATTTATTGTGTGGAAATTGCTGTTACCGAAAACCTCCTTTTGTACTGGATGATTTTATGAATCTGTCCTCAAGGGATCATTTATATGTCATGATTCTCAATCAAGATTAAAAGTATTTAAAATAAAGGCTTATAGTAAAACTCCCTAATGGTTCAGTAAGTCCTTCCTACATAGCACTAAAAGTCCTGGACAATCCCTGCTCCTTATTGGATTAGCAGACGACAGTTTAGCATTTCCATTAACTCATTGTCCCTGCATTAGGAAGGATCAGAATCAGCCAGGTTAACTTTGTTTCTCTCTCCACAGAAGCTGCCAGACCTGTTCAGTTTTTCCAGCATTTTCTGTTTTTAGCTCAGATTTCCTTCATCGAAGACATTTTCCTTTCAGTCTTGTCTCCAGTCAGGAAATAGTGATCTCCTGTAAACGAAGTCTCGTGGATGTCCTATAGGAACAGAACTGGGCTTAATTGTGCTGATCAGGAAAAAAACCTTTACGTAGAGGGTGATGAGAACATGGAGCTCGCTACAATAGGGACTGGCTGAAGCAAATAGTATAGATTATTTATGGGGAAAGTGGACAAATACATGAGAGAGTGAAGAGAATTAAGAGCTATAGATATATTTTTTGATGAGAAAAGATAGAAGGAAGCTAAAAAAGAGAAACAAATGGCAGCATATGCTGTTTGGGCCAAATGGCCATTTCTGTGCTGTGCATTCTATTTCAGTTTATGAAATCTACATAATCATGCAAGAATAGGGCACTAAGTTTGGCACAGAGGTTACCACTGCTGCCTCACAGCATCAGGGATTCAGGTTCAATTCCCGGCTTGGGTCACTTTATATGTTCTCCCCATTCTGCATGGATTTTCTCTGAGTGCTCTGGTTTCCTCCCACAGTCCAAAGATGTGCAGGTGAGGTTGATTGGCCATGCTAAATTGCTCTTTTGTGTTAGGAGAACGTCAGAGGAATTAGCAGGGTAAATATGTGAGGTTACGGAGATAGGGCTTGGGCCAGGAAAGGACCTGGATTGTTGGTGCGAGCTCGATGGACTGAATGGCCCCCTCTGCACTGTAGAGATTCTGATTCTCTTCACTGGCCCTCACTGTCAAAGGTCATATGTGAGGAATGGCCATTTTTGTGAGATATCAGAGTGGTCATCACCATGAGTCTTTACCCCAGCAAGGCATAAATGACAGTGACATTGTCCATCCATTCTATTCAGAGGAACAAAATATATATCGTACATCTCCATCTGAAAACCATGTAATCTGGGGCTGAGCAATAGCCAGGTTGACAACAAAGCCAATCAAAGAATTAGTACTTTTGAGTGGGAAAGCTAATGGTAGATGATAATTCTGAATGGAAAATGAATATTAATACAACAACTATTGACATTCACATGTTGTTTTGTAATAATATAAAAGCACCAATCACTCATAATGGTTAACATATTGTGGGTTTATTTATTTCGACTGGCGCATGAGAATAGTCATACAGGGACTGAAAGCTGTGTGCATGTGTTCAGCTCAAAGCAAAAGTGGAACTAAGACTGGATTACATGACACGTTCCTTCTATCCCTTAACTGTATACTACAACAGTATATGGAGCCTTTATTAAAGGAACATATGTCAAGGTTCTTCACAGAGGCATAAAAATTATTACTGATTTTTTTTTTTTGTCCATTCTTAAATAGTTGTCTTGTAGCTAATATTACATTATTGTCTCTATATACGTAATCATTTTTTACATTAAACTTTATTATTCTATTTGTATTTATAATAACGTGGAATGGAATTGGTAAAAGTATCCTCAGGAGCTTCACACTGGCATGTTACTCACTATCATGCTTGCTGCAGTGGAAGTCAGTGGGCTGAGAACGTACACAGTTCACCAGCTTTTCTTTTCTCTGAGCTCTCCTCTTCATCCGCTGAGCTCTTTGTTTCTGCACTTCTCTCCCAATGCCCTGACAAACATCAACCTCCAGTGGTCACAGCTGTGAGAAACTACCTTCCATTTGTCAGTGTCAATGGCCACCATCTTCATATCCCACATGCAGGTGCTGTGGTAGAGGGAATTTGGACACCCACGAGGTTGTGACTGTTTGTCAGGGTATTTGGAGAGATGCACAGAAGCAAAGAGTTCAGCTGGTGAAGAAGAGAACCCAGTGAAAAGAAAAGCTGATGAATTGTGTGATGATTCAGCTCAGTGTCTTCCACTGCAGCAAGCTTGATAGTGAGTAACATGCCAGTATGGGGCTCCCGAGGATAGTTTCCATTCCACATTAAACTTTATTGTAAATACAAATAAAATAATAATGTAAAACATGATTACGCAGAAGGTCTTTATGTATGTTGCCATCATCCATCCAATGAAGGTGGCTAAGCTAGTTCAGACATCATAGTTATGCCCAATGGGATGTGTGAATCGGTTGCTGTCACTGCTCTCCCAATGCTGCCATCCCATGGTGAGGTACTGAAGAACATCCCCAACATTGCATCACTCTTTTTCCCTTTTGTCCTCACCTATCAGTTGAGCGCATCAAGATGCACTTTTCAAACCAGAAGTAAAAGCTTAATTACACAATACCCAAAATTATCGTGCCAGTTTAGGCATGAAAAATCACAATTTTTTTCCAAGTTGTATTCCTTTTAAAATAGCTGCTGACAGAGGGCCTCTCGACTTTTATGACTTCAACAGCCGAACAAACTTACTGAAAAGTTCCAATTTCAATTATAACGATACCCCTTCAATTGGCATGTCCACACAACACTGTTCTATGACCTTTCATACCTGCTAATGTTAAGACCTACGTCAGAACACAGGGACAATGAACTCTTAGACTCTCTGGGTAGTATTTTTACCTGGCACTACCCAAGAGGGCACCTCCGCTCTTGCCTGCGGCCTCCCAGGATTGGAGGGGGGGGGGGCACCTCAGTGACCTCTGGTTCCACCAGCTAGGCCAAGCCAACTGCGCCCTGTTCGTTAAGAGCATGTTTATTCCTCAAGAACTTCTCCGAGCAAGGCTTCAAAGGAGCCTGGACACTTGAGGCCAGCCTCGCTAATGACATTTAAATGTTTATTTCAATAAATTAATCACCCTCTCACCCATTTCCGGTGAGAAGGCTGATTGCAGCGAAAATCCTATTGTCGTAAAATGGCACCAGTCGCGAAAAATGGCACTAATCGCTTTACGCCCCACTTTATGACTTTTACAACTTCCATCACACCCAAAAACAGGTGGGTATTAAATTGTTGCATCACCCACACCGTGAACTCCAAGATACAGCCGAGTAAATCGGAGGCTAGAGACTTTCCTTACAAAAAATCGGCTCTATAAACCTGGTATTTGTATTCCTCAGCTGTTATATTTTATGGTCGTAAAACATGACCCTTTGGCTCCAGGTCTGCCATGTAGCAAAGGACTCCTACCACGATGGGCGAAATGGCCTCCTATACCATAGGAATTCTATGGAAATCATAGTGTCTTAACCTTCTACAATGAAAAACTAAAAAACACTATCTATCTTGTATTGTATATCAGTGGCCTTTGACCATGTGACTCAAGCTGTTTTTCACCGTGAAAGACCATAACTTGCCTTGTATCAATGTCCATTCAACATGTGACTGAAAATGGCCCATACTTCTGAAATCCTTTAATCCAAGAATTCAAAGAGAGAGAGAGAGCAGGCACTGTGCAGATCATCAGCAATTACAGCTGCAAAGTAAAGACTTTGTCACCTGGCCTTGTCAAGATCAATGAAGATAAAAGTCTATTGAAAAGCCTCTGTCAAGCTGTCTTGAACAACTTTGAGTTGTAAGAAAATTGGACTTGTAGTTAATCTCAGTTTTACTCCAGCTCTTTAAACTTAATGTACTTCAATTCCAGAGAGGGAAAAGTTTCCTCTTTCACTGGATTGTCCAAGATATGTGAACTGCTAACTATTTTGGTTTTAAGGTTGTAGAAGTGCACTACCTTCTTTAAGTGGTATCATTCTTAGGGTTTTGTGTTCCGTAACTGACAGAGAAATAGACCTCTGAGGATGAAAATTGAATAAATGACATTCATTGTTTTAACCCAAGGCATCCAGCTGTTGGTAACTTTTAAATTGACCACAGACTAATTGGACCAATAAAGGCGGCATAAGGTGTGTGTGTGTGCAGGGATACAATGGTTTGAGGACATAATATATGTTAAAATTAAAGTACAATGACTACAGACAGAGAGGAAAGGATCTTGGCATTTCAGTCCAGCTCACTTCCTTGTCTGTAACACAATATAAACATTCACTCTTTCAAGCACCCAGACAAATACACATGAAAAGTTGAATTCTCAAGATGCATACAGTTAAATAATTTAGTGATAGGATATGAATCATGTGACTTAATGAGTTCTTTAAAAAGATGATGTTGTGGGTCTGATGGGTTGCTTATTCAAAGATCAATGAGGTTGGAAGTCTCTGGATTTTCACATGAAATCACAGTCAAGCTTCTGTAAGAGACAGAAACAGATGAGTCAAAGAACAAAACAGCACGGGAAACAGGCCCCTCGGCCCAACGAGCCTGCGCCGCCACCCCGATGTTCCCATCTCTACCCGCGATCCCTGTCCATGTTTATAGATCAGTGGATTTAAAAACCAAATTTGAGACAATTTTTAGGGAGAATTTGTTTTGCCAATTAGCCTAAGAGTACATCTTTGGGATGTGGGAGGAAACCGGAACACCCGGAGAAAACCCACGCAAGCACGGGGAGAATGCGCAAACTCCCACAGACACAGGCCCAAATCCATGTATCTGCACAGCACAGCGATAGTCACTGAGCTGTCGTGTTGCCCATCAGAAGGTCCAGGTCAAGCGTACTCGAACAACGTGAAGCAGTAGGATACTCTCGAAAAAGATCCAAGAGCAGTCCTCTCACGACCCATTGCGTCTACGCCCCTCGTTAGACAACAAAGTGGACCAAAGCACCTGTAGGATAAAAACAAGTACATCAATATCATCCATCATCTATTTACTTACTTCCCAAGGCTCATGATCCCTATTTTAAATCAGTTTTCTATACCCCTCCATTCCTATTCTGTTAATGTGCCCATCTAAGTATTTCTTAAATAACTCCAGAGTACCCGCCTCCACCACTTTACTTGGCAGCACATTCCATTACCCCCACCACCCTCTGTGTGAAAAACCTCCCTCGAGCATCCAAATTATACCTTACCCCCCTCACCCTAAGCCCATGACCCCTCGTGCTATTTGAGTCCATCCGAGGAAAAAGCTTAACCCTGTTTACTCTATCAATCTCCTTCAAAATCTTGTACACCTCTATCAGATCTCCTCTAAGTCTACGTCTTTCTAAGGAAAACAGTCCCAATTTGCCTAATCTCTCCTCATAACTCAGACCTTCCATACCAGGCAGCATCCTGGTAAACTTCCTCTGTACTCTCTCCAGAGTCTCCACATCCTTCCGGTAGTAAGGCGACCAGAACTGGACGCAGTATTCCAAATAAGGTCTAACCAACGTTTTATACAACTGCAATATTAAAGGCCAGCTCTTGTACTCTATACCCCTTCCTATAAAGGCTAACATACTATATGCTTTCTTCACAACCTTCTCCATTTGCTCTGCCATCTTCAGAGACTTGTTCACCTGCACCCCCAGGTCCCTCTGCGTTTCTATACTCTTAATAGGTCTACCCTTTATCATATACCTCCCCCCTACATTCTTTCTCCCGAAATGCATCACCTCACATTTATCAGGATTGAATTCCATCTGCCATCTGTCTGCCCAAGCTACCAGCCTATCTATGTCCTGCTGTATCGCCTGACAATGCTCCTCACTATCCGCAAGTCCAGCCATCTTTGTATCGTCTGCAAACTTGCTGATCACTCCACTTACTCCCTCTTCCAAGTCATTTATATATATTACAAATAGAAGAGGTCCCAGTACCAAGCCCTGTGGCACACCACTAGTGACCGACCTCCAGCTAGAGCAACACCCTTCCACTATTACTCTGTCTCCTATTACCAAGCCAGTTACTTATCCATCTAGCTACCTGTCCTTGTATCCCATTTGCCTTGACCTTCTCGACTAACCTCCCATGAGGGACTTTGTCAAACGCCTTACTAAAATCCAAATAGACAACATCAACGGCTTGCCCTTCGTCCACCGATTTCGTCACCTCCTCAAAAAATTCTACCAGATTTGTAAGGCACAACCTCCCCTTAAATCCATGCTGTGTATCCCTAATCAAATCGTAACGCTCTAAGTGCCTATACATCCTATCTCTAAGAATCCCCTCCAACAGCTTCCCTACCACTGACGTCAAACTCACCGGCCTATAATTTCCAGGGTTTTCCCTACTACCCTTTTTAAACAACGGTGCAACATTAGCTATTCTCCAGTCCTCTGGGACCTTACCTGTGTCCAAGGAAGAGACAAAGATTTGCGTCAGAGGCCCAGCAATTTCACTTTGCACCTCTCTAAGCAGTCTGGGATAAATGCCATCAGGCCCAGGAGATTTATCCGTTTTAATGCTACCTAGAAGCTCTAACACTTCCTCCCTCGGTATGGATATTTCCCTCAACTGGTCCACAGCTCCCTCAGAGACAGGAGCTGTCAACAAGCCCCTCCTTTGTGAATACCGACGCAAAGTATTCATTCAGGATTTCCGCCATTCCCTCGGGCTCTAAGCACAGTTCCCCTCCTCTGTCCCGAATGAGGTCCGATTTTTCCTCTAACCACCCTTTTATTCTAACATAGGAATAAAAAGCCTTTGGGTTTTCCTTAATCCTATCCGCCAAAATCATTTCATGCCCCCTTTTTGCCCTTGTAACTCCCTGTTTGAGCTCCCTCCTACTCTTTCCTGGGTTGTCTGGTTGTTTGGCCGATACTGTACTTCATTCAGGATGGTGATTCTCTTTGTACTGTTTATCCTAAGACTGACCTACCCTTGCTTTATTCCTTGGAATAATAGAATGTTAAGTCAAGTTAATTTGGATCATGTTCCTGTGTAATTAATACACCCATTATCCATATATCTGGTGGAAGCTATTCTTATACAAAAGAGGATGGATGGTGGCATTCACACTTATTTGTAATAAATTGGTTTTGTCATACCTCTCCTCATTAGGTTTTGTGTTTGCAGATACTGGACAGAGAGACGACTGTATTTGAGTTTATACCCAGACAATAGGGATGATAAATTCCATAAGTAGTCTTGCATTTTGAATGTCTTTTTAAGGGCAATGTGTTGGGGTGGGGTTTTGGGGGAGGGGAGAGATCTTCTACTTAGAAATTGACAATTTAATGACTTTGAGACATGAGTTAGATGTTGGGGCGGCCCAGTGGCACAGTGATTAGCACTGCTGCCTCACAGTGACGGGGAGCTGAGTATGATTCCGGCCTTGGATCAGTGTCTGTGTGGAGTCTGCACATTCTCCCCATGCCTACATAGGTTTCTTGCAGGTGCTCCTGTTTCCTCCCACAGTCCAAAGATGTGCACGTTAGTTGATTAGCCATGCTAAATTATCCCTTAGTGTCTTAAAAAAATGTGTAGCTTGGGAAGATCAGTCATGTTAAATGCGTGGGAATAGGTGGGAGAGGGGACGGGCTTGGTTTAGATATTCCTTCGGAAGTCGATACAGACTCAATGGACCAAATGGCCTCCTTATGTAACATAGGGATTCTACAGAAATAACAGTAAGTGTCTTAACTTCCTAACTCTGTCATGAATGAAGGTGATCAACATGGGTGTATGATGGGAGAGTCAAACCCCTCACTCCTTTCCCCATCCGTTCAGGAGTAGTTGGATTCCATTCCATGTCCCTCAAAGGGAACAAGGTTGAAACGATTAATGGATTGTCTTAATTTTCAAAAATATACTTTACTCATTTATAATCTGAAAAAACATTGCAGAAGCATTTCCAATCATCAAAACAATGAAAAGAGATCAAATTTATATTTTCCCTAAGATCAAAATTTACACTGGCAATTCTCCCATCCTGCTGCCTGGAATTCAGTGGGGCCAGATTAGCCTGAATCGCACTGGGCTTCCCGCCCTGTGCGCCTCTCCCAGTGCCTGATTTTTGGAATGTGACGTGGAGCTGCATTAGGTTTGCAGCAGGGGATTTTAATGTTATTTAAACATCATTAACAGGCCCAGGATTGAAATTGAAGTGTCCGGACCCGCTAGCATCTCTAACCCCCACTCCACCTGCCAGGGTGTTTCACTCTGTTTAGATAGCTCCTCATTGGAGTGAAGGGGAGGGGAAAATGGCCCCCCCCCCCCCCCCACCAAGGGTCAGGCAGTGGACAAGGGTGCCCCCTGGGCATTGGCACCCTGGAATTGTTAGCCTGGGTACCCTGGCAATGCCAAAGGAGAAAGTGCCATTGCCCAGAGGAAACTTGGCATTGTCCATCAGGCCAAGTGGGTGGGTCATATGGGCTAGGATTTAAGGACAGGGTCTGGTGGGAAAAGCAGGATGACCAGTGATCAGACGCTGTTTTTTTTGGGGGGGGGGGGGGGGGGGCGGTAGGAATGCCAGGGGGGTGGGGGGAGGAGGAAAGGTGGTGTCAGGATACAGAGCCTGGGACTACAATGGAGGGAATCAGTGTGTGCTGGAGATCAGGATGGGCAGGCAAGGAATGGTTAGGAGGTCAGTGATCGGACTGAAGGCAGAGGGCCGGCAATGCAGGAGTTGCGGGACTGGCCAGTGATCGAGTTTGCAACAATCAGGAGACTATGAACTTCAGCAAGGTATTTGATAAGGTCCCTCATGCAAGACTTCTTGAGAAGGTGAGAGGGCATGGGATCCAAGGGGTTTTGGCCTTGTGGATCCAGAAAAGGCTTGCCTGCAGAAGGCAGACAATGTTGTGGATGGGTCTTTTTCTGCATGGAGGTCGATCACCAGTGAAGTGCCCCAGGGATCTGTGCTGGGACCCCTGCTGTTTGTCATTTTCATAAATTACCTGGATGAAGAAGTGGAGGGATGGGTTAGTAAGTTTGCCAATGATACAAACGTTGGTGGTGTTCTGGAGGGATGTCAGACGTTGCAGTTTGACATAGATAGGATGCAAGACGGGGCAGAGAAATGGACTTCAATGCAGATAAATGTGTAGTAGTCCATTTTGGCAGAATCAGTGGGATGAAGGAGTACAATGTCAAGAGTAGGAGGCTTAGCAGTGTTGAGGAGCAGAAGGGCCTTGGAGTCTGGGTCCATAGGACTCTTAAATCAGCCTCGTAGGTGGAGGATGTGGTCAAGAAAGCGTATGGTGTACTGGCCTTCATTAATCGGGGGATTGGGTTTAGGAATTGGGAGGTAATGCCACAACTTTACAAGACTTTTGTCAGACCCTACTTGGAGTACTGTGTGCAATTCTGGTCACCTCACTATAGGAAGAATGTGGAAGCTATTAAGACGGTGCAGAGGAGATTTACAAGGATGTTGCCTGGATTGGGAGGCATGCCTTATGAGGATAGGTTGAAGGAGCTAGGTCTCTTCTCCCTGGGGAGATGAAGGTTGAGAGGTGACTTGATAGAGGTTTATAAAACATTGAGTGGATTCTTGGAGACTATTTCCCCGGGCTGAAATGGTCACTACGAGAGGACACAGGTTTAAGGTGCTGGGTAGCAAGTACAGAGCAAATGTTAGGAGTAAGTTTTTCACTGAGAGGATGGTGAGTGGAATCGGCTGCTGTCAGTGGTGGTAGAGGTGAACTTGCTGGGGTCTTTTAAAAGACTCCTAGATGAGTACATGGGATTTAATGGGATTGGGAGTTACAGATCGTTCTATGGCCTGGTAGGTATAGATATGATTGGCACAACTTGGGGGCCTAAGGGCCTGTTTGCGCTGTAGTGTTCTATGTTCTATCGGTGCGGGATCGCTATGATCTCAGCATTGACAGATTGGAGCATGTGCAATGGCCGCCTCAGCACGCTGATTTCAGCCTCTCCAATGGGGACAGCCCCGTCCCATGAAATTTGATGATATTCACATTGGTGGCTCTGCAGTTCACAGAACGTGGGAGATTCCTCACTGAACTCCCACTGCAAAAAACAGTGTGAATAATTTCGGTTTTCACACAGATTCGATAGTTTCTTTGGCAGAATTCTGTCCTTAGAATTTTTTTGGGAGTATTCTGGCCACACTGTGTTTAGCCAAAGAATGTTACATATAGTTCAACATAGTTCCACGTTCTTTATCAAGAGAATCAGAGCGGGTGAGGTGAGGACAATGGGAAGGTCATAGACTCATAAAGGTTTACAGCATGGAAACAGGCTTGCCCAATTTGTCTTAAACCCCAAAGCAAGTCCCAGTTGCCTGCATTTGGCCCATATTCCTCTATACCCATCTTACCCATATAACTCTCTCAATGTTTTTTAAAAGTCAAAATTGTACTCGCCTCTACCACTACCTCTGGCAGCTCATTCCAGACACTCACCGCTCTCTGTGTGAAACAATTGCCCCTCTGGTCTCTTTTGTATCTCTTCTCTCTCACCTTGAACATATGCCCTCTAGTTTTAGACTTCCCTAACTTTGGGAAAAGATGCATACTATCTAGCTGACCTATGCTCCTCATTATTTTGTAGACCTCTATAAACTCAGCCCTCAGCTTTCTGTGGTCCAGAGGAAAAAAAAAATCCCAGTTATTCAGCTTCTCCTTACAACTCAAACCATCAAGTTTTGGTAGTATCCTAGTAAACCTTTTCTGCACTCCTTCTAGGTTAATAATATCCTTTCTATAATAGGGTGATCAGAACTGTACACAGTATTCCAAGTGTGGCCTTATCAATGTCTTGTTAACTTCAACAAGACGTCCCAACTCCTATATTCAATGTTCTGACTGATGAAACAAAATATGTTGAATGCTTTCGTCACCACTCTGTTACCCTGTGACTGCACTTTCAAGGAGCTATAAACATGGAGCCCTAGACCTGTTGACCATGGGCAACGTTTTACGATTTCAGGGCAAGTAAATCCCCGCCCATTTTGTTGGCCATCTTTACTCATGTTCCTTGTCCACGTATGCATTGCAAGTATCTTCAGAGTATCATCTGTGGTTATTTAGGCAGAACACTGTTGTTGGGCCAATCTGTCCCTCTGTGAAATGGTTAAGCAAATGTAATGGAAATCCATTTTGACTTCTGTTCACTGTGGCTGCAATTCAGATGAAAATACCTCCTACCCCCCTCTACCAGCAGTCTCCTTGCAGCGCAAGTTAAAAAAGTTACAAAGGCATTTTTAATTCATAACATTTGGATAGAAGGTATGAAGTTTGAATTGTCCTTGTTTTGTTTTACTGTAATAATACTGTGGTTTCAAGTGGCTGGCTGGCCAAGTGGCAGCTCTCCCTGAGAATTCCAAACAAGAGCCTCCAATCAGTGAATTATGTTGACAAATTATTGAAATTTGGCTTCAGAATTTTAACTGCTCACAGTCACCTCTCTCTCAATTTGGCAAGTACATCAATGCCACACATGTCAACATTAAACAGTTTCATATAAACAGTCTGTATGTCACTGGGTCTGGTGTTTCCATGGTAACGGAATAGTTACAGCTTTCCTTCCTGTTTCTGGTCTTAGTTTGATTTAAAGCATCAACTTGCTCCGGCAGCATTGCTTTCCTCACAGTCTCTAACTTTAACTTGTTCTCTGGCTACCAAAGCAGGTTAGAGGCTGGGAATCCAGTGGCGGGTAACTCACCTCCTGAATTGCTAAAGCCTGTCTCCCATCTACAAGTCACAGGGCAGGAGTGGTGGAATATTCTCCCCTTGCCTGGATGAGCACAGCTCCAACCAGACTCAAAAAGCTCAATACCATCCAGGACAAAGCAGCCTGCTTGATCGCTACTCCTTCCACAAACATTCACTTCCTCCACCACTATGAATAATGGCAGCCTTGAATACCATTTACAAGATGCACTGCCACAATTCACTAACATTAGTTAGGCAGCACCTTCCATTAACACATAGAAGGACAAGGGGGCAGCAGGCACATGGAAACACCACTACCTGAAGGTTCCCTCCAACTCACTCACCATTCTGACTTGGAAATATTTTGTCATTCCTATACTGTCACTTGATCAAAATCCTGGAACTCTCTCCATAACAGCACTGTGGATGTACCTACCCACATAGACTGCAGCAGTCCTAGAAGGCAGCTCTCTACCACCTTCTCGAGGACAATTTGATTTGATTTATTATTGTCACGTGTATGAGCATATAGAGAGAAGTATTGTTTCTTTCACATTGTACAGATAAAACATACTGTTCGTAGAGAAGGAAATGAGACAGTGCAGAATGTTATTGCTAGGGTGTGAAGAAAGATTAACTTAATGTGAGGTAAGTCCATCCAAACGTCTGACGGCAGCAGGAAAGCAGCCGTTCTTGAATCAGTTGGTACATGACTTCAGACTCTTGAATCTTATTCCCGAAGGAAGAAGATGGAAGAGAAAATGTCCAGGATGTGTGGGATCCTTAATTATGCTGGCTGCTTTGCCGAGGCAGCGGGAAGCGTAGACGGAGTCAATGGATGGGAGGCTGGTTTGCGTGATGGATTGGGCTACATTCACAACCTTTTGTAGTTCTTTGCAGTTTTGGGTACAGCAGGAGCCATACCAAGCTGTGATATAGCCAGAAAGAATGCTTTCTATAGAGCATCTGTAAAAGTTGGGAAGCATCGTAGCTGACATGAGGGATAGGCAATAAATGCTGGCCTAGACTGCAATGCCCACATCCTGTAACTGAACTACCTTGTAATGCTTTCTTCTCAAAAGGAGATGCTGACAATCCTAATTCCTTCAGAATAAAATGTGTTCTGAGTATATATTGACATTTCCTGGCCACAGTGCTGCGGTGATAGGGAACAGCAATATCTTCCACTCCTGTACTATTAATAATTATTCAGGACTTTCTTCCCTTACTTCAGCTCTCAATCTCATTTTCTCTTGTCCGGTCTCTCTCCAGTTCTCTCTCATTCTCTGTCTCTTCTGCTGCCTCACTCCTTTCCTTTTACATTTTTGTTTCTCAGTTTACATTTAACAATCCACTTTGCTGATTATTCACAGCAAAGAGTTAACCAGAAAAAGTCTGGGTGTGTACTGGCTGGTTGATATGTCCACCAGATTTGATTGCTTCTGCTTCCTCTCTCTCTACATAATATGATGCCTAGCCTGTTTTGAGATCCACGTCTAGCCTATAAGTATGGGTTTTACGAGTACGTTCGAATACGATAAATTGAGTTTGCTCGCTGCATCCAAATTCTCCCTCGTAACCATGGATATGAGGACTGGATTTTCCACTTTGGCAGCACGCTGGCGTGGCTTTGGCAGCACAAGATTTCTGGCTGCCACAAATGCTTGGCTCAGACTGTAGCTCGATTTTATGGGATTAGGTTAATTTAAATTGTGTTGTTGGGCTCCCAGGGGAAATTCCCACCTCCAGCAGGGAGACCAGAGGATTGATGGGGCAGCCCTCAAGTGTCAGTCGATGCATATCAACACCAGACAGATAATAAGGATGGCAAGTTCAAAGTTCACAAGGCGGGGCAGAGATGGAAGGGCTGGGGTTTGGGATGGTTGGGGGGAGGGGGGAGGTTTGAAATGATCTGTCTTTCTTATTCCCTATGGAGTGGCTGCAGGATTCATTTAAGCTACTTCCCACCTTGGTAAGGCCTCCTGACGCACTCGCACTGTTTCATTCACCCCCTCTACCATTGTAGCTGAGGGGCGAGGAGTTCTTATCAGGTCTTAATGCTGCAAAAATCTTATCCAGTGGCCACACCAAATCCTCTTGAGTAGCAGTAGCCCCTGATTCAAGAGGCGCTGGAATTCTTGAAACGGATGAGGGATCCGTTGGAATTCCAAACTGGGCATTTATCGGAAATACACGGGAATTCTGTCAAACAAAATGAAATAACTGTGAGACCCAGACTGATGACATTAGTCCCCCCTCCACAAAACTGCCTGAAGTTAAAATAGGTCCAGGTGCCATTAGAAAAAGGAGGGCGATAGGCATGGAGGCAAAGATTTAAAATATTATTAGATGTGACATTTGGGACAATTAGGAAGCTCTACACAACTGTATAAAATATTTACTGTGATTTTAAAATGAAGACATTACTAAAATGTGTTTTATAGGTTTATCCACCTGGATGTGGGAATTACGGATAATTTGCTGTTACTCAGGAGTGGTGTAAAGTTAAGTTTCACAAGTGCGAAATTAATTAATAGTGAGCGTTTTTGTTTGTTCAAACATTCTGTTCAGCCTGGAGACACACGGCCTGTAATTAATTGTAACCAAGCAAGAATGTGACAAAGAATTCAGATTGTATAGCAAAAAAACGTGCAAATGGGGAAGATTGCTTTTCTGTTTTGGACGATTAAACTACCATCTATTCTATCAGGTTGGCACAATCTCTGTGGAGACCAATGATGTTTATAAAGAGATTTGAACTTCCATTCATTCACACTGAAACATCTAGATTTCAGCCAAGATTCATAGAATCACAGAATCACTACAATGTAGAAGGAGGCCATTCGACCTTTTGAGTTTCCATCGACCACAATCCTACCCAGGTCCTATCACCATAACCCCATGCATTTACCCTAGCCAGTCCCCCTGACATCTAAGGGCCAATTTAGCATGGCCAATTCACCTAACCTACATATCTTTGGAGTTTGGGAGGAAACCAGAGCATCTGGAGGAAACCCTTGCAGATATGGAGAGAACATGCAGACTCTACATAGATGGTGATTTAAGCCAGGGAATCAAACCTGAGTCCCTGGCACTGTGAATTAGCAAGGCTAACCACAGTATCACTGTGCCACCCAAAATTCTCTGCCTCCCAGCCAGCAGGATGTGGCGTGCTGTTTGTTCGCAGCGGGATTTGCTTGTTCCGCCTCTGTCAATGCGAATTCCCATTAATATCACCCTACGCTGGCGGGAAACCCGTGGGCATGGGTGCATTGCCGGCAGAACCAGAGAATCCCGCCAGCATGAACGGCCGGAGAAATCGGGCCTTCATATTTTAAATGTTTTATTGTAACAAATGACTACAAAAGCATTGTGGATGAAATACATTATGTTTTTGTAGTCACTTATACTTTAAACTGCAGAAAACGATGTTCCCCTTTTCCTACTTATCAATCACCTAAATCTCCATGAAATTACTATACTTATAACAAACAATCTACAATCACTCCCACCTTCCATTGGGTTTCTGTATCTGTTTTGCCAAATAGTAACTTCAAGTTATTGTCTCTGGGTGCTTTCACTTTTCAGTGAGTTTCCTTAGTTCACCAGCAGCAATTAAACCCGTTCTGGTTCTTCAACCCTCTGATCATGCTGTGACTATTCCTCTGTGGTTATTGTCCCATTAACAATAACACTGCAGAAGAGGGACAGGGCTTGAGGAGCAACTGGGCCTGAGAGTGGATAGAGTCTGCTGTTGGGCTGAAGATATGTAGAAGACGTACAGGGACTGGGACTTCCAACCCCGCTACAGTTTTTCCTTGTTAATAAATACATTTATGTTCCTGATGAAGGTTGTGGATCATTACTCCTTTGGAATTTGTACATAGGTGCATGATGTATCTCCTCAACTACAGACTGACTCTATCTGATATCTGGGAAGTGGATGATAAAGCAGCCTTGTCTCTCTGCTGTCCACTCTCTTTGCCTCTCTGTAATTTTCAGTGATTTGTAGGGAAGCCTGTAAACAGATCTCTAATACGACTTCCTCTGTTCCTTTGCAACATGAAACACATTAAACTCATATCCAGATGAAAATGCTAGCGAACTGTCTTTGATAGGGGCGCCACGGTAGCACAGTGGTTAGCACAGCTGCTGCACAGCTTCAGGGACTTGGGTTCGATTCCTGGCTCGGGTCTGTGTGGAGTTTGCACATTCTCCTTGTGTCTTTGTGAGTTTCCTCCGGGTGCTCTGGCTTCCTCCCTCGGTCCAAAGATGTGCAGGTTAGCTTGATTAGCTATGTTAAAAATAGCCCTTCGTGTCCTGAGATATGTAAGTTAGAGGGATTAGTGAGTAAATATGTAGAGATATGAGGGAGTAGTTCTGGGTGGAATTGTGGTCGATGCAGACTCGATGGGCTGAATGGTCTCTTTCTACACTGTAGGGATTCTATGATCACAACTTCCTTGCATCCTTGAAGTAAATGAACACTTTATGGTGCAAATGTTACAGCCTGATACCAATAATGTCTTTCTGGATTTTTGGAATACTCATCTTTAACTCTGAGACTCTTGCCAATATTTCCAAGCATAAATACCTTGTGTCTTCTTTCTGGTAAAACAATCTGAACCTTCAGGTGATGTCTCACAATCAGCCTACCCAGGTTTACAGTCAGGCAGAATGCCGTGTAGGTCATAGGGCCCCTTTCATTTGCCCTAATTAAAGTTACAATTTTAAAATATAATAATCTTACAAACCTCGTAACTGTAATATGAATTGAAAGTGTCAGTTCGATGCTGGGACATGTAACCTGCACCTTGAGTCCACATCCATCTCCCAACTCCTGGCAACCTACAAGAAACAGGAGTAAGGGTAGACCCACTGGCCACTGAGCCTGCTTCACCATTCAATCCAATCATTGGCAGATATTGGGTTGAAACTAGTTTCCTGCCCGTTCCCGAGAATCCAGTTCTCAAGCCCAGTACACCAGAGTTTTCCTATCCTGGGAATCATGGCAGGCTGGGGAAGAGAGGAGCATGCAAATGTCTGTTGACCTCAAGCAGGATTTTCCAGTTTTGAGGGAAGAGCAGCAGGAAATCCCACCTTTTACGTTTTCTTTACTTAATGAATTTGCTCTGTTTGTATTTGTCCATTCAGGATATTTCTAAAGGGGAATGATCTGCATTCTCCTCCCATTGGTGCCTACAGCTTAGTTCAGAGTACTGGACCTGATTCTTATCAGAGATATATGGTCCTCAAGAAGTAACAAGGATGGCCCATAGGTTTTAACATTCTGAAGTCCAGAGGGTGTAGATGATCAGGGAAAGCCTATTTGTTCCATAGTTTCAAAGCCCTGGTAATGAATGTTTTGACATAGAAGAGCAAATACATTAGCAACCTGTATTTGTATAGCACCTTTACTGAAATGGCTTTCACAAAAGTGTTCACAGATAGAAATTGACACTGAGCTAAAGGCATTTGTAGAGGTGACCACAACATGTTTTAAGGAGTTTCAGATTTTAAGGGGACCGAGGGAATAGGGTGCAGTGAACATTATTACCAACTGAGGTGTAGAATCAAGTATTTGAAAGTGAGAGAAAATATTCAAAGAAGCAATATTTCTGACAGAATAGAGAAAATAGGGAAAGTTGAGAAAGACTGTGTGGAAGCGGATACAATAGTGACTTTTAAGGGGCATCTTGACAAATACATAAATAGGATGGAAATGAAGATATATGGTCCCCGGAAGGATAGGGGGCTTCGGTTCAGATGGGCAGCATGGTCAGTGCAGGCTTGGAGGGGTGAAGGGCCTGTTCCTGTGCTTAATTTTTTCTTCTTTATTTACCAGCAACATTCATATTCCATAAATGAATTTTTGAAAGTGGAGAGGTTGGGGCCCAGTGGAGTATCTCACGTTGAATGTGACATTCAAATCTGCTCAATATAACATATGTAAAATATTGCCCAAAGATTTTCTTTAACCCAAACACAGAAAAATGCTGGAAAATCTCAGCAGGTCTGACAGCATCTGTGGAGAGAGAATAGAGCCAATGTTTCGAGTCTTTGTCAGATCTCCGTATCTGTACCAGTTTGTATTTGTCCTCTTCTTTAAACCTGGCTATTTTGTATCAGATGGCGTACTTTATTTATTAAAGGAAAATGCTCATGCATTGATACTCCTTCTAGGATAAGTGCACATGTGCACTTATCACAAACCTTTAGCCATGTTCAATGATTGTTCAAATTTGACTGGCTTTCAGGATGGTTTAGTAGCGAATGACTGGCTTTCCACGTGCTCCCCAGTGATTGGAAGCTCACAGGTGAGTGAGCTGCAATAGGATTTGCACAACACCCTCACTGCCCCAAAAATGAGGAATGGATCAGAACCACACAGGCACAAGAAGCTCACCATAAAACAACTGGCAAATTGTGCAGATTTGAAACATAGTTTCTTTCATCTTACAGGAATTATCTTCACGGCTATTGGTCAGAGCCTGTGCCCGTCACTTTGCTGCCACCAATAGTAAACGTAAAAGTATTTTCAGGAACCAGCAAGAAAACTTAAGTCAGAGTTATGTAATAAGCCTGAGCTAATTGGCACTGTAATAACAATATTCCTCAGATTGAATCATTGATGTGGGAAATGAAATTTACACTGGTCTAGTGGGAGCCTTGTTTAAAGTTTATTACATTGAATTAGGCCAGTTAGACTCATAGTCCATGTCGATGCTCTTCTTTCGCATATGCAATCATCATAATCCCATGTGTTTGTCAGGTTCCCAGATCTATTCGTTAGTCTTTCATCAGAATGTTTCCCCATTCAATTAGATCATAGCTAATCTCTATCTCCTTTCTGCTTCTCATCTCTGTCCGATTTCTCTGAAATCTTATCAATTTCAAATGACCCAATATTGGACTTTTCCTTTAACTACTTTTCTCTTGTTAAATGTTGACACGGTCCCTGTTTTAATCATCAGCTCTTGCACTGCAGCCTCCAACTTCACAATCTTTTACATAAAAATATTTCTGCTGTTTTCCATTCTGAATGCCTTATGTTGATTCAGAGTCCCCTTCGGTGCTGTTTCTGGGGAAGGAGACGGGTTTATAATCTGGGATCTGCTCGGAGCCTGTCCTCTTGAGGCAGACAGAACACATATAATTATGTTGTCTTTGCACTGAAATAGTTGTGGCGCTGGGGTCCAGTGGGGCCCGAGTTGCCTGAGAGTTCAACTAAGGCTCGGCCCTGCTTTCCATTCTATAGGAAAGATGCATAGGCATCAGAGAGAGTGCAGTAAAGATTCCTGGGACCGATTCCAGTTTGGAAGATGAATGGAGATGTTGAGACTGTTGAAGAAAAGAAAGGAGACTTGAAAGAAGTTTGGCTCCTTTTGGCACAGGGGTTCTCACAGGACTCCATCCTTTACAGCTGTGTGCCCAGTTTTTGCACATCAGTAGCAACTTTGAACCTGTATCTGTGTCCATGTCTCAGCCAACATTTTATGGATCCATATGCTCGAGCTTAACTCGAGTTGAACTTCCTTTACTGCCAAATCCATGGAAAATGCCACCCCTAAAGCTTTCTTTAGGTTTAGGTTGATTTTGTGAACTGCTTTTGGATAGCTTAGCTTCTTAACCCACTCGCTAGCCTGTCTCTAATGGTGTTGTTCAAGACATCCAAAATTCATGGTCTTTTGCCAATTTCTTCAAAATAGCTACAATCTGTGTGATTGATTCACCTTTTTATTGATTACATTTATGGGGCCTGAAATTCTGAACAATGATCAATGCTTTAGGTGAAAAGTGACCCTGTAATATCACCATTATCTCATCAACTACAGATTGTAAATGAAGCATTCTTTTTGGTTGTATTACAGCTTGGTATGGCTCCTGCTCCGTCCAAGACCATAGGAAACTACAAAGGATTGTGAACGAAGCCAAGTCCATCACTTGGCTCCCACCCATTGACACTGTCTACACTTACCATTGTCTCAGAAAAGCAGCCAGCAAAATCAAGGACCCTACACACCCTAGGCAGTCTCTCTTCCAACTGCTTCTATCGGGGAAAAAATACAAAAGCCTGACATCACATACCAACTGACTGAAAAGTAGCTTCTTCCCTGCTGCCATCAGACTTTTGAATGGGCCTACCTCTCAATAAGTTGATCTTTCTTTACATCTTAACAATGAATGTAAGCACTACACTCTGCACTCTCTCCTCTCCTTCTCTATGAACGGCATTCTTTGTCTGTGGAGTGCACAAGAAACAATACTTTTCACTGTGTGCTAATACAAGTTGTGGAGATGCCGGCATTGAACTGGGATAAACACAGTAAGAAATCTGACAACACCAGTCTCTCAAACTTGAGTTTACTATCAAATAAATCAGTTGGACTTAAACCTGGTGTTGTTAGACTTCTTACTGTGCTAATACATGTGACAATAATAAATCAAATTAAGTCAAATCACAGATTTTTGAGCCTGGCTTTTCTGACTATACCAGACTTCTCAGGGGTTGAATGTTGCCCCCCTTCTCCTCCACCCCACTGCCCACCAATGGACGCAGTAAAGTTGGGAGTTCAATAGCTGTTGAAATTTCATTCATTTAAATAAAGTAATTAAATTTTTCAGTGTATGAGCTCCGCTGCTCAGTATTCCCATCATATAGTCCCACGGCGCGAAAAGCTCCCATCGTTTTTACTTTGGGTGGCACAATATGCCACAAAGCTTTCAGCATTACCTTGCTGTTTTTTCTTTCAAACAAGGTACTTCTGGCCTCAGTCTGTTGTTTTGCAACACTCGTAGTGCCACATTATTATTGCAGGGTACTTGCCATTCACAGTGCTCCCTCCACACTCCCAGATCTTTCCCATCACAGAACATGGCGATCCTCCTTTCGATGTTGTTTCTCCAAAATCTTTGTTTAAATGTTGGTTCCTTCCTTGGCTGCTACGGATATCTGGCACCCTTCCATCGCCAGCTTGGTGCAGTGATGTGTTTATCTTCTTACTACTTTTCGGATGTCTGCAGAACAGATTGATGATATTTGTATTTTTTTTTAATTTCGCTGGAAATCTGCTTGCGTGGTTCCCGACCTCCTCTTGCCACTTTGTTTTGTGGTGTTTTTAAAGCACAGACCACAAAGAAACAACGGTTTTATTGGAAAGGTGTTTACTCCACTGGCTGTTCAGATAGGCTGTCCATTTGCTTGCACGAGCAGCTAATGATATCATCAATGTTTGAAGTTCGAAGTTTATTTCGTCGTGTCACAAGAATTTACATTAACACTGCAATGAAATTATTGTGAAAATCTCCTAGACGTCACACTCCGAGCCTGTTCAGGTACACTGAGGGAGAATTTACCATGGCCAATACACTTAACCAGCATGTCTTTCAGACTATGGAAGGAAATCAGAGCACCAGGAAGAAACCCATGTAGATACTAGAAGAACATGCAGACTCTGCACAGACAGTGACCCAAGCCAGGAATCGAACCGATGTCCCTGGTGCTTTGAGGCAGCAGTGCTAACCACTGTGCCACCATGACAATATGATCTGATTCTTAAAATGATCTTGTTCTAGCTAGGAACAAACGGGCAGGTTGTAGAGGTCCATGGAAAACTAAGGGCCCGTGAAGTGCTTGGGGAAGTCATTAATTTGCAGGGTGGAAATGTCCAATTTCAGGGGTTTATTCACGGCGTCAGGAAGAAGTAATTTTGTTTCTCCTGGCCCAAATACAGCGCTAGAAAATCACTTACCACTTCTGTGTAAGAGACCTCAGCTCCCTATAGCTGCCAGATTTCCTGAGGCCTGGATGTCCAACGTTGGAGTTGGAGCAGGGTGAAATCTGAAGCACTAGCCTAATTAAAATATGTAAATGAGGCATCCAATTCCAGGAAATACTTTAGTCGTTGTATATCAGGCTAATGATGTAAAGATGCCGGCGTTGGACAGGGGTAGTAAGAACTCAGTAAGAATTTAGCAACACCAATTTTAAATCCAACCGATTTATTTGATAATAAAATTGTGAGCTTTCAACACTCTGTCGTGTCTTCGTCAGGCAAATGCAGTGTTCTGGTCTGCAATAGCACACATCAGCACAGACAGTTCTGATGTGTGCTATTGCAGACCAGAACACTGCATTTGCCTGACGAAGACACGACAGAGTGTTGAAAGCTCGCAATTTTACTATCAAATAAATCGGTTGGATTTTAAATTGGTGTTGCTAAATTCTTACTGAGTTCTATCAGGCTAATGCCAGAGTTGAGGCAAGTGGGCTTTTACATGTTTACCTCTCACCTGATCCCTAACTCACCCATTTCTGGGGAGTGAAAATCCCCTCAGAGGTGCCAGCAGATGTGGCATCACAGAATAAGGATGGGGACCGAGAGTTTAAGAGATGTTACCTAGAGGACAGCAAGCAGGGATGGAATAACAAACAAAGAGCAGTGAACATTGTGGCATTTTGCTTAATTATCTTTGAAGATGGGCGAACATTTATGTAGTGTCTCCCCTCAGGGAATTCAATGTATGATCAGGCAAATAGTCTTGAAGATAGAGTGGTCTACGTTTGCTTAGGCTCATAATTTGATTTTATTATTGATCGTATATCACTGGAGGCATTTTGTGTAACTCATTAAGCACTAAGTGAAAAATGCTAATTTTTGCAGATATGATAATTTTTTTGCTTGGTCTTACTGTAACAGCACACTGCCTGCAGAAGCATAGAATATTTTCAGAGGGATGCATCTCATTTGACTTAATCAGCTATTCCGAAAAACTTTGCTGCCCCAGTTAAATCCATGTTTTGAAACCTTCCAGTTGAAACTCAACTTGCAAAATGTTTTTGTTTACTTGCCGAGCAAGGGGAGCTTGCAGTGTGTTTCACTTCAATGAAGGATTATGAATATTTATAGTGCTAGTGAAATTAAATGCTCCCACGTTTAGGCATTGAAAGGTACGTGTAACAAACTCATTACCATTGCAACATATAATTGCATGTTTGTTAGTGAATATTGAAGAAAGCAATTTGCAAGTGAAATTTTTCACTGAATTAAATTATATGACACCATGCAAGTCACCTTATAGATGAATATATTCATGAAACCGGGACAGAGAGCACAGACGCGGCCATGTGCAGGAAACCTTCACAAACCAAAACAGCAGCAAAGTGAAGCTATCTCTGCCCCTCGTCTACCAGAGTCGAATGTAATGGGCTGATTGGGGTATTGACTGCAGTGCAAAATGAGACACCAACATCGTTCTGCTTATGCACCAACACGTTGGGCAAAAGTGTCTCTACGTTAAATAGGCCAAAATAAAAAGCAAATGAAAATAAATCTAAATTAAATTATTCCTTTTTAAAATGGGTGCAAGGAGCAGAGAGTCCTGGGGCCTTCACATTCATAAAGTTCTGTTGAGTGGCAGGATGAGTAGATGAGACTGGGTTCACAAACAACCATACACCATCTGGACTCAAAACTGAGTTCAACAATTTCAGATCATTAACTCTGTCCCACCCTCTCCATCTTATTCTTCATGTCCTATCTTTCAGACAATGCTAAACATGCTATGTTTAGCCTCTTTGATAGCAAAGCACAAGAGAGTAGCCACGCCGTGAACTAGGTTTCGATTATTTATTAGCATCACAAGTAGGCTTACATTATCACTGCAATGAAATTACTGTGAAAATCCCCAAGTCACCATATCCCAGTGCCTGTTTAGGCACATGAGGGAGAATTTAGCATGGCCAACACACCTAGTAAGTAGTCTGACAACACCAGGTTTAAATCCAACTGATTTATTTGATCAATGCGTTTACCCCAGTCCAACGCCGCATCTCTACATCAACGCACCTATCCAGCATGTCTTTGGGCTATGAGAGGAAACCGGAGCACTAGGAGGAAACCCACACAGATAACGAAAAAAATACGCAGACTCCGCACAGACAATCACCCAAGCTGGGAATTGAACCCAGATCCCTGGCACTGAGGCAGTAGCACTAATCACTATGCCACCATGCCACCCTTACTGAATCAACAAGTCAGAGGTTATTGAGGTAGGTGTTTCTTCATCACAATCTAAAATAGGAGATAGCACCCTGTCAATGTCTGGTGACATCACAGCACATAATGTAGCTAATCACACAGAGATGCATTGCTTTACAAGACACTAATCTCTCCGTTATTCTGTAATTCTCAGCACTCTGAGTAAACCTTTTTCCATATAACAACAATTGTCACTCACACTGCTTTTGTACCTTGAAATCTGTTGTCATGTAATCTTTCCTGCCGTCCAGACCTTCCCTTTTGCTCTTCCTCCTCCTGCCTGCCCTCACATCCCTAGCACCCCACTGCCACCAACCCTTTCACTTGCTTCAAATTCTATTTCTACCTTTCTTCACTTCTGAAGATTTTTGTCCTGGAATGTTAAGTCTGTTTCTCTCTTCACAGATGTGTCAGACTAGCCAAGTTTTCCGAACTTTCATATTTTGTTTTTTCGTAAACAATATATCAAATCAAAAGAGGTGATGCTTTTTTTTCTAAGTAATAGGAAGAATCCCTACAGTGCAGAGGGTCCATTTGGCCTACTGGGTACTGACTCTCTGAAAGAGCATGCTCCTGAACGGTCACCTTATCCCCAGAACCTCATGTATTTACCACGGCCAATCCGTCTAACCTGCCAATTTTTGGAGTGTGATGAGAAACCGGAGCATCCAGATCACCCCCACAATCAAACCCCGGTCACTGGTCCTGTGAGGCAGCAGTGCTAACCATGGTGCCACCCCTAAAACAATTATTTTCACGGTCATCATTAGAATTTTTTTTATATGGAATTCAAATTCCACAATCTGCTGCGATGGGATTTGAACCTGGGCTGCCCAGAATATTACTCTGAGTCTATTAGTCCAGTGACAATACCACTATGCCAATACCTCCCCATCTGTACTATTGTGTTCAAAACTGGGTACTGCATTCTAGGAAGGATGTCAAAGCCTTGGAAAGAGTGCTGAGGAGATTTCGGAGAATGTTTCCGGGGCTGAGGAAATTCAAGGTTACATGAGCACAGGAGAGTCATAGAATCTTACAGTGCAAAAGGAGGCCATTTGGCCCATCGAGTCTGAACCAACCATAACCCCATCCAGGCCCTATCCACACAATCCCATGCATTTACACTAGTTTAGTCCCCCTGACACTAAGGGGCAATTTACCACAACCAATGCACCTAACCCGCACATGTGGGAGGAAACCGGGGCACCCAGAGGAAACCCATGCAGACACAGGCAGAATGTACAAACTCCACACAGACTGTGACCCAACCAGGAATCAAACCTGGGTCTCTGATGTTGTGAGGCTGCAGTGCTAACCACTGTGCCACCGTGCCACCCAGAAGCTGGGATTGTTCTCCTATGTACTGAAAAGGTTAAGGGAGATTTGATGGAGCTATTTGTGATTCGGGTTTGGCAAACGGAGTAATTCATGGCAAATTGTTTCCACCGGCAGGAGAGTGAGTAACCAGCAGAGAATCAAGATTCACCAGTCCAACCAGCTCCCATTGGGAATCCTGACGGTCTGGTGAACGGAGTGTCCAACCTAAAGTGGGATTCCTGCTACACAGTAAACTTATTGTGATATTCCCCACCCACCCTTCTCACCAATTCCCGCCCAGAGTGAGATTATTATGAAAAACCACTAATAAAGGTGTAATTAGCAGGCTTGAATCCCACAATGCACCCAATCCTCTGACAGGAAGTCCATCAGGTGGGCTTTGGTGCAGGTCCTGACAAATGTGGATCTGCCCCTTATTCTTTTTTTTTAAAGCAACACAGCACGGGAAACAGGCCCTTCGGCCCAACGAGCCCGCGCCGCCGTCATACTATATAGTAGCAAATACATTATCCTATTTTAATATTCCTATATAATAATATATATATTATTCCTAATATGGAAAATTTTCACCATAGGGACAATTTGTTACCCAATCAGCCTAAGAACGAATTTTTGGGTTGTGGGAGGAAACCGGAGTGCCCGGAGAAAACCCACGCAACCACGGGGAGAACGCGCAAACTCCCGCAGACACCGGCCCAATTCCAAGTGTCTGCACAGCCACATCGATAGTCTATGAGCTGTCATGGTGCCCTTCAGATGGTCCACATAAAGCACTCATATACGACATGAGGTACCAGGCAACCCATGAATCAACATCCAAGAGCTGTACCCGCACCACCTGCCGAATGCATGCTCAAAGTATGGACCGAATTACTGTGGGGAAAAAAGCCGTAGTTAAACAGTCGTAATATATCCCTCTATATGCATACCGCTCATGTGGCTGTCCAAGAGACCCTTAAACAGCCCCAGCGTGCCTGCTCCCACCACCTTACTCGGCAGTGCATTCCACACCCCCACTACCCTTTGTGTGAAAAACTGCCCTCTAATATTCGTCCTATACATAGCCCCCTCACCCTATGGCCATGACCCCTCGTCCTATCCATTTCTAAAGGCGGAAAGAGTTTACCTCCATTTACTCTATCTATACCCCTTATAATCTTATACACCTCTATGAGATCCCCTCTAAACCGACGTCTTTCAAGGGAAAACAACCCCAGTCTATTTAATCGTTCCTCATAAGACAGTCCTTCCATACCAGGCAGCATCCTGGTAAACCTCCTCTGCACTCTCTCCAAGGACTCCACATCCTTCCGATAGTATGGAGACCAGAACTGGGCGCAGTCTTCCAAGTGAGGCCTAACCAAAGTTGTATACAACTGCAACATCAAACTCCTACTCTTATATTCTATACCCTTTTCTATGAAAGCTAACATACTATACGCCTTCTTTGTCACCTTCTCCACCTGTGAGGCCACCTTCAGAGACTTGTGAACCTGCACCCCCAAGTCTCTCTGCGTCTCTATGCTCCGTATAGTTTTACCTTTTATCCTATAACTCTCTTCTACATTTTTCCGGCCAAAATGCATCACCTCGCATTTATCTGGATTAAATTCCATTTGCCATCTATCTGCCCAGTCTACCAAACTGTCTATGTCCTGTTGTATTGCCTGACACTGCTCTTCTGTACCCGCCAATCCAAGCATCTTGGTGTCATCAGCAAATTTGCTGATCTCACCACCTACCCCTACTTCCAAGTCGTTTATGTAGACCACAAATAGAAGAGGCCCTAGTACTGAGCCTTGTGGCACTCCACTAGTGACAGGCTTCCAGCCGGAAAAAGAGCCTTCCACTACTACCCTCTGTCTCCTCCTCCCGAGCCAGTTCTCGACCCATCTACATACCCGACCCTGTATCCCATGCGCCTTCACCTTCTCTATCAGCCTATTCTCTGATGGTGGGGGAATTCAAAAAGATAAGTGATGTCCTATGGCTCCCTCTGCCATTGCCAGGCTGCAGAGGTAGAGGTTTTGTAAGGGAACTGGGGCTGGGGGAGGGGGGACGCTCAAGTTGGGGAAAAGGGCTCTTTCTTAGGGTGCTCTCCTGAGATGGTGGTGTAATAGCTACATCGGTCTTTGTTGCCTTGGAAAAGGTATTGCTCAATTTCATGATGGTGAATTCTAACTGCAATCTGGGGTAAGATATTCGTTATTTCCTCTATCCTCTGAAACATCTGAAGTGCCCTGGTCACCTTGACTTCCATGCTTCTTGAACACCTGCAAGCCTTCAAAATCCCCACAGCACTCCATTTTGCAATAAGGATGGGCCGCATTGTTAAAAGCCCTCTTAAAATGCTCTTAATAGTTCTAACCTGTCAGGATTTCCTGAAAGATCCCCTTGTGTTCTTTCATCGTCCATAGCTGCTGTGAAACCCCTTTGAAGGGGTAAATAAAGTGGGGTTTCAGGGATAAGGCCTGGGTAGGATTGTTGTTGGTGCAGGCATAATGGGCCAAATGGCCTCCTTCAGCAGTGTAGGCATTCTACAATTCTATAATTCTAATTTCTTTGATGGTTAGGGAATACTATTTTAACATTGGAAGGTTAGAATCAATGCCTGCACCCTTTGAAGTGATTTGATTGATACGTATGGATTAATCACTCCCTCCACTGGCAAAGAGCCTGGTTTGATTTTTTTTAATCCTTCATGTAGATTTTGAAGGCTTCCAGGAGCTGAGATCCCAGTCGATGCTATGCTGCTTCTCTACGCAGACTGCTTCTGGGGTGTTCTCTCTGAGTCTATTACGATGTGATTTTACACATCATACTATGGACGGTGCTACTCTCTACTCCCATGTTAGCATTGTTCCACTGAGCATCTTTTCATTATAATGGCAGGCAGGCACGTAACACAACAAAGGATGAAGGACTTCCTCAGGTGACGTGATCACAGGCTTAGATTTCATGGCAAAATTCCATGCATTCTGAAATTAATCCAATCAGCAAAGTGGTAGATGAGTGAAACACTTGATACTTGTGAAGAGACAAGAGGGGAATATCCAGAAATGAGAGGGAGTAGCAGCAGGGGAGGAGGGAAGAAGTATAGCAGCAAGGGGAAAGGCAACAGTGGGGGGAGAAGAGCAGTTGAGTGGGGGGTGGTCAGAGGCAGCAGTGGGGAGGGGGTGCAGTGCAGGGAGAGGCGGGAGCAGCGGGAGAGCAGTGGCAGCAGCAGGAATGAATGAGACAGCAGCAGGAAAGAGGGGGGCAGCAGCAGGGAGAGGGGAAGCACTAGGAGAGGAGAGAGGCGGCAGCAGCGCATGGGGGTGAGCGGTAGCAGTGGGAGCAGAGAGGGACAGCTGAGGGGGAGGGGGAGAGGTGCAGCAGTGGAGAGGAGGGAGCTGCGGTAGGGTGATAGACAGCAGCGAAGGGAAGAGGGGTGCTGGGGAAGAGGGGCACTTGGGGAAGAGAGCAAGCAGCGGGGGGAGGGAGGTTGTGGGAGGGGGAGGGGAAGAGAAGCAGCGGGAGGAGACCTATTCCCTTGGTATGTGCTGTCATTGGCAAAACTGTTACTCACCTACGACTATCACTTGTTTTTCCTATTGATGCATCTATGAAGGATGGCTTCCTGGGGCTCACCTTCTGCAAGCAGAGGAGGCCAAGTCACCCTGAGTGTCGAGAGTTTAGCAAGCTGAACACTGCTGTCACATTCTCCTTTTCCTTCTCTCCTGTCTAAAAGCAATGAGGCAGATGGTGAGACCACCAGGCCCCACCTCCCTAATGGTGTCCTCGCTGCAGTATCAAAGAGAGACAGGTCCTGAGGATACTCAGCCATGTCATCCCTGATGGCTGCCTGTCAAAGCCCTCGGGCATTCCGGAGAGTCCTGGTATATACCTTGTGTTTACTGCAAGTGAACGTTGCCCAAAATTCCTACCACCACCCCACTCCTGGACTAGTAAATCAGACGATGTATGTTCAAATCCCTGAGAGTTTCAGTTCCATTTTTAAGGTTTCTGGAAATAAAGTACTGGGAGCAGTAAGCTGTCTGTGTGGAGTTTGCACGTTCTCTGCACGGGTTTCCTTCAGGTGCTCCAGTTTCCTCCCACAGTGCAAAGATGTGCACGTTAGGTGAAGACTCTAACTCATGCTAAATTGCTCCTTCCTCTCCAGGATATATATATATTAGATGGATTAGACATGGTAAATGTTTGGAATTGCGGGAGTAGGGTGGGAAGAGAACCTGAATAAGATATATCATAGAAACCCTACAGTGCAGAGAGAGGCCATTCAGCCCATTGAGTCAATACCAACCACAATCCCACCCAAGCCCTACACCCACATCCCTACATATTTTACCCACTAATCCCTCTAATTTACACTCGGGGCACTGTGGGGCAATTTAAGAATGGCCAATCAACCTAACCCGCACATCTTTGGACTTTGGGAGGAAACTGGAGCACCCAAAGGAAAATCATGCAGACACAAGAAGAATGTCCAAACTCCACACAGATAGTGACCCAAGCTGGGAATCGAACCCAGGTTCCTGGAGCTGTGAAGCAGCAGTGCTAACCACTGTACTACCCACTTGCCAGAGAGTTGGTGTAGACTCAAAGGGTCTCTTTCTGCACTACACGGACTCAATGAACATGACCAAGGTATAAACACCATTGCTTCAGTCATGTCCTTTAGAGAAGGAAACCTACGTACTTTGGTGCTCTGGCCTTTTTGTGACTCCAGTCCCCCACAATGAGGTTGATTCTTAACTTCTCTCACTTAGCCTAGCAAGTCACTCAGCTGCACGGAAATTTAGGCGAGTGAGGATGGATAATAATAGACAACGTTGCCAGGACCACCCACGTCCCAAGGATGAATATGTTTTAAAGAATTGCACTGAGGAACTGTTAGTTTTCATAACCTTTATGATCTTTGAATTCTCAGTGGTATTGAGTTATAACTTGGCTCCCCCCTGTCAATAGCAGCCAACTTCCTGCATTGGTAGAATCTGTTTGGAAATCGCAATATTGATAGCGACCTGCCAACTCAGTCGCTCTGTTCTGGCCTGGTGCGGTATGGCATTTAAAAAAAATAAAGGTCACATTCCTTCTTTTTGCTCCATGCATGTCAGGATTTGTAAGAGAAATTACAATTTACTTGCAGGAGTCAAACTTCCATTATCTTGTAATTTTGGACACTGGCCATTGAACAGAGAAGCGTAACACACACATTGCTGGACAAAGGCAGATTTCTACATAAGCTGCAGAATGATTCAAATATGGGGAGGTGCAGACTTTGTACAGTCACTGAAGACATTTGACACATCTAATTAGTGAGGTCTGTTTAAAGTGGCACAGGGCAAGGATGAGTAGAAATACCAGGTTGATACATGAGAGCTGATTTTTCTCCCTGATTCAGGGCATAAGTGATTTCTCTGTCATTTCATCCTCCCACGTTAAAGTGGCAGAACATAACTGATGTTCCGTGAGGTCAGTGAGGTAATTAGATGCAACGCAGCATTGTAGTGTAGTGAAATAAGAACAAAAAATGCTGGATAACATTTTTATGTTCTTATTATGTTCTTATAAGCTCAGCAGGTCTGGCAGCATCTGTGGAGAGAGAAAGAGTTAAAGTGTCAAATCGGTATAACTCTTCTACAGAGCAGCACAGATACTGCCAGACCTGTTGAGTTTATCCAGCATTTGCTGTTGCTATTTCAGATTTTAAGTATCCACAGTATTTTGCTTCAATGTTGTTGTTAGGTAGAGCTCATGTTTGAGTTTATAATTCAACATAATGCAGGTTCAAAACTCATTGTGGAATTTTAAGAATTTCTATTCATTTTTTTAACCTTCTCAAGAGGCTAAGAAAATTTGGTATGTCCACTACAACTTTCACCAACTTTTACAGATGCACCATAGAAAGTATTCTTTCTGGTTGTATCACAGCTTGGTATGTCTCCTGCTCTATCCAAAACCACAAGAAACTACAAACGGTTGTGTATGCAGCCCAGTCCATCATGCAAACCAGCTTCCCATCCATTGACTCTATCTACACTTCCCATTGCCTTGGGAAAGCAGACAACATAATCAAAAACTGCACTCTGGACATACCCTCTTCCAGCTTCTTCTGTCAGGAAAATCATAAAAAATATCTGGAACCACATACCAACCAACTCAAGGACAGCTTCTTCCCTGCTGCAATCAGACCTTTGAACGGACTCATCGTAGATTAAGTTGATCTTTGTCTACACCCTAGCAATTACTATATTCTGCACTCTATTCTTCCCTATAAGCAATAGGCTTTGTCAGTGTAGCACGCACAAAATAATATTTTTCACTGTATACTAATATTTGTGACAATAATAAATCAAATCAAAAATAATATCCCAACTGATACGTTGATATCCACCAGTGAATGTCGATGTTCAATCAAAAGTAAGAGTTAAATTGTAAGGACAGATTGCATAGAATAGACTTGAATTCCTTGGGTCATAGATTATAGTAATGGTGTTTAGAGTGATTGAAGGGCTAATTGTGGGAAACAATTTCCTCTGGTGAGGAATCCAGAACAAGGGCCTATATTTTCATACTCAAGATGGCTAGTGGAAGTCAAGAAATCATTCATAGCTTTCTTCATGTTGAAAAAAATATCAGTTCATGGTAAGTCCATAGAAGTGTTAATTACGCAGATCCTTTAAAGTATCAACAAAAAATCCACACACTCTTGAAACCACTTAACTTAGGTAAACCAATATGCTGAATTTTTCAGCTCTTTCTAATTGATTTCAGATCTCCAGCATCTGTAGCATTTTGCTTTTATTCTAATGATTTCTCTGGAGTGGTTCCAATCCACAGAAAAAACCAGGTAACTGAGGTGAGGAGAAATTTCTCCATCCAGAGAGCAGTCAATCTGTGGAATTCACTCACATAGAAAGCAGTTGAGGCCAAACAATTTTTCAGGAAGCAGTTAGATATGTCATTGGGGTGAAGGGGATCAAAGGAATGGGGGGGCGGTGGAGGAAGGCAGGATCAGGCTATTGAATTGGATGATCGGCCATAATCATAATAAATGGCGGAGCAGGATTAAAGGCCAAATGGCCTACTCCTCCTATTTTCTATGCTTCAATGACCCTCTAGCAGCCATCTTTGTATTCACCTTTGAAATATTAAAAGAAGTTTGAAGTTCATAAATAGAGACATGACAGTATAATCTTAATATTTGAACCAGTTTCTAAATGTCCAGAACACTAACAATCCCATGCCAACGCTATAGTTAAGAAAGCCCATCAAAGCCTTTACTTTCTTAGAAGGCTAAGGAAATTTGGCATGTCCACTACAAGTCTCACCAATTTTTACAGATGCACTATAGAAACTATTCTATACAGATGTATCGCAGTTTGGTATGGCTCCTTCTTTGTCCAAGACCGCAAGAAACTATAAAGGGTTGTGAACATAGCCCAGTCCATCACACTAACCAATCTCCCATCCGTTTTACTCTGTCTACACTTCCCACTGCCTTGGAAAAGCAGCCAGCATAATCAAGGATCCCACGTACCCTGGCCATATTCTTTTTCACCTTCTTCTGTTGGGAAAAAGATATAAAAGTTTCAGATCACATACCAACCGACTCCAGAAGAGCTTCTTCCCTGCTACCATCGGACTATTGAATGGACTTATCACATATTAAGTTGATCTTTCTCTACACCCTAGCTATGACAATAACACTATACTCTGCATCGTCTCCTTTCCTTCTCGATGAACAATATGCTTTGTCTGGATAGTGCGCAAGAAACAATACTTTTCACTGTATTCCAATACATGTGGCAATAATAAATCAAATCTGATCAAATAGACATTTGTGGGGTGGTGTTAAAGCAACACTCCTTCAAACAAAGGATGTTGGAAATCTAAAGCTCTCCCACACAAAGCTGTTGAGATTGAGAGTCCTTTGAAAATCTCACAGCTGAGACCAATTCATTTTTGTTAGGAAAAAGTTTTAAGAAATATGGATCCAAGGCAGACAAAAGGAATTAAGATACAGATCAGCTCTGATCTAACTAAATGGCAGAGCATACTAGAGAGCTGAGTGATCTACATAATTCCACTTTGGCACTAATTTTGTTGCCTCTGGACTTTCCTCTGAAATCTCTGCAAAATGCAACTTTCTGAGGGCATTAGGGGATAGGGAATTAATACTTCACCTGCAACACTCACGCCCCAAGAATGAACAATAAAAAGGTCATGCCATTCCTCTGCCCCAGTACTAGAAATTACCAGCTGATTTTTTCACAATTATTTTCAGGATATCATTATTTCCATTTCAAGCGAAATCAAGCTCATTTTTCTTTAAAACTGACTGCGTACTGATCATTGCGTGAGACAGTTGCGTCTGCTGGATCAATAACCAATTATATTCCCCAAACAACTCTGTAATGATCTTTAACACATTGTATTACCTTCACGTGTTATGCATTTCTCTCTCTCTCTCTCTCTCTCTCTATTAATGGATTGGAGGCTGAAGATACAACTTCACATTTGAGTCAAAATGTTCTTTTGGACAGGTTTCATTTTCCTTTCAGAAATGGCAGTGCGATGGGTTTGAGATGGACTGCATTACGTTGCCTTGCCCCAAGTCACCAACCAATATTCGTTGCATACAGGGAAAAGGGTGAGTTAGAACCTCAAAGTTGTGTATTATTTGTGTGACTAATTGAGAAAGTGAGGGGGCATGGGATCCAAGGGGACATTGCTTTATGGATCCAGAACCGGTTTGCCCACAGAAGGCAAAGCATGGTTGTGGATGGGTCTTTTTCTGCATGGAGGTTAGTCACCAGTGGAGTGCCTTAGGGATCTGTTCTGGGACCCTTGCTTTTTGTGATTTTTATAAATGACCTGGATGAGGAAGTGGAGGGACAGGTTGGTAAGGTTACCGATGACACAAAGGTTGGAGGTGTTATGGATAGTTTGGGGGGATGTCAAAAGTTGCCAGGAGACACAGATAGAACATAGAACATTACAGCACAGAACAGGCCCTTCGGCCTTCGATGTTGCGCCGACCAATATAAAAAGCAATGACCCTCCAAACTAAACCATTCCCTTCTCTTCCATATACTTATCAACTAACCTCTTAACCGCCACCAAACTTGGCGCATCTACAACTGCTACAGGCAGGGCATTCCACTCCCGAACCACCCTTTGGGTAAAGAACCTACCTCTGATATCCGTCCTATAACTATCACCCCTTAATTTAAAGCTGTGTCCCCTCGTGCTAGCTTTCTCCATCCTAGGAAAAAGGCTATCACTGTCCACCTATCTAAACCTCTAATCATCTTATATGTTTCGATTAGGTCCCCTCTTAGCCGCCTCCTTTCTAACGAAAACAAGCTCAAATCCCTCAGCCTCTCTTCATAAGACCTGCCCTCCATACCAGGCAACATCCTGGTAAACCTCCTCTGTACCCTCTCCAATGCCTCCACATCTTTCTTATAATGTGGGGACCAGAACGGCACACAATACTCCAAGTGCGGCCGCACAAGAGTTTTGTACAGTTGAAACATGACGTTGCGGCTCCGAAATTCAATCCCCCTACCAATAAAAGCTAAGACTCCATATGCCTTCTTAACAACCTTATCGACTTGACTGCCTACTTTCAGGGATCTATGCACAAATACACCAAGATCCCTCTGTTCATCAACACGATAGGATGCAAGACTGGTCAGAGAAGTGGCAGATGGAATTCAACCCAGATAAGTGTCTGGTGGTTCATTTTGGCAGGTCAAATGGGATGACGGAATATAATATCAAGGTACGACGCTAAGCAGTGTGGAAGATCAGAAGGATCTTGGGATCTGGATTCATAGGACACTCAAATCAGCTTTGCAGGTAGAGGATGTGGTTAAGAAGGGTATGGGGTACTGGCCTTCATCAATCGACGAATTGAGTTTAGGAGTCGGGAGATAATACTGCAGCTGTATATGGAGTACTGTGCTCAGTTCTGGTCACCTCATTACAGGAAGGATTATGGAAACCATAGAAAGGGTGCAGAGGACATTTACAAGGATGTTGCCTGGATTAGATGATATGCCTTATGAGGATAGGTTGAGAGAGCTCGGTCTTTTCTCCTTACAGAGACGCAGGATGAGAGGTGACCTGACAGAGGCATATAAGATGTTGAGAGGTATTGATCGAGTGGATTCTCAGAGGCTTTTTCCCAGGGCTGAAATGGCTGCCACAAGAGGATACAGGTGTAGGGTGCTGGGGAGTAGGTAAAGAGATGTCAGGGTAAGTTTTTCACTCAGAGTGGTGGGTGCATAGAATGGGCTGCTGGTAATGATGGTGGAATCAGATTCAATAGGGTCTTTTAAGAGACTTCTGGATAAGTACAAGGTACTTAGTAAGATAATTGAGTGTCATAGGACACTCAAATCAGCTTTGCAGGTAGAGGATGTGGTTAAGAAGGGTATGGGTTACTGGCCTTCATCAATCGACAAATTGAGTTTAGGAGTCGGGAGATAATACTGCAGCTGTATATGGAGTCACCTCGGTCACCAGTGGAGTGCCCCAGGGATCTGATCTAGGACCCTTGCTGTTTGTCATTTTCATAAATGACCTGGATGAGGAAGTGGAGGGATGGGTGAGTAAGTTCGCCGATGACACGAAGGTCGGTGGTGTTGTGGCTGGTCTGGAGGGATGTCAGAAGTTGCAGCATGACATCGACAGGATGCAAGACGGGGCGGAGAAGTGGCAGATGGACTTCAACGCGGATAAATGTGTTGTGGTCCATTTTGGCAGATCCAACGGGATGAATGAGTACACTATCAAAGGTAGGAGTCTTAGCTGTGTGGAAGAGCAGAGGGATCTTGGGGTCCGGGTCCATAAGACTCTCAAGACCTCCATCCCAGGTGGAGGATGTGGTTAAGAAAGCTTATGGTGTACTGGCCTTCATTCATCGAGGGATTGAGTTCAGGAGTCAGGAGGTAATGCTGCATCTTTATAGGACCCTTGTCAGACCACACTTGGAGTACTGTGCGCAGTTCTGGTCGCCTCACTATAGGAAGGACGTGGAAGCTATTGCAAGGGTGCAAAGGAGATTTACAAGGATGTTGCCTGGATTGGGAGGCATGCCGTATGAAGACAGGTTGAGGGAGCTGGGACTGTTCTCCCTGGAGAGACGAAGGTTGAGAGGTGACCTGATAGAGGTTTACAAGATGTTGAGAGGAATAGATAGGGTGGACTCTCAAAGACTATTTCCCAGGGCTGAAATGGTCACGACGAGAGGGCACAGATTTAAGGTGCAGGGAAGCAAGTACAGAGGGGATGCTGGGGAAAGTTTTTCACTCAGAGGGTGGTGAGTGAATGGAATCGGCTGCCGTCGGTGGTGGTCGAGGCGAACTCGCTGGGGTCTTTTAAAAGACTTCTGGATGAGTATATGGGATCCAATGGGATTGGGGGGTTATAGATAGGTCTATGGCTGGGTAGGTTTTGATGTGTTCGGCACAACTTGTGGGCCAAAGGGCCTGTTTGTGCTGTAGTGTTCTATGTTCTATAGAGAGTTATAGATAAGCCTATTAAGTAGAGAGGGATATGTTCGGTGCAACTTGTGAGCCGAAGGGCCTGTTTGTGCTGTAGTTTTTCTATGTTCTATTTTTCTCCTTACAATTTAAATACTTCCTCAAGCCGGGATCATACATGCACATTATTATGGAGTAGATTGTGACCAATCAAAGGCAATTACTGTTGCTCCATATATTTTACAGAGAGGTGAATGTTCAGAATTCCCATTTTCAGAAATTGGTCTCTCCACACAGAAGATGGCAAAAAGCTTTGCTTGTGACCCATAGAATTCTTACAGTGCAGAAGGAGGCCATTTAGCCTTTCAAGCTAGGAAGGGGAGAGACACCAAGTCTGATTGTAGTGGTGGGGAGGGGTGGGGGTGGCGGTAATGAGACAATTTACTTACCCTGCTTAAGCAAAAAAGATCATTCGTTCTCTTCTGACACTGCTACCCTGTCCTCTTCTGGACTGTGTTTGCACTGAACAAGGTTGCTTCTGCATCCGAGGCTGATGACCTAGCAGGAAGGTCTTCTCCTGAAGGGTGGGTAAAGTGCATTCTGCTTCAGGACCCTTTCCGAAAAGTGAGGTGCAGTCTTCTTGGCTGCAGTCCTCTGGAGTCACTCTGGAACAATCTTGGAGAGCTGTTTATATATGGAGCTCCCCAGGCCTTGCAGCGATTAAATCATGGCAGGTTCTGCAAATCAGATGGAACACGATATTCCTCACGTGGGCATAAAAATGATCACTAATGAGGCATAATATTTGGTCCAAAATCCATTGGCAGGAATCACTCCGTCTTTGCACCAAAAGCAACACTGTCATTTTTTGGTAAGATTCTGCCCCAACATGTTTCAGTAAAATCACCCCTCCATCTTCTGAACTCCAATGTCTACAGACCCAACTTGTTCAAACTTTCAAAGAAAGAAAAGCCCTTTATCCCAGGAAGAAGTGAAGTGAATGCTGATAAATGATGTTGCCAAGACTTGCTGAGCTTTTGTAGCATTTTCTGTTTCTATTTCAGATTTCCAACAGCTGTAACATTTTTCATTTGTTCTGTACCTTCCCGAAAGGGTTTCATTAGCTGTGAATGCTTTGAGACGTCCTAAAGTTGTGGAACTTGCAAGATAAATGCAAGTTCTCTCTTTCAAATGGACGTAGCTTGCAGTCAGAAGAGGGTGAAAATTCACCTTGGATTTGATTATGTTGCTCAGAAATTAAGGGTGGCACGATGGCACAGTGATGAGCACTGCTGCCTGATTGTGCCAGAGACCTGGGTTCAATTTCTAACTTGGATCACTGTCTGTGTGGAGTCTGCACGTTCTCCCGTGTTGTGTGGGGTTCCTCCAGCTCCCACAGCCCGTAGGATATGCTGATTAGGTGCACTGGCCATGTTAAATTCTCCCTCAGAGTGTAGAGACTAGAGGATTTTCACAGTAACTTCATTGCAAAGTAAGCCTGCTTGTGACATTGATAAGTACATTTTAAACTTTACATAATTGCCTGGAGTAAACCATGATTGAATGATGTGGAAAATTGTGATAATCCTTGGATAAGTGACGTTGGCAGATGGATGCTGATGGTCCAGTTCAAGATTAGTCCCAAGTCCTGTTCACGAACTGAAACAGGGTTGGTGAAATGGAGTCATGGTGAAATTCATGTTGATTGTGTTTCTTTCCTGATGATGTGCTATTTGAGATTTGTGAGTTGAGATTTAAAATCTCAACTGTTAAAATGATCATCATGTTGATGATAGCCATTCCATCAAGTAAGTATTATGGCATTTCTACCCACTCAACTGATAAATCTGTTCTTCACACTGGCTATTGATTTACAGGCTCCTTGGGACAAGAGTGATGACTTGCTCCAGGCTATTGGTTTTTTTATATGAAATGTGGTTTATTTTTGCAATGAGATAAAGCCCTCAATCCACTGTGTCGAATGTACAATAAGACAATGCTATTCCTTCATAGGGTTAATAAAATACTCTTATAGGTCACAGCCAATGCATTCCAGGCTTATTATTTCAAGCTGCCATTGACTCTTGAATCCTGGTTTTAACTCACAATAAGGGAGCAGCTAGTAAAACATCCATCCGTTGCACTCTGTCCACCTGGATTTTAACTTTAGGCCTCATTAGCATCTCTCAACACTAAATCCCACCCTCTACATTGAATGGGAAGATATCCAGTGTCACGGGAAGCTCACACAAACTGTCCCAGGAAACTCTGGGCTAAGGGAAATATGAAAATCTGAGATGTGAGGAAGGAAAGCCCAAAGCAAGGGAAGAAAACAGGATCCTTGAGGACCGAGAAGAGTACTCCTATACCTCCTGGTTCAAAATAAATCATTCTAGGAAGGGAGAAATTACAGCTCAGTGTCACTGCAGCATTTTCTGCATTGGAGGCTGTGTGTGGACTGGGTAATGTCCCTGCCTCTGAGCCAGAAGCTGCAGGTTTGAGTCCATCCCAGGACTTAACGGCCAAAGAAAGTGTTCATAATATAGTCACAGTTTGAGTATGGCAACCTGCAAATCCCTCCAAACGCACTAATGGTAAGAGCGGGAGAGATTTCTGGTCAGCCACACTTGATGTGACATGGTGCCCCCTCAAGCTATAAGACCCTGGTGACAGGTTACTGACCTGTTTCAGGAATTATTAAAAGTTTAGTTTATAAAGTTTATTTATTTGTGTCACATGTGGATTGTATTAATGCTGCAATGAAGTTACTGTGAAAATCCCCTTGTCACCACACTCTGGCACTTGTTCAGAGGAAGAATTTAGCACAATGCACCTAACCAGCACACCTTCTGGACTGTGGGAGAAAACCGAAGCATCTGGAGGAAACCCACACAAACACAGGGAGAATGTGTAGACTCTGCACGCGCAGACATGCGGATTCTGCACAGATAGTGACCCAAGCCAGGAATTGAACCAAGGTCCTTGGCTAACCACTGTGCTTGTACTAGCAATGGAAACAGATGAAAGTCTGACTTAGTGCACCACTAGGTTCAGGAAGAAACTTGAATGGGAATTTTCAGCATTAAACTATATCTATGCTTTAAAAATTATATTGCTGATTTAAGTACTTTGCAATACGCTGAGGCTATGAAAAGTGCTGTTTTTTTTAAGCACCTGATGCAGGGAACCCTTCCACTGGAATCTTGCAGTCCTGAGGTTTTATTGGGGCTCAGGGTGCCTGTGAAGCTGGTAAACTCTGAAGTAAGATACAGTGACCTCCACAAGGATGGTTGTGGGTTTGATAGATAGGGCTCCAGCATGCTGGCCTGGGCACTTGTGGATAAGTTTGTTTTTACTCAGTTATCAGATCACCTCCAGAAAAGGAACTGAGTCAAAAGAGGTAGTGTTAGCTTATACAGCCTTCCCATCCTGCATCTCATCTGGGGGTTGGCCAGCTGCCATAATCCCAGTTACTATGGGCAACTAAATGCTGGAGATACATTCAAAGTAGCACTTCGGACCACTTGTCACGTGGCAATGAAGTGTCCTCCCATTGACTCTGGGAACTTTGGTAGGATCAGCAATAGAAGGCAACACATGGATATTTGGCACCAAAATCCTTTCACTTCAGAGGTTAGGATTTGAATGAAGTCCAGAAAGATGGAGATAGAAGAGAAAACATTGAGTTTCCCTAAATGAATAGAGTTCTGACTGAGGGTAACACAATGGCTCCAGTCCCATTAGGCACATCTCAAGACTGTCTGCTTTTCCATTTTCATGATGTGCACCGTGGATAGGTCCATTGTACAGCTAACACATTACTGTGGTTGGATAGGTAAATGTAGCCATTTAAGGTCAAGGTAGGATTAAGATGCTTGGTCCATAAGCATTAATGTTCAACAAGTAAAATATTTAATATTGGCAAAGATAAACATTAGGAATGCTTCAGAGCTTAGAACTTACATTACTAAATCAATAATTTATCATATTTATAAGACTGTATAATATATTACATTAATAAGATTTCATCCTTCCAGGCAGATTCGCTGTGTATTGTCTTCAATGACATGTGTCCCAGAGTTGCTGCCAGTCAGTTAGGAAGAGGGACAAGAATAATCGTGAAAGTAGAAATAGTCAGATCACATCATTATTTTTCACTTCAACTTCCCAATATTTAAATGAAAAGCTTCACTTGTCTGTTCTATTCTATTCCTTCTCTGAAAGCTGTTTAAAAATCAAAGAACTGTGATATGTAAGTGTGGGTAGCAGGAAAGGCAGCATTTGGTTCATTGTAACATCAAGGGGCCGAAGCAAAATAGAACTCAATCATTCCATTGGTTGGAATCATTAACGGAGAATGTTGCGATTGTTGGAGGTCAATCATCTCAGCTCCAGGATATCCCTCGGGGAGTGCCCGAGGTCCAACTGCCTTCAGTAGCTTCATCAATGAGCTTCATTTAATCAAAAGATTAGGAGTGAGGGTGTTCGCTGATGATTACATAATGCAGAATGTCATTCATATTTTCTCAGATAATGAAACAATATGTGTTCACATTTAGCAAGACCTGGATAACTTTCAGAAGTGGACTGATAAGTAACAAGTAACATCCTTGCCACACGATAACCATCTCCAACAAGAGATAACTTAAAACAACATCCTTGATAAATTCCCATCATCAACATCCTGGGGGATGCCATTAATCAGAAGTTTAACTGGACCAACTACAAGAGCAAATCAGAAGCTGAGAAATCAGCAACAACTACCTCACAGTTGAGCTTTCCAAAGCCTGTTCCCCGTTTATCTACGTTTGGAATAGAGATAGCATCTGGATCAAAGAAGAACAGATTAGATTTTGGCAAAGATGCCAATCTATATCCAGATCCTGGAATTCTTTAAAGAATCCATTAATTTTGAGAGATGGGGCAAATTGACTTTTTGTTTAGAATGTTGTGCTTTATTTCAAATGTTATAGGACACTATGAATTGCCACAGATGCTGTGGTGGAATTTGTCAAAATGCAGAGTTTGCAGAGCAGGTTGTTGGATGTGGATTGCTCTGAAGTTTCCTCAACAATACAGGAGCTCTTAGTAAAAATATCTTTCTTTTTTGCTTTGTGGCTGCAGAGCATAAATCAGGCTGGATGAAACCTAAAGTAAAAACTGCACGGTGCAGGTACATTCTTTAATGCCCTCTTCCCTTGGTACCTTTATTACTCACACATTATGAGCCAGAGTACATCCAGTCTGTGAGGTGACAGAAATGCTTAACCCTTAAACTGTCTATAGATTTTGGACAATTTTGGTCTTTATGGGCTAATCATTTGTAGGTTTCTCATATGTGGCACATACAGAGTAACTGTGTTACTGGAATATTACCTTAAACAATTGTGGCGTAAACATTTTCATTATTATTCATGTTTCTACCCCTTTAGCCTTTTCCTTTGATTTCTTTCTTTATCATTAACTTCCTCTCATTTTCCCTTCCAATTTACTTCAACCACTCCCTGACTGATGAAGGAGCAGTGCTCCGAAAGCTCGTGATACCAAATAGACCTGTTGGACTTTAAGCTGGTGTTGTGAGACTTCTTACTGTGCCCACCCCAGTCCAACACTGGCAACTCCACATCATGACTTCCTGGACATTTAATGCTTTTTCCTTCTGCTGTATAACCTTCAATTTTCCTTCCTCCCTTTTTCAATAATGGATTCCCTGAAAACTAACTTTGAAGCATCCATTCAGCAGTCAAACAAAAGCCAATATTAAGAAGGTCTTTCAGAAGCACTTCTAAGCCAGGGAGTGCTGTCGGCAGAATTGCTCATCCATGCCGCCTTCAGCCTAATGTCAGGCAGGTAAGTGAATTCACTTGTGTTGTTTGAAGATTTAATATAAATTCCATCAATGCAGTGATTCATTTGACTGGTCCAAAGGATGCCTCAAAACAGAGAGACTTCCATTTATGCAATGTCTTAAATTGTGCCTCAGTTATGATAGAAATGTTCTGAAAAGATAAAGAACGACTTCAGCATTCAGTACCTTTCATGACCTCAGTATTTTGCAGAAGTCCAGTTGCTGTTGTAATGCAGGAAATTAATTATTTGAGAATGTAGCGATTAGAATCATAGAAAATTACAGCTCAGAAACCAGGCCTTTTAGCTCTTCTTGTCTATGCTGATTACTGTTAGATCTCGGCAATACCAGCAGCCACGTTGAACAAATGAAAATCCCTCACACAGTAATATGCAATGTGACCAGTTAATTTGCTTCCCAAGGAGCTGGAACAATGTTGGCCAGAACACCAAAGTGCGTTCTCAAATCTGAGGTCTTTAACATCCTGAGCCACTGAAACAGGCAGATGGGACCTCCAAAGTGTTGACTTGGCTGCACTTTCAACCTTCTGGAGTGAAGCTTTTGAATCAGAGGAGAAGGTTTTTTTTTTAAATCTTGCTACCGGGATGTGGCCAATGCTGGGTAGGTTGCACTCATTGCCCATCTGGTAGATGTTGTGAACACAGTAGCAAGTGGCCCTCCAGAGCTACTGTGGCTACTTTGATACACAATGGAGTAAGGTGGGGAGCCCCAGAGACCATGAAGACATGGTCGCAGATTGGCAAGTCCTGTTGGTGTTTGACTTGGAGAGAAAATTGGAAGTGATGGTGTTTCCATGACACTGCTGCTTTTGTTGTTCTCAATGGTACAGTTGGTGGAAAGGGGAGGTGTTATCAGAAGCTTGGTGCATTGCCAAGCTGGCAGAACCTCTGAAGGAAAATGGTTGCGGCACATGGGGTGTTTTGGTTTGAGATCCAACAGTAAAAATCCATGATATTTTGATATTCTTGTACATTAGAATGACAGTCATCTGACTAATAGTGGCAGCATCAGATTTTGCGGACAATGCAAAAATGATTTCAAAGGTGTTGCACTGTGAGAATTTATTGTTAATATGATTCCAAAACAGAAAACAATCCACACCCAAACTGTTTAAAGCAGGTTATTCTGTTTTGCAGGTGAGCGATTCAATGAAGAAGTTGATTTTTTTTTAAATCCTTTGAGCAATTTATTTAATTGACAGCATAACTTTGAGTGTTTGGGATCAGTCTGGCATTCCTGTTGAAGCCATTGTGGACATCATAAGAAAGAAAGAGATTCCATAGTAAATTAGCTGTGAATCTCTGACTTAAGGCCAAGAACCTTCAATTGCATTAATTTTTAACAAGAGGAAAAGACTATTTCTCTATTTATTTTAGATTCCGAAAATGAAAGTTAAGTCCAAATATTATTGTACATCTAATATTAGTATTTTGCTGGTGTTCACTTGTCCTCCCTTCTAGGTACAAGTTCAGAAATAATTCAGATGGCAATTGGAATGTTAGCCTTTAACTCAAAGAGTGGGAGATCTGTATTGAGATCTAGTGAGACTCCATCTGGTGTTTTACATTCAATTCTGCCTCACAGGAAGGATATACTGGCCATGGATCAAACATAGTGCAGATCCATTGGGATGATGATTGAGCTAAGGAGATTCAATGATGAGCACAGATTGCATAAACCAGGCTGGGATTCCCTTGGATATGGAAGGTTAAGAGGATATCTAAATAAGGTATATCAGATGGATAAAGGAGTTGACAGGGCAGGTCTTCTTCTGTGTTATAATTGTCATGATGATGTGTGAATTTGTAATATTATTCTTTAATTTCATCAGCTAGTCAGACATTTGACTTTTTCAAAAGGAATTTTGAAACAAGCAAAGTTATTGTGTTAAGATAGATGCCACAGGTCACCTGACACATCTGCTGTTACAAATTGGTAAGTTTCCATTGTAGATTACAATTAGGATGTCATAATAGTCTTGCCAAGGTCATCTTCCATCACCATAGTTCTTTATTTACAAAATGGTAAAGAACAGCATCCACAGCTTACAGAACACAAGTCCAAGCCCTGAGAACTACAGAACAATGGTGCACATTGATGTAGTGGGTTTTAAGGCCCAGCTCCTTGTTTCCCATTGGGTGAACCCTCGCTCAATAGGGGAGCTCATACTCTACAAAGTGCACAGAGGTTGAGGATTTCCCATGTCCCTTCTAACCACTGTAACAGGTTTGCCAATGCAAACCTCCGATGGAATTTCATATCTGCTGATATCAAGAGTTACTTCAAAGGTGAACTGAAACTTATAATTGGCTCTTACCATTTACATTTCTATAAAGCTATCTTTCAGGCTACAATGACACATGTTCATGACTTTGTCAGGAACACAAAGAAAGGAGAAATTGCACAGGTGCCAGCAGCTCTCTGCTTTCTGGGCAGACTGCCTTCTGCCCAAGAAAGGACTCCACATGCTGGGGTGATTCCCACTTTCAGTCCCAATTGGTTCCCCAAGCCAATTGACCCTTACTCTGCTGTGTTGCCCTTAAAGGAACAATGGCTACAATCATCATATTGGCAGAGACAGAAAGACCGCCAGGACAATGGCCACATAGAAAATAAGTTCTTCCTAACTCAACATGTGGAAGAATTGCCCATTCAGAGGGAATGTCTGAAACAAGAAATCAATCATCTAGGCTACAACACAATATCTGAGGTCAGTAATACCCATCATTGAGAAAGAAATCATGTTACTAGAATCACCATTTTGAAATATCTTCCATTACAGCACACTGCTTGCTTTTGGCAGATCTGAGAAGAAGTCTGTAAATGGAACAGTAACACTATATCTCTCTCTTTTCTCTCATGTCCGGAGCCCTATATCTGCTACATTGTGGAATCCATCACAGAGCTTGACAATTTCAATTGAAAGGGACCTCAAGTCAAATGGCATGGACTTTGTAAATGATGGATTATGGTTATAAAAAATACTGTCTCCAGAAATTGCAATTTTCATCAGCCTCAACCTCACTGGAATTTGAAGACCACCATAACAAATTGCCTCATACATGACTAACACTGCATCATACATGACCAATACTGATGGACTCATAAGCTGTGGATTCTTTTTTTTTTGTCCTTTTTATCATTGAATCTTAATTTTTCCAAATGTGTAATTCTGTATGTTGCGTGTGTGTGACTTGCAATGGTCAGGGTATGGGTTAATCTTTATAAATAACTTTGTTTTTACCCAGGTGGGTATTTAGCACAATAAAAATGACCTGTTTTAATCTAAACTCAAGAAAGCCCACAGGACTGAGAGTTTTGTAGTCAGCACATAAATGATTAAATTAAATGATTAAACATTGAATGAATATCTCATCCATATAAATTACAAAAAAACCTTGTTACCATCAATCCCACGAGGCCTGGGAAAGAAAGATCTGATCTTAACATATGTCCTCACTAGTCAGAAGATAATTCACACATGGAATCTGAGTCTCTGTGGCAACATACAAGTTGTTGTCCAAGAGCTATGGGTAGCAATGGTAGAGACTAAAATAATTTTTCCACCACGTGGATGGCCAGGAATCTCTCCCATTTTATTGCCAGCTATTAGCATGTATTGGAAGAATTTGCAGGTTGATATTGAACCTCTTTGGTCGCATTATGACCAAACATTCCTTAGTCATCAGATCTTGGGATGGGACTCAAAGCCAAAACCTCTAGTTACCCAACTGCCACAAGATCTACCTCAATAGTATTAATAGAAAAAAAACTCTTTCCTCATCTAGTACAAACAACAAAGAAAATTACAGCACAGGAACAGGCCCTTCAGCCCTCCAAGCCTGCATTGACCATGTTATCCAACTGAACTAAAACCTCCTAATCTTCCAGGAACCATATCCCTCTATCCTCATCTCATTCATGTACTTGTCAAGATGCCCCTTAAAAGAATCCACTTCCACTACGTCCCCAGCAAGAAGTCCCAGACACCCACCACCCTCTGTGTAAAAAAAAAAATCTGCCTCGTTCATCTCCTTTAAAGCTAGCCCCTTGCACCTTAAACCTGTGCCCCCTAGTAATGGACTCTTTCACTCTAAGAAAAAGCTTCTGACTGACCACTCTGTCCATGCCTCTCATAAACCTGTAGACTTCTATCAGGTTAACCCTCAACCTCCATTGTTCCAGTGAGAATAAACCAAGTTTCTCCAACCGCTTGTTGTAGCTAATGCCCTCTATAACAGGCAACATCCTGGTACAAAGAACAAAACAGCATGGGAAACAGGCCCATTGGCCCAATGAGCCCTCGCCACCACCTCGATGTTCCCACTTCTACCCATAATCCCTGTCTATGTTTATAGATCTATGCATTGGAATTTTTTTCTGTATGCTCTCCCAAGCCTCCACATCCTTCTGATAGTGTGGCCACCAGAATTGAACACTATATTCCAATTGCAGCCTAACTAAGGTTCCATAAAGCTGCAACATGACTTGCCAATTTTTAAACTCAATGCCCCAACCAATGAAGGCAATCATGCTGTATTCCTTCTTGACTAACTTCCTCACTTGCGTTGCCACTTGTCGACCTATACACCCAGATCCCTTTGCCTATCAATACTCTTAAGGGTTCTGCCATTTTCTGTATATTTCCCATCTGTATTAGACCCTCCAAACTGCATTTGTCCGGATTAAACTCCATCTGCCATCTTGCCACCCAAGTCTTCAAATGATCTATATCCTGCTGTATCTTTTGATGGTCCTCATCGTTATCTGCAAATCCACCAACTTTTGTGCCTTCCACAAACTTACTAATCAATCCAGTTACATTTTTCTCCAAATCATTTATATATATTACAAACAGAGCCCAGAAAGGCCATAGCCCTAAAATTAGACCAAGCTGCTCAGGGCCATTTTAAGAAGCAATTCTTCCTGTAAAGAAATCTGGCATTGTCTCCACCAAAATGAGGGGAATGGACAGAGTGGGTAGGGAGCAGCTGTTCCCCTTGGTTGAAGGATCAGTCACAAGAGGACACATGTTCAAAGTGGAAGGGCAGGAAATTTAGGGGGGATCGGAGGAAAAAAACTTTTTACCCAGAGGGTGGTGACAGCCTGGAATATGATGCCTGGGAGGTGGGATGCCTCACATCCTTTAAAATATATCTGGATGAGCAATTGGCACATCATAACATTCAGGGCTATGACCAAGTGCTGGTAAATGGGAGTAGATGGGAGTTCAGGTCTTTTTCACATATCAGCGCTGGGCCAAAAGGCCTCTTCTGCTTTGTATGGTTCTATGATTCTAAAATGCTGTTGAGTCTAAGTTGATTAAAAATCTCAACATTGAGTTTGGTGGAATTTCTTTGGGTGAGGTCATTTAATCGTATAGGGCCTTAAATGGAGTTAAGATACAGACGAGCCCTAATCTAATTGAATAATGGAGAGGCTCAAGGGGCTGAATGGCCTCCTTCCATCCCTATATATTGCTTAATAATTCATTTAGTAGTTTATAACTTAACAAACACCAGTGAGGTATTTTTTGATTTTCTGTCATAGTGTGAAATGGGAAGTCTGTTTTACCTTTCTCCCAATTTTTATTTCTATTTGAAGTCAAGGAAATAAATAATTGTGAAAGCTCGCTGATGGACTGCCAATTCACTGGGCAGAATCTTGGGGATTTGACAGGGGTCTGGGCTACTAGTTGTAGAGTCAGCCTGCACTCCCCTCACTTCCTTTCAGGAAGGCTTGCTGCATCTCACTCTATTCAGGTACCCGAAGGGCTAGTGGCAGCAGCGGCCCCCACCCAACCAGGGGCATGGCTGCCCAGAGCTGCCAGCCAACAAGATAGCAGCACAGGGGACGCAATGCTAGCAGTTGGTACAACACCAACCCAAGGCCTAAAGTCATTACTGAATCCTGGGCTTGAGGTAAGCAGTGGCAGGGGCTATAAATGGAGATCTCAGGTGGGAGTCATGGGGAAGGGCTAGGGAAACAGTCAGCAGGATGGTTAGGAGGTGTTTCTGAGCTGACCCTCCTGGTCCCCTGATTGGACACAGAATGTCCTTGAACTTGGGCCTTTCTAGGAGTCTACAAGTAATCCCACATTGCTCTCTTTTTTGTGCTCCCCTCATGGTGAGTCCCTCACCCCTCATTGGGCCAATACCAGAATGGCAGGTTGGAAGGCTGTCCAGGGGCCTTCTCACCATGGGGACAGCAGCGAGGGGACATAACTTTAAATTAAGAGGTGGTAGTTATAGGACGGATGTCAGAGGCAGGTTCTTTACACAGAGGGTGGTGAGGGCGTGGAATGCCCTGCCTGCAGCAGTTGTGGACTCGCCTACTTTGGGGGCATTCAAATGTTCGGTGGATAGGCATATGGATGATATTGGAATAGTTTAGGTTAGAGGGTCCACTGGCCGGCGCAACATCGAGGGCCGAAGGGTCTGTACTGCGCTGTAATGTTCTATGTTCTATGGATTTAATCAGAACAGAAAAGCCCATCCTGCACCCTTCCATGGGGAGGCTCATGGTTCTACCCACTGCCTCTCACTTTGCGCCATAGCACAAAATTCAAATCTCCCCCAGAAAATTCTCCATGGTTTCAGCTGGAGACTAATACAAACTACTCCACTGATGTTACAATGGAAGATTTGATAGCCCTGTGAGAACTGTAATCCAGATTGCTTATCCTACCACTTTATGAAGGCATGGAGGTTGCCTGGATATCCAGGCGTATGTTTGTAACTTCAGGCCAAAAGTGATGTTTGGTTTTCTTCTACCACATGATCTGCAGGAAGCATCTGGCACAACTGTCCCTTAAGCAAGGACATAGAACGGAATTTGATAGCCCTGTCACAGTGGGAGGGGGACTGAAAAATGTGATGAGCCACTCAATACTCCATTGATGGTTGGCAATGTTGCCAGGGACCTGGATTCAATTCTGTCCTCAAGTTGCTGTCTTTGTGGAGTTTGCACATTTTCCCCATGTCTGCATGGGTTTCCTTTGGATGCTCCAGTTTCCTCCTATAGTCTAAAGATGTGTGGGTTAGGTTGATTGACCAAGTTAATTGCCACTTAGTGTTAGGGGGACTACCAGGGTAAATATGTGTCATTACCGGGATAGGGCCAGGGTGGGATTGTTATTGGTGCAGGCTTGATTAGCTGAATGGCCTCCTCTTGCACTGTAGGAATTCTGTGATTCTATGACTTTTGTGGAACTGGAAAATCTTGCTGATGGGCGGGTCTGGAAAATTCCGCCCCATGGAAATTATAATTGAATTTTCATTCTCATTTCAACTCCCCTGAGGCATTGTGTTTCCAACCTCAGTGTTGCTGATGACAAATTCAATAACGTAAGGTTCAAATCACTGCACCGGCCATTTACCCAGTTAATTCTTTCATAAACTTTAGATAAAGGTCTGCTTTGCAAATAGTTGCCTAATTACAGATAAAGAAGTATTTGACAGCCAGATCATTACCATTATTGCAAGATAAATGTCTCCAAGGTACGCAGAATTCACTTTAATATTGTTCATCTTTACTATGCCCAGCGCAGTAATTGAAGTCAGGGATTTTAATGCAATTGTATCTGATACTTCATTCAATAATCTATTCTTCTTCTGTTGGAAGAAGGCTTTTGATAAGGTGGCCCATGGAAGACTTCTACAGAAAATGCAGATGTGTGGAATAGAGGGTGATTTAGCTAATTGGATTAGAAATTGGCTGCCAGATAGAAGACAGAGGGTGGTGGTTGATGGGAGATATTCATCGTGGAGTTCGGTGACGAGTGGTGTGCCTCAGGGGTCTGTTTTGGGGCCCCTTCTGTTTGTAATTTTTATAAATGATCTGGATGAGGGTATTGAGGGATGGATCAGTAAATTTGCAGATGATCCTAAAGTTGGTGGAGTGGTAGATAGTGAAGAGGGGTGTTTTAGTTTACAGAGTGACTTGGACAAGTTGCAGAGCTGGGCCGAGAGGTGGCAAATGGAGTTTAATGTGGAAAGTGTGAGGTAATGCACTTTGGCAGGAACAATAAATGTGTAGAGTATAGGGCTAATGGTAGGGCTCTTAATAGTGTTGAGGAACAGAAGGATCTTGGTGTATGTGTCAATAGATCCCTGAAGTAGGCAGTCAAGTGGATAAAGTTGTTAAGAAGGCTTATGGAGTCTTAGCTTTTATTGGTAGGGGGATTGAATTTAGGATCCGCAGCATCATGTTGCAGCTGTACAAAACTCTAGTGCGGCCGCACTTGGAGTATTGTGTGCAGTTCTGTTCGCCACATTATAAGAAAGATGTGGAGGCATTGGAGAGGGTACAGAGGAGGTTTACCAGGATGTTGCCTGGTATGGAGGGCAGGTCCTATGAAGAGAGGTTGAAGGATTTGAGGTTTTTTTCGTTAGAAAGGAGGCGGCTACGGGGGGATCTTATTGAAACATATAAGATAATTAGAGGTTTGGATAGGGTGGACAGTGATAGCCTTTTTTCTAGGATGGAAAAAGCTAGCACGAGGGGACACAACTTTAAATTAAGGGGTATGAGTTATAGGACGGATATCAGAGGTAGGTTCTTTACTCAAAGAGTGATTAGGGAGTGGAATGCCCTGCCTGCAGCTGTTGTAGATGCGCCAAGTTGGTGGCGTTTAAGAGGTTAGTTGATAAGTATATGGATGAGAAGGGAATGGTTTAGTTAGGAGGGGCATTGCTTTTTATTTTGGTCGGCACAACATCGAAGGCCGAAGGGCCTGTTCTGTGCTGTATTGTTCTATGTTCTATGTTCTATGTAACGTTTTTTCTATTTTACTACAGATGGGCAGACACGGTTGTTGAAGAGCAAGAGTTTAATTGTTCAATGTGAGCTTAAAGAAACGATCCTCTTTTATCTGCTCACTGAAGCAATTATTCAAAACTACAATGACCACAATTCCACTCACAAGTGAAAGTGTTTCTCAGTTGTGGTGATGGATGGTTGTTTCATAATTGTCTTTCTTATTGCTGGACAGGTTCGTTTTCTACCTATCCCCACGGAACCAACTCTGAGGAACAAAAATGAGGGCATCTTTGATGGCTGGGGTGGGGGGAGCAGTCAGGCTGAGGTGGGGAGCGAGTTGGAGAATGGGAGTTAGGGGGCAGTCAGACTGGGGTGCAGAGTAGGGCTGGCTGAGGTGGGGTTGGGGCGCAGTCAGGCTGGAGTATGAAGTGGGAGTGGGGTAGGGTGGGGAGTGGGGTTGGGGGGGCAGTCGGGCTGGAGTGGGGAGTTGGGGTAGGGTGGGGAGTGGTGTTGGGGGGGCAGTCGGACTGGAGTACGGAGTTGGGTGGGGTGGGTAGTGGAAGTGGGGTTGGGGGAGCAGTTGGGCTGAAGTGGGGAGTGTGGGTAGGGTGGGGAGTGGGGTTTAGGGGGACAGTCAGGCTGGATACTGAGTGGGAAGTGGGATGGGACAGGGATTGAGATTGGGGGATAGTCGGGCTCGTCGGGACAGGTGGGGAGTGGGATTGGGATAGTACTACCAGTGAGATGGATGACTGGGGGCAGTATTAAAGAGACTGGAGACCCAGGGGGTGCATTAAGGGAACTAATGACACAGCACCAGCATGTTCGAGGAGGCCCAAAAGTGTTCCCCATGTACAGAGATGTGCCCTAGAAACATTCGATATACAGTCTGCCTCCTCCACCCATCACACTGTGCAAAGCTGCTCCTCGTTGCTCCCAAACACTCTGCGCTGATTCCCAATGCAGAGATGCACAAACAAACTTCTGCCCAACTCATCTACCCTGACATACCTCAGAAGCCCTTCATTCTAAGCCCCTGCCCCTCATTCGTTCATGTAAAAAACTGGGTTGCAATAACTGGCGACCATGGACAAACAATAAATGTTTATTAATAATACTGAGAAGTTCTTACATGCTGTTGGTCTACTGCCAGCAGCCAGGATAGAACTCCTGTATCATCGATTCCTGACCCTTTTTGTCCCTGCATCATCTTAGCATCCAGGTGACCGCTGAGTCTATATCTTCGCTGTTTCAGTTGGGACAACCAGCATCAGAGGTGTAACACTTTACAGCAGTCACAGGGAGTAAACTATTTCCAATTGCAATTCATTTCCCACACCCAGTGATGCACCAAGGCAGACTTTCTGTTTCCATAACTGATTATTCCTGGAACAGGTCACTAATCTCTCATCAGGAACTTGTATCTTGAGGGGTACCAATCCACATCAAGTGTGGCTGACCAGGACTCCCTCTCACTCTTACTGCCTGCCATTGGCTTCCTTGGAAGGATTTGCAAGTTAATACACTCAACCTGTTTGACTGCAATATAATTGCATCTTCCTTGGTCATCAAATTTTGGCTTAGAGAGAGGGATGCTACCCACTGCACCACAAGGCTTCCAGTAAACTATTTACAATGTACAAAGTTGAATAGAGTTAAGAACATATAACTCTTTATGCCATGTAGTGCACTGATTGGACCGCTGCAGCTGGCACATAAGCATCGTGTCTCTTCTCCATCCTTTTACAGACGAAGTCCATTTATAGACTGGCCCATCAAAGAGTCCTTGACGCTTGTGTTTGACTTACTCAGGTGCCCTGAATGTGTGATTGTGCCAGTTGGTTGTGCTAGAGATACCTTGGGTTGCTATCCTCACTCTGGATGGCATCGAGCTGAATGGCTGCAGCGTTTGTTGCATTAATCTCTGAACCAGTCTCCAATTCCATTGATGTAGGAGTGTGGATTGCAGGCAGGATGCATGGTGGACTGTGATGATTCTGGTTCAGGGACCTTCAGTAGGTGATGTCGGTTTCTCACACAATGAGCATAATGTCCTAAGCAACCACAAAACTGTCTGGCTGTGTAACGTGACCGTGGTGCTGACCACTAGTTTGTTGTGGTGCGTGTGGTCTGGATCCTGATTGTTCAACTGGGCTCTGAAGGGCAAAACGTGCGAGCATTGTGATCATAACACCTCTTCTCCCTTTATTGCTGCTTGACAAGGGTGCCACCTACATTTGTTTTGACTTTCAGTTGCAAATGGGACGGTGATTCCAGTGCACCTGGAGACATTTGCATACTGATGAGGACAGACCCTGTCTCTGCACATTTCACAGGTAGAGGAGTGCAACATAAAAATCTGTGTGGTCTTGGGTACGTATCTCAAGTTGGTGGTTGGTTGAGCGTACCGTCCCTTCTGCCAGGCCATTGGACAATTCATTATGTGCTGAAAATCCAATGTGTGAGCAAAACCCCTCTCTGGAGGGAAGTTGGTGAGTGTTGTCCATCATTTTCCTCTGAAGGATGAAAATGCGACAAAGTGTTTCTTGAGCTTGTTTATGACTGTGTTGCTCCTCGGGTCCAGCAGCTGATCAATTTCAAACCATGATCTGGAGATGCCTACATTGGACTGGGGTAAGCACAGTAAGAAGTCTCACAACACCAGATTAAAGTCCAACAGGTTTATTTCGTAGCTTGAGCTTTCAAAGCCTTGCCCCATGAGTTTTTGGAGTGTTGCACCGATGGGATTAGAGCCCTGACTCACCTAATGAAGGGGCAAAGCTCACGCTACCAAATAAACCTGTTCAATTTCAAACCGTTAAGACATCTCACAACAGCAGGTTAGAATCCAACCAATTTATTTGATAGTAATCTCACAAGCTTTTGGAAACAGTATTCCTTCATCAGGTTGTGGAAGGTTCGGATCAGAGAAGGGCGTATAAATTTCAAACCAATCAGAATATGAATGGACCAGGACCAAGCGCCATTTCCCATTTCAATGAGGATAGCCCTGATCGACGATGGGAAATCTGGTACCTCATGTCGGTGCAATGTGTCTTTGGCTGGAGCAGGATTACATGTTACTCATCTGGGTAATTCCATCGCCATGTCTACATATGTTGATAGCCAGGGATACAGGGATTCTTTAACCCAGGATCTAGTTGCCTCCAGCCCTAAGTGCCCTTCGTGAAGCTGCTGGGTATGGTACCTCTGCAGAGAGGAGGGGGATAACAATTCACTGAGCATGCAGTATCAGTCTGTCTTGTACGGTTAACCCCTCTCTCAGAAAGAAGAATGTCTGGAGCTCCTGGACAAGATCTGAAGATTCAGGGCTAACCTTTCATAATGACATTGCAGAGATGTCTAAATTTGAGATTTCATAGAACATAGAAAAATTACATCACAAACAGGCCCTTCGGCTCACAAGTTGCACTGAACATGTCCCTACCTACTAAGCTTGCCTTCACCCTCAATCTTACTAAGTCCTATGTACTCATCCAAAAGTCTTTTAAAAGACCCTATCGAAACCGCCTTCACCACCACTGCCAGCAGCCGATTCCACACTGGACTGGGGTAAGCACAGTAAGAAGTCTCACAACACCACCCTCTGAGTGAAAACCTTACCACTGACATCTCCTCTGTACCTATTTCCACAGCACCCTAAACCTGTTCCTCTTGTGGCAACCAATTCAGCCCTGCAGAGTAACATGTAGATCAGGAAAAGGAGATGGAACAATCCTTGGGAGATACTGGAAGTGCAAGAGTGGGCAATAGGACATTGCAGGTAATTCCATGGCTGTGACTGGATAGCCAGGTAAGTCCTCCCCAACTGGACAGCAGGGAGTGGTGTCGGAGAATGGTATTGGTATGTTGCTTTAAAAAATGTATCATCTCAATTCTGGTGAAAAGAATGGGAAAACTGAACTGACAAATCAATTTGGGGGATGAGTGGTTTCTTCCCACGTTTGTCACCAGATATATCTTATTTTATTCAACCAGTAGAATGGACAGAGAGAGATAAAGGCCTATAAAACTTTCCGAATTGCTTTAGGCTTACAATCTGATTAATCTGTTGATCTGTTCAATGAACAAGGAGGCTGAGGGAATCTGTACTGTGAAATTAGCCTCTGTGGTAGTGCAGGCACTATGGAATTCGATGACCTTTCTGGGGGTGTACAATGCCAACTTGGCTCGCTCAGCAACCTATGACAGAAAGGGTGTTCATGCAGATATTTTGTGCAGCAGAGGTTTCTCAACCAGCCAGATCAGGACCAGCTGATTTGACGCACAGTTTACAAACCTAGTCCATGCAGATGGACTCAACAGGTCACTCATAAATACAACATTCATATATCTGTACGAGACCCCCCCCCCCCCCCCCCCCCCCCCCCCCCTTACACCACCCCCATTTGTGGTATCAGGAGCCAATTGTGAAATTCTGGGGAGTGCAGTGGATTATATTTGGAGGTGTGGTGGTGTGTCCCTGGACTTGGCACAGATTATTACAGCTTCATTAGAGGGCAGAATCTCTAGTGACCTATCCACATAAAGCCTGTAATAGGAATTGGGGAGAACAGTGACAGGGCATCTGAATCCACAGGATAACAGGAAGATGTATGAAAGATTGTGGAGAGGAGAAACTCTGGGCAATGTCCTCTGCCAAGTTGTGCTCCCTGACAGTGACAGGAGTTTGTCAGGCAGGCCAACTAATGCCCCCAGCATCTTGGTTGTGTACACTATCCCATTGGGTCCTCACCTGAAATCCGTGTCACAGTTTTCATCTCCGTTCTCCACTAAGCTGCAAACTATCCTATCCGTCTGGCTCACTCATACCCAGTGACTAACCACATGTAGATCCCCACTCTACACTTGCCTCTAAGCTCTGTGCAGTGTCATTTGGGAAGTTTGGGTGAGCGAAGGAATGTAAGATGTAATGAGAGAAGTCTATGGTCGTACTATCGGCAAATTGCCAATCATGTCAGGGAACAGCATATGAATGAACTGGGAGTTGAGAAGGGGTATAAGGTGAGGAACATAACGTGAGGATCACCCTCAATGTTTTCAATAATTGTGGTTGCCAAGGGCTCTTTGGCTGCCAATCCCAAGATGGCATTTCTTCCTTTAGGATACAGGAGATGAGACTCTTTGTCTCTCATCAGTTCTGCTCTACTCCCAATGACTATAGACAGCCTCCTCCAGCAAGGAAGAGGAAAGAATGGCAGTGATTGTGTTTGGCTGAGCTGCCTATCATGGTTCAGTAACTGCAGCTATGTGTAGGTTGTGGGAGTTAGGGGCAGCACAGTGGCGCAGTGGTTGGCACTGCTGCCTTAAAGTGCCAGGGATCCAGGTTTGATTCCCAGCTTAAGTGGCTATCAGTGTGGACTTTGCGTGTTGTCCCAGTATCTGCATGGGTTTCCTCCGGGTGCTCCGTTTTCCTCCCACAGTCCAAAGATAGAATATAGAACATAGAACATGGAACAGTGCAGCAAAGTCACCTTTCATCTTCGTCCACTATAAAAAGAAAAGCCCCAGTTCCCTCAACCTTTCCTCATAAAACCTATCCTCTGAACCAGACAGCGTCCTGGTAAGATGTGCAAGTTAGATTGGCTAGCTATGGTAAATAGACCTTTAGGTAAATCCCGACTGAGGTTAATGGACTTTTGCATGGTCCATGTCCAGCTTGCTATGATTCCCATGGCAGGCAGAAGGGGAAAATTTGCCGTTCCGTCAGGGGGATTAGCAATGTAAATATGTGAACATAAGAACATAAGAAATAGGAGCAGGAATAGGCCATCTAGCCCCTCGAGCCTGCCCTGCCATTCAATAGGATCATGGCTGACCTGATAGTGGTTCAGTTCCACTTACCCATGTAGTTACAAGGATGGGGCCCAGGTGGTATTGCTGTTGGTGCAGCCTTGATGGATTGAATGGCTTCTTTCTGCACTGTAGGGATTCGATGATTCTGTGAGTCTGCATCATTGTAATGTGTCTGAGGGTGACATGGAGCATGTGAATAGCAGGCCTGAATGCTGAGTGTGTGGGAGTGCTAACGGTTCAGTGATAGGGTGTACATTCTCCTGCCAGCAGACTTGCCTGAAGCTTAAAATCCAGTGCATGGCCTTCTCACCACCAACCTGCCAACACCTGACCTGTTTGAAACTTTTCATAGGCAGGGGAGGTGGCCGTCTATTGAAATCTTTAAGTGGTCAATGAATAGACCTTAACATAACCTGCTTCTATTTTACCAAGGGGAAGAAAACTTCAGCTGCGTAGGTTGATGTTGGGCCAGTCACATGGGGCAGGAAGGGAGGAATTGGGGGTGGGAATAAGATAGGTACCTCCTTTTCAGGTCTCTGGCCCCATCAAAGGCAATCCCCTCACAGGTCACACTCCCCAATTAATCTTTTCTTTGTGTCTCAATCTCGGCTCCCACCCTCCTCTCACTGGGCCAGCTAGATCCCAACAAAGTCCCCTCCCACTTATCTTGGTATCTGACTCCAGCAACAGCTTCGAATGGAGACTGTCCACAGCCTCAGCACTGGTCACTACTCTGTCCGGCTATTACTTATTGAGCTGCAGGCTTTCCATCTCCTGAGACGGGGCTTTCTTCTGAGATGAGGCAGGAGTAAGTCATGCACTAAAACAATTAAGATTACACCCAGCATTGAGTTATTGTATGGCAGCCATCAGCATTTCTTCCTCTGACTTTTTAGCCAGGAGGCAAAGGGCATTCGAGGTCAGTGAGGAGATGACGGTGGGGACCATGGCACTCATAAAACTCAGCCCATGGTGCTTTGACCATTTGGAAAAGTTGGTGGTATGGTGGATATGAAATGACATTCACTGACCTTCACCATCTTTGTGAGATCATTAAACATTTTGAGGCACCTGTCGCCAGGTTCCCAGGAGCAGACTCTCTGTTGACCACCATGGCAACCTGCTTCCATTTCCTTCAAAGGATGGTCTTTCAAGCATCTCACAAAAGCATGAGCTCTCTCTGTTCTTGTCCTGTTCCATGCCTAAGGCCTTTAGTACCACACCCATGAACTTAGGCCCCCCGCCTTCCTCCCACCTCTGCCTCTCTCTCTATTCTTTGGGTATTTGATTTGTGCAACTCCCACCTGCAGCCAGTGTCAATACAGACAATCAGCTCTCTCTCCCTTCTGTTAAGTGTAGTCCCCTTTTAAAAGAAACAGAGAAGCAGACCAGTTGCATAACTCATGTGCATACTGCTTCGCCCCCTGCTGAGCTCCCAGGCAGCCCGCAGCCTGATTCCCGCTGGAGCCAATGTGACAGACATTTAAGTAAAGATGCAGCATTCAGCTTGTGTGTTGCCTACCTCAGTGATAATAAACCATGGGAGGTCACAAACCATCACCCCATTGCCAAAAAAATGAGCCCTACCAAATTTTGATTCTTGATTCTTTGACAACTAAATTTCAAATTGAAATATTTTAAATTCCCACCCAAATTAACCCAGGCATTATTCGGTTAAAACTATCCCAGTAGTATTTATGACATTAGGTTGGCCATGCTAAAATTGACCCTAATGTCAGGGGGAATTAGTAGAGTAAATATGAGAATAGGTCCTGGGTGGGATTGTGGTCAGTTCAGACTTGATGGGCTGAATGGCCTCCTGCAATACTGTAGGGATTCTACAATTCCAGCTGAAATCCATAATTATGGTGTTCTGAATGTCAAGTGCTTTATTATTCAGACATCAATGCTACAACTGGACCCCAATTTTCCTTGGATGAGGTAATAATGTGCAAGAGAAGAAACCAAAAAGAAGCAATAATTTTAACTCAAAAAATGGGTTGGACTCAGATGGAAAATTAGAACCAGGAACACAAAGTGCATCGAATTGCCCAACATCCAGTTTTAGCAGGGACAGGGTGAGTGGAGGTGGAGGATCAGTCTTTGAGTAAAGAGGCTTTATGTCTCCTTTTTAACAGGATTTCTATTTTCTTTTTACCAATTCTGGCTGTGTTTATCCTTTTAGTTGATCCACAGGTGCAAACTCTCAATCTATTGAAGCTAGCTGTGCGATTTGTCACTGCTGGCCGCTGGGGCTTAACCTTTAGTGAAGACCTCAGCCAAAACTGGCAAATATCACAGTGACATTACAAGGGTGCACTTATTGGAATTGCTTTGAAGTCACATCCTCTACTGAGCAATCTGGCACAACGTGTAAACCAGCACGGTGGAAAGCTGGTCACATTGTGAAACCTTTACCTTTGGGATCGGGTGGGTGATACATTGGGATAGATATAGCGCAATATCCCAACCAAATTGAATGAAGCTAGAAATCATGGAATAAAAACAGAAAATACTGGGAACATCCAACAGTTATGTGGAGATGCTGGTGTTGGACTGGGGTAAACACAGTAAGAAGTCTCACAACACCAGGTTAAACTCCAACCAGTTTATTCAATAGTAAACCCACAAGCTTTTGGGTTTGCCCCTTCATCAGGTGAGTGGAGACTTCTGGTCTCAGAGAGAGCATATAATAGCACGCACACAGTTTACAGAATACTAATTAGAATGTGAATCTTTAGCAGATTAGCTCTAAAGACTTACATTCTAACCACTATTCTGTAAATTGTGTGCTGCTATATGCTCTGTCTGAGACCAGAACTCCCCACTCACCTGACAAAGAGGCAAACCCTGAAAGCTTGTGGGTTTACTATCAAATGAACTGGTTGGACTTTAACCTGGTGTTGTGTAACATCCAACAAATCAGGCAACATGGAGTGGAATTTTACATTTTGTGCAGAGTGCTGGCCGGGTTGAGAAAACTGACATGCAGCTCCTAACTGCCCAGCTGAGTTTTCTCTCCAGAATCTCTAGCACTCTATGTGCAAGCTCTGGAGGCCTGATTTTTGCCATCACACAAGAGGAGTGAGGCCTAATAGAGCCAGCAACGCCAGCTCCACAAAGATCAGAAAAGAGCACCCCCATCTGTTCTGAAAGAATACTTATGCTCCCATGCCCCTTCCATAAGGGGAACCCTCCCCCCACAAGCACTGAGGTACCCCCCACAACACTTAATGGGGAACCCCAATGGTACTTCTCTGAGGCCCCACCCCAGCACTATCCTGGCAGATCTATCATGGAGTTCCTTTCAATTGCTTCATGTTTTAAAAAGCAGTTGTAATTCTAAATATGAGGGGAAAATATGGTGGGGAAGCCCGCTAATTATATTAAAATTAATTAAAATGTATTTAAATGAGACCCTGCCCTTTCTGGAAACCTTGTTACGGTACTGGCGAGAAATGGAAAAAAAAAATCAGGATGTGAGATTTCACCGGTGACAATCTCATTTTATAATTCTTGCAAAATTTCACACCCATGTCACCGTTTGTGTTCATGATTAACGTGGATACAAAATCATTTCCATGGATACAAGATTGGCTGAGGAATGGGGATTGGTGATTAATGGGTATTGGATGTTTTTGGGACTGGGTGAATATTTGTGGTGGAATTCCCTAGCAGTTGGTATTAGAACTGCAGCTTTTCCTGATATTCGTGGACTCATATATGTTTATAGCACAGATAGATACAATTCGGCCCATCGAGTCCATGCTGGTCAACAAAGATATTTATGAACGACCTGGACTTTGGTGCACGCAGCACTAGTTTGCAATTTGCCGTAATACACAGCTTGGAAGTAGTTGTATTGTGAGATATGAGGAGGGTAACGTAGAACTTCGAAAGCACATACATGCGTTGGTGCAATGGGCAGACAAATTGCAGGTGGAATTTAATGCAGAGACCTGTGAAATGATTCATTTTGATAGAAGAACACAAAGTGACAATTTATAATAAAGGGTATAATTCTGAAGAAAGAGCAGAGGGACCAGGTTGTGTATGTGCCTAACTCATTGAAGGTGGCAGGACAGATTGATAGACCATTTAATCAGCATATATCATCCTAGGCATTCTCAATAGGGACATAGAGCAAAAAAGCAAGTATAAAAGACTGGTTTGGCCACACCAATGGTTCTTATTATTGATGATTAGTCGACGCTTGGCCCTGGTGGGTGGAGCAGGAAGGTTCAAAGGTAGATGAGCAATAGCAGCTGTTTAAGCAGATATTTAATTCCTCCCAACTAGGATGTATTCCAAAGTGGAAAAAAGGTTGTAAGAGGGGAAAAAAACATCCATGACTTAGCAAGGAAGTTAAAGACAACTTAATGACAAAGCTAAGGCATACCGTGTTGCAAAGGCCAGCAGCAGGCTGAAAGATTGGGAAAAGATCAACAAAGGATTACTAAAGAAGAAATAAAAAGAGAAAAGGTTAATTATGAAAGAAAACCCCCACAAAAAAGATGGCAATGACTTCTTTAAGTATATAAAACGGAAGAGAGGAACTAGAGCTAATGTTGATCCTTTGTATTATAAGACTGAGGAGTTAATCGTGGGGAACACAAATGACAGAGATGCTAAATCAATATTATGCCTCAGTTTTTACACTGGTACCATCCCAATAGTAACAGCTAATGCAGAAATAATGGAAAAGAAGGAATTTAGAACAATCATCATCAATAGGGAAGTAATTTTCATAAACTATTGGGATTGGAAGTAGGCAACAGTCCAGCGCCTGATGGCCTACATTTTAGAGCAATAAAGGGAGTGGCAGTGGAGATAGTGAATCCATTGGTTATAATATTCCAACATCCACTGGATGAGAGAAAGGTTCCAGTGGATTGGAAATATGCTAATATAGCATGGTTATTCAAAACGGGAGGGAAGTAGAAAGTAGGAAACAGTGGACCAGTTAGTACATTATTAAGGAAGTAATAACATGACATTTGGAAAGTCAAAACATAATCCATCAGAGTCAGTATGGTGTCAAGAAGGGTAAATCATGTTTAACTAATTTGCTAGAGTTCTTCAGAGATGTAACAAGCCAAGTAGATAATGAGGATCCTGTAGATAGAACACAGAACATAGAGAAACTACAGCACAAACAGGGCCTTTGGCCCACAAGTGGCACCGATGATATCCCTACCTACTAGGCTTATCTATAACCCTCAATTTTATAAAGTCCCATGTACTCACCTAGACGTCTCTTAAAATACCCTACCAAATTTGCCTCCACCACCATTGACGGCAGCCGATTTCACTCACCCGCTATCCTCTGCGTGAAAAACTTACTCCTGATATCTCCTTTGTACCTACTCCCCAGCACCTTAAACCTGTGTCTTCTTGTAGCAACCATTCCAGCCCTGGGAAAAAGCCTCTGGGAATCCACCCGATCTTTACCTTTCAACATCTTATACACTTCTATCAGGTCACAATACGTACCATATGTAGATATAGATGTACTATGTCTGGACTTCAGGAAAGTTTTTGATAAGATGCCACATAGAAGGTTAATGCATAAGATAAGATCGCACGGAGTTAGAGTAATTTATTTGCCTGGATAAAAGACTGGCTAACTGGCAGAAGGCAGAGAGTTGGGATAAGTGGATGTTTAACTGGTTGGCAAAATGTGGGTGCCACAGGGTTCGGATATTGGGTCCCACCTATTTACAATCTATATTAATGACCTGGACACAAGGGTAATAGGTTTCATAGCCAAATTTGCAGATGGCACTAAAATAGCGGTAATAGGAATTTGCAATGATGAAGTAAGAAATTTACTAATGGATGTGGATTAGGTGAGTGGGCCAAAATGTGGCAGATGAAGTTTAATATTGATTAGCATGAGGTTATCCACTTTGGTTAGATAAATGAAAAAGCAACTTATTAACTAAATGGAAAGAGACTCTGGGGTGCTTCAGTGCAGAGGAATCTGTCCTCGTGCATGAGTTGCAGAAAACTGGTATGCAGGTACAGGCGATAGTAAGGAAATCAAAAGGAATTTTGGCATTTATAGCTAAAGGATTAGACTATTAAAGTAAGGAAACTGTTGCTGCAACTGTATAAAATATTATGAGACTGAAGCTGGAGTGCTGTGTACAGTTTTGGTCTCTGTATTTGAGGAAGGATATAGTAGCATTACAGGTAATTCAGAAAAGGTTCATTCAATTGATTCCAGAGATGAGAGGTTTGGCTTATGAACGTAGAACATAGAACAATACAGCACAAACAGGCCCTTCGGCCCACGAGTTGCGCCGATCACATCTACCAATCCATAGACCTATCTATAACCCCCTATCCTATTCGTTTCCATATACTCATCCAGAAGTCTTTTAAAAGACCCCAGTGAGTTTGCCTCAACAACCTCCGACAGCAGTCGGTTCCATTCACTCACCACCCTCTGAGTGAAAAACCTACCTCTGACATCTCCTTTGTATTTGCTTCCCTGCACCTTAAATCTGTGCCCTCTCATAGTGACCATTTCAGCTCAGGGAAATAGTCTCTGAGAGTCCATCCTATCTATTCCTCTCAACATTTTATAAACCTCTATCAGGTCGCCTCTCAACCTATGTCTCTCCAGTGAGAAGAATCCCAGCTCTCTCAACCTATCTTCATAAGGCCTGCCTCCCAATCCAGGCAGCATCCTTGTAAATCTCCTCTGAACTCTTTCAATAGCCTCTACATCCTTCCTGTAATGAGGCGACCAGAACTGCGCACAATACTCCAACTGGGGTCTGGCAAGAGTCTTATAGAGCTGCATCATTACCTCCTGGCTCCTAAACTCAATCCCTCGATTAATGAAGGCCAGTACACCGTACGCCTTCTTGACCACTTCCTCTACCTGCGAGGCCGATTTAAGAGTTCTATGGACCCGGACCCCGAGATCCTTCTGCTTTACAACACAGCTAAGACTCCTACCCCTTATATTGTACTCCTTCATCCCATTATTCCTGCCAAAATGGACCGCTACACATTTATCCGCGTTGAAGTCCATCTGCCACTTCTCCGCCCAGTCTTGCATCCTGTCTATGTCCCACTGCAACTTTTGGCATCCCTCCAGACCACTTCCTCTACCTGAGAGGCCGATTTAAGAGTTCTATGGACCCGGACCCCGAGATCCTTCTGCTCTACAACACAGCTAAGACTCCTACCCCTTATATTGTACTCCTTCATCCCATTATTCCTGCCAAAATGGACCACTACACATTTATCTGCGTTGAAGTCCATCTGCCACTTCTCCGCCCAGTCTTGCATCCTGTCTATGTCCCGCTGCAACTTTTGGCATCCCTCCAGACCATCCACAACACCACCGACCTTTGTATCGTCGGCGAACTTGCTAACCCATCCCTCCACTTCCTCATCCAGGTCATTTATGAAAATGACAAACAGCAGGGGTCCCAGAACAGATCCCTGGGGCACTCCACTGGTTACCGACCTCCATGCAGAACAAGACCCATCCACAACCACTCTCTGCCTTCTGCCGGCAAGCCAGTTCTGGATCCACGAGGCCAAAGCCCCTTGGATCCCGTGCCCTCTCACCTTCTCCAGAAGCCTTGCATGGGGGACCTTATCAAACGCCTTACTAAAGTCCATGTACACTACGTCCACTGCCCTTCCTTTGTCAATGTGTTCAGTCACATTTTTGAAGAACTCAACTAGGCTCATAAGGCATGACCTAATAGAACATAGAACGTAGAACAGTACAGCACAAACAGGCCCTTCGGCCCACGAGTTGCGCCGATCACATCTACCAATCCACAGACCTATCTATAACCCCCTATCCTATTCTTTTCCATATACTCATCCAGAAGTCTCTTAAAAGACCCCAGTGAGTTTGCCTCAACAACCTCCGACGGCAGTCGGTTCCATTCACTCACCACCCTCTGAGTGAAAAACCTACCCCTGACATCTCCTTTGTATTTGCTTCCCTGCACCTTAAATCTGTGTCCTCTCGTAGTGACCATTTCAGCTCGGGTAAATAGTCTCTGAGAGTCCACCCTGTCTATCCCTCTCACCATTTTATAAATGTCTATCAGGTCGCCTCTCAACCTACGTCGCTCAATGAAGACAGATTGAGCAGTTTAGAGCTGTACTCTCGACAATTTGGAAGAATGAGAGGAGATCTAATTGAGATGTATAAGATGCTAAAAGATATTGACAAAGTAGACGTGGAAAGGATGCTTCCTCTTGTGGAACAATCTAGAACAAGACATCATAGTTTTAGACTAAGAGGTAGCAGATTTAAAACAGAGATGAAGAGAAATTATTTCTCTCAAAGTGTCATGAATCTGTGGAATTCTCCATAGCATGGTGGATGCTGGGACATTAAATAAATTTAATAGGAGAGAGATTTTTAATCAGTAATGGGAGGAAGGGTTATTGAGAAGGAGCAGGAAGATTGAGATGAGACCGAGAAAAGTTCAACCACGATTATATTGAATGGTGGAACAGGCTCAAGGGGCTGAATGGCCTACTCCTACTTATGCTCTTACTATTGTTTAATTCTGGTGCTGCACTTTAGGGAATATGTGAAGGCATTAGAGAGGGCGCTGAAAAAAATCAGGAGGATGGATCCAGTAATGAGGAACTTCAGTTAAATACATAGATTGAAAAAGTTAGGACTTTTTTCCTTGGAGAAGAGAAAGCTGAGAGAGGATTTATTTGAGATATTCAAAATCACGAGGGAACTAGACAGAGTAGATAGGGAAAATTTTTCCTATTGGTGGGAAAGAGGATCAAGAAGCATAGGGCATGGATTCAAGATAATTGGTAAAGAAAGCAATGGTGACATGAGGGAAGCTGTTTTAAGCAATAAACGGTTAGGATCTGGAATGCACTACTGAAAGTGTGGTGGAAGTAGAATCAGTCGAGACAATCAAGAGGGAATTGGATTATTATGCGAGAAAGAAGAATGTACTTGACTATAGAAAAAGGTGGAGAAATGGCAGTTAATGAATCACTATTGCAGAGAGCTAGCACAGACACGGTGGACTGAATAGTCTCCTTCTCCACTGAGACCTTTCTGTGTTTCGGTGATGTTCCAGTGCATTGAAGGAACAGTATTGATCTGAAGCTAGCTATGCATCTGAGAATGCAGAGATGACAGCATTGAATTCTGTTATAAATATAGGATGTTATGGTACAATTATTCCTTAGTAAACAAGGTGTAAAATAAATTTTGGTCAAAATGTAATCTATTTTCTGGTATGTTCATTTAACAGAAATTCACATTGTAATGTTAGCATGTGTTAGTTATAGGCTCAGTACTCTGAGTCAGAATGTTGTGGTTTCGATTCTCATTCCAGATGCAATCAGCCTTACACTTCAGTGCAATGCTGATGGAGGTAGAATATTTTGGATGAGACATTAAACCAAGGCTCCATCTGCCATCTCAGGTGGTTGCAAAAGATTCCACAACTTTATTGGAACAGCAGGAGCTTGCTGTGCTCAAATTGGCTGACACTCAGTCCTCAGGGAGTGTCACATCAATAGTGATGCAGTCTTCGGCTGAGATGTGAAATCAGCATTTAGTATCTTCTTTTATTCATTTGTAGGTCATTGATGTCACTGGCTGGCCAGCATTTATTGCCCCAGGGAAGTCGAGAGTCAACCACATTGATATATCTCTGGAGTCACATGTAGGCCAGACAAGGTAAAAATGCCACATTTCCTTCCTTAAAGGACATTAGTAACCAGGTGGATTTTTCCAACAATGATTTCATGGTTATCAGTAAATTCTTAATTCCAGTTATTTTATTCAATTCAAATTCCACCATCTGCAGTGACGGGATTTGAACCAAGATTCCTGGAACATTAGCTGAGTTTTTGGATTAATAATCTAATGATAATACCGCTAGGCCATTGCTTCCCCAACATTAATTACTAGAATGAAAGAGGGGATAAGATTGTTCACAGAATGTATAATTCCCAAGAGATGGTGAAGGAGCAGCCAGTTTCACATCTAAGGGACTGGGTGGCACAGTGGGTTTAGAATGCTATCTATTCATCAGTGGAATATAGTATTTAGGGACTAGAACCTTTCTCGCCACCTTCCAGCCATTTATCTGAAACAAGTCTGAGGATCTGTGACTAAATTCTGATAGACATCAGCTCACAAGATAAAATGTCACACTATCCAGTAGCAATTAACACTAAATTGGCATTTTCACTCAGACAGGGCTGATGAGGGAAATGGAAAATCTCACACTGTTGAAGTAAGGAATTTTTACTGATCTTAGGGGAGTCGAGATGAGGGCAAAAGAAAGAGGGAATGCTTCTGGAAATGTGTTTATGCCCTTGAGTTGAAGATCTTGACCTATAGTAAGCACAATGTTTGACCTCACCAGTAATCCACTTCAACTTTCTTCATACATGTAGATATCTGTGGTGAGACACCACGGATTGGAATTAAAATTCAAAAATGGGCAATTTTCAATTCTGCAGCATGACCACATAGTTAAGTCTGCCTGGTAGTATAATACCCTTCAGGGAGCATTCTCTGAGAGCCACGTTATGGTGCCAAATCCTATGGAGTGTCAAGGCAGGAAGCTGAGCCAATTGAGTGCAAGAGCCCTATCCCAGGTTGGGAAGAATCAGTAATTGGTGCCAGGTTGGAGCCAGCAAGTTCAACACAAATAGGATCATAATCTTCCCACACTTAGTCATTTTTTTGAGAGGGGGTTAGTTTAACACCTGTGAAGAAACTGGATGAGGAGCCCAGCAAGGGATCTGAATCATTTACCAAGCAATAGCCTTGACAGTAAATGGCAGACCTCTTAAAATGGAAGTCGACACAGGAACTGGGGCTACAATCATTTGGGAGCAAGCATTTTGTTACCTTCAAAAAGGTCTCTGGCCCTTGAGATTAAATTGGAACTTTATTGTCGATCTATACAAGAGAAACATAGCAAATTTTATGAGCATCAGCAGTCACAGTGTCCTACAAGGATCAGAGGGTCTAGTTAACTGCTTTTATAATTAAAGGACATTTTTTTAATGGGCCATGATTGGCTTAAACAGATTAAACTGAATTGGTTAGAGATTTTGGCTGAAATTCTCCCAAAAAAAATTCTGAGTTTGAATTTATGTAAAAACTGGAGTAAATCAAATTGTTTTTTCAGTGGAGTTCAAAGAAGAATCTCCTCCATTCTATGCACTGCAGAGGCCACCAGCTGGCTGCGGGGTCTATTCCCACAGGAGAGGCCGGCAGCATTGTGCTGAGAGGGCCACTGCACGTGCACTGATCTGTCAGTGGCGGGATCATGACATGCGCATTGCTGGCCTCCCAATTGCTAGCCAGCTCGATCACTGCAACCCCACATCGCTGCCTCTCCACCATCTCTGGGCCCGATCACTGACCCCTGCCCATTCCCAGGCCAGCCCTGAACCCCACCTTCCCAGCCTGTCCCATTCCTCCCTCCCACAGTCCCAACCACTCCACAGACCCAACATCCCCAGCAGGCTGACCCACCCCGAACCCCACCAGTCCACCGCAATTGGTGGCCTCCCTCCTTCCCCACTGCCGAATGGTAGCAGGAACCCCCACCCCCACCAAGTGGCCTATCAAGCCCTTCCTCCTCCTCCAAGGACTCATCCACCCCAGGTCCCAGGAGGCACAGGCTGGCACTGCGGAAGTACCAATGCCCAGGGGATGCTTCTCAATAACCAAAACCTCTTCGGGGGGCCCGAATTCCCTCTTCCACTCCAGCAGGGTTGGCCACTAATTGCCCAAATCATGTTGCTTTGAGAGTTGCCTAGTGCTTCACGTCGTTAGTGTAGCTTAAATTGGACCACCTGACAGGTAACATGACAGCTCAGTGACCATCACTGTTTGCTGCGCAGATACATGGATTTGGGCCGGTGTCTGCAGGAGTTTGCACATTCACCCCGTGACTGTGCAGATTTTCTCCGGGTGCTCCGGTTTCCTCCCACGTCCCAAAAACGTGCTCTTAGGCTGATTGGTGTAACAAATTGTCCCTAAATTAGACTTCCCTCAATCTTCCCCGATAGGTGTAGACAAAAGTCATAGACAGAGGAGGGCATCCATAATGTTAAAATGGCGTCACGGACTCGTTGGGCTGAAGAGCTGGTTTCCCGTGCCATATTGTTCTTTGTTCAGTACACTTACGGTCAGCATTGTACAAAGGTTTCTGAACACAAGCCATTGTTGGGATTATTCAGAGAAGATAAGCCAGTGTCACCAATAGCTTCAGCAAGAGGTGGGCTCTCTTACTGGCCACGTACCATTATACTTTTCAGCATCACCTAGTTTGGATGCACTCAGCATGCTGCCCTTACCACAAACAGTGGCATCACTATCGGTTCCACAACAGATAGTGCTGACACTGCTTATGATAGAAACTTTGACAGTCTCAGTGAAGCACATAAGGATGTGGACAGATAGAGACCTAGTATTGTCAAAGGTTAAAATAATGGTGAGCTGTTAAAGCCCTACTGACAAAGGAGGATGGAGACAACCTGTGAAGATGGGTTGCTATTATGTGTGTGTGGGGGGTAGGAGTGGGACAGAGTGTTATACTTCCACTCCAAGGAAGACATCTCTTGTTGCGAGAGCTGCACAACTCACATCTGGGTCAAAGCAGAATGAAAGCATTAGTCAGAAATTATGTGTGATGACACAGAGATAGAGAGGATGGTTAATCAATGCCTCACTTGTCAAGCCTACAGACTTTGTTGCTGCTGGTAAATATGCATTCTTGTGAATGGCCAGGGAGACCCTGAGCAAGAATACATATGGACTTTGCGGGACCATTTATGGGCCATATCTTTCTAATATTAGTGGACACAAATTCAAACTGGATGTTTTGTTGATGAAGTCAATGACAGCCACTGCCACCATTGATAAATCGAGACAAATCTTTGTCATTCATGGTGTCCCAGAGGTCTCAATATCAGATCATAGCACATTATTCACAATGGAGGAGTTTCTGAAACCAACTGGCATCACCACATTAGTTCACTATCTTACCACCTCAAATAGGTTAGTGCAGACTTTTAAGGCCTCAGTGAAGATCTAAATAAATAGACCCCAACCTTTAAGGATTGCCAGTTTTCTTTTTGTCTTACAACATCACAGTAAATGTGACCACAGGGGTCACCCGAGCTACTAATAGGATCACCACACCTCAAGCAAAGCTGAGGGCTTCATGAATAACCTCAGGCAGTACAGGCATTGAACCCACACTGTTGACATTGCTCTGCATCATGAACCAGCCATCCTGCTAACTGAGCTGTTAGTTTGAATAACACTGGGTTGTACAATTGATGAAAAATAAGTTTAGCTCTGATATCAAGAGGGACTACACCGCAAAGCAAATGATAAACGTTTTAAATAATCATCTAGGATAGGTAATGGAAATGTGAGCTTGAGATTGTCCAAAACATGGTTGGATAATAAAACCCGTTAAAATGAGCTAAAGTCAGCCAAGGGACTTACCTTGTTTAGATTTTCTTGCGTTTAGTGGAAGAAACCCTATCAGGGCTTTAAGCCCTAGGGTCAGTGAAAAAGGCTTTCAGTTACTGGCAAGAAGAACATATACTTCCTGTGGATAAATGATGTTCCCTGGATTTATTTAGAAGTGTATGTGTTCCAGAAGGTCCCAAAAGTTTTTGCTTGCTGCATTTCAAAATGGTTTTAAAATGAACTCATATTTTATTGGTTCTGGTAAGACTCCAAATTGAGAAACAGTTTAGCTGAAATTGAATAGACTGGCATCTGTCATTGTTACTGTTTCACAACCTTTTATTCAACAATTCAAACATTCATTCACAATGAATACTCATGCAGCAGAGTTCAGTCACAATTGCAGTGGAGATCCAATATCTTTTCACACTATCAAAGTACCCTTCCCACCTTACACCCCCTCTGCCTTCCCACCATCACACTGCCATCAACTAAGATGCCAAATACTAGCTAAATTAGTGACTGTTGCCAGTTCAGTTATAATTTGGCTGTTATCATTATCCTTTTCTTAGGGAAACATAACAATGATATAGCACAGGGAAGGCCATTCAGCATTGTGACTATGTTAGATTAGTCCTCCGCTATGTTGAAAAGATGGGGTAGGATTTATCATCAGCATTATTATACATGGATGGATCAACATAAATCAACTTGTTCAAAGCTTCCTCATTGCCTGCCATAGAGAAATAGAAAACCATTCCACAACAGACATGAAAACTTTTGGTTACCTAAATGGCTGGAACTATTATTCATATGATAGAATTTGTACAGCTCAGTCCACATTTTTCTTTCACTGAAATTAGAAAATTGTATCTAACCACAATGAGAAAAGATTGGCCTTGCAATTACAGTTTTACCTGCCCATGGTTGGTGCTACCTTATCAGTGATCGGTTGGATTGTGGGATGCCAAGTCAGCTGCTCCAAATCGATTTCATCCAACACACCCAAACATGGATTATATTCTATGTATCTCATCCAGTTTTTGGACTGAGAGCAAACACTGCTAGCTGGAGGAAACCTAAGTAGTTGGTAAATGAACCAGAGGTAAGCAATTTGATGCTGCAGGTTGCTGCCATCTGGAATGCACAGCCTAAAAGGTCGGTGGAATAAGTGAACTGATTAAATAATACAAAAGGAATTATTTGTCACACTATCAGGAAAGAGCCAGGGATAAACTACCTAGAAGGATGAGAAGGGATCAAAGAGCTGACACATGGGCCAATTGGCCTCTTTCTGTCCTGTATGATTTTATGAGTCCTTTTAGGAACATAGGAATTAGGAGCAGAAGTAGGCAAATTCAGCCCTTCGAGCCTGTTCCACCATTTAATTAGATCATGGCTGATCTCTCAATGGCAGAGGAACCAAATAGTTACTTTGCATCAGTCTTCACATTGGAAGACACCAGAGCTTCAGGAGAGCCAGGGCACACAGTGATGTAGTGGCCACCATTGAGGAGACGATTCTGGGGAGACTCCCCAGTGAATAAATGACCTGGACCCAATGGACAACATCCCAGGATTCTAAAAGAGGAAACTGAGGAAATTGTGGAGGCATGGTGGAGGTGGTGATCTTTCAAACTCACTAGAGGCAGGGAGGTTACCAGAGGACTGAAAAGTAGTTTAAACTGCTGTTTAAAAAGGGAGGAAGGAAGCAGACGAAATTACAGGCCGATTAGCCTGACTCTGGTCATTAGCAAGATTTTAGCGTCCATTATAAAAAGAGATCGCAGAGTACTTGAAAGTGCACAATAAAATAGGACCGAGTCAGAGTAGCTTCAACCAGAGGAGATTGTGTCTGACAAATCTGTTAGAGTTCTTTGAGGAAGTAACAAGGAAGCTCGATAAAGGAGAACCAGTGAACGTAATTTGTTTAGATTCCCAGAAAGCGTTTGACAAGATGCCACATAGGAGACTGTTAAATAAGTTAAGGACCAATGGTATTAAGAGTAAGATCCTAGCATGGATAGAGTGGCTGACTGGCAGAAGGCAGAGAGTGGGGATAAAGGGGCCTTTTTCAGAATGGCAGCCAATGATTAATGTTGTGTTTCAGGAGTCAGTTCTAGGGCCACAATTTTTCACAATATACATTAATGATTTGTGAGAAGGAACTGAAGGCACTATTGCTAAGTTTGCAGATGATACAAAGATATGTAGAGGGACAAGTCGTGTTGAGGAAGTGAGGGGCTGCAGAAGAACTTGGACAGGTTAGGAGAGTGGGCAAAAAGTGGCAGATAGAATACAATGTGGAAAAGTGTGAGGTTATGCACTTTGGAAAGAGGAATGGAAGCACAGACTATTTTCTAAATGGGAAAATGTTTAGGAAATCAGAAATACAAAGGGACTTGGGGGCCATTGTTCAAGATTCTCTTAAAGTTAACATACAGATTCAGTCAACAGTTAGGAAGGCAAATGCAATGTTAACATTCACGTCGAGAGGGCTAGAATACAAGAGCAGGGATGTACTTCTGAGGCTGGATAAGACTCTGGTCAGATCCTGTTTGGAGTACTATGATCAGTTTTGGGCCCCATATCTAAGGAAGGATGTGCTGGCTTTAGAGAGAGAAGATTTACAGGAGTGACCCTGGAATGAACGTATGAGGAACGGATCCCCTCTCATCCTTCTACACTCCAGTGAGTATAAACTCAAAATGTTTAATCTTTAATTTGATTTATTGTTGCTACATGTATTGGCATACAATGATAATTATTCATGTCAACCCTTTCATCCCCAGAATCAATCTGGTTAACCTCCTCTGAACTGCCTCCAATGCCACCACATCCTTCCTCAAATAAGGAAACCAAAATAGGGACACAATACTCCAGATGTGATCTCACTAACATCGTGTACAATTGCAACAACATTTCTCTACTTTTATATTCCAGTCTCTGTAATAAATACCAACATTTCATTTGCCTTTTTTTTTATTAATGCTGCACCTGTTTATCGACTTTCTGCGATTCATGAACAAAGACACCCAGATCCCTCTGCTGTGATGCATTTTGAATCTGCTTTCCATTTAGGTAACAATGTGCCATTTTTATTTCTTAGATAGAGTAAACAAGGTTAAACTTTTTCCTAGGATGGACTCAAATAGCACGAGGGGTCACGGGCTTAGGGTGAGGGGGATAAGATATAATTTGGATGCTAGAGGGAGTTTTTTCACACAGAGGGTGGTGGGGTTTTGGAATGCGCTGCCACGTAAAGTGGTGGGGGCAGGCACTCTGGAGTTATTTAAGAAATACTTAGATGGGCACCTGCACAGAATGGGAATGGAGGGGTATACAAAACTGATTTAAAATAGGGGTCATGAGCCTTGGGAGTCCCTGGGAAGTGTGTAAATAGATGATGATATTGATGTACTTGTTTTTATCCTACAGGTGCTTTGGTCCACCTTGTTGTCTAACGAGGGGCATACACGCGATGGGTCGTGAGAGGACTGCTCTTGGATCTTTTTCGAGAGTATCCTATTGCTTCACATCGTTAGTGTATGCTTGACCTGGACCATCTGATAAGCAACACGACAGCTCAGTGACTATCGCTGTGCTGTGAAGATACATGGATTTGGGCCTGTGTCTGTGGGAGTTTGCGCATTCTCCCTGTGCTTGCGTGGGTTTTCTCCAGGCGCTCCAGTTTCCTCCCACATCCCAAAGATGTGCTCTTAGGCTAATTGGCAAAACAAATTCTCCCTAAATTGTCTCAAATTTGGTTTTTAATCCATAGATCTATAAACATGAACAGGGATCGCGGGTAGAGGTGGGAACATCGGGGTGGCGGTGCAGACACGTTGGGCCGAAGGGCCTGTTTCCCGTGCTTCTTTGTTCTTTGTTCTTCTGCCAAAATGGACAACCTCACTCTTATCCACATTAAACTCCATCTAACAAATTCTGACCCTTTCTCCGAGCCTATCTTATATCCATCTGTAAAATCTTTATCTTCTCTTCACTACTACTTCACGACACCTACTTTAGTATCATCTAAAATTTTTGCTACTTTAGTATCATCTAAAATTTTTGCTATGTTACACTCTGTTCCTGTTTGCAGATCACTTATATAGATTTAAACAGTTGATGTCCAAGGACTAATACCTGTGGAACCCTGCAAGTTATACTTGGCCAGGCAGAGATACACCCTTTATCTTGACCCTCTGCTTTCTAGTACTATACCCTCAGTCCTCTGCAATCTCACTTTCTGGATCAGTCTTTTATGTGGCACCTTGTCAGACGCCTTTTAGAAGTCCATTTATAACACATCCACACTATTCATCTTGTTGGTTATGTCTTCAAAGAACTTAAGCAAGTTTGTCAAGCATGACTTTCTCTTCATAAAACCATGCTGACAATGGTGGATTGAGTTTTGTTTTTCTAAATGCTCAGTCATCTTCTCCTTAACGACTGATTGCAGCAACTTCCCAACCTCAGAGGTCAAGCTAACTGTCCTATAGATTCTCACTTATTGCCTCTTTTATTTTTTGAATAGGGGCATCATATTAGCATGGTTCCAATTCACCAGATCTTAACAGAATCCAAGGAATTTTGAAACATCACAATTAATGCATCCACTGTCTCTGCTGTCATCTCCATTAATACTCTAGGATGCAGGCCATCAGGTCCCCAGATTTATTTGCCTTTAATCCCATTAGTTTATTCAATGCCTTCTCCCAAGTGATGGTTATTACACCATGTTTCTCTGTATTAATGATAGTTTTTGGAAAAATCTTCATTATTCACTGTGAAGACAGTCAGAATATTGGTTTTGTGCCTCTGCCATCTCTGTGTTCCCCATTAATATCTCATCAATATCATGCTCTAAAGGGCTAATGTTTATTTTAGCTATTTTTTTTATTAATATACTCTTGGAAGCTTTTGGTATCTGTGTTAATGTTTTCTGCTAGTTTCCTTTTGTAGTTCACCTTAGTTCTTTTGATTCTATCTTCAGTGGCCTTTTGCTGAATTTTTAAGTTTTCCCAATTCTCCACTTTGGCATCAATTTTTCCAGTTTGGTACGTCCTAGCTTTTGCATTTCACTTCCTTTTCTGATCATGGAACATTTTTCTTTCTTTTACAATTCTTCTTCCTTTTACAATTCTTCTTTCTCTCAGGAATATACTTTAATCGAGAGGTATTCAATATCTCCCTGAACCAGCCTCCCATCATTGACTCTGTCTACACTTCGTGCTACCTCGGCAAAGCAGTCAGCATAATTAAGGATCCCATGCACACTGGACATTCTCTCTTCTACCTTCCACCTATCTTTTTCCATTGGGAAAAAGATACAAAAGTCTGAGGCCACGTAGCAACCAACTCAAGAACATCATCTTCCCTGCAGCTGTCAGACTCTTGAATGGACCTACATTGCATTAAGTTGATCTTTCTCTACACCGTAACTATGACTGTGACATTACACTCTGCACACTCTCATTTCCTTTCTACGAATGGTATCTTTGTCTTTATGGCTTGCAAGAAACAATATTTTTCACTGTAAGATAATACATGTGAAAATAATAAGTCAAATCAAAAATCAAACATTTGCCATTGTTCCTCAACTGTCCTGCCCTCAATTATTTATGCCCAGTTTATTTGGGCCAACTCTTTTCTCAGGCTTGTATAATTACCTCCGCCCAATGCTAAAGCTCTAGTTTGGCTTTGTCTTTCATTCAATCTGAATTGAAATTCTAGCAATGCTGTGACCACTCTTTCCAAGAAGATCTTTAACAACAAGATTATTTATCAACCTTTCTTCATTACAAAATACTAAATATAAAATAGTCTGCTCCCTGGTTGGTTCCATATCATGTTGCTCTAAAAAACAACCCTTCACACGCTCTCTGAAATCTCCCTCAAGACTACTTTTGCCAATTTCATTAATCCAGTCAATATGCATGTTAAAATCACCCATGATTACCGTTTTGCTCTTCGCACAAACTCTCATTATTTCTTGGTTTATGTGATGCCCCACTTTGGAAGTATTGTTTGGGGCTTGTAAATTACTCCTATCAAGATATTCTTTCCTTTGTTTTTATTTCCAATTCAACACGTTGGCTCTTAATGCCACTGTCATTTCTTAATACAGCCTTGATGCCATCTTTAACCGGTAGAGCAACTCTATCTCTTGTTCCATCCTTCCGGAATATTGACTGTCCTTGGACATTTAACTCCCAGTCCTGGCAACCATGTCTCAGTAATCCTCACCAAATCATACCTATTTGGCTCTATTTGTGACATGAACTCATTGACTTATTTTGAATACTGCATGCAGCATTGGGAACTGAATACATGATTACTGAATTTGCTAATGACACAAAGATGGAGAGGATAGTAAATTGTGAAGAAGACATAAAATCCAGAATTTTACCATTCCACCAGCCCTAGGAATTGCAGCAGGCAGGACACAGACTATGCCAATGTCCGTTGAAATTGGGCGGATTTTCTGGCTTTGGGCAAGCGCAGCTGGAAAATGCTACTCAAGGTACAGGTCTTTTAAATATGTCTTACTGGTTTATCTTTCTCTTGTTGGATTTATTGTGCGCTATGAATTTCACATATTTTGACTTCCTTTATTAATTTCTGATGGTTGTTAAACTGGTCCTGCCTGTTCATCCTATTAACCTCCGTCCTTTTCTCACATCAAACCTGATGCTTTGGTTCCCATTAACCATTACATTTATAGTTTTACCCTTCCATTCCTCTCCAACTTCTAGTTTAAAGTCTTTGTGACCACTCTATTTACCTTTTCTTTGTGTAAGTGTTCTCCAAGGCAGCCTTCACACAACAATACAGAATCGCTGAGCAGAAACTGAGAGCCAAGTTCCACACGCATGAGGAAGGCCTCAACCGGGATCCCAGGTTCATGTCACACCACCTGTAACCTCCATGACTTGCCCGGGCTTGCAAAATCTCACTATCTTGGCTTGAGACAATTTACACTTCTTTAACCTGTGCTTAACCCTCTCTCCACTCACGTTGTCTGCACCTGTAAAGACTCACATTCCAACCATTATCTTCAAACTGAATTTTGTCTATATATGCCCTGTTTGGGAACCCAACTCTTCACTCACCTGATGAAGGAGCAGCGCTCCAAAAGCTTGTGCTACCAAGTAAACCTGTTGGACTTTAACCTGGTGTTGTGAGACTTCTTACGTGCCTTTTCCACTAGTCCCAGATCAATTCAGATAGAGACAGACCCAAGAGTGCAGATCCTTCCTACTCCAATACTGATACCAATGCCCCATGAAATGGAACTCCTCTTTCCTGCACCACTCCTTTAGCTACGTGTTTATTTCCATTTATTTCCAGGAATAGTTCCCATCACCAGTGAAAGGTACTATGAAAATGAAAATAGCTTCCAACCTCTGGTTTTGGAAGAAGTTTCTCCGGAAATAGTAGATGCATTGATTGTAATTTCCAAAATTCCCGAGATTTTGAAAAAGTCCCATCAGATTGGAAAATTGAAAAATGTGACTACAGGCCTCTTAGCCTAACATCTGTCATAAGGAAAATGTCTATTATTAAGGCAGTTGTAGCAAAACATTTAGAAAATCTCAAGGCAATCAGACAGAATCAACATGGTTGTGTAAAAGGGAAAAACATATCTGAATGTAGGAACAAGCAAGCAGAACCTGTAGATATGGGATGCTTAGACTACCACGAGGCATTCAAAAAGGTGCCACATCAAAGGTTACTACACAAGGTCTAAGCAGTAATGTATTAGCATGGAGAGAGGTTTGTCTAGCCAACAGGAAGCTTTAGGTTGACAAGCTGTTACAAATGGAATGCTGATGTAGAGATGCCAGTGTTGGACTGGGGTAAACTCAGTAAGAGGTCTGACAACGCCAATTTTAAATCCAACCAATTTATTTGATAGTAAACTTGCAAGCTTTCGGCCTTTGTAGCTTTCCTCAGGCAAATGAGGTGTTCTGGTCTGCAATACTTACTGTAATACTGCAATACTCAATTACTTACCATCTATATTTTACATGAATAGGATGGGACCGGAAGGATATGGACTGTGTAAATGTATACAGTTTTAGTTTAGGCAGCCATCAGGTTTGGAGGGCTGAAGGACTTGTACTAGTCTTTGTTCTTATACCAATGACTGGATGAAGGAACTGAAAGCATTTGCTAATGACACAAAGATAGAGAGGATAGTAAGTTGTGAAGAGGACATAAAAGTCAGAATTTTACCGTCCTACCAGCTACGGGAATTGCAGCGGGCGGGACACGGACCATGCAAAGGTCTATTGAAGTTGGGTGGGACTTTCTGGCTTTGGGGCAAGCGCAGCTAGAAAATACCACCAAGGAATCTAGAGAGAGATGTAAATAAGTTACATGTGTTAGTGAAAATTTAGCAAATGGAGTATTATATGGGAAAATATGATATTGTCCACTTTGGAAGAAAGAAAAGAAAAGCAGTATATTATTTAAATGGAGTGATAATGCCCAACTGTAAGGTTCAGAGTGATGTGTGTGTTCAGATATATGGATCACAAACTTAATAATTAGGAAGGCAATTACAGCAAGTAATTAGGAAGGCAAATGGAATGTTGGTGTTTATTCCAAGAGGAATCAAGTGTAAAAGTAGGGAATTGTTGCTTTAGTGAAATAGCACCTGGAGTACTGTGTACAGTTTTGTTCTCCTTACTTAGAGGATATAACTGCATTTGGAGGAGTTCAGGGAAGATCTGTGATACCTGGTTTGAAGAGGTTATTTTATGAGGACAGATTGGAGATGCATTCATTGGAGTTTAGAAGAATAAAAGGTGACCTTATTGAAGCATTTCAGGCTCTGAGGAAACTTGATGAGGTTTATTCCCATTACGAGACACAACAGAAATAGGGGACACAATTTTAAAATAAGAGCCAAAGTTTTCCCTCTGTTCCTGCCAGAAAGATCTTCTGATCTGCTAAAAGTGACCACTTCCCCCTGCATGGATTCCTTGTTGGCCAAGAAAAATCTGTTGAATGCAGTACGACTGGAAAATCCCTGCTGCCAGATGTCAGGCCACTTCATCTGTCACATTGAGTGGAGGTGGGGGGCGGGGGGAAGGTGTGTGTGTGTGTGCTGAAAATCCTACCTAAATGGTCTTTCATTTAAAATGGATATGAGAAGAAATTATTTTTCTCAGAAGCTTGCTTTATGTGCAGAATTCTCTTCCCAAGGCTGGGTCATTGGATATTTTTAACAGCAAGTTGGATAGATTTTTGAGTGACAAGGGAGTCAAAGGTTATAGGGGGTAGACAGGAGAAAGAGTTGAGGACACAATCAAATCAAGCATGATCTTGTCCAGTAGCAGACTAGGTTTGAGGGGCTGAATGGCCTACAGTTGATCCTAATTCTTGTGTTCCCCTCTGACTAGTGTTGGGCAAATGAACCATAGTTGGGAGAATCTAAATATTTGATGGAACCAGCAGATGTTGTTGTTAACCAATGCAGTGTTGAGACTTGAATGTGTTTCCCACCTGAGCACTGATCTTTCTATGCATGTCTAACCTTCTGTAGAGATGAAAACATCCAATCACAGAATTGATTGCTAACTATAGGGATTCTCTGAGCATTTTTAAAAAAGGAAGCAAAGTAATCTTCACAGACCAAGATCAATAGATAGTGGGGGTTTAGCACAGTAATTAAACAACTTTTCTCCAGGCATCTTATTAAAGTGGCAGGGAATGGCTGTTGACTTTTTCGTGACAATCGTCATAGAGAAGAATAAGACATCTGCCTTTCCAGGTATGTATTTTTTCTGGATTCACCGATCAATCACTTGAAAATGAGCGGAATGTTTGAACACTAACTTTTGTTCACTTTCTGCAGTATGGAGTCTCTAAATAGGAATAATTTAACTTATCTCACCATGCATCACATGAATAAAGAAAAAAAATCACTGGGTAGGAATCCATTTCCTTCTCTAAGATTGCACCAAAACTGAGGAGTTGAAAAATATTCCACTATTTATAAAGGGAGAAATCAAAATCAAAATACCTTTCTGTTTACAGATTGGTGGTAATGAGGAGAAATCAGAGCTGTTCAAATTTACCTCCTCCTGTCCGTAACAAATGCATCAAATAAATGAAGTTCCATTTGATCCAGGTCTATAAGTGGCCCTGATGGTTTCAAAAAAGCTTATTATGTGTTGACAGTCAGCACATTGTTGGATCTCTCAAACCTTTCTTCCAACACTTTACCTTCTGGATTTGTTTTTGGATGTTAGCCTTGAACTGTTGGAATGCTGCTTTTTAAATTTGCGATGTTGGGTTGTCCTTCCAGGCAATGAAGGTTACTTGTTTTTGTCCTAGAATGCTACATATTTCAGCATCATTTTCATTAAACCAATCCTGCTGTTGATGATGGTGGAACCTAATGGTCTGGACACAGCAAGTGGGTACAGCCGAGATTATGCCATTCCACAGTTTGGAAATTGGTTTAGATGTGTGAAGATTTCCTCGATTGGTCGTGATCTACATTTGGAATTACTCCCTTCGATCGGGCTACGTTATGGTCGAGACGTTGATCTTCTTCCCCTTGGATCTTTGCACCTTGTGATGTCTTGGTGCTGGGTGCATGTTCATCACTGATTGAACATGTCAATGATCTGAGCAGCAGGCATCAATCCCCTCACAGGCATCGAGTAATACAGATATCACTTAGATCTTTGACTTGAACAATGACAGAATCCAGGAAGTGTCAGTGTTTTGATTCAGGATGAGTCCATGAGGCTTTGTATTTATCCTTCTGACAGAAGAAGGTGTTGGTTATAATGAAGCCATGCTGGGAACACTGATGGCAGGAGGACACCATTTGCATTGGTTTTTCCCGCCCCATTTTCCCCAATAGTTCTGCTCCAAACATTGGAATCACAGCCAATCCTGGCATTGAAGTGTCTCTGAAGGATGATCTTGGCAGTGAGAACTTCACCAAGGTCAGAATAAAAACCACCACAGGTGACGGTTGGAACATAAATTCTGGTGATGATGGCATATTGGTTATGGCTGAGCTGTAGATGATAGAATCATAGAATTCCTACAGTGCAGAAGAAGGCCATTTCACCCATTCGACCTGCATCCCAAAAACAATCCCACCCAGCCCCTATTCCCCAAAATCATTTACCTGCTAATCATCCTGACACTAAGGCATAATTTAGCATGGCTAATCAGCCTAACCTATGTTTCTTTGGAATGTGGGGGGAAACCCATGCAGACACAGACAGAATGTGCAAACTCCACACAAACAGTCATCCAAGACTGAAACAGAATCCGGGTCCCTGGCATGGTGAGGCAGTAGTGTGCAGTGTCAGGAGTCTTTGATGTACACAGTTGGGGAATTCTGTCAATGCAACAAAGATCATATTCTGATGACAAAACCAACTCCGTTGGCTTGAATGTCACTTTCAGCTTTTCCTTTCCAGAAGATGTACCAATAAACCCCGTCCCATTACCTCCTACCCCAGTCAATCCCCACTCACTTCTTGCTCTTTCAATTGCCTTTCCTCAGAAAGGGAGGGCTCACTGATGGAGGCAATGTCCATTATGGCTTAAATGATATGATTGCATTCCTTACTGAAATTATCCATGAATGTTCTAACATTCCCAAGTCACGAAATTTAACGTTTTCTTTCAGAAAGATGGTGATCCTGCAGGGTGTGGTTTTGCAGTCAGTAGAAAGTGGGACAGTATTTTATCACATCTCTCCTAACATCCTTTCCCATTTAGGGTGAACAGGGGGTATCCTGAAGAGGACTGCTCACCCATAGATGTTGCTGCCCAATAATACTTCTGTTCCAACATAGAAGTCCAATGACCTTCATGCATCTGTTGCCTACACGCAGATTCTTGATCAGGGAGTCCTCAGTTCACTGACCTGCCCCTGTAGCCAATTCTTCATTGCCGCAGTACTTGGCAAATTAACCCTGGTAGAAGCCTGCACATGATGATGTTTAACATGTGGGTCCTGGGAACACCATTATTGTCCAAAGGTTGGAGGTCAGATTTCAGTGACATGTCAAACCACAATGAGAATGACCAACTTGCCACTACAAACTTCTTTTGAATTCACTATTGGTAGGACGCAGTCTTTCTTTGCCTTCTGCCATTAAGGACATTTTGGACAGCATTTTGTCTAGCACTGCTCCTCAACATTGTTGCCATGCATAGTCCTACTGGGAGTAAGAAACTCCCAACTCTATCATTCAAGTGATAGATAATTGCTGTGCATAAGTCTCTCCATCAGGTCAAGGTGGCATTTCACAGACGGACAGGAACTTGTCTTAATTGGTTTAATGCTAAGCCATTCAAAGCAGTGACAACCCTGGCTTCTAACATAGAGTTAACTGATCACTTCCAAAAATTAGGCTCAGAAACTTACTAGGGTAAGAATAAGAATTCAAGCGTTGCCCAGTTGTCCTAATTAGTAGTATATTTGCCTCTGGATCAGGTTACAAATTCAAGCTTCACTGCAGCAGGATCAAGCCTGATAAATTAGTACACTACTGAGGAGGCATTGTTCTTTAGAAGCGATATTAAAGATCTCGAATGTCATTTTTCTCTGACGGATAGAGGTTAGACATTTTCCCAGTCAACAGATTTTCCATGAGTCCTAGTCAAAGTCTAGCAATAGAAACTGGTTAGCTTTGTAGCTAAGTTGAAAGTTTTTGTTCAGTGCTTAACAATCTCAATTCTAAATCACAAGGTTGTGAATTTAAATCCCAATCCAAAGATCAGAGCACCCAAATAGGCTGACATAATTGTGCACTGTTGTCAGTATGTTACATTTTGGCAGTGTTGTTTTTTGGATGAGACACTAACGTAGAAATGTTTGTCATCTGCTGTCCTTCAATTCATGAGTGGTGTGTTTGCAATTCTACTTCCTGGACTATCACCCTTGAGATTAATCATGTAACATGCAAGGTTCTCTCCGAGTGGAAGAGTTTTCTGTTGGCAGTCTTCAAACAGAACATGGTATTAAGCATTCCTATTCAAAGATTTTGTTTACAAGTATACTCAATGCTTTCAATTACAATTTGACACCAATAGTTCTAATTTGGAATTAATCTGATGTCAAATTTCATAGTGTACTTAAAGCTATGGAGTGTACTCAAATCAATCCACACTCAAAATTATCTACTCAGAAATGTGGAAAATAAATTCTGTAATAATTTTTGGCTTTTGAATGTTTAAGTGATGTTACGTACTATTCACAATCACTAATTGTAGTTTGGGGTAATTGATGACATTGATATCGGTTATGGTACATGTAATGTTAAATGATAACTGAATACTTACTTTTGAGTGTAAGTTGTGTTAAATGATAGCTAAATGAGCCTGTTTGATTTCAAATGAATGCAAATGAATACTGTTGAACGCAAATGATGTCAAGCTTTTCAGATAGGGCTAGACAATAGTAGACAGTACTGTCTTTAAGAAAAGAAAGGAATTCTGCTATGCTTACCTGATCTGGACCATTTGCGATTTCAGATTCACATCAATCTGATTGATTCTTAACTGTCCTCTGAAATGGCTTGGCAAACCACTCAGTTGTATTCAAGACTTCTTTTAATCTGCAATTAAGGATGTTTAATAATTGCTCACTTTATCTGAAATGTTTGGCTCTTGAAAGTTTAAGAACCAAGGTGAGGAAGGGTTTGGGGAGTGGGACGCATGTTGCAGAAGTGACATTCCACAAGCTACAAATGAATTTGGAAACTAAATGGCTTCCTCTCAGTGCCCCTGGAATAGTTTTTGCATAAATAAAGCATTTTGGCCAATTTGATTTTGATCCTTCCCGAATAGCAAAGCTATTGTTCAAGTAACTAGTTGGCTATGACCTGATCTCAGCTACTATTCCTGGCACCTTAATTTGTGCAAGTTTTATTCATAAACGTGGCAACAAATTTTTAAAACATTATATAATGGGATCTCTGGCAATAAAGGGTAGCACAATGGCACAGTGGTTAGCACACTGCCTTACAATGTCAGGGACCCAGGTTCGATTCCCGGCTCGGCTCATTGTCTGTGTGGAGTTTGCACGTTCTTCCCATGTCTACGTGGGTTTTCTCTGGGTGCTTTAGTTTCATTCCACCATCCAAAAGATGTGCTGATTATGTGCATTGGCCATGCTAAATTTTCTCTCAATATACCCTGAACAGGTACCAGAGTGTGGCGACTAGAGGATTTTCACGGTAGCTTCATGTAAGCCTACTTGTGATACTAATAAATTAACTTTAAAAAAACTGGTATATAGCGAAAGCACTTGGCACGGGAACTAGTCAGCCACTGTGGGATCCTCTTTGCAGGGAGCAGTGTTTTTGGCAGATTTGTGGGGGTGGAGCAGAGGCCACAAGGAGAAGCACCTAAGGAGCAGAAGTGCAGGATTCGTGAGTTGCAACGTGGTAAGAGCCAAAGGATTCCTCTCATGTTTGGGAGACAAAATAATCTGGTTATGAGGATTAGCAAAAGGAGCTTCCCCAACTGAATCCTGCTTTCCAACAATTAGCGATCAGGAGTTAATGTTCTCCTGGTCCATCTGGATCATCAGCCATGAATATCTATTGTAAATTGTTTGTTCCTGTAATTTAATCTTTAATAATGTTGACGAAGATTTGGTGCCAGTGGAATAAAGAACCCAGTCCATGTGCTTGAATCTCACATTACAGCTAAGAGATGAGGAAAACAAATTGCATTACTGATTAGTATGTGTGAGACAATGAAAGCCATGTCTCAGCTCAGCCTCAAAGAGATTCAGACTGTAAGACGCAATACAGAACCCTCTTCATTTTCCATAGTTAAAATGTTCATTAAGTTCTTTGATCCAACCTGGCAGAAACATTATATGCAGGTTATTAGCTTTTAACCTGATACATAAGGTTATGCTGTGATTTCAGGAAAGCACTTGTCATAAAGGTGCTCCTTTAATTGGATTCTCATCTTTCTGTCTGTTCAATTATGGCACACTTTTCTCTACTTTTTTATACATTCAAAGGATGTAGGCATCTCTGGCAAAGCCAGCATTTATTACTCATCCCTAATTGCCCCTCGAGAAGGTGGTAGTGAGCCAGCTTTTCGACATGCTACAGTCCATGTTCAGTTAGGAGAGAATTAGGGTACATAGGTTGGACTAGGAAACTACAGGGACTGGGAACGTCTGAAATGTGGAGCTTATTCAAGGAACGGCTACTGCGAGTCCTTGATAAGTATGTCCCTGTCAGGCAAGGAGGAAATGGTCGAGTAAAAGAACCGTGGTGTACTAAAAAAGTTAATTCGCTGGTTAAAAGGAAAAAGGAGGCTTATGTCAGGATGAGGCTTGAAGGCTCAGATAGTGCACTGGAAAGCTATAGATTAGCCAGGAGGGAGCTAAAGAGTGAGTTAAGAAGAGCTAAAAGAGGACACGAGAAGACTTTGGCTGATAGGATCAAGGAGAATCCTAAAGCTTTCTTTAGATATGTTAAGAATAGAAGATTGGTTAGGGCAAGATTAGGGCCAGTCAGAGACAGCAGTGGGAAGTTATGCATGGAGCCTGAAGAGATCGGAGAGGCACTGAACAAATATTTCACTTTGGTATTCACGCAGGGAGACGTAAATGTCGTTGTGGAGAACACTGGGATACAGGGTTGTAAACTGGAAAGTATTGAAGTAGATAAGGAGGAGATGCTAGATATTCTTGAGGGTTTGAAAATAGATAAGTCCCCTGGGCCAGACAGGATTTACCCTAGGGATTCTCTGGGAGGTAAGAGAGGCGATTGCAGAGCCTCTGGCTCTGATCTTCAGGTCATCATTGGTTACAGGTATAGTGCCGGAAGACTGGCAGATAGCGAATGTTGTCCTATTGTACAAGGGGAATAGAGACTTTGCTGGGAATTATAGACCGGTGAGTCTTACTTCTGTTGTGGGCAAAGTATTGGAAAGAATTATTAGGGATAGGATTGATAGTTATTTAGAGAGAAATGAATTGATTGGGGATAGTCAGCATGGTTTTGTGAAGGGTAGGTCATGCCTTACTAACCTTACTGAGTTTTTTGAAAAAGTGACCAAAGAGGTGGATGGGAGTAAGGCAGTTGACGTGGTATATATGGACTTTAGTAAAGCGTCTGATAAGGTTCCCATGGAAGGCTTCCGCAAAAAATGCAGATGTATGGGATTTAGGGTGATTTAGCTAATTGGATTAGGAATTGGCTAGCTGATAGAAGACAGAGGGCAGCGGTTGATGGAAATTATTCATCATGGAGCTCAATTACAAGTGGTGTACTTCAGGGATCTGTTTTGGGGCCACTGCTGTTTGTAATTTTTACAAATGATCTGGATGAGGGTACAGAAGAATGGATTTGTAAATTTGCGAATGATACCAAAGTCGGAGGAGTGGTAGATAGTGAAGTGGGGTGTTATACTTTGCAGAGAGACTTGGACAAGTTGCAGAGCTGGGCCGAGAGGTGGCAAATGGAGTTCAATGCGGAAAAGTGTGAAGTAATTCACTTTGGCAGGAATAACAAATGTGTAGAGTACAGGGCTAATGGTAGAACTCTTAATAGTGTTGATGAACAGAGGGATCTAGGTGTATATGTGCATAGATCCCTGAAAGTTGGCAATCAAGTCGATAAGGTTGTTAAGAAGGCATACGGAGTCTTAGCTTTTATTGGTAGGGGGATTGAATTTCGGAGCCGCAACGTCATGTTGCAACTGTACAAAACTCTAGTGCGGCCGCACTTGGAGTATTGTGTGCAGTTCTGGTCCCCGCATTATAAGAAAGATGTGGAGGCATTGGAGAGGGTACAGAGGAGGTTTACCAGGATGTTGCCTGCTATGGAGAGCAGGTCTTATGAAGAGAGGCTGAGGGATTTGAGGTTGTTTTCGTTAGAAAGAAGGCGGCTAAGAGGAGACCTTATTGAAATATACAAGATGATTAGAGGTTTAGATAGGGTGGACAGTGATAGCCTTTTTCCTAGGATGGAGAAAGCTAGCACGAGGGGACATAGCTTTAAATTAAGGGGTGGTAGTTATAGGATGGATGTCAGAGGTAGGTTCTTTACCCTGAGGGTGGTAAGGGTATGGAATGCCCTGCCTGCTGCAGTTGTAGATGCGCCAAGTTCGGGGACATTTAAAAGGTCCGTGGATAGGTTTATGGATGAAAAGGGAATGGTTTAGGTTAGAGGGTCATTGCTTTTTCTTAATTGGTCGGCGCAACATCGAGGGCCGAAGGGCCTGTTCTGCGCTGTAATGTTCTATGTTTTGGAATGGTACAATTAAGTTTGGAGTTCCTGTCATGCCTTTCCTGTCTAAATTTATTTCAAACCAGGTCCCAATGTTTCTGACTCAGCTTGTGCTGAACTCATTTTGAAAAGCAATCTCATATTTATTGCTTAAGTGTGCCTTCAAGGAAGAGGAATATGATATAATTGGAAAGGAAGTGTGTCATGCAATCCAGTTTGGCCTCACTTTTTCCTTTGAGCAGAGTATATACACACAGCTCTGCAGATTTGATCTCGTCAAGCTTTATGCCTTTGTACAGACGTTCTCATGTGCCTCATCTCAATAAATGAACACAACGTGTTTGTACAATCTCTTCTGAGCGATTGGTGCTTTCATATCATCATAAAAACTCAACATTTTCTGTTTCCAATGTTGAACTGTCCTTGAAAAATTTATTTATGCATTTATTCCAGTCTTGAACAATATACATAAAGCCACCAAGAATAACTCTTTTGACTGATCCCACATCACAAACTACATCATTGCCAACTGGGATTTGAACATGTCCAGGATGAACAAACATTTTAATTTGTTTGGTCCTCCTGGTCTCAAATTCCACATTTCTTTGATCCATTTCTTGTAATCACCTTTCATCCATTCACTTTTTCCCATGGACATGAATGACAACATCGTTCTGAAATGTCTCTTTGGGAAGAATTCATGTTTGAATATCACTATTCACTTTAATTTTGCACCATCCATCATACAAGATGGAACTACTGAATATCATGTCATCTTCTGACCAGTCAGCTTTATAAGGATGTTTTTTTTCCCACTGATCTCAGTGAGTCTTGTTTGCCCACATGTCAGAGCTGCAATTTCCAACGTAGGCCTATCGACTTCCATGTGAGGTTGAATTTTACACAAGTACATGAGGTAGTTAGAATTTACCCTACTCCCTTCAGCTCAAAAATATTTTGCCCTCTAAATTGCTGTAAGTAAGAGTGGACAATTTCATCATGAGCACATCAGAGTCTTTGTGAATGGTGAGGTTGAAAGATTGAGAAGGAGGGGAAGAACTGAAAAAGGGGGATGTACTTGAGTGGGTGATTTCAAAGCTAAATCAGGTACAAGAGAGGGAAATAAAAGAAAGAGAAGGAAAAATTTGGATTGAGAGAATAAAAAGAGACAGAAAGGTAACAAAAATAAATAAATTTAACATTCTTAAATCTCCAACAACAATTCACTACCTGAAGGAATGAGATAATCCACTTTAAAATGTTTATTTCCTAAATCAGATAAGTTGATTAGCAACTATTAAAAACCATTATTAAAAGGGTACATATGCCATTAATTAATCACTAAGTTTAGTTGCTTGTGCTGAGTTTAATGGGCCATTATTATACAAATGCGGCAACTTCAGGAAGCCCATTGGGAAGTTAAGTGTAAACTGCCTTTTTTTAGTGGAGTGGTGCAATCATTGACGATTTGCAATGTGAGAGGTAACTCTTGTGCACCAGGTTGTGGGTAATTAATAACACTGAGTGCTGTTCAGCCACCATGCTTTATGTTTGCAATTTCCTGCCTAATGACTTAAATTAGATCTGGAAAATGTAAATTTTTTATATTATGATCAATATTTTGAAAATAAATAAATAATGAAAATAAAATGCTGCAGATGCTGAAATCTGAAACAAAAACAGAAAATGCTGGCTAAACTCAGCAGGTCAGACAGCTTCCATGGAGAGAGAAACCAAGTTAATGCTTTGCATCCTTTTGACTCTCCTACAGAACTGAAGGGTTACATGGGGCAGCATGATGGCACAATGGCCCTACTACCTCATCGTGTCAGGAACCCGGATTCAATTCCAGCTTTGGGTGACTGTATGGACTTTGCATTTTCTCCCTGTATCTGTATGGGCTTCCTCCAGGTTCTCCAGTTTCTTCCTGTATCTGTATGGGCTTCCTCTAGGTTTTCCGGTTTCTCCCTCAATCCAAAAAATGTATAGATTAGGCAGATTGGCCATGCTAAATTGCCCCTTAATGTGCCAAGATGTGTAAGTTAAGGAGATTAGCAGGGTTAATACTTGGGATTATGAGGATAGGGCAAGGGTGGTCCTGGATAAGGATGCTCTGTCGAAGGGTCGGCGCAGACTCGATGAACCAAATGGCCTCCTCCTGCACTGTAGGGATTCTATAATTTCTTGTTTTATTTTTGGAACTTGTGGTGCTGTCAGCTGAATGAAAGACAAACACTGGTGATTGATTAATGGCAATGGTAGTATAGTAGGAATATCGTTGGATTAGTAATTCAGAAACACAGGCTAATGCGCTGGGAACACAGCTTCAAATCCATCACAGCAGCTGGTGGAATTTAAATTCAATTCATAAAATTGAGAATTAAATGCTCATCACAGGAATGGGTGACGATGAAACTAATTACTAGGCTGGCATGGTAGTACAGTGGTTAGTACTGCTACCTCATAGCACCAAGGACATGCGTTCGATTCCCGGCTTGGGTCACTGTCTGTGCAGATTCTGCAAGTTCTTGCCGTGTCTGCATGGATTTCCTCCGGGTGCTCCGGTTTCCTCCCACAGTCTGAAAGACATGCTGGTTAGATGGATTGGCAACGCAAAATTGCCGCTTAGTGTCAGGGAGACTACCTAGGGAAGATTCATGGTATGATGGGAATAGGATCTTGGTAAGACTGCGATCAGTGGAGACTCGATGGACCAATTGGCCTCCTTCTGCACTATAGGATTCCATGAATCAATAATAAAACAGCCTGATTAGTTTGGGTTTTCAGTGACCTGATTGGTTCAGTTTCTTGGCAGATTTCCCTTTCAGCATGTCATGTGCTCATTTATTTTTTGGTTTAAGAATGAAGATTATACCCTGTGACTACTGAACTTTCCACGGGTTTGCACAAGGTGAGACAGTGGCCGTGTCAGAGATGCTGAGATCTGCAAGTGATTAAAGAAAACACATCTCAGTTGAAGAATGTGGAAAGAATTTTCCAAGTGTTCAACCCAGGGACGTGAAGCATACCATGAGTTTCCTTGCCCTCTACAACAAGATAGATAAATTCTAAAATCAAACAGCACAGAAGGTGACCACTCTGCCAATCATGTCTGTGCCAGCTCTTTGAAAGTGTGGGCCAATTATCTAACTCCCCTGTTCTTTACCCAGAAGACCTAAACATATTTTGTATTCAAGAGTAGGTCTCTAAAGAAAATTACCATTAATAGAAAATGCTGAAAAACTCAGCAGGTCGGAGCAGCATCTGTGGAGAGAGAAACAGAATTAGCGTTTTGAGTCTGTGTGACTCAAGTTGCAGCAGTGACTGCTGTTTTATAATGAAGGAATTGTGTACCAGAAAGAGAAGAAAATGGTGGCAACAGAGGGTTCTGGAAGCTTAAGAAGTGACTCAGAGCCAAACATAACTTCCAGTAAAGCAGTATCTGGGGAATACAAGTGTCAACTGATGAAGAAAGGTGATTTTTTTTTAAAAGCACACACATGCTTATTTGTAACTCAAAGTTTGACAGAGGAAAGCTGGCACAGGTTGTACCCAATGGCACGTGTCAGAATGTGAAGTAGAGCCATGCAACCCTTGTCAACCATTTAGACAGAAGGGGGTTTTATTGCCCATTAGGGACTAGAGAGGTTAAGTTGCTGCAATAGCCTTCTTAGAAAATAAAACTGTGGTATCGACAGCTTGGCTGCATGAGCAAGCCTGCACAGCAGGAAAGTTGTGTGCTTGCAAGGCAAATATTTTGCAGCCTTTTTTCCCCCTTTATAAAGACATGTTAGTTTCACCATAAATTAATATTTTCTGTAACTACTTGGCTGTCACACGCAGCTCTGCTTACCGCATCTGCAAAGTGAGAAGTTTATACTGCTCAAATCCTGAAGCCGCACAGCGAGAGGATAGACTTAGATTCCATTGTCGCATTTTCTAAAACCCTAATTAATTCTTTCCCAGAACCTGAAAGCAACAAATTGAAGAAATCACTTGATTGAGCTGTGTGTTTTTCTATATGACTACAATCTCCAATGAAATCAACAAGAGTTTGCTCTTAGCTCACTCTTTGCATGGTAAAATGCCCCAGGCCCTTTCGAGGAGGGTTCTCAGGCAAACCTTGACACAGAAGGGGAGGCAGTAGCGCAGTGGTATTGTCACTGAACCAGTAATCCAGAGACCTAGGGCAATATTCTGGGGACCCAAGTTCAAATCCCCCCATGTAGATGGTGCAATTTAAATTCAATAAAAATTTGGAATTTAAAAGAAGCATAATGATGAGTGGCACAGTAGCACAGTGGTTAGCATTGTTCCTTCACAGACTCCAGGGACCTGTTTAATTCCCAGCTCAGGTAATTGTCTGTGTGGTGTTTACATATTCTCCTCATGTCTGTGTGGTTTTCTTCTAGGTGCGCTGCTTTCTTCCGAAGTCCAAAATGTGCAGGTTAGGTTGATTGACCATGCTAAAATTGCCCCTTAGTGTCCTGAAATGCATAGGTTAGAGGAATTAGTCAGTAAATCTGTAGGGATATGGGGGTAGGGCCTGGTGGAGATTGTGGTCAGTGCTGACTCGATGGGCCAAATGACCTCTTTCTGCACTGTTGGGGTTCTATGATTCTGTGACAATAATCCCACCCAGCGCCTGATCCCTGCAATCCGACATTTTTATCATGTTAATTCTCCTAACACTTCTGCATGGCCAATTAACCTAACCCACAATCTTTGGACTGTGGGAGGAAACTGGAGCACCTGAAGGGAATTCATGCAAACTCCACACAGTCATCTGAGGTTGGAGTTGAACCCTGGTCCCTGGAACTGTGAGGGAGCAGTGTGCTATCATTCTGCCCTAAAATAAGGATATATGTTTCAAAAGTGCCTTAAAGAAGGCTAGGGAGGAGAGAGGCTTGGAGGGGGATTCTCAGAAATTGGAGAATGGGAGCTGAAGGCACAGCCACCAGTGGAGGGAGGGAAGGAATTTATAGTTGCACTAGAGGTCAGAACGCTGATGTTAAAGGGCTGGGGGAGGTTCGAGGTGGGCCATTGAGGGATTTGTGCAGAAAAATGATGCACTGCTTGCAACATTATGAGCACATTTTCCCTTTCTCTCAGGAGCTAAAATCATAATCAGTACTTTGTCACTTTATTTTGGTCCTATCGTGCTGACTAAGATGTTGCCCTCACAAGAATTTCTCAAATTAAAAAAAAGGCATAGCATACAGAGTGATCACAACCATTCCATTTCCTTTGTCTAACTATTCAAACAGGAAAACATTGTAACATCTGCAAATGATGCCACTAAGGGACAGAAAGAGGATGGTGCAAGGACGTATCTTAGTGGCTAACAATGCACAGGATAGAAAGAGAAGCTATTGATGGAGGATAGGGAAGAGTAGACAAGCCTCTTGCAGTGAACTGAAGAACAGAAGAAAGGATTTGAAGAGGATGGTGTGTCAAAGAGTGTAGGGAAGGAGGAATAGTGCACCTTATTTACAGTCCCAGATGATGCATTTCAGTAACAAATAGAACAGGCATCTTGTTGCTATTTGGAATAACTACAACTGAATGGCCTCATACATCTTGGGCAGGACTGTGGTGCAGTGGTTAGCACTGCTACTTTACAGCACCAGAGACCCAGGTTCAATTCAAGCCTTGGGTGACTGTCTATAGAGAGTTTGCAGGTTCTCCTCGTGTCAGTGTGGGTTTCCTCCAGGTGTTCCGGTTTCCTCCCACACTCCAAAGATGTGCAGGTTAGGTCATTGGCCAAGCTGAATTGATCCTTTGTGTCAGGGGGATTAACAGGCAAGTATATGGGATTTTGGGGATAGGGCTTGGATGGGATTGTGGTTGATGCAGGCTCAATGGGCCGAATGGTGTCTCTCTGCACTGTAGGGATTCTATGATCTATATTCATAACAAAAAAGGTATGCCTACTGTGTAGATATCACCCTCTCAACATCACTTTGTGTTATGAACACAAAACAATTCTAAATCTCTAGCTGTTTCTGAGCTGCATTTTAACCTTTAGCCTGAAACTGATGAGATTCTAATCTGCTAAATTCCCATATTATGTAACAGTTACAATCTGAATGACCTCAGCTCAAGTACTTAGGTTTTAAGGTTATGTGGCCTTAAAACAGACACGTCTTCATCTCAGCTAAAAAGTAACTCTCTATTCCATGTTAGAACATTCCTGTCCTTATAAAACACTGCATCAACTCATCCAGCCATGAGTTATAGCAGACAGTAATATGAGACAGTGGTGTGTACTTCCAATCTCTCTCTCTCACTTTGGCCTCAAGCGCTTTGGGTGACTTGAATGTCATATTTAAACAATAGAACACTAATTACAACTCTGAGGCTGGTAAATGCTTGGTTTTATATAGAGGCATGGAGTGCAAAACTAGAACCTTATAAATCACTAGTTGGGCATCGGTTAGAGTATTATATCCAATTCTGGGTAAACCACTTTGGGAAGTACGTCAAGAGAAGGATGTGAAATTTATCAAAATAATACCAGGGTTGCAGGATTTCACTTACATGAAGGAACTAAAGAAGGTGGGATTGTTTTCCTTAAAGCAGAGAAGATTAATGAGAGATTTAATGAATCTGTTCAAAATTAAGGACTATAATAAACCAAACAGGGAGAAACTCTTTCCACTAGCAACATGGTCAGTAACCCAGGTCACAGGTTCAAAATAATTGGCAAAGAAACAGAGGAAAAATAAAGAGATGTTTTAACATGAATTATGAATTGGAATGCACTGTCTAAAAGCTGATTCCTAAGTTATAATGGCACAGCAGGAAGCCAATCAGCCCTTCAAATCCATTGGACAATCTAGTCAGTCTCACTCCCCCATTCTACCCCAGAAGGGCAGAGGAAATGCATCAAGAATACCCTCAAAGTTTCCTTGAAAAGATGCAACATCCCACCATTACTTGGGAATCCCTGGCTCAAGACCACCCAAAGTGAAAGTAAGGCATCCAGGAAGGAACTGAAAATGCCAACTTAGGTTTTAAGGTTATGTGGCCTTAAAACAGACACGTCTTCATCTCAGCTAAAAAGTAACCCTCCATTCCATGTTAGAACATTCCTGTCCTTATAAAAGACTGCATCATCACGAAGAACGAGATGTAGCTGAGCATCGACGGCTGAAAGAACATGTAGCAACCCGTTCCTCCAACTACTGTCTGCTCCACTTGTGACAAAGATTGTAGGTCATGCACTGGACTGCTAGGTCACCTGAGAACTCATTTTTAGTGTGGAAGCAAGTCATCCTCAACTCCAATGTACTAACATAAGAGTGGCCCCTCAAGTGTCCATCCAATTTACCTTCATTGCAAATGGAAATGATCATTGGCCATTTCCCTTTGGACCAGCCTTGTGAGTAATGAATTCCAGATCATTACTACTGCATTAGAAAAAGTTCTTCCTGTACCTCTTGTGCAAAGCCTTAAATCTGTGTGGCCAAGTCCCTGTGCCATCAACAAATGAATACTGATTTTCCTTGTCTACTTTATCTAAACCTGCCATAATCTTGCACACTTCCACCAAATCTTTGTTCCAAGGAGAATAATGGCAGCTTCTCTAACCTCAATTTCCTCATCTCCTGGAAACATTCAGGTTAAAAAGTGTCAGGAAAACAGTTTCAAAAGATCTATACTTGTATTGTTAGATATTAGAAATAAAATATATATTTAAGTGTGTTCTATGCAAGAGGAATAAAATTCTAGTAAGATTCATGCTAGACAAAGGTGTTTGTATACATGGGAGCTTGGTCAGTTCAAACTGTGCTTCTATTGTGCTTATAAAGGGTTACACCATGAAAGGTAAACAAACATAGAACAGTGAAAGATCATTGCTTGGCAACCTGGGGCACCTTTAGGTTGGAATGTCTCTTGACTATAATGCTAGTTAGATTCATAGCAGTTCAGTGACAGGAAGCTAGAGATAGACCCTTGTCAGACACCATTTGGAGTACTGTATGCAGTTCTGGTCACCTCACTATAGGAAGGATGTGGAAGCTATTAAGAGGGTGCAGAGGAGATTTATAAGGATGTTGCCTGGATTGGGGGGCATGCCTTAGGTTGAGAGAGCTAGGTCTCTTCTCCCTGGAGAGACGAAGGTTGAGAGGCGACCTGATAGAGGTTTATAAGATGTTGAGAGGAATAGATAGAGTGGATCCTTGGAGGCTATTTCCCAGGGCTGAAATGGTCGCTACGAGAGTTCACAGGTTTAAGGTGCTGGGGGGGCAAATACAGAGGAGATGTTAGAGGTAAGTTTTTCACTCAGAGGGTGGTGAATGAATGGAATCGGTTGCCATCAGTGGTGGTAGAGGTGAACTCGCTGGGGTCTTTTAAGAGACTTCTGGATGAGTATATGGGATTTAATGGGATTGGGAGTTACAGGTAGTTCTATGGTCTGGTAAAGTATAGATATGATCGGCACAACTTACGGGCCGAAGGGCCTGTTTGTGCTGTAGTGTTGTATGTTCTATAGAATATCCCTCTCGGCTCTGCTGGAAGAAAAGCCATACAATGGTGTAGTGATTAGGAAAGCCAGTGCCAGAAAATTTTAAAAGCAGCTAGTTGAGGAAATTCAATGAACGAAGAGAAGTTTCCAAAAGTCTGAAGTTAAAGAAAGAGAGAAGCCAGGGACCAGAACAGGGTACTCTTCATTAAAGTCACAGAGAGTTGAAAAGAAATTGGATCATGAGAGGCTAGAAAGATATCTGAAGTTGATCTAAGGTTTCTGATATTTTACTACAGTTTGTGAGACATTATTTGAAGTAATTGTGAAAATTGTTGACTGTATCTTGGGAATTGGTGTGAAAGCATTTAAGACAAAGGAAACCTGAAAGGAGATGGAAAACCTGGACTGAATTTCTTAATAAAAAAGGAGCAGAAGCTTTGTTTGAAAGGATAGAACAAGGAACAATGCAGCACAAGAACAGGCCCCACTTTGGTCCACGAAGTCTGTGCTGATACTTTCCCTCTGTTCACCTCCCATTCCCATCCATGCCTCCCAACATTGTTAACATGCCTGTTTCCACCACCTCCACTGGCAGTGCATTCCAGGCACCCATCATTCTCTGTGTGAAAAACTTTCTCTGCACACCTCCCTTAAATATACCATCTCTCACCTTAAACCTATGCCCTCTTGCAGTCAATGGTTCCAGCCTGGGAAAAAGCCTTTGACTTTGTATCCTATCTATGCCTCTCATAATTACGTAGGCTTTTATCACGTCATCCCTCAGCCTCAGTCTTTCCAGTGAGAATAATCCAAATTTATCGAACCTCCCCTCATACCTAAAACCTTACAGACCAGGCAACATCCTGATAAACCTTCTTTGCACCCTCTCCAAAGCATCCATCTCCTTCAGCTAATATAGTGACCAGAACTACACTCAATATTCCAAATGCAATCTAACTGAAGTTTTATATCACAGTAACATAAATTGCCAACTTTTATACTTGATGCAAGCATGTCGTGTGCCTTGACCTTCTTATCCACCTGTGTTGCCACTTTCAAGGATCTGTGGACGTGCTCAGATCCCTTTGTATGTCAATGCACTTAAGGGTTTTGCCAGTCCAAAGGTGTGTGGGTTAGATGGAATGGCCGTGCTAAATTTCCTTTAGTGTCAGGGAGACTAGCTAGGAGAAATGATTGGGGTTATAGGGATAGAACCTGGGTGGGATTGTAGTCAGTGCAGACTCAATGGGCTGAATGGCCTCCTTCTGCACTGTAGGATTCTATGAACTATTTACTGATGGCTTGAAAGCATGGAATGTATTCTTAATGCAAACAGTTAATGGAAAGCATCGTTTGAAAAAATATTTTAAAGTGTGTCTTTTTGGAAGTGAAGTTTTGAAAACCTCATTGTGACAATCATTTGGGGGATTATGAGAGAAATCCATGAAAGATTGGTTGAGTGGTATTGGCCATTTGAGTGGAGTGTTATTTTTTGAAAACTGTGTATTTATGAAGCTGAGGGGGAGTAAAAGCGTATTGTATTATAATCAAACTTTTCATGTTTAATAAATGTTATTTTCTTATTAGAAATTAAAAAAGTGAACATTACGATTGCATTCTGGGATCTTTCCATCCAGTTATAAGATCAACTGGAATCATAACAAAAGGAATTGGGTATAGATGAAGGGTGACATTTTGCAGGGCCATGGGGAAAAGTTCAGGATGAATGAGATTAATAGATTGTCCTCACAATGAGCCAGTGCAGGCAAATATGAGTCAAATAACTTGGAACCATATCGCTATTTCTTCATTGTCGCTGGGACCAAATCCTAGAACTCCCTTTCTAACAGCACTGTGGATGTACCAACATTTCTACTGCAGTAGATCAAGAAGGTGGCTCATCACCAGTTTTGCAAGGGCAATGAGAGATTGGCAATAAACGTTGGCCTTGTCAGCAATGCTCTCATCCCATGGATGAATATATTGAAAAGAAAACCTCAATCTGTGCTGCATGATTCTATTCTGCTCCTGTTATTGCTTCAAGAAAGATTTGGTTAAAGATGCTGGAACTTCAAGCTTATTTAAGATGTTGGACTAACAATCACAGCTCAACTAGCAATGGCAAGCAGACTAAACAGCTGTTCATTCTCAGCGTGTTCTGATTTGATTTGATTTATTTTTATCACGTGTATTGAGATACAACGAAAAGTATTGTTTCTTACACTCTGCGGACAAAACATACTATTCATAGAGTACATAGGGGAGAAGGATAGGAAAGGATGCAGGCTGTAGTGTTACAGTCACAGGTAGAGAAAGATCAACTTAACATGTGGTAGGTCTATTCAAAAGTTTGATGGCATCAGGAAAGAAGTGTTCTTCAGTGAGCTGGTATGTGATCTCAGACTTTTGCATCTTTTTCCGGGATGGAAGAGAATATGTCTGGGGTGTGTGGGACCTTGATTACGCAGGCTGCTTTTCTAAGGTAGTGAGAAGCATAGACAGAATCAATGATGGGAGGCTGGGTTTGAGTGATGGACTGGGCTACATTCATAACCCTTTGTATTTTCTTGCAATCTTGGGCAGAGCAGGAGCCATACCAAACTGTGATATATCCAGAAAGGATGCTTTTTATGGTGCATCTGTAAAAATTGGTGGGAGTCATAGCAGACATGCCAGATTTCCCTAAGCCTTCTGAGAAAGATAGAGTCATTGGTGGACTTTCAAAACAATAGCATCCGCGTGGAAGGACCAGGGCAAGTTGTTGATGATCTGGACACCAAGCTCTTGACCATTTCCACTTCACCACTGTTGATGTGGACAGGGGCACATTCTCCACTATGTTTTCTGAAGTCGATAACTATCTCTTTCATTTTACTAAATTAAGGGAGAGATTATTGTTGTCGTACCATTTCACCAGATTATTCATCTCTTTCCTTCTTGAATATTTGCTGTAACTACATATTAATTTTTTATGAAATTCTTATTCATTCATGGGATGTGGACGTCACTGGCAGGACCAGCCCTTAATATCCATCTCTAATTGTCCTTGAACTGAGTGGCTTGTGAGGCAATTTAAGAGTGAGCCACACTGCTGTGGAGATTTCCTTCCTGAAAGGAATCAGGTGAATTTTTATAACAATGGTTATCATTAGACTCTTAATTCTAGATTTTTTTTAATTGAATTCAAATTTCACCATCAGCCATGGTAGGATTTGAATACAGGTTCCCAGAGCATTAGTCAGAGTTACATCCTTCCCACAAGTGACTCATGGTCTAGAATATTCAAATCCCTCTGCACCATAAGAATTCAGCAGTCACCCTCCATTTTCATTCTGCATTAGGGTGCTGGAACCTTTCCAGAATTTAGTTAATTTTGGAAAATTAACAGCAATACATCTGATGTGGATGTATAGTCACCTCTTTTAAGGGCGGAGGATTGAGTCCATCAGGTCTTGGAGACTTGTCAGGCCACGGCTCCATAGGTTTTTGTATTTTGATCAAGTTTCCGGCTTGGGTCACTATCTGTGCAGAGACTGTGTGTTCTTTCCATGCCCTCCAGGTTCCTCCCACAGTCCAAAAGGCATGCTAGTTAGGTGCACTGGCTGGGCTAAATTCTCTTCAGTGTACCCAAATCGGTGCTGGAGTGTGGCGACTAGGAGATTTTTCACAGTAACTTCACTGCAGTGTTAATGTAAGAGTCCTTGTGACTAATAAATAAACTTTAAACTTTTCCTCTCTCTTTTCCACTTACTGATGATTTCCCCATCTTTCCAGATATCCTTCTATTGCCCCATTTTTTCCTTCCTTTCCCTGTCCCAACCAGTCCCCACGTGTTTTCTTCCCCTCCCTCCGTTTGCCGGGTCGGATCGTCATTGGGCTTGGCTGGAGCCAATCACTTGGAAGGAAGCAAAGAGTGCAATTCTCATTGGTCCTGGCTTCGGCGAGCCGGCTGGACTAACCAATCGCTGCTCGCGGATTGGGGAGGCAAACGCAGCTGGAGTGGCCTGATTGGTGAGTGCCTACCGGCGAAAGCGGATTGGCGGGTTGCGCGGGCCAATGGGGGCGAGAGGCGGGCGCGAGACTGGAAGGTTTGAATTGAACTGTCAACGGCCGGCCGCGCCTCGCGCCCGCCCCCTTGCCTTCCCCTCCCCGCCCGGCCCGGGGGGCGGGGCCACAAGTTTCGCTGCCATTCCAGCTGTGCAGGCACGTGGGGGCGGGGATGGAGAATGATCGACAGGGCGCCGCGACCAATGATAACGCGGAGAGCTGTCGAGAGGGACGCGCTGACTGGGCGGCCGGTGAGGCGGGCGGCCAATAGCGGCGCGGGTGGGGCGGGAGCAGGAGGAGGCGGGACGGGGGAGGGAGACAGGGAGAGGGAGAGAATCTGAAGTTTGCCTGGGATTCCAGCTGCGAGGTGTGCAGGTTCCAGTGTGGCCATTGTCAGGTCCAACCTCAGCCAGAGAGACAGAGATACAGCAACAAGACTTCAATCAACACTCAGCTAACCATTTTAAAAAAAGAAAACTGGCAGCAGAAGATTCTATGCAACCAACAACAACAAAAAAATGAATTTACCATCAGTTATTCCTGCCTCAGAATATAATAAAAAGAGACATCATCGCCTGTAGTGGGATCCCTTTATTGCAAGACGCACAAATACCTCGTGTGTGTGTTTTTTTATCTTTTAATCAGCTTTTACCAGGACTTCAGGAAAAAAATGAGTGGGAATTAAATGCCTGACAACAATTTGCATCAATAATTGCTGCTTCAGATTAAAAGGAGAGACAGAGAGAGAGAGATCCTTCTACAGGGATTTGTCTTGCAAAGATGCAGCTTTTGATTAATTTCTTCATGCTCTGAACTGAAGACTGTGCAGGCACTCCGGGGGTAAATAAAAAAAAGGAAGAGGATTTTGTAAGATTTTTTTTCTCTTTTTATCATCAGTGACCTCCTCCCTCTTCCAATGTAGTTTCTCTCTTGTGTTTGCCTGAGAGAGGGCGGAAAAAAAAACAAATGCATTGTTTCCGCGAGAGATTCTCTCTCCACATTAATCAATGATTTCTCAGATATTAAACAGAAGTACTTCTTCATCCCTGCTAGAGGAACCGAGACAAAGGGATTTTGCAACAGCACTTCTGAAACACATCCCAACTCTAAGCAGCATTCTATTTGCCTATTTTATTGTTGTAAAGAACTAAAACATCAAAAGAGAAACTGTCCCTAATGGGATTCGTGTTATTTTTTAGGGGGTTATGTGAAAGATGCTTTCCGAAAAAGACCTTAGGTGAATGAAAAAAAACTGAAGACTTATCAGTTAAATGCAAAGCAATTTAGATGTGAAAAATATAACCCCTGATTTTTGAAACAATCATGCCGGAATTGGAATTGACTCCAAAGGGACAATTTGATGCTTTGATTGCTCTTTGAGACCAAGAGGGAGAGAGGAGGAACAGGTCAAGAATCCCTTTAAATTGCTGCTCAAAGGGATTTCCAAACTCTCACTTTCAAGACTGGAAGAGGGGAGATGGCTGAAGATGAGAGGGACCCGGGTCCGAAAGATGGGAGACCGCCGCTGCCCAGTACTTTCATCAAACTGAACGACTTGGATCGAGAGGGCAGGCGGAGGGAAGGCGAGGAGGCAGCCGGCGGCGAATGCAGGGAACCCGGCTCGGAGTACAGGGAGCTCCCGGAGGGTAGCGGAACCCAGCAGGAGCCCAGCCAGGAGCACCTGCCTTACCCCGCACTCGCCCCCGTCGTTTTCTTCCACCTGAAGCAGACGACCCGCCCCAGGAGTTGGTGCCTTAAGCTGGTCTGTAACCCATATCCTTTCCCCAGCTCCCACACTGACGGTAGGGAGGTTTTATTCATGAATTTCCATTGAGTGTATGTGGGGATTTATTTTTTTTTTGTCTCTTTACGTTTCCTCCCTCTCATGCCATGTTTTGGTGCTGCATTAGTCCAATTGTATTCTGAAAAATAAGTTACCCATGTAACAGCAGAGTCTTATCCAGCTATTATTGTTACTCCAGCTGCTATTGTGTATCTAACTGTTTCCCAATTGAAGATTGTAACGTCAGTAGGAATACTGGGGAACAAAATGAGCCATTCTGCTCCCCCCCAATTGATGAGGTTCCGGTTTTAAATGCTGTCACTGGATGGGTGCATGTAATTGGGAATTGTTGAGTTTCCATATGTTTCGGGGTGGCGGAGGGAATAAACGCTATGTAAAACAGACCAAGTTACATCACTGCCTCCCACTGCACGCAAGAAATCGGAGCTTGAGGATCTCCAATGTGTTTGTGTGTGTGTTTTAAGATCGGTGTGGTTCTGAGGAGTGTTTAAACTCAGCCGGCATTGTCACCTGTGTACCAGTTTCGTAGTCCAGTGCTGGTTCCGGTGGCTCAACAACAAAGGATCTTTGATTCATTGGATTGTGTGGGATTTGCTCATCGCGAATGCTAGACTGTTATATGTACCACTTAGGATCTTTTCTTTAATTAGGTTAGAGATGGGCAGTAGCAGATGCATCCATTGTGTGCGTAACGTACTTCTATACAGGTGTATACTCGCCTCCAAGTCTGTGCGTGTACCTTACCTACATAAAGATTAATATGCTTATTTTGTATAGGGATAGTTTTGCATACTTGTGTATCTACAGGTATTTGTATGTCTACATGTACATTAACATTTCTGTAATTGCGTGCACGTATGTGCGTACAGAATATTGTATGTATGTGCGAGATTACATCTCGATCTAAGAGTATTTGTATACCTGTGTCTATATTTCTAACTGTGCTAATGTACAGGAGTAGTTCTATGTGAGATCTACAGCCAGGAATATTTGTACACGGATCTCCATGTGTGAACAGAAGTATTCGTGTGTATGTGTATTTGTTTAGCTGGAAATGTGTGCATTGTTTGTGTGTACAACAACGTGCAGGAGTGTTATCATAAAGTCATAGAGGTCTATAGCACAGAAAAGGCCCTTTGGCTCATCGCCTCTGCGCTGGTCAAAAACATCCACCTGACTATTCTGAGCCAATTTTCAGCACTTCGCCTATAGCTTTGCCATCGCAAGTACAGATCTGAATACTTCTTAAATATTGAGGGTCTCTGCCTCCATCACCCTTTCAGGCAGTAAATCCAAGACTCAATACTCTCCAGATGAAAAAGTTTTTCCTCACATCCCCTCTAAACCTCCTGCCTCTTAACTTAAATCTATGCCCTGTGGTCATTGTTCTCTCCTCCAAGAGGAAGTTTCTTCCTGTCTTTCAATGATACTCATAATTTCATGCATCTCAATCATGTCCCTCTTCAGTCTCCCCTGCTCCAAGGAAAACAATCCCAGTCTATCCAATCTCTCTGCATAACTAAAACCCTCCAGCCCAGGCACAATCCTGATAAATCACCTCTACATCCTTTCCAGTGCTGTCATACCCCTCTTATAATGTGGATTCCAGATCTGTATAAAATATTCCATCTGTCTGAAATCTTAAGTCAAAAGAAGTGGAAACAGTAATATGCTAATCATCATCAGTGAAGGAATCTCGGTCTGCGCAACTAGATGCACAATCTGTTTGTCTGCCTGTCTATTTATCCCTCCATCTACCTGTCCTCGTGCCTTATCTATTAATGCTACAGTCTATATAACCAGTCATCTGGGCCATGTAAATCTAAGATGAAGGTGCTCCCAAAAAGAGATTGTGGATCAATTGAACCAGCAACCTTGGATATGGGAGAGAGTTTAACTCAATAAAAACCCATTCGCTTGCTAGGAGTTAAAACCTGGCCCACTGTTCAATTTTCTTCTCACACGGCCTTGTGTAAGTTGACTGTGCCCTCTGCCATTCCAGGGCACCCCACCTAATATTTTAATGTGTAATCTGCTTATGAAAAAAAAACTAGGATTGTCTCCTGAAGTGAAGGTTCACGAACTAATGTTACATTCAACTATACGTACCCACACCTGTCATTTAATGTGCACTGCTCTTTATGTAAAGAGGAGTTTCTGGGGAGCAGGTTGGAATGCGATGCGTCTCATCCCATCTGTTGCAACAAGATAGCGTCCTGGAATTGGAAGTCCTTCTGTTTTTTTTTAAAGCAAATCTACATAATTGCATATAAAATAAAAGTGTCCTCAAGGTAAACATTTAAAACAAAACTTTTATTTGTTCTGACCGTGGCTAGCTTCCACCTTGTATACAATTACATCGAAACCACTCTTACGTTTTGTTGAGTTTTTGGGTCTGAAATGTTTGAAATGTTTGCACTAGCGGAGTCTAGGTTGCGATTTCCAAAACAGAACTGTCCTGTTCTTCAAGGCTCTAAGGTTTCAGTAATGTTTGACCCATGGGCTATCTTCCTCTGGAGTGGTCCGACATAATCCCTTTTCCAATAACTGGCTGGAAGTGGTTAATAACCTCAAACTGTTCCGATCTGACGCTGAGCCAGAGATAGCGTGGTCTGGACAGTTTGACACCCGCCCTCAGTACCTCTGCGGCGGCTGTGGTGGATAATTAATTGCCGCAGGGGCGGAGGGTAATTAGTGGACTCGCACCAATACAAACTTCAGCCTTTCCTGGAGTTTATTGAGTTAGGAAGTGGTCACCACTTGCAATGTGGGAGATTTGGTTCACAGCTTTGGACCCACTCGTTTCCAAGAAATTTAAGAGCAACTTTTCGGCCTTTGGGGGAGCAATCTATTGCCTTGAAACCAGTGCAGAAGGGCAAGTCTCTTTGATGTGGTTTATTATGGTCACATGTATTGGGATATAGTGAAAAGTATTGTTTCTTGCATCACACAGTCAAAATATCCCGTTCGTAGTGTACATAGGGGAGGAAAAAGTAGAGGCTGTTAGTGTTACACGATTGCAGTTACAGATGGGGTATAGAGAAAGATCAGCTTAATATGATAGGACCATTCAAAAATCTAATAACCACAGCTGTTCTTGAGTCAGTTGATACGAATCATCTCATCGCATCATACCTCAAATTGGTTTTCTTTCTGTCTTTAGAAAAAGATGTCAAAATTGAGATTTAACCCAACAAATAAACGATGAATTATGAAGAGCCACAGTCAAGCGTAATTTTTGGTTTGCAATTTGGTAATTAATGACCCTAACCCAATGATATATATCCGAAATCATATTCAATGATTTCTTTTTAAAAAAAAACTATCTTTAAGGTCGAATCAGAAGAAATGAACTATTCTGAAACCGGTCACATCTGATTTTGACATAACATAAACCTATTCATAAAGGGCAGGAACATACGTTGTCATTTTAGGTTGGATGCTGCATAAACATTCCTCTTATGAACCCTCTATTCCTTTGAGAACAGCCCGCCACCAGCAGCCTCCACACTCGACTGGAGTGAGGGAGATGCTTGTAAGCTGAAACCCCGTGAGACTACTCTCCTGGACAGGGCTCAGACTGAAATTCGGACCTCCACTGAAGAGGTTCACGGCTATATTAATGCAAACCAAATAAGCTGATGTTTGACATCTCATGGGCAGTTAAAAAGGGGAAAGTAAAGCAGGCTTTGGCAGGCACTTATTTGGGGAAGAGCGGAGAGTTGTCCCAGAACCAATATTCAATTCTCAGTCACTACCACCATGACAGGAAAAAATATTTCCTTAGTCACCTCAGTGGGATCTTGCTGTGCATCAAATGAAGGTCATACTTGTCCAATTTACTTTAACTTGAGAATCTTCTGAGAAGTAGTTAAATGACCCTCCTCACTCCCCTTCCCCCAATAGATAAATATTTTATCCATAAACTACCTACAAGCGCAAACTAAAACATTTCAAACTAGACATTACGGGAGATGCCAAATGTTTAAAAACTTTTCTCTACAGGACATGATGCTCTATGGAGCTCCTCAGTCCAATTGCCATACATGTGTTGTTTATTATATGCATTCAATGACAAGCATTCAGCCCAAGGGTTCCTACACAATTTGCAGCCCCTCTGTGCACTGTGGTTTGCAAGAACTTAGACTGTGGTCTTTACCATTGAACCTTTACTGCAATTGCCCGAAGCTGAAGTGCATCCCTCAATACCTAGTCCTGAACATTGCAATGGAGTAAAACGTTATTTCAATGCAGATTCTCTTTCACTGTCTCAGTCGATCTGAGTCATCGAGGCTGTATGAAAGTCCATTCGTGTCTGTTCACTCACTTTTCAGTGACATTCACGGATCCTTATCTGAAAAGTGCAGTCTCCCTGACAAATGTACTTAAACACACACACACACACACATTTGAACGTCAGACTTTTTATGAAGCATACAGGAATCATTTACTTTGTCTCTACTGAGTGTCGCTGGATGAGACTGCATCATGAAGCACCTTGTCACAGGCAAAGGAAATCTGGAATTCTCTCCCCAACAACACTTGCAGGTGCTGGGGGCAACCGGGGCTTCTGAGGCTGGGGTTTTGTTCGGTCAGGGCATAGGGAGCAACGGAGGGTAACTGGAGCTGAGTTACAGATCGACCGTGGTCTAATCAAACGTACAACAGGTTTGAGGGGCTGAATAGCCGCCTCCTGTTTCTGTGAATGTGAATCACCCTTTTTCTTTATCTCGCCTGTTATGTTGTTGTTTTCGGATCTTAATAAACCATTTATTATAATAGACCGTTTTAAAATTCAATATTTAACTATTTCAATGTCGCATTCTACAATTCGGTATCAAAATGTATTCCTATTATACTTTCTCCTGCCCCATAGACTGAGGAAAAGCAACATTTGTGTGCTAGGCAACATACACTCCCTCCCCAATGGAACATGTGTGAGGGAGGCAGGTCTAATGGGCAGGAGAGGGGGATTTTTCTCTGACAGCATTTTGGTCTTGGGGTTTGAGCTGGAATTATAAACACCCCGCAGCTGGCTGTGAAAATTCAACTGGTGCATATCCTTCAGAGCCAGTCCATGGTTTCTGTATGTGCTTGTTGATCTTTGCAGTAAACAAGGTTTGCATAGGCTTCAGAGCAAGCTTTGATGCAAACATTTGCAGGGCTTTGCATTTGTTCCTTTCCTAAACTTTCCACTTACTGGGGAGTCCAAAGTCGGGGCTATCAATGCAAGATAAACCTACCTGACAAACACACAGGAAAAGCCAGGAGAAACTTCTTTAATCATAGAGTGGTTAAATGTGCAACTTGCTCCCAGAGGAAGTGGTTGAAGCAAATAGTTGGAGGTATTGAAAGTGAAGCTAGACAAGTACATCAGTGAAAAAGGAATTGAAGGAGATGCTGCGGATGAAGAGAGGTGGGTGGGGATTTTAATGAAGCATAAAAATGCTGGACCTGATGAACTGTTTCTGTTCCGTAAAATTCACTCAAATAATTCCTATGTATACAACTACATCCCTTGAACTCAAGGTGTGGATGAAGTGTGCTTTGCACAGTGACATCAGAGAACATGCCTGACAATAATGTAGTCAGAGTGTTATTTAAAAGCAGCCGCACTCAAACCCCTTCAAAAAAATGCAGCTTCATTTCATTTATCAAACTGAAAAAAGACTGCAGACTGAGTGCCTTCCCACTCCCACTCTATAAGTTTCAAACCTACTGGTGAACACTCAGCTCCAGTATTTACTGCAATAATGGCCCTGATCTTCCAGTCTCCAAATGGCCAAAGACCAGGTGTGCCCTCCCTCTATCCCAAAGATATACAAAAGGATTCCTTGCAAATCCCAGCGCACTGATTCTGTGGAAATTGCTCAGGAAGTTTCCCTTTGGACAGTTCTCATTTGGGGGATGCAATGGCTCGTGGTTTTATTTGTAAACTCAGTAATTGTTCTGGGGACCCAGGTTCAAATTCAGCCACAGCAGATGGTGAAATTTGAATTAGATAAAAGGTATCTGGAATTAAGAATCTAATGATGACCATGAAATCATTGTCAGAAAACCCCATCTGGTTCACTAACGTCCTTTAGGGAAAGAAATTTGCCATCCTTAACTAATCTGGCCTACATGTGACCCCAGATCCACGGCAATGTGATTGACTTTCAATGTCCTTTGGGCAACTAGGGATGGGCAATAAATATTGGCCAGCTAGTGATGCTCATGTCCCACAAATGAATAGAAAAACTCCAGACCTTCTGGATTAGAACTTCAGATAGTTCTGACTTACTTACCCAGATAGTCACCCAGGAAATGTTAGGCAGAAAAGTCCTAGTCTAATTTTGGGGTAACAATGCAATTGACTGCTCCTTCACAACAACCCCCACCTGCACTGACTCACTTGATCTGACCCCACCAATCCACTCTAGCATGACCTGTACGTCCTCCCCAAACCTGACCTGACTCAACCCCACCACCTTATCCTATTACCCATCCTACCTTCATCTGCTTATCTTAGCAATCCTATCTCCTTATCTCAACCACACTAGCCTTCAACCACCCTATCCTCTCATCCACTTAGCTTACCCATCCTACCCCTTATCCACTCTGTCCCCTACTATCCTAACTCCTACCACTTATTCTCTCTACCTAACCACTTATCTACCTACCCTAACCTCTTATCTCAACAGTACTACCCCCATTCTCAATTTACTTCCTCTCTGTCCATTTTCAAAGAACCTTGAGGACATTTAAACTATTTACTTACCAGAATATGCAGTTGATGCCATAAAAAAGGAGCATAGCTTGTCTTTGCCCAGTGCCATGAAAAAGTAGTTCCATTTCAGGGACCCTCTGTATTTCTTTAGAAACCAGAATCAGAAGTTCCGGTCAGAAACGTGGAACTCCAGTATAGTGCACAAAAGTAGGAAAAAGTAACACCATTCCTCGGAAAATTTGGGCAACTAGCTCACTGAGCTTGTCAGCGCTATGTGCATGTGTCAGATGACAGAGTTGACACTGGACTATCAAGCTGCTTAATCAACCTGTTAGGATGGGATTGTCCCTTCCCAGAGTGAAGTGGAATTGTTCAACTGAATTGCTGCTAATACTAAATAGTTAATATATTCTTAGTAAAGATTAAAGCATGTGCTTTGTATTATTGGCAAGATACCAGAAGCAATCACGTAAGCCACATGATGCAAAACTTGTTTATCAATGCTCTTCCCCTACATGGGGAAGGTAATGACACATGCTTGTATACTTTTCCACACCGGTGTTCTGGCACATCAAAATGACCATTCTTCATGTGTGACTGTTTTAAGTTTCAGTTCTACGCTAGATATTCTCCCTCATTCAGCATCAATCGTCTGCTCTATAAATGGACTGTCTGTCCCTTACAATCCAGAGCTTGTCTTTATTTGTCCAATGCCTAATCATGAGGTCATCAAAATTAAATACCTCATTATGTGATGTAGAGATTGTAATCTCTCACACTCCACTTCCACCCAGGTGAATTAGAAAACATCCCAGTCAGAGAAAACCAATTAAAAAGCAGCAAACTAGCTTATTTTGCAAGTAATAAATGAATGAACAGAGCAGAATTTACAGTATGTGTTGCATAATATATGTGTGTAGGAAGTGAGGATTATTGTACAAATAATAGATTGCTATTAGAGGCTACATTATTTAAAATGTTTTATTTTATCAAGGTGTTGTTTCTTATTTCAAAATATTTTCTTCTCCAATCTAATCCTGGCCTTCCCAACGCTGTGGGTTCTGGATGGGCAACTGGGTTGACTTGTCTAATCTCTAAATGCTGTTTGGAAAGCATATATTCTAGGACTTCCCTACCACTCCAATTGCCTGCTTGGATACTGGCCTACAATCATATTATTATTCCAGCATACCATGGGAACAAACCCCATGTTCCACAGATCGGCATGTTGTTACTACAAATATATTGTTACTGTGCAACCATTGGGCATTGTTTTAATTCTTGCTGCAGTCAGTGGTTAGCTTGCCAAGCATGTGGGCACATAGCTCAGTCTAAGAGTGCCTGGAAGTGATTATATAGGTGCCTGAAATCATTATGAATGCATCTAGTGGCAGCAATGCAAACTTTCATATCAGTCTCTGTGCTTGCTCCTAACCAGCATATACTCATCACTGGTTTGTCTTCCTCATTAACAAAACCACATTAAAGGCATATTTCCACTGTCCTTGCATTTATATCAGTCCTAATTAAACACTACCACAAAGGCTGCTTCCAGCCCAGTGGAATTCATTACACTCGGAGCAAAGGCCAGATTAAATTTCTGGCTAATTTACAAAATGATCTAAAACTATTCTGGGCTACCATCTCTTGTTTCTGCATACGTGCATGGTCAGCCCCTAATCTCTACCAGGCCATCATAAGCAGAAGATGCCAAAAGGATGGAAATTTTCAGTGACTGACTATTGAACAATACTGAGAGAGATCTTGGAAAATACTGCAACTTGCTGTCTCCACGGTGCAGGTTATGTCAGAGGGAAAGGCAGGAGAACAAGGGAAGTGTATTAGGAAAACATTTTAATAAATCTAAATTGCAATTATTTCTCAGACAGTTATCACCTGTAGTTCAAATTAAAGGGGCAAATATTGTTTACTTTGATAAATTCTCCCTAAATTGTCTCAAATTTGGTTTTTAATCCATAGATCTATAAGCATTGACAGGGATCAGGGGTAGAGGTGGGAACATCGGGGTGGTGGTGTGGGCTTGTTGGACCGAAGGGCCTGTTTCCCGTGCTGTGTTGTTCTTTGTTCTACTTAAGAAAAACCAAGCAATGTGCCTGAATGACTATTAGCCGGTGGCTCTGACATCCTTCGTTATGAAGTGCTTCAAAAGGCTGGTTGTGGCTCGAATCAATTCCAGCTCCCCGGACTGCCTGGAACCATTACAGTTTGCATAATGCTGCAACAGGTCCACAGCAGACTCCATCTCCCTGGCATTGCACTTAACCATGGAATATCTAGATAACAAGGACACCAATATCAGACTCCTGTTTATTGACTACAGCTCAGCCTTCAACACCATTATTCCCACAAAACTTATCTCCAAACTCCATGGTCTGGGTCTCAACTCCTTCCCCTGTGACTAGATCCTGAACTTCCTAACTCACAAATCAGAATCAGTAAGGATAGGCAACAAAACCTCTTCCATTAGCATCCTCAGCATTAGTGACCCACAAGACTGTGTTCTCAGCCCCCTACTATACTCTTTATACACTTATGACTGTCTAGCCAAATTCCCCTCCAATTCAATTTTCAAATTTGCTGATGACACCATTGTAATGGGTCAGACCTCAAACAATGATAAGACAGAGGGCAAGAATGAAATAGAGAATCTGGTGAACTGGTGCGGCACCAATAATCTCTCCCTCAATGTCAACAAATTGAAGGAGATTGTCATTGACTTCAGGAAGCATAAAGGAGAAATGTCTTTGGCTACATCAGAAGTAGAAAGGGTCGAGAGCTTCATGCTTTTAGGAATCCAGATCACCTTGTTCCCCCATGCCGACACTATAGTTAAGAAAGGCCACCAATGCCTCTACTTTCTCAGAAGACTAAGGAAAAGTTGGCTATGACTCTCACCAACTCTTACAAATGCACGGAAAGCATTCTTTCTAGTTGTATCATAGCTTGGTATGGCTCCTACTCTGCCCAAGTTTGCAAGGAGTTACAAAAGCTCTTGAATGTAGCCCAAACTATCACACGAACCAGTCTCCCATCCGTTGACTCTGTGTACACTTCCTGCTGCCTCGGCAAAGCAGCTAGCCTAAGTAAGGGCCCTACGCACCATGAACATTCCCTCTTCCACCTTCTGTCAGGAAAAAGATACAAAAGTCTGAGGTCACATTCCAACCAACTCAGGAAAAGTTTCTTCCCTGCTGTTGTCAGACTTTTGAATGGACTTCCTTGCATTAGGTTGATTTATCTCTACATTCTAGCTATGACCGTAATAATACATTCTGCACTCTCTTGTTTCCTTTTCTATGAACGGTATCTTTTGTCTATATAGTGCGCAAGAAACAATACTTTTCAGTGTATGTTATTACATGTGACAATAATAAATCAAATCAAATATTCTGCTTGCATTAAGAAGTGTTAGACGACTGCAAAAATGTGCCAGAAATAACACATTAGCCAAAATACTCGATAAAGCGCTCACGCACATTCAAAATACACACAAAATAGTACGCAAATGAAATTGTAACTGTATAGAAAATCCATTGGAATCACATGAAATGCTGTTTTTCTCCCTTATCCATATTGTAGCACTTTGAGCTCAATGGAGAGTAAAATTGGACAGGATGTAAAGTCAACATTACATCCAATTATGTCAGTTTTCCAGCAAGCATTAACCCCATTAGTTCAAGATATTCTTAAGTAATTTGAAGATGTTTCAGAAGCACTTCAGAATATTCTGTTTCTAGATGTCTTTAAAATACCCCAAATGGAGTGGAAACATGTCAGGAACCAGTTGCTTTGACATCTTTGAGCTCCCCAGTGTGATTATTGTTCAACACTACACTGGTGACGATGTACTTTGCTCAGCATTGTGGCTGCTGCATGTCTCCTGCTGAAAGCAGCCAACCCTCTGATGACTGTGCAGATGGTCAATTAGCAATAAAGAGCTGAGCACCCGATGTCAATGCAATATTAACCCTAAATACAAAAATAGTTCATCCACTGAGAAAGGATCTTTCTACTGGCCAAACGAGTGCAGTTAGCAGCCAAAGAGAGAATTCCCATTTTGGTGCCTCATTAATGGGACTTGTTACTCCATTGAGTTAATTCAAGAACCAAATTCACAGACAGGCCTAATTCTTATTGCCCAGTTATGATTCTTACACAGACAGGAATTACACGTTCTGATTATTATTTTGTTCGCAAGACATGGATGATATTGGCAAGGCCACATGTATTGTCCATTGCCTGTGAAAGTGGAGGAACGTCTACAATGATGGCTTGTTAACTCAGGTGACATTACTATCATCCTATTTTGATTTATTATTGTCACATGATTAACATACTGTGAAAAGTATTGTTTCTTGCATCCTATACAGGCAAAGCATATCTTTCATAAAGAAGGAAATGAGAAAGTGCAGAATGTAGTGTTACAGATATAGCTAGGGTGTAGATAAAGATTAACTTAATGCAGGTATAGTCCACTCAAAAGTCTGGTGGCAGCAGGGAAGAAGTTGTTCTTGAATCGGTGACCTCAGACTTTTGTACATTTTTCCCAATGAAAGAAGGTAGAAAAGAGGGTGTCCAGGGTGCATGGGGTCCTTAATTATGTAGGCTGCTTTGGTAAGGCAGGGGTAAGTGTAAACAAAAACAATGGATGGGAGGCCGGTTTGTGTGATGGATTGGGCTACATTCATGACCTTTTGTAGTTTCTTGCAATCTTGAGCAGAGCAGGAGACGTGCCAAGCTGTGATACACCACAAAAAGCGTTATTTCTGGTTGTATCTGTAAAAGTTGGTGAAAGTCATAGCTGCCATGTCAAATTTCCTTAATTTTCTGAGAAAGTAGAGGTGTTTGTGGGCCTTCTTAATTATAATGTCAGCATGAGTGGATCAGGTCAGGTTGTTGGTGAGCTGGACACCCAAAAACTTGAAGCTCGCAACCTTTTCGATGACTTCCCTAGTGATGTAGACAGGGGCATGTTCTCTTCTACAGTTCTTGAAGTCGATGACTATCTCCTTCACTTTGTTGATATTGAGGGAGAGATTATTGTCGCTGTACCAGTTCACCAGATTCTCTATCTCATTCCCATACTCTGTTTGAGATCCAGCCCACAACAGTGGTGTCGAATTGGAGGGGAATTTGGCCACATAGCCATATATGTACAAAGAATAAAGGGCTGAGAATACAGCCTTGTGGGGCACCAATGTTGAGGATGATTGTGAAGAAGGTGTTGTTGCCTATCCTTACTGATTGTGGTCTGTCAGTTAGGAATTTCAGGATCCAGTCACAGAGGAAGGAGCCAAGCCCCAGGCCACGGAGTCCAGAGATGAGTTTCGTAGGAATGATGGTGTTGAAGGCTGAGCTATAGTTAATAAAAAGGAGTCTGACAAAGATGTCTGTTAGCGACTTGTCTCAGGGTTGAATGCAGAGCCAGGGAGATGATGTCTTATTGCAATGTAGGCAAACTATAATAGATCAGGCAATCTACAAGGCCGGAACAGCTTTGTGTCACGACTCACCTTTCAAAGCACTTCATAATGATGGATATCAGAGCCATTAGCCAATAATCATCAAGGCATGCTGATTTGCTTTTCTTTGGTACTGGGATGATGGTTGTCTTCTTGAAGCTATTACAGATTTCAGATTGTTGTAAAGAAATACCCCCTGCCAGGATCTATGCAGTGCTTGCCTGGATATCCCATCCAGGCCAATCGCTTTGTGTAGGTTGACTTTCGAGAAAGCTTCTCTGATATCTGCAATGGTGACCTCAGATACGAGTTCATCCGAGGCTTCCAGGGTGGAGGGCATACTCTAGGGAGCAAGGTTCAAAATGGCATATAGGCCAGATAAGGTAGGGCTAGCAAATACCTTTCTGTGGAGAGGATCAGGGAAACCACCTAGATCACATGATTGGTACAACTGATTTGATTTATCATTGTCACGTGTATTAACATACAGTGAAAAGTATTGTTTCTTACATGCTATACAGACAAAGCATACCATTCATAGAATATAATGTTACAGTCATAGCTTGGGTGTAGAGACAGACCAATTTAATGCAAGATAAGTCCATTTAAAAGACTGACAGCAGTAGGGAAGAACCTGTTCCTGAGTCAGTTAGTACGTGACCTCAGATTTTTGTATCTTTTTCCCAAAGAAAAATGTGGAAGAGGGAATATCTGGGGTATGTGGGGTCCTTAATTATGCCGGCTCTTTGCTGAGACAGCGGGAAGTGTAGACAGCATCAATGATGGGAGGCTGGTTTGCGTGATGGATTGAGCTACATTCACAATCTTCTGTAATTCCTTGTGGTCTTGGGCAAAGCAGGAGCCATACCAAGCTGTGATACAACCAGAAAGAATGCTTTCTATGGTGCATTTATAAAAGTTGGTGAGAGCCAAGGCCGACTTGCCAAATTTCCTTAGTCTGAGAAAGTAGAGCTGTTGGTGGGCTTTCTTAACCATAGTGTCACCAAGGCAGGTTATTGGTGATCTGGACACTTAAAAATTTGAAACTTTCGACTCTTTCTATTTCGTCCCCTTCGATGTAGACAGGAGCATGTTCTCCTCTATGCGTCCTGAAGTTGATGACAATCTCCTTTATTTTGTTGACATTGAGGGACAGATTATTGTTGCCGCACCAGTTTACCAGATTCTCTATTTCATTTATGTATTCTGTCTCATCATTATTTAAGATCCGGTCCACTATGGTAATGTCATCACCAAACTTGAAAATCGCTTTGGAGGGGAATTTGGCCATACAATCATAGATGTGTAAGGAGTATAGTAGAAGGCTGAGAACATGTCCATGTGGGACAATGGTGTTGACAGAACTGACAGAAAGGTGCCAGACCACCAGCAGCAAGAAATTACCATAATGTTTCCCTGTGGTTTTCCACTAAAAATCAATTCATATGGATGAAAACACAGACTTTTGTTTTGAAATAAGTCTGTTCAGTTAAGCTTGTACACATACTGAATGGATTTGTGTGTATTTAATGGAACACATTAACACATGTACGTCGTCATGGTTCCGAATTGGAAGGTCTAGGTGGCAACTTGCCCAGTGCTTGAAATGGGTACAAGGGTTGTGTAGTGGAGTATGCCAATTCCTGTACAGCTTGTCTACAGTCTGAGTAAGTTTGACTGTAAGGTTGGCATTTTATATAAGGTCCTGTTGTATTTTGGAACAAAGATGAAAGATTGATTTTTTTTTTGTTTTGTTATGAAATTAGTACACCATTTTTCTCATTGTTCAGTGCAATGTGGATATGACTGGCAAGGTTGACATTTGTTTTCATCCTTAGTTACCCATAAGAAGTTGGTGCTGAGCCCTTAGTGTCTTGAAGTAAGAAGTTTTGTTTTGTGTTATGTTGAGCTCATATTACCTTTTAATTCTCAAAGCAAAAGTGTCTTTGCACCTGAGATATCTCCTACCCTTTGAATTTTCCATTACTCTTGAGCTCAAATGCCCATTTTATGTTGGAGCAGTTTCACATCCACAATTAAATGGTACTCAATCAGTGAAAGACACATTTCAACAGATGAGATCCAATTAGAAATGCTGCTAGCACAGGCATTATGGCCCAAACACTTGACTTGAGTTGGCGATGGAAGGTAGGAAGGCATGTTCCTTTTCTAATTTGTAGCAGTGATTTCACTTCAAAAGTACTTTGGTTGTAAATGCTTTGGGACATCATGAGGTTGTGATAGATGCTAAATAAATACAAGAATTTCTTTCTATCCTAACTCAGACTAAATTGGCTCAACAATCCTCAGCCTTTAGCACAGTTCTCGCCTTTCCCCCAGTAACCTTTTTATCCCCCTTTGCCCTTCCACAGATATTGATGGCAACTCTTACTGGCTGGTCTGTGTTCTTCTGATTCTCTTGCTTTCAGGAGAATCAAAATATCCAGGTGCATACAGTAAAATAAGAAGTAAAAGGAGGCCAGGACCATCTGAGGAGCAACTTACAACCCTAGAAAAGCAGGAGTTGAAGCAGAGACGGAGCTTCATACTTCATGTCATTGACTTATGGATCAGGCTGCTGCCCCCTAGTGCAGTATAAAGCGATTCCATCCAGACATTCGAATATAATTTGAATCATTTCTGATTTATTAAACTAAAGAAATGTATAGGTTCATTGCAGCAGTTATCATTATTTTAAAAATCCTGAACAAATTGGCTGGAATAGTTGCCTTTTATTCCGACATTCTCATTATTTAAATTTGCTGCAGACAGCTAAACTCTCTTTATTTGTGAACTGTTGCTATATGTGCAAGTTACACACTGCTTGCTGATCTAGTGACACTCAACCTGAAAATGATGCCATATGCCAAATTGGGACCCCAATTTTCTTTTCTGCAGGGGCACAGTCAATGTTTGCTTGTGTTAAACCCAAAGGCATTTTGTTGCTTGGTCACAGTCGGCATCATTGATTGCCTCAAGCTTTCCCAGTCAACATTTTTGGTGCTTGTGCCTGGAGCAGTTTGCTACGGTTCAGTTCCCCCACCAACAGCATCAATGTGGAATATGTTTCAAAATGTGGTCGCTGTGAACTTGACATCTTAATGAAATTAGCAAGTGCAAAATCTTAACGTGGTGAGACCCCCTAATAAACTGCTTTGATCACTGCCATTTATAATATATTTTCTTCAGTGGCGGGCATGGTGATGGTCATTGGTTTAAGGTGAATTCTGTGGTAAAGTTTTCAGTGCTCCGGATTCCTGTATCTCGAGGGATCTATAAACATCTGTGCCTACAGTCCCTCATTTTCAAATTGGGCCACTCCACTAAAGGGTGCATGATGTTGTGCCCCATGAAAGGAAGGGAGGCATCTCCTTGAAATGGGAATCTGGGGAGACAAAGAGTCAACAGCTGCTAGTACAGGTAATGGTCTGAAATATAGTACTTGCCTGGCCCCTGAACCAAGGCTGATATTGATAGAGAAAGAAAGGGCCAAAAAAAGCCCCTAAAATAAATATTTCTAAAATTGAAGAATGTATGCCAGTGAAATGTTCCCCTGTAGAAGCAGGGAGTTAGTTACCTCATACTTAAAGTGTTCTGTTTGTTCTTTTCCTTTCTTCATTTGGTGGTCCCTCAGCTTGATAAACACATGCTATTTCGTGCAATGCCTGAAGGTTTGTATAGGCCCCAGTCCAGTTTCACAGCAGCTTTTTCTCATTTAGTGTATTATGAGACTGGAATACCAGAGACAGGAATTTCAGTCGAGGATTTCTGCCAATAAAATTCCAATCACACTGCTCTTTGAAGTTTTTTTTTAGGTTACATTGCCATTTTCTTTTAGGTTTCCCATTCTGTTGTCTTTTTTTTGCTTTTTTTCCACTTTATTGTTTTAAGTGGTTTTGGTCTTGAAAGTGTAATGTGAACTCGGAGGGGATAGAAATTGGTTTTGGGAAGCAACATAAATTGGGTCCCCAATCTGCTGCCATCAATAAAACTGGATGTGGGCTATGGGGTGTAACAGAAAGGAAGTGCGATACCCAAAAAAACAACTACAACCCCACAGTATACTGCTGATTAGAAACAGCTCAAGAACTTGAGACCCTATTTTAATGGATCAAGCCAACATTCCCCCATTATCCATCAGTTCTTTCTTACTCCAGAAAGAAATCCTTCAGAAAGCATTTGTGCTTTCGCTTCAATAAATAGCACAACGTGGAAACAGTAGCATAGTGGTAATATTATTCTCCTGGTACATTCCCTAAGAAGGTATTAGCAGCTGTGAATTTCTTTGTTCCTGATTATATTTGACAAGGTACAGCAGTAGTTCACCATTGCTTCTGTTGACAATTGTTTGATCAAGAATCTCTTCTACTTTTGCCTTCTACCACTTAATTCGAAGCTTTTATAAATTGACATGTTTGGCCATGTTACCAGTGCATCTTCCTTGGTCATCAAGGCCTGGAGCAGCACTTGAAGCCAGATCTTCAAAAGCAGAAATCTTATACACTGCACCATAAGACAACAGTGGTAGTATTCATGGTAAGTAATCCTGAGGCCCAGACTATGCACTGGAGCCACGAGTTTAAATATCATCACGTCAGCTCAGATAATGAGACATTCTGTATCCATATATAGCAAGAGCTGGACAATATTCACTCTTGGGCTAAAGTAATATTTGTGTCGCACAAGACCCAGACAATGACCATATCCTACAAGGGAGAATCAAACCTTGACATTCGGTGGTATTACCATCGTTGAATTTTCCAACTATCAAAATCTGGAGGTTGTCATTGACCAGAAAATGAATTGGAGGAGCTATATAAATAAAGTGGCTACAAGAACTGTACAGAAACTGGGAATTGTCACTTCCTGACTCTGCACAACCTTTCTACTAGCTACAAGGCACAAATCAGGAACTCTTTCCACTTAGCTGTATGTGGCAGTTCTAACAGTATTCAAGGAACTCCACATCATCCAGAACAAAGCAGTGTATATGATTAGCACCTCATCCACTATCTTAAATATTCACCCCCTCCATCACTGATGCACAATTGCAGCAGTGTGCCCCAATACTCCACAGCAACTTGCCAAGGCTCCTCCGACAGCACCTTCCTAACTCTCAACATTCTACTACTGAGAAGAACAAGGGCAACAGACATTTGGGAAATCTACCACAAACGAGTTCTCCTCCAAGAAACTCATCATTCTGACTTGGAAATATATCACTGTACCTTCAATGTCACTAGGTCACAATCATAGAATTCCCTCTCTAACAGCACTGTAGCTGTACATACACCTCGGACTGCAGCACTTTAAGAAAGCAGCTTACCATTACCTTCTGAAGGGCAATTACGAATGGGCATTAAATGCTAGTGTAGCCAGAGATATATCCCAAGAATGAATAATAACAAAAGGGTTTCAGTGACTGGTCTTTGTGCCTCTTGATTCAGATTGCTAGGTTGACATTCCTGTGCAATGCTGACAGGGTGCAATTCTCTTTGAGGCACCTTCACCTTCCTTCAGGCATGATATTAAACTGAGTTTCCAACTGTGTGCTACATGATGAGATTAAAAATCTCACGGCAATATGGAGTGTGTTCTCCTGGCACCTGGACAACATTCCTACCTTAGCCAACACTGCAGAAAAGCAGACTAGTTGGCCATTTGTGGAATCTTCCTGTGTGCAAAATGGTTTGTGATTTCCAAAAGACAACTGTACTTCATTGGGTATTTCTGAAACATGTTGAGACATTATACAACATGGCATTGCTCTGCAAATTTACTCCATACCCCAATCTTTGAGAGAAGGGTGTTCACCTGATTTCCTGCCTTTAATTTAAGTATCACCACTTTATTCAAATCTTTGCCGCAGGGAACAATTTGCCTGCAAGTTTTCTTCATGATCTTAAGTCAACTCAACATCTCTTTTCCAAAGTTAAAAAAGGTCATTTTTTTAAAACTTTCTTCATTGTTTAAAATCCTTTCATTTGCCATTCTTTAAGACCTCTGTTTTATATGTTCTAGAGAAGATAGTATTGACTTTTAAGCTACTAAAATTGAAAGTATTTTCTAACTTTGTTTCTGTAGCTGTCCTTGAATATTCACTTGTGTGTCTATGTTTGTGTGTAGCCTGATCAATACATAGCCCAGTGATGCAAAAATCAGCTAGCTGTGGTTCAGAATATAGAATTTTGCTAGAGGTGAAACTAGTCCCAAGTATCCAGCACTCTGGGGGTAATTAGGGCACAGACGATGCACTTCTTCTCTTCCAATGCAACATGCCTGAGCTATGGTTACTAAATCAGTCCCAACTGCAGTCAAGCTGGAGGCAGCTTTTGCCCTCCGAACTTCTTGTCCACCTGGGCTTGGAGAGAAACTGTTTAGAATGCATCGCCTCGAACTTCTGATCGGCCTTCAGCAAAGGTCATAACTTTGAGCTGGATTTATACATAACACATATAACTTGCTTCCAAAGAGCTTTAGCTGAGTGATAGCATACTTGCCTCTGAATCAGGAGGTTATAGGTTCAAGTTCCAATCCAAATATGCACTTGTAATCCATTATAGTGAAAGGACTGCTTTGTTGGTAATGCCATTTTATTTCAGTGAGGCATTAGGCTGATGTCCCCTCTCAGGCGGTTGCAAAAGATCACATTTGAGAGTGAGCAAAAGAGCACATGGCAAATGAAAGCATGCCAGCCAATATCTATCCCTTGACCGATGTTACTCAACAAAACTGATTAGCTCATCATTATCTCCTCACTGGTTGTGGGAGCTTTCTGTGCATAACGTGGCTGCCCTATTTTCTACATAGCAATAATGACCACTCTTCAAAGAGACTCCACTTGCAAAACCTAAAACAAAACATCTGTTTGATGTGATTCTGAGATTGGACAGCACTTGGAGTGCTAGAGTCATAGAGGTTTATAGCATGGAAACAGGCCCTTTGGCCCAACTTGTCCATGTCACCCTTTTTTTAAAAAAACCCATAAGTTAATCCCAATTGCTTGCATTTGACCCAGATCCCTCTTCTTCTTAAAAGACAAAATTGTATCCGCCTCTGCTACTACCTCTGGCAGCTTGTTCCCGAACTCGGCACTCTCTGTGTGAAAATATTGCCTCTCTGGATACTTTGCATCTCTCCTCTCTCACCTTAAAACCTCTAGTTTTTGTCTCCCCTACCTTTGAGAAAAGATATTGACTATCTAGCTGATCTGTGCACCTCATTGTTTTATAGACCTCTATAAGATCACCCACAACCTCCTGCTCCCAGAGAAAGAAGTCCCGATTATCCAGCCTCTCCTTATAACTCAAATCATCAAGTCCCAGTAGCATCCTAGTAAATCTTTTCTGCGTTCTTTCTAGTTTAATAATATCCTTTCTGTAATAGGGTGACCAGAAAAGCACACAATATTCCAAGTGCGGCTTTACCAATGTCTTGTGCAACTTCAACAAGATGACCCTACTCCTGGATTCAATGTTCTAACCCAGCAGTGTCCAAATTCTGATCCGGATGGGGCCCGCTGAAGGCCAGATGTGGCCCGCGAGCCTTGGTTTGGAGATCCCTGTTCTAACCAATGAAACTAAACATGCCGAATACCTTCTCCACTTTTAGCACTTGCTGAATAATCCTGAGTAGGTTACATTAACAACCAGTCAAACTCATAATGTGGCTTATTTACGCTTACTCAAAGTGATAAACATTCATACATAGGGACTTGTTCACTGAAAACAACAGGAACATGTACCGGCCTTGTGCTCTTTCTGAATTACCCAGGAGTCTTGGGAGCTGTTAGTTCCCTGTTACCTTTTCCATGCCAATGCCTCTGCCAATCAGAGTTGACTTGTTAACCAGCAACCTTTTATTCTGTTGTATAAACTGTTGCGATGGTTTGAAATTTGGCATTCTTGCAGTTTCTCTAATGGGTAACACAAAAAGCTTCAACAACATCTCTCTCTTTAGCAGTTGGCTGTAAATGCTTCAGGATATCTGAAAGCCAAGAATGGTTTTCTATGAATATGGCTGACTTTTGCTGTTTTGCCCCCCTTTGGTTAACACAAGCACAAAGGAAATGAGAGAGTTCAAATTTCTTGGCAAAGAGTTGAAAAGTTATCACTGGGCCGAAATGGGTTAATTTGAAGTGTTTATAGGGAAGATCTTGTATTTATTTAGTGCTTTTCACAAACCCAGGATATTCAACATGCTTTACTTTGGAAATGGAGCTGCTATTATCTGTATAAAATGCAGTGGCCAGTTTATACACAGAGGATCCCACAGCTGAACAAAGATGATGAATGACCCAATGATTTGCATCTGGTAGTGATGTTTAATGGAATAAATTTGGCCAAAATACTGGGAAAACCTCTCTGCTCCCCTGGAAGCAGTGCCGTGGAATCCTTAACTTCCATATAAGCAGATAGATGGCACATGTTTGTAATGTCTGATCTGAAAAATAGCATCCTTGGCATTGTAGCACTCCCTCTGTACTGCACTGAAGTGTCAACTGCGATTCTGTGAATAAATCCTGATTACTTAACATCGATATTCCCGTGACCTGTGCTGGAAAATGCATCCATGTGAAAAGTGTGAGAGAGCAGAAGTGGGTTTGGCTACGATACCCCAGTGGTCAAATAGCCTGTCAATGTTCATTGTTTAGAGTAATATGAGTTCCTCGCATGCAGAGCTGGAGCTCTTGTCAGTTGGTGTGTTCCGGGGAGGAAGAAGGAAAAAGAGCGTGTTGCAGTTATTAGTTCATGATCTGTCCACAAGGTATTAATCAGTAAAAGCTGTAACTGTAAAGCCCATGTGACAGCACAGTGACTATGGTGTGATGTGCATTTCATGCGAGGATTTCCTTTAGCATGTTGATATGAACTGGATCCAAGTTGCCGTGTCTGGGTCTCATTTGCAGACAGTACAGGGACCTCCCTCTCTAACAGAGTGTAGAATCCTTGGCTTTCCCCTCTGCCTGGCTGTCTGACAGCTCTCCCTGCGAGTGCTGAATAGGAGTCATTTAGGATATTCAATAAGAGGGAGCAAATAAACGACACAAATCCTTAGATCAAACTCATCAGGTTTTATTTTTCTTGGCTTTTAATGCACACTGCACATTCCCGTCTCTCATGAAATAAAAAATACACAGTTTTACTTTACTGATTAATGTTTTTATTCAGTTAAGTGTGCATGTCTGAGAGGGTTCATATATAGGCGAGTTGTGTCACTGAGAGATTGTGTTTATAACTGTCATTGAGAATGTGTGTGAGAAAGACTGAGAAAGACTGGGTATATTCACTTGTGAGTGTATATATAAGTGTGTTTGTATATATAAGTGTGTTTGTATATGTGTCTGTATGCATGTGGATGTATATGTGAGTGTTTGTGCATGGGTGTGTGATTGTGTCTGCCTGTCTGGGTCATTAATTATTGGTGTTTGAATTTGTAACTGTGCAGGACTACATGTGAGTGTGGTATGTATGTGTGTGAGAGTGGGTGTTGGTGCATGTGTGTAAGTGTTTGTATAAATCTGTGTGTGCATGTAAGTGTTTGTGGGTGTATCACTGTGCTTGCTATTGTGTTGTCGCTGTGTGTGCGCTGTGATTGGTTGCTTCAGCCACCCATAAGTTGGGCATTTTGAGGCATCTTATTAATACATACGAATAGGGAAACTTTTCAGTTTGTTTTTTGTGGAAAGGTGGTTTCAAAATACATTGGCACCTCATGGTGAAGTAACTAACCTTGCAAAATACAATTGAAATGCCATTATGTCAGGCTAGCAATCCCAAGTGTTATAAATATGAAGTTCATGGTTCATAGTAATATTTAAGCGGTATTTTCTGGTTCTGTAAAAATTGCAGTTTAACGATAGAAAATGGGATATAGAACATAGAACATTACAGCACAGAACAGGCCCTTCGGCCTTCGATGTTGCGCTGACCAATATAAAAAGCAATGCCCCTCCAAACTAAACCATTCCCTTCTCTTCCATATACTTATCAACTAACCTCTTAAACGCCACCAAACTTGGCGCATCTACAACTGCTGCAGGCAGGGCATTCCACTCCCGAACCACCCTTTGGGTAAAGAACCTACCTCTGATATCCGTCCTATAACTATCACCCCTTAATTTAAAGCTGTGTCCCCTCGTGCTAGCTTTCTCCATCCTAGGAAAAAGGCTATCACTGTCCACCCTATCTAAACATCTAATCATCTTATATGTTTCGATTAGGTAATTCAACTTATTATTCAACTTAAGTAGGTTGAAGACTATTAGATTTACAAGATTGGGGTCACGTTGACTTAAAGGGTTAACAGCTAGGAAATTAAGATCATAAAAAACAGGCAGACTGACATAGCTCGAGAATTGGAGTTGAGGAGTCTACACTTTCTGTAAAGAAATTCAGCCTAGAGGGTTGTTTCGTTTTAGGACTTAAAACTACAATTAATTTAACGGCATCAGCGAGCCTTGGAAGGCTGTATCATTTTATCGTGGTGTTGGGGAAGCAGGGGAAAAGCCATACTGTAAAGGTGCTGCTGTCAACAGGTTCCAGGCAGCAAAAAGTATTGCTGTTAACTGGCTCGGTATAGCTGGGGCTCAGGATAAGTTCCTGGAGTTGTTTGATGCTCTATGTAGTTAGGGCTTAGGAGAAGTCCTAGGTAGCAAGATTACTGGTTCTGTGCTGGGAAGGGTTAGGGGTTTCAAGAAACTGTGGGACCTACATATAGCTTGGTTGTCGCTGAGGAGATTGGAGCTTGGAGAAATCCAGGGGCAGTGCCAGCCCAGTGGAGTTTTACTAGTAAGTAGAAGCCAGAGTGCAGACTCAGATGCGAGGAATGGAGCCTAGGGAGATGAGTTTGAAACCTTGAGGTATGTAGTCATTGAAGAAGTCTGAGTAGGATCTGTTTTGGGGGAATTCAATTCAAAGGTGAAAAGTTTGAGGTCCTTCATGAGAGAGACGTTCAAACAGATTGATTGACACACAATGTTTACTGGAGTCTGGGTGAGTTGCTGAGTAATCCATGGCATTTGTGTTGGTTGCATTTGCCACATATTGTGCTATTGTATTCTCCTTCTGTGCTGTAACATTTCTGTGATTGTGTGATGTACTGCAATGCAATGAATGAGCATCAGCAGCTATCAAGAAGCAGTGTATATTATGATCAATCAATGTGCACCAGGCTATCTGTGAGTGACCATGGGACAATGTTCATCATTCAGTTGTCAAGTGACACTGAATCCTGGGCCTGTTTGTGTGAGATGAGCACTGTTGAGCCAGCAACTCTCAGATGTAGCAATGGTGATAGAACACAGATTAAGACAGCATGCGATGGAACAGACGCTGAGAGATAGAATATTCACACCTGAGGATTTTAAAAATATATCTAAACATTCTCCTGTGGAAATCAAGCATTTTGTTTTTCACCTCTGTTAATGACTCTTTTTATAGTACAGAAAATAGGTCAGCACTTTCTACCCTACTGTTGTTACACAGCACCGTAATTTAAATAATGAGCTTGAAGCTGGGTATGTGAGTTGTACTCGGGTGTGGTTCAGGCAAAGAGTTTTATGGATAAGCACATTTCTGCTTAGCACAATTGGTTCAAGACGTTGGCACTGACCCATGAAGTCTTTGCAGATCTGCCTTTTAAAAAAAAACAGCGAACCACATTTCAGTCAATCTGCTCAAACTTTCTGGCTTCAGCCCGAAGCTAAGCTCTTACCATTTCTGCTACATGCAAAGCTGGGGTGAATTAATCTCTGAGCCTTTTGGACTGACTGGCTCTGGTGAGCATGTCAATCCTGAGTAATGTTCGAACGTCAGCTCCACTGGCTTCCCTGTCTCCACTCCGACTCAGGTCAGCAGTGAGGACATGTTGCACATTCGAACCAAGCAGAATTTTCTTTCCACACACTGTAAAAAAAACATTCAGCTCACCTATAAAGAGTAAAGAAGAAAAACAAACAATTTTAAAACTTTGGCCATCCTTTTGTTCGGTTTTCTCCATATTTGTGTTTTTTGGGACAGGTAAGTTCAACATGATGACAATGAGGAAGAGTTAAAGAGGGGATTCAGTCTGAGAGTAAGAGTCGGGATGGGGATGGTGTTGAATTTGTACTGAGGAGAGCAAGAAGAAGGTCATGAAGAAGAGCGGTAATAATGAGAGGAAGTGAGGAAGAGCAGGGAGTGGGGGGAATGAGGGAGAAGAAAAGGAGTAAGGGAGAGGAAAGAAGTGAGGGACAGCAGGAGGAATGAGATAGAGTGAGGGGAGTGAGAATGAGGTGAGCAGGAGAGAGTGAGAATAGGAGACTGAAGGATCCAAAGATTTTCTAAACTGTTTCTCAATTAATTACAAATTTTAAAAAAGCTTCCCATAGGACAATGCTCAATTTATCTACTTTCCCATGCACTCCCTTGCTCTCCCACACCCTTCATACTCTATCATTCCTCCCACTCTCCCTCACTACTCCCCTCACTCATCCTTAATCCTCCCCATTCTCCCTCACCTAGAAGCCTCCAAGTCTCACTCACTCCCTCTGCTTTCAAACTCCCCTGCTCCCTCTCTGGCTCCCCTGCTCTCTCTCTCTCTCTCTCTGGTTCCCCTGCGCGCTCTCTCTCTCTCTCTCTGGTTCCCCTGCACGCTCTTTCTCTCTCTCTCTCTCTGGCTCCCCTGCTTACTCTCTATCTCTCCCCCTCTCTCTCTCTGGTTCCTCTGCTCTCTCTCTCTCTCTCTATCTCTCTCTCTCTCTGGTTCCCCTGCTCTCTCTCTCTCTCTCTCTCTCTGGTTCCCTGCTCTCTCTCTCTCTCTCTCTCTCTGGCTCCCCTGCTCCCTCTCTCGCTCCCCTGCTTCCTCTCTGGCTCCCCTGCTCACTCTCTCTCTGGCTCCCCTGTGCTCTCTCTCTCTGGCTCCCCTGTGCTCTCTCTCTCTGGCTCCCCTGTGCTCTCTCTCTCTCTCTCTCTCTGCTCCCCTGTGCTTCTCTCTCTCTCTCTCTCTCCGGCTCCCCTGTGCTCTCTCTCTCTCTCTCTCTCTGGCTCCCCTGTGCCTCTCTCTCTCTCTCTCTCTCTCTCTGGCTCCCCTGTGCTCTCTCTCTCTCTCTGTGGCTCCCCTGTGCTCTCTCTGGCTCCCCTGCGTGCTCGCTCTCTCTCTCTCTCTCTCTGGCTCCCCTGTGCTCTCTGGCTCCTCTGTGCTCTCTCTCTCTCTCTGGCTCCCCTGTGCTCTCTGGCTCCTCTGTGCTCTCTCTCTCTCTGGCTCCCCTGTGCTCTCTCTCTCTCTGGCTTTCTCTCTCTCTAGCTCCCCTGCGCGCGCGCTCTCTTTCTCTCTCTCTCTCTCTGGCTCCCCTGCGTGCTCTCTCTCTCTCTTTCTCTGGCTCCCCTGCGCGCTCTCTCTCTCTCTCTCTCTGGCTCCCCTGCGCTCTCTCTGGCTCCCCCTCGCGCCCCTTCTCGCACCCTCTCGTGCCCTCTCGCGCCCTCTCGCTGTCTCTTTCTGGCTTCACTGCTCTCTCTCGCTCCATCTCTCTCTGGCTCCCTTGCTCACTCTTGCTCTTGCTCTCGTTCTCTCTCTTGCTCCCCTGCATGCATTCACTCCCTCTCTCTCTCTTTCTTTCTCTCTCTCTCTCTCTCTGGCTCCCCTGCGCGCACGCGCTCTCTCTCTCTCTCTCTGGCTCCCCTGCTCGCTCTCTCTCTCTCTCTCTTTCTCTGTCTGGCTCCCCTGCGCTCTTTCTCTCTCTGTCTCTCTGGCTCCCCTGCTCGCTCTCTCTCTCTCTCTCTCTGGCTCCCCTGCCCTCTCTCTCTCTCCCTCTCTGGCTCCCCTGCTCTCTCTCTCTCTCTCTCTCTCTCTCCCCACTGTACCTCACTGCTTTGGGAGGCGTGCGTCAGAAGGAGTAGTGTGGCGGAGAGGGGGGGTGTGAAGGAGAATGGATGGATTCAATACAGTTGTAAGGGAAGCCAGTTACTTGTAGCTAATTGAGAAGGAGTTTTTGAAAAGCGCTCTCTGATTAGCTAGCTTTCGGCAGATTAGAATTGCTGTTCCAGTGCCCAGTGATTGCGTGTTTCAGAGCCACTTTGCAGAATAATATTTAGCAATGATTTCCTATAACTTGTCATCAGTCCTCTGGGCAGCAGCCAGTTCTCCAAGCACATTCTTGTAATTAAAGCGATCACAAAATATTTTAATTTTCTGTTCGTTTTCAGATTTGTTGGAACACAGGGGAGTTACATGTTTTGATCATTTTTCTTTACTTGCTGTGACATCATTCATGTGCTTTTAACACATTTTCCATATTTAATACAATGGCATTACACATGTTTAGATATCCGATTTTGGAAGCTCTATGTAACATTATTAACTGTTGCTATGGTAACACTCTTTGCCATGTGGCTTTTGTTTTATCAGTCCAGGATTTCTTACCCAGCATTTGAGGGTAGATTAGAATTGCTAAATGCTTTGTGTCTTTCTGTTCTTTCTTCCCCCAATCTCTGTCAAACCAAAATCACCAAATTGGCATCCTCTATCACTGTGCCAATTACCCTTCCCCAGCCTTCTCAACCAATTTGCAGCCACTGGCATGGTTGACCAGACCATCCTCCTCTCTGTGGGTGGGTTATGTGCAGGCTGGAGACTGCTCTTTCCTGCCATGCACGCACACACACCACACCAACATATCATGCACACATATACACAAGCACACACCACACACATGCCACACATAAACCCACATATGCAACATACGGACATACACACACACACAAATGTTTGAAATGCAATTGCACACCACACAATAAAGAGGAGAAGAAGGACATGGAGAGGAAAGGATAGAGGGGGTTAAAAAACAACTCTGGAAGCAGGCTCAGATTTGCAAGAGAAAACAGTAGAAATTGCAAGCTTGTGTGAGGGGGCACTTGCATATAGGCACAGAATCGCCCGCAATGTCTTCTCTTCAAACTCCTGTCCCATTCTCCCTAATGTACTGCCAAGGATCTATCTTTACACCTTTTCTTCTCACTTCTCATCAACCAGCTGCTTCTTGATGACTATCTGAACACATGATGCAGATTTTCAGATGTACGCTAATGATATTATCTCACCATGGCCTCTCATGACCACTTTCCCCACTGTCTCTAAGAATGACATCAGTACTCAATGAACAAAAATTTCATCCAACTGATTGTTTGAAAGACTGAAACCATTGTCTCTCTTTCTTACCACAACTTTATTCCCTAGCAACCAACTCCATCCTTTCTACCTTCCAAACCTGAACTAGACTATGCACAACCTTGATTGTCATATTTGATTCAGAAGTGAGTTTCTGACCACACCAAGACTGTTTACTTCACCTCCATTACATTGACTGCCATCTCCAATGCCTCAATCACCTGCTGCTGAAACTCTCATTGATGGCTTTGTTACTTCTCAACTTGCCATTTCAATGCATCCCTGCCTGGTATGCCACATGCTAATCTCTGTAAGCTTCAGGTAGTCTGAAACACTGATGTCCATTCTTCATCCCATCCACCTTTCAATCCTGTGCCTACTGATCTGTATTGATCCCAAGTTAAATAATGCTTTCCTCCCTATCTTTGTTATCACTTTCTGCTCTGCAACCCTCCAATTCTGGTCTTTTGTGTATCCCCGATTCTAATCCCTCCACCATTGGTGACTATCACTTCAGCTCCTGAGACTCTTAAGTGCTGGAATTCCTTCTCTAAACCTCACCACATTTCTTGTTCCATGTTGTTTAAGACCCTTTGAACCAAACTTCTCCTTCTCCAGTTTCCCTCATGTAGCTCAGTGTTGTGGTTTGTTTGACATCACTCCTGTGAAATATCTTGAGACCATTTATTACATTTAAATACAACATGTTACTGCTTTTGTTTTTGAAATTCTCACTTTCACTCCATGTCATTGTCTTTTTTTCTCAGATTCGTCTTACTGTTCCTCTTTCTGCCTCTATTGTTAGTCTCCCTCATACCAGACTGCAATTTCTATCATTTTCTCCTAAAAATCTGAGTCTGCTTCCAGAATGTTTTTCTTTTTTTTCTGTCCTTTTCCTTTCTTGTACTTGTAGTAACCTCTCCTCTTTATCGTGTGGTGTGCTTGTGCATTTGAGACAAATGTGTGCTCATGGTATATGTTGCATGTGTGTTGTGCATGGTAGGTTTCTGTGTGGCATGTGAGTCTTAACATGCATGGTGTGTTTGTGACACTTGATTTGATTTATTATTGTTACATGTATTAAAATACAGTGGAAATTTATCATTTCTTGTGCGCTATACAGACGAAACATACCATTCATGAAGAAGGAAACAAGAGAGTGCAGAATGTAGTGTTACAATCATAGCTGGAGAGAAAGATCAACTTAATACAAAGTAAATCCATTCAGAAGTCTGACAGCAGCAGGGAAGAACCTGTTCTTGAGTTGGTTGATACGTGACCTCAGATTTTTGTATCTTTTTCCCGACAGAAGAAGGTGGAAGAGACAATGTCAGGGTGCGAGGAGTCCTTTATGCTGGCTGCTTTGCCAAGGCAGCGGGAAGTGTAGACAGAGTCAATGGATGGGAAACTGATTTGTGTGATGAATTGGGCTACATTCATGATATTTTATAATTTCTTGCGATCTTGGGCAGAACAGGAACCATCCCAAGTTATGATACAACCATAAAACACTTTCTATGGTACATTTGTAAAAGTTGGTGAGAGTTGTAGCTGACATGCCAAATTTCCGTAGTCTTCTGAGAAAGTAAAGGCATTGCTGGGCTTTCTTAACTATAGCTTCAACACAGGAGGACCATGTTGTTGGTGATCTGGATACCTAAAAATTTGAAGCTCTCAACCTTTTCTACTTCATCCCCATTGATGTAGACAAGGGAATGTTCTCCTTTGTGTTTCCTGACATCAATGATAATCTCTTTTGTTTTATTGACATTGAGAGAGAGATTATTGTTGCCACACCAATCGACCAGATTCTCTATCTCATTCCTGTGCTTTGTCACATGTGCATTAGGGGTGTGGATGGGGCATTGTTTGTTAGGAGCATTCAGAGGGCTTCCTGAAACAGTATATAGAACATAGAACATTACAGCGCAGAACAGGCCCTTCGGCCTTCGATGTTGCACCAACCAATTAAGAAAAAGCAATGACCCTCTAACCTAATACCATTCCCTTTTCATCCATAAACTTATCTACTAACCTCTTAAACACCATCAAACTTGGTGCATCTACAACTGCAGCAGGCAGGGCATTCCATACCCTTACCACCCTCTGGGTAAAGAACCTACCTCTGACATCCGTCCTATAACTACAACCCCTTAATTTAAAGCTATGTCCCCTCGTGCTAGCTTTCTCCATCCTAGGAAAAAGGCTATCACTGTCCACCCTATCTAAACCTCTATTCATCTTATATGTTTCAATAAGGTCTCCTCTTAGCCGCCTTCTTTCTAACGGAAACAACCTCAAATCCCTCAGCCTCTCTTCATAAGACCTGCCCTCCATACCAGGCAACATCCTGGTAAACCTCCTCTGTACCCTCTCCAGTGCCTCCACATCTTTCTTATATTGTGGGGACCAGAACTGCACACAATACTCCAAGTGCGGCCGCACTAGAGTTTTGTACAGTTGCAACATGACGTTGCGGCTCCGAAATTCAATCCCCCTACCAATAAAGCTAAGACTCCGTATGCCTTCTTAACAACCTTATCGACTTGATTGCCAACTTTCAGGGATCTATGCACACATACACCAAGATCCCTCTGTTCATCAACACTATTAAGAGTCCTACCATTAGCCCTATACTCTACACATGTGTTATTCCTGCCAAAGTGAATTACCTCACACTTTTCCACATTAAACTCCATTTGCCACCTCTCAGCCCAGCTCTGCAACTTGCCCAAGTCTCTCTGCAAACTAGAACACCCCTCTTCACTATCTACCACTCCTCTGACTTTGGTGTCATCCGCAAATTTACTAATCCATCCTTCAATACCCTCATCCAGATCATTTATAAAAATTACAAACAGCAGGGTCCCCAAAACAGACCCCTGAGGTACACCACTTGTCACCGAACTCCACGATGAATATCTCCCATCAACCACCACCCGCTGTCTTCTATCTGCTAGCCAATTCCTAATCCAATTAGCTAAATCACCCTCTATCCCATACATCTGCATTTTCTGCAGAAGCCTTCCATGGGCCACCTTATCGAACGCCTTACTAAAGTCCATACATACCACATCAACTGCCTTACCCCCATCCACCTCTTTGGTCACTTTTTCAAAAAACTCAATAAGGTTAGGAAGGCACGACCTACCCTTCACAAAATCATGCTGACTATCCCCAATCAATTCGTTTCTCTCTAAATAACTATAAATCCTATCCCTAATAATTCTTTCCAATACTTTGCCACAACAGAAGTAAGACTCACCGGTCTATAATTCCCAGGAAAGTCTCTATTCCCCTTCTAGAACAACGGGACAACATTCGATATGCTCCAGTCTTCCGGCACTATACCTGTAGCCAACGACGACCTGAAGATCAGAGCCAGAGGCTCTGCAATTGCCTTTCTCGCCTCCCAGAGAATCCTAGGGTAAATCCCTTCCGGCCCAGGGGACTTATCTAACTTCAAACCCTCAAGAATATCTAGCACATCCTCCTTATCTACTTCAATACTTTCCAGTTTACAACCCTGTATCCCAGTGTTCTCCACAACTGCATTTACATCTCCCTGCGTGAATACCGAAGAGAAATATTTGTTCAGTGCCTCTCCAATCTCTTCAGGCTCCACGCACAACTTCCCACTGCTGTCTCTGACTGGCCCTAATCTTGCCCTAACCAATCTTCTATTCTTAACATATCTAAAGAAAGCTTTAGGATTCTCCTTGATTCTATCGGCCAAAGTCTTCTCGTGTCCTCTTTTAGCTCTTCTCAACTCAATCTTTAGCTCCCTCCTGGCTAATCTATAGCTATCCAGTGCACTAACTGAGCCTTCAAGCCTCATCCTGACATAAGCCTCCTTTTTCCTTTTAACCAGCGAATTAACTCTTTTAGTACACCATGGTTCCCTTACTCGACCATTTCCTCCTTGCCTGACAGGGACATACTTATCAAGGACTCGCAGTAGCTACTCCTTGAATAAGCTCCACATTTCAGATGTTCCCAGTCCCTGTAGTTTCCTAGTCCAACCTATGCACCCTGATTCCCTCCTAATGGCCTCATAATTACCATTCCCCCAGCTATAACTACTGCCCCCAGGTTCATGCTTATCCCTATTATCATTAAGGTGAACGTAACCGAATTGTGGTCACTATCACCAAAATGTACACCAACTTCCAAGTCTAACACCTGGTTTGGCTCATTGCCCAGCACCAAATCCAATGTAGCCTCACCTCTAGTTGGCCTATCTACATACAGAGTCAAAAAACCTTCCTGCACACTTTGTATAAAAACTGACCCCTCTAATGAGCTAGAGCTATAGCTATTCCAATCAATATTAGTAAAGTTAAAGTCCCCCATAATAATTACCCGATTATTTTCACTCCTGTCCAGGATCGACTTTGCAATCCTTTCCTCAACCTCTCTAGAACTTTTCGGAGGTCTATAAAAGATTCCCAACAGGGTGACCTCTCCTCTCCTGTTTGTAATCTCAGCCCATACTACCTCAACAGACAAGTCCTCATCAAACTTCCATATATGGATAGTTCAACTAGGGAAAGGGCCATACCAGACTTGGTATTGGGGAATGAGCCCAGCCAGGTGGTCGATGTTTCAGTAGGGGAGCAGTTCGGGAACATCAGTAAGCTTTAAGGTACTGATGGATAAAGATAAGCGTAGTCCTCAAGTTAAAATGCTAAATTGGGAGAAGGCTAATTACAACAATTAGGCAGGAACTGAAGAATGTAGATTGGGGGCAGATGTTTGAGGGCAAATCAACATCTGGCATGTTGGAGACTTTCAAGTGTAAGCTGATAGGGATTCAGGACCGGCATATTTCTGTAAGGATGAAGGTTAAGTATGGCAAGTTTTGGATAACGAGAGATACTATGAGCCTGGTCAAAGAGAAAAGGGAAGCATTTGTCAAAGCTAGGAGGCTGTGAACACACAAAGCAAGTGTGGAATACAAGGAAAGCGGAAAGAAACTTAAGTAAGGAGTAAGAAGAGCTAAAAGGCTTCATGAAAAAGCATTGGCCAGCAGGATTAAGGAAAATCCTAAGGCTTTTTACACATATACAAAGAGCAAGAGCATAGCCAGGGAGAGGGTTAGCCCACTGAAGGACAAGGGAGGGAATCTATGTGTGGACTCAGAGGAAATGGGTGAGGTATTAAATGAATACTTTGCATCAGTATTCACCAAAGAAAAGGACTTGGTGGATGATGAGTCTGGAAAAGGATGTGTAGATAGTTTGAATCATGTTGAGATCAAAAAAGAGGTGGTATTGGGATTCTTAAGAAATATCGAGGTAGACAAGTCTCCAGGGCCTGATGGGGTATACCCCAGAATACTGAGAAAGGCAAGAGAGGAAATTGTTGGGGCCTGAAGAGAAATCTTAAGATCTTCACTGGCTGCAGGAGACGTCTCAAACGATTGGAGAATAGCCAATGTTGTTCCTTTGTTTAAGAAAGACAGCAAGAATAATCCAGGTAATTAGAGATCAGTGACCCTTACATCAGTGGTAGAGAAATTATTGGAGAGGATTCTTCGAGACAGAATTTATTCCCATTTGGAAATAAGTGGACGTACTAGTGAGAGGCAACATGGTTTTGTGAAGGGGAGGAGGTGTCTCATGAACTTGATCAAGTTTTTTGATGAAATGACAAAGATGATTGATGAGGATAGGGCAACGGATATTATCTACATGGACTTCAGTAAGGCCTTTGACAAGGTCCTTCAGAGCAGACTGGTGCAGAAGGTGAAGTCGCATGGGATCAGAGATGAGCTGACAAGGTAGATACAAATCTGGCTTTGTCAAAGAAGACAGGCTAGCAGTGGAAGGATGCATTTCTGAATGGAAGGCTATGGCAAGTGGTGTTCCTCGGTGATCAGTGCTGGTCCTTTGCTGTTTGTAAATGATTTGGAGGAAAATGTAACTGGATTGATTTGTAAGTTTGCGGACCACACAAAGTTTGGTGGATTTGTGGATAGTGATGAGGACCATCAGAGGATACAGCAGGATATAGATCAGTTGGAGACTTAGGCAGAGAGATGGCAGTTGGAGTTTAATCTCTGGGAAAAAGTGATTAATGCATCTTGTAAGGTCTAATACAGATAGGAAATATACAGTAAATGGCAGAACCCTTCAGAGTGTTAATGGGCAAAGTGATCTGAGTGTACAGGTACACAAGTCACAAAGTGGCAATGCAGGTGGAGAAGGTAGTCAAGAAGGCATATGGCATGCTTGCCTTCAACGGCCAGAGTATTGAGTTTAAAAATTGGCAAGTCATGTTGATGCTTTATAGAACCTCAGTGAGGCAACACTTGGAACATAGTGTTCAGTTCTAGTTGCCACACTAACGAAAGGACGTGGAGGCTTTGGAGAAGGTACAGAAAAGATTTACCAGGATGCTGTCTGGTATGGATGGCATTAGCTATGAGGAGAGATTGGAGAAACTTGGTTTGTTCTCACTGAAGCGACGGAAGTTGAGGAGAGACCTGATAGAAGTCTACAAGATTATAAGAGGCATAGTCAGAATGGATAGTCAGAAGCTTTTTCCCAGGATGGAAGAGTCAATTACTAGGGGGCACAGGTTTAAGATGTGAGGGGCAAGTTTTAAAAGAGGTGTACAAGACAGATTTTTTAGACAGAGTAGTGGGTGCCTGGAACTCATTGCTGAGGGAAATAGCGAAAGCAGATACACCACCAGCATACGTAACTTTTAAGGGCATCTTGACAAATATATGAATGAGATGGGAATAGAGAGATATGGTCTCTGGAAGCATAGGGGGTTTTAATTAAGTCAGGTAACATGATCATGCAGGCTTGGAGGGCCAAAGAATCTGTTCCTGTGCTATAATTTTCTTTTGTTCTTTGTTTCTCTGTATCTGCGCATGATGTGTCTGTGTGGCATGAATGTTTTTGCATGTGTGATTGGTGTGTGTTTCTGGCATTGTATATGCATGTGGGCATGCATGGTCTGTCTGTGTGCTGTGAGTGCATGGCATGAGCATATGCATGGTGTGTGTGTGGCATGTGTGTCTTAATGTATGTGGTGTGTGCTTGAGGTATGTGTGTCTGTGTGTGTATGTGTGCGCTGGTGGTGTGTGCATGTGTGCTGATGGTATGTGTGTGTGCATGTTCTAGCAGTGTATGCGCATGTGCTGGTGGTATGTGTGAGTGCATAGTGTCTTGTGCATTGTCCCTCCATCTCTCTCTTTTTCTGTCTTGTTCTCTCTCTCTCTGCCCCACATTTGCTCTGTCTTTCCGCTGCCTCATTTTGTTCCCCTTCTGAACCCCTCCTCACCAACCACATTTCTTTGTTATTTGGAGAGTCTCCTTTTCACTGAATGTAAAAAACCTTTGTGTGAACAAGAAGGAACGATCAGGAACCTATTCCTTCAGTAGTGACAGCTTTAGCTTATATATATCACCAAGAAAAGACTGAAAGATCAGTATAGTTGGCTTTGCTGAAAGAGTAAGTACAGCTGAAAATCTTCCTGGGGTTATCCTCATCCCTGGGTCCCCACTCGGCATTGTCTCTGTCTCTGAGGAGGTACATGTTCTCAAAGATAGCTTCTGCAAATATGAGCACCATAGGAGGTTGAATGACAGAGGCAACTACCTTAGCAGTGTGATAACTATGGAGTTTTTTTCTTTTTTTCATAACACCATGCCAGAAAAAACTAACTTTCATACAGCATGACATCCCAGAAGCACTTCACAGTCAACGTTGTACGTTTTTTGATGCATTGTCATTGGTTGTCATGTTTCCTACATTACAATAATTTGTGCACAGCAAGCTCCCATTGATTGTTTTGATAGTGGTGCTCCCCAGGAGCACGATGCCATACATATGAGAGCTCATGTCTTCATGGAGTAGATTTCAATTCTGAAAGAAAGTGTGTGGCTGCATGGCAGAGTGTGTGAATCTGAGACCTTCATTCCTGCTTCAGATTCTCTGATGCTGAAACCCCTATCTATAAGCTCTAGACCAATATTCTTCCCATACTGTTTTCCCATTCCTTCCAGCTTCTGCAAAGCTATGCTTGCAGTATCCTCATTTGCAACCTGTTCCACTCACCCATTGCCACTATGCCCACTGACCCAATTGGTCCCTGAATGCCTCCATTTTCAAATCCTCATCCTTGTGATCAATCCCTCCCTTTCTTTGTGATCTCCAACTCTAAATTCTGTATCCCTCCAATTCTGGCCTCATTATCCACTCCTATCCTTGACAGCAGTTTTCTGACAGTGTCTTCACCCTCCTGGTTTTGAATCTTTGGAAGTCCCTCCCTAAACCTCTGCGTCTCTCTCTTCATTCAAGAAGTTCTTCTTTGACCAAACTTGTGTTTGCCTGTCCTCCATTCATTTCATTTTCTGACTAGGTGTCCATTTTCTGATTAAGAACATCCCTGTAAAGCATATAGAGAAAAGGCATGATAAAAATACAAATTGTTTATTTAAGTAAAGTGAGAGAAAATACAGAAATGGAATGAAGGGATCCCAAAAGGGCCTGTAATCTGCTGTACTGTTCTATGATGTTGCTGGATATATGGAGCAGTGTTTAATGGAGTTAATGGGGGTCTCGTCTGCTAGCTGGAAAGCTGTTGCGAGGCCTTTGTTGCCTCTTTTAGGAAAGGCAATTCAACATCCCACTCTAGCAGCTGTGGACCTTCTCCAGAATCAAAAACCCAGTGGGTGGAAATCCAACCCTTCAGTGGCTGCCAGCGAATCAGAAGTTGACAGCTCTCGTGAATGGCTGCAGCACTGGAGAGATGGTGGTTCTGCCTATACGATCCCTAACTGAGGCCTATTGTTGTCACTGGATCACAGGACACAGGTGACAGCAGAAAGGAAGTTTGCAGGTTGTGGGTTACTTGGAGAGAGTTCAATAACCAAAGTGGTGGGTAGGTGGGGGAGGGGGGCACTCAGTGGTGTCCAATGCCAGGTTCCTTGATCATTGGAGTGGTTTTGAACTAGAGAACCCACTCCCATCCCCACCAAACAAGGACCATGCAAATAATCCCACAAAGGTTTATCTGTAGTGCTCCTTGCACGTCAATGGGTTCTCAGGATCATAGGCCCAGCTCTCCATATTGTTATTACCATCCTAACCTTTACCCCCTCACCTCACCCAACCCTCACAAACATTTATATCTCTTCTATGCCTCATGTGACGACCTTAGTCACACAAAGGAGATGTGTAATCTCAAATTAAACCTCTAATGATCCAATAGAGATGTCATTCAAACACACAACTGATCATACTGAAAAATCTAATAATCCTTTAATAACCTCTCAAAACTGCAGCTCAAATGTAAACCAGCTGCTGCTGAGCTAAGTGATTCAGAAGCTTTTGAAGCTCAGTCAAGAATTCATAAAGGTTTCAGCTGTCAAAATAAACCATTAAACCTCAAAACAATGGAGTATATTGAAGCTCATATAACGATGGCTAGTTTTCTTTTCTAAGTTACACCAGATGGTCCCTCAATTAAAGAATTCTGAGCATAAACAGCTGTTTTCTTCTCTAAATCAAAGCTGCAGGCCATTTATTTCCAATGTAAAAGCATTATAGACATTTAAATCATGTCAGATCATGACTCTAGTGAATGTTTGGAGCGCTGTTTTCTACAGTTTTGAATTCATAGTAGTGTGTTGTCCAAAGGCAAAAGTACTTTGTTGCATCTCAGCACTTAATACAAGTCAATGTAATGGTCAAATAATCTTTTCAGGACATAGTCCTATGATTAATCAATGAAGTAAAAACAAATACACCTATATAATACAAAATGTAATAATTAAAATTTGTTGAAAGATTTAACATTCACCTGTCAAGCAAGGTTCCCGAGCTGCCTTAGTTGGCAGGTTTTCCAAAGGTTTCCAAAACATGACTGAAAATACTGAGGGACATGAAATACACATTTCCCCTGGGTTCGTAAATGGCAACCCCACATCACAGGCCATGTGTAATGGTAGCAACTTGATCCTAAACCAAATAGCTTCCTCTTTGAAGAATAAATTTCCACTTATTCTGCAGATGAAATTTGAACCCATGACTTCCCATGTTACTCCACGATTGACCCCATCAAAACCATGCTCTCCTATATTGTCTATCCCTCGCTATTGAAAGTGGCTATTTTCCATGAATTCAAGGATGGCTAATGAGACTGATCGAGTATTGCAAACTTTATAGCACACAGGATGTTTGTAGTCATATGGAATGTCTGACTGTGTTATCAGTTCAAATCAAGGTGTGTTTTTTTTTGCCGCTTTTGCTTTTAAACTTCATTTTGTCACCTTTGGAACTCAAAACCCTGGGACCTTTCCCAGAAACTCTGCCGCTATCTGATTTGATCCACAATGATGGACTCCCAGGAGTTGATGCCAATGTTGCATTTCTTCATGTTGGCTTCCAGCACATTGTTGAAATGCTTTGCCTGCCCTGACCAAGCTATAGGAAAAGCAGACCAGCTTTGGAAGCTAATATCCAAGTTCAATAGTAAATCCAGTGAAGATGGTGATGGATGACCATAGCTTCAATACTTGTAGTGCCTGCTTGCGTAAGGACACAAATGTTGGTGCTTCTGTCCACAACCACTCCCCCCATCCCCAGTGACAAAATGGGGGAATCAAGTGTAACTTTCTCAAAGAATGGGCTGATGGATGAATGCTTTGACCCAATCCTGTGTCCTCAGGTCACTTCCTCCATTGTAACATAGAAGCATAATCCTGACAATGATTGAGATTTGTGAAGCTATACGTAAGTTGTACATAAAATATGAGTTTACTTCTTAACTCTATGGAAACAGATCATCTGGATGGTTTGCAAACATCCTCTGCATTGATCTAAAAATGTGCATTTAGAGCATATCATTAACGTTATTATTTAACGTCACAAATAGCAGATTTTGTTTTTAAATATTATAGGCTAGAAATGACTGAGGTGTCTTTTTCTTTTATTGATCGCTCAAAGGGAAAACAAATTATTCTCGGTATTATCTCCACCTTGAGTGTAGATTGCTCTGTTTGGGAGATATTAAAGCTTTGGAGATGTATTTGTTCACCACAAGGGCAACAACCATCAATCTGCCTCCACTCAGTTGCTTTTAAAATAAGTTGCACCACGCTTCAGGATTGTCCCAGAAGTTAAAAAACATCTTTGGGTGAGCAATAGGATAGGAAAAATGTGAGAGAACTATAAACGCATTGTGTATTTTTCAAAATTTTCTTTGAAATTTTTTATCAATTGTAAAAACATTGGAGATTGTGGGTTAAGCTTTTTGGCAAAAATCTTCAGGAGTATATCCAATCAAATTTCACAACCTGAGTATAAATGCTCTTTCTCAAGGCATGCACCTGTGAAATTTTTTCATCGAGATTAGCCTATACTGAGCATTATGTATTTATGAGTGGGGAATAGAGCCCCATGCTGTGATGACGAAAACCACAGCTTTAAACCCTACATGTATTAAAAGACAAGATATCCACTTAGAGATGGAAGTCTCTGCAATTGGCCACATGATCTGAGTTCCTTTCCCTGACTATCCAGTGTGTTTGTGTGAACATGTATACGCATAGTCTAGAAATATGTAAAAAAATCTGGAATTAAGAATCTACCGATAACCATGAAACCATTGTCAATTGTTGGAAAACCCCATCTGGTTCACTAATGTTCTTTAGGGAAGGAAATCTGTTGCCCTTAGCTGGTCTGGCCTTCATGTGACTCCAGAGCCAAGGAATGTGGTTGACTCTCAACTGTCCTCGGGCAACTAGAGATGGGCATTGCTGGCTGGCCAGCATTTATTGCCCATGTCCCACGATTGAATAATTTTTAAAAAGTCAAACGTCTTCTTTGCCAGATTGGTGACTGAAGATTACTCAGTGCCTATGCAATCAAAAGCCAGCTTTTGAGAGGAAAACTTCAAGTGGAGGGGAAAAGGTTTTTTTCTTCTTCCTGACATCTTTGTGACTCCATGATGGCCAGGGTTCCTCTGAAGATGCCTTAAGTTATTAATTCTTTATTATTAATTCTTCGGAACAGATGTCTATCTCACTGAAGCAGTCTTGGTTCTCAGGTAGAGCAGCTTTCTCACCAAGATACATTTGCCAGGACTGCATATGTGGAAATCACAATGGAAACATAATCATCCCAGATTGTTTGTTGTTTTTACTTCCCGTCCCCTGCTTAGCACTAATGACTCCCGAAGTTGTCTCCTGAAGGGCAGTGCTGTTCTATTATACAATGTTTCTTATCCCTGCGGACTTACTTCCTTTTCCAGTATCATCTCCCTGAAGCCTGGAGTCATCAGATTCTGAAATAATTTTACAGAAATTGTGCTTGTGACTTGTAAAAACTAACCAGTGGCTACAAAAAATATCTGACCATTCAAAATGCAATGTGCAGCTGAAAAACATTCCAGAATAAAGGGGCCCCATTTAACCTATTAAAGCCCAACCCATTTGCAAGAGTTGAAATTGGAGCCACGGCTATTGCTTCAAAGTAACTGAATAAGTCGAATCTGTTGTTGCTACATGGATTTCACCGATTTATTAGTGTTTTGTGGATCACAATCCAGAATAAAGTTTGTTTTTCTGTGCAGATTGATTCCTTTTTCCTCAAGTGCGACATATAAAAAGTCTGCCCCAGAGGGCCATGGAAGCTCAGTCATTGAGTCTGTTTAAAATAGAAATCAATAGGTTTCTGATTAACAATAACTTAAAGGGTTAAAGGGATAACGTGGGTAAAAAGCATTGAAAGTCATTGAAGTGTCCACTCAACCATAATAATATTCAATGATGGAGTAGGCACGGCAGGCTGAATGGCCTCCTTCTGTTCTAATGCTCCTAATAGTTACAACAGGAGTGCAGTGAAACCTGAACTAGACATCTTAAGATGCAGTTACATTCAATACTCATTCAAATAAATAACTAAAGAGCAATATTTTCAGTTGTGGGTTTATAAGTTTTGAGGGGAGGTGGACTGGTAGTGATGATTGGAGATAGGGCCTATGTGGCTTGGAGAATATTGATGTTGGTGAGTTTCATTGAATTCATGTCCTTTCAGGAAACTTTGACTTTTCAACAGTTGATTCCTGGAAAAGGCTGTCGACCAGGCAACAAGTTGAAAATCTACTTGTTGTAGATTTATGTCTGCACAGCTTCTCTGTGCAAAGAAGCTCCTTAGAGCTATCGGGGCTGGTGCAGTCCCAGATTGAGAAACTAGCTGTGTTACAGGTACTGGGCATAGGTCAGTAACTGGGGAACATGGTGAAGAGCTAGTAGAAATGAACTTTACGGCCAACTCCAGTCAGTATGAGCTCTAACTAACCCATATAGGCCAGTGAGTCTTGTTAAGAATTGTAAAGAACCTGCTCTCCAGTTACATTAAGTCTTTAGCTTACGAGTGGCCCAATGGACTACTGGAGAAGCTTTTAAACTTGACTTTGAAACCAACTGTTAAGATAGTATGCAGCCTGACTGCCTAATGAACTCTATGATTATACCTCATTGTCTGCTACTGTCTTGTATTGATATAAAAGGTGAAATAACTGGCACAAAAAATTACTGGTTTATAAGAGTCCAATTGCATTATATAGGACTGTATTTCACCCTACTCAACATTGTGTGTCTGTGTCTTTCGTAAAAGTGTTGTTTATGCAAAAGCTGTGTTCAGGGGTATGGGTCATACTCACAATTATGCAACATTGTGCTAATTGCAGCCCTGAAACTGACTTGCCATTTAATAATTCTGGCATTCAATGGCATCATGGATACCCAAAATGTTCTGCAATAAGAACAAAGAACAAAGAACAACACAGCACGGGAAACAGGCCCTTCGGCCCAACAAGCCCGCACCGCCGTCCTAACGTCTTAATGACATATAGAGACCAATATAGGGACAATTTGTTACCCAATCTGCCTAAGAGCACATTTTTGGGATGTGGGAGGAAACCGGAGCACCCGGAGAAAACCCACGCAACCACGGGGAGAACGCGCAAACTCCCACAGACACAGGCCCAAATCCATGTGTCTGCACAGCAACAGCAGTAGTCTCTGAGCTGTCGTGTTGCCCATCTGATGGTCCAGTTTAAGCATACACTAACGACATGAAGCATAGGCCACTCCTGAAGTAACATCCAAGAGCAGCCCTCGCACGACCTGCCGAATGCATGCGCCTTGTTGGTCAACAAGGTGGACCGAATAGCCTGTGGAAACAAATAAAGTATTTAAACAGTCCTCCTATATCCCTCTATCTGCAGACCGCTCATGTGGCTGTCCAAGAGACCCTTAAACAACCCTAGCGTGCCTGCTCCCACCACCCCACTCGGTAGTGCATTCCACACCCCCACTACCCTTTGTGTGAAAAAATGCCCTCTAATATTCGTCTTATACATAGCCCCCCTCACCCTAAGGCCGTGACCCCTCGTTCTATCCGATTCTAATGGTGGAAAAAGCTTACCACCATTTACTCTATCTATACCCCTCATAATCTTATATACCTCTAATAGATCTAATAAGGAATATGCCCTACTCTGATTGTGGGAATCCCTTGCTCTATCTGAGCAGATTGCTGTTCCAAGCAGGCAGTGTGAAGAATTAGCGAGGGAGATACAGTGGAGCAAGCACTGGAGGGCGAGCTGTGAGGGGCCAGAAAAGTTGCTGCAGAGTTTGTGTTGCCACTATAAAATTGCTGATGCTTATTGCCAAGTGTTAGAAGAATGTGAATGGATTATTGATGAAATAAATATAGCTTCAACAAAAGACCAGAAGCCCCATCCTTGTCATCTTCCCAAGCTGTTGGGATGACTTGCAAGTCATTGAATGCTATGTAAAAAAAACCCGTCTTAAACCTCCCATTATATTGGCATTTTGTAGAACTGTGTCTTAAATAAATTTAAATTTTGTTCAATCCATGTTTAAATATATGTTTATATTAATATATAAACAGCTGCAAGCCATTATGCCAGCACAGTGTCACATTATACTTTCCTTGCCTGGTTCTGGCCTGATCTCCATTAGTACTTGCTTCAATTACCAAGTCACATTCTTTGAACCTGATCTTGTAATCCATGCTGTTACATGCAGCCATTTCCCAAGGTTCTGAGTGCTTTTGCAATTTTTTGCTTTTTGTTCTTTGTACTAAACCATGAACTACTCGTAAAATATAGAAAGAACTGAAGACTTGCATTTATCCAGCAGGTTTCATGATTTGGAACTTTCAAAAATGCTTCACAGCTAATGAAGGTAGCTGTTGTTGGAATCCAGCCAATTTCATACAATTAGGCCCCACAAACAATGAGATACTTTACTAGATAATCTCTTTTTTAGGGAAGTTTGTCTGAGGAGAACACTTGGTCAGGATACGGGGAGAACTCTCCTGGGTTTCTTCATTCAGTGCTATGGAGTATTTTGCACTTAATTGAGAGGGCAGTCAATATATGGCATTTTTTGCAATGCAACACTCCATCAGTATTGTGCTGTGTGCCAGTCTCTTGAGTATAGGGCCATCTCCCTGGCCCTACAGTCAACCCTGGAATACCTAGATAACAAAGATGTCTATGCTATTCTCCAATTTATTGACTACAGCTCAGCCTTTAACACCATTGTTCCTACAGAACTCATCTCCAAACTCATGGCCTGAGGCTCAGCTCCTCCCTTTGAGACTGGATCCTTTACTTCCTAACCCACAGACTGGATTCAGTAAGGGTGGGAAGCAACAGTTCCTCCATGATCATCCTTCAACACTAGTACCCCACACGGCTACACTGTTTATATGTCAATAATTGTATAGCCAAATTCCTTCAGAGTCAGAAGGTGAGAGATCTTAATACAAAATCAAATGTTTTGATTTGATTTAGTTTGCTGATGATAGCACTGTAGTGGGTCAGATCTCAAACAATGACAAGACAGAGTGCAAGAAAGAGAATCTGCTGATGCAATGACAATAATCTCTCCTTCAATGTCAACAAAATGAAGGACATAATGATAGGCTTCAGAAAGCATAGTGAAGGACATGCTCCTGTCAACACCAATTGGGACAAAGCGGAAATGGTCAAGAGCTTCAGGTTTCTAAGTGTCCAAACCACCAACAACCTGATCTGATCCCTCCATGCCGACGCTATAGTTAAAAAAGCCCACTAATGCCTCTATTTAAAAAAGCAAAGAACAACAGCACGGGAAACAGTCCCTTTGGCCCAACAAGCCCACACAGCCATTTTAACGTTCCCACTTCCACCCATGACCGTTGTCTATGTTTATGGAAATCTGCCTTGGCACATTTTCTCAGGAGTCTAAGGAAATTTGGATGTTCACTACAACTCTCACCAACTTTTACAGATGCATCATAGAAAGCATCGTAGCAACAATGAATGAACATTGCTTGACAATCACCAGGCAAGATTGTTCTCTTCCTGTTGGTGAATACTTCAGGTGTCACGGGCATTTGGCCTCTGACCTTCGGGTAAGCATTCTCCAAGGTGGCCTTCATGACAGCGCACAGTCGCTGAGCAGACACTGATAGCCAAATTCCGCACACGTGAGGACGGTCTCAACTGGGATCTTGGGTTCATTTCTCACTATCTGTAACCCCCATGACTTGCCTGGGTTTGCAAAACCTCAGTTACTGTCCTGTCTGGAGACAATGCACATCTCTTCAACCTATGCATAATGCTCTTTCCACTCACATTATCGGCGTCTTTAAGACTTGAATAGCAGGTTAGTTGTAAAGACTTGCATTCTAATCAGTAATCTGTAAACTGTCTATGCTGTTATATGCTCTGTCTGAGGCCAGAACTCTCCATTCACCTGACAAAGGGCAAACCCCAAAAGCTCGTGAGTTTCCTGTCAAATAAATTGGTTGGACTTAAACCTGGTGTTGTCAGACTTCTTACTGTGTTTACCCTAGTCCAACGCCGACATCTCCACATCATAGTATGCAAGACACAATACTTATCTCTGTATACAAATACATGTGACAATAATAAATCAAATCCAAATCAAATCAAAAAACTTGATTTTTGTCCTCGTCTCTGGAGTCACCTTCTGACTCTGAGCTAAGGGTCACATTGGATACCCACATGGCCATTTGTAGGATGAATCAGTGAGCGCCAGCAAGTTGATGAAGGCATAAGACAGTCTAAGGACCCAGTGGGAGATCCACATTCCTGCCCTATAGGGCCCTCCCTGAAATATGATCCAAAGCAGAAAACCCTGCCGATCTATTTCTTCTCCAGACCAGCAAAGTGCTGAAACCAATTCTAAAGGCCCAACTGAAAACTAAGCTGGGATTAGCTAATTCAGTAAAAAGTCTTACAACACCAGGTTTAAGTCCAACAGGCTTATTTGGTCGCAAACGCCATTAGCTTTTGGAGCACTGTTTCTTCATCAGGTGAATGGGAGTTCTTTTCACAAACAGGGCATATAAAGATACAAACTCAATTTACAGTATAATGATTAGACGGAGTCTTTACAGCTAATCAAGTCTTAAAGGTAGAGGCAATATGAGTGGAGAGAGCATTAAGCACAGTTTAAAGAGATGTGTATTGTCTCCAGACAGGAGACAGGATAGTTAGTGAGATTTTACAAGTCTAGGCAAGTTATGGAGGTTACAGATAGTGTGACGTGAACCCAAAATCCCAAAGATCCCGGTTGAGGCTGTCTTCATGTGTGCGGAACTTGGCTATCAGTCTCTGCTCAGTGACTCTGTGCTGTCGTGTGTCGTGAAGGCCGCCTTGGAGAGCGCTTACCCAAAGGTCAGAGGCCAAATGCTCATGACTACTGAAGTGTTTGCCAACAGGAAGAGAACAGTCTTGCCTGATGATTGTCGAGCGGTGTTCATTCATCTATTGTTATAGTGTCTGTATGGTCTCCACAATGTACCATGTTTCAGGACATCCTTTCCTGCAGCGTATCAGGTAGACAGCTGTGTACCTGGTGGATGTGTTCTCATGTGAGATGATGGCATCCGTGTCGATGATCCATCGACATCTTATAGAGATTGCTGTGGCAGGGTTATGTCGTGTCGTGGTCACTGTTCCCCTGAAAGCTGGGTAGTTTGCTGTGGACAATAGTCTGAGGTTGTGCGGTTGTTTGAAGGCAAGAAGTAGGGGTGTCGGGATGGCCTTAGCGTGATGTTTGTCTTCATCAATGACATGTTGTTCTGCACACATGAGGATGGCCTCAACTGGGATCTTGGGTTCATGTCACACTATATCTATAATCTCCACGACTTGCCTGGACTTGCAAAATCTCACTAACTGTCCTGTCTGGAGACAATACACATCTCTTTAACCTGTGCTTAATGCTCTCTCCACTCACATTGTATGTTCCTTTAAGACTTGATTAGCTGTAAAGACTCAAATTCCAATATTATGCCCTCTTTATGAAAAGAACTCCCATTCATCTGATGAAGGAGCAGCGCTCCAAAATCTAATGGCATTTGTTATCAAAGAAACCTGTTGGACTTTAACTTGGTGTTTTAAGACTTCTTACTGTGTTTACCCGAATCCAACGCCGGCATTTCCACCTCATGATTAGCCAACTCAGCACAATGCAGTGTACAAAACTGAGGCTTTTCCTAGGAATGGTGTTGTAGATGATGCCTTCCTATCCCCTCCTGCTGTCAGTCATCAGGAAGCGCAACACAGAGCCCTGCAGAAATGCTATCTTTTATGAAAACGTCATTTATCATCACACAATATTGCTTCCTCCAGTTCAACTGCAGCATCGTCCAGTGGGAAATATATATCTAACAAGCTCTATATATGAGTTGGGGTGCTGAAGGGATGAGAATTCTCTCAGCCCAATCTGTTGAACTGTTCTAATTGTAGGATCTCATTTATACCTTTCCCACAGTTATATTTTTGAGTGAGAAACGAGTTCTACCTCTGAATATGGAGCTTTCTGCCTCTAGGCACCCTCAGCAGGCAATGTATGAGTCGGTGCCGACTGTAGTATAACTCAATCTGGACCACAGCTGCAGCAGCCCATTGCTAGTAATTGAGCCTAATTTCCTATATTAAAATCGACCATCCTCTGTGCTGCCAGCTCAAAGCTGGATCCCGACAGCAGGGCTTCCACTGAATAGATGGCTGCAATCTCCTTTAAATTTCATTCTGAAGAAGGATGAATATAATACTGTATAGATTACCAAAAAGGCAAGGAAAAATATAGACTATTAGGCAGACAAGCACCTTGAAACCAGGCAGAAGAAGCCCGCTCAAAGGACTCTTCCAATAATCATCAGGCAGTGAATTTTCTTTAGAGGGCTCACAGAGACAATATTGTGTGGAGCAAACACTTAATCTGGCTTTTAAATTTAACTGTACGTGTGCTGACATCCAATATTGAAATCCATTGTCTATTGCTTCAAAGGCAATGTTAATTTACTTATTTCACGTGTAAATCCGCCATTGAAATAGTCTACAACGCAAGTCCTTTTGAATTCCATAGAATTGCACAGAATTTGCCGCATTAAAACTAGCTATTCGGCCCAACTGTTCTATGCCTATGCCTATCCTTCTTCATCTAACTCCATCCTTCTATCCCTTTTTCCCTTGTGTATTTAACTAGCTTCCCATCCATGTTGTAATGGTATATTCCCCCTTGCTCTGCATGACAGCCAACCTCTGTCCTCTTTGAGCACAACAATCCATTTATCACTGAGTAATGGACAATCTTCTGCTGCATTCTCTGCAAGCTGTGTCAAGCCCATTTCATTTGAGGCACATAAAGCCAGCTGAGAGTAAATATATTGTGTGGTTTTTGTTCCTAGATTTTGTATCACTGAATCATTAAGTGACTGTGACAGAAAAATTTATAAATTGGCTATTTTTATCTAGATTCAATCAAAATTGTAATCTAAATATATAATGCATCGGTCCACTGCTTGTATTCAACAGGTGATAGGCATTTGTAAAGCAATAGCTTAGTTTGTGATTGATCATGAAATGGATTGATGAAGCGGAATTGGATATATTGTCCAGTAAGGTAAAGGATTCAAGTGACAGCCACACAGGTTAAAAATAAAGGTCTTAGGGATGGGAAAGAAAGAAAAGCAGAACTTGTTTACCTGGAAGACGAAGAGAATTGATTGATAGACTTTCTTTTCCTTGAATAAAGACTGAGGGCTGAACTAATAAACTTCTTTAACATTACAAAAGGTTTTGATAGAATGGGTACAGTGATAATGTTCCCTTGTATGGGGATGAGCATAACTGAAGACCATTAACGTAAGATAGCTACCAAGAAATCCAATAGAAAATGAGACTGTGGAACTCAATACCATAGGGAGTGGTTGAAGAGAACGATATCGATGCATTTAAGCAGACACTAGACAAACAATTGAAGGAGAAAAAGATAGATGGTTTTGATGGTAGATTTAGATGAGAAAAATGACCAGAGGCTTAAGTAGAGCATAAATGCAAACTACTATGCCCAGAAAGTCTGTTTCTGAGTCATGCATTCTATGTCATCCCGAATTACAATATCAGGAAGGGAAATCATTTGGGACCCACAAATGAATTCAAGAAACGATTGAATCTGCTCCTGAAGAGAGGGAAATACTGGGAAAGTGCGGTTGATTGGTCAAAAAACAAGGAATTTCCAAATCTGTCAATTTTTCCTGTTCTTAAAACCTCTTGAGTCACTGATACAGGAATTTACTCAGCTTTATCAGCATGTTTGGTGCTAATTTGGGAGGAAGAATGCTTTCAAGGGTTAAATGCTGAGCAGGTGGAGGTTAGCTGCTATCTCTAAAATGCAACCTACATTTCTGGTACATTAGTGCGCTGATCTTGGTTCCTCCATGTCTCATGTCGCTCTGTGCTCTGCTTAGTATTTCTCACACGATGGTTGGTGACTGGCACTCAGGGCCTGTGGGCCTACCTTTGTCCGCAGTTGACAGCTCCCTTTTATCATTGCTGTCCAGCAGGTGTTGGCTGAAGTGCTGGGGAATGATTCAGATGTGGGCTGCTTTTTCTCCACTGACACCATACACCACGGTTTCAACTTGTACATTCAAACACTGGACTGGTTTTGCATGCAGCACACCAGGGAGTAGGTATTTAATATCATGCAGAGCACCTAAGGCTTGGAATGTACATTTGACACATTTAATGACAATTTCCTGTACGGGGAGCATGTAGATTAAATGTTTAGGAGCCACAGCTCCTGCTTGATGTGTGCCTTTTTTATAACACTTGCATGAAATTGAAATACCTTGGAAGACATTATTACATCAAAGACTTTGGGTGGGATTTTCCAAGCCTCCTGCTGTGTATTTCGTGATGGTGGAGGCAGCTTACCATTGACTGGAGGCAGAATCTATTAGTCCTGCCATGTCATAACATTTCCCATTTTATGAGCCTTCTGCCACCAGGTAATCTGTGACAGGATTTTGCTGTCAATGGGACTGGAAGATCCTACCGGCAGGAACAGCTGTAAAATTCCAGCCCCTATATACGTACTTTTATTCATTCATGGGATGTGGGCATTACTGGCCACTGACTAGGTCAGCATTTATTGTCCAGCCCCAATTGCCCTTGAGAAACATAGAAACTAGGAGCAGAAGTAGGCCATTTGGCCCTTTTGAGAAGTACCGCAGGTTACTATTCTAGGCCCCCAACTGTTCACATTATATATGATTAATGATTATATCATTTCATTAATGATTTGAAATCATATCATTAATGATTTGGAACAGAGAACTAAATGTATTATGACCAAATTTTCAGATAATACAAAGTTGGGTGGGAGGCTGAGATGTGAGGCGGATGTAGAGATGCTTCAGTGTGATTTGGATAGGCTAAATGAGTGGGCATCTACATGGCAGATGCAGTATAACGTATCTCTTCAGTAGCAGCAATAAGAAGGCAGATTGTTATTTAAAAGGGCATGAGTTGAGAGAGGTGGATACTCAGTGAGATCTTAGTGTCCTTACATATCAGTCACTGAAGGTAAGTATGCAAGTTCAGCAGGTAGTAAAGAAGGCAAATGGTATGTTGGCTTCATGGCAAGAGGATTTGAGTATAGAAATAGGAATGTTTTGCTGCAATTGTTTAGGGAATTGGTGAGGCCACACCTGGAGTATTGTGCACAGTTTTCATGTCCTTATCTGAGGAAGGAAGCCCTTACTATACATGGAGTGCAGCGAAGGCTGACTAAGCTGATTCCTGGGATGAGGAGAGACTAAGTTGGTTATAATTGTGTTCACTGGAGGGAAACAGAGAGGGAATCACATAGAAACTTATAAAATTCTAATAGGATGAATTCAAAAGAATGCTCCTGATGGTGGGAAAATCTAGAACTATGGGTCATAGTTTGAAATAAGAGATAAACCCTTTTAAGATTGAGGTAAGGAGAAATTTTTTCACCCAGGGAGTGGTGAATGTATGGCATTCACTACCACTGAAAGTATTTGAGACCAAAACGTTGTCTGCTTTTAAGAAATTAGATATAGCCCTGGGAGCTAATGGGATCAAAGGAAATGGGGAAAAGGTGGGATCAGGATGTTGATTTTGATGATCAGCCATGATCAAAGTGAAAGGCAGGGCAGATTCGAAGGGCTGAATAGCCTATTTCTATTTCTTATGATTCTATTTCTGCTCCAATACGATCATGGCTAATCCTCTATCTCAGTGCCGTATTCTTGATTTTGACTGACCTCCATTTGACTTGATTCCATTAAAATCTAAAAAATTATCCATCTCTTTCTTGAATATATTCAGTGACTTGACCTCCATAGCCCTCTGTGGTAAAGAATTCCACACGTTTATTATCCTTTAAGCGAAGACATTTTTCCTCATCTCAGTCTTAAGTGGGTCTGTCCTGAGATTGTCTCCCCTGGTTCGAAACTATCCAATCAGGAAAATATTCTCCCTGAATTTAGTTTGTCCAGGTCTGTTAGACTTTTATACTTCTCAATCAAATCTTCTCTCATCCTTTGAATCAGTGATTACAGGCCTGGTCGATGCAATCTCTCCTCATAGAACAGTCCTGCCAACCCCAGTATCAGTCTGTTGAATCTCCACTGCATTCTCTGTATGGCAAGTATACCCTTTCTTAGGTAGGGAGATGAAAACTGCACATAATATTCCAGGTGTGGTCTGCACAGCTGCAGTAAGAACTCAAATCCTCTTGTTGTGAAGGCCAACATTCCATTTGCCTGCCTCATTGCTTGCTGCACCAACCTCTCCACTTTTCTTTTGACTGGTGCACAAATTCATCGAGATCCTTTTGTACATTCACACTTGCCAACATATCACCATATAGACAATACTATTCTTTTCTATCTTTCACACCGAAGTATATAACTTTACCACGTTTTACTGCATCTACCATGATGATGGTGGTCAGATGCCTTCTTGAACAGCTGCAGTCCCTGATGTATAGGTGCACCTACCATGCTATTAGGGAGAGAATTTCAGAATTTTGACACAGTGACAGTGAAAGAATGGCAATATATTTCCAAGGCAGGATGGTGAGTGGCTTGAAGGGGAACTTGCAGGTGGTGATGTTCCCATATACTGTAGAATCATAGAATCTCTACAGTGCAAAAAGAGGCCATTTGGCCCATCGAGTCTGCATCAAATACAATCCTATCCAGGCCTTATCCCCATAACCCCACCTATTTACCTTGCTAATCTTCTTGACACTAATGCCCTTGTCCTTCTAAATAGTTTATAAAAGCCAGTTGTCATGTTTGTTGCTGCTGCTCACACTGCAGGACCCAGCTTTGTTTGGCTTCCATTACTGACTTGTCACATACTGTCCGAAGCAGGATATCTTCATTTGTTAGTTGTTGTTCGAAGTACTTGGGGACTTGCATTTCTACCGCATTCTGTCATACCCTTTGGACATCCACTGTGCTTTTGAACCAATGACTTATGTTTGAACTTGATTCCCTATTGCTCTCCAGGTCCAATAAATGTTTATGCAGGTCCCAGATATCGGCTGTGGCTCAGCTGGCCATATACTTGTTTCTTGTATCAAAAGATTGTGGGATCAAATCCCACTCCAGGGACCCAGTCACAAAATCTTAGCTGGCACTACAGGACAGTCCTGAGGAAATGCTGCTTTATTCCAGCATTATCTTTCAGATGGGTCATTAAACCAAGACCTGGTCAGATGGAAGTAAAAGATCCCACAGGATCCCACAGAAGCAACACACAGGAGGTGTCTCTTGTGTTCTGACCAGTATTTTCCTCTCAAGAGGACAGTTAAGACTTCTTCCCTAGTTTTTAATCGCAGAGCTGTTTATGGGATCTTGCTGTGTGTAAGCTAGCTGCTAGGTTTCCTAAATTATAACCATGACTAAACTTTGGAAGTTGGCTTCAGGGCATCCTGAGATCATGAAAGTCTTTCTTCTTTCCTGGAAAATTATACAAAAATTGTAATGCTTGGCACTCCAATTGTGCTCCAAAAGATAAAAGGCAAGAAAAATTTTATGGTCATGCTCGCCGTAAGACCAGAAATTCCCATCCGAAGTCAATGGAACTTTGCACGGTCCTGTCCCACCCACTACAATCCCTGTAGGTGGGACGGGGAAAATTCTACCCCAAGTGTAGGAATGAACAAGATGTTGAAAAACACCGTGTGCTCAGATAAGCTGCTTACCATGATTGGCACTGTGCTTGTCATGTTAACTTGAAGAGGCAGCCCTGCTAAATGGTGGTGTTCTCACAGTCAATATCTCAGCAGTACAAAGAACAAAGAGCAAAACAGCATGAAAAACAGGCCCTTCGGCTCAACAAGCCTGCGCCGCCAAGCCGATGTTCCCTTCTCTACCCTTGATCCTTGTCTATGTTTATAGATCTATGGATTAAAAACCAAATTTGAGACAATTTAGAGAGAATTTGTTTTGCCAATTAATTTAAGAGCACATTTTTGGGATGTGGGAGGAAACCGGAGCATCTGGAGAAAACCCTCGCAAGCACAGGGAGAATGCACAAACTCCCACAGACACAGGCCCAAATCCATGTATCTGCACAGCACAGCGATAGTCACTGAGCTGTCATGTTGCCCATCAAATGGTCCAGGTCAAGCGTACACTAATGACATGAAGCACTACGATACTCTTAAAATCCAAGAGCAGTCCTCTCACAATCCATCGCGTATATGCCTCTTGTTAGACAACAAGATGGACCAAAGCACCTGTAGGATAAAAACAAGTACATCCATATCATCATCTATTGACACATTTCCCAGGGACTCCCAAGGCTCATGGTCCCTATTTTAAATCAGTTTTCTATACCCCTCCATTCCCATTCTGTTCATGTGCCCATCTAAGTATTTCTTAAATAACTCCAGAATGCCTGCCTCCACCACTTTACTTAGCAGTGCATTGCATACCCCCACCACCCTCTGTGTGAAAAAACTCCCTCTAGCATCCAAATTATACCTTACCCTCTCACCCTAAGCCCGTGACCCCTCATGCTATTTGAGTCCATCCTAGGAAAAAGCTTAACCCTGTTTACTCTATCTATACCCCTCATAATCTTGTACACCTCTAATAGATCTCCTCTAAGTCTATGTCTTTCTCAGGAAAACAGCCCCAATTTGCCTAACCTCTCCTCGTAACTCAGACCTTTCATACCAGGCAGCATCTTGGTAAACCTCCTCTGCACTCTCTCCAAAGTCTCCACATCCTTCCAGTAGTAAGGCGACCAGAACTGGACGCAGTATTCCAAATGAGGTCAAACCAACGTTTTATACAACTGCAACATTAAAGGCCAGCTCTTGTACTCTATGCCCCTTCCTATAAAGGCTAGCATACCATATGCTTTCTTCACAACCTTCTCCACCTGTTCTGCCACCTTCAGAGACTTGTTCACCTACACCCCCAGGTCCCTCTGTGTTTCTATACTCTTAATAGGTCTACCCTTTATCATATACCTCCCCGCTACATTCTTTCTCCCAAAATGCTTCACCTCGCACTTATCCAGATTGAATTCCATCTGCCATCTGTCTGCCCAAGCTACCAGCCTATCTACGTCCTGCTGCATCGCCTGACAATGCTTCTCACTATCTGCAAGTCCAGCCATCTTTGTATCATCTGCAAACTTGTTGATCACTCCACTTACTCCTTCTTCCAAGTCATTTATATATATTACAAACAGAAGAGGTCCCAGTACCGAGTCCTGCGGCACACCACTAGTGACCGACCTCCAGCTACAAGAACACCCTTCCACTATTACTCTCTGTCTCCTATTACCAAGCCAATTACTTATCCATCTAGCTACCTGTCCTTGTATCCCATGAGCCTTGACCTTTTCAACTAACCTCCCATGAGGGACTTTGTCAAAGGCCTTACTGAAATCCGTATAGACCACATCAACGGTTCGTCCTTCGTCGACCGTTTTTGTCACCTCCTCAAAAAATTCTACCAGATTTGTAAGGCACAACCTCCCCTTAACAAAGCCATGCTGCGTAACCCTAATCAGATTGCAATGCTCTAAGTGCCTATACATCCTATCTCTAAGAATCCCCTCCAACAGCTCCCCTAACTTAATAAGGCAGAGCAACTTGCCACTTGTCAGACATACCTGATTTTAATTTGGCTGTATTCAACCATCACAGCCGAGGCAACGGAAAAATGATCCATGTGGTCAGCTAATAGTATAATTCAGACTATGGATAGGATAGTTTTCCCTCTCTGCAGTGTGTTTGGTGGCAGTGGAAGGAGGCTCACTATTCACCAGCAGTGAAATTTTATTGTGCTGCCATTTGTCCCATTGAATACACCCCTTGCCATCAGGAAACTAACATAAGGGACCATAAGATCCTGCCACATGAATGGCAGCAAGATTTCAGTGAGCAACTACCTTGTCAACACAGGTAAGTCAAGGCCTATAAGATTTGAATAGGAAAATGGATCACACCAGCTTCGTAAAGTATGGTGGTATAATGATTAGGTAATCAAGAGGCCTGGACTCAGCCATATGTGAGTTCCAGTCCCACTATGGCAGTTTGAAAATTTAAATTCTGTTTAAAATATGTGGAAACAGGAAGCTGGAATTAATAAAAGAGTTATAAAGCTATAAGAAAATCCTGCTGGATCACTGACTGTCTTTGCTGGAAGTATGTGACTACAGCCCTACAATGTGACTCAGCAAGCTTCCCAGTTGGTGACAAAGGTGTAGAACAGATGCTAGTCAACAACATGAAAAAGAACTAAAAAAATGAAGCATTTCTTATAATTATTTACAATCTCAGTTGCTGCTTTCAATTTACAAGCATTTAGAAATATTGGCACAATCAAGGCAAAAAGCAAGTTGCAAGATTAGATACGGAACTGAATTTGGAATTTGAAGTAACCAAATTTGGATTTCTTTGTGAATGGCATTTGATCTAAGTTCTTTGGGTTGTATGATTGCAGATCATCATTTCAAAAGGCAATAGCCTGAACTGCAAATGGGAAAAGCCATGCAGCAGTACGTTGCTTAACCACAATAATTACAAACAGGGATTCCTCTACTGTGCCTCTTGTGGTATTTCCACTTCTACATCAATCGTCCGATTTGCCTTTCTGAGCAGAATGGTCCAGCAGCTCAAAGTTGCTGTCAGTTTGAGAATTGTTGACCTGCTTGGTCTCTAATGAAGCTGCACTGACTTTGCTTTATGCCAACAATCAGAAAAGGAAGAATTTCAATGAACCTGTGCAGATTGGATTCAATCCCAGTAATTACTGGAATACTTATCCTTTGCATTTTTGCACCACAAGGATTCACTTTTCAGTAGTCTTATGAATCGCAACTTTGAGAAAACCATCCAGGTTATTGCATTGTTGTACCTAAAGCAGAACAGAACTATCACTGTGATTGTTATTGAAATAGTATACTTGACAACATAGGCAGACAACAAGTCGATAAAGTTCATATTTTATTTTGATTTGCCAGCACAAACATCCCCCTTGACGGGGGCAATTATCAATTCTCGCTCCTGCTCCCACTTTCTATGTTCTTCGCCTCCGTGCACCTCCACAATCCCATCTTGCTTATTCACTGAAGGGCAAGGTAACTTGATAATGTGCCAGCTGAACTCCATGTAAACATTAGGGGATCATCTTAAATAAACCTGCCTCCCAGGAAACACTGGTTCATACCCTGTCTAATATTACTGTGCAGTGTGATCATCGAGCACAATAATGGCAGGAAATAAAGCCAAAATTCCATTAATAACATGGGTTCGCAACCTGGTAAATTAGGTTAAAATTGTCCTCCCCTTATCTGAGGCCACTGCTGCCTTTGGATTCTAAATGCAATCTATTAAACATAAGAATTTGAAGCAAGAGTAGGCTCCTTGGGTCTGCTGTTTTATTTAATATTTCTACCTCAACTTTACTTGCTCTTATATTCTTCCATTTCTTTACAGAGCAGTTGAGGATAAACATTATGGACTGGGCTTGTTGTCTGAACAACTGGATATCTGATTGTGAGATGGTGTTGTGCATCAAAAAGCTGAAAAAAGCTTCAGGACTTAACTCACATATATATTGTCGTTCGGACAGATTTAGTGAGCTGGGATCTTGCCAGTATTCTGCCAGAGGTTGTTGATAACAACCATCTCTTATCCATTCCAACTATCTGATTGTGAACCGAGCCATGGCTGAGGGGTCAGAAATCCCCCAGCCTTGGTACTTAGTATTGTGACCCCCTCGTCCCCCACAATAAACTTCGCTAGGCTGAAGCAGGATAGGGGACCTAGAACATGTACCCATCCCAGTGAGGAGCTTGGCTGGATGAGTAAGGAAGAGTCTGCTGACATTGTGTACCATGGCAAGCAATACAAATGCACCCTGGCGAATGCAGCCCAAGGACTGTGAAAGTTAGGGGAGCACAAATTCATTCAGAGACATATAGTGAATTTAGATAGTGAAGAGGGGTGTTATAGTTTACAGAGTGACTTGGACAAGTTGCAGAGCTGGGCCGAGAGGTGGCAAATGGAGTTTAATGTGGAAAAGTGTGAGGTAATGCACTTTGGCAGGAACAATAAATGTGTAGAGTATAGGGCTAATGGTAGGGCTCTTAATAGTGTTGAGGAACAGAAGGATCTTGGTGTATGTGTCAATAGATCCCTGAAAGTAGGCAGTCAAGTGGATAAAGTTGTTAAGAAGGCATATGGAGTCTTAGCTTTTATTGGTAGGGGGATTGAATTTAGGAGCCGCAGCATCATGTTGCAACTGTACAAAACTCTAGTGCGGCCGCACTTGGAGTATTGTGTGCAGTTCTGGTCGCCACATTATAAGAAAGATGTGGAGGCATTGGAGAGGGTACAGAGGAGGTTTACCAGGATGTTGCCTGGTATGGAGGGCAGGTCCTATGAAGAGAGGTTGAAGGATTTGAGGTTGTTTTCGTTAGAAAGGAGGCGGCTAAGAGGGGATCTTATTGAAGCATATAAGATGATTAGAGGTTTAGATAGGGTGGACAGTGATAGCCTTTTTCCTAGGATGGAGAAAGCTAGCACGAGGGGACACAGCTTTAAATTAAGGGGTATGAGTTATAGGACGGATATCAGAGGTAGGTTCTTTACTCAAAGAGTGATTAGGGAGTGGAATGCCCTGCCTGCAGCTGTTGTAGATGCGCCAAGTTTGGTGGCGTTTAAGAGGTTAATTGATAAGTATATGGAAGAGAAGGGAATGGTTTAGTTTGGAGGGGCATTGCTTTTTATTTTGGTCGGCACAACATCGAAGGCCGAAGGGCCTGTTCTGTGCTGTAATGTTCTATGTTCTATGTTCTATATGTGGTTTGCATTGTAGGAGCATGGGTGCAACTGTGATCCTGGAATGGTGAGTCAGTTGTTGGACACATTGACTCTTCCTGAGATTTGAACATTGGTTTTATTCCTCAGAATGAGCTGGAAAGCGTTGGAGCTTTTTATTTCCAAATGTGATGTTTTGCGCTCTGGACATTTTATCCTTCCCATGCTGGGCTCTGGTAATCAGTTCCTGGATGTAATTATCAGTTCTGATCTCAGCTGGTACCTAACGGGAAGATTCTTTAATGATTCAGCTGGGGACTAGTTTGTTTCCATTGCATTCACAGGCCCTGGTGTATAAACAGTGTGCCTGCCAGTATTGTAAAGAGCACTATACCCTGCGGGCTATATCTTGCGACTAAGAGATCAGACTCAGGATAGCGGCAGGCAAAACTGTTCATGACATTTCAGCAATGGGGAGCAAAGAAGGAAATAAACTCGGAATACACAGTTCCCCATAAGGAAAAGTAGATATCCCTTAGTCACTTCCAAACAGGTGCTATTGCTTTAAAGAAGAAGTAGTTGCTCTTTGAGCAGAGCATAAGGAGACTACCCAGAAGGAGGAGAGGATGGGAGTAAAGTCTTTAAGAACCGGTGCCACAATTTTGTAGGAAAAATCTCAACAGCTCTTTTCATGGATTGATATGAAATATTGAGGTATATTTTCCATAATGACCTAATTCCGGAAGAAATTTTGATAAGTTATTCCTTTGATCCTCTTGACAGTTCTTAGTTTTATTCTAACCACAAATGCTGGTGTTGTCCTTATTAAACTAGTCTGCAGGGCATTCATTGACAGGATTATTTGATCGCAATGTCTGGTGTGATACAAGCTGTTGCCTGGCTGCACCACTGATGGTAGATAACATCTCTAATTTGTGTAAAACAAGGAAGTGAAGTAATGCCGAAAGTGCACAAGGGAGTGGATTGACCTTAATAATAATACAAACCATTAGGTGTACAGTCCACCACAAGGTGAATGGTAGCTGTGTTACAGTGGGTCACATTACAAAGGTTGTGAGTTCAAACCAGCTTTCTAGATTTGAGCCCATACAATAAGCTAAGACTCCAGTGCAGGAATAGAAGATGCTGGCTGGGATTCTCCCCAAAAGATTCTGTGTCAAATTTGCATTAAAAAATGAAGTAAATAACATTTTTCTTCAGCAGATGTTTCAAAATGGGTTTCCCACACTCTGTGCACTGCAAAGGGCCTCAGTGTGAAAAGTCAGGGAGCGGGGCCTATTTCTACTAGCGAGGTCAGCAGCAGAATGCTGACTGGGCCACTGCGCATGTGCAGTGGCCTCTTTCTGCTGGCCTCTACGATTGCTGGCTATCCCCACAACCCTCGCATTTTCAGATTATCAGCCTCCTTATCAACCCCACCACCATCAGGGTCTGATCTCTGGTCTCCCTCCCTCCCCTATAGGTCCTAATTGCAGAGTGGCAGCAAGAACTACCTCCCCCCACTCCCACTAATCACCCCAAAAGTTCCTGGCCCTCATGAGGCTCCACCCCTTGGCACTGGCCCATGCCTGATGGGCAATGCAAAAATGTCCCTGGGCATTGGCACTTTGCCCCTTGGGCAGTGCCAGAGGATCCAAGCTGATATTGCAAAGTTGGCAAAGTCCAGGGGGCACCCCCTCCCCACAGTGCCCGACCATCTGGGGCCTCGATTGTCCTCCTCGTTCACTCTAGTGGGGTCAGGCTGTAAGCTTCCCGCAGATGGCGACTATAATAAATCCTGCTGGATTGAATTATACCTGGGGGTTGGGGGTGGGGGAGGTGAGAGGCTGGTGGGTCCAAAGACTTCAATCTTGGACCCGCTAATGAGATTCAGAATATATTTAAATGAGAATCTGCATAGATTAGGCAGTTCCATACTGAGTTCCGGTGCAGAGCTGATGGCTCTGGAAATCCAGCGCTCGGAGGCTCACAGATGCCCAGCGCAAATTGGCCACCCGGCTCGCTGCACTAAAAAAGCAGCGTAGCAGATGAGAGAATCTTCCCCGCTATCTTTCAGATCCAACATTAAACTAAGGCCCCAACTGCCCATCAGATCTCATCAGTGTCATGGATGGGATTTCTAAGAACAGCAGGAGGCTTCTCCCTGTGTTCCTGCCAATATTTATACGTTATCACGATAACAGACTATAAACAGATTATCTGGTCACTAGCATGTCACTGTTTGTTGGACTTTGCTGTGAGCAAGTTGCTGTCATTTTCTTTACATTATAACAGTGAATACACTTCAAAGCTGGACAGAAAGCATTTTTGAGAAACCTGTGGATGTGGTAATTGCAACACAAATGAGTTTTTATCATCTCTTGTCATGAAATTCAGGAAAAGATTTTTTTAAATGTTGCGTAAGTGAGCGGTTAACTTCTCCCTTCGTTTTCACCGAGGATAATTAAATGAGTTGACCTCAACATTTTTCCTGCTTGATAACAGATTGAAGGTCTTGAATGATGTCACGTTCCTATCTTATAAGCAAGCCTAAAAATAGCATCAAATTTATACCAAACAGCAGAATTAACTTCTAAAAACATTTTGTTTAAGTCTCAAGCAAACAAATATACGCTATTGTTGATGCTCATTGGTTTTGTAATAGCTGGAAGGCTTCCAGCTATCAAATGGCTTGTTTTTACAATAACATTCATTCACCATTTAGATGAAACAGACTTTCCCCAGTTAGTGAATTCACACTGGTGGCTGAGTTGGGTTTGCGCTCCTGCACCTGTGCTGTCTCATTGAAGGGTTAGCAGAGATCAATTGCTTGCCTGTTTTTCAGGGTTGGTGACTCTGATTGGAGGCCTTTCTGAAGGTCTGATCACATGATAGCTCTAACCCACTTGATGTCAGATCATATGACATCCAATCAATTGATGTTTGCAAAGCCACTGCATTTACCTTGCTTGGGTTTGCTGCAGCTGAGTGTCCTTGCTCACTGCTTTTGCACTAACAACTCTTGTGCAAGAAATTCTGAGATCCAGAGGTCAACCTTGAGCAGATGGAAAGAGGAGACTGGGGAGGGGGGAGAAAGGCAACTAAAGGTGGGGGAGTGATACTCAGCTGAAATTATTCATAGTAACTCAATGCACTGCCAATGGATAGTATATAAAATCACTTGTAGTACAGAATTAATAAATTGCTGGCAAGGTTTTTCATTGTGGACTAATTAGGGCAGATGCAAAAATTCCATTGACATTTGCTGGAAGTTTTAAATATACCAGGGCTTGTCCTCTGCAGGCAAAAGGAATATGTCCTGGCATTGTGCCATTCTTGAATTAAACAACAACATGGGGCCAAAAGCTTCCTGTTGCATTCTCCATGGCATTGCTTTGACCAATAAGAGCTGATGTGTCAACCAATCAACTTTCTTTTCTTACGCAGTATAAATTGTTATTCCCTTTGAAATTTGGCATTCTTGGGTCTGATCTGATCAGTGCAAGATGAAAAGCTTTGATAGCATGGTTTCTAACTCTCCAACTACTCGAGTAGTAAGTAATGCAGGTAATACTCAAATTCTCCTCACGCCAGTTACAGTATAATTTCATTGGTAGTCCATCCAGAAATTGAAGCAATAGATAGAACCCCCAATATCTAAACTATTGCAATTCTATCACCTGCTGATCTTCATTCTGAATCTGCATCCGGAATCCACCTGTAAAAATGAGGCTCCCCAAATGATGCCTGTTTGAACAGGCTCCATCTGTTTCCCAATGCCCTTGCATATCCAATTTAAAGGTGGCAGTTCTGAACCAGGAATCTCCACCTGACATGGTCTGAGCCTGAATTTCAAATGCAAAACCAGGCAGCACAGACCAAACTCAGCCAAACAGAAAGATCACAGAAAAGTCAGTGGGCTCAGTGTTTATGGAACTGCTTATGAGGCATATCACCCGCAACTCAGCTTGGCAGTAATATTTCAAAGCCTTTCCCAGGGCTTGGACTTGATATAGGAAAGTTTTGTTGAAGACTGATAGAAATTACAGCAGAGGGAGGAGATCATTTAGCCTAGGATGTTGGTTCTCTCCATCCTCTGCATGTCCTCATATATTATTTCTCTTCAAATATTTACATCATTCTCTTATCAATTATTTTTTATTCTTCACCTAATTCTCATACTTAATGAAGCATTCAGTCATGTAAAAACCATTGTGAGAATCCTCAATTTCTATTCCCTAGATTCCCAATGCAGCCACAGTAGAAACTGATTCTCAGGATGTACCCAGAATAGGATCTCTTAGCTTCACCTTTGCTGTTTTTGACTGCTTCCCTCCTCAGCTCCATCCCCGCTAAACACTTTACTTTATTTGCTCCCGACTCTCTGTAGGAAAACCTGGTCCACACCCAATCAAACCCAGGCAGTTTTCCCCTCCCAGTACCTATTCCCCAGTCTCCCTCTCTCTCCCAGACCTCCGTTCCTCCAGTCTCCCTCTCTCAGATCCCCGTTCCCCATTCTCCCTCTCTCCCTAGTCCCCCATTCCCTCGTCTGCCTCTCTCCTGATTCCCATTCCCCAGTCTCCCTCATTCCAGATCCCCATTCCCCAGTCTCTTTCTATTGCTGACTCCCATTTCCCAATCTCCCTTTCTTCTTGACCACCATTGCACAACCTCCATCTCTCCGGACCCCAACTCCCCAGTCTTCCTCTCTCCACAACCCCACTCCCCAGTTTCCCTCTCTCCAGACCCTCTTTCCCCCTTTCCCTCTCCTGGATTCCCATTTTCCAGTTTCTTTTTCTCTCCAGTCCCATAGTCTCCTTCCCTATAGACTCCCATTCCCCAATCTTCCTCCCTCGCTGATCCCCATTCCCCAGTCCTCTTGGACTATAGATTTCCACAGATTCCCTTTCTTCCAGAACTCCATTCCCCAGCCTCATACTCCACCCTCAACTAATCCAGAATATTCCTGCCACACCAGTGGGTGCCACCTCTCTTGCACTAGGGAGAAACTGGTGGAAATGGGATGAGTGGCATCATCAAAACTCATGTGTGACATTAACTAGTGATATTGCTGCCAAGGATGGTGGGCTGGACACTGATGGTGAGGGACACTAAGGCAGCAGAAAATGTATATTGGGGAAAATTTCTTCCAGCCTGGAACCAACTCCCAGTTATCCATCAATCTGCAAGGTAACTTCACAAATCCCATGCTTGCAGTGAAGAGAGACAAAGGAAGATAGATCAGAATCAAGGCTGTTACATTGTGATCTTGGCTTTCTGCTCTGAGCCGTAAGATTGTGGCTTCCTGACGGGCGCAAAGAATCATCATCACGATAATATTCTTCACAGTAAACTTATTTCCAGCTATGCATTATTCTATATCTAAGGCTTGAAGTTTGTTGATTTGATTCCAGCTTGTAACTCACTCCAGGGTACTCATTGTTCTACAGATTTAAAAACATTTCTGTATATGTAAAAAAATAATCTATTGTATGTTGAAGCTCCTGATGACTTTCACTCGATTACTGAATGGAGAATTGCTCCAGGGATCAAGATTTGAACTTTTGTTATATCAACTATTTACAGCTAATATCTTGTGTTTAACAATTTGAAGTACTCTGTACCAGAAAGCACTGAAGGATTAAGTATGTTGCACTGAGGTTGTTTTATCTTTCTTCCCCTTAAGTGCTCATTTTTTTAAAAGTATTCAGCGCTGGGCTCAGGTACCATGGCAACCTCTTAAACATTGCATGGCAACCAGTGCCACATTTGTCGTCTGGTCTCTCAGCATACTGAGCCTTCAAGGCATTTCAGACTTTTTAGTGACAGCTTCATTGGCGAATATAATTATTTATCTTCAAAATGAACTTGCAGAGAGATGTCCAAATATAATGGGCATGAGCTGATGAATCAGCAAGAAGCTAATAATGATGGGCCAGTTGACTTGGCACTCAATGGTCTGATTGCACAGGAGCTGGCTTTCAACACACAGGTTTTGCAGAATAGTCTTACCCACATGATGTCAATCTATCATTTCTTTTTATGGACCTGCTGTGCATTTTCAATGTTTCTTCGCTTCAATTTGTGTTTTTTTTTATTTTTGAAATCGAGTTGTTACTGACTATTTTTTTTTTTGAAAATGAAATTATTCCCTCATGTATCCTTCCCACTTCTCCTGAGGATTGCTGGCTTCTTCTGGAATACTGTTCCACAGCGTTCATGAGTACCTCCGCAGACCTTAATTCATATGGGTGGTACAATGGCACAGTGGTTGTGGGCAATATGATGGCACAGTGGTTAGCACTGTTGCCTTACAGCATCAGGGACCTGGGTTCAATTCCAGCCTCAGGTTGAAGTTTGCACATTCTCCCTGTGTCTGCGTGAGTTTTCTCCAGGATCTCTGGTTTCCTCCCACATCCGAAAGATGCGCAGGTTAGGTTGATTGGTTGTGCTAAATTGCGTCTTAATGTCCCAAGTAATAGGTTAGGGGAATTAGCAAGGTAAATAGGTGGCATTATGTGGTAAACTTGGGTAAGTTTCAGTGCACATTCAATAGGCCAAATAGCCTTCTCCTGCGCTGTAGAGATTCTAATTCCCATACAATAATGTCAGTGGGCTATGTTCCATAAAAAGCTTCATAACCTAAACTCAATCTAAACAGGCTCATTCCAAATGGAATCACTGGGAAGTAGTAATTTGTCAGGAACCTGGTTGAACTTTCTCTTCCCAGCTCAGTAAGAACTGTGGCTTATTGTGAGGAGATTAGTTAACAACAGAATGGATATAGGACTGGGTTTACAGATTGGCAGAATTTTAGCATTGATATGAAAGAATTTGAACTGAGGCGCTGCTGTACCACAAGCAGCAATATTGCCTTGTGTACCTGGAATAAGTTAGGAATTGTAGTACTGTATAGTGTCCCTGCCTCTGTGTTTTGAGTTTGAGGCCCATCCCATGGCTTGACGGCCAAGGAAAAGGTATGTTTGTAATTTGGCGAAGCATGTTGAGTGTCAACCTGCGAATCTTTCCAAAGACACCAATAGCAGATGGTAAAGAATGGAAAGGGATTCTTGGTCAGCCATGTGATGGAAAGGAAGTTAGAGCCTCTGCATCACTATCCATTGTTTCAAACTATAATATGCCTGTAAAAGTATATGTTTCCACAGCAATCTGGACTCCCTGAATGATCTGTAAGACACTTCCACCCTGGATGCTTATTTCTAGACTTAAAGGAAAGAACTGGCATTATTTTAGTGTCATTCATGATGACAGGATACTCCAAAACACATTACTGTCAATGTAGTAATATCTGAAGTGTAGTCATTGTAATGTAGGAAATGTAGAAGTAATTTATGCACAGCAAGTTGTTCATGATTGTATTTGGGATCTTGTCCTAGGCGCTATAAGGCTGAATAGTGGTCAAGGAGTTGGAAGAGATTAGGTTTATCCTTGGTTATGCCTCACTATTCCGCTTTTTTGTGTGATTACTTCATAGAAATTTGGATCTAAGCAAATCCTTGTTGCTTCAGCTAGTTATCAAGAACCCTCTATAGAATGCTGGATGCAAGCTTGTTCTCCCAACTTTATACCTGACAATTCTGTACCTGCATTTTTAGCATACATGTTGATCATCTTCTCTTTCAATTTTAAAAGTTGATAGCTAGTTTCTGAGCGATTGGATGGGTAATAGTAGGTAAATTGGTATGCACTGGTCTGCTGAACATGTGCTCTGCCAGTGAACTAATAGTTGTGCTTAAAGATGCTGCTCTCAGATGTAACAGTGCAATATGTAAACCTTGTTTGGTTTGTTTACATTTGGGAATTAATAATTTCACTGTGCAAAACATTTGTTCAGGTAGGCCATTACATTTTAGGTATTGAGAAGTAGTAGTGTGATGATCATTGCACATCTCAAAAATGTTCCAGAAGAGCTTACCAATAAATTATGAATCTTTATCCATAATGTTCTCACTAAGCATGAAGAAAACTGAAAGTAATACTTAGCATGTGGGTGATGGTTGTACTTGATGCTTGTACAATTATCAACAATGATAAAGTAGTCAATAATGATGATGAAGTCAGTGCCATGGACGTGAAAGAAGTTGGATGTGACTTTGGACTATAAAGTTGGGTTGGCATTTCATGTGGATTCAATGACTCTTTATGCTGGCTTGTCACATGCTATTGATATGTATTGGTGATGACTTCAGTGTCTTTGTTCATATCTGGCAATTTCTTTTGCCAGACTTCTCGTCCAATCCATGTCCATGGGTAAACGGTGAAGTTGCAGAAGCATATCAGGTTGCAAAGATGTTGATGTGATGACCTGACTGCCTTTAAAATGACTCGGTGAAAAATGTCTAGCTGACCCTGATAAAGCCAAAATGGCCTCTTATGGTTGTAGATATGTTGAATTGAATCAGGCCATTCTTCAGTGATGGTTTTTCATAGACGCTGTAGCATGGAACTTTCTGCCATTTCTTCCTAAAGTTGTTGCTATTTGTGCAGCTTTCATCAATAAGAAAAGCTTATTGTAATTTCCTTGCTTTGTTCTACTCCCAACAGCAATGTTACCGGCGTTATGAATGCTCCGTAGTAGAATGTACGGAATGTGGCCCGTGTGAGCTTGAAAGACATCTTGACTAATAGATGGCCAGAATAGAATAGAATCATTGAATCCTGACAGTGCAGAAGGAGGCCATTTCGCCCATCAAGCTTGCACCAACAACAGTCCTACTTTGGCCCTATCCCCATAATCCCATGTATTTACCTTGCTAATCCTCTGACACCAAGGGGTAAATTGACCATGTCCAATCAACCTAACCCACACATCTTTGGAATATGGAAGGAAACCTTAACACCTGGAGGAAACCCACACTGATGGGGAGAATGTGCAAACTCCACACAGACAGCTGAAATCAGAATTGAATCTGGGTCCCTGGCACTGAAGCAGCAGTGCTAAACACTGTGCCATAACACTGCCCCAATATTATCTAAATGGGATATGAAATGTAGTAAGCTCTTGGGACATCTCTGTGAGATATATCAACAAGTAGCAATGGTTGGCATCAAAGTTTGAAAAGAATTTTGCAGCTGTAAACCTTGGATTTAACTTTCTAATGTGGGTATTTTGTTTAAATGATGTTTCAAAACTGCATTTAAACATTGTGGATTAAGGCATAGTCTCAGTGATCCTTTTTGAGACATTGGTGCATTTCAATCACATATCTGTTCATTTTTGTACTTTTCAAATGATTTCATCTTTCTCCATTTTGATTATTACAACCTTTAACTAGTCTTGTAAGTGATTGTTACACTTAAGTCTTGATCAGTGACAACCATGCATTTCCTGTAAGTGTAATGATACAGACCCCTTGAAACTGACAACTTTACTGAAACAACCTGGACATTTCAATGTTAAGTCATGAACTGAAGTGATAGGAATAGTTTCTGAGGTTAATGTACAGGAGATATGACTGATTCCATGGAAGTGTCACATGCAAGATCATGGCACACCAGTAGACTTACTGTTGTCAGGATTTAGTCTCCACAACATAAAACATCTGTGATACCTAGGGGGATTGATTGTACTTGCTCTCCAGGACTATGGATCCTGCATGTGGATTGAAGAACCATTGTATGTTGAAAGTTTTACAGTAGGAAGTTTTACCATGGGGCTCCCATGTTTGTGGATACATGTCCTTTAGAATTCACAGGGGTAATATGTTGGCACTTGTCCCTGTGTCAATCATGGGCAATAATGATTAGTTAATAACTTTCTTAGGGCAGATCAAATGATGTGACGATCTGTGTTTTCCATGAGGTTGGCAACATGAAACACGTGTTTATCCATAGCTCATCACCTCATCGTGCACATCATCATCATGCTTTGTATTGTCCAGCAAATCATGTATCTGACAGGATATTGTATAAGTCATTTTTCTTGCCTGAAGGTACCCTCACAGTCTGTTAGGATATGTGCATAACTCACTAGCTGTTTTAGCTTTTGCTCCAGCAGACTTCTGCTGCCAATGGCCCTTTCTGTCACGTGCTTTGCATGATTGATGGAAATCTAGGCATTTACAGAGTGCATGCAGCAGGCCACATGCCTTGCTAAATTTGGGTGTTCCACAATTGGAGTTGTACTTGGGACCGGTAAGCTTCATCAACCTGTAAGGATTGTATCGTACTTGCGTTCTTTCTTGAATGGTTCTTCAATACTGTATGATTTAGCAGGTCTTTATGGAAAGCTCATTGGGAGTAGATATTATCACCAACACAACAATTCTGTCTTCTAGCTCTGCATTTGAAAAATCACAGTTCGTGCCCATTTCTGCTGACAGAGTGGTCTATGGATTCTGTAGGGTGTTGTCAAAATGACATGAATTCTAGTCAATGAATATCAGTAGTTCAATTTACTTTTGAACTGGTCTTCTGAAGTAGCTCATATCTTTAATGGATCCTTTAGTTCTTCTGTTAATCCTGTCATGTTCACAATTCTTATTTCCCAATTGCTAGGTGAATTTTTATGAATGCTTAACTGGTTCAGACACACCTGTATCAAAAAAAGGATAGCTCTGTACATTGTTTAATGATCTTCATTCAGATTGAAGATCAGATGCATCTCAAATCAAACTGGGGAGTTTTGTGGACATTTTGACACTGTTACTTTGACGTCCCTTCTCCTACAGTACCTGGCACAAGTGTTGCTATCACTGCTGTTGGCAGAGGATGGGCAAAGTGCAGTCTCATGCTTCTGGCTTCTTTTGAATTGGAACTGGAAACTCACAACACTTGGTTCGCTCATCAACAGCAATTTTTTTTTTACTTTGTTCATGAGATGTGGGCATCATTGCCAAAGCCAGCATTTATTGCCCATCCTTAATTGCTCTGAGAAGGTGATGGTGAGCCAATTTCTTGAAACACGTCATTCCATATGCTGTTAGGCAGAGGGTTCCAGGAATTTGATTCAGCAAAAGTGAAGGAACGGTGATATGTTTCCAAGTCAGACTGCTTTGTGACTTGATGGGAAATTTGCAGCCAGTGGTGTTTCCATATGTTGGCTTCTAGACAGTGGGGACACAAGTTTATAAGATACTGTAAAAGGAATGTGGAAAGTTGCTCCAGTGCATTTTGTAAATGGTAAACCCAGCACCATGGTAAATGATAAACCCAGCTATGGAGGGAATGAATATTTAAGGTGGTAGATGGTGTGCCAATCAAGTGAATGGCTTCATCTCGGATGCCATCAAGCTTTATAAGTATTTCATCACACTCCTGACTTGTGTCTTGTAGATGGTGGATGGGTTTTGGGGAATCAGGAGTTGAGTTGCATGCTGCAAAATTTCTTGTGACCACAGTATTTGTATGGCTGATCCAGTTCAGTTTCTGATTGTTAGTGTAGTTGAACAAAGGGAATGTAAATGAGGATGAAAAAGTGTTCATTAAGTGATCAGAATGTTTGAATGGCAGAACAGAGGTACAGATGGTTAAGGGACAGCCTGAGGATTATGACAGCTGCCCTAAAAAAGTAGGTGGGGGGAGGTTGGCAAGGAGAGCTGGAATGGAGAACTGGAAAACAAAAATGAGAAAAGAATGATAAAAATGGATGAATGAGACGAAATGAAGAAACAAAATGAAATATTATAAATGGAAATAAGGTGAATGTGAAGGAAAGAGCTCGTGCTGTGGAACCATTGAACTCAATGTTCAGTTTGGAAGGCTATAAGGTGCCTAACTGGAAGATGAGGTGCTGTTCCTCCAATTAGCATAGGGATTCACTGGAGCATTGCAAAAACCTGAACATTGCGTAGGTCTTGCTGCATGCAGGAATGGGCTTCTTTGTTATCCAAGGAGTTATATGTGGAACTAAACACTATGCGATCATCAGCAAACATCCCGATTACTGATTTCTGAATTAACATTGGTGACAGAGTTATTGATGAAGCAGCCGAAAATGATTGGGCCCAGGACACTGCACTGAGGAACTCCTGCAGAGATGACCTGAAGCTGAGATGATTGGGCTCAACAACTACAGCCGCCTTCCCTTATGCAGGACTTGTATCAAGCCTTAGGTTGTGCTTGTCTGAGTGAAAAAAAAGCTTTGTGACTTTAAAACAGACCAAGTTGAACACAAGCACAGTTTAGCAACACAATAATATATAATGCTTGGTACATTATTCCTGTCCTTACAAAACAGCATGTGAATAATGAACAATACTGCAGGGCATTCTAAAAAAAATTCAACAAAGAGCCAAAATATGTCAGGCTTAATAAGAATGACAAGTATTGGTGCGAATCTTTATAATATTTTGACCAAAATAATTATCCATATTCCAGATTCATCTCTACAGGGAGAAGTATGGGAGAGGTATGGGAACATTATATACTGCGGTGGGATTAATGTGAGTTGATAGCTATTCACAATGGTTGGCTGTTAGGCTTGACTTGCCTTGCATTCACGAACAGAAATCAAAGAGCATGTGTTTGTTTTAAATCAGCAAATTACAGCACAGAAAGGAGGCTCCTTCATCCTGTGTGGGTATAGTGCAAGCATTTTCTTTACTCTCTCAGTAATGAGACACCACGGTAGCATTCAATTTCCTTGCCTTTAGAATCTGAGGTTTCTATAAAGTTGGAGTTTTTTTCCTTCCTCTTCTGCCAGCCTGTTGTTTGCAGATTTGAAACTGGAAGTGCATTTTTTATGGTGTAATTATAGAAGTTGCATAGGAATGATTAAGTCACTAATCATTAGGTCGCTGCTCCCTTGAGTGCCTTGCCTTACAACACACACACACACACACACACACACACACACACAACACACACACACAACACACACACACACACACACACACAATAAACACACACATACATAAACACACACATACATAACACCACATACATATACCACACATATACACACAACATACATACACACACACATACATACACACACACACACATACACACACACATACATACACACAACACACACACACACACACATATTCATATACACACATACATACACAACACACATACATACACACATACACACACACATACACACACACACACACATCACACACACACACACACACACACACACACACACACACACACACACACACACACACACACACACACACACACACACACACACCTCCCCAGCCTCCGAAATATTTATCTTCTAAGGCACAGAACTTTATCCTGATAGCTTCCAAGTTAATTGAGCAACTGATTTGAAATCCATTTCAAGTCCTGTTGCTGGTTTTCCTGTGCTTAGCCTTGCTTGAGATCAATGTATTTGCAGCTGAAGTACTGCTGCAAGGCTGGGCTCTTCAAGTGGGAAATCAAATTGCCAACCATTTGATGAGCAGCCCAGAAATTTTACCACAGATTCTGCCTGTTTTGGGGTTTTCTGTTTTGCCTTCTAGACCTAATATGGTGATATTTTGAATGGGCTGGCATTGAAGATCTCCCATCTAATGTGCAACTTACCCAAGTTTGTTTCCCACCTTCATTCTGGTCCAGAAGGGACAAGTTTGCTTGTGCTCAAGTGGTTACCCTGGCAGAATTTTACTTTTCCCCAAGGTGGTCCTGAAGTTGGGGGCAGGGGTTTGAGGTGAGAAAGCATCAAGTTGAATGCATGGGATTCCCTTGGGAGCCCAACAACCCAAAGCCAGATGCCATTTCACTGTTAAGCTGACTAGGCCTTTGGCAGGAAACCCATCCATTCATGTATTAAGACCCTTAAGTAGCTGCTCAAGGGTCTTTTTCCACTCAGATTCAATCTATAGGTTGGCAGAAGTAGTTGCAGGTACGGTGGGCAACTGACAAAAAGAGGGTTCTCTATCTTTGACAAAAGACAGAGGATAGAACATAGAACATAGAACATTACAGCGCAGTACAGGCCCTTCGGCCCTCGATGTTGCGCCGGCCAGTGGACCCTCTAACCTAAACTATTCCAATATCATCCATATGCCTATCCACCGAACATTTGAATGCCCCCAAAGTAGGCGAGTCCACAACTGCTGCAGGCAGGGCATTCCACGCCCTCACCACCCTCTGTGTAAAGAACCTGCCTCTGACATCCGTCCTATAACTACCACCTCTTAATTTAAAGTTATGTCCCCTCGTGTTGGTCATCACCATCCGAGGAAAAAGGCTCTCACTATCCACCCTATCCAGTCCCTTGATCATCTTATACGCCTCAATTAGGTCACCGCGTAACCTTCTTCTCTCTAATGAAAATAACCTCAGGTCCCTCAGCCTTTCCTCATAAGGCCTTCCCACCATACCAGGCAACATCCTGGTAAACCTCCTCTGCACCCTTTCCAATGCTTCCACATCTTTCTTATAATGCGGCGACCAGAACTGTACGCAATACTCCAAGTGCGGCCGCACCAGAGTTTTGTACAGTTGTAACATAACCTCACGGCTCCTAAATTCAATCCCTCTACCAATAAAAGCTAACACACCGTACGCCTTCTTAACAACTTTATCAACCTGGGTGCCAACTTTCAAAGAGCTATGTACTTAGAACATAGAACATAGAACATAATAGCACAGAACAGGCCCTTCGGCCTTCGATGTTGTGCCGACCAAAATAAAAAGCAATGCCCCTCCAAACTAAACCATTCCCTTCTCTTCCATATACTTAACAATTAACCTCTTAAACGCCACCAAACTTGGCGCATCTACAACAGCTGCAGGCAGGGCATTCCACTCCCTAATCACTCTTTGATTAAAGAACCTACCTCTGATATCCGTCCTATAACTCATACCCCTTAATTTAAATCTGTGTCCCCTCGTGCTAGCTTTCTCCATCCTAGGAAAAAGGCTATCACTGTCCACCCTATCTAAACCTCTAATCATCTTATATGCTTCAATAAGATCCCCTCTTAGCCGCCTCCTTTCTAACGAAAACAACCTCAAATCCTTCAACCTCTCTTCATAGGACCTGCCCTCCATACCATGCAACATCCTGGTAAACCTCCTCTGTACCCTCTCCAATGCCTCCACATCTTTCTTATAATTTGGCGACCAGAACTGCACACAATACTCCAAGTGCGGCCGCACTAGAGTTTTGTACAGTTGCAACATGATGCTGCGGCTCCTAAATTCAATCCCCCTACCAATAAAAGCTACGACTCCATATGCCTTCTTAACAACTTTATCCACTTGACTGCCTACTTTCAGGGATCTATTGACACATACACCAAGATCCTTCTGTTCCTCAACACTATTAAGAGCCCTACCATTAGCCCTATACTCTAGACATTTATTGTTCCTGCCAAAGTGCATTACCTCACACTTTTCCACATTAAACTCCATTTGCCACCTCTCGGCCCAGCTCTGCAACTTGTCCAAGTCACTCTGTAAACTATAAACCCCTCTTCACTATCTACCACTCCACCGACTTTAGTGTCATCTGCAAATTTACTGATCCATCCCTCAATACCCTCATCCAGATCATTTATAAAAATTACAAACAGCAGGGGCCCCAAAACAGACCCCTGAGGCACACCACTTGTCACCGAACTCCACGATGAATATCTCCCATCAACCACCACCCTCTGTCTTCTATCTGCCAGCCAATTCCTAATCCAATTAGCTAAATCACCCTCTATTCCACACATCTGCATTTTCTGTAGAAGTCTTCCATGGGCCACCTTATCAAACGCCTTACTAAAGTCCATATATACTACATCAACCGCCTTACCCCCATCCACCTCTTTGGTCACTTTCTCAAAAAACTCAATGAGGTTAGTAAGGCATGACCTACCCTTCACGAAACCATGCTGACTATCCCCAATCAATTCATTTCTCTCTAAATAACTATAAATCCTATCCCTAATAATTCTCTCCAATACCTTGCCCACCACAGAAGTAAGACTCACTGGCCTATAATTCCCTGGAAGGTCTCTCTTCCCCTTCTTAAACAATGGGACCACATTCGCTATCCTCCAGTCCTCCGGAACCACACCCGTAACCAACGAGGACCTGAAGATCAGAGCCAGAGGCTCTGCAATCTCCTCTCTTGCCTCCCAGAGAATCCTAGGGTAAATCCCGTCCGGCCCAGGGGACTTATCCAACTTCAAACCCTCGAGAATTTCTAGCACATCCTCCCTATCTACTACAATACTTCCCAATTTGCAACCCTGTACCTCAGTGTTCTCCATAGCTACATTTCCAGCACTCTGCGTGAATACCGAAGAGAAATATTTATTCAGTGCCTCACCAATCTCTTCAGGCTCCACGCACAACTTCCCACTGCTGTCTATGACTGGCCCTAATCTTGCCCTAACCAATCTTCTATTCTTGTATACTTCTATACTTTGTACCCCAAGATCCCTCTGCTCGACAACACTATTAAGGGTCCTTCCATTAGCCCTATATTTCATATGCCTGTTATTCCTACCAAAGTGAATCACCTCACACTTATCCGTACTGAATTCCATTTGCCACCTCACGGCCCAGCTCTGCAACCTATCTATGTCCCTCTGCAAACTGTAACATCCATCCTCGCTGTCTACAACTCCCCCCACTTTGGTATCGTCAGCAAATTTACTAATCCAACCCTCTACACCCTCATCTAGGTCATTTATAAAAATGACAAACAGCAGTGGCCCCAAAACAGATCCTTGAGGTACACCACTTGTAACTGCACTCCAGGTTGAATATTTCCCATCAACCACCACCCTCTGTCTTCTATCAGCTAGCCAATTCCTAATCCAAACTGCTAAATCACCTTCAATCCCATGCATCTGCACTTTCTGCAGTAGCCTACCATGGGGAACCTTATCAAACGCTTTGCTAAAATCCATATACACTACATCAACTGCCTTACCCTTATCTACCTCTTTGGTCACCTCCTCAAAAAACTCAATAAGGTTTGTGAGGCACGACCTACCCTTCACAAAACCGTGCTGACTATCCCTAATCAATTTATTTCTCTCTAGATGCTTATAAATCCTATCCCTTATAATTCTTTCCAAGACTTTGCCCACAACAGAAGTCAGGCTCACCGGTCTATAATTTCCAGGATGGTCCCTACTCCCCTTTTTGAACAAAGGGACAACATTTGCCATCCTCCAGTCTTCCGGCACTATACCTGTAGCCAACGACGACATGAAGATCAAAGCCAAAGGCTCTGCAATCTCCTCTCTAGTCTCCCAGAGAATCCTAGGGTAAATCCCATCTGGCCCAGGGGACTTATCAATTTTCATACCCTCAAGATTCGCTAACACCTCCTCCTTATGAACCTCAATCCTACCCAGTCTACAACCTGGTATCGCAGTATTCTCCCCGACAACATTGTCTTTCTCCTGCGTGAATACTGACGAAAAATACTCATTCAGTGTCTCTCCTATCTCCTCAGGCTCCACGCACAACTTCCCACTGCTATCTCTGACTGGCCCTAATCTTGCCCTAACCAATCTTTTATTATTTATATACCTGTAAAAAGCTTTAGGATTCTCCTTAATCCTATCCGCCAAAGTCTTCTCGTGTCCTCTTCTAGCTCTTCTCAACTCCCTCTTTAGCTCCTTCCTGGCTGATTTATAGCTCTCCATTGCCCTAACTGAGCCTTCACGTCTCATCATTATATAAGCCTCCTTCTTCCTCTTCACCAGAGATTCAACTTCCCTAGTACACCATGGTTCCCTCACTCGACCACTTCCTCCCTGCCTGGCAGGTACATATTCATTAAGGACATACAGAAGCTGTTCCTTAAATATGCTCCACATATTTAAGGATGGGTGCCTCACTCTGAACTCCCCCTCAATGTTGGGACATGCTCCCCTTCAAGACCTTGAAGCTGCGATCTCCCTCCCCCAAGTCTACACCCCTAATCTGATTGGCTGACAACTCTCATGGGTGGGACTTCTTCCCAAGGACAAATGGAAGTCCCACCCACTGCCAGTCAATGCTCAAGTGAGCGTTAAATGGTGGTGGGAGTTTGAAAGTCCACAGCTGTGCATCATGCACTGATTCCTGGAATAAAGAATGCTGATCACTTGGCATCCTTAAAATCCTACCCTCCATTTCAAAGAAACAGCACAGACCCCAGGAATGCAAATAATCTCCTTCAGCGTTGCATGATTCTCTGATTCCATGGTGCACTCAGGAACACAGCTACCATTATTTTACTGTTACACATTCAACTTGCATTTTCCAATTGATTTAAATTGATTTCTTGAAGGTCAACCTAAGGAACATGACCGGCCCAAATGGGGTACCCGGACAAGCGCTCAGATCCTGCGTGGATCAGCTGATGGGAATATTTGCAGACATCTTCAACCTTTCTTTACGACAATCTGACATCCCTATCTGCTTTAAGAAGATGGCCATCATCCTGGTGTCTAAGAAAAACCAACAGCATGTCTTAATGACTATTGGCCGGTGGCTCTGATGTCCATCATTCTGAAGTACTTCAAAAGGCTAGTCATGGCACGAATCAATTCCAGCCTCCCAGACTATCTAGATCCAGTATAGCTTGCCTACCACCGCAACAGAACCACAGCAGACGCCATCTCCTGGTCCTGCAATCCACCCTGGAACACCTAGATAACAAAGACAGCAATGTGAGACTCCTATTTATTGACTACTGCTCAGCCTTCAACAACATCATTTCCACAAAACTGATGTCCAAACTCCATGGTCTGGGCCTCAGCTCCTTCCTCTGTGACTGGATCCAGCACTTCCTAACTCATAGATCACAATCAGTAATGATAGGCAACAACATCTCCTCCACAATTGTCTTCAACATTGGTGCCCCACAAGGCTGTGTTCTCAGCCCTCTACTATACTCCTATGACTGTGTGACCAAATTCCCCTTCAATTTGATTTTCAAGTTTGCTGACCACACCACCTTTGTGGGTCGGATCTCGAACAATGATGATACAGAGTACAGGAATGAGTTAGAGATAGATGGTGAACTAGTACGGCAACAATAATCTCTTCCTCAATGTTAGTGAAAAAAAGAAGATTGTCATCGACTTCAGGAAGCATAAAGCAGAACATGCTTCTCTCTACATCAACAGGAACAAAACTTTAAATTTTTAAGTATCCAGATCAGCAACAACTTGTCCGAGTCCCACCATGCCCACACCGTAGTTAAGAAAGCTCATCAACACTTCTGCTTTCTTAGAAGATTAAGGAAATTTGGTATATCAACTATGACTCTTATCGGCTTTTACAGATGCGCCATAGAAAGCATTCTTTTTGGTTGCATCACAGCTTGATATGGCTCCTTCTCTGCGCAAGACCATGAGAAACTACAAAGGGTCATGAATATAGCCCAATTCATCACGCAAACCAGCTTCCCATTCATTGACTCTGTCTATACTTACTGCTGCCTCAGCAAAGCAGCCAACATAATTAAGGACTCTATGCACTCTGGCCATTCTCTCTTCCATCTTCTTCCGTAAGGAAAAAGATACAAAAGTCCGAGGTCGCATAGCAATTGACTCAAGAACAACTTCTTCCCTGATGCCATCAGACTTTGAATGGACCTACTTCATGCTAAGTTGATCTTTCTCTATACCTAGCTATGACTATAACACTACATTCTGCACTCTTTCGTTTCCTTCCCTATGAATGGTATGCCTTGTCTGTATAGTGCGCAAGAAACAATACTGTTCAGTGATGGCTAATATAATTAATAATAAATCAAATCAAGTAGTAAGCCATTTATTAAACAGGTTAGCAGGTTAGCACAGCATTAACATAACACCACAGCAACAACCATAACTTTGCTTTGAAAAATGCTATCAACCTGCTATAAAATGGAGTAGCTTCAATTTGACAGAATAAACATTTTCCTCATCATTGGGAATGGTAGCAGTGCATATAATCATATTACTTAAGTATTTTGGGTGTAACTGGAGTTACAAAGATCCTAAAACTGCTATTTAAACTCAGTAGGCTACATGTGGCACCCAGCTCAACTGAAAGGGCACTTTCTGGTCAATGCCTGATCTGGTAGCACGAGCTTTCAGAGCACTGTTCCTTCATCAGGTAAGTCACCCGATGACGGAGCAATGCTTCAAAAGCTCGTGTACCAAATAAACCTGTTGGACTTTAACCTAGTGTTATGAGACTTCTTAATGCACTTTCTGCTGCGCAGCCCTGATTTGGATTTTCTTTTTGTTTTCTTCTTTTTTCAGTCAGGTGAGTGAATGTACCTATAGCCAACTTTGAAGACAAAAAAAAATTAGGTGGAAAGGCAAGTTGTGAGAAAGGCATAAGCAGTTTACAAAGAAATACTGATACATTAAGTAAGTGGGAAAAAATTGGCAAATAGAATATAATGTGGGAAAATGTGAACTTATTGATTTGGAATGGAGAACAAAAGAACAGCATATTATTCTAAATGAAGAAAAGCTGCAACACAAAAGGATTTGGGTATTTGTGCATAAAACACAAAAGCTAGCACACTGGTGCAGCAGGTAATCAGGGAGGCTTGTGGAATGTTGGCCATTATTTCAAGGGGGTTAGAGTATAACAGTAGGGAAGTCTTCCTGCAACTATACAAGAGGCCACATCTGGAGTCTATTTTGGGTCCTTATTTAAGGAAAGATATTATTTCATTGGAGCAGTTTAGAAAAAGTATGGAAGATTGTCTAATGAAGAAAGGTTAAATAGGTTGGGACTCTACTCACTGGAATTTAGAAGAATGAGAAGTGATCTCATGGAAACATATTAAGATTCTTAAGGGGCTTGACAGTGTAAGTGTTGAGAGAATGTTTCCCTCATGGGAAGGTCTAAGACCAGACGACATAGTCTCAGAATAAAGGAGAGTCTATTTAAGACTGAGATGAGAAGGAATTTCGTCTCTGAGGGTTCCGAGTCTTCAGACTCCTTGCCACAAAGAGCTTGGAGGCAAAGCCCTTGTACATATTTAAGGCAGAGAGAGCAAGATTTTTATTAGTCAGGAAATCAAGGGTCATGGGGAGAAGTCAGGAAAGTAGACGTGAGTAATGTTGGTTAATATTGAATAGCAAAACAAGCTCGAGAGGCCAAACGGGCTACTCCATTTCCTATTTCCTCTGGTCATATGGTGCTTTATCCTTTCATGTTGCCAGCAATCTGCTGGTGTCTTTTCCAAATGGCAGCTCCTGATTTCTCAACATAACTTATTTGGTGAGTAATGTGGCCCCTTTAAGGGGCAATCTTTTGTGGACCAGGTAATCAGCTCGGATCCTATGGAGCAGAAGTGCAGGGAGCCAGACCATTCGATACTGAGGATATACTTGTAACTGGGAAGAATTCAGTTGGAGCCACAGAGGAGAAGAAAGCATACATGTTTTTGTCAGACCTTAGAGTGTAGTTATCATAGTTTCATTGTTGGAGCTACAATGAGTCACATCCAGTTATTATGTATAGATAATCATTGATTTTCCATTGATCCTTCCCTAACTAGCATGTATGAGAGACAGATATGGTCCTTATACTGAAACTGGATAACTCGATCCAGGTAAGGGATTCAGAGAATCCCGCCATGCCCATGCAGAATCTTTAAAAGTGCTATCTAATCAGTCTTACATCCTTGCTTTTTCTTTGTGACTTTACCAATTTTGTTTCTTTTCAAATAACTATCCAACCCCCCTTTGAAGGTTATTGTCTGAGTCCCCTGCGACTGACAAGTCGGGCTGTGCATTTTAGATCATAACAAGCCACTGCATAAAAAAAATTCTTCGCAATTCCCCTCTGACATTTTTGACACTTCAATCGATGTCCTCTGGTTACTGACCCCCTGAGAGTGTAAACAGTTCCTCATTATCTACTCCAGATGAGTCCCTTTTAACTTTTTAACAACAACAATTCTAGTTTCCCTAGTTCCTCCAAATATAACTGAAGTCCCTGTTGAACCCAGGACTGTTTTGACCTTGATAGTTCAGTCCTACACCGACCAAGGGAAAGTGGATTTATCCACTAATCCAAAGGGTGAGCCTGAAATCTGTTATTTTACTGGTATGAACACATCTGCACACGATGAACATGAAGATTTCATCTTGCCCAAAGCTCACAGCAGGATGAGGAAACAGTTCTTTCTTGTGTTAACCAGTGAGGCCCATCGGATCAACCTCTCTAAGTCTTAGATTACAACTATATGAACCAAAGAACCATAGTGGTGGTATTCCCATGTGTCTGCTGCTCTTGTCCTTCTGGATGGTAATGCCCGTGAGTTTGGAAGGTGCTGCCCAAGGAACCTTGGTGAGTTCTTGTTGTGCATCTTGTAGATGGTGTGCACTGTTGCTGTTTTTCGTCAATGGTGGAGGGATTGAATTTTGTGGAATAGGTAGCAAATAAGCAGGCTGCTTTGTGCTGGATGGTGTCAAGCTTTTTGAATGTTGTTGGAGCTGCAATATATGACTAGTCCAGTTCAGTTTTCTTCTGATCAATGGTAACCCCCAGAGTGTGGTTAGTGAGGAATTCAGCAATGGTTATGCTAGAAGTGATGGTTAGATTCTCTCTCCTTGGAGATGGTCCCTACATTACAATATAACCGCATCTCAAAAAGTGCTTCTTTGGCAATAAAGCATCTGAGTAATCTTGTGATCACAAATGCAAGTCTTTCCATCTTGTTTGATGTTACCCAAATTAGGTTTGTGAGGATCCTATATTGCCGATATGCTAGTTGGGTTCAGTTGGTCACACACTTCCCATTGTCACAGAAGCAGTGAGTTGAAGGTCTCATGAGGGTAGCAGCTGATCATTTTTGCAGTACTAATGGAGGATGACATCGTGAGGGATGTCTATTTTTAATATTCTTTCACAGAATATTGTGTCGTTGGCTAGGCAGCAGTTATTGCCGACTCCTAATTACCCTTGAAATAATAAACTGACTTCTTGGACCATTGCAGTCTATGTGATGTAGGTACACACATAGCAGTGGCAGTGAAAGAACAGGACAAAATATTTCCAAGTCAGGATGGTGAATGAGTTGCAAGAGGTAGTGTTCTAGGATATTTGCTGCCCTTGTCCTTCTTGATGGTAGAAGGCATGGGGTTGAAAGGTGCTGTCAAAGGAACCTTGGTGAATTCTTGCAATGTATTTTGTAGAATGTACACACGGCTGCCACTGTGCATCAGTGGTGGAAGGATCGAATGTTTAAGTTGGTGGATGGGATACTGATCAAGCAGGGTGCTTTGTCTTGGATAGTTTTGAGTTCCTTAAGTTGTTGGAGCTGTACTCATTGAGGTGAATGGAGTGTATTCCATCATACTGAGCTAAAAATAAATTACTGTGGATGAGGGAATCTGAAACACAAACAGAAAATGCTGGAAAATCTCAGCATCTGACAGCATCTGTGGAGAGCGAGTAGAGCCAATATTTTGAGTCTGAATGACCCATCTAGATGCAAAACATTGGCTTTGTTCTCTCTCAGTAAGAAGTCTCACAACATCAGGTTAAAGTCCAACCAGTTAATTTGATAGTAAACCCACAAGCTTTTGGAAACGCTTTCCTTCGTCAGGTGTGTGGAAGGTTCTGATCACGGAAGGGTATATAAAGGCTCAGACAGTTTAGAGTATTGATTAGAATGCAAGTCTTTACAGCTAACTTGCTATTCAAGTCTTAAAGATGCAAACAATGTGAGTGGAGTTAGCTTTAGGCATAGGTTGAAGAGATGTGTATTGTCTCCAGACAGGACAGAAAGTGAGATTTTGCAAGCCTAGGCAAGTCATAGGGGTTACAGATAGTGCAACATGAATCCAAGATCTGGGTTGAGGCCATCCTCATGTGTGCAGAACTTGGCTATCAGTATCTGCACAGCGAATCTGCACTGTTGTGTATCGTGAAGGCCATCTTGGAGAACGCTTACCCGAAGATCAGAGGCCAAATGCCCATGACCGCTAGTGTTCGCCAACAGCAAGGGAGCAGTCTTGCCTGGTGATTGTTGAGCGATATTCATTCATCCATTGTTGTAACGTTTGTATGGTCTCCCCAATGCTTTGGGACATCCTTTCTTGCAGCATATTAGATAGACAACGTTGGCCAAGTTGCAAGTGTATGTGCTGTGTACCTGGTGGATAGCATTCTCACTTGAGATGATACCATCCATGTTGATGAGTCGGCATGTCTTGCAGAGTTGCTATGGCAGGGTTGTGTGGTGTTGTGGTCACTGTTCTCCTGAAGGCTGGATAGTTTTCTGCGAACAATAGTCTGCTTGAGGTTGAGCAAATGTTTGAAGGCAAGAAGTGGGAGTGTGAGGATGGCCCTGGTGAGATGTTTGTCTTCATCAATGATATGTTGAAGACTTCAGAGAAGACACTGAGGATCTCCTCGGAAGACAAACACAGGGCATGGTTGGCAGAGTACTGTTCATCGTCCGGTACTTCCCCGAAGTGGCAAAGCTACGACATCTTCTCCAGAGTTTTCAACATATCATTGATGAAGACAAATGTCTCGCCAAGGCCATCCCTGTACCCCACTTCTTGCCTTCAAACAACCGCATAATCTCAAACAGACCATTGTTCACAGCAAACTATCCAGCCTTCAGGAGAACAGTGACCACAACATCACGCAACCTCGGCAAGACATGCTGGATCATCGACACAGATGATATCATCTCACATGAGAACACCATCCACCAGGTATACGACACACACTCTTGCAACTTGGCCAATGTTGTCTACCTAACACACTGCAGGAAAGGATGTCCCGAAGCATGGTACATTGGGAAAACAATCTGTCCTACAACAACGGATGAATGAATATCACTCGATAATCACCAGCCAAGACTGTTCTCTTCCTGTTGGCGAACACTTCAGCGGTCACAGGCATCCAGCCTCTGATCTTCAGGTAACTGTTCTCCAAGGCGGCCTTCAAGACACAATAGCGCCGGGTCACTGAGCAGAGACTGATAGCCAAGTTCCGCACGTGAGGACAGCCTCAACTGGGATCTTAGGTTCATGTCATAGTATCTATAACCCCCTTGCAAAATCTCGCTTACTGTCCTATCTGGAGATAATATACATAACCTATGCCTAGTGCTCTCTCCACTTAGATTCTCTGTATCTTTAAGACTTGAATAGCAGGTTAGCTGTAAAGACTTGCATTCTAATCAATATTCTGTAAACTGTCTATGCCTTTATATGCCCTTTTCTGATCAGAACCTTCCACACACCTGATGAAGGAACAGCGTTTCCAAAAGCTTGTGGATTTACTATCAAATAAACTGGTTGGACTTTAACCTGGTGTTGTGAGATTTTTTAGTGTGTGCACCCCAGTCCAACACTGGCATCTTTACATCTTGTTCTCTGTCCACAGATGCTGTCAAACCTGCTGAAGTTTTCCAGCATTTTTTGTTTTTGCGTTCCATAACACTCCTGAATTGTGCGTTGGAAATAGTGGTCAGGCTTTTGGGAGTCAGGAAGTGAATGACTTGGTGCAGAATTCCTAACCTCTGGCCTGCTCTTGCAGCCATAATGAGATGCTCAATAAAGTCTTATTCAGTTTTTCCACAAGGTCAAATGGAGATAAGAGATCCTAATGCATGATTCGATTTTGTCCAATCAACATTTTCCTTCAATTTTTATCCGACAACAGGTCAACTTATCATTCAGTTAATTTATGGAGCATTTGTGCGTAATGGCTGCTGTGTTTTTGTCTGCGTAACTGTGACTACAGTACAAAAAGTAGTTTATTGCATGAAGAGATATTTCAAAGTGAAAGATGTTATATAAATCCAAGTACTTATAACTGCAATAGACATTCTCTTTACTTCTTGAACGAGTTAGATTTATGCTTGAGTTGCTAATCTACCTTTGAACTTAGAGTTGGCTGATATGATGGTTGTTGAGGGGTGCTGTGCAGAAATACTGGTTTTAATATATTCCAATTAGAAACTCTGTGACATTTTCCTTGGACTTAATTTATTTATTATACTGCTATTTATTAATGCAACTGAAATGTTCCTTTTGCGACTAGCATCTATTGGGGTGCATCAGAATATCAAAGGAGTTATCCAGATTCAGAACTGAAACAAAACCCAGGCCTCAGACTTAAGCTGCAGAAGATAATTATTTTTGGTAATGAGTTGCCTAAAAAGGGTTCTAATATCGAAACCAAGCAAGTTAGCCCAGGAAATGGTTGGGGTGTTTAGTTAATCTTTATTTAACCATTTCTTTTGAAGGGAGACTCAGAGGAGAATGAGTTTTGTTTGATTGCCACCCAGACCTTTTGCTTCCCACCCAGAAAATCAAACTGTTTATTTTATCATCACTGGACTTACTCCTCTATTTACTGTTTACCTCAAAGATTGAAAACATGCGAATGATCGAATATGCAAAAGATGCAATGGGTGGGATTCTCCATTCTAGTCCATACCTGCCCTGCTGCCAGTGAGAACAGAGAACTTGGCATTCCAGCCAAACTCCATTCATTTTCAACGGCACCAGAGAACTCCAGCCACGAATGAGGACAGAGGTTTTTGGTCAATATCCAGTCCAGATGATTGAGGCATCCTATTGTTACACCCTTTATTTATGCCATATGATTCATTTGGTGCACTCCTGCATGTAAGATGCTTGGACCACTCTTATACAAGTGATGAACAAAGTAGAATCTAAGAGTATAGGAAGCAGACCAGAACTAGTAATAACTGCCTGACCATGTTGGCTAGCCTATGTCAAAGTTACCATGAAGCTGTGTGCTGCATTTGGCAGGAAGGCTACATTGAAATGATCAAACTTGCGTATGAAGAATTTCTCAGAGTTCATACAATGTGTGGAAAGAAATGGGAGAACAGTAAAAATGCCTGAAAGGAAAGAGTGAACTGACTTAATACGAGTTCATGAGTAGCTGAAGAAATACCAGAGTTGAAGGATACCATCTGGTTCTACGTCCACAACTGGGAACTAGGTAAAAATATAGCCATTCTCATCCCGTTAGGCAAACATAAGTTGCAAATTAACTTAAGACAAAATGGATTTTTCTCATGATGGAAAACCAAACATGGCATCATCTCTCAAAAGGATAAGAATATTGCAAGTCGAGTATTCTTTATCCAAAATTCTCAAGGCCAATGGAATTCAATTTGCGATCATTTGGATTTTTGAATGTAGCATATAGGACTAAGTCTACCCAGTCTATAATTTAAAGTCAATAAAATGGCTGGAAAAGTGAGATTTACAACTGAATAATAAATACAGAGTGTGGTTTGTGTCAGCTCAGCTCACAGGCTTCCCGCAGTAAAGGTCAATGAGGTTGAAACAAAGTATGGTTTCTGGATGTGTTTGGTTGTTGGATTTACGGATAAAGAGCACTAAACATTCCTTGATCAAAAGTTAATTAAGAGCTTTTCACTTGAGCTGTCTGGCTTAGTAACTTTGATCAATTAATTGGAGAATTTTATTCCATATGCTTCTGTAAATGGAAGAATGCTTATGTAAATGGAACTCATGATGTGGAGATGCCAGCGTTGGACTGGGGTAAACACAGTAATAAGTCTGAAAAACATGGTGTTGTCAGACTTCTTACTATGTAAATGGAACCATGCCTGTATGGTGTGGGGAGCATTTTGTATAATGCTGTTGATAAGGGGGTAGCATAAACCTGCTTAAACATTTCAAACCAGACTTGCATTTCTATTTAGGAAGGTTAGATACTTGAAAGATTATCAGTATTATTTTCATATATTGAATTAGCTTCAATGACGAGTAATCCAATTGATTCCACTCGGATGTGACTGTTGAGCTGGTTGTCAGACAATACAGCAAAGATGTTCTTGGAAGCCCCATTTTGACTTGAATTATTATTCATTCTGATTATCGAGGAAAATTGAGCAGACTGCTAGTTGGCATTACCATGCCATGGAATGAAAAGATAACTCTGAGGACCTTGTATGTTGGTTGTCTCTTTCTTATAGTGCTGCCACTTTTTAATGTATAAATAAAGATGCTGATGATTTTAGCTGTACAAATTTGACCTAGTATGTAATGCATCCACTGATTTGGAGAAAAAAAGAATCTGTGCGCAATCCTACTGCAGATAGAGCAATTTGTTGATAAAAACAGAATCTGCTGGAAATACTTTTTAGGAGATAAGGCACCATCATTTTCTTCTGGTGAAAAGTCACCAACTTAAGATGTTAAACAGGCAAGATTTTCTGGTCCCGCCCACCTGTGGCTGGAAAATCCTGTCTGTGGTCAACAGATCTTTAATTGGACTGTCAAATTTTGAGTCCCACCTGCGGATGATTCCCACGCCAAGCAGTACCGAAAAATTTACTCCATAAGTTTACTCAGCCAGATGTGCTGAGTGCTTCCCACAGTTTTTGTCTTATTTCTAATTTCCAGCATCAGTAGTGGTATCAAAATCAAACATTCCCAATCATAAGAGATGCACGAGAACTGAGGCTTTGTATAATATTGATGCAGAGGAGGGAGGAAGAATGCTGATGAGGTCATTGCCTGTTTGATGAATTCAGTTGGTGATGTTTCTAGCTGTACGTTTCATAGAAGATTGCATTTTACTCAATGTATCTCCTTTGGTGAATATACTTTCCAGTGTGCAATCGACCCATAATGAATCAGGAAGATCACGGGGAAATGCCACACTCTGTACTGTGTTAATTGGATTTCAATCAGTGTTGTAATAAGGACACCATTACGCATTGCCTCAGTATTTGGAGAGATAACATTAGCCAACATTGTCCCACCTACATGCCAGGCAGTGATGGTCACACCCACTACTTCAGCAGAAAGTGCATATGATTGAGCATTGAGTGAGGACATGTTTAGCTGTGATTTCACCCCGTGGTCAAAAGGCTTGTTTACCAATGACCACACGTGAAGATTGTCCATTTGGGCCGGATGGACCATGAACTGCAGGAATCAATTCCTTCAAAAAAAAGAAGGGCAATATTGGAGATTTCAGGAAGTGATTAGGATGTAATTTTAGCTATTGCTTTGAAATTGGATAGCGGAGGATCTTTCTGTTACTATATTCCATGGCAGTAAAAAAAGTCATGTCATATAACCAAAACTGAAAACAACATTTAATTGTCTTCCTCCTGCCCCCAGCACAGCCACCGTGAATTAACCATGAAACAAAGCCTGAATCTAGCTGCTAATTATGTGTCTATACCCTGGATAGGAGGTGTTTCTTCAAAGTTTAGATTTTTTTTCTGTGAGCCTTAAATGTTGTGGTCAGATTCTAGAATGTATTTCACAAACATGTCAAAGGTACAACTGCATCTGGCATACTTCACATATCACAGCAATGTCTTTAACAACCTGTTATTCTTTTTTTATAAATACTCTTGGAGTCAAAGGCAGATAAACAGTGCTTGGGATGGCCAGCTTTGCCAAGTAGCAAGGAGGAGGCCAACATCATGCTGGAGGCAGGAGTGAAAGCATTAATGACTCACTGATTCCTGAAATCTGACTCCCTTGACAGCTCAGTGACTACACGCTCTACATGGTATGGTACTGGGCCATATAAACCAGAAGATTGGATTGCCTTGAGTTAACTGATCTTAGTGTCAGCTGTGGTGCAGCGGTCGCACTCTCTTAACTCTCACCTCAGAAGGTCGTTGGCTTATGTCCCACTCCAATGACTTGAGCACCAAAATCCAGACTCTCAATCCCGGTAGAGTCCTGAGGGAGTGCTACATCATTGGAGGTGCTGTCTCTCAAATGATACATTAAATTAAGACACTGTCTGCTCTCTCAGGTGGATACAAAAGAACCCATGGTACTATTTCAAAGAAAAGCAGCAGTGTTCTGACCATACTTATCCTTCGATCAACTTCATTGAAGTAGGTTATCTAGACATTATCATATTGCAGTGTGTGGGAGCTTGCTGTGTGTGCAAAATGGCTGCTGAATTTCCTATACTACAACAATGACTGCACTTTAGAAATACTTCATTGACAATAAAAAGCCTGTGGGACATGTTGAAGTTGTAAAAAGTGGTATATAACTGCAAGGCCCTCCTTTCTTTAGCTGACACAGCACCAACCATGTATATTTAATTAGCACCTTTTAAAATATAGAAAGACAGTTCAAGGCCCTTCACACATCAGACAAATATTGTACAAAGAAGGAGATATTAAGAAGGCTAACCAAAAGATTGGAACAAAGTCATTTTTAAGTAGGGTCTTAGACAAAGAGGGATGTGGAGACCATAGAGGAGGTTTTGGATGCAACTTTAGGCTGAGGCAGTTGAAATGGCTGCAATGGTGGGTGAAACGATTGAAGAATGAATCAGGAAAACGGGAATTTGAAAACACTGTAGGATTAGAGGGGATTATAGAGACTGAGAGGGGTGGAGCCATGGAGAAATATAAACAGCAGACTGAATGAGATTTTTAAACTGGAGACATTAGAGGACTGGGAACCAATGTGAAGCAGCAAGGCCCAGAGTGTGGGTGAGCAGATTAGAAGAAAAAAGGGAATCAGAGTGGAGAGTTGGATGAGGTAAGGTTGATGGCAGGTAGAAAATGGGAGGCCAGTCAGGAAAATATTGAAATAGCTCAGTTTTAAGGTACCAAAATCATGAGTGTTTTACACTAGTTTGAGACTGAGGCTGAGACAGTCACGATTCAGAAGGTGAAAGGGGGTGGTATTTATGATGAAGAGGATTTGGTATTGGAAACTGAGCCTAAGATTGAACTTGAATTTATGAACAGTCCACTTCAAATTAGGACAGTATCCTGGAAAGGGTATAGACTTGATGGCACTGGGAAAGGGTTTGTGGCCAGACCCACAGATAATAGCTTTGGTCTTTCCAGTGTGTAACTGTAGGAAATTGCATTTGGGAACACCATTAGGGGACAAAGGGGAGAAATCAGCCAGAATCTCTGTTTCTGATTGTTATACTGATTCCTGCTGAAAATTGCTCCACACCATTGTCAATCAAAGTAGGGATTTTTGGTGATCCAATGCCATAAAGTAGACCATAAAACTGGTACATCACATTCCTTTTTAAATTGAGGTTATCTCTGTTTGTCATACAGTGGAAACAAGAAGATGTGCTATTGATAAGAAACCGGTTACCAAGTGGTTGAATCGGGAATAGTTCAACAAAAGTTCACACTTCTATGACGATTTAGATTTCACACTATTCCCACTTAGCTAGAGGAACATTATTGAGGATGGCTGATGCTACTTTGTGTTTTGTTGTTCCCTGCTGCTCTTAAATCATCCAGGAAAATAAAGGTTACGTCTGGCTTCTTTTTTCCACCTTATCCACTGCTCATTGTCCAGAAGTGAAACCCCAGTAGCTACATAGGCAGTGGAATAAAAAGTTATAAGATACAAGTTATATCAAGAACCCTGTTTACCATGCCTTTACATGGCTGTGTCACACAAGAGAAATGGTGGGCAGATATCATGAGCATCCTTTCCCCCAATCTCCAAGTCAAGGAAGAAAGGCATATTGCAGAAAGAGATCTTAAAGCTGATTTTAGGCAGGAACACTTTTTGGTAAAGATCACAAGTTGTCTCCTAAAGTAGTTTGGCAACAGTTTGGTGTGCAATGATCTTAAAAGAGAAATGAAAAATTATTTGGACAGCATTTTGTTTGAGGCTGGAGCAGATCCAGATTGGATACAGGCCATTTTCATTGCAATGTCACTATGCAGAAACTATTGTTTAAGTGTTGTGCAGGACAGGGTGGGGGGAAGGTTTGAATAAAGGAATAAACTAAAAGGCAGTCTTCTTTAGCCAACTTTCTCCTCCCCAAGTTTGAACGTATGAATTAGGAGAAAGCCACTCGGCTCCTCAAGCCTACTCTACCATTTAATGAGATTAGATTTGATTTTATTATTGTCACATGTATTGGAGTGCAGTGAAAAGTACTGTTTCTTGCATGCTATACAGACAAAGCATACCATTCATCGAGTACCTGACGGAGAAGGAAAGGAGAGGTACAGCATGTAGTGTTACAGTCATAGCTAGGGGGCAGAGAAAAATCAAATCAATATGTGGTAGATCCCTGCTGATGGCAGCAGGGAAGAAGCTGTTCTTGAGTCTGTTGGTACGTGATCTCAAACTTTTCTATCTTTTTCACGACAGAACGTGGAAGAGAGTATGTCTGGGTCATACTGATCTGATTGTAACCCTTTGCCTAACTTCGATAACCTTTACTCCTCCCCTGTTTATCAGAACAATTTTTCTCTGACATAAAAATATTCAAAGACTCTGCTTCCACCATTTTTTTGAGGAAGAGTTCCACAGCATCCGAAAGAAGGAAAAAAAACTCCTCATCTCTGTCTTGAATGGGCAACCTTTTGTTTTTAAACAATGACCCATAGTCCTAGATTTTCCCACAAGAGGGCCCAGTAAGAAATCTTACAACACAAGATTAAAGGTTTATTTGGAATCATGAGCTTTAGGAGCACTGCTCCTTCCTCAGTTACCTCACTCCCCTGAGGAAGGAGCAGTGCTCTGAAAGTTTGTGATTCCAAATAAACCTGTTGGACTTTAACATTGTGCTCTGTGACCTCTTACTGTGCCCACTCCAGTCCAATGCCAGAATCCCCACATCGTGGCTCCCAAAAGAGGGAATATCCTCTCCCCATTTATCCTGACAAGACCTCTCTTAGGTTGCCATTGGAGTCCTTGGAATTATGTGAGAAGAGATGAAATGGAAAATGTCAGAATTGTAGCTCCTTTCCAGCTCATCCTGTTGGGCAATTATTAGTTGGTTATAGTTTGAAATATAGTTGAAACATTCTTAAGCTAAATCCTTGATAAATGCATCTGAAATGCTGCCATAAAGTAGACCATAAAACTAGTACATCACATTCTTTTAAATCAAGAGTATCTCTGTCTGTCATATGGTGAAAAAAAAATGTGCTATTGATATTAAACTGGTTACCAAGCGGTTGAGTTGAGAACAGTTCAACAAAAGTACACATTTATATGAAGATTTGGACTTGGGCGCCGCTCCTATTGAGATAGAGAAACATTATTGAGGATGGTTGTTGCTACTTTACCTTTGGTGTTGTCATCCACTGCTCTCAAATCATCCTAGAGAGTAAAGGTCATGCCTGATTTCTTTTCTCCATCCTACCCTTAGATCCCCCTCTGCCCTCAGCCCCCAACAATAAACATAAAGAACTAATAGACTTGACACTCAGATTAAAAACATCCAAACAGTGTTTTTTTAGTCATTTCCCTCCCTTCTGCTAGGACACCAGATCAAACCTCCACACACATCCCTCCTCCACTGCCGTGTATGTATTCTGCTTCTCCCCTCCTTGCCCACCAACCCAAATCTCCATCCTTCTTCACCCTAAGCCTCCTGTTCACTCACTGCCATCCCTCATCGTTTCTCGTGCCATATCTGATACCCATCCCCTGCTCCGTCTCGTCCATTCTCATGAACCTACTGACCACCTAACCTCACTCCTCTATTAAAGCTGATATTGTTAATTTCCTCCAGCATTCTCCCCGTTCCTTTTGCAAAACTGCTCCTTAAAGAATCCTCTGTCCTGGCAAGCTGCTGATCATCTCCAAGTTTTCAGTTCTCTCCAGCAAAACTCAGTTGTGTTTACCTCTCATATCAATATCATTACCTCCTTCAACCAAATCGCAATTTTTCTGATCACATATTTATACTATCTCAGTATTTGAGTAATCCTTATTATTGTCATGAATAATTGTGACCATGGTGCAATATTCCCCCACCCTCTCATCTTTCCTAACCTGTCTGCATTTTCTCTTTCTATGCCCAAATCAGTGGGACAACCCTCACTTGGTCTTACACATATTTACAATCACTACTTACCCCAGCACTATCATCTCACCCCACCCCAGGAGCCCTTCCTTTCTTCATTTGCATCAAGCTCTTTAGCAGCAAGATTCACAGACAACTGGTCAGTATTCACATGCTCGTTGATGACCCCAACCTCTGCCTCTATGCTGGATCCTCACTCCTCCATTGCCTCTATGCTGTCACACTGTTTGACCACCTGCTATATTGGAATTGAACCCATGTTCCCCTTCCTTCAGCTGCTCATCAGAGCTGGATATATACAAAAAGAGAAAGAGAGAAAGAGTTAATAGCCTGATAGGCTATTAACAATATATTTAGAATTTTGTGTGTGAATCTTTTAGTGCGGGAGGTATAATGATACCAGGATGAGACAGGTGAGAGAATAAGAGATAACGCTGGTTTGGGTGATGCTAATGACAAATGCAGGAGCAGTGGATAACTCCAGATGGGATTTACCCTAGGATTCTCTGGGATGCTAGAGAGGAGATTGCAGAGCCTTTGGCTTTGATCTTCATGTCGTCGTTGGCTACAGGTGTAGTGCCGGAAGACTGGAGAATGGCAAATGTTGTCCCTTTGTTCAAAAAGGGGAGTGGGACCATCCTGGAAATTATAGACCGGTGAGCCTGACTTCTGTTATGGGCAAAGTCTTGGAAAGAATTATAAGGGATAGGATTTATAAGCATCTAGAGAGAAATAAATTGATTAGGGATAGTCAGCACGGTTTTGTGAAGGGTAGGTCGTGCCTCACAAATCTTATTGAGTTTTTTGAGGAGGTGACCAAAGAGGTAGATAAGGGTAAGGCAGTTGATGTAGTGTATATGGATTTTAACAAAGCGTTTGATAAGGTTCCCCATGGTAGGCTACTGCAGAAAGTGCAGATGCATGGGATTGAAGGTGATTTAGCAGTTTGGATTAGGAATTGGCTAGCTGATAGAAGACAGAGGGTGGTGGTTGATGGGAAATATTCAACCTGGAGTGCAGTTACAAGTGGTGTACCTCAAGGATCTGTTTTAGGGCCACTGCTGTTTGTCATTTTTATAAATGACCTAGATGAGGGTGTAGAGGGTTGGATTAGTAAATTTGCTGACGATACCAAAGTGGGGGAGTTGTAGACAGCGAGGATGGATGTTACAGTTTGCAGAGGGACATAGGTTGCAGAGCTAGGCCGTGAGGTGGCAAATGGAATTCAATACGGATAAGTGTGAGGTGATTCACTTTGGTAGGAATAACAGGCATATGAAATATAGGGCTAATGGAAGGACCCTTAATAGTGTTGTCGAGCAGAGGGATCTTGGGGTACAAGTACATAGCTCTTTGAAAGTTGGCACCCAGGTTGATAAAGTTGTTAAGAAGGCGTACGGTGTGTTAGTTTTTATTGGTAGAGGGATTGAATTTAGGAGCCGTGAGGTTATGTTACAACTGTACAAAACTCTGGTGCGGCCGCACTTGGAGTATTGCGTACGGTTCTGGTCGCCGCATTATAAGAAAGATGTGGAAGCATTGGAAAGGGTGCAGAGGAGGTTTACCAGGATGTTGCCTGGTATGGTGGGAAGGCCTTATGAGGAAAGGCTGAGGGACCTGAGGTTATTTTCATTAGAGAGAAGGTTACGCGGTGACCTAATTGAGGTGTATAAGATGATCAAAGGACTGGATAGGGTGGATAGTGAGAGCCTTTTTCCTCGGATGGTGATGACCAACACGAGGGGACATAACTTTAAATTAAGAGGTGGTAGTTATAGGACGGATGTCAGAGGCAGGTTCTTTACACAGAGGGTGGTGAGGGCGTGGAATGCCCTGCCTGCAGCAGTTGTGGACTCGCCGACTTTGGGGGCATTCAAATGGTCGGTGGATAGGCATATGGATGATATTGGAATAGTTTGGGTTAGAGGGTCCACTGGCCGGCGCAACATCGAGGCTGTAATGTTCTATGTTCTATGAGTTCCATGAGTTCAGTAATTTGAAAAACAGATCACATGTTGACATAGTGTCCAACCGTGGAGAATTTAATATCCATTACCCTCCCTCTTTTTCTCTTAATGGCACATTCTCTTTTCTGTCTCTGGCCCTTTCTCTCCCTGTACGTCTATCTTTGTTTCCTGCTTTACAAATCTTCTTTCTACTCTGTCTCCCTCTTGGTTCCCTGCTCCCCTATTTCTTCTTTTGACTCTTCCCCCCTCTCTCTCTCTCTTTCTTTCTTTCTCTCCCTTTGTTCCTTGCTCTCCATTTCTTCTTTCCATTCCCTCTCTACAAATGTCTCTTTGCTCCTTGCTCTCCAATTCTTCTTTCTTCTCTCTTTCTCTCTCTCTCTCTGTTTCCTGCTCCCCTATTTCTTCTTTCGACTCTCTCTCTCTATCTCTCCTATTGTTCCCAGCTCCCCATTTCTTCTTCCTACTCTCTCCTCCTGCTCTCTTCTATGCCCTATGCTCTCTACCTGATGCCTTTGCCAGTCTTTTGTAATATTCCTATGTAAATTTTTTTGAGCTTTTTTTATGCCGTTTATTCACCCTTCACCTATCTCGCTGTCTGTTTTTCTCGGTAGCCTGTCTTCCCATGATTTTTCACACTCTCTAGCCTCTCCTCTGATCTTTTCCCTTTTATTGTCTAAGTCCAGTTATCAAATATAATCCCAATGGGGCAACAAGTGGAATATTTTGTGTAGTTTCTGGTCCTCGATTTTAAAAATGCCAATAAAATCCACGAAAATGTAGATTTTAGTTTAATTGGGTGAAATGAAGGCAATGGAATTTACTTACAATGAGATCCAGAAGAAAAACTAATGGGCTTGAATTTTACCATCCGGCCCGCCATAGGAATCGGAGTGGGCGAGGGGCAGACCATGGAAAAATCTGTTGACCTTAGGCGGGATTTCACGATTTCAGGACAAACGAGGCACCTGTGGTGCATTAATAGGAGCAGAAAATGCAAAAGGTCAAATGAAAGTGTTCAAAATTAGGAATGGTGCAAGAGAGAGAGAAAGAGTTACTGCTTGGTCATCAACTGAAAATGCAGCAAAACAATTTATTTAATAGTTGGTGCGTGAATTCTTTAGTGCAGGAGGAAGCAGGATTAGATAGTGAGAAAATAAAAGTGTTCAAAATTAAGAAAAGTTAAAGATTTCCAATGTCAGTGAATGTAACTGGGTGGCAGAATCTCAAAGACTGGAAGAATAAAAGAGGAGGTTGCATAGGATTTTTTAATCACAAGATTTATTAGGATATAGACTGTTTGTTTATAACCAGTAGCAATTGAAGCTGACATTCAATGGGAACTGAAGAAGATAAATATGGAATGGAATGCAGAAAAATGGGATTGGACTACAGCTATTGCTAATACTTGCAAAACAGAGCAGACGTACACCACTATTTTCATGTGTCTCCTCACTCTCGAACATTTCATCTAACGCTTACATTCAACATGGTAGCAAGGAGGCATAGCAGCACAATGTTTAGCATTGCTGCCTCAGGGACACAGGCTCAATTCCAGCTTGGGTGACTGTGTGGCGTTTTCTGCCCGTATCTGCATGGACTTCTACCAGGTACTCCGGTTTCCTCCCGCAGTCCAATGATGTGCATGTTAGATGGATTTTGCCCCCTTGTGTCCAAAAATTCAAGGTTAGATGGATTAGCCTTGGTGTGGCAATTGCTTGGAGGGCTGGATCTGAGTGGGTGGCTCTTTCGGAGAGTCAGTGCAGACATGATGGATTGGATGGCCTGTTTCTGCACTGTAGGAATTGAATGAAAGCAGTAATCAGCAGTCTTAAAAACGACAATCTTCTCAGCTGTCTGCTTGGATTCTTTAGTTCTGATGTAAAGCTACCTCACTTCCTCCAAGTCAATAATCTTCCACACTTCCCATTTCACCCAGGAACATAGGAAATATAGAAGCAGGAGTGCGCCATTCAGTCTATTGAGCTGCTCAGCCATTCAATGAGATCATGGCTGATTATCACTTTTCCGCATTATCCCCAAATCCTTTGATGATATTAGTGTGAGTCCCCCTGAAGATCCATCTGCAAAAATGAATCAAATCTGGGCAAGCCACGAGAAACTCCTTTTGACTGATGGACTTTCCCATTCTTTTTCTTGTAGTCATTTGGACCATCTGTTGATGGAAGAAACATAAATGGTCTTGATAGGCAAATGTGCCAAGAAGTTGAGTAAACCTGACACTGTTCCAATATTTGCCCAAAGCCTTTGTTGATTTTGCACATATTTCTAATGAACAATAAGAAAAGAATGTTCTTTGTTCTTTGTTTGATACACACGTACAATTTTTAAACTCACTCAATAAGTTTGATAGCCTTATCTCTCTGATTTATGGAAAGGTTTACCTGTAACATTCATTAATTATTTTAATTTATTGTTTGACTTCCATCTCCTGTGTCTTTGCTCTCACTTCACACTGAGATTTGCAAAATGTTGCTGCCTTTGTGCTGCCAGTTTCTGGAATGTTCTGTCATTTGTGGTGTTTTTAACCGTATGGGTTCTGTTACCATAAGTATATCCTTGTAGGGGGTAGCTTAGATTGTGCCAATCAAAATGTATGAATTCCTTGTTCCATATAATATTAATGTATCCTGTAGTGTCCACTCAGAATAGTGCGTTGATATAAATCTGTTTTGACATATTATGCCAGGTGGCAACATTGGAAAAACTCATCAGTTTTGTGGCTGGTGTCTCATTTTATGATAAACCATGATTTATGTTGCAAAACGTGTCGGATATTTAAAATGTCTCAAAATATATTGACGTCAACCGGGTAGTGGTAAAGTCTGGACTAACTACAACTCACAAGGATTATGTCTGTTTCTCCACTATCAACCTGATGTTGCAATGCTACATAGTTATCAGTCTACTCTTGCCTTTGAACCAGAAGGTTGTGTGTTTAAATCTCACTCCAGGACTTGAGCATAAAATCTCAGCAGACACTTCATTGTAGTACTGAGGGCAAGTTGTGTTGTTTGTTCAGGATCACACATTAACCTACAGCTATGTCTACCCTGGCAGGTCAGCATATTGAAAAAAAATCTATGCTGCCATTTTGAAGAAGAGTAGCAAAGTTGCCAACATTCTCCTGACAAATAACTATTCCTCAGGCAACATCATTAAAACAGATTGTTTAGTCAGAGATAAAGGCTGGAATTCTCTGGCCATTCACACCCAGCTACTGCTGACAGTGAGGATGGAGAGTTTGGCACTCAGCCAATCTCCATTCAATGCAATGGGATGGGAAAATCCTGGCTGTGATTGAGGTTGGGAAATCCAGCCCGGAGTGTTTCATATCAGCCTAAATCTTCTGGTTCCATCACACACGGGACGGTAAATATGTCGGACAAGCCAAAAGGTCAATTGACTTAAGCAGAAATTTTGGTCCTGGGGTGGATGCAACGGGAAAATTCCTCTCTTTTGTACACCCTGAAATCCTGAAAGGTGCTATTTAGATGTGAATCTTTCTTTCTTAAGAGGAAATGACCAAATTGATTTCGGCAAATTGCTCACTACATTGGAATCTTAAAATAGCTTGCCTAGAAAAGAGAGGTTATGAGTAAAAGAGGAAGTGTATTCCTCAGTGTATTAGAATTACAAACTAGATTACCCTCTAGAGAAGGCCTTTGAAAAGGACAGTAGAAATGGATTCAAAAGTCAAAATGCTGATGCGTTATGGCAGAGTATTGGGCTACAGATGTGAGCATTTTCCTCCATCCATTCAACACAAACAACTTTCAAGAATGAAAACATTACAAATCCATAATTCATATCCAGACTACTTGTGTTCATCCATTTGTCATCAAGGCTAATGCTTAGTGCTGCCTATCCCACTGCCACAAAATAGATTTTGCCCAAGTAAATTCTTGCTGAAATTATAACATTTCTGTGGTTAAATGACCAATAAGACAGCACCCAGAATAAAGCTATTTCGTATGCCTGTTTGAAATATTAATAAATTATTAAAAAGTGAGATCATGTGAGAATCTTGTGAGGAGAACATTCAATACAACTGCAAAGGGACAAGTTTATTCTGTTCACTCAGCCAGGAATATGGCTATGAGTTGAATGTTTAGATATAAAACAGAAAATGAGGGAAATGTGGCAAAGATTAGTGGGAACCTAGAGGATTAGGAAATCTATGAAGGTCAACAGAAAGCCACAGGAAAAAGCCACAAGAAAAGTAAGATGAATTATGAGAGTAAATTAGCTCAGAGTATAAAAACAGATAGCAAAAGTTTCTACAAATATATAAGATGAAAAAGCATGGCTAAAGTAAACATTGGTCCTTTAGAGGATGAGAAAGGGGATTTAATAACTAGAAATGAGAAAACGACTTGGGCATTGAATAGCTTATGTTGATCTTCACAGCGGAAGACACAAATAACATGCCAAAAATTGATGACAGGAAGGCTAAGGCAGGTGAGAATCTAGATACTATAATTATCGTGAAAGAGGTAGTGTTGGGCTAAAGGTAAGCAAGTCTCCTGATCCTGATGGAATGAACCCCGAGGTATTAAGAGATAGCGGGAGAAATAGCAAATGCACTAGTGGTAATTTACCAAAATTCACTGGACTCTGGGATAGTTCCCTCAGATTGGAAAACAGCAACTATGGCGTCACTGTTTAAAAATGGAGGTAGACAAAATGCAAGTAAGTATAGGCTGGTTAGCTTAACTTTTGTAGGAGAGAAAATGCTTGAATCTATTATCAAGGAAGAAATAGCAAGACATCTGGATATATGTTGTCCCATTGGGAAGATACAGCATGGGTTCATGAAGAACAGGTCATGTTTGACTAATTTGATGGAATTCTTTGAGAACATTACATGTGCAATGGACAATGGAGAATCTGTGGATAGAGTGTATCTGGATTTCAGAAGGCATTTGACAAGGTGCCACACCAAAGACTGCTACATAAGATAAAGGTGCACGGTGTTATGGGTAATGTATTAGCATTGATAGAGGATTGATTAACTAACAGAATGCAAAGAGTGGGGGTATATGGGTGTTTTTTCTGGTTGGAAATCAGTGACTAGTAGTGTGCCTCAGTGTTGGGACCACAATTGTTTTTGATTTATACAGATGATTTGAAATTGGGGATCAAGTGTAGTGTGTCAAAATTGGCAGATGACACTCAGATGGTTGGCAGAGCAAAGTGTGCAAAGGACACTGCAGTGGAATACAATGTTGGTAGATGTGACGCCATCCATTTTGGTAGGAATAACAGCAAAATGGACTATAGAATATAGAAAAACTACAGCACAAACAGACCCTTCGGCCCACAAGTTGTGCTAATGATATCACTATCTACTAAGCTTACCTATTACCCCCAATCCTATTAAATCCCATGTACTCATCCAGAAGTGTCTTAAAAGATCCTATCAAATTTGCCTCCAGCACCACCGATGGCAGCCGAATCCACTACCCTCTGAGTGAAAAACTTATCCCTGATATCTCCTCTGTACCTACTCCTCAGCACCTTTAACCTGTGTCCTCTCATAGCAACCATTCCAATCCTGGGAAAAACCCTCTGAGAATCCACCCGATCTATACCTCTCAACATCTTCACCTCTATCAGGTCACCTCTCATCCTTTGTCCCTCTGAGGAGAAAAGACCAAGCTCTCTCAACCTATCATCATAAGGCATGCCACCCAATCCAGGCAACATCCTTGTAAATGTCCTCTGCATCCTTTCAATAGCTTCCACAGCCCTCCTGTAATGAGGCAACCAGAACTGAGCACAGTACTCCAAGAGAGACCTGGTCAGGGTCTTATAAAGCTGCAGCGTTATCTCCAGGCTCCTAAACTCAATCCCTCAATTGATGGAGGCCAGTACACCATACGCCTTCTTAACCACATTCTCCACCTGCAAGGCTGATTTAAGAGTCCTATGGACCCGGACTCAAGATCCTTCTGATCATTATACTGCGAAGAGTCTTACCCTTGATATTATACTCCTTCATCCCATTTGACCTGCCAAAATAGACCACTTCACATTTATCTAAGTTGAAGTCCATTTGCCACTTCTCCGTCCAGCCTTGCATCCTATCTATGCCACGCTGCAACTTCTGACATCCCTCCAAATTATCATTACACCACCAACCTTCGTGTCATCGGTAAACTTACCAACCTATCCCTCCACTTCCTCATTCAGGTCATTTATAAAAATTGTAAACAGCAAGGGTCCCAGAACAGATCCTTGGGGCACTCCACTGGTGACTGACCTCCATGCAGAAAAAAACCCATCTACAACCACTCTCTGCCTTCTGCGGGTAAGCCAGTTCTGGATCCACAAAGTAACAGCCCCTTGGATCCCATGCCCTCTCACTTTCTCAAGAATTATTATTATTATTACGTCACTATTATTTAAATGGTAAAAAATTGCAGCATGCTGCTGTGCAGAGGGACTTGGGTGTCCTTGTGCAGGAATCACAAGGAGTTAGTTTGTAGGTGTAGCAAGTAATTAAAAAAGCAAATGGAATTTTGTCCTTCATTGCTAGTGGCATGGAGTTTAAAAACAGTGAGGTTATGTTGTGGCTGTCTAAGGTACTGATAATGTACACCTGGAGTACTATGTACAGTTTTGGTCTCCTTACTTGAGAAAGGATATACTGGTACTGGAGGGGATGCAGAAGAGATTCACTAGGTTGATTCCAGAGTTGAGAAGGTTGGCTTATGAGGAGAGACAGAGTAGACTGTGGCTATACTCATTGGAATTCAGAAGAATGAGGGGAGATCTTATAGAATCGTATAGGATTATGAAGAGAATACATAGGATAGAAGCAGGGAAGTTGTTTCCACTAGTGAGTGAAATTAGAACTATGGGATATAGCCTCAAAATAAGAGGAAGCAGATTTAGGGCTGAGTTGAGGAGGAACTTCTTCGCATGAAGGGTTGTGAATCTGTGGAATTCCCTGCTCAGTGTAGCAGCTGATACTACCTTATTGACTATTTTTAAGGCAGGGATAAAGACATATTTGAACAGTAAAGGAATTAAGGGTTGTGGTGAGCAGGCAAGTAAGTGGAGCTGACTCCACGGAAAGATCGCTCATTATCTTATTTAATGGCGGAATAGGCTCAAGGGGCCAGATGGCTTACTCCTGCTGCTAGTTCATATGTTCTTATGAAATACTCAACAAGTCAAAAAGCATCTGACCTGAGCCACTTATTCTGTTGCTATTTCCTCACTTGCTACCGAGGCTGCTGAATACTTCCAACATTTTCTCTTTATTATTTAGATTTCCACTATCCAAGCTTATGTGTATTAGATATTTGTGAAGCTGGACTTCACATGTGAAAGGCAAGGCATTTTGACTGATTGCTCAGTGGGTTGACAGATGTGATATCAGCCATTGTTCAGTGACACTACTCTCACCTCAGAGATAGAAGATTGATCACCCAAGACCCACTCCAGAGACAGGAACACAAAATTCAGATTGACACTGCAGAATATTAATGTGACGTTAAACTGAGGTCCATCTGCCACCAAGGGCCTGTGTTGGGGAGGGGGCATGAAAGATCCCATGTCATTATTTATGAGAAGAGGCAGGGAATTCTCCTTAGTGAAAGGGCCAACATTTGTTGCTCACCCATCATAGCTGGGCAGGATTTAATGGCCTCTTCTACAGATGGTATTTTCCAATCCCATCAAAGTCAATAGACACTGGCTCATCACATTTTCCAGTCCTGTCCCACCACAGCAGATCTATAGATTTCCATCCATTGTTTGGTCATTATCATATAGCTGTTTGTGAAGGCTTGCTATACACAAATTGTTTGCCACACTGCCTAAATTTACAATCTACAAAAGTGCTTCGTTGGTTGTAAAGCACTGGAATAACCTGGCTTTGTGAAGGATGCTATTTAATAAATGCAAGCTTCCCTTTATAGCTAAGGTGGGGACTCATGGGCAAGCATGCCAAAGGGCAGTAATTTTGAATGACTATTTGACAAAATGAAATCCTATTTCACAAGGGGACTGAAAAATTTGTCCCCTTCTATCTTTCAGTCATTACTCTGCAGCTGACACAGTCTATTGTGTTTCTAGACTGCTGCATTCATATACCTGTGCTGAGATTGAGATGTACAATGATTTTAATGAGTTGCCTCTTTTCCTCAGGATGAAGTGATGATATACGGGGGCTGACAGTGTGACACTCAACATACACGTCACAGATCCGTCAGGCCCCATACTTTTCCAGTGGCAGCTGCTGATTTCTGCACAAAGTTGTAACTCTTCCCGATTATTCCTTGGCTAAATGACTGCTTGGATTTTCAGTCTGTCACTCATTCTCTCCACACACCCACCCCAGCAAATGCCTAAGGTTTGTGTAGATTCTCAATTAACACATTTTGACCTGAGATCTACTACTTTCATTATATATTTTTAATAATTCCACTCTTTTCTTTCTCCACTCTCACCACCCACCCCCCCAACCCTAATGCATTTTCTCTTTCATGCTAGATCATTGTTTCTTTTCTCAGATTCTCTCTCTCTTAATCTCTGTCCTGCTCTGTGTCTCTCACTCCCACCCACAGATCCACTTCCTCAAGTGGCACTGCAATGTGGGCATGTTGAGTATCTTGGAGATATTGCTATCAGTGCTGCGATGGACAACTTTCATGATTCAATTTGAATTCCTGTCAAGGCTCAAAAGCAAACATCAGAACAGGGCCGTGATAATCAGTCAGGAAGAAGTGGACACGCCTGATGTACAATTGCTGTCAAGTAGTTGCTAATACTGTTTGATTTCTAATGCAAATCAGAGTCTGGATCTATTCTCTCTCAGTCCACAGTACTCACTGGCAGTTCTTTTTGAGTTTTTAGCCCCACTTGACCACGATTGTTGGAAGACAGCTTTTGTTTTGAACACAAGTTTGAAGTAGTTGTACCTGGATTCGTTTATATTATAATGAAATATTGGTCCTAGAGGGCTTTATATCTTAATTCACCACTTGGGCAGCTCATATAACCTCTGTGCTCTGAAATTTGAACAGGAATGTAGGCAGGGAAACATTCATCATTCTCTGTAAGCTTGTCCTTATAGTTTAGTATTTCTTTTTTTCAAGCAATACTTGAGTATTGCTTGAAAAAAAGAAACATGCTATCAAAATTTTTTTGTTATGCATTATCAGGATAGCTCACAAAATTTTTGCAATCGTAACAGCTGGAACAACAATTTATACTGCATGAGAAGAGATTATATTGTCAGGCTTGCAGTGTGGATCACTTACACAAGCAAGAAGCCACATTTATTCACATACAGGGCTTTGACTATTATAGATAAGAAGAACATCACCACACATTGTGCCTTTTTTCAACTAAACAGAAGTTTAGGGAACAGTTCCCCAGGGCAACACCATAACCAATCAGAGTCAACATGTCCTGTTTGAATTGGAACTATGCTTGGCCATTCACTATTCCTTGCTGCATTCTCCACAGTAACATCTCCACCAATCGCAGTCCCTTTGTCAACAATTTAGCCTTCTCTTCTCATGCAGTATATATTGTTGTTACTTTGGAAAATTTCTTGTAAACTATCCTGAAGAGTGCAAGATGAAAATTTTCGAAAGCATGTCTCATTTTTCAGCTTGAACTTACCTTGCCTCCCCTTCATTTTCACCCTTGGCGAGCACACAAACAGAAGGAAAAAAGGGAAAGATGAGCACTGTTCCATACTCACTCCAGGTGACACACTTTCTAATTCTTTCTCTCCAACTGTAAGTAATCCTGACACTGCAAGGAAAAGTCCAATGGAATTTGGTGCAGTAGGTGGTGAAATTCCTGGGAAATAATGGGAAGAAGAAAGCTTGGAAATCTGTCCCTGACCGGAGAAGGCAAGGTTGAAGAAAACATGGTTGCCCAGACTGTACACCACTAAACACCACCTGCACTGGTCCCAAACTCCGGTAATGTTACAGCACAGAAGGAGGGCATTTAGCCATTGTGCCTATGTCAGCTCATCGAAAGCTGTCAATTGGCCTAATTTGCATTTCTTCTTCATTCACAAAGTCAGTGGTGGCACTCTCAATATTGCCACCATCAGTTATTAGTGTGTTTTGTGACTATACTGTCTTGGAAGTTCATGATCCATTCCACTTATGTGACTTGAGTACAAAGTGACAGTTTTTCCAGTCCTGCCGATGTTTATAATTTTTACACGTATGCTGCGTATAAAAAATAGGACAAATCCAATCCAACCAATTACCACCCCATCAGTCATTTCTCAATTATCAGCCAAAATGATGGAAGGGGGTCATCAATAGTGCAATCAAGCAGCACTTGCTCAGCAAGAACCTGCTTTGTTTGGGTTCTTCCAGGCCCACTCGGCTCCAGATTGCATTACAGCTTGGCCCAAACATAGACAAAAGAGCTGATTTCAACAGGTAAGAAGATGGTTTCTTTGACATCAAGGCAATATTGGACTGAGTATAGCATCAAGAAGCACTGGTTAAGCTGGAGTCAGCGAGCAATCAACTGATTGCTCAAAACTTGGGAAGAAAGAAACATGGCAATAGTTGTTGGAGAGCAATCATCTTCGTCCTGGTTATTGCTGCAGGTTTTCCTCAGGGTAATATCCAAGGCTCAATCAGCTTCAAGTACTCTGTAAGTTAAAAATGGGGATGTTCACCATCTGGAACTCCTTCAATGCTGAAGGTATGTCTTTATGCAGGAAGACCTGGACAAAATTCAGGCTTAGATTTGTAATTCAGTGGGATCCCTATCACTGAAATCCCCCACTATCTATATGATGGGGATTGCCACTGACAAGAAACTGAACTGAACCAGCGATACAAATACTTGGTTAAAGCAAGTCAGAGTCTATAGAGTGTGATGGAATACTTTCTACCTTCCTGGCGGGTGCAGCTCCAACAATACTCAAGACAAAGCAACCTGCTTGAACAGCACCCGACCATCAAATTTGCACAGTGGCAGCAGTGTACACCAAGTACTAGATGTACTGCATGACACCTTCCAAGCCCACAACCTTTACCATCTAGAAAGACAAGAGGGCAAAGGGAGAAGACTTATGGAAAGACACCAATTGAAAGTTCCCCTCCAAGCGACTCACCATCTTGACTTAGGAATGTAACACCGTCCTTTTCTTTTACTGTCACTGTCTCAGACTCCTGGATTCTGGCATCATTCAAGCATCATTTCCAGAGGCTTGTGAGCATACAAAATAGAAGCAGATGTAGGCCATTCAGTTCCTTCAGCCTGCTCCACCATTCAATATGATCATGGCTGATCAGGCTGAGTGCTCACACTCTTGGCAGTGAATAATATGAGGCTTTAGTTAGCTGGGGTTGGAATTTTAAGGAGAATTCAATGAGAGTGTCAAATGCCTACAAATCTCTTGGCATTGCCTTTCCCTATTTCATTCACACATTTCATTGATGCAGTTCAATTAAATTCATCTTTTGAAATGTACAAAGATATCTGGAGATGCTACTTGGGGAGTAACTAGCTGCCTATTAATTTATGAATATGAAGCATGGAACCAGCATTGTCTGGAGGGTCTAAGTAACTCACATTCACCGACATGAAGGGGGATAAGTTTTCAACTTCCTGCCCAGGCAGAAAACTAAATCTCACTATGTTGCTTGGCCACCATCAGCGCTCTCACACTTAAAGGCCTGTTCACCAAGATGGTTCAAATCAAGCATTTTCTCATTGTAGATGCCAAGGCTATGAAACTGGAAGCAAGTACTGCAACTTTAAACCACAATTCTTTAGTTTAGTATTTGATATCTCCATTCAGTAAAACTGTGATACATCAAAAAACTCTTGACAAATTCAATTTGTTTGCAGTGTCTATTTGAGTGGTGAGACAGCATCAAGTTAAAAGGCTTACATAGATGCAAGGAATAGTGCAAATCTAGAAAACTAGGACAGCTACAAAAAAGCAAGAATGCAGTTTGAAGAAGAGTAAATGAAAAGAGATTCAAAACAGGAAGATAGAAAAAACATTTGCAAGGGATATCAAAGTTAACAGAAAAGTCTTTTATAAATGCATGAGGAAGAGAATGGTAAATGGCAAAATGGACTCATTAAAGCCAGATAGATAATAAATGAATGACAGTCTTGTTAAATGAGTTTTCTAAATCACTTTTCACTGTGTAGGACAACATGCCAACAGTACAAGTCAACCTAAAAATAAGTCAAAAGGAGGAACTTTGTGGATTTAATCTAATCGGAGTAATTGAGAGAATAATGGGACTTGAGGTGAACAAATCTCCAGGATGTTGATGGTCTCCATTCAGGATGTCAGGAATGATTGGTATTAATGACATTGAAGAATCGTTGGCCACAATTCCAAAACTAAGATTCAAACATTATAAATGTTCCTGTATCATGTAGGAGGAGAATAACAGAGGAACCAAAGAACATCCAATAAATCTGTCAGTTTTACATTATTTGTGGTGAAATTGAACAGAATTGGTCTTCAGAAACAGCATAACTAATGACTAAACAGCGACATAGATATGTTATCATGGCTTTATCAAAGTTTAACTTTTATTTAATTATACAAAGAACAAACAAAGAACAACACAGCACGGGAAACAGGCCCTTCGGCCCAACGAGCCCGCGCCGCCGTCCTAACGTCTTAATGACATATAGAGACCAATATAGGGACAATTTGTTACCCACTCAGCCTAAGAGCACATTTTTGGGATGTGGGAGGAAACCGGAGCACCCGGAGAAAACCCACGCAACCACTGGGAGAACGCGCAAACTCCCGCAGACACAGGCCCAAATCCATGTGTCTGCACAGCAACAGCGATAGTCTCTGAGCTGTCATTTTGCCCATCTGATGGTCCAGTTTAAGCATACACTAACGACATGAAGCACTAGGCCACTCCTGAAGTAACATCCAAGAGCAGCCCTCGCACGACCTGCCGAATGCATGTACCTTGTTGGTCAACAAGATGGACCGAATAGCCTGTGGAAACAAATAAAGTATTTAAACAGTCCTCCTATATCCCTCTATCTGCAGACCGCTCATGTGGCTGTCCAAGAGACCCTTAAATAACCCTAGCGTGCCTGCTCCCACCACCCCACTCGGTAGCGCATTCCACACCCCCACTACCCTTTGTGTGAAAAAATGCCCTCTAATATTCATCTTATACATAGCCCCCCTCACCCTAAGGCCGTGACCCCTCGTTCTATCCAATTCTAATGGTGGAAAAAGCTTACCACCATTTACTCTATCTATACCCCTCATAATCTTATATACCTCTAATAGATCCCCTCTCAGCCAACGTCTTTCAAGGGAAAACAACCCCAGTGCGTTCAATCTTTCCTTGTACGACAGCCCTTCCATACCAGGCAGCATCCTGGTAAATCTCCTCTGCACTCTCTCCAGGGCCTCCACATCCTTCCGGTAGAACGGCGACCAGAACTGGACGCAGTACTCCAAGTGAGGCCTAACCAACGTTCTATACACTTGTAATATCAGACTCCTACTCTTGTATTCTATACCCCTTCCTATGAAGGCTAACATACCATACACTTTCTTTATCACTTTCTCCACCTGTACTGACACCTTCAGAGACTTGTGAACCTGCACCCCCAGGTCTCTCTGCGTCTCTATACTCCGGATAGTTTTACCTTTTATCCTATAACTCCCCTCTACGTTATTCTGGCCAAAATGCATCACCTTGCATTTATCCAGATTAAATTCCATTTGCATCTATCTTCCCAATCTACCAGCCTATCTATGTCATGTTGTATTGCCTGGCACTGCTCCTCAGTCCCCACCAATCCAAGTATCTTAATGTCATCAGCAAATTTGCTGATCACACCACCTACCCCCTCTTCCAAGTCATTTATATAAATCACAAATAGAAGAGGTCCTAGTACTGAGCTCTGTGGCACACCACTAGTGACTGACCTCCAGTTGGAAAAAGAGCCTTCCACTACTACCCGCTGTCTCCTCCTCCCAAGCCAGTTCTCAACCCATCTACATATCTGGCCCTGTATCCCATGCGCCTTCACCTTTTTTATCAGCCTACCATGGGGAACCTTGTCAAACGCCTTACTGAAATCCATGTAGACAACATCAACGGCTTGTCCTTCATCGACCGTTTTTGTCACCTCTTCAAAAAATTCCACTAGATTCGTAAGGCACGACCTCCCCTTAACGAAGCCATGCTGCGTATCCGTGATCTGATCGCAGCATTCCAGATGCTCATACATCCTGTCCCTGAGGATCCTCTCCATTAGCTTACCTATAACTTTTTAGTTATACCTATTATTTTTGGGATGTGTGTCCCTGGCAAGTCCAACATTTGTGGACCACCCTTCATTGTTCTTACGGCAGTCACAATAAGCCATTTTCTTCAACTGCGACAATCTGTGCTATGAGGTTGGTTCATCTGAATGGCTTGCTCGGTCATTTCATAGGAGCGGTTAAGAGTCAACCACATTACTGTGGATCTGGAGTCACATGTAGTCCAGACCAGGTGAGAACAGCAGATTTCCTTCCCCAGAAAACATTAGTGAATCAAATGGGTGTTTTTTCTCAACAACCAGTGATGGTTAAATGCACACCATTACTGAGACTAGATTTCAGTTCCAAACTTTATCTTTCTTTTTTACAATATTGAATTGAAGCCCCATCAGTTCCATTAGTTGAATTGTTCCAGGTCTCTAACAAAATAAGCAGCATTTTTCTCACAATCTGCTGTGAAACAGTGACCACCCCCCCCCCACCCCTGCCCATTGGCTGGCAGTGAGACCTGATGATCCCAGCAATGTCAATGGGGTTTCCTGTTCAATGCACCTTTGCTAACAGGAAACCTGCAGCAGGGATACTGGAAGATCCAACTAGTGTATCAAGAAATATTGTTCTTACAAACCGTACAAATAAGTCTTCACTAAAATGAACTTGTATTGAATTGGAGGTAACCTTGTGATATGGATGGAAATTAGTCAACAGGAAGACGACAGGGATAAGTGATTCCTCTCTGATTGGTGGGAATTGGCTAGTGATGTTCCCCAGGGATCTGCTCTAGACCTTCAGCATCTCACCACTGTTATTAATAACCCAGATGACAGGGCCAAGAGTTCTATATCTATCCACACTTGCAGATGGCACAAAATGAGGAGGCCCAGTAAGTTGTACAGATGGGAGTAGTAGCTGACAAAGGAACATAGTAAGTGAGCGGACGCGTTATGGCAGCTGGAGTTCAATGTGTAGAAGTGTGAATTCTTTCGCTTTGGATGTGAGAAAATCAAGTCACGATATCTCTTAATTGTGAGGAGCTAAGAGCTGTGGGGAAGCAAAGGGAACTTGAGCATCCATGAACATAAATCACTAAAAGCTGAAGCCCAGGTACAGAAAGTTATCAAAAAGACTAATGGAGTGTTAGATTTTTATCACACAGGAGTCGGAATTCAAAATTGAGCAAGTAATGCTTCAATTATGCTCATTTCACTGGTGATACACCAGCTAATATTTAAGTTTGGGCGCCCTACCCAAGGAAAGATTCATCGGCCTTGGTGAAGGTACAGGGCAGTTGGTCTGGGCTTATCCTTTAATAAATTCCACCAATTTGATAGCATTTCCTGACTTTAGAAGATTGAGGAGCGATGTAATTGATTCATCTAAATAATTCATCAGGCAGATACAGAAAAGCTATTCCCTCAGGCTGAAACAGTGAGAGGAAGGGAGTATAAAATTAGAAGTTAGAACATTCTGGACTGAATCTGGGAAGCACTTTTCAGTCTTTGTTAAAAGGCTGGTGATACTAGGGGCTACAATTGAAATTTCCAAGACTGAGCTTGATAGAATTTTGTTGGGGTAAGGTTGTCAAGAGGTTGGGAGTGAAGGTTGGCAAAAGGTGTTGAGGTACAGTTCAGTACTGGTTTAATTCGTGGCAGAATAGATTCAAGAAGCTGAAAGGACTGTGGCTGTCTTTGCACAATGATATTTAAATACCTAACATAAAAAAATACTGAAACATTTTGCTTCATTGATCCTCAATTTATGTGGAAAAGAAGGCAAGATATTATGTGAGATTAGTTTACAAAACCAAATAAAAACTTCAAGCAGTCTTGTAATGACCAAATCATAAAAGTATCTCCTTTAGTCAACTCTCAGCCGCATGCCTCTCCGCCCTATCACTGCCACAGACACACACAAATATTCACACACAAAGGCACACACAGACATGCTGGGTGGCCCTCTCTGTGTTGTGTTTGTCAATGATGGGTGGCAGCATGTCGCTCGCTGGCAGCCAGATCTTATGGTCCTGCCATTGTCAATGAGGTTTTGCATTGAAAGCACTTCTTGCCACCGGGTAATCCAATGGCTGGGGGAGGGTGGTGATGCACCATTAGTGGGACCATGAAAACCCACCAGCATGAGCAGCAGTAAGATTTGGCAATAGAAATGCACATACATATATGCACACAATTAATTCCCTTATCCTGGCCTGAAACAAGACAAGAATGTGTTTTATGTATTGTTCTTCCAATCCACTAGTCTCAATTTTGCTCCCATCCCAGACAACTATGCTTATGCTTTGTGATAGAAAGACCTATTTTTCAGTTGTGTATCTTAAAGAAGTCGCCATAGTCCCAGATGACAATAAGTCGATTTTCCTGTTTGAGGGGGAGAGTTGACTGGGGAGGATGGTTTAGCCTGAGGGACGCCATATGTCATATGAGGAGCAAGGTTGAGAAAGCAGGTTGAATAACCTCAGCTGGTAAAGGAATTGAACTCACACTGTTGGCATCACGCTGCATCATAAACCAGCCACCCAGCCAAATTTATATAGCACCTTTCACAATCTGAGTACTTCAAATCATCTTACAGTTAATCAAGGATCTTTGAAGTGTTGCCATTGTTCAATGTAAGAAACTTGATGTGCACAGCAAGTTCCCACACAAGACAATGTGTGCATGTGACAAAAATCACCTGTTTTAGGTTTTGGCTGAGGGATAAATAATGTCCAGGTCACCAGGGAGATCCACACCTGTGCTTTTTTGAATTGCTGCATGTGATCCACATGAGAGAAAATGGTACCTCACTTGATAAACAACACCTCTGGCCGTGCGGCACTCCCTCAATGCAACGCTGGGGTGTCAGCCTGCATTATGTTCCTGAGTCTCTGGAGTGGGGTTTGAATTCACAACCTGACTCAGAGTCACAAGTGATACCTGTTGACTCCCTGAAAGAAAGGGTGTGTTTTTAAAGCTCGGCTATTGAACTGTAAGGGCATCACCATTGGTGCTGTTATTTGTTTGCACATATTGACCAGCAGGAGGCACTAGGCTGCAATCAGGAACAGGAAACATGATTGAATTTGTGTTTCTGTGTCCATTGGCAGTTCCCTTATCCGCTATCCCGACCAGGGCCAGATAAAACAATAAAACCACGTGGGATCTCCTGGTCTGCCTCTTTCTAACAGGCCTTTTTGTATTTACCATCTGCATCTGCAGAGTGGCCTGGAAGATCTCTTCATGAGCAGAGTCTGACTAACTGCTCCAGTAAATTGAGTTCCAACAGCACAGAGTGAGATGTGAGTCACCTTCTACAGAAGATGGTTTTAAATTAACTTTCTTTTGTCCACGTCCAGATAAATGACTGCAATATTCTGTGATTCCTTTTAATAATCCAGCTCCCTGTAATGTGCTTATTTTTCTTGGGCTAATAATGGGCCCGGATATGATGTCTATTAGGGTGGCTTTCCCTGCAATCATTTCAATATGACATCTGTTGTTCTTGACAGTTTTTACTTTTTCTTGGCAATAAAGAATTAATAAAAAGCCATTAATCAAACCTTGCTGATGCTGCACACTATTTAATGACAGTTATTTCAGTAGCAGATTTCAGCAATCCTCATTCTACACCAAATGCTGCCCACGATTTGCTGCCTTTGTGTTGCCTATAACCAGCTAGGAGGTTTACAGCAAAGCTGGAGCAACAGCCAGGTTGACAAAAATGCCATGTTATCCCACTCACCACCACCACTACATTTAGCCCAATATTCCTCTTCCTTACTATTCACCCCTCATTTGCTCTCTCTTCACTAGCCTCCTCATCTCCCTCATTCTGTTACCCTCATTCTCACCTCATTCCCTCTTCACTCCTTCTCCACACTTGACTCTGTCTCTCTCCTGACTGTCCCTCTCCATCTCCCTTCACTGTGTCTCTGTCTCCACCCAGCCCAGCTCCGCCTGTCTCTCCCCCCAAGCCCAGCTCCGCCTGTCTCTCCCCCCCAGCCCAGCTCCGCCTGTCTCTCTCCCCCCCAGCCCAGCTCCGCCTGTCTCTCTCCCGCCAGCCCAGCTCCGCCTGTCTCTCTCCCCCCCCAGCCCAGCTCCGCCTGTCTCTTCCCCTGGTTCCGTCTGCCTCTCCCCCCACCCCCCTCACCCCAGCTCCATCCGTCTGTATCTCTCCCTGCCCCCCCGCAACTCTGTCTGTCTCTCTCTCTCTCTCTCTCCCCCTCATACTGTCTCCTCCACTTTACTGTCACTTGCTGCCTCTGAGAACACTGTATTTTAATATGTCTCTGTTGAATGATGTGGAGATCCAGGACCATCAGTGTTAGATAAATGTACCTTTAACTCATCATAAAGCATCTCTGCCCTCATTTTCACTGCTTCAAGCATCAGTCAGCTTATCTATTCATCTTCATAGGCTTGCTCTGTGTAAATATTATACTCTTACACTCTTTAAGCAGCTATAAAATGTGACTATACTGGATCATAATATTGCTGAAGGACAGTTACACAGTTAATAGCTTGCACTAGGCTTGTATTTAATGAGAAATTTTGCAGAGGAGATGTAAGTCTGAAAATAGCATTGTGAAATATTCTGCTATGAATCCTTAAGCCTGCCTTGTCAGCTATTGTGGCAGAGGTGAAAACCCAATTTAAATTACCAACCTAATGCCTTCCTTGTAGTACTGGGCCGAAGGTCTGGAGAGCAATGTATTAAGCTTTTGAACAATGATATTTCTGCATAATTTCTAAACTTCAGAATGAAATGCTCAAAAAGCTGGGCTGATCAAGCATATTCTCAGAGACATACCTGGGTGTGGATGACTGCAGGGTGCTTATAAAACATGTTCACGTGAACACCCGTTCAGGATTCTGTACCTATTGGAAACATTAGTTCACCTCGGGCTTGTAGTATGAGTTTTTTATTCATTTGTGGGATATGGGCGTCGTTGGCCAGGGAACATTTAGCCCATCCTTAATTGCTCTTGGAGGGCCACAGAATGTAGTCGAGGCCAAAATAATATCATAGAACATAGAACATTACAGCGCAGAACAGGCCCTTCGGCCTTCGATGTTGCGCCGACCAATTATGAAGAAAGCAATGACCCTCCAAACTAAACCATTCCCTTCTCTTCCATAAACTTATCAACTAACCTCTTAAACGCCACCAAACCTGGCGCATCTACAACTGCCGCAGGCAGGGCATTCCACTCCCTAACCACCCTCTGGGTAAAGAACCTACCTCTGATATCCGTCCTATAACTATCACCCCTTAATTTAAAGCTGTGTCCCCTCGTGCTAGCTTTCTCCATCCTAGGAAAAAGGCTATCACTGTCCACCCTATCTAAACCTCTAATCATCTTATATGTTTCCATAAGGTCTCCTCTTAGCCGCCTTCTTTCTAACGAAAACAACCTCAAATCCCTCAGCCTCTCTTCATAAGACCTGCCCTCCATACCAGGCAACATCCTGGTAAACCTCCTCTGTACCCTCTCCAATGCCTCCACATCTTTCTTATAATGCGGGGACCAGAACTGCACACAATACTCCAAGTGCGGCCGCACTAGAGTTTTGTACAGTTGCAACATGACGTTGCGGCTCCGAAATTCAATCCCCCTACCAATAAAAGCTAAGACTCCATATGCCTTCTTAACAACCTTATCGACTTGACTGCCTACTTTCAGGGATCTATGCACAAATACACCAAGATCCCTCTGTTCATCAACACTATTAAGAATCCTACCATTAGCCCTATACTCTACACATTTATTATTCCTGCCAAAGTGCATTACCTCACACTTTTCCACATTAAACTCCATTTGCCACCTCTCAGCCCAGCTCTGCTCTGCTTTCAATATCTGATTTCAAGAAAAAATTAGATATAGCTCTGGGGGCTAAAAGGGATCAAGGGAAATGTAAGGAAGGAGGGTTCAAGATATTGAATTTGATGATCAGCCATGATTGAAATGAATGGTGGAGCAGGCTCGAAGAGCTGAATAAAGAACAATACAGCACAGGAACAGACCCTTTGACCCTGCAAGCCTGCACTGATCATGTGTTCCTAACTAGACCATCCGTTTGTATCCCCCTATTCCCAGTCTGTTCATGTGACTATCTAGATAAGTCTTAAATGATCCGAGTATGTCTGCCTCAATAACCTTGCTTGGTACTGCATTCCAGGCCCCTACTATCCTCTGTATAAAAAACGTCCCATGCATATCTGTATTGAACCTTGGCACCACCCCCCCGCCCCCACCACCACCTTGAACTTGCCCCCATTACCTTGAATGGCCTACTCCTGCTTCTAGTTTCTGTGAAAGTCAACCACATGTCACATATAGGCCAGACTGAGTAAAGGCAGCAGATTTCCTTTCCTAAAAGATATTAGTGAACCAAATGGGTTTTTCTGACAATTGACAATGGTTTTATGGTTATCAGGAGATTCTTAATTCCAGATATATTTTATTGAATTCAAATTCCGCCATCTGCCATGGTTTCAAACCCTGGTCCCCAGAGCATTAGCTAAAGTTCTGGATTAATAGTCAAGCAATAGTAGCACTAGGTCATCGCCTCCCCTTTGAAGTGGGCGGTTGCCAATCAGCAGCCATTTTCCACGCTCCTGGATTACCTACTACATTTGATAAGGAAGATTGGGTCGATGTATGATTGACTGCTGATTGGCTTCCCTCCAATTTTTACCCCAGTGAGGATTGTGGTCTATCCAAGATTCCTCCACCTTCTGCTGAACAAATTATTGCAGAGCTGGATTTCCTCCATCACAGGCCCTCACTGTTTGGTGAGATCTATCCAGTGACAGAAAGTAGGCACTGCAGCATTCCCAAGCCAAAGAGAGCTTGTCTTTCTATTCTACATGAATGAAAGATCCCCTGCCTCATCAGGTTCTAGCTATGAGTCCGTGGAAAGCCACACATGGTCCTTTATAGAACAGGTCACATTTGAGTAATTGGGCTGTTTTGCAACATTATCATGAGGCTCAATAAAGTGAATGCTGCGGATATGGTACTTCAGAACTTTCACTGGAGTAGATCAATGGATCATGGTTTGGAATAATGTTTAAGCTTTTGGAGCAATACCTGAACAGCTGAGCTTGCAGTTTAGTGTAGGGGAGAAGGTGAAGAATGGATGTTGGTTAGCCATGGGTGGTGAAGGGGAGGCTGAGGACATCACAATCCCTAAAGTTATTATAAGCCATATTCCACTGCCCTCTTAGTGTAATTACATGCAGTGGGGCTACATTCCAAAGTATTTTGAGTTGCCAGCTATTTCCAGATTCGATGTTATCTATTTATGAAACTGTGTTTGGCTTGTGCATGTTTTGTAGGTAGCCAAGTGCAGGGACAAGGGTACTTTCCACTGCTGCTGTTTGAGTGAGTGATGTAAGTAATCTGCCAGCGAACAGTATTAGAGAAAAAGAATCACAGAATTAAACTCCTGCAAAACTGAACATGTTGCAAAATCTTTTGGGTGTAAAGTCCCCCTTACCAAAGTGACATCTCTATTCCCCAGCAAATCTTCGCTATAATACTTTTCAAATAAACAAAGAAAAGAAGGATATGCATTCCTACATCACTTTTAATAGCTACTGGAGATTTCGGTCCTTTACAGCCAATGAAGCTCTTTTGAAACGTTGTTGTTGTGCTAATGTAGGACACGTAGCTGCCCATTTGTTCACAGCAAGCTCCCACAAACAATAGTCATGATAGAACAAAAGATGAGAACATAAGAATTCGAGCAAGAGTAGGCCGTGTGGCCTCTCGAACCTTCTCTGCCATTCAATAAAATTGTGATTGAGCTGTTGTGACCTTAACTCTACTTTCCTGCCAGCCCCAACCTCTCCCTCCACATAACCCTTGATTCGTTTGTTGTATGCACATTAGTTGCTCCTTATGTTGTCTATCAGTTACATGGATAAGATGGGTATAGAGGAATATGGGCCAAATGGGCAATTGGGATTAACTTAGGAGCTTAAAACAAAAGGGCAGTATGGATAAGTTGGACCAAAGAGCTTGATTCCATGCTGTAAACCTCTATGATTCTATGTCTACAACGGTGACTACACTTCAAAAGTAATCCATTGGCTGTGAAGCAATTTGAGAAGTCTGATGGTCATGGAAACTCTTTGTTCTTTTAAGGACATAATATCCTAAATTGTCCAGAGAAACAGCTTTGAACGGTCACTGCCTTGGGTATACATTAAGAAAGGTCATATCTCGCTGAGTTACCAGATAATGCCTCCCAGCCCCCACTGCTCACTGGGGAAGATAATTCCAAACCGAAATTCTTCCTCATCTCTGAAACTCCTGACTTTGAATCTAGTCCTAGATTCCCTCATGAAGGGAAATATCCTTTCATCATCTGTTTTTTTGTGATGTTGATTAAAGGATAAATATTGACAAAGAATAACTCCCCAAGTTGTCTTCAGTGCTCGGGGATCTGTTGCCTTATCCAAACAGACAAGTGCCAATCTGAAAGACAACACCTCCATCAGTGTAACACTCACTCAATACTCCACTGGAGCCTTGATTTATGCCATGGAGTGGGACTTCAATCTAGAACCTTGCATCTCAGCAGCAAGAGTGCTCCCAGCATGGTGGAAAAGTGCTCAACACTGCTACCTTACAGGGCCAAGGACCCAGTTCAGTTCCTGGCTTGGGTCACTGTCTGTGTGGAGTTCGCACATTCTCTCCATGTCTGTGTTGGTTTCGTCCCACAGTCTGAAACTCATGGCGGTTAGATGCATTGACCTGAGCAAGCATCGAGTGTGGCAGCTAAGGGAATTTCACAGTCACTTCACTGAGTTGTTAATGTAAGCCTAACTTGTAACTAATAAATAAACTTTACTTTAGCTGAACCACAGGACATAGTGGAAATCAATCACGCTGAAGAGCTGTGTTTGTCTGAGATTGTTATTTTGATTGTTTTGACTCAATTGGGCAAGAGTTTACTCAGAGCAATCTGATGCAGGATTTATGGCACTCCTTGAAACCTCATCTCTGACCAAGCCTTTGGTCACTTATCCTCATATCTTTCAATGTGGGTCAGTGTCAGTCTTTGTTTGATAACGCTCCTGTGAAGAATTTTGGGAGTTTTTACATCATTAAAGATGCTGTTTGAAGGCAGGTTTTTTTTTTGCCATTGATGCATCCTATTAGAAAAACAAGAAAGTTCATACACACTGCATTCTGAGGAAGCCCCAGAGGAAGCTTGTGGTCGACATCCTCTCTAGTGAACAGTAATTAGTGCACAGAATTTACAGTCAGTTTTCAATGCATGTGTTACCTTGCCTTCTGTTCAAGCTGTTGCCAAAAAATGCTCACAATTTAACAAAAAGGATTTGGGTGTGTAAGGGCCATCTTCAAGGAAATTGCTAAAAACTGTGTTCTGGCAATTCCCCATTGCGTCACTGCAAATGTGTAATGGATGTTCCACCCACTATTTTGGTCTCGTCGTTCTCCCGAAAGCTGGGGCTGGGTGTTCTTAATAGTAGCTTCCAGTCACCCAGAGCAGAAGAGAGGGTCACAAGGCAAGGGCCGCAGGCTGATGTGAGCCTCGATTTGCATCACTTGCTTGGTCGTTCATTAGATTCCTGACAATCAGATGGCAATTTGTCTCCAGAAGATTGACCAACATTTTAAATCCTCTTCTGAGGTCCACATATCACACAAAACACATGGCATGCCTTCCTAAATTCCCCATTCCCCAACTGAAGCGTGATGAAGGATACAGTGGAGGACTTTCCTGCTCACTTTTTCAGGGTAAGAAGTCTCTCAATACCAGGTTAAAGTCCAACAGGTTTATTTGGTAGCAAACACTGCTAGCTTTTGGAGCTCTGTCCCTTTGTCAGGTTAAATGTTTCCTTATCTGACAAAGGGTCAGAGCTCTGAAAACTAGAAGTGTTTGCTACCAAATAAACCTGTTGGACTTTAACCTGGTGTTGTGAGACTTTTTACTGCGTTCACCCCAGTCCAACGCCGTCATCTCCACATCATGACACATTTTCAGGGGCAGTGGTGAGATGTTACAGCTACTTCTGCTACCTCCTTTCCATGCTGCACACCCCAATCCAATCCCAAAATTCTGCTCTATGTATTCTGTCCACACCTGAATACAATCCTATGAATAATTGGAGCTTTTGTATCCCTGAAAGCATTAGTGATTTCATATCTTGAGGTTAATGAGTTTTTCCCATTTTCATCCCCTCGTACTGGGCTGGGATCTAGGCCTCAGCCATAATCTAGTATCCCAGCTCGATAGGACCTTTCTTTACGTGTGAGCCAAGGCACTGACCGCTAAAAGCAGTTTCACTGGAGAATTTAGGACATTGTGTGTGGGATTCTCCAGCCATTCTCGCCTGAAAACCAGAGATTCGCCCTCAACTTCAATGACCTTTGTATGGCCCACTCCCCGCCTGCTAGATTTCCATTGGCAGGTGGGATGGGAGAATTCCAGTCCATGCCTTTAAAAGAATTCAACAGATTTTCTACGACCAGCAGATTTCTCAAATTGCTTCACAGCTAATGGATTACTTTTGAAATGTAGTCACTGTTGTAGACAACATAAGGAGCAACCAATATTCACACAACAAACTCCCACAAATAGCAACATGATAATGATCAGATAATCTGTCTTTGCCTTGTTGATTGAGAGATAAATACCCTGGGGAATACTCCTTTGATCTTCTTTGGAATGGTGTCGTGGAATATTTAGCATCGACTGAGAGGGTAGATAGGTCTTCAGTTTAATATGTCATCTAAAAGCCTGTACTTCCAACAGCATAGCACATCCTCACTAATAGTAAAGCAAACAACTGTGGATTATGTAAATCTGAGATAGAAACAGAGAATGGAATAAAATCAGAAATCTGTGGAGAGAGAAACAGAGTTTACTTGTTCGGTCCGTGGCCTGTGATCAGAACATTGAAATATTGGGCAGAATCTTTGACTCTCGCTGATGGTAAGCTTAGAAGCAGGAAAGGCGTTAGGTAGGATAGTGGCATGCCAGAAATCTGCCCCCTTCCTGCTTCCGTCAGAATTAAGTTCTGGGGCTGAACCACTGAAATCTGGGCATCTATTGAGTGGCCGACTTATGGTTCTACACGCCACATAGCGAACGGCTCACCCGCTGCCACTGGGATTACCTCAGCTGCAGGTGAGCCTGTCACCGTGTGGTGTGCAGGTGGGCCCACCTTGTTCGCTGCAGGGATTATAAGTGGGCGAGAGGTAGGGGAGGGAGCTGATGGTGGGGGTTTGCGGGGGGGGAATGGAAAGTTATGTCTTTTGATCAATAGCACTCAGTACCTGATCGAGGGACTGGACATTTCAAAGTGGGTGGAGATGGAAATGAGGACCACATCTCCCTCTGCTCCTGTAGCATGCTGCCAGTCCCTTCTACACCCCATAACTCTCTACCCTGCAAACCCATATTACTTACTTATGACCTGGATGGGATTCCATTAGCTGTTTTTATTGCAGCAGCCACTGACGTCTCTGTGACATTGCTGAACCTGAGCTGGCAGCTCTCAGTGGCCAAGACTTCCGCTATCAGGGTCTTGATTCCAGGGGAAGCCCCACCGGTGGTCTGGCCACTGCCTGAATGATGTGTGGTTTCATGATTTTTCCCACATGAGGCACTGTGAGTCTCTCACTGGCTCTCCCACTGGCAGATGACACCTCCAACAAGACTCCCCCATTTAATTTTCTGGCCTGAGATGCTGCCAGACCTGCTGAGCAGTTTCAACATTTTCTGTTTTTGTCACTGGGGCATCAGCCTTAACTTTTGTACTCAAGTTCTTGAGTAAGACTTGAATCTGGCATCTTGTGACAAGAAACAAGACTGCTCCCACCTGACTCAGATGCAATTACCCGCCACAGTCAATTTGCTGTTGTTTGGCCATTGCGGGTGACTGTGTTACTGGAGTAATAGTCCAAAAAAATGTAAGTTGAAATCTCTCCATGATATTTGAGGTTTTGAATTCAGTGCATCTGGTAATGAAAAGCAGAAATCTTGTTAAGCTATTGTTGTAAAAGCCCAACTCATACAACAATGTCATTTGAGGAAAGAATGCTGTCACCCTTATCCATTCTGAGCTCTATGTGACTCCAGTCCCACAAGAATTTAAACTGTTCAGTGTAATGACAGAACAAACAGCTTCTCAGGTACCACTGGATGGATAATAAATGCTGATTTTAATACATTGCCCACATGTTCAGAATGACTAACAAGAAACAGAATGGGGCCAGGAGGAGGAACCTTCATTATATTTTCCACATTCCCACCTCCTCCCCACCACTGAACCAAGAGGTTTTAAGGTCCAATTGCAGCAGTGCTCTGAGAAAACCCAACCCACTAGACCAGCTGACTCCACATGGATCATGAATCGAGCCTTGCCTGGTAGCTACACTTATTCCTTTAGTATAGAGAGCAAGGGGGTCAGTTAGCTTGTTTGGTTTGATAGCCATGGTGTGACATTGAATTTTTTTTTTAATTTTAATTCTTCTCAAAGCTTCAAAGCCTGTGCACAGAGTGGACAGGGCAAGCCCTCAATCCATCTTCTTGCTTGCTCTGAAAACCAATTCAAATTAAATCCATAAGCATAGGAACAGAAATAGGCCATTTGGATCACCAGATGTGCTCTGTCATTCAATGAGATCATAACTGATCTGATATAATTTTTAACTTTTACTTCCACTTTCCTGCCTTATCTTCATAGCCCTTGATTTCCTTACTGATTAAAAATCCATCTCAACCTTGAATATACTTAATGACCCAGCTTCTGCAGTACTCTGCAGTAAAGAACTCCACAGATTCACTACCCTCAGAGAGAAGAAATTCCTCCTCATCTCTGTCTTAAATGTGTGACTCCTTACTCTGAGATTATGCCCTCTGGTCTTAGACTGCACCACTCTGCATCTACCCTGTCAAACTCCTAAAGAATCCCTTATATGTCAGTAAGGTCATTTCTCATTCTTCTAAAATCCAGTAAATACAGGCCCAACCTAATTAACCTCTCCTCATAAGAAAATCCTTTCATATCCAGGATCAACCCAGGGAACTTTCTGTGCACTGCCTCCAATGCCAATGTATCTTTCCTTAGATGAAGGGACCAGAACTTTTCACAGTATTCTCGGTGGGGTGTAACAGTGGTGGCTGAATAATCCAATCCTGGAATCACAGACTGCCACAGGTTTGGTCTGGATTCTGCATTCTCTTTCCTTAGCCTCCACATGCTCTACACACTGACGCTCAAGATGACTGGTGCCTTTGCAAATGCTTCTTCTCCAGTTTGTGCGTTCTAAGGCAAATGATTCCTACATGTTCCTGCACTTATTTAGGGAGACTTTCAGAGTATCCTTGTAGTGTTTCCTTTGCCCTCCAGTGATTGCTTGCCATTGTGGAGCTTGGAGTAGAGCACTTGTTTTGGGAATCTTGGATCGAGCATGTGGACAATGTGGCCATCAATCACAGCTGGTCGAGAGTGACAGTGCCTAGATAGTGGGGATATTGGCCTGGGAGAGGACGCTCACATTAATATGCCTATCCTGTCCTTGGATTTGCAAAATTTTGCAAAGGCAACATTGGTATCATCCCTCCAGGGATTTGAGGTGACTGCTGTACATTGTCCAAGTTTCTGATGCATACAGGAAGTCAGGGACCATGGCTGCTCTGTAGATCATGAACTTATCTGTGCTGGATTTGAGTCTCAGGCTTTGCACTTTTTGTTCTTCAGGCATCCAAAAGCACATTGATGATTTCATCATCAATGTCTGTCTGAGAGGAGGCTTCCAAGGTATGGGAAATGATCCACATTGTTCAGGGATTCACCATGGTTCTTGATGGTCGGGGCAGTTTTGTGTGGCAGGAGTAGGCATGTAGAAAAGCTTTGTTTTCTGGGTGTTTAGTTTGAGATCCATTCTCTCATATGCTCTACTGAATGCCCTACCGATAGTTTGTAGCTTGGTCTCTGAATATGCACTGACAAACGTCGGAGGTTGGACAGTTTCCTACTTGTCTGGTAGGTTAGCTCCACTCCAGTGGGAAGCTGTATGTGATAGGATGGGATGTTGCTGTGAGGAAGATGCAGAAGAACATTGGTGTGATGACACAACCCTGTTTGACCCCAGTTTGCGCTCATCTTAAGTCTGTGGTGGCTCTGTTGATGAGGATCATGGTTTGCATGACATTATGGAGCAGGCAGAGCTTGGTGACCAGTTTCTGCGGCCAGCTGATTTTGAGGAGGATGTTCCACAAGTCCTCACGGTTGACAAGTGTCAAAGGTTTTTGTGAGATTGAAGGAAGCCGCATACAGAGGTTGATGCTGCTCCCCATGCTTTTCCTGGATTAGTCATACGTTGAAGACATTTCCATTGTGCCTCTTGATGGGCAGACAATGCACCGAGACTCAGGGAGGAGCTCTTCAGCCAATGGGAGGATGCAGTCGAGGATGATTTTCACAACGACCTTTCTGTAATTTCCGCAGTTAGCCCTTCTCCTTTCTTGAAGATGGTCATAGTTATTGCACCACTGAGAATTCCATGCGTGTTCCCTTCCTTCCAGACAAGGGACACAGCGGTTCAAAAAGGCAGCTTCTGAAGGCCAATTAGGGATGGGCAGTAAATGCTAACCAAGTAGGCAATGCTCAATCTGTTGAAATTATTTTTTAAAAAGTTCGAAGTGGCCTACCATGTTGGGGAAGGTTTGTGGCACATGTAGACTCTGAAATGCCTGTCTTTCAATGCTAACTTGTCCCTGTGGGAATATTTGCACAGTAGCAGATGTTATCCCTGATGCCACAGCAATTGTACAACATGGTTTATTTTGATTTCTAGCTTTGTTTGATTGAAATGATGATAACAATGATTGGCATCTTCCAAGAATTTGCTTGGACTGCTGAGAGACACAATGCTTCACTTGGTATCACTTTGCCTCACTTGCAAGCTGGCACACCTGCCTCTGGAGTGAAAGTTTATAGGTTATACCCTCACTGCATCATTTGGCTTCACTCCAGTGTATGAAGGTACACTGTATTGACAACATTGCTCCCCCTTCTGATGACTTTCCAATCACTAATTGAGACTGACTCAACCTGGTCAAGAACTTAGACTGACATTTGGAATTGCTACGATTGCCATTGAGAGTCACAAATTGCTATTTGCTCAATACTCCATTCATTTGTCTTTTTAAAGTCTTCCTACTTAGCTCTGGTCCCCTTAATTACTTTATAGTTGCTATCTCAATGGCTACTGATGGTAAAATAATATCTGAATCACCTGACTATTGGAAAATATTTCTAATTTCCAGCTATAACCTTCAGTCAATGCCTATTGCCACTGAACCGTCAATTAACTAAAAGCCCTTTTATGATTTTAAAAAAGAACACTTAGTGGGCTGCCATTATTTTCCCTGATCCAAGGATGCACAGCCGACATTATTTGTCATGCCTATACATAACAAACTTCATACGTTTTCTTTTCCCACTTTCCAACAACCTCTCCCTCTTCAAAACACTGGGACTAATGTTTCCTCCGAGTGTACCCAGCACTGCTGCCTCACAGTGCCAGGGTTCAATTTCAACTTTGGGTGACTGTGTGGAATCTGCAGGTTCAAAATATACAGGTTAGGTGGATTAGCCACGGTACATTGCTTCTTTATTTTCCAAGATGTGTAGGTTAGAGGGATTAGCCATGGTAAATGCATGATGTTACAGTGTTAGAGCAGAGGATGAGTTAGTGCACACCTGCTGAGCCAGATGACCTCTTGTAGGGATTTTATGGTTCTATGATGTTGCAAATTTCCTGGCCAAATAATTTAATGTCATCCTTGCAAATGGGAGCAAAGTGCCTGGGTTTTCCAGTTGAGCTCCTCTAAGGCCAGAAATTCTCACTCGAGGTTAACGGACTATTGTATTGTCTGCCCCCCACCTACTATGATTCCATGGTGGATGCGACAGGAAAATTCCACCCTCTACCTGACAGGGTGGAGTGATTGGAGGCTGGAGGTGATATTACGAAGCCTCCTGAATAAGTCCAATATAAGTTGATGACTTTAGAACAGAGTTGAGACTGGACAATCTGCTGACTCTTTGGCTACACAGGACAGCGGGGCTGAATGTATAGCTGTCCTTACTGAACATCTGGACATCCCATGTAGATTAATTCCTGGCAGCAGGGTGGCTCCATGCATCCTGACACATCCTGTCAACTTCCTGGACTTGGGACTAAAGAAACATTTTTAAATGTCCATCTGACTGTAATCATTGCCTCCTTCCAATCAGCTCTTTCTCTCCCACCCTTCCACTCCCACTCACAGTCACTTCTCCTTAACTTCCCACTGTGCTGTCTTGTCTTTCTCTTTCCAATCCTAACCACATCAAGGTAGCCTCTGAGTCATAGAACTATGGATATGCGCATCACAGCCTAAACATCTTCCATTTGTCCATCTGTGTGCAATTATACATTTGTTGGCAATAGCTCATTTTTGGAATATTTTATGAAATATTTTATGAGCGCATTTACGATACCCATAATCAGCAAACAATATTAAAGAAAATCATAATTCACAAGGAAGCTGGCGGAGAAAATATTTCTCACATGAGGAAAGCATTGAAATCCATCCCAACCTGGTGATGAACATGCAACTGCTTTCCCAGTAGGTGTGTGTGTGTGTGTGTATCTATGTCTATGCCTGTGTACATGTCTCTGATGTGTTCTATGTGTGTGTGTCAATGCACTGTGAGTGGTATGTGTGTATATGTATATGTGTGTTTCCACATCTGTGTTTGTCCATGCATTAACTCTTTGTGCATGTTATATATAATTGTGTGTGTGTATGTGCATGCGCATGTATGTTAATACCTGTGTACATGTCTTCTGGTGTGCTGTCTCTGTATGTTGCCTGTTCATACATTGTGTCAGTGTAGTTGCATCTGTGAATGTTGAACCTATGTGTATGTCCATATGTGGAGATACCAGCATTGGACTGAGGTAAACACAATAAGAAGTCTTACAACATCAGGTTAAAGTCTAACAGGTTTATTCGGTAGCAAACGCGAATTGCTTTCAGAGCTTTGCCCCTTTGCGCCTGATGAAGTGGCAAATCCCCAAAAGCTAGTGTGCTTGCTATCAATTTAACCTAGTGTTGTGAGACTTCTTACTATGTCTATGTGTGACTTCTTACTATGTCTATGTGCTCATGAGTGTCTGTGTTCCTGTGTGTGTCTGTCAATGCACTGTCTGTGCGTGATATCTGTATGTATATGTATGTGTGTGTCTGCATCTATGTTTGTCTTTGCATTATCTCTGTGCAAATTGTGTGTGTGTGACTGCGCATATGTGTGATAGCATGAATGTTTGTGTGTGTGTGCATCTTATGTGTTGAGCGCAAGTGGACATTACCAACATGTGGCTTGAGCTTCCTCCCAGGAATCTGCCTCTGTGCTTTGGGAGCATGCTTGGTTTTAATGACAAGCTATTGCATAACTCCTCCAGGCCTCCATCCTGTGAATTTTATGGCCCAGCTCGTTATGTCATGTTCATTTTTTTCTCTCTCATTCCAATTGAAGACACACGATGTTTCCCCACAGACTTGGCAGCTAACAGATCCAAAGCAAAAGACGTAACTCACTCACTGGAGCTTAAAAAGTGAAACTACTTGCTGAATGCACTCCACCTCAGGGCTGAAGTCGTGTGCAGTGAAGATGAAGCAGGAGCTGTTTTTCTTGGGCAAAGTACACCTGATATACACAATCCCATTCCCTCGAGAATGAGCTATAAATAGTCCTGTCTCCAACTCCACCCCTTCCCTCTCCACCTGCTTTGACCCAGGTGTTGATGAAGCTGGCTAATGTAAGAAACAAATGTATTGTTGAATGTGCAAGAGGCCAAGAATAGCAGGAATTAAAAAAAAACAGGCTGTGCTTGACTGGTTCCAGAGGTCTGAAGAAGAGGATCAGAATAAATTGCAAGTTGCAGCCTGATAGCCTGTTTAGTCTTGGGTATCACTTTCACTTCTGAGTCGAGACGTTTTAGGTGCAAGTCCCATGCCAGTCTCTTGAGCACATCATGCAGACTGAGGGTACTGAGGTAATGCTGCACTGTCAGAAGTGTCAGCTTTCAAATAAGACATTAAGCCAAAGCTCTATTTACCCTTTCAAATGGATGTGAAACATTCCATGGCATTATTTCAAAGAAGTGCAGTGTTGTTTCAGAGGGCAATTAAGAGTGAACCACACAATCCCTACAGTGCAGAATGAGGCCATTTGACCAATCAATTCTGTACTGACCACAATCCCACCCAGGCCCAAAGCCTGCATCCTCCCACATTCACCTTGCTAATCCCAATGACATGAGGGTCAATTTAGCATGACCAATCAACCTAACCCACAAATCTTTAGATTGTGGGAGGAAACTGGAGTACCTGGAGGAAACCCTCACAGACACGGGGAGAAAGTGCAAACTCCACACAAACAGTGATCCAAGGCCGGAATTGAACCCGGGTCCCTGATGCTGTGAGGCCACCATGCTGACATTGCTGTGGGTCTGGAGTCAGGTGTAAGTCAGACTGGATAAGGATAGCAGATTTGTTTCCCTAAAGAACATTAGTGAGCCAAATGAATTTTTACAATAATTGACAATAGTTTCATAGTCACTATTACTGAGACTAGCTTTCTATTCCAGATTTTATGAAATATGAAATATAATATTTTATGAATTGAATTTAAATTCCATCAGATGCAGTGGTGGGATTTGAACCCATGTCCCCACAAGCTTGAGCCTCTGGATTATTAGCCTAGTGATGTTACCACTACACCACCACCTCCCTTGAACAGCACAGTTACTTTTAGAACACTGCTGTGTGTAATTTTTAATGAATTACTTATGGGATGTGAGGGCATTGTTTATTGTCCAGGCCTATTTGTCCTTCAAAAGGTGGTGGTGAGCTGCCTTCTTGAACTGTTGGTTATCAATCAAATATAGGCTGGTAATTTGAAAGCTACGTTTGACTTCAGCTTCTCTGGACTAATGATCAGGAAAAATAATTACAGTTACCCGCTCTGAATCATTTCCAGCAACTCTGCAGAAGACCATCTTATATAGATAGTGCTCCTTGGTTGTTGTTTGACTTTCTAAACTTGCTGTAGAATATTGATGTTTGACTGGGACTGGGTTCAGGTGGGACCAACTGCTGTAAAAGCCAGTGACTTCCTTGATGAGAGATTGCCAATCTGGTTGGACTTGTTCCTGGAGATCCTGTGGTGTATTGAGAGCTGAAAGAACCAATGTGTGGAATAATGTAAGAGAGAGAGACACTTGACCCAGGAGTTAAGCAGGACTTTGTTTATAGTTCAGACTGTCTAACACTTGTAGCCTTGTAGAGCTGTAAATAGTTCTGTTCTTACAAACCAGTTATTATTCAGACGTATCTATGTTTCTGAACTATTTTTTAGCCAATTTATATAACATGGTAGCAGTAGTGAAGAACCCCAAAATCTTTGAAAAATCAGCTTTAAAAAAGTTTTGAAGCCTGATCTAAAGGAAGGACCAAAAACTGAAAATTTTGGTAAAAGAGTTGAGAATTAGCTTGATGGGAGACTTGAAGGCTGAGAGACAGAGGAAAAATCAACTGTTCAGCTTACCAAGGGCTGCATCACAGCATGTGGTGGTCTGTGAAAATCTCAATCCAGCAGCCAGAACCTAGCAACAATTGAGGAAAGGTGAGCAAACCTTCAGAAGGACTTAAAAGCTTCAAAGGGCTTAAAGGTACAGGAAGCAATCAGTCCTGGCAGAAATTTCATTTTAATAAGCACTGATGCATTCTACAGCCCAGGTCAGAGGTTGGTGCCATTAAACATGATGGTCGAGTGGCAGAAATTGAAAAAAACAAATTAGCTGCTCAAAATGATTCCCCAAAGGGAGGAATTCTGAATTCTTAAGATTCAGAATCGCATCTGGATTAAACAACAAATCAGAGGCTGAACAAGTCAATACATTATTGTACTCTATTAGAACAATTGCTGATGAAGGCAAAACTGATGCTGATGAAAGACCAGACAAATTCAAAAAGCTTTTAAAAGCTTTTGATAAATATTTTAACCCATAGAGTAGCAGTATGTTAGAAAGAGCTAAGTTTAACAAAATGGTCCAGAAACTGATGAATATTTGCCAATGAGTTTCATCAAATATGAACGACTGAAGATTGTGAATACGGTGATCTGATTGAAACCACATCATAGTTGGAGTAAGCAACGGCACCTTTTCTGATCTATTGTAACTTTGAAGAAGGCAATATAGTTAGTCAGGAAATCAGAGACGCGTGAACAAAATAGAGCCCAGTTAAACAGCAAGCACAAATCACGGTTCACAACATCCCCAATGATGGTGTAGTTTATTAAACAAAATAATATCAAAAGGACTCACACCAAGTGACCAAGACTTTATGGAACAAAACCTCAAGGTATGAGTAAACCATGCCAATGCTGTGGCACTGAAACCTCCACTGGTATGAATAATGTCCTGCTAGAGAGTGCTTTCACTGTAAAAGTTTGCGATACTTTAGAAAGATGTGCAGAACCAAAAGATTTAGATAGGCAGAGACTCATGAGGCATTCTTCACACCCAAGGCAATCAATAACATTGAAGAGTCTTACTGAAGAGGAATAATAATGTTTCAAAGATCCAAGATAAACTTTCTGGACTGCTCACATTTGTGTCAATGGACACATTGCTAATTTCAAATTGGATACAGGACCAGGCATAACAGTTTTCCACACTTCTTTCCCAAAGGGGGGAATGGGAGGATGTGGTGGGCACCTATAAGGACGCGGACTTTAGTGACCCCATAGTTAGGTTTCTCTTACTTGGGGGGAGAGGGTTACTGGCAGTGACGAATGGGGCTGGGGCAACCTGATGCCAACTAATGGAGGGATGCCTTTGCTGATGAGTTAGGGCAGGGAGGTGGAGGTTATCTGTTGAGTTGTTTGGAGATTGGGCTGCCCTACCAAAACAGCTCCACAATCTCTGAGGAGCCAGCTGTACTGACATCTTTAGATTCCTGGCAGAAATCACCTCATTTTCCAAACAAGTGACTTGGTGTGAGTCGATTATCATTGGTATCATATGCCCACCCACCTGATGGGAATCTCAACACTTAGAAATTCTTAGGGAGAATTGCTCCCTCAGGCAGTAGGGTGTTAAAACGGGCTTTGTTCCGGATACAAGAAGAATTGCAGCAAACTCCCTCTCTTTCACCCTGGTTCATTGAGAACCTAACTCTGTAGAACTGGGGACCTCAGCAGTGTTACAATTTACTGAAAGTTATTGAGCATGTATGATTCCCGAAGCAAGTCTTAGCGTTCAGCAGATGTGAAGAAAACCAGAAAACTTGAAAGGCAAAAATAAGATTGTACTTTGATTCTTTGTTCCAAGATTCCATTGAAAATTCATTTGACTCTGGGTTTCTTTCACACAAGGCAAGCCAGAGACTAGTAACAAAAATAAATGCATAAAAACCATGAATGCGAATTATAGGGGATAGATTGATTTTTTTCAGAAAAGAGAGCAAATACTATTAATGATGGGGCTGAGTGGATGACTGTCCACACACTCTCGGTACACTCTGTGCTCAAGACTTGCTAACATATAGATCCCACTGGCTGCAGGTTTGCTCATCCAGTGTGTATGATGTTTCCTGCCGCGTGCTACACTCCCTCAAGCTAACACATTTCTGAAAATTGACAATTTATGTTTGTGTCTTAAAAGCCAAGATTTGGTTTAAAACCATATTCTTTGTACAACTGTATCTTCTGATCCTCTCTGGTCCGTCTTGTCATGTTACATTACGTTGTGTTTAATCATGACTTTGTGCAGAGTTACAGCTTTGAGCTCACATTACCCGGGACTGGAAGAAGTTGCACTTTTCTGGTAATTTATCTAAGTTGTTTTGAAAGAAAGAAAGAAAGAAATAGCATTTATAGGGCACTTTTTAACTCTATCAGTGCATCCCAAAGATCTTTACAGCCAATGAAAGGCTATTTGAAGTATAGTCAGTGTTGTAATGTAGGAAATGCAGCAGCCAATTTACACACAGCAAACTGCCACAAACAGCACTCTGATAATAAACAGATCATCGGCTGTTTCAGTGCTGTAGCTGCAGAATAATTTTTTTGCATAGGATAATTTAGATGCAGTCAGGAGAACAGACCAAGTTTTGGGCCTTGTGGTTAATGTCACCCAGCATCTCTGACCAAGCAGCACTCCCCCTAGTACTGCCTGAGTCTCTAAGGTAGGAATGCTCTGCTTAATCATAACCCAACCAGTGCAGAGAACATTAGCCCCTCAGTACCCTACTTACTGGAACTTTAGGGAGGCAGCAGGAGGCCCAGGGTAATGCTCTGGATACCCGGGTCTGAAATCCAGCATGCCATGTGGAAAAATGTGAATTCAATAAAAATCTGGAATTAGAAGTCTAATGATGACCACAAAACCATTATCAGTTCTTGGAAAAACCCATTTGGTTCACTAATGTCATTTAGGAATGGAAATCTGCTGTGCTTACTTGGTCTGGCCCACTTGTGATTCCTGACCAACAGTGATGTGGTTGGCTGTTAAATGCCTCTGATATGGAGGCCCAGCTGGTGATGCCCACATCCCATAAATGAATAATAAAAAAACACATTGACATGCCCCAGCCATTACAATATTGTTCAGTCTTTTGCCTGGAGATATGATAAACTGATCATTTTTGGTGAGATTTGGAACCTTAAAGCCAAGTCACTTTATGCAGTGTCCCATAAAATGTCTCCTTCCTGCACCCATCTGTAAATTCAAATCAAAACTCATTGCACCACCTCTTTGCTGAACTTATTCTTCTTTGAATCTCAAAATTATGGATTTTTTTTACCGCACTCAGTTGCCTCTGCCTCCTACAGCTTGCAGATTGTTCATGCTTGAGATAAGGACAGAAAATGCTGGAAAAGTTCAAGTCTGACAGCATCAGTGGAGAGAGAGCTAGAGTTAATGTTTCAAATCTGAACTTTGAAGAAGAGTCACACTGGATTTGAAATGTTTCTCTCTGTGCATATGCTGCCAGACTGGCTCAGGGTTTCCCAGCATCCCTTGATTTCATTTCTGATTTCTAGTATTTGTTGCGTTTTGCTTGTGTACTTGAACTTCGTTTTATCTGACAGCTACTCTCTCATTCATTTTCCCACCCCTCTGAATTCTCTTGACCTTGTCTTCTCGTGTGCTAAGCCTTTCACCCAAATTCCTCAATTAATTAAATGGAGCAACAATATAGTTGCATTAAAGATCCAAGTAGGTACTTAACCCTCCCCCTAGACAAATCCATCAACTATAAACATTATGTCTTGTGTTAGATTGGAGAAGCAAATTGGATGACTTTTGGTTTCCATTCTGAGATGTGCATTCACTGGCAAAACTACAATATATATTGTTTTGTCTCGTTTCCCATAGATGATGATGATCAGGCTTTTATTGCTACTTCCAATAGCTTAAATGGGGGTTGTGTATGTTTACTCTGGGATTGGATTTATAGCCTGCATTGTCATGAGGAAGATCATGGATTCTGGTCAGGTTTCTTTTCCTTCCCAGGGAATTCAAGGTTTTTTTTCTGTTTAAGTTTTAGGTTTAGAAGGGGCATCAAGCTGATAAGAAGTCTCTCTCTCCCTGGTTTTGGAACCTCTGAGGGTTAGCTGAAAGCAAGGCCTTGCCTTTCTAACTAGGGGAATGGGCTGTTGGTGGATTGCCTAGAGTCTCTGGTGTTTTAGGAAGCTGTTCTGACTTCAAACTGTTCTGTGATGAATATGTTTAAAGGTTTTGTCTAAAAGAAAGCTTGGTTTTGATTTGAATACATTAGATATATTTGTTAAGGATTATACATTATAATGTTATGTTTCTTGTTTATAATTGATTAAAGTTCTTGCTAATTTTCTTACTATACATGTAAACTATATTCTTAAATAAATTTTCTTTGATAAAAGCTCCCCAGTGGATCATTTGAATCATACCTGAAGTGAAACATATCATACTTATCCTAGCCAAATTCAAGATGCAAAATTTATGATCCAGGTGGGCTCCATAAAAGACTTTGGAATTTCTGACCTGAACCATAACAAACTACGTATGGCTTCACAGTCGAACCTTTGCTTTTCATTCTTTCTTTAAAAAATCTACTCAAAGATCACACTGGTATTGCCCAAGTTCCTCCTCAAGTTCATTCTCCTTGCTAACATTTTGTAAAAGGCGCCAAAATATTTTATATGTAAGTGTTAATTATTGTTCCTCCTGCTAATTGTACTGGTAACTGAGGAAAATAAATGCACACAAACTCAGCCCAGCAAAACCTATAAGATTTCCCCAATTCAGTGACAAATTGCCCTGAGTTACACAGTGCATGGTTTAATATTGTGAGGATTTTGGAATTCTCAGAATGATGGAGTAAAAGCTCCTCTTTCACGTATTGAAGTCATGCCTAATTGAAGGAACATCACCCCACTTGCGTTCTCATTGAAACATATTAGATCCTGACAGGGATTGACAGAAGCTGAGAGACTATTGATTCTGACTGGAAAGACCAGAATGAGAGGTCACAGGGTGAGATTTTCCAGCCCTTCCCGCTGGCAGAAACCCCCAGTCCTACCAGCTTGGTTAGCAAGCAACACAAATGGCCACTGACTTTGACAGGAGCAGAAAATCCCATCAGCGGCCAATGGTGAGCCACCCCTGCTGGAAGAAAACGGGTAGGGAAGAGTGGAGAGGGTGGGGTGGTAGTCAGTAAATCCCAGTCACAATCTCCGGACCAGTGATTAGTCATTTGAGAACACCACAAAATAATATCCCTTCACCCAAAGGGTTGCGAATCTTTGAAATTCTATATCATGCAGGACTTGACCATCGAGTATATTCCAGCCTGAAATTGATGGCCCTTTTTTAGCAGTGAAGGAATGAAAGGAGTCAAGACAGGAAAGAGGAGTTTATGTAGGAGTTCAGTCGTGATCTTACTGAATGCTAGAGCAGGCTCGAGGAGCTATAAGACCAACTCATGGTCTTGTTTTTTTTTACCTTCTGATGTTTTTATGTTAGTGCTGTGTCTGACTGGTGACTTCTGGCAATGAGCAGGAAAAGGAACATTCCAGTCATAGCACTGACAACCCTGACCTGAATGGGGGCGAAAAGAGGATAAAGAAAATGGAGGTTAGGCAGAGCTGGAGGGAGGTCACAACCAAGAAATGTGCTGGAAAACCAAATGACTGGCCCAGGGTGCCTGGGATACGGGAGTGGAAAGGATACCATCACTTCTTGGCCCTTTGGCTAAGGTCAAGTGTAGCATCAACATCCTGCATTTGGTTGAAGTCATGAGGTTTCGCTGAGGTTTCTTTTAAAGCAATTTTTTAAAGTGGCATCTCGGTCTTTTGGCTGAGATTAAGCCTCAGAAGGTGCAATGCCTGCTCCGATCAGCTTGGATCATAGATCAAGCCCAAGACAGGAAGTGAGAGGCCTGTTTTGTCGGCTTGGATCGGGAATGTCTCACTTGCTGAGACTTTGAATTGGACTTTGATTGGATCGAATTGGAAATATAAATCATGAATGCAACATGTATTAGCCAACTTGGCTCTCTGAAGATGTTCTTACTGTTCTTCATTAGTGGAACATCAGGCATTCACAAGGATCCCGCCTTCTCCTCCTCATCATATTGTACAGTTAATGTTTATTCCGATGGCAGATTGGTGGGTTGCAATGATATCCTTATTTTACTGTCCGTGGATCAAGGCCAGATCTTGTGGAGAGCAGATTGGATTTCCACCTCCCCCCCCCCTCCCCCCCCCACTCCCCACATGGAAGAAAGCCCCTGATTGCACAAGCAGAGTGGGTCGCTGCGTGCACCGCACCACCCCTGAGCTAATGCCAAGACTCTAACCTTTCAATCTGTCAGCCTTTATTTTTCAAGCCACGGTAACATAAACATGGTGACTGGCTGGCTGAGTAATCGCAGAGCACTGTTTAAAGTACAGTCACACGGGAAAGGGTTCTGCGGAATGCTGGAGCCCGTGGCTGGAGGAAGGATTAACCCATGAGGCATTTCATTTCCCCAGCAACGGGGACTGGTTACCTGCTTGGTGTGTGCAAGTCTGGTGGAAGGTTGTATCTCCACCTGCCTGGAGGAGCCTCTCCCATTTGGATATGAGTTTGGGATAATTTCTCCTGAGGAGATGTTGTTCCATTTGATACCCTCAACTCCACCATTCCAAATATTAATTTCTTAACTGTTCATCAATCCACTTAGGCTAGTCATTGTAAACATCACACTCAAAGCTCTTCAGATAGTCAGGAGCTGTCTTATTACTGTATAAAATAGTATTCTTCCAAATAAATTAACTTTCTGTATGTACTTCCCGTAAGTGTATACTTCTGAAAAAGTAAATGGCTGAAGCTGGTGGCAATTATATATTTGAAAGCAGTGCGCAGAATTGTGATGGAGAATATGCGCAGCGTTATTAAAATTCACTTTGTCTTTCCACAGAAAGAACTCAGAATGCGTCACATTCGACTAATTACTTTTAAATTGCAGTGTTTGATGTGTCAGCAAATTTGGCATCTAATTTTTAAAAAGCAAAGAATGTTCTTGCATTTATATCATACTAAGGACAACCCAGAGAATTTTACAGCCAGTAAGGTAGTTCTGAATGTGCAAAAATGGCACATAGCAAGCTCCTACAGATAGTAATGTCACGATCTGTTTCTGTTGTTTAAAGAATAAATATACTTCAGGCACACCTAGAAAAATGCCCCAGGTCTTTGAAAATCCAGAGGGATTTTTTATGTCCACCGCAGGAGAAATGTGCTAATTTAAAATCACATTCTCATGAGAAACCAGGTAGTAAGGGTCTGTTACATTTAAATTAAAAACCTTGGCTACCTTGAACCTAAATGGTCCAAAAAACACTCTTTCTGCTTATCTCCTATTTGCCTCTTCCTACCATTCACTTGCTACTCCCTCATTCCTTCCTGCATGCCACTTTTCTGCCTCCCAATTTCTTCACTCCTTCCCATTTGCCATTTACCTCTCCAGATTTCCTTGCCCCCTCCAACTCTTTACCCTCTTACTGTCTCCTCGTTGTTTTTTCTCTTGCCACTCTTCTCCTGAACCTTGGAAAGGGAAACAGTGAGTGGAGAGAGCGAAGGGTCAGGAAAGGCAGTGTGCGGGGAGGAGTGAATGGTCGCGAGGGGAGTGTGCAGAGAGGAGTGAGGAGTTGGAAGAGGAAGTGTGCAGGAAGAAGTGAGGGGTTGGGAGGGACATGTGTGGAAAGGAGTGAGGGGTTCGGAGAAGCAGTGTGCAGCCAACAGTGAGGGGTTCGGAGAAGATGTGAACAGGAGAGAGTGAGGGGTCGGAAGAAACGGGGGAGAGAGTGAGGAGCTGGGGAAACTGGCATACAGTGTTTGAAGAAGAGATAGAGTATGCACAGTTACATGATGGTTCTTGCTGCATATATTGTAACCATATTAAAATAGTGATACAGGTTCAGCTAAGTTCCTTAATTTACAATTTGTGTTAAAACAAAAACAGAATGTAACAGCCACAATCTCCTTGTACAGCAGGTGAGAATGTTAGGCCAAAGCTGACAGCTTTTTGAGCACAAAATCAAATGTTTGTCCTGAGAAGTTGGTGGGCCAGGACAATGAGAGAGCTTCCTAGCTCCCACTGAAAGATGCTGCAGTTGGGACTGGAGTATATGCTCCGTGCCTTATACGAGGGATAGACTGAGTGCCTTGGCTCCCAACTATTCTAGACTGTGGTCAGAAAGAATTCAACAAGTTGCGCAAAAGCACAAATGTGCAGAAAAAGTTCAACAACTTTATCTGCACTTTGAGCAAACTGTATGTCACCACAAGAGGGCAGCACACTGCACTGTGCAGACTGACTGCAGCTCAGACTAAATGTAAATATGATGAGAATCTGAAACTGAATGTGTAAACACAGATTCCAAATAATTTCCCCAAATAAAGGGGTAAATAGAAAAAAATATAGTTCTGCTTAGAAAGCATTTCATGACCTCAGGACATCCCATAGCATTTTATAGCCACATAATGAAACACTTTTATAGCTACTGTTGTAATTAGCCAGTTTGTGCACAGCAAGCTCCTACAAACAGCCATTTGATACTGAGTGGATAATCTGCATTTGCAACATTGATTGAGAGATCAGTATTGGCTAGGTCACCAGAGATAACTCCCTGTCTCCTCTTCAAGATAGTGCTCTGGGATCTTTTACATCCATGCCTCTCTGACAGTACAGTCTTGCTTAAGTACTGCACTGGAATGATAGTCTTAATCATTGTGGTCATGCCCTGGAGTGAGATTTGAACCCATAACCTTTTGATCAAAGACAAGAGCACTACCTGGTTGTCAATGTCAGTGCATATGGAAACATAGACCATGGAAGCAGGAGTAGGTCATTCAGTCCTTCAATATCATTTTGATCATGGCTGATCATCAAATTCAATATCCCGATCCTGCCTTTCCCCCATATCCCTTTAGCTCCAAGAGCTGTATCAAATTTATTTTTGAAATCACACAACATTTTGGCCTCAATTACTTTCTGTGGTAGTGAATTCCACGATTAACCACACTCTGGGTGAAGAAATTTCTCCTCATCTCAATCCTAAAATATTTATCCTAGTTGTAAACTCTCCCACCATCAGAAACATTCTTTATGAATCTACCCTGTCAAATCCTGTTAGAATTTTACAAATTTCTATGACATTCCTTCTCTCTCGTTTAAACTTGAGTGAATATAATCCTAGCCATCTTATTCTGTCTTCATATGACAATCTCACATTACAGGAATCAACCTGGTAAACCTTTGCTGTACTCCGTCTATAGCAAGGACATCCTTCCTCAGATAAGGACACCAAAACTGCACACAATACTCCACGTGTAGCCTCACCAACACCCTATTCAATTGCAACAAAAACATCCCTATCCCTATACTCAAATCCTCTTGCTCTTTCCTCTAACATACCATTTGCCTTCTTTATTGCCTGCTGTACCTACATGCCTACTTTCAGCAACTGATGCATGAGACACCCAAGTCTCCTTGAGTGTTCCCTCTCCATACTTAAGCATTCAAATAATAATTTGCCTTCCTATTTTTGCTATCAAAATGGATAACCTCACACTTATCCACATTATATTGTATCTGCCATTCATAAGCCCACTCACTCAGCCTGTCCAAATAATGCTGAAGCATCTCTGCACCCTTCTCACAGCTCACCCTCCCACCCAACATTGTATCATCTGCAATTTTGGAGTTAATACATTTAGTTCCCTTGTCTAAATCATTAATGCGTAATGTGAACAGTTGAGGTCCCAACACAGATTCCTGAGGTACCCCACTTGTCATTGACTGCTAATCAGAAAAAGACCAATTTATTCCAACTCTTTGCTTCCTATCTGCTAACTAGTTTTTTATCCATCTCTGCCAGACACTGCCAGAATCCCATGCATTTTAATCTTCTACGTGAGATATTGTTAAAAGTCTAATAAACCACATCCAATGGCTCTCCTCAGTCAACTCTACTAGTTACATCTGCAAAGAATTCCAGTAGATTTGTCAAGCATGATTTCCCTTTCATAATTCCATACTGACTTTTGTCTGATTATACCATTGCTTTCCAAATGCTGTGCTTGAAATCCTTGATAATGGTTCCAGCAACATCCTTATTACTGATGTTACACTCAATGGTCTATAGTTCCCTGCATTCTCCTTACTACTAACATTAAGCTCACAGGTCTATAGTGCTCTGCTTTCTCTCTACCTCACATTGGAATAGCGTGCTTTTATTAGCTGTCGTCCAATCTGGGGGAGCATTTTGGAAAATTACCATCAATGGATCTACCATATTTCCAGGGCCACTCCTTAAGTACTCTGGAATGAAGATTATCAGGCCCCGGGGGTTTGTCTGCCTTCAATCCCATAAAATTCCCAAAAACCATTTATCTACTAATACTGATTTTCTTTAGCTCCTCAGTAAAACTTTTGTTTTCAGAATTTCTGGTACATTATTCATGTCTTCCTTTGTGAAGACAGAAATAAAGGAAGTAGAATTGGTATTTTAAAGACAGAGTCCTCTTTGGAACTATGTCAGGAATAAAAATATTGACACCGCCACTGCTGTGTTGGAATGGTGTGAAGGAATCCACCTGCTTTATGTATGATTGGAACTGCACAGTGCACATCTTATTTTACTATTATTGTCCCCTATCTCATCAATAACTGCCTCGACATCTTCCTTTACTGCTTTTTAAACTTGGCAGTTTGCTTCTACATTTACATTTCCTGACTGATAACAGTGATTACACATTAAAGATATTCCATTGGCCGTAAAGCATATTGGGATGACCAGTGGTTGTGAAAGGTGCTATATAAATGCAACATTTTAATACCTTTCGCTAGATCAATCTTAAAGGAAAGAGTTGCTTGACTGGGAGCCAGTGTAGGTCCATGAACATAGTGATGATGGGTGAACAACACTTGCTGCAAGTTAAGATGTGGGAAGCAGAGTTTTGGATGAAATCAAGTTGATTGGGCGGCACTGTGGACAGTGGTTAGCTCTGCTTCCTCACAGCAAAAGGCACCCGGGTTCAATTCCTGGCTTTGGTCGCTGTCTGTGTGGAATTTACATATTCTCCCTGTGTCTGAGTGAGTTTCCTCCAGGTGCCCCAGTTTCCTCCTACAGTCCAAAGATGAGCAGGTTAGGTAAATTGACCATGGTATATTGTCCATCAGGGGGACTAGCTTGGGTAAAATGCATGGGGTTATGAGAATAGGGCTTGGGTGGGATTATGGCCGGTGCAGAGTCAATGGGCTGAATGGCCTCCTCTGCTCTGTAGAGATTCTATGTGTGGAAGCAGCCAGGAGTGCACTGGAATGGCTGAGTCCAGAGGTATGAATGAGGACTCCAGCAGCAACTGAACTCAGACCTTCAAATGTATTACCTCAGACACTTTATGTTGCCACGCATGCCAAGCTTAAAGATTTAGCGAGAGTGTCTCATCTTCCAGATATATTTACATAAACCAAGTTATATTTTTCACAGAATGATAGATGGAGCTGCAATTTTTTCGAATGAAATATTTCTGCCACACAGGCATGAGTCCATGTTTTATCCAGCGGGATTTTAAAATTGTCAGTTTTTCCACAGATGAGAAGAACTGTCTTTTTTTATTATAAATAATTCTGTTCCAATTTAAAACGCAATCAGTTTGGAATCCTGCTTCAGTCTGTAATCCCCTGAAGCTACACCACCTGATGGTGTAGAGATGCTGCAAATGAGATGCAGGTTGGAGAGGGGGTATTTGTAGGAATTGACTTAAATCCAGTTAGTCAGTGAAGTATGCTGACGTGTTGAGCAATAGTCAGAAAATGGTCTCTTTCTCTCAGTGAACCTGTGGCACTCACCTCCAGGTGAAATCCTGATGTGCAGACCCTGGATTGTGATCCTGCGGTGAAAGAATGACACATCCTCACTGTGAGGATCCAGAGCTTTCCAAATGGAAAGCCCGTGGAGTGTTCATCTTTAGGCTGCTCTGAGAGCAACACCTGTTTTTGTGGTTTAGACTGGCAGAGGTGCCCCTTAATGCACAATAGCTCTGGCACAAGAAGGAAATCGCCTAACAAAAGGAAGGGGATGTGTACTTTGGATATAAAGCTGGAATGGAAATGCCAGGGCCACTTGTAGAAAGGCTGGCAGCTGTTGCTGTGGTCAGTAAAATCTTTCCGATCTTTAAAAGGTGCCAATAGTTGGTGCAGTCTTCAAGTTGAAACTCTGATGACCTCTATGATGCTGATTCCCTTCCCTAATGTCTGCTGAAGCTCAGTTGGTAGCACTTTTGGCAGAAGGTATGGGCTGTAGAAACATAGAAAATAGGTCATTCGGCCCTTCAATCCTGCACCACCATTCAACATGATCATGGTTGATCATGCACTTTCAATATTCCACTCCCGCTTTCTCTCCATATCCTTGATCTCTTTATCCACGAGGGTCATGTCCTTCTTGAACATATCTAATGAACTGGCCCCAACAACTTTCTGTGGTAGCAAATTCCACAGGTTCACAACTCTCTGAGTGAAGAAGTTCTTCCTCATCTCAGTCTTGAATGGCTTGCCCATTATTCTTAGACTGTGATCCCTAGTTCTGCACTTCCCCAACATCAGGAATATTCTTCCCACATTAGATCTGTCCAGTCCCATTAGGATTTTATATGTTCTTTGAGATCCCCTCTCATTTTTTAAATTCCAGTGAGTACAAGCCCAGTCGATCCAGTCTCTCTCCATGTATCAGTCCTGCCATTCCAGGAATCAATCTGGTGAACTGCGATGGACTCCTTCAATAGCAAAAATGTCCTTCCTTAGACTAGCAGACCAAAACTGCATACAATACTCAAGGTGTGGCCTCACCAAAGCTCTGTGTAACTGCACTAAGACATCCTTAGTTCAATACTCAAATCCTCTTGATTGAGGCCAGTGTGCCATTAGCTTTCCTCACCACGTGCATGCCAACCTTCACCAACTGTTCCATTGTGACACCAGGGTCGCATTGCACTTCCCCTTTTCCTAAACTGCCACCATTCAGATAATAATCTTCCTTTCTTTTAACCACCAAAGTGGATAATCGCACATTTATCCACATTACGTTGCATTTGCCAAGTATTTGCCCACTTTAACTTGCCTGTGTAAGTCACCCTGCAACCCCTTAGCATCCTCCTCACGGCACACGTTAATTATGTTCTTCTCCAGTGATTTCAGCACAAATGATATTGCAGGCGAGTGTTGCGCTCCCAGCAGTGCAGCCTTTCTGATAATTCATTAAAACCTGTCTGGTGCATGTAAAAGATCCCATGGGCACAATCTTGACAAAGTGTGAAGAGTTCTTCTAATATCTAGTATTGCTAAAATCAAAGTTGTGAGCATTGCTGCCTCATAGTGCTAGGGACGCAGATTCCATTTTTCCTGTATCTGCGTGGGTTTCATCTGGGTGCTCCTATTTCCTCCCGCACTCGTAAGATGTATTGATTAGGTGAATTGGCCATGACAAATTGCCCCTTAGTGTTCTAAACTATGTAAGTTAAGGAGATTAGCTGTGGTGAATGTGCAGGGTTATGGGTTAGGCAAGCAACAGGGCATGGGTAAGACATTCTGTCAGAGAATAGATATGGACGTGATGGGCCGAATGGCCTCCTTCTGCATTGTAGGGATTCTATGATTACCTGGGGATTATTTCATTGTTGTTTGTAAGATGTTGCTGCGCACAGACTTGTTCCTGTGTTTTTTTCAATGTGGGTATCACAGTCCATGAACTGGGTCCCCAGAGTATTAACCTGGTCTGAGTTACTAGCCCAGCTACTATACCACTATACCACTGCCTCCTCCATGTTTTCACAGTGCCAACATTGATAGGTGAATACTGGGTTTTTTATCTCACATTCGCAAAGTGATCTCTGCTGTTTCTCAATGAAGTAGGTGTGGAATTCGGCATTACTGTAGTCGACTAAAAGTCGATTGCCCACCAGGGTGATGAAATCATTCCTCTGAGAACAATGTTGGAGTAGTTGATGAGAATGGCAGCCTCTGGTTTCTCAATAGTCCCCCTAAGACCAAACTCAGGGTGTATGGAGAGAGATTGAAGCAAATTCAGAGGAGGTAATAAATACTCCTGAAAGGAAGAGGATAGAGCTCAGAAAGAAAGCTTCCTAACTTTTCCAGAGATTAATTCATGATGGGCTGAAGGGCCTCTTTTCATACTGTAAAATGAGATCTTCTGCACGTGTGATATGTTACGTCATGGTGGTGGAGGTGCCTCACCTTTGGCCAGCAGCGAGATCACCTGGTCCAGCCATTGTCAATGGGGTTTCCCACTGTAAACACCCAAACCACCAGGAAGTCCATGGGAGGAGTGCATGTCAGTCAGACTGGAAGATCCCACTGGCATGAATGGCCAGAAAAAAGATGGTCAGCACCATGGCACACTGATTAGCACTGCTGCCTCACAGCACCAGTGATCTGGGTTCAATTCTCAGCTTGGGTCAGTGTTGGTGTGGAGTTTGCATGTTCTCCTCATGCCTGCGTGGGTTTCTTCCAGGTGCTTTGGTTTCCTCTCTCTGTTCAAAGGTACGCAAGTTAGGTTGATTAGCCACGCCAAATTGATCCTTAGCATCAGGGAGACTAGCTAGGGTAAATGCAAGGGGTTATGGGGAATAGGACTTGGATGGGATTGTGGTCAGTGCAGACTTGATGGGCCAAATGGTCTCCTTCTGCACTGTATGGTTCTATGAAAATCTCGCTCGATGACTGTGTTAACTACAGTGACCTTCCAAAGTGACATATTAAAGTCAGTTGATCCCCCAAGTGTTGCCATAGTGATGATAAGGATCAAGCAAATTGAGAAGGATGTTGAATTCCCAACAGACATGTATATTTTAAGTGAGAAGTCGCTACTTCCAAGGTGTCAGGAGTCACATATTCAACACATTAACAAGCCCTCACTGAGTGTGAGATCACTCAATAGTTCATGCTTTCCTTTAATTTATGCACACCAATTTTTGCAAATAAATATATTGATTGATGCTTTTAAGTTTCCTGCAATCTGCCAGATACAATAATGGCTCAATGTGTCAATGATCAAACCCTTTCAATGTTGTTGGAATTATTTTATTTGGAATTATTTTGAAAATTTACATGAAGTTAGAGGGATCTACAGTGCTTTCTGGTCACATTGATGTTTATGTGATGAGCCATCTATACAGACAGACACATATCCCATGGTCTGTGAAATTTGGAGCTTCCTACACAGGGGGTGGTTGAGGAGAATTACATCACTAGATTTACTAGACAAGTACATGTCAGAGAAATGAATAAAAGGAAATGTTGACATGTAATAAAGTAGGGTAGGAAAAGACATATGTGAACATAGGAACAGGAGTAGGGTATTCAACTCCTCAAACCTGTCCATTCCATTCTCTCTATGTATGGTATGCTTTGTCTGTATAGCGCACAAGAAACAATACTTTCACTGTATAGTAATATATGTGACAATAATGAATCAAACCAAAGCCATTCAATGAGATCATGACTGATCTGTGGCTGAATTCCATATACCTGCTTTGGGTCCATATCCCTTAATACCTTTGCTTAACGACAAATTATCTATCTTAGATTTAAAGTTAGCAACTGATCTAACATTTGTGGATGAGAGTTCCAAATGTCTACCACCATTTGTGTAGAAATGCGTCTAGTGCAGACCAGTAGGACTGGAGTCTCTGTTGCTATGCTTTAGAAGACATTGGCAGGATGTGTTCCCAAAATTGTACACAGTTCTCTAGATGTGGTCCCACCAATGCCCTATACAGTCATAGCAATCCTTCCCCATTTTTAGATTCCATTCCTCTTGCAATATAGACCAACATTCCATTTGATTTCCCAATTACTTGCTGTACTTACGCACTGACTTTTTATGATTCATGTATAAAGATATCCAGATCTCTCTCTACTGCACAATTTCTCCATTATTAAAATTATATTCTACTTTTCTATTCTCCCTGTCAAAGTGGCCAACATCACATTTTCCCACATTATACTCAATCATCCAAATATTTACCCAATCATGATCCTATCTACATCTCTTCACAGATTCTTTTTAACCTCCTCACAACTTGGTTTCATTGGCAAATTGATATCAGCAGCAAATTCAGCAACAATACATTTAGTTCCATTATTTAAGTCAATAATATAGATTAGAAGTAATTGAGGTCCCAGCACTGATCCCTGTGGCAGTCCACCAGCTGCAGTTTGCCATCCTAAAAATGACTCACTCAGCACTCTTTGTTGCCTATTAATTAGTCTTGCGAACATACCACCCCTAAAACTTTGAATTCTTATCTCGTGCATTCACTTGTTCCCTTTTAAGTGTGAGGTTATCCACTTTGGAAGGAACAATAGTAAAATGGACTATTATTTAAATAGCGAAAAATTACAACATGCTATTGTGCAGAGGGACCTGGGGGTCCTTGTGCATGAATTGCAAAAGATCAGTTTGCAGGTCAGCAGGTGATGAAGAAGGCAAATGGAATGTTGGCCTTTATTGTGAGGGGGATGGAAAATAAAAGCAGGGAGGTCCTGCTGCAATTGTACAAAGTGCTGGTGAGGCCTCAATTAGAGTACTGTGTGTGATTTTGGTCCCCTTATTTGCATAAGGATATACTGGCTTTGGAGGGAGTGCAGAGAAGGTTCACCAAGTTGATTCCGAGATGAGGGGATTAGCTTATAAGGAGAGATTGAGTAGATTGGGCATGTACTCATTGGAGTTTAGAAGGCTGAAGGGAGATCTTATAGAAACATATAAAATAATGAAGGGGGCTAGACAGGGTAGAGGCAGAGAGATTGTTTCCACTTAGAAAGGAAACAAGAACTAGAGGGCACAACCTCAAAATAAGGGGGAGTTGAGGAGGATCTTCTTCTCCCAAAGGGTAGTAAATATTTGGAATTCTCTGCCCGTTGAAGCAGTGGAGACTACCCCATTAAATGTATTTAAGTACAGGGTAGGTAGATAGATTTCTGACCAATATGGGAATTAAGGGTTATGGAGAGCAGGCGGGTAAGTAGAACTGAACCACTATCAGATCAGCCATGATCTTATTGAATGGCGGGGCAGGCTCGAGGGGCTGGATGGCCGACTCCTGCTCCTATTTCTTATGTTCTCACGTTCTTATCCACCCTGCTTATTACATCCCCAAAAATCTCTGCTTTTTTAAGCACAATTTCCCTTTCATAAAACCACATGACTCTTCCTGATAGCATTATGATTTTCTACATGTTCTGACAAGTGTTTTGGCTATGAATGTTTCCCAATTCTGAGGCTTGATTCACAACTGAAGTTGATTGACTTTCCTCTGTCCAGAGACACTGCTTGTCCTGCTGTGCATTTCCAGCATTTTCAGTTTCTGTTTCAGATTTCCAGCATCTGCGACATTTTGCTTTTTATTCTGACAGAAGTAAATTCATCTTCAGCAAAAATAATCTTACCCACTCGCCTAAGCACCTCACCATTAGACAGTATGTGACACCATTTCCTGTAGCAGCACTGTTGCTCTTTTTAAGTAAGATTGAAAGTAAGTATTGCTGAAAGAAGATGTTTTGTCAAAGCTTCTCGTCTTGTAGTTATCAGGACAATCGCAAGAATACTATTACTGGGGAGACAACAATTTTACACTGTACAAAGCTGTTGTTTCCCCCAACATTGGCATTCTTGCAATTGTCCTGATGGGTGCAAAACTAAAAGCTTCAATAAAATGTCATTTTTCAGCAGTATTCAAGTTCTGTACTGCTAAACAACTATAATTGAACATTTATCGCACAATAAATGTGATTTTTGTGTGCATGCATGCATACAAGAGACAAGTTATTATGGATACTTCTGCACTGTAGACTTGTGATCATTAAAAAATTAATACAGAAAACAGAGCAGTCAGTTTGCAAGGACTCTCAAACAGATATAAGATGGTGATAGTCTATTTTTGTTGGTTGAAGAATCAAAATTGGCCAAGACATCAATTAATGCTTCTCCTCTTTTCTTCAAATTGTGATGTGGGATTTTTATGTCCATCTGAGAATGGTAGTTAGGTCTAAGTTTAAAGTCTCATTCAATAAACAGCATCTTCTACAGTGCAGCATTCCCCCAGTATTGCACTGAAGTATCAGCTGAGATTATATGCACAAATTATGAATGAAAGGAAGTTTGAAAGCTTTGTCTCTATGGGGTATTAATTTGGTTAGCCTGAAACCTGTCAATAGTTGGCATTAACCTAAAGAACACAACAACCACCAACCGATTGCTTCTTGACATAAATGGCTCATTCAGAAAATCTACAATGTTGGCTGCTATAGGAAACTGAGATGACTTTTAAGGAGTTGGTCTTCTAAATTGTGCTGAATAGAAATATTGGGACAAATATCGGCAACTTAATCCTGCATTGCAATGTAGCTGTGTCACAAAGACAGTCTGTTGAACTAGATTCAGCAAACCTTCCACTTGTTTACACTCCGTAACCAGAACAGATTAAAGTATTGGGATTATGATGGAACCTTTTCTGCTTTTGAAGTTAACTTAAAAAGAAGTTACTTTGCTTGAAGCCACTTGCCAAGCTTATATTCTTATAACATAGCATCTTCATGATCCCTCAAGTAAGGAAGTACTGATTTTTTTTTGGTGTCACTGGCTGGGTAGCATCTGTTGCCCATTCCTATTTGCCGTGAGGAGGTGGTGGTGAGCTACTTTTTTGAAACGCTGCAGTCCACATATTGTGGGTTGACCCACAATGTCGGGAGAGAGAAAATTCTAGGATATTGACTGCAAAGGAAAGATGATATATTTCCAAGTCAGGGTGGGGAGTGACTTGGAGGGGAATTTTCAGGTGGTGGTGTTCTCATGTATCTGGTGCCCTTGTCCTTCTAAATGGAAGTGGTCATGGGTTTGGAAGGTCGGTGCAAAGTTCAGCAGTATGTGGAAGCAACAAGAAACAACATAAAGATGCCAAACAAAAGCTATGATTCATGCAAAATGGGATTATGTATGGATGAGAGGTTAACCTCAGTATGTGGCATATGGAAGGTCAACAGGGAAAACTGGAAGACTGACATATGAACAAATGTCAAACCGGTGAGTAATAGTGGTAATATTTGCCGCTGTCTATTTATGTTTAAATTAATTCTATGTGGCTCACTTAAAAATTCGTGATGCCGCAGTGTCTGAAATTATGGGCTGTTATTGCTGGGCAGAATCTAGCACCACCCCTCAATACACCAAGCCTCTCTTGTGAATATGGTTTAAATTTTGTTTATTAGTGTCACAAGTAGGCTTACATTAACACTGCAATGAAGCTACTGTGATCATTTCCTATTCGCCAAGCTCCAGCGCCTGTCTGGGTACACTGAGGGAGAATTTAGCAAGGCCAATGCATGTCTTTCAGACTGCAAGAGAAAACTGGAGCATCTGAAGAAAATCCACACAGACTTGTGGAGAACATGCAAACTGTGCACAGACAGTGAACCAAACCAGGAATCGAACCCGGCTCCCTGCACTGAGGCATCAGTGCTAACTACTGTGCAATCATGCTACCCATATGGTAGCCTATTCATCAATATTAAAGGACAGTTCAATCAACTGATTTCGCTCAACTATGGTCAACATGCTTGCTTGAAACCTCCAGGTTCTCTCTCTCACTGCACTGACTGAGTCACCATATTCTGACCTTCTCCGATAGAGCGGTTACAATCTTGTCTCCTTCTCAGTCCTTCAAAGTTACTTTTGGTTTCTCCACTCATATTCCTCCATCATCTCTTGGCCTCATTTGACCTCCTCATCTTCTTTTGATTCCTGTTGTATCCCTGTATTTTTTCCAGTACTTGTTGTCTTAAGAAGTTCCTATCTTGTGCCAATCACTTAATTTTTCTCCACAATTTTTAGCTCTTTGTAAAGTCTAAATGTGGCTGTGATTTGGATATTATAATGGTATTTGAAGAGGCTCTCTTGCTGTATGCCTTGCATTCCTGGGTGGCAAACAAGAAAATACTAAGAAATCTTTGTCAGCCTGAGACCTGATCCTTTTATTCCTTTTGTTGTAACCATTCCAACTTTTCCTATTCTATCAGTTCACTATCACTAATTTCTTTTTTCAGTTTTTCTCTGAAAGCTCCATATCTGTTCATGAACACAGTCTTTCTACAGTCCCATTGTACTAAAACAGAGACTTGCTCATTACTTCCATTCATTCTTTCAACAACATTGTGTAGTAGTTATGTTATGTTCCACAATCCCCCTTTTCATTCCCCCCTTTCTTTCCCCCTTACCTTCCTCAGGCACTTAAAATCAAGCATCATGTCAACTAACCACTAACTCCTGATATCTCTCCCTCTTTGCTCTGATCTTTCCAGCTTTACTAATGTCCTGCTAAGGAGGTTTCATTTCTCAAGTGTTTCCCTTTATCTTGAAGGAACAGAGAGGGACTCTGTTAAGTTGCCATTGTGGATAGAATAATTGGGGAAACATTTTCCTGCGACACACAGAGATCCTGGCTAGAATTCTCCAACCTTGCCTGTGGCTGGGATTCTCTGATCCTGCTGCAGTGAGTGGAGATTTGGCTGGTAACAGTATCTGGGCATGAATGGCCAGAGAATCGCCTATCAATGATGATGCATACCCATGAATTGCCATCTTCTGAAAACATTTGGCTGCAGGTTCTGAGTAACAAAACAACAGTGCATCTCATCACATCTAATTGTAATGGTTCAGACATTGCTGACAAACTAATAATAAGTTTAACTGCGCTTGCTGTTATTCATATGCAAGTCATCCAACGTTCTGTGTAGAGGAATACCGATTAACAGCGAAAGGATTGAAAGCCTGAGCAATCAATTGCTGGTGATGAATTGTGTATGTTATTGGCACTTTGGTATCCATTAGTCACCTCCAGCAGATAACTGAGGCCAGGCACAACCAGTCTCCGACTGCTCCTATTTGGGCCACTAATGGAGTCCAAGTATCACTTCAAATGCTTTGTGACTGAGACCAAGACACATGGAACTTTGCCTGGCTGTACTTACGCTTTGCAAATATATATACTGTTCCCTTGTGAATATTGATAATGAATCTGCTTCCTGGATTTATATGCTCCGTCTTTGTTGACTTCTGTAAGAGATTTTTCCCTTCAATACTCTGAGTGGATATGCTGCAGCACTGTGTCTGGATGGCCAGAGAATGTCTCTCCCACTGGCTCCTGTTTTCTCATCTCTCAAATGGCCTTTGTTCCAGGGGAGGACAAAGAAAATGCTTCAAAGACACTCTGAAGCACTCTGAAATGTGGCAGTGTTGACATTAATGACTGGGACAGTTTTGCTACCAATCATTCAAAACGGTGACAACCTGTCCATCAAGCTGCACCATGCTTTAAGTCCAAATGGCTCAATGATGAGGCATTATGGTAGCAGGGTAGGAACAAATAGGAATTCTCCACTCTGAATCCTGCTATCTCATGGAATGTCCTGCTCCATGTGCTCAAAGATCTGCAGGGTGGGAATCAACCTGTTCAGTCATATGACAACCCACAGCTGGGCCTCATGATTCTAACTTCATCCTTAAATCAAGGGACAGACAGTGATGATGATGCTGCACTGCGCTTAGCACCTCGCAATTGATCTTCGCAATGCTTATCAGTAAATCAAGGCAAATGCAGATGCTTGAAGCATAAGTTGCAAATTTAAAAATTCTCCAGTGTGTGACTGTGGCCACCCTGTCAACATTCTTGTTTCCTTGACCAGAAACTGAAGTGGACCAGCCATATAAATAGTTTGGCTACAAGAGCAGGTCAGAGGCTAGGAACCCTGAGGCAAGTAACTCATCTCCTAACTCCCCAGAGCCTGCATCTACAAGGCATAATTCAAGAGTGTGATGGAATATTCTCCACTTGTCTGAAGCAAATGGAGAGCAAAGAAACTCAACACTTGGAGAAGCTCCAGGACAAAGCAGTTCACTTTATTGGCACCCTATCCACAAACATTCACTCCCTCCATTACTGACACACAATAGCAGCAGTATCATCTGCAGGAATTCACCAAGGCTTCTTAGGCAGCACTTTCTTAAGTCCATGACCATGGGCAGCAAACATATGGGAACACCATAACCTGAAAGTTCCTTTCCAAGCCACTCTCTATCCTGATTTGGAAATATATCAAAACCTTGGAACCTCTTCCTAACAGCATAGTGGGTTTTCCTAAACACATTGCCTGCAGTGGTTCAAGAAGGCAGCTCAACATCACCTTCTCAGGGACAATTGGGAATGGGTAATGAATACTGGCCTTGTCAGCAATACCCCCATCCCATGAATGAACCCAGAGCGGACCATGAGCTCAACAGCTCATTCATATATCTGAAGAAGGCAGTATAGTGATGCACTCTGTGAATCCTGCTGCAATTATCTAACCTAACTATCTGACCATAAAATTATATTAGTTATTTGATATCTGCAGCAGCCATAAGGAAGAAGAAGTGAAGGTGAAATCACACTGCATGCTGCTGTTTGTTGGCTGTTATTATTTGTTATCTGTCAGGGTCCAGTACATCAGCCTGGAAAAGGCAATGTTCTCTAACTTGCTTTAGCCGCATAGGCAACAAGGAATGGTTGAATCATTCACAGTCTGATGAGTTACTTGCAAAGCTAGCTGCTTCTTATTCAGTTTCCTTTCAAAGACTGAGCAAGGTGTATGGGCACACAAAGGTCTGCCCTATTAACAGGGCTTCAGTTAAAGAGTATGTGCGAATTGACTGACTGTCCTGTTGCAGTGTGTGCTTTCTGAGCGTAGTTTAGTGTCTAAGGAATACAGCCAGGTGCTGAATATTTGCGACTTTTCAAGGCTGCATTGGTTACGTGACTTGGTATAGTGGCCTAATTAATTATATCAACTGTAATCATTAACTTCTTATGAGCTGATGATGTATTTATTAATGAGCCAGACAATTTAAAACATCACTGACATTACATCTTGTATATTTGCTCCAAACAGCTTCCTGGGCTCATATTTCATCTTCATTAATTCATGATGTTGAATTTTAAGCACTTTGATTTGCATATTTATGAATATTAGCAATTTTCGCATGACTTTCCTCACTTTTTAATAAATGATTTAATACCCTCACTGGGAAAATGCTTCAGCAAAATTTAAATCACTTGTAATCTCTGCAGCATTGACATTGGCATTTTCTGTTTAAGAAAAACACTTAAATACAAAAACTGTCATTATATTCATATTCAAAGTAACATTTAATGAAAATTGAGATTCAAAGGGATTTCCCACTTGAAGGTCTCTTATTGTGAATAAAGCTGGCTCAATTGCATGAAGCATTTCACTACTGTCAGACTTTAACAATCTAATCTAATCATTGACTGCCAGTATATTTTTACAACACATCAATATTGCTGATATTTATTGTGCAGTGGTGAGCTATTCTCATGGTGTTGGCACTGTCTCCTGTACAATGTCACGCCCTGGACATGGTCCTTAGATAGACACTATCAAGTGCAAAGCAGGCTTCTCTTTGGGTTGGCAGAAGATGTATGAGGCTGTGGCCAACCTGTGACTCTGGTGCTCCCTACAATCATAGAAACATTGAGCACAGAGTTTGACCTATTAAACCTGGGTCAACTCTTTGAAAGAGCCATCCACTTAGTTCCACTACTGATCCCCTTAGTCTGCTTAACCCTTTCAGATTCTATGACAGAATCCTATGATAGAAAGAGCCATTTAGCCCATCAAGTCACAGACTGTCACACCCAGCATCTTACTTAGGCTCATCCCTCTGCCTTATCTCCGAAATTCTGTGCCATTTACCACGGCTAATCCCCCACATTTACACATTTTGGGACACTTAAGGACCAATCTACCTAACCTACCCATCTTTGTGCTTTGTGGGAGGAAACTGGAGCACCTGGAAGAAACCCATGCAGACACTGGGTGAATATGTAAACGCCATGCAATCACCCAAGGCCAGAACTGAACCTGGGACCCTGACACTGTAAGACAGCAGTGCCAACCACTGTGCCACCAAGCCGCCCACTTTATGTAATAATCTAATTCACTTTTGAGTCACCTCTGCTCCCTCCATTCTTTCAGGCAGTGGATTCTGGCAAAATAATTTGTGTAAGACAATCTCTCTCTCTGCTTCTACTGCTTGTTACTGACAGTAATAATGCTTTCTCAGCACAATCTCTCAGTCACTGCAACCTTATCAGGGGAAAAACTCATCAATGCTTTGCCAATTTAAAATTCCATGCAGTGGAAATCCATAAGAAGCATGAAAATATTTTGGAACTTTTGTAAGGGGAATGAATGGGAAAGAGCCTAAATATAGGAATGCTGTGCAAGGGAAAGTTGGAGTCTGTTACATTGGAATACTGTGCAAAGGGAATGAATGGAAAAGGGATCTATGTATAGGAATTCTGGACAAGGGGAAAGATTGGGTTCGGATTTGTTTCGTAGGAATTCTAGACGAGGGGAATGAAAGAGGAGTAGGACACACTGGACTGTGGTACAAAATGGATTAAAAAGTGGTGTTGGGTAAATGTCTGTGCCATACTCATGTGATCAAACCATAATCTATCAGCAAATCATTTCCAAATGGACCACTGACCAACTAGCAGAAATCAGAGAGCCATAGAGGTTTTCAGCAGGGAAATAGTCCCTTCAGCCCAACTTGTCCATGCCGCCCTTTTTTTAAATCCCGAAGCTAGTCCCAATTGCCCGCATTTGGCCCATATCCTTCTATACCCACCTTACCCATGTAACTGTCTAAATGCTTTTTAAAAAGACAAAATAGTATCTTTCTCTACTGCTATTCCTGACAGCTTGTTCCAGACACTGACCATCCTCTGTGTAAAAAGTTGCCCTTTTGGACACTTTTGTATCTCTCCCTTTTCACCTTAAATCTATGCCCTCTAGTTTTAGATTCCCCTATCTTTGGGAAAAGATATTGACGATCTAGCTGATCTCTGCCCCTCATTATTTTATAGACCTCTATAAGATCATCCCTTAATCTTCAACGCTCCAGAAATAAAAGTCCCAGCCTCTCCCTATAACTCAAAACCATAGAGTCCCAGTCGCATCCTAGTAAATCTTTTCTGCCCTCTTTCCTGTTTGATAATATCCTTTTTATAATAGGATGACCAAAATGTATTCAGTATTTCAAGTGTGGCCTTACCAGTGTCTTGCACAACTTCAACAAGACATCCCAACTCCTGTATTCAGTGTTCTGACCCATGAAACCAAGCATGCCGAATGCCTTCTTCACCAGTCTGTCCATCTGTGACTTCACTTTCAAGGAGCTATGAACATGTACCTTTAGCGTCTTTGTTCTGTAACTCTCCTCAACATCCAACCATTATCTGAGTAAGCCTGGTTCAACCTGCCAAAATGCATCACCTCGTATTTATATAAATTAAACTTCATCTGCTATTCATCAATCCACAGCCCAATTGATCAAGATCCAATTGCAATCTGAGATAAACTTCTTCACTGTCCATATGCCATCAGTTCTCGGTGTCATCTGGAAACTTGCTAACCATGCCTCCTACATTCTCATCCAAATCATTTATATCAATGACAAATAACAGTGGACCCAGCACTGATCCCTGAGGCACACTTCTAGTCACTGGCTTCCAGTTTGAAAAAATAATTGTCTACAGCAACCCGCAAGTTCCAAGTTTAATCTTTGGTTTGTTCTGAAGGCAGCAGTTGAAGGACTACCTAGGTCCCCTGTTGTCAGTTATTGGAAGATTTTAGCCAGGAATTTCATTACTGTGAAGTAGCTTCAACTGTAGAATAGGTTTCTGGTGTGTGAACAAAATGATCAGGCTTGAGACTGATGCAGGATTTGATGCAATAGTGTACCAAGGTTCTCACAAGAGGGGTGGTCATTTGACTGGGGTGGCAGAAGGCAATTGACACTGGTGCAGCAGAGGCCCATGAATCCAAACATTCCAGCAAGCTGGAGAGAAAACAGTGAAAATAATTGATGGATTGCTGCCACTTTAGAATGTGCTGGATTTCAGCAGAATGGGATAGAACAGAGAAACATAGAAAATAGAACCAGGAGTAGGACATTCAGCCCTACGAACCTGCTCTGCCATTCAACATGATCATGGCTGATCCTCAATTTCAGCACCATACTCCAGTGCTCTCCCCCTACTCCTTGGCACCAAGTCTAGGAATCTATCTGTTTCCTTAACATATAAAACAGTAGAGCAGGGTATAAACTCGTCGGCCTTAATGTTGTGCCAAGCTATGTCCAAACCCAAGATGAAGCGATCCCAAAGTTCCTAAAGTGTCTGACTCCACTATCACAACAAGCAGTGCACTCCACACCCCAACCACTCTGAGTAAAAAAACCTATTTCGGACATCCCTCCTATATCTCCCACCATGAATCTTATAGTCATGTCCCCTGGTAACAGCTACATCCACCCAAGAAAATAGTCTCAGAACGTCCACTCTATCTACCCCCTTCATCATTTTGAAAACTTCTATTAAGTCGCCTCTCATTCTCCTCTGCTCTAAAGAGAAAAATCCTAGCTCCTTCAACCTTTCCTTATAAGACATACCCTCCAAACCAGGCAGCATCCTGGTAAATCTCCACTGCACTCTCTCCAATGCTCTCACATCCTTCTTATAGTGAGGTGACCAGAACTGTACACAATATTCCAAACGTGGTCTCACCAAGGTCCTATGTCGTTGCAGCATATTCCCATAGCTCTTAAACTCAAACTCCCTGTTAATAGTCGCTAACACACTATAGGCCTTCTTCACAGTTCTATCCCTTGAGTGGCAACCTTCAGAGATCCGTGGATATGAACCCCAAGATCTCTCTGTTTTTCCATATTCCTCAGAACCCTGCCGTTGACCCTGTAATTCACATTCAAGTTTATTCTACCAAAATGAATCACCTCACACTTATCAGAGTTAAACTTCATCTGCCGCTTTTCAGCACAGTTCTGCATCCTATCAATGTCTCTTTGCTGCCTACAAGAGCCTTCCACCTCATCCAATATTCCACCAATTTTAGTGTCATCAGCAAATTTTCTAACCCATCCTTCAGCCCCTTCTTCCAAGTCATTGATAAAAATTACGAATAGCAGAGAACCCAGCATTAATCCTGTGGTACACCACTGGTAACTGGCCTCCAGTCTGAAAATTTTCCCTTCATCACCACCCTCTGTCTTTATGAGATAGTTAGTTACTTATTCAATTGGCCACATTTCGTTCTATCCCACACCTCCTTACAGTGGGGAACCTCATCAAATGCTTTATTGAAATCCATGTATATAACATCAACTGCTCTACCTTAATCTGCACACTTAGTTACTCCTCAAAGAATTCAATCAAATTTGTGATGCAAGAGTTACCCTTCACGAATCCATGTTGACTATCCTGGATTAAGCTGCATCTTTCCAAATGGTCATAAATCGTATTCCTCAGGACCTTTTCCATTAACTTACCAACCACCAAAATAAGACTAACTGCCTATAATTAGGTCATTCCTATTTCCTTTCTTGAAGAGAGGAACAACATTTGCCACTCTTCAGTCCTCTGGTACAATCCCATGTACAATGATGACCAAAGGTCAAAGCTAAAAGCTCCGCAATCTCATCCTTAGCCTCTCAAAGTATCCTAGGATGTATCCCTTCTTGGCCCAGGGGACTTATTGACCCTCAGGTTTTTCAAAATTGCTAATAAATCTTTCCTCAGAACATCTACTTCATCCTATCAGCCTGTATCACAGACTCATCCTCAAAAACATGGTCCCTCTCCTTAGTGAACACTGAAAAGTATTCAATCAACGCCTCACCCATCTGTTCTGACTCCATGCACAAGTTCCCACGACTATCCTTGACTGGCCCTAACCTCACCCTGGTCATTCTTTTATTTCTCACATAAGAATAAAGTAGTCCTTGATCCAACCTGCCAAGGACTACTTATGCCTTCTCCTAAGCGCTTTTTTTTTAACTCGTTCCTTGCTTCCTTGTAACCCTCAAGCAACCCAACTGAACCTTGTTTTCTCTTCCTTACATATGCTTCCTTTTTCCTCTTGACAAGACATTGAGCCTTCTTTGTGAACCATGGTTCCCTCGCTTGGCATTTCCGCCCTGCCTGAAAGGGACAAGCTGCACTTTTCATTTGTGCCTTTACCTGACAGTTTCTGTTCCCATTTTATGCTCCCTAATTCTTACCTAATCACATTATAATTACCCCTGCCCAATTATAAACCTTACCCTGCCGTGTGATCTGACCCCTCTCCATTGCAATAATGAAAGACAGCGAGCTGTGGTCACCATCACCAAAGTGCCCTCCCACAAACAAATCTAACATTTGGCTTGATTCGTTACCCAGTATCAATTCCAATGTGGCCCTATCTCTTGTCGGCTTATTCATACATATTCTGTCAGGGAAACCTCCTGCACACACTGTACAAAAAGTGCCCCATCTGAACTATTTGACCTATAAAGGTTCCAATCAATATTTAAAAATTAAAGTCACCCATGATAGCTACCTTGTGACCTCCATACCTATCCAGAATCTGCTTTGCCATTTCCTCTTCCATATCTCTATTACTATTTGGGGGCCTATAGAAAACTCCTAACAACGTGACCACTCCTTTCCTATTTTTAACTTTAGTACATATTACCTCAGTAGGCAGATCCCCCTCGAAGTGCCTTTCAGCAGCTGTTAAACTATCCTTGATTAAAAATGCTACTCCTCCACTTCTTTTACCACCTTCCCTACTCTTACTGAAACATCTATACCTAGGAACTGCCAACAACCATTCCTGTCTCTGTTCCAACCATGTCTTCATAATGGCCCACAACATTGTAGTTTCCTTTTTAAGTATATTTAGTGATTTAGCCCCAACAACCTCCTGTGGTAGAGAATTCCACAGGATCACCACCTTCTGAGTGAGAAATTTCTCCCCATTGCAATCCAAAATGGCAGGTATCACTTAGAAAGAAATAATTGATTTGAGGCACAATCATGGGCACCCAGTTGAAAGCAGACACTTGTATCAGTTGTTGATTCAGTTCCTGCATGAAATCTTTTCAATGACATTACTCAGCATAAAAAAAATTGAAATAAATCTTAGCAAATTCAGAGTATAATGATGCAAATGAAGTTATTCTTCTTCTGGGCAAATTCAGATGATCTTTTCTAATGAGTGAATATCATGCTGGAAATCCTCATCATTTTCTAAAATGGTTATTGTGGGCTCCGTGCAATACACAATGAGCTGAATGTTGATATTTTTTGTCTGGATCACAACACTTGTCCCCACTCATAATATATGATCCTTCTTACAATCTCCATACTCACATGATTTGTCCAACAGATAATACGATTCACCTGACAATCTACCTGAGGAGTGACTATTCACATCATCAAAGATCAGGTACCCTCTGGTGTTGGTATTAAGTACCATTTAGATGGAAAACTCCTTAACCTCAGTCATCTCCACACCAAAATTAAACTGACCACTACAAACACACTAGATCTACAGTTTGTACTTGATCTCTACCCACCCTCCATTAAGTCATTCTCAATCTGTTTGATTCTGTACAGAATAAACTTGGCCGATCCCTGAATGTTCATAGAATCCCTACAGTGCAGAAGAGGCTATTCAGCCCATCAAGTCTACACTGATTCTCTCGTTCCATTTCCTCTCCCCTGCCTTATCCCTGTAGTCCCACACAATCTAATCCCTCATCTAATCCCCCTAATCTACTTAGTTTCTTTGGAAACTAAGGGGCAATTGAGCATGGCCAATCCACCTAACCTGCAATCTTTGGACTGTAGGAGGAAACTGGGCCACCCAGAGGAAACCCATGCAGACAGGGGGAGAATGTGCAAACTCCACACATTCACCTCAGGTCGGAATTGAACCTGGGTCCCTGGTGCTGTGAGGCAGCAGCGCTAACCACTGTGCCACCATGCCATCCCTTGTTGCTAAAAAAAAAAGCTCATATCGACCAACACAAAGTTAAGCAAATATTCCATGTTTAATAAACATTAGAGGAGGCACTCTGGAATATATCGAACATTTCTCATAACTTGGGAGCCATCTTTCTCAAAAGACCTATTGATGAGGAAATCCAGCACCAGATCAGGAGAGCCTGCTCAGCCTTCCCCACACTAGCAATGACGACAAGAACCTCTACTAGTCAACAAAAGTTCTCGTGAACAGAGCAGCTTTCGTTGCGGCATTCCTGGATTGCAGTGTATCAACTACACGTAACAGCACTCAAAAATCTTCATCAACAGTGCCTCTGTTCTTCAAATTTAATGGGAAGATTGTTGAACACACTCTAACTTCTTGAAACCAGCTCCCTGAGCATTCAGGCAAAGCCTCTGCAATGCAAGACACTGTCCAGAAGCTCAGTAGTCCTCTTCCCTGCCAGATCGTATTTTCACAAAATCAAAGAATCCCTACAGCGCAGGAGTGGCCATTCAGCCCATCAAGGCTGTACCAACAACAATCCCACCCAAACCCTATCTTCATAACCTCATGCATTTACTCTGTTAATCCCCCGATACTAAAGAGCAATTTAGCATAGCCAATCAATCTAGTCTGCACAACTTCAGATTGCGAAAGGATACCAGAGCACCTGGAGGAAACCCACAAAGTTATGGGGAAAATATGCAAACTCCACACAGACAATCACCCAAGGCTGGAATTGAACCCAGATTCCTAGTGTTGTGAGGAAACAATATTAACTATTATGCCACCATGCTGCCTGTTTCCTTACACTCAAATGGCCTACGTTCCAAAGCAGGTAAAAAAAATGCTTCACAGGAACTCTGAAACTTGCAAAATCTGGAGCGTGGTAGCATTGACATCAATGATTGCAGGAACTTGTTACTAATTGCTCAAAATGGACAACTCGAACATGGATCTGCATCACACTTTGAGTCACAATATCTTAATGATACGGTAAAACACTGGCAGAGATGGAAAGAAAAATAAAAGTACCCTGCACGTCAAATCTTAATATCTCATGGGCCATTCTGCCCCATGTGATCAAAGAACTGTGCTTGAGAATCAGCCTGTTCAATCACATGAACACCCATGATAGAAACTGGTGACCCTGAGTAGACATTATCCTTAAATAGAGGACAACCAACAATGACTCTGCTCGCATTACATGTCCAGCACAGAATGTTTATCTTGCTTACCAATGATACAGGGTTCTGCTCCATTGCTCTAAATGATTGGACTCTCTGATCTAATCTAATACTGCAGTGGAGTGCTGAAGCAGAACTGTCTTTCTTCTGCTGTGCAATTAAACTGAGCCCCTGCTATCTATTCATGTGGAGTAGGTCAATTTTAATGATCCCAAGGCTCTATTCAAAGAAGAACAGGAAGAATTCCCCTTGTTTCTCGCAAATATTTCTTCATCAAATCTATGAGAAATGGTTTAACTCGTCATTCATCTTGCTGCTGTTTGGGGGCATATTGCTGTGTGAAAAATGGTTGCCACGTTGGCCTATGTGACAAGTCATTGAATTTTGAGATGATTTGTTATGTGCCGTAATGCATTTCTGAATGAAAGAGTTTCCTGCAGCAACATATGAGAGATGTCAGATTGTTCTCCTCCTGAAAACAGCTAATTACCAAAAAATGTTTGACTTTTTCTGTGAAGTTTACACTTGTAGAAATATCTCTTGATGCCAATGGAGCAGATAGGGAAGTTTGTTCTGTAGTTGGATACAGTCAAGAACATGCTTTTCTACTGATATTTTGGGCTGATTTAATACAGTCAATTGTCACAGGAAAGACCCCAGGTCACCACAAAGGGAGATGGCCATGGTTGTTACAGGTCAACACGTCAGTCTTAAGATATCACTGCAGGAGTTCCTCAGGATAGTGTCCTAGGCCCAACCATCTTCAGCTGCTTTATCAATGGTCTTCGTTCCATCATTAGATCGGAAGTGGGGATGTTCACTGATGACTGCACAATGTTCAGTACCATTTACGACACCTCAAATGTTAAAGCAGTCCATCTCCAAATGTAGCAATATCCAGGTTTGATAAGTGGCAAGTAACGTTCATGCCATTTTATTACCAGGCGATAGAGAGAAGAAGGTTACGCGGTGACCTAATTGAGGCGTATAAGATGATCAAAGGACTAGATAGGGTGGATAGTGAGAGCCTTTTTCCTCGGATGGGGATGACCAACACGAGGGGACATAACTTTAAATTAAGAGGTGGTAGTTATAGGACGGATGTCAGAGGCAGGTTCTTTACACAGAGGGTGGTGAGGGCGTGGAATGCCCTGCCTGCAGCAGTTGTGGACTCGCCTACTTTGGGGGCATTCAAATGGTCGGTGGATAGGCATATGGATAATATTGGAATAGTTTAGGTTAGAGGGTCCACTGGCCGGCGCAACATCGAGGGCCGAAGGGCCTGTACTGCGCTGTAATGTTCTATGTTCTTTGTTCTATATCTTTAACAAGAGAGAATCTAACTACCAGCCCTTGACATATTACATTACCATTGCGAAATCCCCCACTATCAACATCCTGGGTGTCAACATTCACCAGAAACCAAACTGGATCAGTTATATAAATACTGTGGCTACAAGAGCAAGTCAGATGCTAGGAACCTTGGGGAGACTATCTCACCTCCTGACTCCCCAAAGCCTGTTCACCATCTACAAGGCACAAGACAGGAGTGTGATGGAACACTCTCCACTTGTTTGGATGAGTGCAACTCCAACAACACTCAGGAAACTCCACACATTCCAGGACAAAACACCCCAACCACTTACTTAAACATTCATGCCCTCCACCACCAACACAGTGGTAGCAGTGTGCAGATACCCTACAGCAACTCACCAAGGCTCCTTTATCAGCGAAACCTATGTCCTCTACCACCTAGAAGAACAAGGGCAGCAGATTTGTTTATATAAGCTCTCTTCTTGTGCATGAACACACATTGGTTGTGATTTTCCAGCCCCCCTGCCCTCCCCCCCGCTAACAGCATGATTTCTGATGCTGGAGGTCACCAATGGGATTTTCCAGTCCCACCAATGTCTATCACATTTTGTGTATCTCACAATATTGGAACCTATTGGAGGAGGTTACCTTTGATGGAACCAGGGGATTTTGCCAGCAAGATGGGCTGGAAAATCCCGCAAGTCATATATGAGTACAGGCCGTGCATTCGAACATTTTGTACACAAATACACTCCATGTATATCCATACAGGCTATGTATATGAATACATATAACACATAGGAACTCTGCAATTGTAAATCTAGAATGAATCAGCCTTGTCTCTTGCCTTGAAGTCAGAAATATCATAGATTCAAGCTGCCTTCAATAGATGGGCAATCAAGGTTGACACTTCAACCAAGGTGTGACATTGCAGCAGTGCTGCACTAATGAAGCTACTATCTTTTGGATGAAGTATTGAGCCCAGTTCCTGTCTACCTTCTCAGGATGTAAAAGAAATTCCCATAGATCTTTTGAAAGAGCAGAGCAACTCTCCCAATATCTCTCATCACTGAACCAGGTTCCACAGTTATTTGTCTCACTGGTGTTTGTGTTATGTTGCCATGGATCTTAACCTTGTTCGATAACGGTACACAATAGCTGGATTTCAAAAATGCTTTATTTGCTATGTAGCATTTCGGGACACTTCAAGTGAGTACGTCCAAGGTGTGTATAGTCTTTGATTATGCTGGCTGCTTTTCTGAGGCAGCGGGAAGTGTAGACAGTGTCAATGGATGAGAGACTGGTTTAAGTGATGGACTGGACTTCATTCACGATCCTTTGTAGTTCATTGCGGTCTTGGACAGAGCAGAAGCCATAACAAGTTGTGATACAACTGGAAAGAATGCTTTCTATACTACATATTATAAAAGTTGGTGAGAGTTGTAGCAGTCATGCCAAATTTCCTTAGCCTCCTGAGAAAGTAGAGACGTTGGTGGGCTTGTGAAAGATACTAGCTACATCAATGCAATTTACTTGCTCTGCTTAATATAAATGCACTTTCTTTTGGTAATCTGCAATTAAGCAGTACGATGGAAAATAAAAAATGTTTGCATTGCAATTGCTTCCGTGCTCTGTAAATAATCAATAGCTTATAGCGTTTGATAATAGAGCAGTTACATCTCCTACATTGACGCCAGCCAAAACCAATTAAACCATTTGCAACTTTACAATTGCCAGCAGAGGTAAACATTTCTTTCAGTTTGTTTATGGTGACCCTATTTTCTTGAAAGCTGTGTGACAATTTCCTACAGATAGTACAAAGTGGGATTTCCTCAGTCCCTATTAGTGGTGACCCGACTAATGGGTGAGAAAATGCACTTCAGTAGTAATTCAGTGAAAACATAAACGTTCAATAAAATAAAGCAACTTGTTGCATGATGCTTAGAAAAATGCTTAAAGTTATACACAACAGCTGGTGTTTGATTTCTTTTCTTTTTGTTTTTATCACCAAATATTAACACATGAATCATCTTGAGATTTCACAAAGCTTTCACGAACCCGTTTTACTTTGGAAGAACCACTTGCAGCAGTGGTACAAACAAAAGTCAACTATTGCTTTTCCACTGTGTCTTGTTCTCCTTGTGTACACATTTACTTTTTCAATATAAGGTAAACAAGAAAACATTGCCACACTGGGAATTATGTCAAAAGTGAGCTGTATCCGTTTTCCAAGACTCGTACCCGTGACCAGGTAGTGGAAACTTCCATCACATCATGAGTGGCATTTCCAAGTAAGTTTCTGAGTCCCACTATGGTATTTAATATCAGGGAGTTCAGTGTTGTGTCATTTCAGTTATACAGCACACATTTGGAAATATTTAACCCTCTAACAGCTCATATTTGGTTCACTCCATTAAAACACAAAGGATGGGAATTTTAACTTCAAGGGATCAATGAGTTTGGGAGCAAGTGGTTGTTAAAAGTGCGGAAGTTGACAGCACATTTGGAATCAGTTCCAATGCTTCAGTATTTTGCTGTAGAGTGTTCAGCTTCACATAGGGACCCACCCACTATCAGCCTCCACCTGTTCCCGAGAGCCATTAAATTCCCCCAAAGTTTACAGGGAAGATCTTTAACCATGCGGTTCTTCACAATGGGTGACAGGAAGTCAACAGTCTGTTTAACAATTGCCTCATTTTAATTTCCAATTGACTTCAATGTGAAGCAGGCTGTCAACTCTTTTTATATAATTTTAACTTACCCTAAATCCATCAATAATGAAATTAGGCCAATTATCACTCCCTATTTTATTGTCAAATGAGGTTGAAGGTCTACTGCTACACTCCTGCAGTAGATGCTTGACGCAGGGTATGAGTATCTGTGAAGTGATCCAGTCAAATCTTAATGTACATTTCAAACAGAAATGTGTGCAACTTTAAGAGAAATCTTTGCCTTCCTGCATTGCATTGACGGGTAAGCATTTTGCCACATCATGCTGCCTATTACCTGGCATTTAATAATGCCGATACTGGGAAAGGAAAGGTATTCAATGATACACACCTGTCAGCTTTGGCAGATATTTTCAACCAGTAATTTTGGAGAAATTCTCATTTCCTCTACAGTGACAGGTGAGAAAGTCATTTTTTTTCTTCAATGTCATCTTTTTGTCCAAATTGATCTTTTTCAAATCATGTCAGCCTGTGTAACCGAATTCTTTCCTCAGGATGAGCCTTGAAAGTTTCTTTTCACGGCAAATCACAAATTTTTAAAAGTGTGGAGATGTGTCTGTATGAACATATACATGTAGCAAGATTAGGATTGGCAATCACTACCAAATCCATTCAAACCGTCTCAGTCACAAAGCAACGAAGCTCCCAGGAATAGGAAGAGAAAGCAGTTCAAATATTATCAACTGAAAGAACCAAAATACCACAGCATTCTCTGTTTGTTTCAAATTCATCAACATCATATATAACATTTTTTATTTTGTTTTTAACATCCTTCCCTCCATTTTATTTATTACCATAAAACAATAATCAGAAGGTGAGTATTTTGAATCATTGAATCCCTACAGTGTAGAAGAAGCCAATCAGCCCATTGAGTCTGCACCAGCCAACCCCAGTGAGAGTCAGTGTGTGTGGAACTGTACCCCAGTGAGAGTCAGTGTGTGTGGAACTGTACCCCAGTGAGAGTCAGTGTGTGTGGAACTGTATCCCAGTGAGAGTCAGTGTGTGTGGAACTGTATCCCAGTGAGAGTCAGTGTGTGTGGAACTGTATCCCAGTGAGAGTCAGTGTGTGTGGAACTGTATCCCAGTGAGAGTCAGTGTGTGTGGAACTGTATCCCAGTGAGAGTCAGTGTGTGTGGAACTGTATCCCAGTGAGAGTCAGTGTGTGTGGAACTGTATCCCAGTGAGAGTCAGTGTGTGTGGAACTGTATCCCAGTGAGAGTCAGTGTGTGTGGAACTGTATCCCAGTGAGAGTCAGTGTGTGTGGAACTGTATCCCAGTGAGAGTCAGTGTGTGTGGAACTGTATCCCAGTGAGAGTCAGTGTGTGTGGAACTGTATCCCAGTGAGAGTCAGTGTGTGTGGAACTGTATCCCAGTGAGAGTCAGTGTGTGTGGAACTGTATCCCAGTGAGAGTCAGTGTGTGTGGAACTGTATCCCAGTGAGAGTCAGTGTGTGTGAACTGTATCCCAGTGAGAGTCAGTGTGTGTGGAACTGTATCCCAGTGGAGTCAGTGTGTGTGGAACTGTATCCCAGTGAGAGTCAGTGTGTGTGGAACTGTATCCCAGTGAAAATCAGTGTGTGTGGAACTGTACCCCAGTGAGAGTCAGTTTGTTTAGAACCCATATCCCAGTGAGAGTCAGTGTGTGTGAAATTGTACCCCAGTGAGAGTCAGTATATTTGGAACTGTATCCCAGTAAGAGTCAGCGTGTGTGGAACCCGTACCACAGTAAGAGTCAGCATGTGGAATCTGTACCCAGTGAGAATCAGTTTGTGTGGAGCTGTACTCCAGTGAGAGTCGTGTGCGTGTGTATGGAACCCATCTCTCAGTGAGTCAGTGAGGGCAATTTGTGGGGTGGGGAGGTTTAGTCGAAGAAGTTTGCAGTTTGGCCACAGGCACCATCTCTTAATCTGCTGCTAAAGAAGGACAATCATTAAAAAGATAATGCAACATGTTCCACTTGTCGTCCTATGGGGACTATCAGCCTCTGAGACCAAAGGCTAGGTTGGACAATGGTGGAAGAGAGGGGCTTTGAACCTCTAGTTTTCTCTTCTTTTAAGACTTGAGGGAGCATGATTTCCATTATGCATCCTTTTTTGATCACAATAGAGTGAATCCTGTTGTGTTTCCTATTCACCCTCCTTGTTCTGTGGATGGGGTACAGCTTGTTAACTGACACATGACCAACCAGCCAATATCAATCGGTTCCGCTATCAATATTGTCCATTAGGTAATATTACAATAGCCACAGTGTTAAGAACAACTTGATGTGAGTGTGGATAGAGCTGACCTCATCAGACACCCTTTTCCCAAATGGAAGACCACATATACAATGTTATCCCAACTCACTGAGCAGAAAGACCATGTGTTTTTTCATCCTGCGCTTTATGGCTTTTGATTGACTTCAATGGATGGAATATAAACCAGCCTTACTCGCAATCCCATCAGTTTCTAAATAAGTAAGCTAAGTTAGAATTGCTCCAATCACCTTCCCCCCACCCCTTCAGTCTCTCCCACTCTGCACCAGCTAGAAAAGAACAGTATTTCTGGTAAGAGAGTGGAGTTGCTTCTGCTACATGCAAAACTATTGCATTTGTATCAGCAGATAGTCTGCATATTCTTAACTGGGTATTACCAGCTTGGCAATGCTAAGCCCCGGCACTGTTCAAGAGGCAAAGCACCAATGACCAAGGGCCTAATGGGGACGGTGCCTAATGAAGGCAGGGACTATAGGGGAGAGATGATTGGACACATCCGGTAGACGACGGCGGGGTGGGGGTGGAGGATGGGGGAAGGAGGGGACAAGGACGGTGATCAGGCTCTGGGGGGATTGGTGCAGCAGCAATGCAGGGTTGCGGAGCTGGCCAGCGATGTGGATGCCTACAGTGCTGACAAATCGGTGCATGTGTAATGGCCCACTGGGGCAGCATGGTAGCACAGTGGTTAGCACGGCTGCTTCACAGCTCTAGGGACCTGGGTTCAATTCCTGGCTTGGGTCACTGTCTGTGTGAAGTTTGCACATTCTCCTCGTATCTGCGTGGGTTTCCTCTGTGTGATCCAATTTCCTTCCACAGTCCAAAGATGTGTGGGTTAGGTTGATCGGCCATGCTAAAAATTGCCCTTAGTGTCCTAGATGTATGTTCGAGGGATTAGTGGGTAAATATGTAAGGATGTGGGAGTGGGGCCTCGGTGGTTTTGAGCAGTCTCAATGGGCTGAATGGCGTGTTTCTGTACTGCAGGATTTCTAGATCCCATCCCTGATTTTAACATCAGTGCACTCTGCAGTGCACAGAATGTGGGGGATTCAGTTTGAAAATCCTGCTTAAAAAAAAAGCAACTGGATTTATTGAAGCTTCTACACAAATTCAACACTTAAAATTTTTGTGGGAGAATCCCATCCCATATTTTGTTCCACCTCACTATTTCCTGCAGTTCAAAAAGAGAAACATTTGGAGCGATTCTCCCATAAGTACTGAATTGGCGGAAAAACTGTTCGAGCTTGTGACAGTTCTGACAGTTCATTTCTCACCTCAATCTCTGCACTCTGTGGCTGACAAGGTCCCGGTTGTGAATCTCATTAAAAACCCAGGGCGGGCAGAGCCTATTTGGACCAGAGTTCTAACAGTTCTGGAACTCTGCCCATGTACAGTGGCCCCAAACTGTCAACCTCCTATTTGCTGGCCAGTCTGATCGCTGGCCTTCACAAGATCCCCAGTCTCCCCCATGGCGTGATTGCAGCCTGTATAATTCCTGCACCAGCCCTGAACGCCCTGTCCTGACACCCAGGCCCCACGTCCCAGCAATGGCAATCCCCCTCCATCCCCTCACCCCAGCAGACCACTCTCAGCTGACCTCCCCTTGAGGTAGGACTCCCCGCTCCCCCGCCCCCACTCTAGCAAACCACCAACCCCTTTTCCAGCCCGCCCCAATCACTAGCCTCCCTGCATCCCAGACTGATCCCAATGCAGAATGGCAGTGGGATTCCCCTCCTCACCAATCGTACCCACATAGACCCTGCCCCCTTGGCACTGCCTAAAGCCCAGTGGGTGCTAAGGTGCCTCTGGGTATGAGCACTTTGCCCCCCCACCCCCGAGAGTCCCAATTTCCCTGCATCGTTCTGGCAGGGAGTTAATCTGAATCCTGCCAGAATAAGGTATCCTGGCAAGGTGGGAGATTTAATCAGGCCTTGAAAGTCCCTGATAATTAACTAATCTGAACATTTAAAATAAATTTTAAAAAAATTTAAATTATTTACCTATCTTCCCACTAGTTTCCAGTATGGTCTGGCTGGCAACTGCGTGGTGGCTCTGGGAGATGCGCATCCATTTCCTGCACATGCGCAAATCCCCGTTCAAGGCTGCAGATGTGTGTTTCCTGGCCAGATCTGCCAGAAAAGTGGTGGACAGGGTGGGAGAATCATAGCTATGATTTCAAATCAATTAACTTAGACCACATTAACATTTATGGAATGTATGTTTCCACATAACAGATTCTCTTTGTGTTACAAAAATGTCACACAAAATCTTGCTGTTGGCACATTTGACTCCAGTCACTGTGAATGAACAGTGTAGTTAGAAGGTGCAGAAGGTTTCTATGTTATATTTAGAGAACCTATTGTTTCCAGGGTCATATTGTTACTTAAGGTAAGAATTCTGCTGTCATATATGTGTGGAATGTTTAATGATCTCTTTTTAAAGTGAAGAATGTTTTGCTTGTATTCAGACGGGTAAGTGTTTCTCCTGCTCTTTGTATCTGCTCCATTTTTGAGAGCTTCGTCTACATTTTGCCAGCTTCCTGCAGGCTGACCTCATTTTTTCTGCCTCGGCTTTGTATGGGAGATTTTGGCATAAATCCAATACGTTATCTAACCCCTACTTGACCTGTATATGCATGGAATGAATCAGCAATAGAAAGCCATGCAATTTTTGAATAAAGGACTTTAGAAAGGAAAACGCAAATACTAAGAATCTGAACCAATGTACAAACCGCAAAGCTGGCTTGGTGAGTAAATAAAGAAAGATAAGTCATTTGATAGGACAGAATGCTGAAAATGTTGAAGCTTTTTTGTCTTGCACTCATCAGGGCATTTCACAACAATGCAAAGAGTTGGGAAATCATGTTGAGCCTATGTTGAGTACTAGGGTTAGGAAATCATATTACAGTTATATAAAATCTTGGTTAGGCCGCATTTGGACTATTGCATTCAGTTCTGGTCACCACTTTATCAAAAGGATGTGAAAACTTTGGAGAGAATGCAAAGAAGGTTCACCAGGATGTTGCCTGGTCTCGAGGGTGTTATTCTGAGGAGAGTTTGAATAAACTAGCATTGTTTTCACTAGAAAGACGGAGACTGACTAGAGACCTGATAGAGATCTACTAAATTATGAGAAGCATAGACAGGGTGGGTTATCAGAGTCTTTTAGCTCGGATGGAAGTGTCAATTACAAGACGGCACAGGTTCAAGGTGAGAGAGGAAAAGTTTAAGGGCGATGTAGAGGAGAAGTTTTTCACACAGACAGTGGTGGGTGCCTGGAATGCACTGCTGGAGGAAGTGGTGAAAGCAGACACATGAGCAACATTTAAGAGGCATTTGGGATGGGTACATGAATAGGGAAGGAATAGAAGGATAAGGACCCAGTAAAGGCAGAAATTTTTTCTATAGTTTAGTTAGGACATGGTGATTGGCATAGGCTTGGAGGGCCAAAGGATCTGTTCCTATGCTGCACTTTTCTTTGTTTTTTTGTTCTAAACCAATGAGAAACAACAAATTCATACTGTATGAGAAAAGAGTACTAATTGGTTGGCACGTGGACTCTGATTGGGAGAGGTGTTGCCAGGGAATATACTATTTCCCATTCGGATTTTTGTCTCCCTTGGATTTGCGTTCTTGCAAAATGTCTTGGTGAGGGAAGGACAAAAAGCTTTGACAAAAAATGTCTCCAAGATATCGTGGACACGACACTTCTTCCAAACTGGTATGGGAAATCGTTTGTGGGATTGCCTTATGTCCAGCTCCACAACTAGGTACATTTATTTTTAATGGAGTCTTCAGCTTTGGACCAGGGTGGGGTGGGGTTGCCAATGCTTAGTTGATGTATTCCTGGAGGCTTTATCATATGACCTCCAATATTTTCATCATTTGGTCGCCCAACATTTCCATTGCTATGGTGTCCGACCCTTGCCAAGAATAAAGCCAATCCCTGATTGGATGATTCTTAGCTGTCAGCTAATCAGTTAAAATTTTCCATCTCCAATAATTTGATTACTTATAAATGTAAATGCTCAAAGGAAGCAAAAAAAAATACTATTTCTTAAACTGCTCTCTTATTTTTTCTCCCACGTTTGCTCGCAGCAATTTCCTGTGAATTAATCTTTAATTCCTGGATACTCGAGGGCAATTCTGAAGGGTTGGCAGCACTAAACAAAGAGGTAGCAAGGAGTGTGCACCTTAACATCCTGTCTTCATCAATAATAGTATTGGAGCCTGGAGTGTTGCAGGGCTAGGAAATTTGACATATTTTAATAATATTTATTTTGCATCGACTTTGCCCAGGATAGTAAATCATATAATCCCTGCAGTGTAGAACGAGGCCATTCAGCCCATCAAAATTGCACCAACTCTCCAACAAAGCACCTTTCTCAGGCTTCCCTGCCCATTCTGTATAATTCTGCCCCATTAATTCCCCTGACCTATACACCTTTGGAAACTAAAGGGCAACTTCACATTGCCAATCTACATAACTATGTGGAGTGTTGGAATATGGAAGGAAACCAGATTATTCAGAGGAAACCAATGTACACAGGGGGAGAATGTACAAATTCCGCACAGACAGTCCACCCAAGGCTGGAATTGAACCTGATTCCCTGTTCTCTTGTCCTCTCAAGAAAACAGTCTTCGTTATTAACTTGTTTGCCTCATAATCATAACTTATTATCATAAGTCTACTGTAACAAAAACAGCCTTTTAATCCAGCATCAAATAAGGAAACTTTCTGTGTTTTGTTTTACATTGACATCTTTACTTGGACCATGGATGTAGGAGTCCAGTTATCTACAAATACAGGTTCTGGGCTCTGTGGTTGGTGCGCAATGCAGAAGCCACGTTCTAGACAACTTTAAATCATTGGTTTTCTAAGGGATGATGGACATTTGAGATGTGGACCCTATGACCATTTTTTTATTTTTTTGTGGGACCTGGGGGTCATTGGAAAGGCCAGCATTTTGTGCCCAACCCTTACTGCCCTGGAACTGAATATGACGTTTCACAGGGTCAGTTAAGAGTCAACCACATTGCTATGGGTTCAAGGTTACATGTAGGCCAGATTGGGTAAAGATGGCGGATTTTGGACATCAGTGATGATCAATGCGTGTTGTCATGGTCACCATCACTGAGACCAGCTTTCAAGATTTATTCACTGAATTCAAATTCCATTAGCTGCCATGATGGGATTTGAACCCCATGTCTCCAAAGCTTGGGTCTCTGGATTACCACACCTGCGACATTACCACCATCTCATCATCTCTCCATTCTTTGGGAAAATATGCAAACAGGTATGTTACATCCTGGGAGATTGAACTGTGAAGAGGGTATCGTTCCAAATGGAATTCTGCTGGATATATTATTTAAAATCATTAACAGGTTTGTCAGAACTGGGCATGATGAGCTATGCCATCAACAAATAGCCTATATCAGGGGCTAGTTTCATATCTAACACAGGATGAATTATGAGAGCAGTTTGCATTGTGTCTGGAGTGTGGAAGATTATGGGGCGATCTCAATGAGGTGTTTAAGGTAATACGGTAGTAAGAAATAAGACATTTCCTATGATGTTGGAATGCAGAAGAAAGGGGCATAACCTTAAAATTTGAGCTAGACTAGTCAGGGATGACATCAGAAAGCACCACTTCACATGAAGAGAAGGAGCAGTCCGCAACTCTCTCCACAAAAAGCTGCCAAAAATTTCAAACTGAGATTGATCGATTTTGGTTCAGCAAGTGTTTTAAGGATTCAGAAACCAAGGGGTAGATGGAGTTTAAAAATGTGTCAGCCAGAATTATAGAATCATATATCAATACAGTGCAGAAGGAGGCCATTCGAACTGCAATGACAACAATCCTACCCAGGCCCTATCCCTGTAACCCCATGTATTTATGCTGCTAATCCCCCTGATACTAAGGGCCAATTTAGCATGGCCAATCAATCTAACCTGCAAATCTTTGGACTGCGGGAGGAAACCGGAGCACCCAGAGGAAACCCACACAGACATGGGAAGAATGTGCAGACTCCACATAGAATGTCCCCCAAGGCTGGAATCGAACCTGGGTCCCTGGCACTGTGAGGTAGCAGTGTGAACCATTGTATAATCTGATTGACTGGTGGTACACCCACAAGGGGTTGAATGACCTCCTCCTGTTCCTACATTCCAAAGGGGCAACCAAAATATCTTAAGTGTCAGCCAGTTGTTTTTAGTTCTCTACTTTGCAATTCTTTAATCAGTTGGAAAGGGCTAATACAAATGTGTACAAAGTCAATTTACCACAAAACATCCATTAGAAACCCAGGCATAAATGACAGTGGAAAAGACTGCAAGAATTCTGTACTCCCTCTGTTTCGCAATAGTTTCTGAACCATGTCTGCATTCCTAATTTCTTGCTGTCTTCTTTCAGTACCAACCTTCCACTCTAAATAAATAAAACTAAATCTAGTTTTAGCCACAATGCAAAGGGCTGACAATAAGATTTTCGGAATAGGCTAGATAATGCAACGGAAATCCCGCATGGTTTGCGATCCATTCTGTTAAAGTTAAAGAGAAGCTCATTATCCCACTCTTGCAGAGAGCTTTTGATTAATAGGAGGCTTATTCTATTTTGGAATCAGGACATTTGCTGTAAACACAACTTAAATCTGTGGTAAGAAATCCTAAACTGACATGCACACCAATTTAAATCACGCTGAAACATTTCAAAATGATAAGACACTACAGAGATGCAACCAACTCTTTTGTTCAACTCTGTTTGTTGACAATCAATATTTCAGGTTAATAATCCACAGTTGCATTATGCATACCTTGCTGTTTATTTAATTGGCCTACTTACAATGCAATGCAGTTTATTTAATCCAAGATCTTTTTCTAGATGCTCTGTTCTTTTATAACAAGCTTCCTGTTGGCAGAAGGCCATATGTCTTCCAATGTGCTTTTATTGAATTAATGTATCGTGATAAGAGAATACATGTCTTGTGACCAGTGTGAATTATTTCTCTGCTGGATAATTACTGGCAATTTGACTTTTTTTAAAATTAAGTTATGGGAGTGGGCATCGCTGGCTAAGCCTGTGTTTATTGCCCATCCCTAATTACCCTCAAGAAAGTGGTGGTGAGCTGCTTTCTTGAACTGCTACAGTCCATGTGGTATCAATATACACACAGTGCTTTATGAGAGTGAGTTCCAGGATTTTGTCTCAGCAACAGTGAAGGAATGTTGATATATTTCCAAGTCAGGATTGTGACTGACTTGGAGGGGTGTTCAGAATGGTGAGTAACTAGATGGTGGTGTTCCCAGATATCTGCTGCTTTTGCCTTTCTAGATGTGGTGATCATGTGTTTGGAAGGCGCTGTCTAAGGAACCTTGGTAAGTTTCTGCTGTGCATCTTGTAGATGGTACACATGGCTGTCAGTCTACATCAGTGGTGGAGGGTTGAGTGTTTGTGGAAGGGGTAGCAATCAAGCAGGCAGCTTTGTCCTGGATGGTGTTGAGCTTCTTGAGTGTTATTGGAGTTGCACTCATCCAGGCAAGTGGAAAATATTCCATCACATTCCTGACTTGGGCCTATAGATGGTGAACAGGTTTTGGGGTATCAAGAGATGGGATTCTCCAGCTTCTCAGCCACTCAGTTTTTGGTGGTGGGAGGAGGCATGCCATTCACTGGTGGCACACTTCGCTGATCTCACCGCTGTCAATGGCATTTTCAATTGAAGCCCCCTGCCCCCCCCACACTACTGGAAAACCCACAGGAAGGGGTGAGCTCCTGGCAGGACCAGAAAATCCCTTGGTGAGAATGGCCAGAGAGTTCCTGCCAGGAGGTGAGTTGCTCATTGCAGAATTCCTAGCCTTTGATCTGTCTTGTAGCCACAGTATTTATATGGTTAGTCCAGTTCAGTTTCTGGTCAAATAATCTAAATTTCTGGGTTCTCAGTCGCATGTATAATTCCTGGAGACCAGAAGGGAAGGTTATCCTGATATCTTTCTCATACAGGTTAAATAGGAAACTGAGACATCTGAGGTCATTCTGATTACTTCTAGAGGCATGACCAGCTGGCATTTCCTCACTGCAGAAGTTTGATAGAGCAGGGCTTTTGCATGCAGGCTTTGCTACCTCCTCACATGCAAACATTAAACTGTTTCTGGTTTTTCTTGAACATTTATGTTGACTCAAAAGAAAAATGATATTTGCCTCAAAATTAGAGTTGCATGCCGCCGCCAGGATGACCATGGAAGCTCCAGGTGTTAAAAATTAATCTCTTGGGCACTGTTGCAAGCAAATTCGTGGGGAACAAATTCCTACTGGTTATTTTCAAAAGTAGGACACTCCTCTATTTCCTTGGAACATTTTTAGAACCATTAGAATCATTGTGCAAAAAGAGACCATTCAGCCATTGAGTCTGCAGCAACTCTTCAAAAGAGCATCCCACCTAAGCCCTCCCCTCCACCCTATCTCCATAACCCTGTATATTTACCATGGTCAATCCATTTATCCAGTACATCTTTGTGGGAGGAAGCCAGATCACCCAAAGGAACCGATGCAAACATGGGGAGAATGTGCACAGTAACCTGAGGCTCAAATTGAACCCAGATCCCTGATGTTGTAAGGCAACTGTGCCACCTCAGTTACAGAAAAATGGTCTTTTGATAGACAGGCAAAAATCACTTAGTTGGGTAGAAAAGATTGCTGAATTTCCTGCAACAACAATACATTCTAGTAAGTACTTGAATAGCTTTAAAATACATGCAGAATGTTCTGAGAGATGTAGTGCGAGTACAAGACTTTCTTTAATTGCAAAATATCTATTTCATCAGTAGAAATTTGTTTCTGGATACACTGAAACGTATGTTTCCACTTGTGTTGCTTGTGTCCAATATTGATGAGGTATAAATGATGGGAATAAAAGCTATCATATTTTGGTTCACTTGAACACTTCTGCCCATATTTGGGTGAGTATCATCAGTCTCCGGTGGAAGTAACATTGGGAAATATGCCAGGCAGAAAGAGATGCAGTGAATGGACCCAAGTTCCATTCTGTGTCCCAATGTGCCCTGAAATTGGGTAGCAAGGAATGAAAATCCTTTCTTTTTGCTTAGGTTGCACATACACAAATAGATCTTGTTAGTGTAAAATGTGATGTAGACTTCCTAGCATCTGTTTTACTCTATCAAACAAAGGCAAGATCCATCCAATATGGTGTATGCAACTTAGAGAAATGGTGAAGATTTACTCATGCCCCTACATCTGAAGGTGTACATTGGACCTCATATGGGTCCATTTGTGTCAACCTCTGTACATGTGTGGTGCACACCTAAATGCTTCCTATTCACACATCAAGTGCTGTAATTGCTATCGACCTGAATATGTGTTATGTCTACATATTAGGCAGAGATAAATGGTGATGTTGCAGTAACCCCCAGAACTCCTGATGGAAAATATTCAATTAGTATAAAAGAATGTTGAATTTGATGAAGTGTCACACATTCAGTTAGCATATCTGTCAGTGATGCAAAACATATAAACATGTAGGCTGATTTTGACACTCTCCACTGCACAAACGTATTCGTTCCCTTCCTGACTGTATTGTAACAAAAATCCCTTGTCTAGTTTTGTTTTGTTAAATTTCACCTCCATAATTTTTCACAGTTAATATGCAAGATATTGGTGACCATTTATTGATTGTAGAAGAAAATGAGATCCTTCCATTAATCCAGAGCTATTTTTACACTTGTACACCTTTTGATGTTGAAAAGGTTGGGTCTGAGGAGAACTAAAATGGTGAAAGGCTAGGAACACTGCAGGTTCAAAGATATTTAGGAGTCAATCATTAAAATATGATCAATAATCAAAAGTGTTAATTGATTGTTAACTTCTACAACCAAACGTCTAGAATATAAAATGGTGGAGGTTTTACTGCAGCCATACAAATACCAGGTTAGATCACACCTGAAGTATTCCCAAATCTTCTTGTTCTTGTGGTCAGATGCTGAAAATCAGTCAAGATCACATACCTTCTAAATCTGCCCAGGCCGACCGTGTATTCCTAAGGCCTATTATTAATTGCCCAACATTGAGCCTATTTCTTCTCTTGTGCAGTTTAACCATGTTCCCTAGACTAGCTCAATCTGGTCAGCTAAAATAATCTTTCATTAGGCACCTAATCTTGTCCTCTTGTTTAGAAGATAGCTGAAGAGAAGCTAAGTCCTGTCCCTGGCAATTTTGGAATGTTCACTTTTAATTTGATCAAATCTCTCAGTGGCCTCACCACCTCGCCCCTGCCTACTCCCCCAGCCCCACAATGTTCTGAGATCCTTGTGCTCCTCCAATTTCAACCTGTTGTGCATCCCCAGTTTGCCTTGCCCCTCAAGTGGCAGCCGTGCTTTCTGTTTCTTGGGCCCTGAATTCTACAGACACTGCCCCGTTATCTCTTTATCTCTTCAAAAGACAGAAAGACAGGCCAATGCGTCATAGCTGATGGCCTTTATCATTATTGTATTATCTATAATATATGTCTACACTGCTCCAGAGTAAATTGACCAATCTCTTTTAAGCCTAGTTGAGTAATTTCTTCTGGTAGTATCTTCGATTATTTGAGGGTCACCAGTGCTGTCATTTTTAGTATAGGGCAGGTGAGAAGGCAGGCTCCTGGTCTTCCTTCTAGTCAGAAGGGGGATTGAACACCACACTGTCGCCATTATTCTGAATCTAACACGCTAACTGTCCAGGAAACTTGCCCCATCTGAGTAAAAAGGTTCTTCAAATTGGGAGACATTCTTGTGACTGAACTTTTTCCAGTGCCTCTATATGAGGTAGCTAAAAATGGACCGATGCATTCAAATGGCTTTAGGTGCCAGGACTGTGCAAAGTTTGCATGTTCTCTCCATGTCTGCGTGGGTTTCCTCAGGGGTCTCCAGATTGTTCTCGTACTCCAAACATGTGTGATTAGGTTGATTGGCCATGCTAAATTGTCCTTTAGTGTTACAGCAAATTAGCAAGATAAACTCCATAAGACATAGGAGCAGAATTGGGTCACTCCGCCCATCAGGTCTGCTCCACCATTCAAGCATGGCTGATTTTTTTTCTCATCCCCATTGTCCTGCCTTTTCCTCATAACATCTGATCCTGTTATTAATCAAGAACCTATCTATCCCTATTTTAAAGTCACTCAATGACCTAGTCTCCACAGACTTCTGTGTCAAGAAGAGTTCCAAAGAACCCCCACTCTCTTGCTGCAGAAATTCCTCCTCATCTTTGTTTTAAAGGATCGTCCCTTTAGCCTGAGGTTGTGCCCTCTGGTTCTGTTTTTCCTATTAGTAGAAACGTCTCTCTATATCCAATCTATCCAGGCCTCACAGCATCCTGTAAGTTTCAATAAGATCCCACCTCATCTTTCTAAACTCCAATGAATACAGACACAAATCATCAGCTATTCCTCATACGACAAGCTCGTATTCATTCCAGGGATCATTCCCCATGGAAGTACAGGAAAACATAGGGCCTGGGTGGGAATGTTGTCAGTGCAGACTGAATGGGCCGAACGGCCTCTTTCTGCACTTCAGTGATTCAATGATTCTATGACAGGCGCAACGTGCATTGGCTTGTTGATGTAAACTAAATGATGACAATGTTTTATCCTTCGGAGTGTGAGGGGAAGGGGCTTCAGACAAAATTGTTGATCTGAAATCAAAGTCCATTCCCCTCCACTTAAATCATGAAATGTCACTGATCAATGCAATAGATCCATAAGTAGAATAGCCACCTGGTTTATAGGAGTGATACTGGAAAAAATGATCACCAAGAAGGTGGAGAACACATATTACAGGCTAGAGAAAGGCCCATTGTGTTCAGAATGGACAACTGTACCTGAATATGTAGCAAAAGCAAATGAGCTCTAAAGATTCAGCAAATCAAAGCGGGGGCAGGTAAGGGGAAATTGGTTAACAGCTATAACAACATTGTGAACAGTGTAATATAGATGTGAAATTTTAAATGTCAATAACAAACTAGCTTCTAATTGATAAAGTTCTTTCCCATTTGCTTACATTTTAATTACCTTCAAAGTATATTCAAATTTAATGCTGCTTTTTCATATGTATGTAAATTGCCCTTGGCATAGTGTGGCCGACTTAATTAATTACAGCCTGTATCACTTTTCCAAGTGAGTAGGTCACATGTGAATCTGTAATTAATGCTGTAAGGCAATCTGACATTCCTTGTTCCTTTTATCCTTTTTGCAAGATAGTGAGTAGCCATCTCTGAGGGAGAGTGGTAGGTAGAGGGAGTTTGGTACCACATAGTTATACTACTGAGAGTGAGACAGACTGTACAACTCTCCTAAGGGACAGCTGGGGAGCAGGAACAGGTGGGAAGAGCTTTCACCAGGACTATATGTATATTGATAAGCAGCTTTCTGATAGAACCAACTGTCAGAATATTAAAATGTTCAGAGTTTCATTCCTGCAAATGATCTGTGGAAATCCCAAATGCTGAATAGAGGTCAAGCTCTGCTCCCTGCAACGCCTTGATTTTGAAATGTTCATTTTTATTTTTTATTCAATTCCTTTGTAGTCTCATCCCTCCTTATCTTTACAGTTTTCTTCAGAAATATTGCCACCTGAGATCTCTGTATCCCTCCAGTTTCGCTCTTTTGCGCATCCCAGTTTGCTTTCCAACGGTGGCCATGTGTTCTGCTGCCTGAGCCCTAAGCTTTCCAGTTTGCTGCCTTAACCTCACTGTCTTTTTAACTCCTTCTCTCTCCAACAGAAGGAAAGACAGAACACTGTGCCGTGGCTGACGCCTGAGCAGTGCCACATTGTCAGGAGTTAGAATCAAGCCCCACTGCCTGCTCACGTGATTGCTAAAAATCCCATGCCCTCTCCATAGTTTCTCCCTCAATCATTACCACCAAAAGAAGATAGTCTCTTCGCTCAGCTCGATTATGAAGTATGGGATCTTGCTGTGCCCAGACTTAACAACGTAATAACAATGATCAGACTTCAAAAGTAATTCGTTGAAGGTGAAGCATTTGTCTTGAAGATCTAATCATTCATTTCTGTTACGCAAGAAATTTAATTATATTCCAATTCAAGGAACTCAGGAATAAATATACCTACGTGGTTCTATCTGTTCTAGGAATATCACTACTTATAGAAGTTGGGGCTGGAAGATAATAAAGAGAGATGTTGTGGTGCAGTGAGTAGTGTACTTGCCTCTGAGCCAGAATCTCTAGGTTCCAGTCTCACTCCAGAACTTGCTGACCAAGGAAGGTGCGTTCAAAACAGATTGAATATTGACCTCAAGTCCTTCCTGTAGAAACCAACAGCAGGCAGTAACAGTGGATCAGTTATATGACAAAAAGCCTCCACCATCACTCACTATTGCTCCAGCGTACAACGTGCATGCAAAAGCGGAAATTATTTTCTTCTCTTTTATTCTTTTAACTTTGATAGTTCCTCATTTCATTTCACACCTGGGTTGAATGCTTTTTTGGAAAGTTGGTGCAGATTCGATGGGCCAAATGTCCTCCTTCTGCACTGTAGGGATTCTATGATTCTATAGTTCTACAAAAAAACCAGCCTGACAAATTATATGTAATTAGCTAAGAACAAACAAATATTTTATATGGACACAAAGATCAAGGACCTGTACGTGAGCTGCCAATCTGCTGTTACCTGTTAATGCTTTCGCCCACTCAAAACCTATCTCGATAAGACTGACTTCCCACGTTAAGAGTTTTCAGGTGTTTTTTCTGAAGTTCTTTGATCTTGTTTGCCATAAAATAAGCTTTCTGTCCTTCACTGAATTCCCACATCCTGTACCTGTAATAACTTTGTTGCTTCAATCCAAACCTCCTTGCTACTTTCTGGCATCTTTATCATTGAAAGAAAAGACATTCAGACCCAACAAAATGGTGAAATTCTTCTCACTTCCAAAACGGTCGCCTCTGGTGACAGAAGCCAAAACTGTGACATCTATTATTCAAAAAGGCCTCAAACTGTATTCTCTGAAGTTCAGCAGCAGCCTGCAGTAACACCGGACCTCAATCAAACAATTTTCTAACACATAACTGTCACAAGGAAAGGTCAGGACTTTGGGGTACAGTGTCCAGTTGTGGTCTAAATGAGGGTCATTAGACTAACATCAATAAAGCCCTTTACTTACTAAGTAGATTAAATGTGTTGGCACTCTGCGTTTTAGAGAAATGTAAAATTATCAACTGAGGTTCATCAGGTGATGAAGTAAATTAGGGAGGACCAGTGGTCACAAGACTAGAACTGGACTGAATGTTAGAAGGCTATTCTTTGCCCAGAGAATAATGGACCTTCGAAACAGGTTGCCAGGTGTTGCAGTGGACATTGATTCACCAAATTCCCTCGAGCGAGAGCTGAACCTGTTTCTGGTTGGTGGCAGACATCACATCTTACAAAATGTTAGTATTTCAGAAATTCAGTTCAGAATGATCTCTTGAAATAATTTTGATCCCCTAGAAGAATTGGAGAAGAACTTCACAGATTTTATTTTCACAGCTGTGTAGGGTTTTCAGTCTCACAGGAGATCATTTGTTTCAGATAGGGTTGAAAGCCCACATATTTTGATCTACAAGGTTGTATAGGACAGGCCGATTGCACCCGAAGGTCTTACCCAACAATGCCTCCCAAACCAGATTAAGCTAGGCCCAACTCCTATGGAGGAATAAAAAACACAGCTATACTTAAAAAAAAAAACCCCAGGCGACAGTCATGAGTTATCTTCATTTCCGATCTACAGAGTCCAACTTTGTTCCTTGTCTCCAAGATTGTATCCAGCCTGACCTCCATTCAACAAATTGCTGCTTCCCAGCTGGTATCCTATTTTGTACATGGAGTCAAGTTTCTGTGTGTAAACTGAAAATATTTTTCCCGTTTATTATTATTCAGCAAGATGTTTGAATAATGCATCATTTGTGAATTGTTTAGTTTGCATTGTATGGTTTTAAAAAATAATCATTTGAATTTAGATGCAGTAAAATCTTGCCATTTGTGAGGGTTATATTCCTGCAAATTCGTTAATGGCATGCATACTTTATGAAGAGAGTGAATTAGGTACGTTCCAACCATCCAAAATTTGCCTTATTCTTGCCTTTCGGCCCCCATTCACAGTGGGAATCCTGCAGGATAACACACTGTCTTTGCTCTCTGTAATAGAAGATCCAAGTACAATTATCCAGCTTCAAAAGAATTAATTAAACAGTTTACTGAAATGAAACTTTGACCTTGTAATATATTGGTCCTGTTTTCTATGTTAGGGTCCCAGGAATTCACCTGGGACCATCCCTGAAGTTCCTTACATGAGCCAAATCACCCGTTGCTCAACTTCTTTCTGTCCCTGCAGAATCGTAGTTTCTTTCTTGGTTGTTCCTGTTGGGACTCCATCCTCCGAGTCTAGCTTGGGAATAATAGGCTCAATTTGGTACGAAGCTGTTGTCCCATCAACAGCACCACTGGGGCAACACCTGTTGTGGTGTATGATGTGGTCCTGTCATCAAACAAATATTGTACCTGTTTAGCTTTCATGGATGCCTGTCAGTTGTTTCTTTGCATATTTTTTGAAGGTTTGAACTGCCTGTTCAACCAGTCCATTTGACAAAGGGTGATAAGGTACAGTCTGGATGTGTTGGATGCCATTAGAGGTGGCAAGGTTCTGGAACTCACCACTAGTGAAGACCATGCCTTTATTAGAAACCAGGATTTCCAGTATTCTTTGTATGCTGAAGCTTTGCTGCATTTTCTTGATCATATCCCAGATTATCATTATATGATTCCATTAATATTGAGAGTATAACAATTATTCTGGATCCTAAAGAATGGTCCCATCCTCATCACCAATGCATAATTCATCCAAACACCAGTTTCCCATCACTTGACACCATTTATTGTTTACAGTCAAATATTATTCACCTTGGGACCTAAAACCTCAGTCCAGATACCGTTACAAGTTTAAAAGCCCCTGCTGACTGCTTCCCCTTGGGTGTGGCTTCCTCACTCAACAAGCCAACTCATAACCATGAAGCCCCCAGATCGATCTATTGATGATTCCCCCCAATCCTTGTGGCCATCATAATGCAATCACCCTTAATTGATCTGGCCTATATTGGTTCATTAGCGACCGAGGGGAACTCTCTAGGACTCAGCTACAGAACATGGTCATGGACAGTTGATGCTGTGAATCTCCTCTGACTAAGCAAATTTGCTTCCTTGTCCTTAAACCTGCAACACTCCTGAATTGCATTGCACTTCAGACACTACCATAGAATTGTAGAATCCCTACAATGCAGAAGGAGGCCATTTGATCTATTGAGCTTGCACTGACAACAATCCCACCCAGGCCTTATCCCCACAGCCCAAATATTCACCCTACTAATCCCCCTGACACTAAGAGGCAATTTAGCATGACTAACCAATCTAACCTGCACATCTTTGGACTGTGGGAGGAAACCGGAGCACACAGAGGAAACCTATGCAGACATGAGGAGAATGTGCAAACTCCACACAGACAGTCACCCAAGGCCAGAATTGAACCTGAACCCTAGGCACAGTAAGGCAAATCACTGTGCCATCTTGCTGCCTATTTCCTTATGTTCATAATCAAATGACCTGCGTTCCAAAGAAAATGCCTCAGAGACATGCTGAAACTCATCTTGAAGCGCAGTAGAATTGAAGTCAATGACTGGGAGGAACTTATTACTATTTGTAATTTGTATAGTACCACTCATGACACTGTATGTGAGGAGAGTCAAAGGTTTATGCAACAGGGTCAAGTAATGGTGGGCAGCATACAAACAGGATTAACTCTTCAGTCCCTCGAGCTTACTGTGCTGCCACTCAAGTGAGATCATGGCTGATCTGTATCTTAACACCTTTTAATTGCCTGGTGCTATATCCCTTAATGAGCTTTACCCGTTTAAACATCAATCAATCAAAGTCTTCACATTTTCAATGGAAATTTCAGCAATTCAACATTGCTCTGACTCAGAAAAATTGAGCTTTGAATCTGTGGGATTTCTCTTTCATAGCCCACAACTTATTAGCATAATGTTTATAGGCAAGGCTTCAGGAAAATAGCTTTCCAACTATTCTGGTGATTTCCATCAATGCAGTGCCTGCACTTAACAAGAGGAATTAGGATTTTTCTTTTAAAAACGGCAATTACTGTGAGTATTTCTTTCCATTGTTAGATTTGCATATATGTAGATTTGACTGTGGGTGCTAATTGTCTTATTATCATAAACCTACTAATCTCAGGAAGAAAAATTGCTGAGAATAACTTGTATTCCTCTCACAGGGGACAAACTGGCAGAGAGATTATTTCCTTTCAACTGCTCTATAAGTATCTCAATTTTCAGCTCTTTCCCATCCTCCGCTATCTTTTCCTGCCCTTCTCACTGCATCACCCACATCTCAGGTTTCCTGTCAGCCTTGTTTGCCCACCATCTACTCTGCTTCTCCAACTTTCCTCCTTACTGGCCTCATCTCTCACCCAGCACCCAGCTTTGTTTCCCCCAATACCTGCCATATCTTCTCTTCCCCTTTCCTTACACCATTACTTTCTTGCCCATCTCCTCCCCCTTTTTCGCTCACCTCCTTCCCCTTTTTTCCTCATTTCTTCATCTTTATTCTCTCTTCCAATTTCTTATTCTGTCCTTGATCCCACTCCCTTCTCCCCTTCCAGCCTTCCTTCCCAAGCAACTCCTCACTCTATCTCCTCACATTTCTCCCTCTAATCCTTTTCTGTTTTATGATAATCATTCAGTCTGTTCTCATTTGAATATGTTTCCTGGCAACTTGTCCACTCAAACAAACTGTCAACATTTTCTCTTCTGTAGAACGCTAAGTTTGAGAATGGTCTTTTTTCCAAATAAGTTATATCTTTTTCAGGCAAAAGAGTGAGTCCTCAGAGAAAGGCTTGAACCTGCCAACATTCCAGCTGCATATAGCAGCTTTGTCTCTCAGTTGTGTGTGTGTGTGTGTGAGAGAGGGGGGCTGCATGTGTGTCTGCATGTGATATTTGTGTGTATGCATGTGTACACATGTGCATGTGCATTGCATCCTAATCTCTGCGTTGTGAAATCAAGTCCAACTTCAGAGACTGAACACGACACTGAAGCCAGTGGTACTGAGGATTTCTGTTCTTTGGAGGTGCTGTTTTCACTTTGAAACATAGGCTGCCTGCTTTTTCAAGATCTAATGGCACTATTTCAATGAAGAACCAGGAAATTCTCCCTAGTGTCCTGACCAACATTTACCCCACAATTTACCAGGATAGATGACCTGATCATTATAACATTGTTGTTTGTGGGATCATGCTGTGTACCAATTGGCTGCTCCAATTTAAATGCGGCTACGTTCAAAAGTACTTCATTGCCTGGAAACATGTTGCTATGAAAGACACTATCGAAACACAAATCTTTCTTTTTCCTGGATTGTTGTATCAGTCTGGATCATGTGCTCAAACCTTGGGCCTTCATCTTTCATCTTTGAACTCAGAGCTGAGATTGTTCTCAGATTACCCTAGCAGTAACCCAGGCCTGTGGATAAACAAATAACGAAATGTATGTACGCACCACCCAATCAACAATAATGAAATGGCGATGGGGCTGGATTTTACTTACTCAGACATGATTAGGTGGTCGCTTCTTTTAGTGTCGAGACATTCAATTTTTGCAATATACAGAATTAATCTAGTGATAGAAGCATGGATGGTCAATATCTAGTTATACAGAGCACTTTTCATGCTGTCATTAATAACCAAATACATCAATCAGGATTGTGAAAGACAGATGACAAGGGTAATTTATCACTGTCAAATGGTTATGTATCAGTCTGGAGCCAGTGGACTAAACCTTCTCTAAACTGCTGCCTTATATCTGATAGAGCAGTAGTTTAATATATTTTACACATTTCAGAGCAGTAAACAGTTTGTTATATATGCCCGATTTCTATATTTTCCAGATCTCGTTATATATCATGTCACATTACACATTATATAAGTTGGAAACAGGTGCTTTACACCCTGGATCTTGGTACATTATCACACCATGGTGTCTGCCACATTACAGAAACTGAGTTGCATCAGCCTCCCTTACTGTGTGACTGGGGGAAAGGATTTGGGTTTAGGGTCAGAATCCCAAAATCACGGGATCCCACACTGCGTGGGAAACAGTCACCCATTAATGCCCTTACATGAATTGGCCAATTAGTGGCCAAAGGGCGAACTTAAGTTACCATCCAGCCAAGATTGGCAGGTAAGCTGACAAAGCTGAGAGTTCAATAGGAAGCCTTAAGGCATGGAAAAAGGAAATATTTGCAGTTAAACAAAGAAAGAGAGAGAGAGAGAGAGGGGGGGATATCCCCATCCAAATGTGCAAACTCCCCTCAGCAATCCTCTGGCAACTTTTAAAGGTTTTCAATTCAAAAATGGCCTTAGCATTAGCAAAGGGCCAGCATAGTGAAAGAGGAGTCCCCTCAAAAGAATGGCCTCTGTTTGCAGCAGTCTCCCCTGCCTCACTCTTCACCCTGCCTGTCACTAAATGGCCACCTCCAGACAGAGACCCCAACACCTCAAGGGGAGCTGCAAACAACTAGCAAATTCCAGTTGGCCTCAATTAATTTGTCTTAAGCGCTCTTTACTTGTCTAAAATGGCTACTGCACTAGTAGGTTTGTAGTCCCTTCTGCTCTTGAGAAAGTCACTTGTGGGTTTGAATTATGCTGTCAAACTGCCATGGTGGCTGCCATGTATTTTCTTGCCCACTCGCATCCCTACTTACCCATATGAGGGTGACAATTCTATCTTCAAATGGAAGTTTCCCGAAAATGAGTGAAGAAGGCATAAGGAAGGATTATAGAACAAAGAACAAAACAAAACAGCACTGGAAACAGGCCCTTCAGCCCAACGAGCCCGCGCTGCCACCTCGATGTTCCCACTTCTACTCGTGATCCCTGTCTATGTTTGTAGATCTATGGATTGAAACCAAATTTGAGACAATTTAGGGAGAATTTGTTCTGCCAATCAGCCTAAGAGCACATCTTTGGGATGTGGGAGGAAACTGGAGCACCTGGAGAAAACCCATGTAAGCATGAGAAGAATGCGCAAACTCCCACAGACATGAGCCCAAAATCCATGTATCTGCACAGCACGGCTATAGTCACTGAGCAATCATGTTGCCAATCAAATAGTCCAGGTCAAGCATACGCTTACAATGTGAAGCACTAGGATACTCTCGAAAAAGAATCCAAGAGCAGCCTTCTCACGAGCCATCGCGTGTATGCCCCTTGTTAGACAACAAGGCGGACGAAAGTACCTGTAGGATAAAAACAAATACATCAATATCATCGACTATTATACTGTGATATAAGTTTTTAAAATTTGTTCATGAGATGTGGGTGTCACTGGTTGGGCCAGCATTTATTGTCCATCCCTGAGGGCAGTTAAGAGTCAAAAGCATTGCTGTGAGTCTGGAGTTACATACAGGATAGATTGGTAAAGATGGCAAATTTCCTTCCTTAAAGAACATTAGTGAACCAGATGGATTTTTCCAACATTCAACAATGTTTCCTGGTCATCATTTGACTTTTAATGGCAGATTTTTATTGAATTCAAATTTCATCATCTGCCAGATAGAATATATGTGGGAAAATGCAAAGTTGTTATTTTTGGAAGGGAGAACAAAAGAACAGTCTATTATTTAAATGGAGAAAAACTGCAGAAAGCTGCAATACAAAGAGACTTGTGAGTACTTGTGCATGATAAACAGAAAGCTAGCACACAGGAACAGCAGAGAATCAGAAAGGCTAATGGAGCGTTGACCTTTATTTCAAGAGGGTTGGAGTATGAGTAGGGAAGTCTTGCTGCAGCTATACAAGGTACTAGTGAGATCACACCTGGAGTACTGAGAGCAGTTTTGATCTCCATATTTAAGGAGAGATATTATTTCATTAGAGGCAGTTTAGAGAAGGTTCACGAGGATGCTCTTTGGTATGAAGGGATTGTTTTATGAGGAAAGGATAAACAGGTTGGGATCATTGGAATTTAGAATTATTCTAAAGGATTCTTAAAAGGCTTGACGTGTAAGTGCTAAGTGGATGTTTCTCTTCATGCGGAAGTCTAGGACCAGACAGCATAGTCCCAGAATAAAGGGACTCCAATTAAGACCAAGATAGGGGGCAATTTTTTTTTCTCAGACAGTTGAGTCTTTGAAACTCTTTACGACAGAAAGTCCTGGGCTGGAATCTTACGGCCATTCATGGTGGGATTTTTCCATCCCGTTGCAATGAATGGAAATTTGGCTGGAAGCCAAATTTTCTGACTTCACTGCAGCAAGAGCATGTTGAGAACTACTGGTAAGAACTTGCCCTTTATGTATCTTTAATGCTCAGGTAGCTGGATTTTTGACTAGTATGGGAATTAAGGATCAGTTATCATCCCATTGAACAGCAAACAGTCTCAACGGACTCCTGTTCATATTTCTTACTGTCTTATGATCATGAAAACAGAAAATGCCAGAAAAAAAATAGGATCTGGCAGTATCTGTGGATTTCAAGTCTGTTTGACTACTTCAGAAGAATAGTCATACAGACACAAAATGTTTGCTGAAATCTTGTTGATGTTTACACCAGTGGAATCTTTTGGTTTTACTGATATTGGAGCCCTGCTGTAGGTACCCCAGTAGCAAGGTGTATGTTCAACAGGAAATCCCATTGACAATGGTGGTACTGTAAGATCCAGCCGCCAGCAAGCGGTGCACTACTCCCCACCACCACCAAATATGCCATAGAGGGAGCGAAAATCCCACCCATTAACTTTGTTTCTTTCTCCACAGATGCTGCCAGACTTGCTGAGCTTTTCCAGTGTTTCCTATTTTTATTTCAGTTTTCCAGCCTCCGCAGTATTTTGCTTTTATTCACAGTAACCATTCTGACAAATGTGGATGTGTTATACAGCATTAGTGCTCTGCTCCACGAAGTCTAGCTATCTGTCTTGCATTTTGCAGGATTCTGGGCTGTATTTGTTTGGTAGACAGTTCACACAGTGAGCCTGAGAGCAGCACATTTTAGCATAACTTCCACTGCATCATTACCTAGTAACTGGAATCTAACCAACGTAAATGCCAAACACAGCACTCTTTAAAGTGACTTATCAAGAGAGATTGAGCAGTACAGTGGTTAGCACTGCTGCCTCGCTGCATCAGGGACCTGGGTTTGACTCTGACCTTGGTCACTCTCTGCGTGGAGTTTGCACTTCCTCCTCATTTCTCAATGGATTCCCTCCAGGTGCTCCAGTTTCCTCCCAAAGTTCAAAGATGTGCAGTTGGGTTGATTGGCCATGCTAAAATTGACCTTAGTGTCAGGGGAATGAGTAGGGTAAATGTGTGGGCTTATGGGAATAGGGTCTGGGTGGGATTGTGGTTGGTACAGATTCGTTGGGCCGAATGGCCTCCTTCTATACTGTAGGTATTCTATGATTCTATAGTTTAGGCCTTTACTTGCTGGAGTTCAGATGAATGAAAGGAGATCTAATTGAGGTGTACAAAATGCTAAAGGAGATTGGCAGGGTAGATGTAGAGTGGATGTTTTCCCTTATTGGACATTCTAGAATGAGAGCCTATAGTTTCAGGCTAAGAAATGGCAGATTTTAAACAAAAACGAGGAGGAATTACTTCACTCAAAAGGTCGTGAACCTGTGGAATTTTCTAGCCCAAAGGGCAGTGGACACCAGAATAAATTGAAGAAGATAGATAGTTTTTACTTAGTAGCGGGATGCAGGGTTATAGAGAACAGGCAGGAAAGTAAAGATGAGGCCAAATTGAGATCAGCCATGATTGTATTGAATGGCGGAGCAGGTTCGAGGGGCTGAATGGCCTATTCCTGATCCTAGTTGTTGTGTTCTTAATATTGTCAATGTGAAACCTCATTATTCTAAACAAATAGATTTTCTCTCATTAGCTATGTACCTTTAGTAAATACAATGTGATACATTTGAGAATGAGCCCTGTATCAGTTTAAAACCTCAGGGGAAGATTAGGTTCGTTAATTGTTTCTACAAAGGAATCTCACCAGCAGGAACCAAGTTGAAAGAACGGATTGAGCAATAGGATAGAGGGAGTTTTCAACCTGGTTAGAAAAGCCCTTAAACTAAGGGTTAATGAAATTTCTGTTTTCCCCTGCGGTTATTGGAAATGCTGTGGCTCCCTGCAAGAATAGCTGTGTTTTCCTGGGATTAATGGAATTGCTGTATTTCCCTGGAATTAATGGGATTGCTCTGCTGGGAAACTGGTTACTCACATGTAGCTAGGAGTTGGAATGCATCCGAAAGAACGTGAGCAAATCAGTTACACATGTTGCTAACTAGTCTGCCAGGAGTGAATTCAAACTTGTATAAATGCCCTTGCATTTACTCCACAATGCTATTATTTCCTGTGGGTAATTTTATTCTCTTCAAAGTGCTTGTTAAACAAGTGTTAATTACCAAAAATTTATGTTTAGACTTGCCTGATCCTTTGGTATTTGACACACAATTGCCTGCCTTGCTATTTTTTTTCAACTCTGCCAGGAAGAACTGAAATCATTCCTCGGCAACTACCACAACTTGCATTTATATACAGCCTTTAATTTTCTTTCTTGAGATGTGAACATCGTTGGCTGGCCGACACTTGTTGCCCATCCTTAATTTTCTTTGAACTGAGTAACTGGCTAGATCATTTCAGAGGGCAGTTAAAATCAATCACGTTGCTGTAGGGCTGGAGTCACATGTAGGCCAGATCAGGTATGGATGGCAGATTTCCTACCTTAAAGGACAATGGTGAATCAGATTTTCACAACAATGAAAGTTTCATGGTTACCATTACTGAGATTCACTGACCCTTGCCTGTGGCTGAGATTATCCAGTTTTGCTGCTGTGATCAGAAATTTGGTAGAGCAGCAAATTCTCTGTTCTCGCTGGCAGTAGTAGCAGCACATGCAAAACTGGTGAATTCTGGCCTAGCTTTCAATTCCAGGTTATTAATTAAATTTCAATTCTGCCAATCTGTGTAATAGTGGGATCTGAACCCTTGTCCACAGAAGCTTTGGCTTCAGGAATATTAGTCCGGTGACATTCCCAGAAAACCACCTTCTCTCCCGGTAATGTAATACAACCATCCCATTGTACATTAAGAAAGCAATATGAGAAAAAGATTGAAACAAGCCACATAATGAGATATTAAGAGAGGTGAACAAAGGCTCAGTCAAAGAGATAGGTTTGAAGGAATAACTTAAAGTAGGGAGAGCAAGGGAGGCAGAGAGGTTTAGAGAGAGAATTCCAAAGTCTCAGACTTAAGAGAGCTGAAAACACAGCTGCCATTGGTGGAGTGATGAGAATTGTGGATATATAGAAGCCTGAACTGGAAGAGTGGACGTTTGTGTGTGAAGGTTACATTGATCCAGAAGCAAGGGTTCAGGGAAAGATTGGAAACAAAGATGAATATTTTAAAATTAAGACAAAGCTGGATTGGGAGCACAGGTTTGGTGGGTCTGGTGAGCAGAGGAATGGTGGGTGCAAATTAGGGTACATACATCAGAGCTCTAGATGAGTTTAAGCTTCTTGAAGGTGGGTGTTGGAAGGGATGATATATTAGGAAAACATCAGCACTGTTTGCCTGTGATGTGTACTAGATAGAAGTGGATGAGCAAAAACTTGCTGAGCTTACTTCAACAGTGGCTCCACAGCCCTTACTACAGACCACAGTAAGAGTCAGGCACCATCATTCCTTAATCATCACTTAATCGGTCAAAATCGTGAAATCCCTACCAGGCATCTTCATGGATGCACTCTCAACATCATCACCACTGGATAGCCAAGGGTGGACAATGGATGTTAACTTGACATCATTGCCCATGTCCCACATCAGTTACCATCAGATCAAGCCAATGTCTGCTATTGTATGAACCTACTGCGACTGTTAGCAAGGCTCTGGGACAGCAATGAGAGTCAAGGATTTTATGTCAAAGTACCCTGCCCAAAACTTCCCTTTCTGCTGACAATGTACCTTTAAGAATTATCAGGGAATTGTTATAGCACGACAGGTGCCCATTTAGCCCATTTTGTCTGAGTGAGCAATTCACTATTCTCTCACCTTCTTTCCCTAACTCTACACCTTCTTCCTTTTTGTGATGTTTGTTACAACTTTATTGGAACAGTGTCTTTGGGCTGGATTTTCACCTCAAGATGTGGACTTGCCAGTATTGGACTGAAGTTAACACAGTAAGAAGTCTCACAACACCAGGTTAAAGTCCAACAGGTTTATTTGATAGTAAATGCCAGAAGCTTTTAGAACGCTGCTCCTTCATCAAGTGAGTGGAGAGCTCTCTCCGCTCTCCACTCTCCATTCACCTGATGAAGGAACAGCGTTCTGAAAGCTTATTGCGTTTACTATCAAATAAACCTGTTGGATATTAACCTGGTGTTGTGAGATTCTTACTGTCTTCACCTCAATACAGAGGCAGGCAAGCATGAAAATTCAAGCCAATTTGCCAACTTGCCCCTGGCCAAGCTCTCAGGGCTGGAATTGGAGTTGACACGTCTATCTGCCCTCAAGCAATAGTTAAGGATAGTTAAAAGCTTCATTATGATTATTGCCAGAAGCCGACTGAAATTTGAAGTCAGCCTGTAGGCGGCTCCAAGGTGTGGGGTCTGGATCAGTTGCCTGGAGGCAGTGTCCGAGCAGTAGGCTGGGCCCCAGAACTCTTGTCAGCTTTTGAGTCACGGTTATGGCCAAAGCCATATTAGTCTATTTTAAAACGTTGAAGAGAAGGCTTCTCAAAATGGGAGCGCTCTCTCTGTCTGACTTGAACTGCAAGTTGTGGCTCATGTTGCCCCTCCAGCTTCAGGAACCCACCTATAATCCTTAACTGGACTGCGAGTCAACCTTCCAATCAGCAATCGGTCAATTCAGGGAACTGAAATGGAAAGAATAGTGTGAGAGCTGAATGTTTTTTTTAACCATGATTTAATTATTTTCTCTCAGATGCTACACTTTGGATGTTCTTTCAATTTTCCTCCTCTTATTTTACATACTATTCCTTTGACATACATTGAATTGCCTGCTGATTCAATATGTCCTTCATCAACTATTCTATCAATCAGCAAAGTCTGAATATACCAGTGGACTTTGAGATTGCAAGTCAATCCAATTCTTTTCCAATTGCTGACATTGCCATCAAATGTGAATGGTGCCAATGATTATCTCCATCCTTTGTTATGATCCCCTGTAGAGACTTTCTGAAAGAGGTGAATTTCCCAATTATCATCCAAAAGTACTGAAGAACCAGCTTTCAACTCTTAAGACTTTTACTGCAACAAACCAAAATTAACATAGATCAAACATTAATCCACTTACTTAGGAGTTGGAGAGGCAGCGGACCAATGAGGAAACAGCCTAGAGTATAAATAGGAGTGTAAGCTTAAGGCCTACACCACTTACCTGGGAATCGGATAGGTAGTGGAACTGTGAGAGCGCAGCTGGGAGCAGGAGAGTACAAATCAGAGCCAAAGCTGAAGGATTTCAGCACCAGCTGGAGAGGCAGCAAAACCATTCAGCTGTTCAGAACCAACATGCACTAAATTCAGAAACAAAGAATTATATGACTGCAAAGGCATAAGTTAATTGATTGGTAAGAAACTGTTATTAAAGGCTGTCTTCAAATTGCTGTAAATTAGAAAAGATTAATACTTCAACCAATAGCACTTTGATTAATAGAGAAACATCAGGAATAAAGGAAAGTTAGGGTCAATACAAACCGTAACATAAGTAATCCAAAGTAGAATGATGTTAATGTTAGGGAAGTAAAGTTAAGACATGGCAGGCCAGTTCAGTTGGGTGGAATACAAGTCCAGTAATATTTGAGTCCTGGATGATGCATGCATAGAAAGTGCTGCCAGTTGCAGAAATATGAGCTCTGGGTTTCAGAGCTCAAGTGGCAGCTGATTCCACTGTGGTGCATCTGCGAGGTTGAGAGCAATGTGAATAGCACATTCAAGGAGGTGTTCACACTGCCACTTAAAGGCCTGGAATAGTTGACTACCAATCAGTTCATGAGAATTAGGCAGGAAGTGCAGGAATCCCCTGGGGCCTTGTTCACAAATCAATTTTCCATTTGGAAGCTGTTTCCTCAAGGAAGTGCAGTCAGAGCCAGACTTGTAGCGCCACAAGCGGCTCAGCCGCTTCAGGAGGGAAGGAAGAGCAGTAGTGGTAGGGATCTGTTAGTTAGGGGAATAGCCAGGAGTTTCAGCCATAGACGTGATTCCCAGGATGGTATGTTCTTCCTTGGTGCCAGGTTCAAGGAATCACAGGGCATCTACACAACATTCTTCTGGGGAAGGGTGAACAGCCAGAGGTCATAGTCCACATTGGTAATGACTTAGGTAGAAAACAGGGATGGGATCCTGCAGTCAAAACACAGAGAGTTAGACAGAAAATTAGCAAGCAGGATCTCAAATATCGTAATCTCCAGGTTATCCCAGCACCACATGCAAGTGACTATAGAAATAGAAGGACAAGGCAGATGCATGAGAGGCTGGAAAGATGATACAGAAGGGAGGGTTTTAGATTTTCTGTGAAACTGGGACTGGCTCAGGGGGAGATGATACTTGTACAAGCAAGACAGGTTGCACCTGAACAGAGTTGGAACTGAGTTCCTTGTGGGGTGTTTTGCTAGTGCTGCTGGAAGGACTTTAAACTAACTTATCAGGGGTGTTAAAAACCAAGAGAGAATAGTAGAGAGGAACACCAGGGTGCAAAAAATAATGGGAGGGAAAGATAGCACTCATATGGAGAATAATAAGTTAGTAGTGGAACTAGAGTAAGGGAGAAAGCAATGAATCTAAATCAGCGTTACTGCATGTGTACGTGAATGTACAGAATATAGTAAATAAGATTGAGGGATTACAGGCTCAGACTGTGATATGGAAATATGATGTTGTGGCAATAACAGAGACGTGGCTCAAGGAAGGGCAGGACTGGCTGTTAAATATTCCTGAGTACAAGGTGTTCAGAAAGGAAGGACGGGGGAGGGTTTGGTATCGGTTAAAGACAATATTGCAGAAAGAGTATGTTCCAGGGGATTAAAGGACAGAATCAATCTGGCTAAAGATAAAGAACAAAAAGGCTGCTCAGAGTAATCTAGCAAAGAACAAATCTGCAAGGTTGCAAACATTACAGGGCAGTTATAATGGAAGAATTTAATTACCTGAATGTAGACTGGAACAATGGTAGCGTAAAGGGAGAAAAGGGGCAAAATCTTACATTGTATTCAGGGGGAGAATTTCCTATAACAGTCCAACAAGAAAGGACATAATGTTGGACCTCGTTCTTGGAAATGAGGTAGGTCAAGTAAATAAAATGTCATGAGGATACATTTAGGAGACAGTGATCATTGTATTGTGAGGTTTAGGATGATGGTAGAAAAGGACAATGGGCAATCTAGAATAAGAGTAATTAACTGGGGAGAGCTGACTTCAATGGGGCAAGAACAGAGCTGGGCTGGATAGATTGGAACAAAACAAAATAAAAGCAAAATATGCAGATGCTAGAATCTGAAAGAAAAACAGAAAATGCTGGAAAATCTCAGCAGGTCTGACAGCATCTGAGAAGAGAGAACAGAGCCAATATTTCAAGTCTGAATAACCCTTTGTCAGAGCTGGAATGAAAAGTTGGCAGGAAAATCCAACCTTCAAAAGTGGGCTACCTTCAAAAAAGAAATAGTTCAGACAGTTGAGACATATTCCCTCAAAAGGGCGTGGTAGAGCAAGCAAATCCAGAATTTCATGGATTAAAAATAACAAATTAAAATAAAGAAGAAAAAGTGGTTCATGTGACTGGTGTCAGGTAGAAAATGTCATTGAGAACCAAGGGGAATAAAGAAGGTTCAGAAGAGAGGTGAAAAAGCTCATCAGAAAAGAGAAGAGGGATTATGACAAAATACTGACAGTCGATATGAAGGGGATTCCCAAAGTCGTCTTTGAAATATAAATAGTAAAGAAAGTTAGCCAGAAGAGAAATAGGACCAAGTAGGAGCATGAAAGGAAGTTCTGTATACAGATTGAGGTGACACTGATTAGTGTGGAGATTTGCACACTATTTCCTTTCTGAGGTTCTATATTTAAGCTTAAGGTCACACTGCATTGAATCTGTGACCACCAATCTGTATGGCACCATTCATGGCCTTGGGTGTCCTAAAGTGCTTTACCACCAAAGATGTGCTTTTGAAGTGTGACCACTGCTGTAATGTAGGTAACATGACAGCCAATTTATGCACAGCAATGGATAATGATGAGGTAATCTTTTAAGTGATGTTGTTTGAGGGATAATTAATAGTGAGACTCTTCACCCGCCACTCTTGCTCTTTGAAATAGTTCCATGAGAGATTTTCTATCCAGTTGAGAGACGCAGGTGGGCCCCAGTTTAACATCTTCTCCAACAGATGTACATTAGTTCTCCCACCACAGTCCACGCTCCCCACTATCTTCTGGCTTGAACTCCTTACAAGCATTGATTCTAACATTAACTTTCCACAGATACTGCCAGAAGTTTGCAGCATCTGCAGTATTTTCCTTTTACATAAGCAGAGGTTCTTTGTTGGGTAAATGAGATTGCTAAGTTATCATTTGTACATTGGCTGTGACTAAGGTTGCAGATTGGTGTGCGCTCTCTCTCTCTTTCTGAGTAGGCTGTCAACATTTTCTACTACTTGTGTTGCATTTTGCAAAGGAAATTTTGGATTTAAAGTTCTTTCCTTGGAAATACGAATTCACTTGAGTATCAGAACATTTTCAGCTTTTATATTGTTCCCTTGCTGAGAGTTATAGCTCGGCGGGGATGCTGCTTGTTCGTGAAATGCCTGTGGCTGCTTTCACTTCTGGCTTTGCCTTTGAGTTGTTTTACATTAAAAATTGTTAACAGCTTCTAATCATGGCTCACATCTGTGACCCAGGTTTGGATCAATGCAGAGAACATCTCCACTGTTAAAATCTTTACAGTAATGCAGTGCAGAAGGAGGCCAGTCAGCTCATCGAACTTGTGTCATTCCTTCGGAGGAACTTTCCAATTAGTCCCACTCCCTCACTGCTCTTTTTCTGTAAATCCTTTTTCTTTCAAGTATATATTCGATCCAGGTTCAGTGGTACGCTGGTTAGCATTGCTGCCTAACAGTAGCAGGAAGCCGTGTTCAATTCCGGCCTTGAGTCACTGAGTGGAGTTTGCAATTCTCCCTGTGTCTACTTGGGTTTCCTCTGGATGCTCTGGTTTCCTCCCACAGTCCAAAGATGTGCAAGTTAGGTTATTGGCCATGCTCAAATTTCCCTAAGTGAAGGAGATTTGCAGGATAAATACTTGGGGTTACAGGGATGAGACCTGGGTGGCATTGTTGTTGGTGCAGGCTCGATGGGCCAATTGGCCTCCTTTTGTACTATCGAAATTCAATGATTCATAGAAAGATATAATGACTTTGACGAGGTCCACAATGTGGACCTCTTAGAATATGAGCTCCCTGATTAAGGCAGTAATTGGTTGTCCATTCAGGGAGCACGTGTACATAATGCGGAATATCAGGGTTACTGGCATTCGGGGCTTAAACTCTGTATGAGAAAATACTTGCCTCGGTATTGCTTATTATATAAATAAATCCAAATTTGGCAAAAGGGACACTGGCCCGTGGAAAAATTATTTCAAAAGAGGATTGCATGTTAAACCTAACCCACCCATCAGGAGTGTGATAGAATGCTGCATGCCCAATATTGGTAAATATATTGATTCACCACTCAATTCCAAGCGATTCCTGTATCATATATACTTTATGCATGCACATTGAGGTCTCAAATAGGTCTTATCTCGTTGAAGAAAATTCCTTTGACAGGATGGTGATTAGACCCGGCATGGAACCAGGTTTAACATTCTTAGTTTAACGTGTTGAGCATCCTGTCAGTTGGAATCTGTGCAAATAACACAGAGCTAAATCCTGCTCATTCCCTCAGAGTTCAATCATTAGGGATTGAGAATCCACGGGAAGGTAATGGAGATATGGGAGGAAGCCTTATTTATTGGTGAGGCACGAGGGAATGGAGGGATGGAATCAATTGGGCTGGACTGAAAACAAAAGATTCAGTCATGGTTTGAACGATAAGTCTATAGCTGGCTGGTAAATTTTGTTGCCTATAATTAAATGCTGAATTCAGTTTTTTTAATGCTAAAAGATGTTACTCCAGGCATTTTCTTGACAGTGCTGCCCTGGTACTGTCACCAATTGGCGAGGCTGCAAGTGTTGTATTAAAATCAATTGTCAACGTGATAGCATCCAAAACCTGAGAGACTGCAACAGGGCTTGTGGAAAAATCGAAATGGCTATTAAAGGATTGCCAGGTGTCCCTCCAAGATGGGTGGGGTGAGGGTGCTCAAGATCCTTTGCAGAAGAGTTGCTATCTTGGGAAGGTGATATTATTGTTTTCTTTCATATGCCTGGTTACCAGTAACGTTTGTGTAGGCCTCAGAGCAGCTCACTGGTCTGTCTCCATGGTAACATTCAACATGTGGCATTTTGAAACAAATGAGAAATTCCATTTGACAGCCTCACATATATCGAGAGCAAAAATTCGAATCCAGTCCAACAATTCAAGACCCACACCAGGGCCTGAGCGTATTAAATAGTCTACTACATCAGTGTAGTATTGAGGAAGTCCTGCATTGTCTGAAGTGCTGTCTTTTGAACAAAACACTAAAGTTTATTTATTAGCCACAAGTACATTAACACAGCAATGAAGTTACATTGAAAATCCCCTAGATGCCACACTCCAGCACCTATTCAGATACACTGATAGAAAATTTAACATGCCCAATGCACCTAACCAGCACATCTTTCAGATTGTGAGAGGAAACTGGAGAACGCGAGGAAACCCATGCAGACACAGGGAGAATGTGCAAACTCCATCCAGACAATGACCCAAACCAGTAACTGAATTGGGTCCCTGGCGCTGTGAAGGAGCAGTGCTAACCACTGTGCCATCAAACGCAGACTATGTCTGCCAGGTCCAACAATTCAGGTGAGTGCCAAAGATACTAAAATATCATTTGAAGAAAAATAGGGACTTTGACAACTATCCAAACCTTTCTATCTTTCTCAAACAATACTACTGGAAAAAGATTGACAGATCATTAAAATAAAAGGGAACTGTTGGAAATGGGCAATAAAAACAAAACTTGCTAGAAAATTTCAGCAGGTACAGAGAGAAAAATCGAGTTAATGGGCAGAGTTTTCTGATCTTGTCCATGGCAGGATCCGTTATGAGGGAGACGGGAAAATTTGGTGTTCCAGCCAAAACTCCATTCAGTCTCGGGGTCATCGGAAAATCCCAGCCAAACAATGATGGAAGGTTTCAGCCAACATTTCAAGTCCGTATGACTCTTCTCAGGAGTATTTTTTCAGCATTTTCTGTTTTCATTCCAACAGATCATTGCTATTTGTGAGATCCTGCTGCAGGCAAAATGGCTGCAGCTTTTACCAAGCAGCAGTCCCTGCAATCGATGTGCTTCCCTGTATGTGAAGCTAGTTGAGACATTTGTGAGGCAACTAATAAGACAATGTGAACTTGACTTTCATTCAGAATTGCAAACTCTTTGCTCATTAGGTAAAATGGGGAGGGAGAGAAAGAACAAACTTACATTTTTATCTCACTTTTCACGATCCAAGAACTTTCCAAAGCACTTCACAGTTAATTAGTTTCTTTTGAAGTGTGGTCAGTATTGTAATGAAGGATGAAAGGGCCTGAAAGCTAAGCTTAATATGTTCAAAACAATTCATTGCAACGTTTATCGGATTAAACAAGTATCGTTATCGGTTGCAGCAAAAGAACGAACTTCAAGCTATAACTTCACTTTGACAATGTAGCCAGATGCGTATTACTGTCTTTTGAGTTTCCTCGTGTGCTAATTAATGAACAAAGTAACTTCAAATTTAAATAATAGGCCAGTTAATTAGATTTAAACTATCTTCATGTTTAGTAATGATTCATTGGAATATCTAAGTGTCATATCTAGGGGCAAGACAGCTATAAATGCTTCAATGTTAAGTATCTTAATCCTCCCGTTGAAAATCGGCAGATTAGGATAAAGCAACCTCCTTTTTATTCCAATTGAAGTCAAATCATTACAAATACATACAGATTGGCCCATGAGATCGCTGTAAATAATCTCAGTAACCATGATCAGATAGTAACCTGTTAGTGGTTACAGCTTGCAACAGATGAAGTGGTCACTCATTCACATTATGCACAATTAACATAGAATGAAGCGGATGACCTAGTGGTGCTATCACTAGATTATTAATCCAGAAACTCAACTAGTATTCTGGGGATATGCATTCAAATCCCACCACAGCAGATGGTGCAATTTGAATTCAATAAAAAATATTTGGAATCAAGAATCTACTGATGACCACAAAACCATTGTTGATTGTCGGAAAAACCCATCTGGTCATTAATGTCTTTCAGGGGAGGAAATCTGCCGTCCTTACTAGTTTGGTGGAAATGTGAATCCAGAGCCACGGCAATGTCATTGACTCTCAACTGCCCTCTGAAATGGCCTAGCAAGGGCATCTAGGGATGGACAATAAATGCTGGCCAGCCAGTAACGCCCATGTTCCACGAATGAATAAAGAAATAAAAAAATTGGATAGTCCAATGAGTAGCCATAGAGCTGTAGGATCAGTTGGAACTGTAGGCCTTCCGGCCTGTTCTGCCATTCGAGGTTGATCAAATCTAACTAAAAATATCTCATGGGATGTGTAGTTTTCATACCATACCATGCATTAGTAGCATTGGAAGGCAGGGGAAAGTTTACTCTGCCCCTTTTTGATGTTCTGATTTTTTTAAACTTCTCTAGGTTAATTAGGAATGGACAATAAGCACTCTCATCCCATGAGTGAATTTTTAAAAATTCTGCCACTCTTGTGGCAGATCAAAGTGAAAAACTCAAATGCAGAACTCACCACAGGCAATTACAACGTTGGTGTGAATCTGGGTCTTTTATATAACCATATAGAAGCAGGAATATTTTATACTCACAGCTTTTCACATTCACTGAGCACACTTCAGTCTACCCTTTCTGCTTCTGATAGTTTCTCTCTACCTGACCCATCAAATTCTCTCATCATCTTAAGCACCACAGTTAGATCACCTCTTAACCATCTATATTTTGAAGTGGTCTGGAGAGGTGTGACTGGAGGTTAACTCAATCTAAGGCTTTAATTCCTTTCCCCCACAAGCCACCATTTCCTGCTCGCATGACTACTCATCCTCGGAGTGCCTGTGGTTCATTCTAAAATTAGTATTGACTTTAAACCTGCTATGTCTGCCAACACACAAAGTGGGTTACGGCACACAGGATGTTTTTTATTTAGCTGGGAGAAACCTGTGTATACTTTGCACGTTTCAGGTTGTGGGAACATAAAGATCAGAAAACTATAAAAAGAAACCACTTATTAAGCAGGTATGTTATTCCATTGAAAGGACGTGCCCACTGTGTAATAATAACAATATGAATGTGGATGCAGCAGGAATATCTAACCAGCCTATTCCGGGTGGCTGCTCGACCATCTTTGAACAAGCGTGGCATTAAGCCTGTGTGTAACGCCCTCAATGGTAAAATAGTCTTCATCAGTATCATCTAAATTTTCCCCAAATTTTTCCCCTTATTAATGCTTGAGGATTGGTGCAACTTGAATGAGTAGGAGGGTAGTGGGGTGATGTGGGAGTGGAAGGGGAGGCGGATTGTTGAGCAGATTGCAGGGCAGAGTTCCTGAGTTATTGATCAGGGACGGTTGGTTTAGTCTGCAGTTGCCTTGAAAGGGCCTTGGAACGGAGAATCGTGCACTCATGTGTATTGGAGCCTTGGTGCCAATTGTGGGTGGCCCCATCATTCGCAACAGCACACATTCAAAATCCATCCTCCATTATAAATGACATGCTATGGAGATGCCAGCATTGGACTGGGATGACCACAGGCTAAAGGACCACAGTAAAAAGGCTAAAGTCCAACAGGTTTATTTGGAATTGTAAGCTTTCAGAGCGCTATCCTTCACTCATTTGATGAAGGAGTAGCACTCTGAAAGTTCGTGATTCCAAACAAACCTGTTGGACTTTAATGGACACTATAAGTGCATCCATGGAAGTCTCTGATTAGCCAAGTGGAGTGCTGAACTGAAGGCCAATCAGGACACTGAAAGAATGACCAAACAAAGTATCAGAAAGCTGCTCCATTGCCAAACTGTTTGGTGAAAAGATATTCACATGGGACAGTCAGAGTCTCTGCTCAACAGTTGCCATTGCTGTCTCAGAGCTCATGATCACAAATTATCATTGACTCAGAGGTTTTGAAACCCTGGTATAAGCTTACACATGAAGAATAGCTGCTTTGTCAAGAGCTCCCTTCCATTTATAAGACCGATTGATAAACATAAGAACATAAGAATTAGGAGCAGGAATAAGCCATCTGGCCCCTCAAGCCTGCTCTGCCATTCAATAAGATCATGGCTGATCTTTTTGTGGACTCAGGTCCACTTATCCTCCCATTCACCACAACCCTTAATTCCTCTACTGTTCAATAATTTATCTATCCTTGCCTTAAAAACGTTCAATGAGGTAGCCTCAACTGCTTCACTGGGCAGGGAATTCCACAGATTCTCAACCATTTATGCGAAAAAGTTCCTTCTCAACTCAGTCCTAAATCTGCTTCCTCTTATTTTGAGGCTATGCTCAAGTTTCACCCACTTCTCTGTTATCTATTCCCTTCATAATCTTATGTTTCTATAAGATCTCCCCTCATTCTTCTGAATTCCAAAGAGTACAGCCGCAGTCTACTCAGTCTCTCCTCATAAATCATCCTTCTCAACACTGAAATCAACCTAGTGAATCTCCTCTGCACCCCCTCCTGTGCCAGTCTATCCTTTCTTAAGTAAGAAGACCAAAACTGTACACAGTACTTCAGGATGTGGCCTCACCAGCACCTCATACGGCTGCAACATAACCTCACTGTTTCTAAACTTCATCCCTCTAGCAAAGAAGGACAAAATTCCATTTGCCTTCTTAATTACCTGCCGCACCTGCAAACCAACACTTTGAGATTCCTGCACAGGGATACCCAGGTCCCTCTACACAGCAGCATCCCGCAATTTTTTACTATTTAAATAATAGTCATTTTGTTGTTTATTCCTACCAAAATGGATGACCTCACATTTACCGACATCGTACTCCATCCATAAATACTCTGTCTTAAGAGTTTAGGAAATTATCTTCACATTTATTTAGCTTAGCATTGCAAGACAACCTTTAAGATGAATGAATCTCACCAACTATTATAGTCCCTGCTTTCTGCAAAGAAAATTAGAGATTTAGTTTTAAAAAACACCTTGCAGTTTACTTTTAAACTTCATTTAACCCATTTAACACTAAGTAGTAGTGAATTATCCTGTCAATATAAAATCTAACTAGCCATTGTCCAGAGCTCTGTACAAATATAAAGTTCGTACACGCTTCAGATTTCCCTAGGCAGGGGAGTGGTGCAGAGCCAGCTATGCAATGTGGGCCTGTCAGTTAGATGTTATTCTAGCAGGTTATAGCAGATCTCTGTAGTGCAGTTTTGTGTCTTTGTTGTGGTTAGAAGTCACTGAAAAATGATACAACCTTTTGCACAAACAATGAGGCAAGTATAATCTCCCTTCAACTCTGTGAAGTGAGCGATAAAAAAAGGAATTCTCTTTGTCGGAATAAACAGTTCATAATATCTGTCGAGTGACATGTTGCAGATCATTCCTTTACAGTCTGTCTGTTAGCATTTTTGAACAATGAACAAAATGAGAAGAGACTGGAATTTACATTAGTACCATGTGATATATTGAACTTTCCTTCTCTGATTTTCTCTCTTTATTTGGATTTTTCAAGTGAAAATTGGTAGAATGTTCTGCAGCCAATCTTTGAGTTGTAAAAATTCCTATATCTTTCAGGGATCATGTCAAAAGTTCACAACATGAAAAAAAATTGATGCGAACTTTTGATGTATCCATATTTCATGCATCTTAGGCCAAACCATCTTCAATCACCTCATCAATATCCTTCCCTCTTTCATATGGCCAGAAGTGGGGATGTTCAAAGATGATTGCACAGTGTTTGGGTTCCATTCATGACAGTGCATGCAAGACCTAGACAGCATTCAGAATTGGGCTGTTAAGTGGCAAGTAACATATATGCACACAAATGATGGGCAGTGACGATCTCCTAACAAAAGAAAATCAAAGCATCTTCCCTTGACGTTCAGCAGCATCACCTCAACATCAACAGCTTTTGACCAGAAACTGAACTGGACTAACTATGTAAATACAGTGGCGGCAAGAAAAGGCCGAAAGCTGGGAATCCTGCTCCAAGCAACTTACCTCCTGACTCCTAAAGCCTGTGTACCCATCTACAAGGCTCAAATCAGGAGTGTGATGGAATACTCTCCACTTGCCTGGATGAGTGCAGCTCCAACAACACTCAAGAAGTTCAACACTATCCAGGACAAAGAAGCCCATTTGATTGGCATCCCATCCACCACTTCACACATTGATTCCCTCTTCCAACATCAGTGCATTGTGGGAGCAGTATTTCCCATCTACAATTTGCACTGCAGTATTTTTTTTCATCTGGTAGGGGAGTCCAGAATATGGAAGCAAAACTTTAAAATCAGTTCAGGGGTGATGTCGGGAAGTGTTTCTTCACAGGAAGATTAGTGGAAGTCTCGAACCCTCTCTCCTGAAAGCTGTGGAGGTTTGGGGTCAATTGAAACTTTTAAAACTGATATCAATAATTTTGTGTTCAGCAAGGATATTAAGAACAAGGAAATTAAGGTGAGTAAATGAAATGAAGGTGCAGATCAGCTCTGAGTTAATTAAATAGTAGAACAGGCTTGTGGATATGAATGGTCTTCTCCTCTCCCTATGCCTTGTTGTGAACTTCGGTAAATAGGGAATCTGTTGTCAGAGTCATGTCAATAACACTGTTAGGGTTTGTTAATGTCAATTACACTCACAGAAATAGGAGACAGCTGGGAAATTGGGCAAGGAGTATTGTCATTGAAAAATGTTGCTTGATAAGGTCTGTTCATGTTTGTCAATGCCAATTACGTTGTTAAGGGAAACAATGATGGTATTTGAACACCTATATAAATAGAAGATAACTGTGATACTAAGCGGTGGTTAGGAGTGTTGATAGTGAATAAAGTCAAGAAACTCCCTCAGCAAAGAACAATTCTGTCTAGTTTTTGACTTCACCAACCTGGTGTTAACGTTGACTGTCCTTGTGATGCCCTCTGTAGTGAATAGCTTAGTGTTCTTGGCATCCATCATCACCTGGAATGAGTGCCCATTTTGACAAGGTACTGGATCTCACTCCATCTATGGGAAAGAAAGGAGGAAAGACAAGACCAAAACTTCTCTGCCTTTTACCCTAAAATTTACTCAAGACAGGGAAATAGATCACACTGTCAGTTGTATAAACTATATTACATCATGCTGACTGCTTGAGCTACTCTGACACTTGGCTGAGATGCTGGTGCCAGATAGATGTCAGACTTCAGTGTTGCACACTCTTCAAGTGGACCCAGTGCATTGAGTCAAACTAGGGCAAAATTGGCTGAAATGATAATGTCAGGAATAATTACAGAGAACGTGGCAAACATTCTGCACTCTTCATTGCCTCTGCTCCATTAATCTTATCAACAAATCCTGGAGCTGCCTAAAGTTAATTGGAACCGGTGGGCATGTGATGCCATGTTGTTAACAAGGATAAAAACAACCTGAGTTTATATAGTCCCTTTGTTATAGTAAAGCATCACAAGGCACTTTATAGGAGAATACAAACCAAAATATGCCCCTCAATCACCCAAGATGATTCTAGACCAATTGGCTCAAAGTTTGATCAATGAGTTAAGTTTCAAAGAGTGTTTTAAATGAGGAAAGAGTGATAGAGAGGCAAAAGGTTTGGAGAGGGAATTCTGGATCTAAAGTTCTCAGCAGCTAAAGGTATATGGTACAAGTAGTGGAGTTCTGAAAACTGAACATGCTCAAGAGGCCAGATTTGGAAAAGCACAGATAGTTGGAGGGTTTGTAGACCTGGGCTGGGTTACACAGATAGTCAGTGCATGGTGAGGCTCTGAAGAAATTTAAAAACTAGAATGAGAGTTTCAAAATCAAGCTGTTGTTCGACCAGATTCCAAAGTAGGTCAGTGAGCACAAGAGTGATGGCTCAGTGCAACTAGATGCCAATCAGAATATAAGCTGGTAACTTGTGAGACACAGCAAAAAGCTGTACCTTCGGAACCATGCCAGTTTAATATGTGTGGTGTAATGGAGGTTGGCATTGCTTCTCCACAGGGATAGGATAATGAAGACTCAGCTGAGCAGTTTTAGACCACCAGACCTTAAAGATACACAGAGAGATTACATTTGGTCCTTTTTTTTAATTTAAATTTTGACATATGCATGATTTCAGCCTAATATCCCTATGCTCACATCTGGCATTGACAATAAACAAGAAAATAGTAAGAGGCCACATGCTTAAGATTCACCCATATAGGCATTGGTAGAAAGCTTCCCCACTCCCTGTTCCCACACCAACATCCATTAACCTGCCTTCTGGTTTTTAGCACGTTGCATGTTGTTACCGAATTATTGGCATTGAAGACTTGCAGAAATTAGCAGATCAAAGCAAAAATATTAAATTCCACACTATACCAAGACACTATTATTCTTTTAGTTTCTCCTTCACCAATCTCTTAAGGTTGTGAAGAAAGCATATGGTATGCTAGCCTTTATAGGAAGGGGTATAGAGTACAAGAGCTGGCCTTTAATGTTGCAGTTGTATAAAACGTTGGTTAGACCTCATCTGGAATACTGCGTCCAGTTCTGGTCGCCTTACTACCGGAAGGACGTGGAGACTCTGGAGAGAGTGCAGAGGAGGTTTACCAGGATGCTGCCTGGTATGGAAGGTCTGAGTTACGAGGAGAGGTTAGGCAAATTGGACTGTTTTCCTTAGAAAGACGTAGACTTAGAGGAGATCTAATAGAGGTGTACAAGATTATGAAGGGGATTGATAGAGTAAACAGGGTTAAGCTTTTTCCTAGGATGGACTCAAATAGCACGAGGGTCACGGGCTTAGGGTGAGGGGGGTGAGGTATAATTTGGATGCTAGAGGGAGTTTTTTCACACAGAGGGTGGTGGGGGTATGGAATGCGCTGCCAAGTAAAGTGGTGGAGGCAGGTACTCTGGAGTTATTTAAGAAATACTTAGATGGGCACATGAACAGAATGAGAATGGAGGGGTATAGAAAATTGATTTAAAATAGGGATCATGAGCCTTGGGAGTCCCTGGGAAGTGTGTAAATAGATGATGATATTGATGTACTTGTTTTTAGCCTACAGGTGCTTTGGTCCACCTTGTTGTCTAACAAGGGGCATACACGCGATGGGTCATGAGAGGGCTGCTCTTGGATCTTTTTCGAGAGTATCCTATTGCTTCACATCATTAGTGTATGCTTGACCTGGACCATCTGATGGGCAACACGACAGCTCAGTGACTATCGCTGTGCTGTGCAGATACATGGATTTGGGCCTGTGTCTGTGGGAGTTTGCGCATTCTCCCCGTGCTTGCGTGTGTTTTCTCCGGGTGCTCCAGTTTCCTCCCACATCCCAAAGATGTGCTCTTAGGCTAATTGGCAAAACAAGTTCTCCCTAAATTGTCTCAAATTTGGTTTTTAATCCATAGATCTATAAACTTAGACAGGGATCACGGGTAGAGGTGGGAACATTGGGGTGGCGGCGCAGGCTCGTTGGGCCAAAGGTTCTGTTTCCCGTGCTGTTTTGTTCTTTGTTCTTCATTCTATCTGCTCTGAAGCCTCTACAATTCAATGGATGCCGTTACTTACATCAGAGCCAAATGGTTGAGTATTAGGAGAGCACAATGGTTAGAGCTGTTATCTCACAGAGCAGGGATGCAGGTTCAACTCCAGCCTTGGATGATTGTCTGCATGGAAGTTGCACATTCTCTGCGTGTCTCCATGGGTTTCCGTCAGGTGCTCTGGTTTCTTTCTGGAGGATGTGCAGATTAGGTGAATTGCTCAATTGCCCATTCGAGTCAAAGGACATTTAGATTAGGTGGATTAGCTAAGTAAATTTTGGAGGGGAGGAGGGTGAGCCTGGGTTAAATGTTCTTTTGGAGGGTTGGTGTAGATTCAATGGGTCAAATGGCCTCCTTCTACACTGTAGAGATTCTATTCTATTAGCAGAGAGGAGCACCATTAATTGGATCCCCCTCCTTGGTACAAGATCATGGTGTTCAGCAGTGGACATTTGCCGCTATCTGAGCTAAGATTGCCTGAGAGCAACGACTGACTCTGCTGGTTTCTCATACCGATTCACACTATGTTTGCAAACTGAGACAAACATGGTCTTGTGTGTTCACCTGACATTTGAATATGCAATGATACATATTTCATCCCCACCATCGTTTTATGTTAGCTTGTACATTGGGTTAACCCGCACAATATGTATGAAATCCATCTGCATGATGCCTGGTTCAGACTAAATCACCCTCTCTACTCACTGGCCCACATTGCGTCTTGGCCTATCAATGCTTCAGTTTTAAAATTCTCAATCTGTTTTCAAATACTCCATAATCTCTCCCCCCCTGAACTCTGTCATATGCTCCAGTCGTACAAGCCTCTGAAATCTCATTGTATCCATTTTGAGCTCTTGAGCATTCCTACTCTTTCTTTGTTCCAACATTAGCGGCTGTGCCTTCAGTAGTCTTGGCACCAAGCACTGGGATGTCCGCTATAAAGCTCACCAGTCCTCTCTGCTTCTTTGGTGTGCTGTTCAAAATCTCCATCTTTGACCAAACATTTGGTCAATGCTTACCCTAACATCCCCTTCTTTGGCTTGGTGTCATTGTTTGTTTAACTACTCTTCTGTGAAGAATTTTGTTCCATTAGAAATACTATTTAAATACAAGGTGTTACGTAGTACCATGCACTATTATCTCAAGGCTATTGAAATAGTTGCACAGTGTTGAATCCTTCAGATGGGACAAAGATTAATAATTGGTTGCACATTGGGGATTGATGATGTCCTGTTCTGAAGAGGCATGCATCAATATTCAGCGTGCCTTGAACAAGGTGTCACACTCCTGTCTTCCTGCACATGTTAATCTGTGCCATCTTTCTTGAGATTGAGCCATTATGTTTATTTAGATGATGTCATTTGAGATGAGAAAAGTGGCCAGACATTCAGAGTTGCGGTAGCCTGATTGCTATGACGTTCCTTTAGTTCTGGGAAGACTGTTTTTCCTCTGTGTGTGTGTGTAAGAAGCTGGCATAGGAGAACTAATCACAGTCGCGTTCCTCTCACACCCACACAACTAGTATAAATCCAACTGAATATTGCCAAGAAATCCAGCAAGTTATCCCCTCCCCCACCCCCCGCCACCTATTTATTGTTGTTATTTGATCTTGCAGCCACCTACCTCATCCCTAAATGTGGAGAGCCTCGTGAAAGAGCCTGAAGGAGGGGTACAGCAGTGTTGGGGAACAAATGACAACCTGCAATTTCTGCTTGAAATACCATCAGACGCTGCATTGTTTTGTTAGCAAAATACAGAGCAATCTTGTAAAAAGAAAGACACCCACACAGATAAAAGCATCAAGGAGAGAGGTGGGAGTGATTCCTTTGCAAATTTTAAGTGTAATATCCGAATATCTGAAGCTTTGTTCATGATTCTTCACCTGTTTTAGCCAAGCAAGTGGAAATGATACTTCAGGGCTCTAGAATAATATCCCCTTGATTGGAAAGCTATCAATAAGACTATGATTGCATAAAGTACTTTAACACACCGCCATGAAACAGACATAGATTAGAGCTTTAGGGGCCTGTGTAATTTTTAAGATTGGTGAGTTACAGATTACCCAAAATAGATGGCTGAGAACTCAGAAGTGATTTTAAGATAGTTTATTAAATTAATCAGGAAACAGCAGCTTAGATGATAAATAACCTAAATATATCATCATAGTACCCATGATGGGTAACACTTTACTGATATTGGAGGATGAATGGATGGATGGTGCTAAGTGAGTGTTGATCTTAGCAGTTTGAGGTGTCGGCATGCTATTTTCTAGTCAACTTGTCAAGAAATTCTTCACCCCATCTTCCTCCATCTTCTCTGGTTTTCCTCCACTTTCTCCTGGTCTTATTTCTCCTTCTCCTGATCGTCCTCCACCTTCTCTTGTGCACCTTCATCTTCCATTGATCTTCCTCTATCTTCCTCAGGTCTTCCTCCATCTTCTCTGGTCTTCCTCCATCTTCCTTCAGTCCTCCTCTATTTTCCCTCATCTTCATTCATCTTCTCATGATCTTCCTTCATCTTCTTTTGGTTTTCTTCAATCTTCCCTGGTCTTCCTTCATCTTCCCTCCCTGTCTTCCTCTTTCTTCTCCTGGTCTTCCTCCATCTTTCCATGGTCTTCCTCTATCTTCCACCCATCTTCCTCCATTTTCTAAGAATCTAAGAGTTTCTAAGAATGGCTAAATGCACTTTTGCAGTAAGAGTGTAATTACTGGGCACGTGGTGGGACTGGACGCAGAGGGTTTTACACTTTGCCTAGAAATGCCATAGCTAACCTGTGTTTGCCGTGGTTCAGTAGCAGTCAGTAAATGATGGAATCAGACCCCACTCCGAAGACTTGAGCTCATGACCTAGGCTGACTCTAGTCCAATATTGTGGGTCATCATATTAAGTAATTGGATCATTGGATGGGTCATTAAATTGATTCAAGGCACAATTGGACAGATGTTTGTGAGACAAGGAATCAAAAGTTATGGGGGCCATTGGAAAAGTGGAATTGAGACCGCAATCATATTGGCCTTAATATTATTGAATGGCAGAGCAGGCTTGAAGGGCCTACAATTGCTACTGTATCCTATGTTCCTACGTGGAGAGATTTGTGAAACTAAGAATGATTTCCTCAGAGCAAGGAAGGTTAAGGGGATTTATAAAGCAGTGTTCAAAATTGAGGGACTTTGATTGGTAATTTGGAAGAAAGTGTTTCCACTGGTGGGAGGATCAGGAACTAGTGGGCACAGATTTAAATTAATTGGCAAAAGAACCAGGGAATCATTTTGTACACAGTGTGTTATAATCTGGAATAGATACATGAAAAGGAAGAAAATGACAGGGCTATGCTGGTTGGGCTGACATTATTTTCTTTAGAGGAAAGAAGACTGCACGGGGACCACAATCGAGGTGTACAAAATTATGAGGGATCAAGATAGGGTAGATAGGAGAAACTTGTTCCCTTAGTTGTAGGGTTAATAATCCGTGGACATAGGTTTAAGGTCAGGGCAGGAGATTTAGACAGGATTTTAGGACAACCTTGGGGTCCTAGGAATCTGCAACTTACTAGAAGTAGGAACCTTCAACAACATTTAAGAAGCATTTAGTTGAACACTTGAAATACTATAATATACAAGGCTTGGAATTAAGTACTGGAAAATGGGATTAGAATAGATAGGTGCTGGCACAGACACGATGGGCCAAAGGACCTCTTTATTTGCTGTAAAGCTCTATGACTCTATGAATGGACAGGGGTACAGGACACAGTCAAAATATCTTTCTATTGAACTAACATAGGTACAATAAGTTGAATAGCCACCTTCAGTGTAAGATTCAATGACTCTATGAAGACAAGGCCCATCAAAAAGAACTGAGCCCAGGTATGAGAATGTTGATCAAGAAGAATAATCACTACATTAGTGATATCTTCAACTGTTAATCTCTACTCAGCAAGAGAAACTGACTGAGAAAGTCATTGTTCACAAAGTAATGTTTATTCAACAGTTTGCATTGCGTTAAGTACACTGTCAATTAGAAAAGAACTGGGGTTTGAGAAAATGATTATTAATAAAAAATAACACACTGTGGATGCTGAAAATGTTGAAAATACTCAGCAGGTCCAGCAGCATCTGTGGAGAGAGAAACAGAGTTAATACTTCGAATCTGTGTGATTCTTCCCCAGACCTTCTCCAGACACTATCTAATATTTTTTAGTTCTCTTGCCTTTGAAAAACTGTCAACATTTTCCCCTACTGTTGAAAATTGAGCCATGCAGCCCTTTTTGTGTGACAAAATGTTTTTGTTGATTTGCAGTTTACCAGAGTCAAAGTGTGGAACAGTGTGTCCCAAATTCTGTATATAGCTGATCTCACCAAGGATATCTGTAATTTCCCTCCACAACTTGCACCTGATAGGGGATTGATGTGTGAGAATTCTTGTTTCTCTTTACAATCCAGATTTAAGTAGACATAGATGAGGAAAGGTTCTGGCAGTGAAGCTATTCTGATTAGCAGGGATGTAGCTCAATTGCTTGAGGCACTGACTGTTCATTCTCATATGGGTGCTCACGTTTTAAAATTCTCATCCTTGTTTTCAGATCTCTCCATGTCCTCTCCCTTTTAACCTCCCCGAGCCCAAAATCCCTCTATTCCATTCTCCAGCTTTCACTGTCCTACTATCTGTGGCTGTGCCTTGGGCCCTAAGCTCTGGGCTCGCCTTTGGTTAAAGCTCTCCGCCTTGTTAACTTTCTCTCCTGCTTTAAGACACTCCTTGAATTCATCCTCTTTGATCAAGCTTTTGGTCACCTGTCCCAATATAATATTATGTAGCTCAATGTCAAATTTTGTATGATCACACTCCTGTGAATCACCCAGGGGTATCTTAGTAGGTCAACAGTGCTATAATAAGTTAATGATTGTTGTTATGTGCTGTGGGGCAGCAGATAACACATTTACCTCTGAGTCAGAAGGTTGTGGGTTTAATTAAAGCTCTGAAGTTGTGCTCCTTTTTTTAAGGCAGTTTTTTTAGTTGTTCTGTCTCAAATCTGGCCCTTTTTAATCATTCTGTTCCAATGTGCAGTGACCAAGAAATTAAATATTCCTGAGTCAGGAAAGCTACTGAGTTATCCAATGGTTAAATTGTTAAAATCCACGGAGAAGATTGTTCCATATGCCTGCCTGGTTTTCACAGGAATGTGGAATGCTCCCTTTGGTAGTTGCTGAGTGACGATGCAGAGAGATAGTTAGAGGGGACTCTCTCTCTGACAAACTGAAAGAGAGAGACACTGAATGTCTCTGTGATATGTGCGGGCATGACAGAAGGAAGAATAGCCATATTTAAACCAATAAATGTCCAACCAAATGAAGCACTTTGAAGCAGCAGTTCTGGGAAATTTCAGCCTGAGTATCCTGATGGAAGTCACTGTTCTCCCTTTCACTTTCTTCTTCTTCCCCAATATTGTGTACTGAGCAGTTACTTCTTGCTAGTTTTCGAGCAGTGGAAGACAAAGGCTGAGTTAACTCATGGTCAACCCATGCACATATCAGCTGCCTGCAAATAAACAGAAAGGATGGTGTAGGTAAATTGCTCAAGATAGTTCCAGGAGCACAAAGTGAGAACTGATTTGAAGTAAGTGAGAAGAACAAATATGCAAAGATACCAGCCGCTTAGAGCCAATTAGCTTCAGCAGAAAATCATAAGTTGCGGCTTCTTCAGTTGAAGAAAAGTTGAAGTTGCAACCAAGAGATCCTGTATTCTCAGTCAACAAATCAACATCATTAAGAAAGACTTACAAACAGCTCCTGTTACAACCTTTTATTTGTCCCAAGACATGTTATATCCAGGCAAGTACTTTGATGTGCATTCACTGTTGCAATGTAGGAAACATAAAGTGGAAATTTTATGGCCTGGTTGTAGCAGAGGTGGGTACAGGAAATACAGCAAGCCATCCAAAAGCCCATTGACTTTGGCAGGATAGGAAAATCCTCCAACAAGAGGGTCCATAAAATTCCCTCTATAGTGACCAACTTTTACAGAGAAAGCTCTGACAAATATCAATGTGATTTTAGCCCTATCATCTGTTTTAGCTGTTAGGTTGACCTCACAGACAATGTCACCATGATAATAATGTTTTCTTTCCCATCAATGTATTTTTCCATTTTTATCCTTCCCACTCTACTCTGAGTCTGAAAGAGGTCAGTTGAACTAATTTCTAGTATACAGAGCCTATTGTGAGTAGCTTTTCTGATATTACTTTGTTTTAAATTAATATAATTGCTTTGAGAAGCTTTTTTTCAGAGTTTGGATTACAATATAGGCCTAACTTGAGATCCAATATGTAGTAAGTGTCATAGGCTTGAGAGGAACATTTGACTTTAGAGTAACGGTTCCTAGGATACTTCACCACTGTGGAATATCCTTACATTTGGCAGTGTTGTAAACTAATTAATAGAGATTGATTGCTATGACTAGTAAACAATTCCATTCTTGGTGTACCATGTAACTGTCAAGATGCTTTGCAGATAAGCGGCAGGAGGTTTACAAGGGATATGAGGAAAATCTTTTTCACCCAGTGGGTGATGGGAGTCTGCAACTCACTGCCTGAAAGGTTTTTATTATTTAATTATTATTTTATTATTTTATATTTAAGAAGTATTTAGATGTGTACTTTATGACGCTAAAGCATACAAAGTTGCAGACCAAATGATGGCAAATGGGATTAGAATAGTTGGGTGGTTTGTCTTTGACTGGCACAGACCTTGATAGGCTAAATGGCCTTTTTTTGTGTTGTAGATCTCAATGACTCTTTGACTGAAATTTTCCTATCCTGCCCATCTCAGGAATTGTAGTGGACGGGGTGGGGGGGGTGGGGTGGACCTTGCCTTTCTTTAGCAAGCAGTTCCTATGTTCTTACAATTGCTGGAAGTAAAACGTTTTTCAATAAATTACTCTTCTTCAACTTTTTTTATGGAATGTAAATGACATTGACAACGTTACAATGTTTATCCTTCCCAAGTTACTGAGCAGCTTTGGCAGCATTTAGATTCATGGAGACTATTTCAGCAAAGCCATTGGTGAAAGAGTTACCAAAGGCTCATCAGGTGAGCAGGAGATATCTTGTTAAAGTTCACCCTCGATAGTACGGGACTGACGATTTTCCTGTCCTGAGAGGGTGCTACACTGTCAGTATTGCTATTTTCCAATGAGACTTTAAACAAAGGCTCTGTCTGCCTTCTCAGTCAGACATCCCATGTCATCATTTCGAAGAAGCGCAGAGATGTTCTCCTGCCATCCTCAACCAACTTCATTACAAACAATTGTTTTGTCATTTATTTTGTTGTTGTTTGTTGGGAGTTTGCTGTTGGATTTCCTATGCTATATAATAGTGACCACTATTTCTTTAATTCTTGATTGGTTGTGCAGCATTCTAAGGCCAGGAATTGCTTTATAAATGTAATTCTTCTCTTTTTGAAGAACTTTAATGACCATTTGAGTTTGGGTAAAGGATCAGTAATTGAACAGTTATTTTGCAAAAATGAGTAAATGTACTGTATTCAGAATGTGTTTCACCTCTGCTGGGTAACTAGTGCCAAACAGGATATGGTTATTATCCATTGATAACTTTATAAGATGGAGCTTTTCTCTTTGCTTTACATCATATTATCTGAGGCTAGCAGATTAGAAGATAGCACGATTGAGAGAGTTTTAATTTTGATGAAATCCCAGGCAGACCTCACTGCTGAGGAATTGGACTCTTTGGCCCACAGCTCACCAAGTCCAAATATTCAACTATGCTCAAAGCCAGGAGACTCCCCTCACATACCATAGGTTGCGGTTCCAGAAATTAGTGGGATTCCCCACGCTGAGGCAGTACCATGAGTCAGTGTTTCAGGCTGTGTGTCTTTCTTGTTCTAGTGAACAAACAGATGCTGAAAACTCTCTTGTTCTGGGATGGAGCCTGATGATAAAGAGCTGTTCTTTTCATGGCAGCCTGCAGCTCCCAGCCACGGTGAGCAGACCGTTCACTTGACAAAAGAATAAAAGTTACTGAAATCTAAATATGCCAAGTCAGACAGCCCTCTAGGGACAATGGGAGTCATGTGAATGGGCCTTTTATAAACTTATATTTATCATTATCGATAACATAAGCCCAGTGATGCTGTCTGCATTGTTTACATGGAAATGCTGTATGATAAATAATGCTTCAACGTTGTAGCAAACACACAGAAGAATGGCAAAAGGATTTTAGAATGCAGATTGTTTATCCAATACCATCTCTCAAAGTGGGCAATGATTATCTAAAGCCTGTGAAAGGGATAATTTAGTTATTTCGAACTCTGGTATTCTAACTTTATTTCAATATTCTTCTCCCTGATTCATCATACTGATGAGATGGGACAGCCTCTCTGCAGGAGGCTTCCTATCTACTTCCTTACAAAATTTTTAAAACAACAATCCTGCAAACCACTGCCCCCCACCCCACCTCCGTTCCTGCCCCCTTCGTCTGTGTATTGGCACTGGGCCATCTGCATGTCAAGGTCACCCACAAGGGCATTCTCTTGTCAGTAGCTTTCATTATATAACGAAGGTTGAGAAAAGTGACACAGCATGTACAAGCCAAAACACTGTGTGGGCTGAAGTTCTGCGATGGAATTATTCCAATCTCAAAGTTTGCACAGTTCTTCTGCCAGTTATAGAGGAGTGCTGCACGGACACCCGTGGTGATTCACCTCCTGTATGTCTGCAAAATAAATGAACAGAAATATATGTTCTTTTTATATATTAGTGTGAGTATAAAGGTGAAACTTTACCCAACTTGCCTGGCAAAAACTGGATAGGCAGGCAATTAAAATCATCATACCCACCTACATCCACTATTCCCATTGCCTTCCTCTGGGGTGCAATTTTAACTTATTCTTTTCAGTAGATAAGTTACCATTAGGAAGACAGCAGAGTCTATCTGTAAGTGATTGTCGACTGAGTTCTGGTAACATTATTTGGGGCCCCCATTGCAATTATAATGCAGTGGCAAAGCAATAGAACTCAAGATCAGGAGAGATCCAGATGGGCGCAGTTTTTTCTTCTGTTTGCTTGCGGGGAAATTGGTTCTGGAATGTCTTTCATTCCTCTGATCATATAGTCCTAGAATCCTTACTGTGTAGAAGGAGGCTATTCAGCCCATCAAACCTTCATTGACAACAATTCCACCTAATTCCACCAATACCTGTAACCCCACACATTTACTCCGCTAATCCCTCTAACACTAAGAGTCAATTTAGTATGGCCAATCAACTTAACCTGCACACCTTTGGAGTGTGGGAGGAAACCGGAGCACCCAGAGGAAACGCATGCCATCATGAGGCATCCCCTTCCTTTGTTTCAACGACTTAGACAATTACCAACAACTGTTCCTTCAGGAGCCCCAGGCGACAGCCTCCTGCGGTCCAAATTGCCATTCCCGCCCTGGTCAATTAACTCTTCCCCACAGTTTGGAGCTGGAGGCTGATCATGCTGTGAAGCCCTGAAAATTCAAATCTTCCTGTGATAGGCCAGGTAAGTTTGAAACGTGCCCTGAGGAGCCCACCACCTCCAACCCCAGCCAGGCCTTGTTAAGGTACTAGTCATGTCAGAGTATAGGCTTACTTGAGTGGTAATCAGGCAAAGGAAGATTGAGGATTAAGACCACAAACTTCAGTAGAGGCCTTATTTAACCTTGTGTCTGTTGGCCTTCATACCAGGTTTGACATTATCAAACAAAGTCAAGAATCCTTGCTTCCTTTCTTCCCCTTAGGACATTGTTGTTTACTGGCCACCCGATATGTGAACAAAATCATTGCTGTTGCTGGCTTTGTTGGATTATACAATAAAAGAAAAGATGTGTGCAGAAACACAACATGTATCCACAGGGAGCTCAACATGTGTTACCCAGTTTCTAGGAGTCAGAGAATATAATAAATTATGTCTTTTATTAAGATAATGGAAAGAGACCAAATTTTATTTCCCACGATCTGTTAAATATGGTAAAGTGTGAAAGAAATGGGTTAAAAAATGAACTGCATCATTAGCACACCTAAATATTATTGCACTTCCTGGCCCCTCCTTCGTGCAACGAAGCCAATAAAGTATTAATATCTAAATATGTGCAAATTATGCAAATCAAATTTGTTAGATTGCTAGCAAGAGATCCTACACGTATGCAAATTGTGACCTTTTGCAGGCTGTTCTTCGCTACTGTTCCAGACTGAAAACACAATGAGACTTAGACTACTTACTACCCTTTCCCTTAGCCAGGCATGATGTCTGTGCTGCTAAATGCTTGACTTCCTGTGTATAGAGTTTGATGCAGATAATGATGAGAGATGACATTATTAATAAGTCCATTGGGTGCACTGCAGTCCCACTAACAATGCTGCAGAGACCCAGCACACACTGTCATATCACAAAATAACTTACTCCCCAATTCCCCAAAGGTGCCCACACACTTCATCTGATAATCCCATTGATTTGGCTTCAGCATTCACTTGAAACTATCACAAAATTGTCACAATGGCCATTTGTCCATTGTGTATATTCTGGCTCTCGAAATGAGCAAGTCAGCAAGAATCACTGCCTTGCTTTCACCCCACAACTGCACATTTTTCCTTTTCAGATGACGTTCCATGACCTTCTTGAATGCTTTGATTGAACCAGCTTCCACCACAGTCTAATTTATAAACTCATCTGTACATCATTGGGATGGGCATTTTCCTTTCCATTTGATAGAATCTAGCATCTGGAATGCTCTTTGACCTGTTTTTTACCTGAGGTTTGAACGCCCAATACAGAAAGTCAACACTTTCTGAAATTGGGAGAAAAAAGACCTCACAAGCAGTGGGCAAGGTGGCATCTGACTGACTGACGGTCAGAGCATTTCACAACTTCAATTGCCAATCGAGTACACTATTGAAGGAAGACCGTGCTATTCCTCAGGCATCTTAGGCCCTATTTTCCTGTTACAGTGCTTCAGGTTAACATTTAGGATCTTATGGCACTCTGTTTGTGAGATCTTGCTTTGTGTAGTTTGCCTCCATAACAAGTCACATGAGCTTGAAAATAATTCATGGTACCTGGTGTATCTTTGAGTTGTGATAAAGCACATTAGACATTTTTTTAAAAACTCATTTGTTTGATGTGGGTCACACTGGCCAGTATCCCTCTTCTACTTCAACAACAGAAAATGCTGGAAAATCTCAGCAGGTCTGACAGCATCTGTGGCAAGAGAACAGAACTAATGTTTTGAGTTTGGATGATCCTTCATCGTAACTCTGTTCAACCTGTTTCGCCTAACACCAGGTGTCAATTATTTTATGAATTATTGAACAGCCACTGATGAGAACACTTCTAAAATGTGAAAATACATGCTTGGCAATGGTTATATCCTTCATATGAATCATTTTCCAGATCAATGTATTTGACAGCTAAATACTGTTGGCCACCGAACCACAAACTGATGAAACCATAGGCTGGAATTCTCCAGCCGTTCACACCATGCCGTTTCTGAGCGCCAAATTCTCTGTTCACTGCAATGGGACCAGAGAATGCCAGCTGCAGGGAAGATCAGAGAATCTGGCTCCAACAAAACATGCCGGATAATCCAAATGCACCAAGTTTACGGTGAACCAAATATAGATACTTTTCAAGTGCAGGGTTCCTGTGGCATGATCTCCATCTGAAACACTGACCACTAATTTCTCCTTCCACGTGGTGGTAGACCAGCTGTAGATTTCCAGCTTTGACTGTACTTAGTTAACAATAGCTCCAAGCTCTTGAAATCGATCAAGAAGTGCATCCTATCCATGGACTCATCCATTTTTACAATTCCAGCCATGACTCAGCCTCTCACATCTCCTGTTTTTCCACTATTCCTCACCCCATCTACTCTGCATTGTACATCTCTGCTCTCTGCTTCCATGGCCCTCATGAATCTCATATCCACAATCAAGGTACAATACTAGTTATGCCAATGGAGTAGAAATCTGAGGCCTTGACGAATAACCAAGAGATATCCAGGCTGAAAGTGATCCAGAGTGCAATCGTACAGATTGCACATTAGTGACAAAAAAGATAGTGCTGGAAAGATTCAGCAGGTCTGGCAGCCTCTGGAGAGAGAAAATAGAGTTAACGTTTCAAACTCAATATGACTCTTCTTCAGGACCCAGATTTTCAGGATCTGCAGTATTTTGCTTTTATTATTGTGTATTAGTGAATTTTATTCCAATAACATATTCTGATTGCGTATCACTCACAACCCTATTGTGTTCCTCAGCCAATGAAAAAGAATTGTAATGGCCTTGCAAAATTTTAATATGTCATTTTAAGATTTTATCAAAGTTCATCACAATCTCTGAATATTCCATATATGCTATAATGCGGGCTTAACTTCCCTAACAATGTTTTGATTTGATTTATAAAGCTCTTGCTTCAACTCGGTCAATCACTTATTTTATTTGCAAATTATATTATTCTTTTAATAATAAAAAGAATACAGCATGCTGTTGGGCGTTGCTGCCCAAGTATTAAACATTTTGCAATATTCTGTGCCTGCCTCTCTCTCTCTCTATGTTCTAATCATTCTTTTTCTTAGCTTTAAATTATATACCGTCTTAAGGAGATTGACAGACTTGAAGAGCTGGGAAAGGACATTTTAAAGGGTATTTATGGTTCATTTTATATACTCTAGATCTACCTATGCTTGTGAGTGGGCTGCATGAGTAGCCCTCCATCTCAGTGAGCTGCAAGATTGAAATTGGGTTTATTCACTAACGATGACATTTGAATAAAATTGACTGCATTTAATACATGCCAAATATTTCAGAACGAGTTATAGAAAATGTTTAATCATTCACATAATATAACTGTCATCAACTTCAACTTCACATTGTAAAAACAAAATAAATATTTGCACTTGATTTGATGCAGAGGGAGCACACGGCTCTCACAGTCAATAATATGTACAATCAGCACACACCTCACTTCATGTGCCTCTGTTTTACATGCCTATCACTTCAGTTATATCAATGGGGAAAAAAGCTAGGTGAATGGAAACCAGAGGAATGTGAAAATGCTGAACTTGGGCAACAGAAAACAAAACGTCTTGTGGACTACCTGACCTCCGGGGCTCAGGTTGCCCACCATTGCTCTAGATGAATAAGTTATAGAATGGTACCTCCATCAGTAAGATGGGGAGTGGCTTCGACACAAATAGTCTTTTGTTTAGCTCAGTCATGATTCAACACTGAAGTATAATCCGGACACTAAATGGCTATTCACCACCACAGGAATTCACCCAAAAATCCCTTTTAACCGTGATATCAAGCATCAAGAATAGAGGCTTGCCCTATCCCTGTAAAGTCTGTCAGTCAGAGTTCATTCTGGGGATTTGAACACATAAGGCAGAATTTTTCCTGTCCTTCCCAGCATGGGAATCATAATGGGCAGGAGACGGACCATGCAAAGGTCTATTGACCTCAGGCGGAGTTTACTGGCTTTGAGGCGAGTGCAGCTGGAATATTCCGCCCATAATCTGATGCTTCACTGCAAAACCGAAGCAGTGCTGCATAGCCAGAGTTGCTGTCTTATAGATGAGAGCCTAGATTGTCACAGAATTAGGATGACTCCATTGGCAGGCAGGTCCATTAGAGTAATAGTTGCCTGGACTCTATAATGAAGCAAAGCTTCATTATGTATGCTTGGCTGAGAATCCAGCCAACCATTAAACTTGCTGAAAAAGCTGTACCCCAGGGAAAGTATTGTTTGATTGACTGCTCAGGCTGGCTGATCTCTGCTGTCAATTTCACACCGTTCACACAATATTAAGTGGCTTCAAGGACTTGTGGTTTTTATTACTGATACTTTAAATAATTGATATTTCTATTGGCTTGAAGTGTCTTACAACATAGGAAGAAATTTTACATGAATTGCTTTGTTTCAAAGCTTTGTTTTTAAACACATCTTTCTCTCACTATATGGTTCATAGGTTTTAGACTACACAGTGGGTCAGAGGGAAGGGAATAGGACTGGAGAGTCTTTTGGCAGGATGTTACAGCATCCTGAAAACAAAATTCTACCTGAGGGTCAATAGACCTTTCTATGTTGCACCCCATACGCACTTTGATTCCCGTGACTGGTAGGATGGCAAAACTCAGCTTTTGTGTTTTTATTTGAACTAGAATACAGTCCCACAGTACAGGTGGGTCTTTTAAACAGATTGCACTTTGCTGAACATGTGGCTGCATCCAGATTTCCTCCCAAGTCAGCTGGCACAATTTAGCCTGCATCCATCCCCCTACTGAAAACCTCTACCATCTCCAAACCTCCACCACCCCACACCCAACCTCCAACTTTGCCCCAAACCTTCCCTCTCCCCCAACAATGAAGAAACTCATCTGCCTTTATGGGATATTTTCTCCGAGGTTGGCGGGCCAAGACAGGAATTTTACGGACTTCAGCTAGGTCATTATCGTGAGGCTATTTGTGAAATTGTCCAGTGCAGAAAACAGTTGCTGCATTTTCTACAGTACAGTTAATCATTTCAAAGAAAATACTTAATTGGCTTCTAAGATACTCTGAGGTTATGAAAGGTGCCATATAAATGTTTCTCACCATCCTTTGGATTATTTTTAAAAGAGATATGTTTCTCTTCAGACCATTTTTATGAAGGTACAGAGAATGTCTTCCTTTGCCACTCTATTTTGAATGTTAGCTCATCTTCAGCACTCCTTTTGGGAAAGAAATTTTACTCGTCACCACTCCTGTTCAAGGAATGATGGATTATGCCTTTAAGGGACAGCAACATCTCATCAGTTTAAGGAAAGTGTGTCATGTGATCCAGCATCCGTTTCACATTGGCCTAGAGCAGAACGCAGTCCTGATGACTTCCAGTTTCCTGTCCAAGTATTATCTATTCACAATGAATGAACTTACAATGTGTTTGCACAATCTCTTCTGAGCATTTGTGTCATTTTAAAAACACGCTTTTACAACACCTTTTCTCTTCTATAAGCTCATTGCTTTCACTTCTCATCTCTCTCTGTAGACTCCAACTGTGCTCATGAATCTTTGATGGCAAGTCACTCTCCCAAGGACTGTGCAATGGATGTGGCTGAGAATATCCATAACATATTTCTTTTGTGTTTGCTGAGGTCCAAGAGTGTCATTTGATCTCAAATGACCACCCTTAATAAACAGCTGCAAGATAGAAATAGAACTGAGAAATGTTAAGGCTCCAGAATGTTTTATGAAAAAAAAATGAAGCTACATGCAAATCTGAAGTGAAGTGCAGGAATGGGGGCAGCAGTATAGACTTCTCAATTGCCACAGATGTCTGTTTTGAACTAACTGTAGCTTTGAAGCTTTGGGTATTGTCTGCATATGTAGTTATTCACAGGTGAGAACAGACACCTATTAATGATGATGGTTAACGTTGATTCGCTGACATTTTGGGTATGTTGATATTAACCCAACCAAACAATGTGCATCAGGCCTGCATTATGTACATTAAGAAATCAATTGGTGCATGAGAAGCTTTTGCCTTTAAGCACTATCATTAATAGGCGCCTGTTGCTGCACTAAGCCAACAATGCTAAGTAATGCCCATCTGTTTCAGATTGTTTTGTTTAAAGTCTAGAAAACCTTATGTTTGTCAAAGATTGCTTAGCTAGACCATACCTGAGAGTAGTTATCATTAGAAGAAAGGTAATGTTCCATTTCCTAGCTTGTAATCCCTCACCTTAATGAGAACAAGAGGCTAAAAATAGCTGAGAAAGCTTCTGAATGGTACTGAACCCATCATTATTAATCAATGTTTCAACTTGCACTTCATTAATTGATGGGAGCCAGAATTAGAAGCTCAAATTCGCATTACTGTTCTCTTTAATCTAAAAGGGCAGCAGATTATCTGCTGTTAAAACCATTCTCCTCAATCCAATAGCATATAGACGAGGCAGAGGTTGTACTGCAGACCTGGACTCTCGACTTCTAGAAACAGGAGCAGATCAATCTGAAAAGCCAGGTCTCTGACATATGATCATTTCACAGGCAGCAAGTGGAGGCCCAAACAGCCACTGAATCATTGGACATCCACACTCATTCTGTGTCACCAGAATTGGCAACAGACTTGTTGTTGAATGCATGAATTATTTGTACATTCACGCTCACGCCCTGTACCAAAGAAGCAGGATACACATTCCTATCCTGATTGGCTAATAGCTCTCTCAGTGGAATCTTTAGCCTTAAAGTGATTGGAGCACTAACACCAGGCTCTTAATTGTCTCAGGGTCATAGATTAACATCAGGGTTCCAGAGATAGCTATGGCTATTTTCCCCCATCCTTCCAGCCAACTATTGGGGGTCACCATTGCTGGCATTAAATTTACCCTCACTCCCTGATAAACCCTTGTAGAATCATGGAATCTCTACAGTGCAGTAGATAGTCATTCAGCCCATTGAATCTGCATTAACTCTCCGAAGAGCATCTCACCCAGTCCAACCTCTTATCTCATCCCCAATAACTCCGTGTATTTGCCATGGCTATTCCACTGAAATTTGGACATGGAGAGACAACTTAGCATGGCTAACACATCTAACTTGCACATCTTTGGAGTGTGGGAGGAATGATGTGAAGGTGCCAGCGTTGAATTGGGGTACACTGTAAGAAGTCTCACAACACCAGTTTAAGTTCAACAGATTTATTTAAATAAATCAGAGGAAATCAGAGGAAGCCAATGCAGACACGTAGAAAACATGCAAACTCCACACACTGAACCCTGGTCTCCGGCGCAGTGAGGCAGTAGTGCTAACCATTAATTCACACTTGCTCTCCGACATGCCCTCGCTCCCTGAATCCACCTTACCCTCCCACCGATTACTCCCTAATTCACACGCATTTCTTGTACCACCAGTGCTGCATATACTTTTCATATTGGAAGTCCTTTTATCTGCATCTTCAAACAATTAAAATAAAAATTGGGAGCGGTATACAAATGGCAAAGTTAATATTGTCCTTTTTCATTAGTATTGAAGGCCAGGCTAGGCAGTGGCATAGTGGTATTGTCAATGGACTTGTAATCCAGTGACCCAGAGCAAGACACTGGAGACAGATTCAAATCTACGCAAAAGGTATTCCTAATCCTGAAGCTCAGAATAATGCTCTGGGGACCCAGATTTGAACCTCACCGTAGCAGATGTTGAAATTTGAATTCATTAAAAACCTGGAATTGAATGTCTAACAATGACCATGAAATCATTGCTGAGTGCTGTAAAAACCCATTTGATTCACTAATGTCCTTTAGGGAGGGAAGTCTGTTTTCCTCCTGGTCTGACCTGTATGTGACTCCAGACCCACAACAATGTTGTTGACTCTTAAATGCTCTCTGAAATGATCTTGCAAGCTGTTCGGGCAGTTCAGAATAGGCAATAAATGCTGGTCCAGTTGGCAACACTCACACCACCTGAGCAAATAAATAAAAATAAAATTATTTGAATTTCCAATAGTGGTTCAAATAGCACTATTGTGGTATTTGAACGCCTTTCCCAGAGCATTTGGCTGGATCGCTGGATTACTAGCACAGTGACATTACCAATAGCCCATTGTCTCCCCTGTTTCTGTGAGTTAAGATAAGATCTTGGTAGGAGTGGACTCAAAATGAAGGTTTTTGAACATAGCTTTCGATTTTCTTTGAAGTTTCCATAGACTTTCAGCTAAATTGAACCAGGCCAATCCCTGACCAAGCAGAATGGTAGCACTCTGAAGTTCTTAGAGCACCCTACCCCTATCCCACCCCACACCAATCTCACTCTATGGAACGAATGCCACAGTTGTGTAAGTGCGTAAATCTTGGACATCCGATCTCCCAGCATTCAGGACAGGGTCTAGACCAAGATGGACTGACTGGTAACCATGACAACTGTCATCAATTACTGTTTAAAAAATAAACTGGTTCATTAATGCCATTTCAAGAAATCTGCCATCCATACCTGGTCTGGCCTACATGTGACCCCGGACCCCCAGGAATGCGATTGATTCCAAACTGGCCTAAAAAGCCATTCAGTTCAAGACCAATTAGGGATGGGTTCAAATGTGTTGGTCTTGCCAGTGATGCCCACATCCCATGAAAGAATTGGTAAAACTCAGACATGTTCTATGTTGAGGAAGCAGCAAAGGCAAAAGTTTTGGAATTTCTAGTGGTCCCACCTCTTCTGACGCCATCCATGGAAGGAAAGCCCCAGCTGCTGAGGTTCAGCACCTAAGAATGAAAGGGTATTAGAACTGGGTCATTGGTCACATCCCTAAAAGCATCTCTGATCTCTCCTCATTCACACCTTCCACATCACAAATAGCCATTCCTACCAGCTGTTCCTTTCCTCCCTAAATCTTCGCTTGTGTTGGAATCAGGATTTCTCAGACCAGCCTCCTCACTCATTTCTTCCCGGATTTCCAAGGTGTGGAATTCCTTCATTCCTGCAGTTTCCCCTTCTGCCAACTGTCTGCAGACATTTAATATCCCAGCTCAGCATCATTTAACTTTTTACTTTGCTGTATTTATGTTGCTGGTGTCTTCTGCTTTAAGCCTCAATGCTCGCCGAGATAATTAATAGAATCAATAATTTTCTTCTTGAACGCTTACCCGAGCTGTGACAGTTCTGTAACCTCTTAAAGGGGCCGTCCATACAATTAACAGCTCAGGCTTGAGTACAATGTAACTAGATTTTCGTTCCAACTCAATATTTTAGGATGATGTCACTCATAACAACTTCAAACTCTGGCTCATTGCAAGACAAGCTGGAGGACATAGTGCCATTGATGAATTTCTCCCATTAGTTTTCATGGTCTCTTGCTGTGCAGAGTAGGGTTGTCAACACTCCAGGATTGGCCTGGAGTTCCTAGGAATTGAAGGTCAATCTCCAGGGCATGGCTATGTGAAACCCTAGAGAAAGAAATCATTGGGGCATTAAAAATAGTTTTTCTTTGTAATTTTATTTGAACTTTTCTCTTTACCAGATAATAAAATATTGAAAAAATAGCCAAGCATCATTCAACCAAGTAATGAGTCTTTTTGCTTTCATCTGGTTTATGAAGGCAGTGCGTCATACAGATCAATGTGTTGCCAATTAATAGTAGCAGCATGGGAGAAAATCTTGTGATGAATCATAGAATCCTACAGTGCAGAAGGAGGCCATTCAGTCCATTGAGTCTGCACCAGCCACAATCCCTCCCAGGCCCTACCCCCAGAACCCATACATTTACCCTAGCTATACCCCCTGATACTTGGGTATTCTGTCTGTATGTACTGCAGGCACAGTCTCCAGACCTCCAAAAAGGAACAGATCAATCTGAAAGAGCCAGGTCTCTGGAAGTCTCCAGGAATACATTTAATCATAATTGGCAACCACAGTGTAGCAGTATAAAGATTGCTTGCCCCGTATCTCGCTAGGAATGATGCATCTCACGCCATGTCCAATCTGAGCTAAAGTACTGGTTGCTATGGTAGAATGAAGTTTTGCTGGGCTTTGAATTAACAGTGACAGTTCAAAGAGATGCCAGGGTTCTGCCAGTCCTGTCTCCCAGCTAGAGTCTCAACATGATTCATCAACAGGCAGTCTCTGTACCTGTTAAACATCTCTGGACTTTCAGGGTGGCAGCCACAAGACTACTCCCACAGGCAATGAAACAGTGCTCACAATTACATTGCTCCTTTAACTGAAGTCAGTGGTACAAATCTACAGCTCGAGGGCCTTAACAACACAACAGGTCATTTTGCCTGACAACTGAGAGACTTTGAGAGCAGTGTGTATTGAACCTGTAATTAGGTTTGAACAACATTTTTTTCCCCTCGCTAGCAGTGCCCTCTGTTGCCGTTTGGATTGCCACCTGTGTTTACGTTCAGTTAATAGCATTTCACGCCCGCATCTTACTCAGCAGGTGGATTTTGACGCAGTTGAATAGGGCCATCAATGGAATTACAGGATAATTGTTAGTAATTAGAATGCAAGGAATAACACTCAACAGCACCTTCAAGAAAACCAGAACTTAATCCACCACTCCCTAATTATAACACCCCCCCCCCCCGCCCCGTAGTGACACCCTCATTTAATAACACAAATGATACTGAACAAGATTCTATTATGTAACCCTATGCACTGTCAGCCTCACTGCCCACTATGCATTGACGAAACAGACAAAGGAATCACCTGCTTTCATTTTTTGTTAACTCATTCTCAGGATGTGTGCATCTCTGGCTCGGCTGGCATTTATTGCCCATCCTTATTGCCCTGGAGAAGTTAATATCGGGCCTGATACAACCAAGTACATTTTTTATAAAATAAGCTTCATTTCCTTACATATCTACATTTGGAGAGCAGTTACAATATTCACTGCATCGCCTGGATGGCTGGTGTAAGGATTAGGGTTTAAAGTTGTAAATCCCTTTTAATTAAAAAAAATTGGAGTCCACAGTTGAAGTTGATGAATAACTAGTATTTATGAATCAAGCGGAATTTATTAAAGATTATAATATACTTAATAAGAACAAGTGAAGACAACATAGACGTTTCTCACCTCTCAAGATTCCAGGAACACTTGGTGTTGTCAACACAGCCAATGTGCCACTTTTGCCTTTCAGGTGATGTTGAACTGTGTCCACAAGAGTCATATCCCAGAAGTCATGATATCACTTTGTCAACAAAGTCACCAGTTTTCCAATTGTTATTCCTCAGTATCTCATTTCTCTTTCCTTTTTGAAGATGGTCCAAATTCACTCCTTCTATAGCTATGAGGTGCAAATTATCTTGTGCGACCCTGGCTTTGTAGCTAGAGCTATGAGGATTAAAGACAAATGTTCATCTTTTCTCCTCAGAAGTTCGTATTACATTACAAACAAATGCACATTTCCTTCCAGATACAGAGAAGCCATAAGTGAAGTCACATTCTCTTCTCAATATATTTTAAACCAAACGCCACAGACATCAGAAAACAAAGGTTTTCTTCTGGTTCTGATCAATAAGGGGAAGGCGATGGCCAAGTGGTATTATCGCTAAACCATTAGTCAAGAAATTCAGCCAATGTTCTGGGGACCTGGATTCAAATCCCACTATGACAGGTGGTGGTATTTGAATTCAATAAAAAGATCTAGAATTAAGAATCTACTGATGATCATGAAACCCATTGTTGATTGTCAGAAAAACTCATCTGATTGCTGATGTCCTTTAGGAAGGAAATCTGCTCTCCTCACCTAGTCTGTCTTACATCTGAATCCAGAGGCACAGCAATGTGTTTGACTCTCAACTGCCCTATGCAACTAGGGATGGGCAATTAATGCTGATGAACCAGTGACGTCCATGTCCCACAAATGAATTAAAACAATGTATGGTTTCTTTAAACATAGTATCATCTTAAATTGCCATTCCTTCAAACTGATTGAAAGAAAACTGTAATGTATTATGGGCCATTAAGACACGTACAACTGCTCCAACTCAAGACTGAAATTAATTTGGTCATAAAACAGTTTTGTTTCTTCACAAACAACTTGCCCTCCTGTAAAGCATTTCAACTAGCAGAAATTCAAACTGAACTATTTAATTTAAACAAAATCCATTGGGATTACAGATTCTAAACATTAGTAAAATTATCAAAATCTTACACTGGCAGATTCTATGCAGATTCAATAGTAAGTTCCAAAATAAATTTGGATATATGTTTGAAAAGGAATTTTTCAGGGTTGTGGGGAAAGGGCACGGTGTTGGGACTCATTGGTTGTCCTTTTGAAGAGCCAGAACAGGCACAGTGGACCGAGTTGCCTTCTGAAATGCTGTACAATTGTAGGATTAGCTCCAAAACCATGTTAATGTTTGAAAGTTAGTGGATTAGTCCATGGAGACATTAATTGACACAGATGTGCAGAGTCAGAGGTCTGTACATATATTATATTTTAATAGAAAGGATGTTGAAGACTGACACTGCTGACAAGATGCCAACCAGTCACGATATACTTTATCATGAGTGATCTTTTGGATTGTGACAAAAACTGGAAATCCTTTCAAATTCCTGTGTGCTCCTTTCTCAAAATATTGGGAGTCTTTCTCTAGACTATTGTGCATTTTCTGTGAGATAAATGTATTTCTTCATCATGTCTAATTTTGTTATTTTCCTGTTTCTTGAGTATCCTAATATTCCAACTGGTCCCCCAGTTATACTGCCTATTAAATATTTCTATTAATTAACTCTGACTTTGAATTGCACTGTCAGATTTTGACTATCTTGTGTGTTATCCCCTTCATCTCATTATATAAAGACATCATAAGCAGTACAACTTTCTTGTTTCCCTTTATGCCCTAGTTCCTACACTGTTAACGGGATTAAAATGCTGTTACTACATGTGTGCACCTAATGTTCAGGAACATTGCCAATACAAGTAGGCTCGTATCACCACTTGCACATTACACAATAATCACATAGGGACTCTTGTTCACAAAACTGAATACACAGGAGGGGCACCATTCAATTCATTTATCTCATTCAACTCATTCATTGTCCCCATAGTCTTTGGGACTGTTGGCATTTTCTTGATTCTTCTATGACTTTCTTCAAGTCTCTCTCTGGCCACACTTCAATGGTTTTCACCCATTGAATTTTTTTTCTTCCTCTTCTGTTTTTCCTCTCATTTCTGCTTCAATCATTGTCAGGGTCAAATCTTCATTTCCAATGGCTGGAATTCTCTGGTCATTCACTCCAGCGGGATTCTCTGGTCCCGCTGATGGTGCATCCACTGCCATTGGTTTCAGACAGAATGGGCTGAGTTCAATGGGAATTCTCATTGACAGCAGTGGAAATAGAAGACCCCTCCATCAGCCAATAGTGCACCATCTCCTACTGCCAAGAAAAATGCCTCGGGGAGCCCAAAGAATCTCACCAGAGAATGTTGACATTTAGTTAAAAGCAAATTACTGTGGATACTAAAATCTAAAAGAGAAACAGAAAATGCTGGAAAATCTCAGCAGGTCTGACAACATCTGTGGAGAAAGAGAATAGATCTAACATTCCGAGTCTGAATCCTGACTCAAAACATTGTTAGCTTTTTTCTCTCTCTCCACAGATGCAGTCAGACCTGCTGAAATTTTCCAGCATTTTCTGTGTCCTTACTTGGTTTTCTTTTTTCTCTCTGACTGTCTTTAGCAACATTTTTGATTCCTGAATTTCTACTCTTGATCCAACCCAATCATCTTTCTGTCCATCCTGATTCTGAACATTCTCCCCCATATCCAGCTTTCAAAAACTGTCATTCCTCTCTTTCTTTAGAGTTGAGCTCTTGCATTAAGAGAGTGCAACACTGCACCCTAGTGATTGCACTGGATGATTTTCACCTTCATGCTGAGGTCAGTGGTCAGGCCTCTTGTCATAGTTAACCTAACCTGAATTTCACACTTTCATAAAAACTTCCAGCTTCCTATTCCATCACAACACATATCTGCCTGCTGATATGGAATTTTTGAAGTGTCATCAGTGTTGTAATACTGTAAGTTTAGGAGTCAATTGGCACCCAGCAGGATGTCACAAACAACAATCTAATAATAACCAGACGTTGGGTAAGCAATAAATATTAACTCAGGCATTGAGCGTAACTACCCCAACCACCCCCCTGCCCCTTCTCCCTCCCCCCCTACCCCTCCCCTCCCCCTCCTTCCTCTTCACCCCCTGTCCTTTCCCTCCTCCTCCTCCCCCTGTCCTTCCCCTTTCTCCCTCCTCCTCTCCCCTCTGTCCTCCTCCCCTCCCCCATCCACTCCCCCAGCTCATCTTCAAAAATAGTTCCATGGGACCTTCAACATCCATCTAAGAGGACACAGGAATCCCATTTTAACCTATCAACTGAAAGATGGTGCCTCTAACAGGGGGGTGGGCTGAAGCCTCAGAATTCAGACCTTCAGAGTGACCGAGCTCTTGTTGAACCTTGGCCGATACCTACAGTACTTACTGTGTGAAGTTATGTCTTGATGTTTTCCTAGGGTTTAGTTTTTGATGGATTCACATGTAATCTTTATCTTGTTACACATGGTTTATCTTGAAATAGTTCTTTTGATTCCATCTGGTAAACGATATATCTGTCGTTTATTCATTCACGCGATATAGGCATTGCTGGCAAGGCCAGTATTTATTGCCAATCTCTAGTTACTCTTGAAAGGTGAGCTACCTTCTTGAACTACTGCAGTTCATGTGGTGTAGGTACTCCTGCAGTGCTGTAACAGAGTGCCAGAATTCTGATTCAGTGACAGTGAAGGAACGTCAATATATTTCCAAATCAAGATGATGCCTGACTTGGAGGGGACCTTGTAGGTGGTGGTGATCCCATGCATCTGCTGCCTTTTGTCCTCTTGGTGTTAGAGGCTGCAGGTTTGGAAGGTTCTGTTCAAGGAGTCTTGGTGAGTCACTGCAGTGCATCACCGCTGCCACTGTGCAGTGTTGGTGGAGAGAGTAGATGTTTAAGGTGCTGGATGAGGTGCCAATCAAGCAGGATACTTTGTCCTGAATGGTCCCATGGAAGTTTCTTGAATGTTGTTCAAGCTACACCATCTAGGCAAGTGGAGAGTATCTTGTCACACTCCCAACTCATGATTTGGAAATGGTGACCAGGCTTTGGTAAATTGGAAAGTGAGTTACTCACAACAGGATTCCTAGCCAGAGTGTTTTTATGGCTCGATCAGTCCAGTTTCTGGCAAACGGTAACCCCCAAGGACAATGATAGTCGGAGATTCAATGATGTTAATGCCATTGAAAGTGAAGGAGTGATGGTTAGTTCTCTCTTACTGGAGATGGTCCTTTCCCGGCATTTGTGCAGCATGAATATTACTTGCCACTTTTCAGCTGAAGGCTGCTTGTTGTCCAGGTCTTTGTCCATACAGGTTCAGACTGATCTACTGAATGATAAGTAACATTGTGTAATCATCAGCAAACTTTCGCACTTCTGGCCTTGTACTGGAGGGAAGATCATTGATGGAGCAGCTGAAAATAGTTATGTGTATGGTAATATCGTGAGGAAAAGGACAAATGATGTCTTGGGATTGCAATGATTGGCAACCAACAAGTACTATTCTTTGTGCTATCTATGATTCAAACTTGTGAAGAGTTTTTCCCTTGATTCTCATTAACTTCCTTGCCATGGCTCCTTGATGCCACACTGGGTCCAAAGCTGCTTTGATGTCATCTCTGGCATTCAGTTCTGAGTCTAACGCTTCGACAAAAGCTGTAATTATGTCTGGAGCGAATAACCCTGTCAAAATTCAAGCTGTGCGTCAATGAGCAGGTTATTTCTGAGTAAGGACTGCTTGTAACACTGTCAATGACACCTTACATTGGTTTGATGATGCTTGCAAAACCGACAGGGGCAGTATTTGGCATAATTGGATTTGCCTTTTTTTTATGGGCAGGATATATCTGGGCAAATCTCCACAATGCCAAATGTATTAGGACAGCATAGTTCAGGATGTGGCTAGATGGTCATTGCCACACAAGTGCCAGGCATGACTGTCTCCAACCATAGCCCCTTCACATTGCTGAATCCACTACTATTAATAATCCTGCGGGTTGCCAGAAACTTATCCAGAATATCCATATACAGTGGCTACAAGAGCTGTTCAGAGGATAGGAGTCTTGTGGCGAGTAACTCACCTCCTGACTCTCCAAAATCTACAAGGCATGAATCAGGAATTGATGGAATACTCCCAATTGCCTTGATGAGTGCAGCTCCAACAATACTAAAGAAGCTCGACCCCATCCAGGACATAGCAGCCACTTGATTGGCATTTCATCCATAAACATTCATTCCTGCAACCACTGATGCACATTGGCAGCAGTATGTGTGGCACATACAAGATGCAAATCACGAACTCACCAAGGCTCCTTAGGCAACACCTTCCAAAACCACAACCAAAAACAGCCATCTAGAAGGACAAGAGCAACAGATACCTGAAAATATGCCCACCTGGAAATTCCCTTCCAAGTTATCACCATCCTGACTTGGAAATATAACACCATTTCTTTTTCATCATCGGGTCAAAATCCTGGACCAACCTTCCTGACAGCACAACACGGACAGAGCAGTTAAAGAAGGCAGCTTATCACCATCAGGGCAGCAGATGGCAGAGTAGTTAGCACTGCTGCCTCAGTGTCAGGGACTCAGGTTCAATTCTGGGCGACCGAGTTTGCACACTCTCCCCCTGTCCAGTTTCCTCCCACAGTCTAAAGATATGCAGATTAGGTGGATTGGCCCTGATAAATTGGCCCTTAGTGTCCCAAGATATATAGGTTAGGGGGATTAAGGGGGTAAATATGTGGGATCACTGGAGAGTCAGTGTGAACTTGATGAGCCAAATGGCCTCCTTCTGCACTGTAGGGATTAGAACATAGAACATAGAACATAGAACATTACAGCGCAGAACAGGCCCTTCGGCCCTCGATGTTGCGCCGACCATTTAGGAACAAGCAGTGGCCCTCCAACCTAAACCATTCCCTTTTCATCCATAAATTTATCTACTAACCTCTTAAACGCCATCAAACTTGGTGCATCTACAACTGACGCAGGCAAGGCATTCCATACCCTTACCACCCTCTGGGTAAAGAACCTACCTCTGACATCTGTCCTAAAACCACCACCCCTTAATTTAAAGCTATGTCCCCTCGTGCTAGCTTTCTCCATCCTAGGAAAAAGGCTATCACTGTCCACCCTATCTAAACCTCTAATCATCTTATATGTTTCCATAAGGTCTCCTCTTAGCCGCCTTCTTTCTAACGAAAACAACCTCAAATCCCTCAGCCTCTCTTCATAAGACCTGCCTTCCATACCAGGCAACATCCTGGTAAATACATGGTAATGGTGAGGCCGCAATTGGCGTATTGTGTGCAATTTTGGTCTCCTTATCTTGGAAACATATATATTGGCATTGGAGGAAGTGCAGAGAAGATTCACCACGTTGATTCTATGATTCTAAGATTCTCAAGGTCTGTTTGGAATAGGCAAAAAATATTGGTCTAACCAGCAATGCCCACATCTCATGAATATTTTTTAAGAAACATTTCCAGTGCTACAGTTGGGATGTTTGCAGGGTCCAGAGCTTTATTAGATTCTCCAGTTGCACCAAAAGGGTTCTGATGGCAAAGGTTTCCCTTTCCTAAAAGGGAGCGAGTGCCAGGACTATTTCTTTAACTGGGATGTCCATGGTGATACTCCATGTGAGAGAGATCTTGAATGAGATTCTAAGGCAGCACCTCCTCCAGCAGATCACCTTGTGAAATGACCACTTGATTTCAGTTGTCATGCCCGTGACAACTTGATAGCCGTTTAACAATCCAGTTGTTTCATGGGGAGGAACACGGGCAAACTTGCCCAAAACCAAAGATACTAACTGCTTAACGCTGGACCATTAACTACTTGTACCTTTTGCTGCAAGACTAGCAGCATGAATTTGTTATTTGTGTATCTTCCTTCAGAAGGTTATTGATTGCAGGTAACATACTCCCTACCAGGCTGACATTTGGTGTCCTCAGGCCGATAGTACTTTGTTTTTGCTTCCAGCCTCTTAGTGATACTGTCCCCAGCTGCGTTGCAATCGGATCATTTGTCTGTTCTTGTTTGTAGGCCGGATGCAGTAACGCCAGGCAGGTTGTTTATTAGAATGAGATCTAAGTGCAGATTTTGCTTCGCAACAGCAGCGAACAGCATTAGAGACCTGGTGATATGACAGCCAGGAGCTGAGGAGGATTTGTGATATTAGCAGGAGCAAGGAGAAATCGAGCATTTTGACAAGGTTATCAGATGGAAAGTCTTTCCATTAGAGTATCTGTAGTTTAAATGGAGTTGTCTTTCTTTGCTGACAGGATGCAGTCAATGCGATCTAATAGAGGTGAGGATGAGCAGACTATATTAGCTTACCATCTACTAGACTGTCTCTTTGCCTCTCCTTAACCTTTCCTTCAACAATCTCCCCTTGTTATGGTCTCTACCACATTCAGACACTCACCCAAGATAGAATTCAATGTAAATTCTCCCTGTTCCCCAAAGATGATCTAGTATTGTCTCAGAATACTTTTTCCTGCTCATATCCCTATTATTCAGTCCTGCCCTGGCACCGTTTACATGCAGTCTCAGCAACATTGGAATCATTCTGCCAATTTGAAGATTGGGTTACCCCTTTTAGCATTAATAATATTCCCAAACCTTCTCTTAAAGAAGCTCTTTGTCTGCCTCTGATATTTTTACTAGCCACTACTGGGTTCCATGTATCCAGGGTGGAATTTGAGAGGGCAAGTAGGACTATATGGGATAGCTCCAGATGTGCTACTTTTATACTAGTTCAGCACTTTTTAAATTCTTTCATGGGATGTGGGCATCACTGATATTTTTTGCCCAAGCTTAATTGCTCTGAACTGATGGTCTTGCCCATTTTAGAAGACATTTAAGAGTCACATGTAAACCAGACCAGATAAGGATGGCAGATTTCCTTCCCAAAAGGACACTCATGAGCTAGATGGGGCTTTACCACAATTGGTGACAGTTGTCATGGTCACCACTACTGAGACTAGCTTTATATTTATTAATTGTGGCACAGTGGTTAGCATTGCTACCTCACAGTGTCAGGGACTTACAAGAACAATCTTAGACCATAAAACCATAAGAAATAGGAGCAGAATTAGGCCTCTCGGTCCATCGAGTCTGCACCACCATCCAATCATACTTGATATTTTTCTCATCCACATTCTCCTGCCTTTTCCCCATAATCCCTGATCCCTTATTTATCAAGAACCTATCTATCTCTATCTTAAAGCCACTCAATGTCCTGGCTTCTGCAGCCTTCTGTGGCAGAGTATCCCATAGATTCATCACATTCTGGCTGAAGAAATTCCTCCTCATCTCTGTTTTCAAGGATCATCCCTTTTGTCTGAAGTTGTGCCCTCTGGTTCTAGTTTTTCCTATTAATGGAAACATCCTCTCCACGTCCATTCTATCCAGGTCTCACAGTGTCTTGTAAGTTTCAATAAGATTCCTCCATCACCCTTCTAAACTCCAATGAGTGCAGACCCAGCGTTCTCAACCATTCCTCATACAACAAGCTTTTCATTCCAGAGATCATTCTTGTGAATCTCCTCTGGAACTCTTCCAAGGCTTGCACATCATTCCTTAAATATGGGACCCAAAACTGCTCACAGACTCTAAATGAAGTCTAACCAGAGCTTTATACAGCCTCAGAAGTACATTCCTTCTTTGTATTCTAGTCCTCTTGACATGAATGCTAACATTGCATTTGCCTTCCTAAATGTCGACTGAACCTGCACATTAACCTTAAGAGAATCTTTGTGTTTCTGATTTCCTAAGCATTTTCCCATTTAGAAAATCGTTTATGCCTCCATTCCTCCTTTCAAAGTGCATAACCTCACACTTTTCCACAATGTATTTCATCTGCCACTTTGCCCACTCTCCTAACCTGTCCAAGTCCTTCTGCAAGCTCCCCAGATTCCTCAATATTATCTATCCCTCTATATATCTTTATACCATCTGCAAACTTAGTAACAGTGCCTTCAGTTCTTTTTTCCAAATCATGAATGTATATTGTGAAAAGTTGTGGTCCCAGCACTGACCCCGAGGCACACCACCAGTCACTGGCTGCCATCCTGAAAAATACCCTTTTAGTTGCACTCTCTGCCTTTTGTCAGTCAGCCAATCCTCTGTCCATGCCAGGATCTTACCCTTAACTTAACTTGTTGTTAAGTTAGTCCAGCCTTGGATGTCTGTGTGGAGTTTCCACATTCTCCTCATGTCTGCATATGCTCTAGTTTCCTCCCACAAGATGTGCAGGTTATGTGGATTGGCCATACTAAATTGCCCCTTAGTGTCCAATTTGTGGATTAGGTGGATTAGCTGTGATAAATGCAGAGTTAGGGCAGAGAGTGGGCCCAGGTAAGATGCCCTTTGGAGAGTCGATGCACAGAAGGGATTCTATGGAATTCTAATTTCACTAGTCACTGGGTTTTGATTTGAATCCATGTCCCAGGAGCATTAGCCTGGGTCTATTCTCCCCCTTCTCATCATCCATCACAAAGCCGTCTGTTTTTATCTACATCAGAAATAAGCAGAGACTCATTCATCACCTCTCAATGAACTTAAAAGATGTGAGAAAAAGGTCTGAAACCATGCCACATTTCTTCAAAAAACAAGAAAGTGAATCAAATCCAATCACTTCAAATATTTAGAGGAAAAAACATACAAAGTTAGCACAATATGAACCTGAATCTTCAGGCAAGGAGAGAGGCAGAGCTGTTGACCCTCCAGGACTGTCCAGAAGTCTTCAGGAGTTAAAGATTAATCCCCAGGACACTCTGAGAGCAAACCCTGAAGAAAAATCTGACAGGCTAGATATTAAACAAAAGCGAACTACTGCAGATCTGAAATAAAAACAGACAGTGTTGGAAATATTCAGCAGGTTTGGCTGCATAAATGATGTCCAGAGCATTTCCATCATTTTTTGTTTTTATTTGACATTATATAAAAAGATGCTTCTTTTAATGAACAGTTATGTTCATTAAGATGAAGTTGCTATAGTTTCAGATGAACATAGAGTGCTATCTCCTCTGAAGGGGAGAGCTGACTGTTAGTGATTTAACCTGACGGTCACCACATCTCAGGTGAAGGGCGAGGTTGAGGAAATGGAGTCTTCATGAATAACTTCAACCTGTATGACAATTATACCCTCGTTGCTGGCATCACTCTGCATTACTCTCCAGCTATCCAGGCAACTGAGCTAACCAATCTTCTCCATTTTTGGTAGTTATAAAGTATTAGGGATTAAGTTGCAAAAGAATGTTTGATTGGCAATCAGGAGTTATAATATCATTTGCATTACTTTATTAAGTAACAGAGTCTATTCATTTTCCAATTGCACAGAAATACAGGTGGTATGTGAGATAGATCTGTACAGTGACAAATGACGGGAGGTCAAGTGATCAACCTTGCAGGAATACATCCAACCAGAGTTGACAACTCTTAAGAGGTGTCACATGGGGGATAGTCATTTCAGACAAAAATTGATTGTATTATCAGCTTTGTGATAAAAATAAAACACTTAAAAAAAACATTCAGCAGGTCAAGCAGCATCCTGGGGGAGAAGTTAACAGAGTCAACCTTTCAGATTGGTGAACATTTATCAGAACAGGTCTGTGTCATTAGCAGATGCAAAACTTGATTTTGTTGACCCCTGGATGAGGAATTTTAAAAAAGAAAATAGTACTTACAATGACTCATAACTTTGCCTATAATTTGCAATCAAATCTAGTCTGGTTTCCAGCCATCAGCACTTTATAAACTCTTTATAAAGGAGCTAGAGGACCAAGGGGATCATATATGCTCCAACACTCATTAAAAACCATTGAAAACAATGAATATAAACTACCGTTAAGTATAACACAGGGAAACAAGAGGATGATAACAATTTTGAAAATCCCTTGTAAGCTAGATAGAGCCTCTTGAAAAGAACGGGAGACTCTAAGCCCTAATTATATATATTAGTTCTGTCTGAAGTGGACTGCAGTCTATCTCCTGCTCTTTCTCAACCCTTCAAACTAATTTCTCATACAGTTACTAAAAGGCGCAAGTGCTGAGTATGACCTGCCAGCCATTTAATGCCGACAGTTCCTATTAATTACTGAATACATTCCCACATTCCCTGAGTTCAATGGGAGTTGACAACTATTTCTCTTGCAAATCCATTTGCCTCAAGCTAGCTTTATCCTGTGTCATAAATAAAATGAATATAACCAATAAAATGAAACACTAAAGAAAATAATGGAAATTTGCATCTGTTAGTGCCTTTAAATGATAAAACTTCCTAAGGTGCTTCGCAGGTGCATAAATTATCAGACAAACCTTGGCACTGGGCCCCAGAAGCAGATATTAGGGCAGATGGCCAAAACCTTCGTAAAGAGGTAGATTTTAAGGTACGCCTTCAAGAAAGGAAAGAAAGGGGTAGAAATGATTCTGTCTGTATCTGGTTACGGGGGACACCCCCCCCCCCCCCACCCCCCCAAGAAAGGCCAAGATTTTCTCTTTTAAGAGCTTTTAGCTCACAATGTCCCATGCTGGCCTCTCTGTGCAATATATCCTCAGCAACCAGCTGAACAGATGGACAACTTACCCTCAAGTCTCTGTAGGCACAGCTCTCGGTTCTGCTGCTAGTTCAGAAAAGACAAGGGACGACTCTCCATCTGATATTCCTTTGGTACGTACGAGGAAACACCAGACTTCCAAGTGGATTTCTGCTCTGTAGAATCAGCACCTTTAATTAGTATGTGCGAAGAATGGGAAATCCTCGATTTCAAATGTCAGCTATGAGTGACACAGCATGCTGGTGTTCCAGTCCAACATGACTGTGCTTCCCGCTCTGTTAAAGCAGTGAGTTCAGGGATGATTTTGTTTTACATTAAATACCCTTTAATTTGATTTCTCTTGCATTTAAACAGAGAATCGAGAGAGTGCTTCAATACTGTCTATGATGTAACATGACCCACCTCTCATCTTTTGCTACTTTTGTTCAAAAACCTATTGATAGTAATTTTGACTTGGGGTTCTAATGTAAAAGGCCAATATTCAGATCCACTATCTGTTATACCCTTCTCACTACTTTCATTCCCATCAAAGACACAAGACAAGAGGCTGATTCAAAATTGCCAGTTCCACACTTTCTCTCAAGGTCAAAATTTCCTATCACAATGTCCAGAATTCCATTTGGAATTCCAGGCTTTTTCCTTCATTCATTTTTCCTTCTATTATTGAAAGGAATGTTTCACAAATGGGGAGACTAGAATGTCTCTCCCAGTTATGAGAGCAAAGGTGCGTGAAAGAGGATGTCAGGATGACCAAGGAGCAGACGGTATCACAGAAAGGGATCCAGGTGGATTTACACAGCACTGGAGACAATGTGGCCCATCTTCACATGTTAAAGGTGCTTGGTTCAAAAGTGGACTGAAGAATTCTGGTAGACAGATGTGTGGTACCTCAGAGAATTAAGGGATATGAGGAGTGGGTGTGGAACTGGAGTGAAGGCCAAAGATTATCCATGATCATATTGAATGGGGGTCTACTGAGATGAATTGTGTTATCTATTCCTGCTCTTATTCCCTATTTTCTGATATTCTTATGTATCCGTGCTGACTCTTTGAAAGATCATTCTTCACAGATTTGCAATTTTATTTTTAATCTTAAAACACATATCCAATTCCTTTTTGAAAGTTATTATTAAATACTTTTCCAGCACCCTTTCAGGTATATTCCAGATGGCAACATCTATGATCAGATAATTGGGCAGACTGGGCTTGTTCACTACAGTAAAAAGTCTCACAACTTCAGGTTAAAGTCCAACAGGTTTATTTGGAATCACAAGCTTTTGGAGCGCTGTCCTTCATCGGGTAACTCACTCTGAAAGCTTGTGATTCCAAATAAACTTGTTGGACTTAAATCTGGTGTTGTACGCTTCTTACTGTACCCATCCCAGTCCAATGCCGGCATCTCCGCACCATGTTAAGAACCAACAGCAATAGAGTGAATATATTCAGCCCCATCATTTGTGCTGAACAGAGCCAGCAGGAATTTAGAAGTTAGTTGTATTTATCCATCACCAATTTGATAAACACATGAGGGAGAAAGGAATAGAAGGTTATGTTGCTAGGGCTTGATGAAGCAAGGTAAAAAGAGGCTTGTATGGAGTTTTTCCATGTAACAGTTGCAATTTACAGCACTACTGCCATGAAACAATTAAATACAGCAGGTTATGACAGGCCACATGGCAATACAGTGGTTAGCACTGCTGCCTCACAGCACCAGGGACCCAGTTCAATTCTGGCCTTGGATCATTATCCACATTCTCCACGTCATTGTGGGTTACCTCTGAACATTCCGGTTTCGTCCCACAGTCCAAATTGTGCAGATTAGGTTAATTGGGCATTGCCCTTAGTGTCAGAGGGATTAGCAGGGTAAATACTTGGGGATAGGGCCTGGCTGTGATTGTTGTTGGTGTAGGCCCAATGGACTGAATGACTTCTTTCTGCACTGTCAGGATCCTATGATTCTATGAAGTGAGATTGCCAGAATGAGTAGCATTTCTCCCAATCAACAGTCTGAGGCTCCAACTTCATTTACATTCAGTAGGTGTGTTACAGAAGGCATCCATAAGCCCATAAAACATAGGAGCAGAATTAGGCCACTCAGCCCATCGAGTCTCCTCTGCATTCAATCATGGCTGATATTTTTTCTCATTCCTACTTTCCTATCTTTTCCCCATAACCCATGATCCCCTTATTAATCAAGAACCTATCTTAAAGACACTCAATGACCTGGCCTTCACAGCCTTTTGCATCAAAGTGTTCCACAGATTCACCACTCTCTGGCTAAAGAAATTCCTCCTCATCTCTGTTTTAAAGGATCGTCCCTTTAGCCTGAGGTTGTGCCCTCTGGTTCTAATTGTTTCTACTGCTGGAAACATCCTATCAATGGCCACTTTAGCCAGGCCTCACAATATCTTATAAGATCCTGTAAGATATAAAAAGACCGCACTGCACCCCCTCCCCCCCACTTTGCCCTTCTAAACTCCAACCAGTACAGATCCAGAATCCTCAACCATTCCTCATATAACAAGCTGTTCATTCCAGAGATCATTCTCATGAACCTCCTCTGGACCGTTTCCAAGGCCAGCACATTCTTCCTTAGTTATGACATAACTCACCAGGATGAATCCTGAAAATTGAGCTGGAACCACCTTCAGAATTGTGCAGAATGGGGTCACAAGTGCAGAGGACATGGATCCCCTGGATTGCAATGGCCCAGATTTTTTATGTGGACTCTGGGGGTGCTTTCCTGCACCTCTGAATACATAGAAATGATTGAACACTTATGTTCAAAGAGCTTCTTTAATTGCAAATGGAGACAGTTGGCTTCTGTACAAGTTCCTACTAGTTTCTACCTAAAGTGGCAATGGGACTCTATTTACATCCTTGGACCTCAGCCTCTGTGATTAAAGGGGGTTTAATCACCTTAAAATAGGCCATTGCTTTGGTCACCTCAGTGTTTGTTCCATTTTAAAATGCCATCAGTCGCATCGCCAATGTTAACAGAGCAGTGAGACCATCATCTCATTCTAAAACCATTAGCACTGTGTTGAAATCAGGTGTTGGCGATTCAAAATCAATCCCATCGTCCTTACAATGATCAAGAAATAGCATCTATTAAATCTGAGTTCAGATTTTTGTAGTTTGTGTAAATCCATTAGAGTTTAGATCTCAATAAATGTAGCTGACTGCTAAAGCTCCCTGTAGGAAATGAATGTCCTTAATGTGGATAATTCATTGGCCGTGAAGTACATTGGGACCTGAGGCACGATATAAATGCGAGTTCTTTTGTTCTGTCCTTTTCTCCGCACAGTTGGAGTATTCCCACTGTTTTTTCTGTCAAAAGCTATCCTTGTTTTTCTCTCCAACGTGCTTTTCAACAGATTGTGAAAAGAATTTATGCTTTCCTTCTTTCATAAGAACCAGTCGGAGGTTCAATCCTTACTGCATGAAACAACCGGTGTGCATCTACTTTACAACAGAATGATATGAAATTCATTGGTTCCCCATTGTTCGCTGGTTGGGTGTTACTAATTTGTTAAAATGTAGCATTTTCTTCAGTGATTTTTTTTCCCAAAAATTACAGCTATTTGCCCAGAAGCTGTAAAAAAAAGGTGCATGTTAGTGATTGAGGAAATGGCTAAGACCCTGACCATGGTTATCTCATGTATTTGCTACTTTACACCTTTTTCATTTCCCCACTTTGCTCACTTTCTGATTGACTTGTGCTGCAGAGCATAGATTGAAAACAGTAAGAGGCAGGTCATGGGCAATAGGACAATCGTGAAATGATGTCTCTGAGAGAAACAAATAAAGGATTGGGACTGTTACTTTGAAATTAATTGTATTTTACTTAGTGTGTCAATGATAATTTGCTCACAATCTTGAAAATTTCCTTTTATGGAGCTGCTAATGTTCAAGATGATCAACTGGGTGGAAATTGCAATGCATTTATGAATAATCTCTGCTTGTCTGCAGATTGTTCATTTTTAAGGGAGTCAGAGAAGAAATAGAAAGACTTGCATTTAGATAGCATCTTTCACAATCATAGGGTATTCTAAAGACTTTTGTAACTCCCTTTAATGCTTCTGAAGTGTTCTGTCAGGCAGCTTTCTGTCTCATAAGAGGATGGTTTGCACTACGATGGTATTAAGCATCGTTTGGTGGGGTCCAGGAGCTCCACTCAGACATGGAATTCGTTGCTGCATTTGAGCAGAAGGAATTGGCTAAGAAGATGGTTTCTCTTTTCTCTAGGAACCTCTTCTCAGCCATTTTGAACTTTTTATTTGTGCTCGCCTCTTCCAATATCACTCCATAGGTCACTGCCATTGGTGATTGTCTCTCCTTTGTCAATATCTACCAACTTTATATCTCACTTGCTAGTGTCTCATAGAAAAGATATGAACATTCAGGAGGTTAGTGGCCATGCTAAATTGCTCCTTACTGCCCGAGGTGTGTATGTTAGATGGGATTAGCCATGGTAAATGTATGGGATTACAGGAATAGGGCAGAGGAGAGGGCCAAGGTAAGATATTCTATCAGCAAACTGAATGGACTGAATGGCCTCTTCTGTACTGTAGGGATTTTATGATTCTATGAAGTTGTGACCCATGCAATAATGTCGGAAACAGAGAAGTCAATTTGGCTGCAATCAAGGCCCCATGAAAGCAAGTTATAATGATCAGATAATCTTATTAATGAGTGTTGGTTGAAACATAAATATTGGTTAGGTCACTGACAAGATCCCTCTGGTTTTCTTCAAATTAGTGCCATGGGACTTTTTAATGCCTGTCTTTTAAAAAAAAGTCATCTGCTGCCTTACTTTCTGGCACTTTGTCTTTTAGGTACAATTATACTATGAAAACACATATTTATTTGTTATTCTAAGTTATATCTTTCAAGGGAGTTCTGCTCCCAAAGGAAGAATATCCCTATCAGATTGTTAGCATTACTGATTTAATATAGGAAGTCATTCTCATGACCACTTCCCTCCAACATCCTGTCCTAGGATATTCCCCAAGAAATCTCCCCTATTTGTCTCTTTTATCATTGATCAGATGATGAGACTTCCAGTCCTACACCGGCAGTCGAACACAGTGTTGAAGCTGTGTGTTCTCGAGGGTGATTCTCTTTTATAGAAGGTTCATTCCTTTAAAATACATTGGCTGAAATTTTCTGCTCCTGTTCTTCTCGGGCAGGTTTGGTGACGAGAGCGAAAAATCTCTTGAGAGGCCCAAATGATGTTTTACATTGACAGAAATTCTCATCTGGTTTGTTCTACCCACCTACCGCCTCCAGTGATGGAAAGGAATTCCTATAGTCAGCAATAGTTCCAGTGGAATATTGTTTACATACTAACACTCGCACTTCACCAGCTGATGTTGCTGAAAGATTGTCATTATTGCCAGTCAAAGGCTGTTAGAAACTTATACCAAGCAGAGAAAGATTATGCCACTAATATCTCTCTGTTTCTGTTCTTACTGTCTTCTGTTCTTCCTTCTTGGAGCACAGGAATTACCCTAAATTCTGTGAACGTGGAAAGAATTGACACAATTAGGTCTCATGCCAGCTCTTGTTGTGCTTTTCTAAAATTCAGCGATAAGGCATAGGCATTGCACATCACTAGAGTTTTTCCAAGTAGGCGATGGTGGTCTTGCTGTGCCCCCTTTTTGATCCATTCAAGCCCTGGGGTGAAGGTACTTTCACAATGCTGTGAGGGAGGGAGTTCCAGGGTTTTAACCAGTGACAATGATATATCAATGATGCATGCCCTATCAGAATGGTGTATGATGTGGAAGAGATTATGTTCCCATGACCCTGCTTCCCTAGATGATGGAAATCATTTGTATTGTGAGGGTCTGTCTAAGACACTTTTGGTAAGTTCCTGCAATGCACTCTGTAAATAGTAAACGTTGCATAATAGCCTTATGGAGGGAAGCAACTTTAGGCTCTGATAAGGAACTTTTAACTATCTCAATGAGTACAGCTTGGACTTTTCATGAACATGAAATCATGGCCAAATGAATCATGTTTTACATGTTCATTACATATTGTAATCTGATTTTATCAACCAAGATAGCTCTGTCCTTTGACAGAGGTAGAAATTAAATCTCCTGAAGAGGTTCCACCCATCTATTTGAAGCACTGTACTTGACTATGAAGATGTATCATTGTCCTTGACACAGAACAATATTTAGCATTCTTATTAACTTTGTAAAGCAGCCAATTCCTGGTCAATGTCTGAACAATGACAAGCAGATCAGTTTTTGGTCAGTGCACACATATCACAAGGAGGACTGATTTGCAGTCATGTATGTATTAACAGAAGTTGCAATTACTGTTTGGTGTATAATACTAAAACGGGCTTGATTTCTGTCAGGCTATAAACACTAGAATAAGAACAGAGTCCTGGGCCAGTGTACAGCATTGGATGGAGACTGACTCTCAGCAGCATATAAACAATGGTCAGTTGGATAATCATCAATGGCAAATTTAGATAAACATATTTCAGTTCATTCAAATTATAGGGAGGACTTCAAAAAAATATAATTTATGTTAGCTTCATCTTCTTCCCTCTGTGTTGTTCATATTTCCTGGATTCTGGGTGGCATAACCCGCAGGCAGCCAAACAATGTGTAACCCTTTGCCAGTGCTTCACATCAGGAGTGTAAAGGCATGACTGGAGGGGTCACACTCTCACCAGTTTATCTTTGAATCTTTTGTTGCTGCTCCCTCTTCCATTGGTCAGCCGTTTCACTTCCATGTGGCAATCATGCTGTCATTGACAGTTCAAGGCCCAAAGAAAGACCAGGCAATCATTGGCTGAGACTGAGCTAGGTTCTGACTTGATCTGCCATTAAGCTACACTGTTCCTAGGTTGCCTTTCCGTGTGTTCATGGATATGAAAAGCTGCTTTACAATGAGGACCTCTGGCCTTTTTAGTTTCAGATGACTAGTCTTGTTGTTTTAGTGTAAAGGCAGGAGATTCAGATGGGATTTGAGAAAAATAAATGCACTCAGAGGGTGGTGGGAATCTGGAATGCACTGCCTGGGAAGATAGTGGAGGCCAGAAACTTACAATCTTTAAAACGTATTTGGATGAGCACTTGAAACGTCATAACATTCAAGGATTGTGACAAGTGTTGGAAAATGAAATTAGTGCAGACTCAATGGGCCTAAGGGTCTTTTCTGCGCAGTATGACTCTCTATACATTGACAAATGGCATAGAGTTCAGCTGGATACATTGGCAATTCATATGGAGAGGAGGGGGTGAAGAAATCTTAAATATTTGAATAACTTTAACAAAGAAAAATTGAGTAATTTCCTCTTGAAAAGAAACAGAATATTTTAAGATAGACTTATTGACCTCTTCCAGATGATGCAGTGAAATTGATCAAAACAAATTACTCATTATACTGTTCCCTACATAATAAAAGTGACAAGGGTAATACTTACTTGTTTGCTCTGTTTGGACATCCTAAGGATGTGACATTGTGCTATACAAGTGCAAACACATTTTTATATTGACACGCTTTAAATAATGGGTTACACAAATTAAAGATGTAAAAGTTATGAGTAAAAAGAGGAATTAAACCAAACTTTATTCACCTAAAGGGGCACAGATCCGAAAGATAATGTACCAGGGAAGGTCATTAAAGTAGGTAGTATAAATCAGGTTAATGGACAATTAGGCATATTTCTGGGCAGAAAAGAGATTGAGGGACATTGTGAGGAGATGATTAGATAAATTAAGATCTATCAAGAAGTGATCAAGTTGGCAATTAGGAGCCTGCCTTGGTCCAATATAAACTATTCCACACTGCCAAACTATGCAAAGGAAGTACAGCATTCTGTGATTTCACTTAATTGCTCAATTTTTCTTCGTCAAAACTATTCAAATATTTAAGATTTCTTTCCCCTCCCCCTTATAGCAACTGCCAATGTATCCAGTTGAACTCCATGCCATCTGTCAATAGACAGTCATACAGCACAGAAAAGATCCTTTGGTCCATCGAGTCTGCACTGACAATAACTACCATTAAAGCTGCGCTAATCTCATTTTCCAACACTTGTCCCATATCCTTGAATGTTATGATGTTTCAAGTGCTCATCCAAATACTTTTTAAAGATTGTAAGTTTCTTGCTTCCACTACCTTCCCAGGCAGTGCGTCCCAGATTCCCACCACAGTTTGAGTGAATTTATTTTTCTCAAATCTCATCTGAATCTCCTGTCCCTTACACTAAAACTATGGCCCCTTTTGATTGATGCCTCAACCAAGGGGAACAGCTGCTTCTTAACCATCTGCACAAACCCTTCACAATCTTATACCTCAATTATGTTTCTCCTGAACCTTCTGTGCTCTAGAAAAAACAATCCAAGTCTTCCCAGTCTCTCCTTATAGCTCAAATGCTCCATGCTATGCAACATCCTGGTGAACCTTCTCTTTAATCCCTCTAGTGAAACCACATCCTTCCTATAGTGAGGTGATCAGAACTGCACATAGTTTTCTAACTGTGGCCTAACCAACACTCTGTACAATTATCAAAGGAGATGTTCAGATGACTGACAAGCTGTTTATTCTGGGGAAACTATTGGCACTTAAATTGTTTAAGAGTCAACTAAACATGATTCGCCTCCTGTCCGAATGGGACATGAGTCCCATCTAAGTAGTTCATCCCTCAATCCTTTCCATAGAGCAAACTCCTGACAAGATACTTTCAACCATTCTTTTATTTCTCACAGTGTTGTTTTATTAGTGAGAACCTGGAGTTTTTATTTTGGAGAGAGAGAAGCTGCCCACTGTACCACAGACTTTCCAGGACACCATTTAAATATTACATTACACTTTGGTCATCTTCCCATCAATATTCCTCTCACAGGGCCAAATTATTATTCTTTTCTGGTCATCTCTCCATTGACAGCACTACTTCTATAAAGAGTGTATTGCAGTACCAGTGCCTTTCTAAACAAAGAACAAAAAACAAAACAGCACAGGAAACAGGCCCTTTGGGCCAATGAGCCAACGAGCCCGCGCCACCACCTCGATGTTCCCACTTCCATCCATGTTCCCTGTCATCCCTGTCTACGTTTTTCGATCTATGCCTTAGAACCAAATTTGAGACAATTTAGGGAGAATTTATTCTGCCAATCAGCCTAAGAGAGCACATCTTTGGGATGTGGGAGGAAACCGGAGCACCTGGAGAAAACCCACACAAGCACGGGGAGAATGCGCAAACTCCCAGAGAAATACACCCAAATCCATGTATCTGCACAGCACAGCAATAGCCACTGAGCTGTTGAGTTACAAATTACTCCTATCATTGTTGATTATTTCAGCTACCCAGGACAGGCAAACCTAAACCCTTCCCCTTTCCTCCTTGTTATAACCTATATCTTTAACCAAGATTTTGTCCACCTTTCCAAATATCTCCTTTTCTGATTCAGCTTCAAGTTCTCTGAGATGTTTTTCTGATCTGAAAGTTGCTTTATCTATGAATGTCTTTGCACAAGAAAATTGCATCCTCAAGAATCTGGTGAAGACTTCCCTAAATAATTTCATGTAGGATTCTTATAGCAGGCACAAAGACATTCTCACCCCATTGCAGCTGGACTTAAACTCAGGTCAACAGAGGTAAAAGGCAGTGAGCTCCAACTCACTGACACCCTCCTCCAGGGAAATTACCTTAAAATATATTTAGTTAAAAGGTCAGGGGGCAACAGAAACAGCTAATGAAAGAGTCGATAACAGTGAATCAAGGTTTCCTTTGGCCTGCGGTAATTGTGTGGGCTATGCGTCAACAGTAACCTCAGATTGTCTTTTCTATAGGCCTGTAAATGTCAGTATCTTAACATCAGGCTTAACATCAGTAATCGAAAGCCAGGTCTGACCTGACTCAGTCAGCCATGTAATATTTAAAAGTTCCTTTGATATTTCTCATTATGTATTATAATGTTCCAACTTGGTGCCTGTATTTTATTAAAATGATTGTGCCTGTGTGATATATGTGTAAGGTGGAAAGTTTGTGGTTGTAGTATGTTTGTATATATTGCATTGTGTTGGGTATGTTTTCTTGCCTAATTTGGTTTGTTACTTTAATCACCGGAGTACAGAAGCATCAGTTGTAACACCCACAGATCATTGACTACACCTTGCGCTACACAATCCAGTTTGTGCTCTCAGACTCATCACACTACTGGATTCTAGTATGTATACACAGGGCTTTAATGAGCTCATATTATTCAGTCCAACATCAGGTACGTCACTCTATGCAACCCAACATGACCTAACATACTGTGATTTGTTTGTAACTGTTAAACTAAAATTCTACCATTGAACTCAACATTTCATGAATGCTGCCTCTAAATTATAGTACACCAATGATATATAAAATTGACATCTAATATTCTGAACCTGAATCAGACATGCTTAGAATACTGTGTGTAGCTCTATATTGTATACTGTAAAATGGGAGGCACTGGAGAAGAGTTTAATGGACAATACTAAAAATGTGTGGTGTGCATACCAGGAAAGGATTGACAGGCTAGAACTCCTTTCTCTTGGGGATGACTAAATGGAAGTCTTTAAAATAATAAAAGATTTTGAAAGAATGGATACAGAGAGAATGAGAGGAAAAGCAAAACTAAAGGCCAAGAATTACAAGAATGAAGAAATCCAATAGGGAATTAAGAAGAAATTTCTTCACCCAAAGAGTGGTGAGAATGTTGGACTGATTTCCATAGGGAGTGACTGCAATGAATAACATGGATGCATTTAAGGGGGAGCTGAACAAGTGTATGGAGGAGAAGGTGAGAATGGTAGATTTAGTGGAGAAAAGATGGGAGAAGGCTCATGTGCAGCAAATACCAGTAATGATTGGTTGGGCCGAATGGCCTGTTTCTATAATGTACATCCTGTGTAATTCTATGTAACCCTGAAGGACTGAAAAGAAGGTGTCAAGGAGAATGGGGAGGATGTTAGAGTATGGCATTGAGATAAAAGATCAGCCACAATCATGTTGAATGGTGGAGCAGGCTTCAAGGGCCAAATATTTCCTATGTTTCTACATCTAGGATCCAAGGACATAGCGTAAAAATTAGAAATAGAGTTTCAGTGAAGGAAATTTGGAACTTCTTCCACACATTAAGGCTGATCAAAGTTCAGAACTCTCTCCTGCAAACAGGAATTGAAGCTGGGTGAAATGTTAATATAAGTTTGAGACTGATAGATTTTTATTAACCACAGGATATTTGGTAATTATGGAATAAAAAAGGGTACATGGAGTTAGGTAGTGGATCAGTCATGATCTCACTAAATAGGAGAATAGATTTGAGGAGCTTTCCCTGTTCCTAAAATTACAAGAAACTTTATTCAGTAGTTCTGAAAGTGATAGATTGGAAAGGCTGGCGAGAACTGCTGCAGCTTGAGTTCATTTTTCCTCCTCAACTTATTGAATCCCTACACATGTGATGGGCCAAATGGTTTTCTGTAGAAGGAGGACATTTGGCCAATCACATTTGCACCGACTTTCCAAAAGAGCATTTTTCCCCAAGTCCGCCATCATTCACCACCGCCCCCCTCTCCAATGCATAACTCTGAATAACGACGGTAGATGTAGAGGAGGAAAGATGGGAGGAGACCCTTGTGGAGCATAAATCCCAGCATCGGTTGATTTGGCCAGTTTCTATAGTGTACATCCTCTGTAATTCAATGCAAACCTAAAGCTCTAAAAATAAACAATTCGAGTGTACTTCACTCTTAAGTACATTCCCTTGCCAGAGGTGGTCCCTAACACAGAGGCAATAAAGAAAACTGCCTTCACAGCTGACACTATCCAAAACTAAGGTCTGCTAGTCTTGGATGGCTGAAGATCTATCCAGTCACTTACTAGTCTTGGCAAGTTAGCGATTATCCTCCCAACCCCCACTAGCTCACTGTGTGTGGTCAAAGATCAGAAGCAGCATTCCTGAAGTGAATGTTGTGTATTTAGGAAATTACGATATGTGGCATGGCCCCTTTAAGAGGACAGTCACATAATTACTCTGTGACATCCTCGGGGTCTTCGCAGCCTGCTGGCTACTGGGGATTGGATCCTGTACAGTACTCACTGAAAATAGTGTCAGAGGGAGGCTTTTGCATGTGACTCTCATCACCCTGATCCAAGAGCAGTGTCTCCATGCGCAGTCATGTATGAACAAGAGGAATATCCATCTCTGCCCCTTCAGAATGTGCTGAAAAGAATGAGTGGAGATGCCATGTCTTGCTGGAAGCCAAGTTTAGCACTGGTCTGCTGCTTTGAGATGGAGGGAAACCTATAAATGATATGTTCGCTAAATTTACCACTTAAGTTAGTTCAAAGATCTACTGAGGTGTTGATGATGCAAGCTGCAAATAACCCTGCCTTGGTAATGTCATATCCCAAAGAGGAGAAAAAGGATGCATTGCAGGTTGGCAGAGAACTAAGAGGAGCAAAGGCTTGGACAGCAGGGTTCCAGAAAATCAAGATGCTGGCAACTCGGCTCCGCTGCATTGACATATCTGAACCTAAATGTGTATCGCAGGCGGTGCTTTTATCTTAAAATGATTGAAAGGCAATGCTGGAGGCACCTTCAAAATCCTGGCATTTGCTTACTCAGAATTGCTAGTTTCTCCAGGATGGGCTGGAAGGTTAGTGCGGAGCTCATGGCTTGCGTTAAGTGAATAGCTGACCAGTCCCCTTTAAATATGATGCCAGGACTTTCAACCCCATGAGTTAATGATGGAGCGGAACAACTTCCTACCTGTCCCACCACGAGATTAGCCGCACTCTTCACTGATGTATGATTAATGAGTTGAAAAGTAGAACTTGTGTCTGTTCAGCTGTCCCATTGCTCAGCAGGAATGATGCTGAGTTTCCCATCTAAACTTGGTCTCCAATATAGAAAATTCTACCTGAGGTCTTTTTGGAATCTTGGTATAACAAAAGAAAAACTGGCATTTATTTAAGGATTTTTCTGACCTCAGGATATTCCGGTGCCCTCACGGGGACTGAAGTACTTTTTAAATTGTGATGTGGAGCCATTTAGAACAGAATCATCCTGGTACTTTTGGTAGAGTAGGATGGAGAAGAAGACAGATATTCTCTGTCAAATTGCCAAGAGAGTTGGTAAAGCAAAAAAAAGGGAAGCTTTTCTCTAGCTGAGGGAGTGTCTGAGCTATCAGGATAATAGAGGGTTGGAAAAGAACAGGAAACCAGCTTGGACAAGGGAGCAAAGGAACAGCTACTGGTGCTGCAGAAAGACAGGATTGGCGAGGCATTAAACGTGTCTGACATGGAAGAGAAGATCAGACAGGCACAGCACGGGGCACTCGGAATTGGAATCACAACAGATCAGGGTTGGTTGTACTTCACACATACTGCATTGCAACTGTGGTGAATCGTGTTCTTCATTATGCAGCACTTTTATTTGAAAGATAATCTTGTTTTCTTCTGCTTTTGGGTCTGAGAAGCTAGATAGCCTGTTCCCCATCTTATTCTCCCATCTGTTTTGCAGTGTTACTCTTGCAGGACTCTTAAAATGCCCTTCCTAATGCAGGTGGGCATGTTCACCAGATGATATTGTTGGTGTAACATTATGTGTCACATTTTCTATTACTCTCGCTTCAGTAATGTTAGAAATCGTAGAATCCCTACAATGCAAAAGGAGGCCACTGACCCATCGAGTCTGCAACGACAACAATCCCAAACAGGCCCTATTCCCATAATCCCACACATTTACCCTACTCACCCCTCTAATCACGCATCCCGGGACAAAAAGAAGCAATTTAGGTTGGCCAATGCACCTAATCCGCACATCTTTGCAGTGTAGGACGAAACCAGAGCATCTGGAGCAACTCCACGCAGACACAGGGAGAATGTGTAAACTCCACAGACAGTGACCCAAGTCAGGCATCAAATATAGGTCCCTGAAGCTGGGACAGAACTGAGGCAGAAGTACTAACTACTTTGCCACCATACCACCCAATGCAAGCTCCGTCCATTGAACAAGCAAGTAGCAAAGGTGACACAAAATGTATACATGTAAAGCATTACATTGAACCTCCACGCCAGTGGACAGGCAGTGGGTTACTGGTCAAATCTCATCATCAACATGGAATTCTTCTTGGAAGCTGCTTACCATCTAAGTCACTGCATGTATCCACACCTGTGGTGTCAACCAGCTAAAACCCGTACCACATCTTTGATGGGCAAAAGACAGCCTCACCACACTCTTCACCACAGATCAAACTGGAGGAAAGTTCTGACTGATGTGCCCTGAGAACTTGGAGAGAGATTTTCCTTTTTTTGCTCTTTGATGCAAAAGATCCCTTGGGCAAGGCACACAGTAGAAACTCAGGCAAGCAAGATATTATAAGCTTGTTCTTTCATTTAAGCCTCTCAGCAAAACAATCATTTTTATTTCACGGAGTCAAACTGAACCACTATACAAATAGCAATAACACTTTGTGTCCAATCCCCAAATGAACAAGAGCAGCTTTTAATTGATTTTCTATATGTGCAGGAAAAAGGAAAATGAGTTAGTATAGTTAACTAGGCCTCAAGATGGCCGGCAATGTCTCCACGTTGTTTTGCTATAATTTTCATCCCTGCTAAGATAATGGCTTAATGATACCGATGGCAAACAATAACACAGTGGAAAGATAGTCTGTATTTTTTAAATTATTCAACCATTAATGCAAGGTTCTCATTAGATGGAGGCAGCAGGCTAATTACACAGCTATTCACTTTTGTATTGTGTACAAATTCTCAATTTGCATCGCAGATCCTGGCCTAGATAAAATTCTGTGGCTGCCTTGAAACCTTTCAAATTCACCTAGATGGTGAGGACCTAAGATGATTTGATCTTTGGTGTTCTGCTTTGAAATGTGATTTGGTGAGGTGGCATTGGCTCTATCATTGTCGGGTCAGTCAGTCCATCGATACTGTATGTACTGTGACCTTAGCGGTTTGTTTCAACGATCGGTTGTAGCATAGAAAATAGGATCAGGAGGAGGCCATTCAGCCCTTCAGATCTGCACCATCATTCTTCATGATCATGTTTGATCATCCAACTGATCTTGCCTTTCCCCTCTCGCCCCCCCTCTCCCCCCCAATATCCTTTGATCCCCTTTACCTCAAGTGCTATATCCAACTGCTTCTTGAAAATACACAATGTTTTGCCAACTGCTTTCTCTGGTAGCAAACTCCACAGGTTGACCACTCTCTGGGTGAAGAAATTGCTCCTCATTTCTGTCCTAAATGGTCTACCCTATATCCTCAGACTATCACCTCTGGTTCTGAATATGCCTGCCACCGGCAACATCCATTTCTTGCCTTAACACTGTCTAATCCTGTTAGAATTTTATAAGTTTTTATGAGATTCCCCTCCCCCCACTCCTTCATTTGAATTCCAGCGAATACAATCCAAACACACTCAATCTCTCTTTATATGTCAGTCTTGCCATCCTAGAATTCCGCCTGGTAAACCTTCTCTGCATTCCTTCTTTAGCAAGAACATCCTTCCTAAGGGATCAAAACTGAATACAATCATTTTATTGGGATGGAGTAAGTGAGAGCAATGCTATACTGGAAGAGAAAGCTTTGCATGATAGTGCAGAGGATCATGAGTCAAATCCAGGCACTCCAGTGAATCGAGCAGAAAAATCTAGTACGGAAAGAATCCTTCAGGGTTGGAAGTATTATCTTTTCACTGAGACATTAAATGGATAGCGCATCTACTCAGGTGAATGGGAAAGATCCTAAAGTATTATTACAAAGGTGAGCAGAAGAGTTCATTCTGCTAGCCTGATCATTGTTTAATCCCTCAATCAACATTAGTAAACAGATTGGTCAATATTGTATTGCTGTTTGTGGGATCTTGCTGTGTGAAAATTGGCTAAGTAAAGTTTTATTTATTAATCACAAGTAAGGCTTACATTAACACTGCAATGAAATTTCCCTAGTCACCACACTCGGGTCAATGTAGGTGTAAGACACAACCAGCACGGTTTTGAGATTGTGGGAGGAAGCTGGCGCACTTGGAGGAAATCCATGTAGACATGGGGAGAATGTGCAGTCTTCCTACAGACAGTGATGAAGCCAGGAATGGAAACTGGATTGCTGGCACTGTGTGGCAGCAGTACTAACCACTGTGCCACCATGTCACCCAGCTGCCGTGTTTCCTACATCACAACAATGCTGCCCATCAAAATTATTTTAATTGGCTGTAGAAAACTTTGCAATTTGCTGAGATTATGAAAGGCATTTTATAAATGAAAATCTTCCTTTTTACTCAATCTCTCTCAGCATTCTCACTAGTGTTACATTTCTAATTCTTTTGCCATGTTATCCTTGTGGTCTACCTAACTGAGATTGTCAATTAGAAAGTAAGATTAGTCCATCTGTGACCTGACCTGAGAGAACCCAACCTATTTCATACAGAACAATTAAGGACATGAATGAAAACTGTCATCTCCTCAGCCTGAGATAGCTTCAAATCCAGATCACAGAAAAGACCATGTAATCAGCCAACGTGTTCGCAGTAATTCCCAAAGGACTGAGTTTCAAAGTCTTTCTGATGGTTGCGTCTGATGCTAGGGCAAAGCTAACAAAAGTTTTTTTTAAAATCCTGGGGCCAGGAATGGAGGGAGGGACAAAGAACAAAGAACAAAACAACACGGAAAACAGGCCCTTCGGCCCAACGAGGCCGTGCCGCCACCTCGATGTTCCCACTTCTACACACGATCCTTGTCCATGTTTATAGATCTATGGATTAAAAAACCAAATTTGAGACAATTTAGGGAGAATTTGTTTTGCCAATTAGCCTAAGAGCACATCTTTGGGATGTGGGAGGAAACCGGAGCTCCCGGAGAAAACCCACGCAAGCACGGGGAGAATGCGCAAACTCCCACAGACACAGGCCCAAATCCATGTATCTGCACAGCACAGCTATAGTCACTGAGCTGTCGTGTTGCCCATCAAATGGTCCAGGTCAAGCGTACACTAACGATGTGAAGCACTAGGATACTCTCGAAAAAAATCCAAGAGCAGCCCTCTCACGACCCATCGCGTGTATGCCCCTCGTTAGACAACAAGGTGGACCAAAGCACCTGTAGGATAAAAACAAGTACATCAATATCATCATCTATTTACACACTTCCCAGGGACTCCCAAGGCTCATGATCCCTATTTTAAATCAGTTTTATATACCCCTCCATTCCCATTCTGTTCATGTGCCCATCTAAGTATTTCTTAAATATCTCCAGAGTACCTGCCTCCACCACTTTACTTGGCAGTGCATTCCATACCCCCACCACCTTCTGTGTGAAAAAACTCCCTCTGGCATCCAAATTATACCTTACCCCCCTCACCCTAAGCCCGTAACCCCTCGTGCTATTTGAGTCCATCCTAGGAAAAAGCTTAGCCCTGTTTACTCTAATTATCCCCTTCAAAATCTTGTACACCTCTATCAGATCTCCTCTAAGTCTATGTCTTCCTAAGGAAAACAGTCCTGGGGATATATATGCGGAAATTGTTAAAGGTGCCAGGACAGGTTAAGAAAATGTTTAAAAAGACATATGAGTTTCTGAGCTTTATAAATAGAGGCATACGGCAGAACTTCCATCTTTTCAAGTTTGGGAAGCATCATTTGAGCCATTTCACAATGTTAGATAGTAAGCCAGAATTTTGACCTCTAAGAGTTTGGGTTAGACTCATGGTTGCTGATTCCAGATGTGACCTGCGGTGGCAAAGGAGATGAGCAGATGTGGAGGCTGGCAGGTTAGAGGGCCCAATTCCAGATACTGGGATAATGGTTTGGTTGTATTCATGCTTGTTAAGCCCTCTAACCCTCACCCATCACCTCCCTATCCCTTCACCTTGGCCATCTGTTCAGCTTGCATTGTTGATATAGTTGCAACATGGAATCATTTTGAATACTTAGCTCAGCTCCAAACCACAAATGGATTCAACCTTTTGTAGAATGTTTTACATAACTGTGAAACTTTGTTTTGTTGATAGTTTTATGAGTCTGTAATATGTTTATCTTTCTTTGAAGTAGTTTTCCGACGACGGTTTGTTTATTTGGAAAAATTGGGATGTGTTAAGTAGACTAAAGCTTTCTTTCGATCGCAGTATGAATAAGTGAGTTGATTGACAGTTTTATGACCTTATAAAAGGGCAACTCAGTGGGGATTTTGAGTGCTTGACTGTTTTATTCTAATTCCATGAACATTTCCAAGCCTTGCCACCATTAATACATAGATCATTGGGTCTAACTTGAGTTAATACTAGAAATGTTCTTCAAGGCAAGTATCAGGGTGTTAAATCAATGTGAAAATCAAGCTGCAGAGTCACCTACGTGTATTAAAAGCTGATTATCAATACCCTTAAATGCAGAAGATGACTTTATCTAATGGATAAATTACTCTAATTCTAATGAACCTCTTAGAGAATGCTGATCAATTTAATGTAGTCATATAGTCAATAACAGCCTTAGTAACATAAGTAACTTTTGAAATACGATCTAATTATGACAGTTGAAGTTGGAAAGAGCCCTAACACTTGTCTGTTAAAAGTGTCCTGATTTCACAGCAAACTTCCCACTAGGTTCACAAACTGATTCACTTGTGGTGGTACCCACAGTTTTCAGGAGCCCACCTCAAATGAAAAATAACAACCGAAGGGAAAATTGTACCTGGTACAGGCATTTAAATGTCCTGCTAATGCAGGTTTGCTCAGCATCAGTAGGGCAATGTCCAGCCCAAAAGAGTACAAAAGCAAGAATGTTCTGATGAACCTCAATAAAATGTTGGTTCAATTTCAACTGGAGTTTGTGTTAGGATGGACATGAAGCTTTTAGAGAGGGTGCAGGAAATGTTTGCAGGAATGTTTCTAGGGATGAGAAATTTCAATTATATCAATGGATTAGAGAAGCTAGGTTGTTATTAGAAAAGAGATGAAGAGAGAAGATTGCTTAGAGCTGTTCAAAATCACAAGGGGTTAGACTGTAAATGGAGAGAAACTGTTTCCTTTGGCTGAAGCGTCAAGCTGTAGAGGTGCTGGTGTTGGACTGGGGTAAACACAGTAAGAAGTCTGACAACACCAGGTTTAAATCCAACCAATTAATAAATCGGTTGCATTTAAACCTGGTGTTGTCAGACTTCTTACTGAGAAGTGTCAAGCACTAGAGGACACCAGAAAATTAAAGATGGTTAGCAAAAGAAACAACAAAATGAGGAATAACATTTTTATGGTGTGAAAAGTTAGAATATGCCTGGGAATGTGATGGAAGCAGATTCAATAATTGCTTTAAAAAGGGAATTAGAAAAGCACAAAAGGATTAAAAGTTGAGCATTACAGAAAAGGCCAGGCGAATGGAAGTAACTGATGGAATTACCCTTCCAGAGAGGCAGCATTGACATGATAGGCCGAATGGCCTCCTCTGTGGCGCCATTCTATTTCATTCTAAAGATTTCTTTTTTGCTCTCATTGCAGCGACAATTAGTTGTGGTTAGAGGATGTTGAATTGTATTCTGAAGATGTACTATTAGCCCTGTTATCTGTCTCAAAGTATGAAGAGAAAATGGTGTGCAGACAAGCAGGAGTTCAGAGCCGTCGCAATAAGTCAATCCTGTCAGGTCATACGGGAGATGGGGAGGGGAAGAATAAAAACTGACAGTAATTTGCTTCACTAATAAGGCCTGTCAAACGAGAGTCCTTTTTTTGTCTTCCATCTCTAATATACAGAGCCCAGTGCAGTGCCCCCAGCTGATTATTCTGAAACGATTCTTCTGTTATTGTCCCCACCTGACCCTATCCAGCCTTTACCAGACACAGCACTGAGTGAGAAAAAGTTACATAAATAAATAGCAGGTATCCTGTGGCTTTGCTGGTTTTTTTCAGAGAATTTGCTGCTTTATAATAAAAGGAGTGCTGGTGTCATGTGGGGCATAACGCCAAAGACCGCTTGGTTGCAGCAACAGAGAAATTAAATTACATTTGTCATTAAATGACATGCTGTGAGTGTTGACCCCAACAGTAATGGGCTTTTTTAACATTTCATTTCTGTACGCTTTTAATTTTTTCATCTTTCCCTTTTTGAGGTACGTGCAGGAAGAGTGGGGCTTAGCTCCATGGAGGTGAGGGGGCATTGGGTGGAGGGGGATGGCTGGTTAATGAGAGGCAGTTTTTGAAGTTTAGTAGCTCTGGGTTGAGGAAAGTAAGGATTGGGTGAAACTTTGAGTGGAAAATGGAGGTGCAAACTGTGCTGTTTCCGGTATCTAACAATAATTACAATATAGTGGAGAATGGATGTTTCTTCTTGTGGGACAATCTGGAACTTAGGACATAGAACAATACAGCATAAACAGGCCCTTTGGCCCACAAGTTGCACCGATCACATCTACCAATCCACAGACCTATCTATAACCCCTTATCCTATTTGTTTCCATATACTGATCCAGAAGTCTTTTAAAAGACCCCAGTGAGTTTGCCTCAACAACCTCCGACGGCAGCCGATTCCATTCACTCACCATCCTCTGAGTGAAAAACTTACCCCTAATATCCCCTCTGTATTCTCTCGTGGTGACCATTTCAGCTCAGGAAAATAGTCTCTGAGAGTCCATCCTATCTATTCCTCTCAACATGGGGTCACTGTTTAAAAATAAAGGGTCACCCATTTAAGACAGAGGTGAGGAGATAATTTTTTTTCTCTCAGAGGGCAGTGAGTATGTGTAACTCTTCGTCAAAAGCAGTGGAAGCAGAATCTTTGAATATTTTAAGGCTGAGCTAAATAGAATCTTGAATCCAAGGGATTAGGGCAGTACAGTGCTTCACAGCACCAGGGGCCGGGTTCAATTTTGACCTCAGGTCATTGTCAGTGTGAAGGCTCAATGGGCAGAACAGCCATCTTCTGAATTGTAGGGATATATACCTACCAGGGATAGGCAGGAATGTGGGATTGGGGTTACAATCAGATCAGCCATTGTTTTATTGAATAATGGAGCAGGCTGAAGGGGCTGGGTCGCCTAATTTGTATGGTGGTATGTAAAGGGTGGCGAGTTTCTGGGAATGCTTTGATGGTGGTGGTGTGTTGCACTTCACACAGGGAATCTGTAGAATCCCTGTCATGTAGAAGGAGGCCATTTGGCACTGATTGTCCAACAGAGCATCTTACATAGGCCCTTTTTCCTAATCTATCCCCGTTATTCCACACATTTATAGAAGGGATTGGGATAGAATTATAGAACCTTACAGTGCAGAAAGAGGACATTTGGCCCATCAAGTCTGTACCAAAAATAATTCCATCCAGGCCCTAACTTCGTTATGCCACGCGTTTACCCTGCTAATCCCCCTGACATCAAGGGGCAGTTTAGCATAGCCAATCAACCTAACCTACACATCTCTGGACTGTAGGAGGAAACCGGAGCACCTGGAAGAAACCCACGTTGACACAGGAAGAATGTACAAACTCCACACAGACAGTGTGAACCCGGGTTCCTGGTTCTGTGAGGCAACAGTGCTAACCTCTGTGCCACCATGACGCCCATGACCAATGACCAATTTATCATGGCCAATCCATTTAACCTGCACATCTTTGAAGTATGGGAGGAAACTGGAGCACCCGGAGGAAACCTACGCAGACACGGGGAGTACATGCAAACTCCATACAGACAGTTGTGTAAAGCTGGAATCGACCTTGAGTCCCTCACACTGTGAGGCAGTAATGCTACTCACTGTGCCACTGTGCTGCCCACAATTCACAGATTGATTTCAACCTGTTTGGCTATGTTATGGACACACGTTCTTTGACCATAAAGTGCTTGAAAAAAATTCAAATGCTAAGCTTTATATTTAATTTGTGATTGGTTCATGGTCAGGTATTTTTCTCTCTTTCTTTTTCTCTCTTTGTCTCTCTAGTTTCTGACTCATGTCTCTCTGCTTTCTCTCTGTTTCCTCCAAGATGTCACTAATTAGAATATTTGCATGTTCTAACAATCAGCAAAGTAGAGCTGATAGCAATCACAACCTTTCTGATAAAGAAATTTTTAACATTTATCTCATTTGTTTAATTTAGAAAATCCATAAAGGACTCGAATTAAACTAAAATCATAAAAGCAATTCATCTTGTTCACAATTCCTCTCAGCTTAACATATTAAAGGGCAGATTCTTGTCCCTCAATCCAGATGAGAATAGAGGCAGGGGATTTAAAAATTATAGGAGAGACTAGCTTTATAACCCCTGCCTCCACTCCCATCTTGTGGGGTTTTTGTAAGGTCAAGTGTGGGAAGTCCTCACTCAGCAATACCGTATTTGCCCATTCTAGGAAGAGGTTTGAGCTTCAAATGCCCTCAATTAGAAATGGAATCTAGCAAATCTTTGGAAGAGATGTGGTTTGCAACTCTTCACAGGAGGAATGATAGATGCATATTCTGAAGTCAGGAACCTTTTGTCAGTTAAGTTTAAAATATGTTCCAATCTCATATACCATATTTAGATAGTGTATGATAATATTGGTATGTTTTAATTGCAATGATTGGAGACAGGGCATTTCTCTTAAAATGTAAGTGACCTTTTAAATTGACCAGCATTCTGAAAGTGTTTGGATGCATTATTTTTGCCAGTGGAGAAAGTTCTCTTCTGCATTCTAAAATATGGAGAATCAGATATTAGTGCAAGGTGTGTTGAATGGTGGAGATTCCTACCCTGCTGCCTGAAGAGTTGGTGGAGAATGCATCCCCTCTAATCATGGCCCCTGCGTAACAATTAAATCTGCTGAGGAGTATTAATTAACTGGAGACAGGACTTCTGTCCTCACCTGGATGGAAATACTGTCTCAGAGAGCTGATAAACAATCTGATTGGTCATCAGTGCTGTAGTCTTGGCTGCATCAGTGTCATCAATGACTCAGACTGAAACTACAAGTGGTCCCTAGATTCTAAGTCCCAGGGTCCAGAGCAGTTAAGTGCAGAGGATTTTACTATGAGAAGAGGAAGTGAGGGCCTTCCTGCCAACCACTGTGTCAATAATTGGCCATCTAACAACCTCAATTGGAGCAAAAATGGGCACCTCAGTCATCCTAGGTCTGTTTAGAACTACCCTAGGCCTCACCCAACCCCTGAGAAATGCAGACAGATCATTTCTGCATTGGGTTTATGGAAGGGGAATGGGGTTTAAATAGAGGCACAGATCATATGGAGGATGAATAGGGAGATGGAAGGGAATGAGATGTGGGTAGGGGTAAAGTGTGAGGGGTAGGGTGCTCCATTCCCCCTCCCTATCACTCATGCCCTTCCCATAACCTTATTCAATTGCCATACTCTTATGACACATCCAATCCTTCCACACACATTCAGGGGACCTAACAATCATGTTGAGAATTGAGCCAAGAGGCCTTATACCTGTCAGTCTTAGGATTCACCAACCTCCAGTGCCACTTTAGGTCAGTTTCAGGAGGTGACAGGCCAGTCTGCAGCCTGATGGCACCTCCTGGGATTAAAATACCACAGACTGTCAGTGCCAGGATAGAGGTGGAATTACTGCCTCAGATTAACATTAATACATCTGAAAATTTAATCCAAAATTTAAATTAAATTCATCATTCATTTTGTATTATTAGACATAGATCAATACAGCACAGTACAGGCCCTAGATATTGTGCCGAGCTTTGTCCAAAACCCAAGATCAAGCTATCCCACTCCTTATAATTCTGATGTGCTCTGTGTGCCTATCCAATAACTGCTTAAAGGTCCTAAAGTGTCTGACTCCACTATCACAGGAGGCAGACCATTCCACACTCAAACCACTCTCTGAGTAAAGAACTTACTTCAGACATCTCTCCTATAACTCCCACCATGAACCTTATATTATGCCCCCGTGTAACAGCTACATCCACCTGAGGAAATAGTCTCTGAACATCCACTCTATCTATCCCCCTCATCATCTTGTAAACCTCTATTAAGTCACCTCTCATCTTTCTCTGCTCTAAAGAAAAAGGCCTCGGCTCCCTCAACCTTTCCTCATAAGACCTACCCTGCAAAACCAGGCAGCATCCTGGTAAATCTCCTTGCACTCTCTCCAATGCTTCCGATCCTTCTTATAGTGAGGTGACTAGAACTGCATTTGATATTCCAAATGTAGTCTCACCAAGGTCCTGTACTGTTGCAGCACATCCCCACGGCTCTTAAACTCAAACCCCCTATTAATAAATACTAACACATTATAGGCCTTCTTCACGACTCTATCCAATTGAGTGGCAACCTTCAGAAATCTGTGGATATGAGCCCCAAGATTTCTCTGTTCCTCCACATTACTCAGAACCCTGCCGTTGATCCTGTTATCCACATTCAAATTTGTCCTACCAAAATGAATCACCTCGTACTCAGAGTTAAACTCCATCTGCCACTTTTTGACGCACCTCTGCATCTTATCAATGTCTCTTTGCAGCTTACGACAGCCCTCCACCTCATCCACTATTTCACCAATCTTGGTATCATCAGCAAATTTACTGACTCAACCTTCAGCCCCTTCCTCCAAGTCATTAATAAAAAATCACAAATAGCAGAAGATCCAGCACTGGTAACTTGTATCCCATCTGAAAATTTTCTATCCACCACCCCCCTCTGTCTTCTATGAGACAGCTACTTACTTATCCAATCGGCCAAATTTCCTTCTATCCCACACCTCCTTACTTTCGTCATGAGCTTACCATGGCAACTTTATCAAACACCTTACTAAAATCCATGTATACGACATCAACTGCTCTACCTTCATCTATACACCTCCTCAAAGAATTCAATCAAATTTGTGAGGCAGGACTTATCCATGCTGACTATCCCGGATTAAGCTGCATCTTTCTAAATGCTCATAAATCCTGTCCCTCAGAACCTTTTCTATTAATTACCAACCACCAAAGTAAGACTAACTATAATTATCAAGATCATTCTTATTTCCTTTCTTGAACAGTGGAACAACATTCACCACTCTCCAGTCCTCTGGCACTATCCCCTTCAACAGTGAAGACCCAAAAATCAAAACCAAAGGATCTGCCATCTCATCCGTTGCCTCCCAAAGAATCCTAGGATATATCCCATCTGGCCCAGGGGGCTAATCAACCCTCAGGTTTTTCAAAATTGCTAATACATCTTCTCTCAGAATATCTACCTCCTCCAGCCTTTCAGTCTGTATCACACTCTCATTCTCAAAAACACTGAAGAAAAGTATTCATTCATAGCCTCTCCTATAGCCTCTCCTATCTCTTTGACTCCATGCACATGTTCCCACTACTATCCTTGACCGGCCCTAACCTCAACATGGTCATTCTTTTATTCCTCACATAAGAATAAAAAGCCTTCAGGCTTTCCTTCATTCAACCTGTCAAGGACTTCTCATGCCTTCTCCTAGCTCTCCTAAGCCCTTTTCTTAGCTCATTCCTTGCCACTTTGTAACCCTCAAGCAACCCAGCTGAACCTTGTTTTCTCATCCTCACATACACTTCCTTTTTCCTCTTCACAAGACATTCAATCTCTTTTGTGAACCATGGTTCCCTCACTCAGCCATTTCCTGAGAGGGATATACCTATCAAGGACTTACAGTGTTTGCTCTTTGGACAATCTCCGCTTTTCATTTGTGCCTTTCCCTGACAGTTTCTGTTCCCATCTTATCCCTCCTAATTCTTGCCTAATAGCATCATAATTACCCCTGCCCGAATTATAAACCTTGCCCTGCCATGTGACCCTATCCCTCTCCATTGCAAAAATGAAAGACACCAAATTGGCATATCTCCAAAGTGCTCTCCCACAAACAAATCTAATGCTTGGCCCAGTTCATTACCCAATACCAAGCCCAAAGTAGCCCCATGTTGGGGCTATCCACATGTTGGCCTGTCCATATATTGTGTCAGGAAACTTTTTGCATACACTGTACAAAAAGTTCACCATTCAAACTATTCAGCCTATAAAGGTTCCAATCAATATTTGTAAAGTTAAAGTCACCCATGATAACTACACAGTGACCTCCACACCTATCCATAATCTGCAATTTCCTTCTCCACATCTCTATTACTATTTGGCAGTCTATAGAAAACTCCAAACAATGTGACCGATCCTTTCCTATTTCTAACTTTAGTCCATATTACCTCAGTAGGTAGATCCCCTCAAACTGCCTTTCAGTAGCCTTTAAACTATCCTTGATTAACAATACTACTCCACCTCTTTTACCACCTTTCCTATTCTTACTGAAACATCTATACCCCAGAACTTCCAACAACTATTCCTGTCCCATTTCTAACCACATGTCCGTGATGGCCACAACATCGTAGTTCCAAGTATCAATCCACATTCCAAGGTCACCTACCTTATTCTGTTTGCTCCTTGCATTGAAGTAGACACACTTCAACCCACCTTCCTGTCTGCCAGTACACTCCTGCGACCTTGACATCCTCTTCAGTACCTCAACATTGGCTTCTGGACTACATTTCATTTTCCCATCCCCCTGACAAATTAGTTTGACCCTCTCCCACACCCACACCGCCCCCACCACCCCACTCCCCCCCCCCCCCTCCCCCCCCCCCTCCCCCCCCCCTCCCCCCCTTCCCCTCCCACACCACATACACACACTCACACACACACAAAGAGCCATAACAAATTTCCTTCCTGGGACGTGACACCAGCAATAAGTCAGAGATGATAACATGGTTTGTCCTGGCTCTCAGCTTCCCCTCTAGCTTCCTAAATTCCTGTTTTAAAACCCCATCCCTTCTCTTACCTAAAAAAAAAAATCATTTTTAAAATGCACGAAATACTCTTAATTTCTATGCTCTTTGTATCCCAGTTCCCGAACGATTACCTATACTTTTCACAAAGCCATTAAACCTGTAGCCTATGGGTTTCAGTAATCTGGTTCTGAAGGCACTGGCAATTTTCACTTCTGTTTGCACTGGTATTTCTCATTCAGTGCTTTGCTTTACTTGAAATACATGATTGAGGCTGGCTGTTTTACAAACGGCTATCTTTAGCACCGTTTGTCTCATTAGTGGATCACTCTTGAATTAGAACAATATCCCTTAGCATCAGCATCTCGAGCTACAGGTTAATTAATGGAAAAATGTAAAACAAACTGAATAAGTGCTCCAGGCTGTGTGATGTGTTTTGTGCATGTCGCCCACAGACATAATGTTGTTGGAATCCCTGGCTAGAAACTTATAAATCCTTAATGCACGTGTCAAATTGATTACCTGGCTAGCCTGGCAGAAGTGTTAACCCGTTTTATTTTAAATAGCGTGCAGATTACTTTATTCTTTTGGCTGCTGGAATTTGATATGTAAAACATATCACATTAAATTTGTGATGGATATGAAGAATGTGTATCCATAATTTAAATTTTATACAAAAGCATTTTTAAATTAAAAAACCATGAGGAGGAATCACACTTCACTGATGCTTATCAAGACAGCAGTTTTGCTGCCATTTAAACAGACAGGAATTTGTCATCCTGCCAATGGCGCACCTCCGCCGTGTGTTTCTGGATGGCAAGTGGTGCATTTGATGGGGAACCCTATTAACAAGAGTGGGACTGTAAGATCCCAGTGCTAGCAAGCAGCATGCTGCATCCTGCCACGTAACACTCTTGTGGAGAAAAATCCCACCTAAAGAATCTGACAGCATGGAAGCTGGCCATTCGGTACATCATATTTCTACTGTTCTTTAAAGGGCATTCCAATTAGTCCCACTGCCCTGCTGTTTTTCCATAGCCCTACAAAGTTTTCCTTTTCCAATTCCTTTTTGAAAATTCCTATTGAATCAGCTTCCAACACGCCTTGAGATAGTGTATTCTAAATCATTTCAAATAAGGCTGTAGGGTGGCACAGTGGAGGCAGCACAAGGAGGCACTTCTGCCTCACAGCATCAGGGACCTGGGTTCAATGCCCAGCTTGGGTCATAGTCTATGCGGAGTCTGCACATTCTTCCCATGTCTGCGTGAAGCGGACAGTGACTGGGGAATTTTCACAGTAACTCCACTGCAATGTTAATGTAAGTCTACTTGTGACACTAAATAAATAAATATCATAGCATGTCACCGCACGAAAATAATACATTCTCATTTTCCCCCTGTTGCATTGCCAATTATATTAAATTTGTGTCTACTGGTTAATGGCCCTCTTGTCAGTGGAGACAGTTTCTCTCTAACTATTCAATGTAAACCTTTCACAATCTGTTAAATCTCCTGGATTTTTTGAACATTGCTTTCTAGTGTGTCTCATTTCTTTTGGGAAATAACAACACTCAGGAGTGTTGGTATTCGAATAAATATGAGTTTTATAGAATAAATACTGATTTTTATGGAAATGTAATAGCGTTTCCAAATTTTTTTTTAATGTGATGGGAGAGGTGGAAGGAATTTCACCCTCATTGCTTGAGGTGGAGGAACAGATTGATGGCCCACTGTAGCACCTGCCTAGTTTTAACCCCACTTGTTGGCCATCCAGCACTAATATTTTATTTTTAAATTAGTGACTCTTGCTGCACTAACCTGGCCCATGACAATCTTGATCATGTTGAGTAAACTTCCTTTCCTTCCTGCTTTACTTCTCCCCTGTAAAATGTGACACACAAGGAAGACAAAGCATCTATTTCCATCTAGTTGTTTCTGGAACACACTGTCACCAGGGCTACACTGTCTGAGGCACCATCCAGAGACTCTTTCTCTCTTACTGCCTGCCATTTCGTGTAGTAGGAAGATGTACGAGTTGATAATCAAGCTGCTTGGCCACATTGTGAGCATACTTTATATCATCATCAAGTCCTGGAATGGGATTCAATCCCACACCTTCTGTTTTAGAGGCAAGCTTGCAATCCATTGTACCACAAAAACCTCCTCCCTGTAAAGTGAACACATTGGGCAAATTTTTACCAGGGGCTTCAGGACAGGGCAGGGTCACAAACCTGCACTTAGAATCATAGAATCCCTACAGCTAGAAGAGGCCATTCAGCTCTTTAAGTCAACACCATCAGAGTATTTTACCCAGGTCCTCTTCGCTGCCCTATCCGTATAATCCCACATATTTACTCTGATTAATTCCATCTAACTTGCACATCTTGGAATATTAAGGGTAATTTAGCATGGTCAATCAAGCTAACTCAGACATCCTTGGATTGTGAGAGGAAACTGGAGGAAATCCATGCAGACACAGGGAGAGCATGCAAACTCCACATAGATAGTTAACCAAGGCTGACAATGAACGCTTGCCTGTAGCAAAATAAGAACAGCGATATTTCTGGGGCAGCCTCCAAATTGAGTTGCTACATATTAATGATGGCAGGCAGGCTGTCAAGGCGACCAGCCCAATTTAGAGGACCAACAACAGCAGTCCCACCGAGAGAGGTGGGTGCTCTTGAGGCAGGTAGGTGACAGTGAGGGCACGTCAAAATGGATGCACCCTTGGAGGCAAGAAATAAGTAATTGTTTTGGAGGAGGGAAGGCAGTAGGTCTCTGAGGGGAAACCTCCCCAGTTGGACTGTTGGGTCTTTGGGGCTGACCCCTGATTGCCAACTCTTGCTCCAAAGATCACTCCCGACTACCCTAGATTTTTTGAGGGTAGGGGGATGGTTGTGCTGCCTACGCTGCAAACTGCCAATTATGTAAGTTATGGTGCCAGCTATGATCTACAGGTTTGTGTTGATACCAGGTATCCACAGTGTGATCTGATCAGTTGCCATCCTGTCTGCGGAGGAAGTGATGTGCTCTCCCACTAGGAGTATGGCAGATGCAAGGCCACAAAGGATTCCTGCAATGCCTGGACATGTCCATTTAGTCCTCTGACTGCCAGTGACCTTGCCTGTCACTGCTGACCACATCTGGATCTGCGTGACTGCTGTTTTTACCAGTTTGTGACCCAAGGTCAGAGTGCAGTTGACTTTCTATCAAGATATATGTATCTGTGCTGGTGCTGGGTGCTGGGGACAAGTGTGACACTGTGCCCTCAGAAACACCCACATCCTCCAAGGAAGTGTCAGGTGCAACACACTGCAGATGAAGCATAGAAATAAGGGAAGAGTGTTAAAGTCTTGCTCATCCTGAAACCATAAAATCCCATCCAAGGCTAAGGGACCTTTTCATAGTCTGCTCCTCGCCCAATCCAATTCCCACGGCGGATGGTATGGTAAAATTCCTGCCAATGATTGGATGATAATGTTTTTTAAAATTGATTCACTATAGGATGTGGCCAGACCAGCATTTATTGCCCATCCCTAGTTGCCCTTGAGAAGGTGGTGGTGAATCACTTTCTCAAACTGCTGCAGTCTCTGAGATACAGGTACACCTTCGGTGCTGTTAGAGAGGGTGTTCCTGGATTTTGACTCAGCGGTAGTGAGGGAACAGTGATATGTTTCCATGTCAAGTTGGTGAGTAACTTGAAGGGGGACTTCTAGGTGGTGGTGTTCCAGTTATCTACTGACCTTTCTATCTGGTAGTGGCCATGGGTTTGGAAGGTGCTGCTTAAGGAGCCTTGGTGAGTTCCTGCAAAGCATGGAGGGTTTGAAAAAAGTAAAGTTCATTTATTAGTCACAAGTAGGTTTACATTCACGTTGCAATGAAATTACTATGAAAATCCCCTATTGAATGTTTGTGGAAGGGGTAACAATCAAGCAGGCTGTTTTGTGCTGGATAGTATTGAGTTTCTTGAGTGTTGTTGGAGCTGCACTCATGCAGGCAAGTGAAAAGTATTCCACCACATTCCTGACTTGTGCCTTCAAGATGGTGGACAGGCTTTCGAGGGTCAGGAGGTGAGTTATTCGAAACAGGATTCTTAACCTTTGACCTGCTCTGGTAGCCACAGTATTTATATGATGAGTGCATTTCAGTTTTTGGTCAATAGTAACACCCAGGATGTTAATAGAGCCATTGAACAATACAACATGAAACATGCTCTTTGGCCCAAATGGTTCAATAATCCACAAACTCAGGAAACCTGAATAAGAACCAAAAAAAGTGGAGATTCCAGTGAGGACCCTGTTCCTCAGGTGGGCCCCACAACACTCACCACTGACCAGGCTGCCGTAGTCATTCTCTTTTGTGGCCATCAGTTGGAAACAGAATCTCTGTGTTCCTGACTGTCCTGAAGGAGGTTGCATAGGGAACCCTCGCTGAACTGTAGGGCGATGTGCTATGTGGATTGAGACATCTCTGGATGCAGCTGAATCTATTGATGACACCAACTGAATTTTTACAAAGATGGAGATTCCTTCAATCTGGTCTTGAAAAAGAATTCTGTTGTGGCATTCACATATCTGGCAATGCCGGCCCAGTTCAATTGTAGTCCTCCCTCAGGGAGACCGCAGAATTTTAGATTTTAAATAGGGCTTTCTGCCCTTTACATATGGTCCATCTCTTGCATGGGGATCAGGTAACACAGGCCCCTCAATATCAGAGATGCCTTGGTCATATGATCTGGTGACCAGCCCATGTATTCATGAGCTTGTCACATGCTGGACACATCTTTGCCAGATCCTCAAAAACCTCAGTACCTGCCAGCATGGTCTCATCAATGGATCTCTGGCTCTGAGTATGCAAGGGCGATTGCACTAAAGCATCTGGACTTGGAACAGGGAATGAAATTTTAAAATTGGCAGGAATATGAAACCTGGCAGTATGATAAATAGTACGGCTATTACAAGAAAATTTGAGGAGAACGTATGCTTGTGAAATGAGTGGACACATGGTAGAACAATTTAGTTCTGATAAGAATGAAATGATGCTCTCTGAGAAAAAAAATTGAGAGGCGGTGTAGTCTAAGTGGTATTATTTCATGTATTACGATAGGGACCTATCATATCTTTGAAGATGGTAGGGTGAGTTGATTGGCAATTCTAAGGTTTATGGGATAATTGGTTTTATGAAGGGAGACATTGAATATACAGGACAGGGAAGTCATGGGAAACACTTAAAAATCACTAGTGCTCGAGTATAAGCAGAGTATAAGAGTCAAAGAAGATTGAGCACAGAAACAGGTCCTTCAGTCTAACTTGTCCATGCCGCCCAGTTTTTAACCACCAAAGTATTCCCAATTGTCTGCAGATGGCCCATAACCCTGTCTTCCCATCTTACCCATATAACTGTCTGAATGCTTTTTAAAAGACAAAATTGTACCCGCCTATGCTACTACCCCTGAGCTCATTCCAGACACTCACCAGCCTCTGTGTGTAAGAATTGCCCCTCTGAACCCTTTTGTATCTATTCCCCTCATCTTAAACCTATGCCCTCAAGTTTTAGACTCCCTTTTGGTTGACTATCTACCTTATCTGTGCCCCTCATTATTTTATAGACCTCTATAAGACTCCTACACTCCAGGGAAAAAAGTCCCAGTCAGTCCAGCCTTTTCTTATAACTCAAACCATCAAATTCCGGTAGCATCCTAGTAAATCTTTTCTGCTCTCTTTCTAATTTAATAATGTGCTTTCTATAGTAGGTGACCAGAACCGCATACAGTATTCCAAGTGTGGCCTTACCAATGAGTTGTACAATTCCAACAAGACATCCCAACTCCTGTATTCAATGTTCTGACCAATGAAATCAAGCATGCTCAATGCCTTCTTTACCACTCTATCCAACTATGACTCCATTTTCAAGGAGCTATGATACCTATACCCCTAGATCTCTTTGCTCTGTAACTCTCCCCAGTGCTCCATCATTAACTGAGTGAGCTCTGCCTGGTTCAATCTACCAAAATGCATCACCTCACATTATCTAATTTAAACTTCATCTGCCATTCATCAGCCCACTGACCCAATTCACCAAGACCCCATTGCAATCCTAGACAACCATTTTCACTGTATACTATGCCATTAATCTTGGTGTCATCTACAAACTTACTAACCATACCTCCTAAATTTTCATCAAGTCATTAATATAAATGACAAATAACAGTGAACCTAGCACCGATCCCTAAGGCCCTTCGCTAGTCACAGGCCTTCATATTTATTGTATATAAATCTGAGCACCATATTTACATATTTACTCCTGGACTACTCATCATGAGACCCAGGGTAATGTTCTATTGATCCAGATTTAAATCCTACCATGACAGATGGTGAAATTTGAATTCAGTAAAAACCTGTAATTAAAAGTTTAATGATAACCATGAAACCATTGTTGATTGTCGTAAAACCCAATCTAGTTCACTAATGTCCTTTAGGGAAGGAAGCGTGACATCTTTACCTGGCCTGGCCTACGTATGACTCCAGATGCACAATGTGGTTGTCTCTTAAATGTCCTCTGAAATGGCCAAGCAAGCAACTCCGGAGAATGGTAATTAGGAGTAGGCAACAAATGTTCACATCTCCTGAATGAATCAAAATAACCAAGGGGTGAGAGGAGACTCTTAGTATGCAGAGGAGGTTTATCAGGGATGAGGGAGTTTAAATATGTAGAGAGATGAGAGAGGCTGTGATCACTCTCCTTAATACAGAGATTGTTAAAGGGAGGCCTAAGGGAGGTAATCAAAATTATTTATTATCAAGCAAGTAGGGAGAAACTGTTTCCTCTGAGAAGTGGGTCTGTAACCAGAGGTTAACCAGATTTAAGTTAACTGGCCAATAATTTAAAGGGAAAATAAGGGGATTTCTTTCATACTGAAAGTTGTTGTGATCTGGAATACATTATCTGAAAGAGTGGTGCAATCAGGTTCTACAGAAGCTTTTAAAAGGCACGTGGATGCGTATTTGATTTGCCATTTGATTCAGTGGTAGTCAACATTGTCATTTGACACCTCGGGGCATGGATGTTACTGCCCCTTTTAAGTCGCTCCAGGCCCAGATAAGGACCCCATAAGCTGTGAACCAGCAATGTTTAGTGATAGTCGTGAGAGAGCTGGAACCTCTGTGCTTGCAATTGCTTCCAGGTGAGGATCCTTTGGGAAGAGGACATGTTTCCATTAAATACCTCTGCAGAATGCAGCAGGAAACCACCTGATGTATTCTTTTCCCAAGCCATACTGGTGAATGAAATTGGAAGTGGCAGGTGTCTTAGAGTAACTGAAGAGGAAGATGCATCAGTGGGGTGGGAACAATAAGCAGAAAGTGGATTCTGTTACACATTCGATTATACAGAACCTAGATCAAATCTATCTGGAGAACTACATTCAACACCATGCCTGGGGAAAGGTGTATTGCCCTTAGAAAGATACTGTGTCAATTCACCAGAGTGAAACTACGGGCCCGATTTTAACATTTTCAATCTAAGTGCTAATTCTGGGCATAGTACAGATCCAACTTAGAAATCCGCTTTTAGACGACCCCATACGCTCTCAGCTATCTCCAGATGTATTTGCACTGTAAGGTGTATCTTGAGGTTGGGGGGTGGGTGGTGGGGGCAGATGGATCTCTGGTGGGGGGGGAATGGAGGGCTGGGGGTTCCACTGCCACTCTGCGGGTGATTGTGGAGGGGAGGGGGCAGGGGTGGCAAATGTCTGGGTAGTGGGGGGGTGGATAAGGGGGACACACACAAACATCTCTGCCCCCCCTTATCCATCCCCCACTACCCAGACTAATCGCCACCATTGTACCCTTAACCCCCTCATCTCCCCCGCACTGATCGCCTGCAGAGTGCAGCAGGACCCCCTGCTCCCTCACCAGAGATGCTGCACCTCCCCCCACCAGATATCCACCTGATCTACCTCCCTTCTCCCCTTCCCCCAAGACAACGATCTGGCCTCACTAGCTCCCCCCCCCCACCCAGACAATGAATTTGCCTCACTCCTCCCCCTCTCCAGAAGAACATCTGAGCCGCCTCCTCCAACCCCACCACCAGATAACGATCAGCCCTCCCCCCCACCACCAGACAACGATCAGCCCTTACTCCCCCTGTCAGAGATACATGTCTGTCAGAGATGCCTCCTCTTCCTCCTCTCCCTCCCACCCAGAAAACGATCTGATTTCACTCCACTCTTCCCTCCTCCAACCAGAGAATGATCTGACCTGCCTCCACACCCACCACTGATCTGAGTCAGAGAGCCGTTGGAATCACTGAACACTCTCTTCAGAGGCTGGACCACTCAACTCAGACTTTCATTCAGCATGTTCCGAAAAGTGTGATTCTAGTTCGGTAACCACAGTGGGTAAAGGGGGAAATGTTGATAGAGTTGGGTGATGGTTCATTAATTCAATTTAAATGCATGCAAATGCATTTAAATTGTTGTTGTGCTCGAGTTGGGCGTGGAATGAATCCCCACCATTCTCAGGTCTTGGTAAAGTGGTGATGTGCGTGGACTCAGTTGCAGATCGCGATAAAGCCTCACAGCCAACTTTACCACGATTTCACACCCAAAAACGAGCACTAATTGTTGATAAAATCGGGGCCTTTGTCTTAAAAGATTAAATTATGAAGAGAAGTTAAATAAATGTATGGGATTAAACAATTTTTTAACATCTTCATGATTAGTCAGTGTTTCCAGGCAATAGTTGAATGAGGGTTTAAGTTGAACAGCCCTTTCAGAGATTCCTCATCGACACGACGAGCCAAATAGATTCCCTCGGCATATTCAATCATTTCCCATCTCAGTACACCTACTAATCTTTTTCCAAATGGCTTGGCTTTTAATTTCAGAGGATTAAGTCCCCTTGTTCTTCTTTCCCCCACCAGAGGGAATAGTTTCTCCTCGTCCACCCAGCTGAGCACGTTGTCAACATCACAATCAGATTGCACTTCAGTCTTCCAGTACTGCAAGAAACACATTTATTGGAATTCTTCCTCATAATTGAACCCGTTTGTCCATGACATTATTCCCATGAACCTGTACTGAACCCCACCAAGGCCTTTGTAATCCTTCCTGAGGTGCAGTGCCCAGCTGTGAGTACAGTCGTCTGGTGAGATCAGACCCAGATCCTGTACAACTGAAGCAGAACTTCATTTCCTTCTATAATCCAGACTCCTTGAGATAAAGGCTAGCCTTCCATTAGCCTTTCCTTCAGATCAAATCAAAGCCTAATCCTCTCCTCAACCATAATCAATCCACAAACATTCACTTGCAATAAGAATTGTCAGGTGGCAATTTGAAACAGCATTCTGACTGCAGTTGCTCTCCCCATCTGCCTAAGCTAGTTAAACTTGCTGAAAAGCCGAAAGCTTCATTGGGGTGGTAAAAACATGCACCCATTTATCCTCAAAATTCCTTCAGTAATTTCTCCATATTTCTTTAGCTCGGGTTAAGAGACCAAAAGATTGTACTGATCTCGTTCCTTTTTTGCAGGTAGATTCCATTACTACATGAGAAGAATTTATCAGATGTTGTAAAGTGCAAGGGTCTTTGTGGGCAAACATTCTTTTATTATCCCTGTAGTCAAAGCACAGGAAACCAGAGGGAAAACAGTCCAACTGCACAGAATGGAAGTTTTATATTCCATCCACACTATACCTATCAGCATTGAATAATTGACATGTATATAAATAATTATCAGTTTATAGCAATACCGTTGGCAGTCATAACAGATTTGGTCATATGTTGCAGTAATTCTTGTTCCTACTTTGGCATCTCTGTTGAAGCAGGTTGCTTTTTCCTTCACATCTTTCTAAGTGGAATGGAGATTGTGCTAATTTTCAATGTGTTTTCCCCTCCTGTTACTTGATCCTCTGATTTGCAGGAGGTTGCCTGTCTGCCCATTAGCAGACATTACTTCATTCCTTCACTTTGCATACCATGGTTCAAGGAATCTCATGAATAAAATAGATCATTCCACCTCTTCCCTGGGCAGTCATGTGGCTCAGTCGATAGGATCATTGCCCCTGGACCAGAGGCTTCAGGTTCACATCCCTGGGCTTGTTTCCTACACAAGTTCATGATATGTGCAAATAGATTGACATTCAAGCTACTAATGTTTCCAACATGCCCATAGCAGATGCTAAAAGCAGAATGCTCTTGGATATGATTGAGGTGTAAACAAAGAGATATGTCTGTGGTACCTCATGGTCTATAGCTAATTACGGATGATTTGACCCCATTACCTAGCCATCTCTGTTCTTCCATCCATTTCAATGGCTCTACGAGAAGCATCACCATCACCAGAATCTTGGGGTTGATTGAAGGGGGGTGGCCAGTGTGGCTTGGTCAGTGTGGCCCAGCCAATGGAACCAACACCCAAGAACAAATTACATGCAAGTTTCCTTCAATTTATATACTCTGCGTTGCAGGCTGTGTGAGATGAAAGCTGGCAGAAAGAATAGAAGATCACCTTCAAACTTCCTCCTTAAACCCATGACTAAACTTTCCGCCACTACTTCTGAACTGTAATCATTGCATATTTCATTTTTATTTGTTCCTTTGTGCCAAATAAACTTTGGTCTGAACCTCTTCAAAGTTCCAATGCCTGCTGCATGCCAGCAACTTTATTCTCCCAAAATTACCTTTCCTCTCTGTTTTCACAGCTTTCCATTCGACCTCCTTTTTTAACTTGCTGATAGGATGAGGTGAAGGAGGAAGTTTAAGTGGAGCACAAAGCTGATAAGACTTGTTGGGCTGAATGGTCTGCTTCTGTGCTCTAAATACAGTGGGCTGGATTTTCCCCAAAGTGTGAACAAGCAGTCACCTTCCCACCTCTCCTCCCAGAAGGAAAATCAGCTGGGAAGAAGCCCACCCCACAGTTTATCGCACGTGGGGGCGGGTGAAACTGCGTGAGAGTGAGACTTCCATGCCTCTTTGGGACAGACACCTTCATGAGCATCCACCCAACCTGATTGGCCGGCAATATTAAGAGTCTCAGCATCACTAGAGCTCGTTATTGGGCGCTGCACAGCGTCCATTGGAGAAACACAGAAGAGAATAATGGCCATAGCATTCAGGCAAATCCCAGGTTTTAGATTGAGGATGGATCCAAAAGCCAAGAGAGAGTTTGATGATGGGGGCCAGGCTTTGGAGTGCAAGCAACAAAGAACAACGGGGATGAGGTGTGACAGGTTGCTGCGGGGGAGGGTGTGACACGGTGCTGGAGGAAAATTCAGCCCCTGTACTCATGATGCCCTCTTTGCTGTGCTCTCTTCATGACCACTTCACAGTGCCCTCCTCATTCCCCCTTTGCAATCCCCTCTTTGTTGCCTCCTCAGACATGCATCAGAATAACATGAGGGAGACCTGAAAAATAATTGAATTTATAACTGATTAAAAATAGCAAATTACCAACATGCATTATATTTCAATTTTTGAAGCGCATTCATTTCTTTCACAGAACTTAACTCTCCAGACTGCGCTTATAAATCATGATTGTGATCTCCAGCCTTTCAATTGAGAGCCTTTGGGGAGCCCTTAACAAATGAGAAACACAATCAATAACCAGTCCATTATGAAATTATGATTGGGATGTCTCTCAGCTTCTGTATGAAAATTAATTTAACCATAAATTGCATTCTTTTCAAAATTACTGGTTAATGAGTAATGAACAGTGGTAAAAGTCTGTACCAAAGCTCTTAGTCTACAACTGCAAGTTTCTGGCAAGCTTTGATTAACATTTAGAGTAAATCAGGGATGACAGGTTGCACACAGCCTACAGGCTCGAAGCTGTACAGTTCTACAGGCTCCACAGACACCATTTGATTTGGAATGAAGCCAAACAGATCAGAAGGTCTCAGGTTCGTTATCCTGTCTTGTGCTGACTGAACAACAGGGATGAGGTTGTCAAAAGTTTGGATGCCAAAAGTTGCAGCGGGACATAGACAGGATGCAAGACTGGGCAGAGAAGTGGCAGATGGACTTCAACGCAGATAAATGTGTAGTGGTCCATTTTGGCAGGAATAATGGGATGAAGAAGTACAATATAAGGGGTAGGAGTCTTAGCTGTGTTGTAGAGCAGAAGGATCTCGGGGTCCAGGTCCATAGGACTCTTAAATCAGTCTCGCAGGTGGAGGAAGTGGTCAAGAAGGCGTACGGTGTACTGGCTTCATTAATCGAGGAATAGAGTTTAGGAGTCAGAAGGTAACAATGCAGCTCTATAAGACTCTCGTCAGCCCCAGTTGGAGTATTGTGTGCAATTCTGGTCGCCTCATTATAGGAAGGATGTAGAGGCTATTGAGAGGGTTCAGAGGAATTTACAAGGATGCTGCGTGGATTGGGAGGCAGGCCTTATGAAGATAGGTTGAGGGAGCTGGGACTCTTCTCACTGGAGAGACGTAGGTTGAGAGGCGACCTGATAGAGGTTTATAAAATGTTGAGAGGAATAGATAGGGTGGACTCTCAGAGACTATTTCCCCGAGCTGAAATGGTCACTACGAGAGGACACAGATTTAAGGTGCAGGGAAGCAAATACAAAGGAGATGTCAGGGGTAGGTTTTTCACTCAGAGGGTGGTGAGTGAATGGAACCGACTGCCGTCGGAGGTTGTTGAGGCAAACTCACTGGGGTCTTTTAAGAGACTTCTGGATGAGTATATGGAAAAGAATAGGATAGGGGGTTATAGATAGGTCTGTGGATTGGTAGATGTGATCGGCGCAACTCGTGGGCCGAAGGGCATGTTTGTGCTGTATTGTTCTATGTTCTATGATCTCAGCCAGGGCAGTAGTTCTGGAGGATGAAGTTAGGGTTTCCTTTAATTCATTGCAAGGCAAGTTTCGGCACTTCATTCAGGCAGTAACAACCCTCCAATATGGCCATGGTGAGGTCTATGGTTGAAATATTAGTTTAGTCTGTGTTTAGTACAAGATGCCAGCTCAGTGAAGAAGTTAAAATCTGTGCTATTTTCAGCCACCTGGTAGCTCACTAAGGGGCTGACTGCCATGTAAAATGCCCACTAACCATCATTAAAGAGACTGCGTGACATTTTAGTGGCCAGCGCTTGGCCTAGTGCCCTTTCCTAACAACGACCAGATGTTTGGGAGTAAACAGGGTATTGATGTGGATTCCAAGTGCCACTTAAAGAGATGCTCATCACTTTGTGTTCATTTGCTCGCAAAACTTTGAAAGAGACCTTCTGTTTCTAGGGCAGTTTTCCAAGACTTTCGCAACACTCTAGCAATGTTTATTGACACAGTGGCTTGGTAGAACAGAAATTGATTATTGCTGAAAAATTGTCAAAGTTTTTCATCTTGCACTCATCAGGATAATGCAAGACTGTCCAATTTCAAACAATCACCATAATTTGTAATTTAGGAGAAAGAGTGTTGACAGGTTAGCAACTTGCTTCTGACTGGCATTGTCAAGGTGATATCAACTGGGAACATGAGGTTTCCCAAGCTTTTGAGTAATGCAATACTTGTACAAGACTCAAACATATCCCTTAAGTTTGTTGAGAGTGGCTTGTTGAGTATGAATGCAAATCACTTCCAGTAAGCATAAACAAACCATAAAATAACTCTTATCTTACATTAATTAATTAGTGCAGGTATTTAACACACTGAGGATTATTCAGCAAGTGCTGCCCAATCATGGTAACGTATCTAACAACAGATGTTTTGTTTGGAGTTTACAAACGCAAATTGTTTGAGTGCAATCTATACTGTGCTGGTGTAATGCCAGGAGCAAAGCCATATATCCCAAAGATTGCCTGATTAAATCAAACAACACAACCCTCCTTTGCCTGTTCACAATGGATAGAGTACAGATCATAGGCAAATGCATGAAGTGCCATATAATTTGGTGGGATAGGGGGATGGAGTGCAGGAGTGCAATGATGTCAAGACTGCAATTATTAGCAATAATATTTAGGTTAGTTATTAGAGCCAGAATTCAAAGACATTGGTGAAGATTCAATTTAAATGAATTAATTAATGTAATTATGGAACATTGACTAGACCTTTGTATTACAGTGTTTACTGATGTGCCCCCTCCCCCACCCCAACCATGGCCTAAATTCACAGAATCACCCACTGCATAAGAGGCCGTTTGGCCCACAGAAACTGCATTGATATGTGAGAAACACTTAATCTATCTAATCCCATTTGTCAGCACTTGGCTGTAACCTTGAAACAAAAATTAATGAGTGTGTGTACACTATTGATTTGCAACGTGTAATGATTCGGAATCATTAATGAATCATGGTCCTTGACTTATTCTTGATCTAAATTACAACAGCTTTTTACAATTAGCTTGTTCTTTGAAGATCAGTTGTGCCCAGAAAGCTCCCATTTACAGCAATGCCATAATGGCAAGATAATCGGTGTTCATGATACTGGGAGCGAGATATATATTGGTAATACCATTGCTCTTCTCTGAAATAGTGGTATTTTTTTACAAACACCTGACAGGGAAAGCCTCTAATCCCTCACCCAAATGTAAACTTCTTCAAGAAGCAAATGTCAGTTTGGGTGGCATGGCACTACAATGGTTAGTTAGCACTGCTGTCTCACAGCACTATGACCCCAGTTTGATTCCAGTCTTGGGTGACTGTCTGTGTGGTGAGAGAAAAGAATCAGCAGGGCAGAAATGAGAATGTTTTTTTTAGGAATTTAGCAATTTTCTCACCATTGAGCATGCCCTGAATTTCCATCATTAAGGAGTTCAGGTTTCAGAAAACCTACTGGTGAACTCACATACCAAACCGCAACAAAAATGCCAAAAGACAGTACTGGGCCAAGGACCAGGTTAGCCACATGAACCCCTGGCAGCTACGGCAATATCTGCAAGACATAACAGGCTACAGAATGAAGGCATGTAAAAACGCTGGCATCAATGCATCCCTCCCCAATGAGCTCAATGCACTCTATGTCCATTTTGAGCAAGAGGTCAGCGAGAGCACACCCTGCACCCCAGAAGCCTTTAATGAACCTACATCTGAGGTCACCATTGCAGATGACAGAGCAACTTTCTTGAAGATCAATCCAGGAAAAGTGATTGGCCCAGATGTGGATGAGTACCAGATCCTGCATGGACCAGCTAGCAGGGATATTCACACACATTTTCAACCTCTCTTTACAACAATCTGAAGTCCCTATTTGCTTCAAGAAGATGACCATGATCCCTGTACCAAAGAAAAGCCAAGCAGTGTGCCTTAATGACTATCATCTGGTGGTTTGATATTCATCATTATGAAGTGCTTTGAAAGGTTAGTCATGGCTCAAATCATTTGCAACCTCCCAAATTACCCGGATCCACTACAGTTCACCTACTGTCGCAACAGGTGCACAGCAGACGGCATCTCACTGGCCCTGCACTCAACCCTGGAATACCTAAAAAAAACAAAAACATCTGTGTCAGTCTCCTATATTGACCACAGCTCAGCCTTCAACACCATTGTGAAATTCAATTCCAAACCATGTGACCTGGGGCTTGGCTCCTTGCTCTGTGACTGGATCTTGAACTTCCTAACCCACATAACCACAATCAATAAGGATAGGCAACACCACCTCCACAATCATCCACAACACAGGTGTCCCACATGGCTGTATCCTCAGTCCCTTACTACCCTCCTTATATACTTATGACGGTGTGGCCATACTCCTCTCCAACTAAATTTTCAAGTTTGTTGATGACGCCATTATAGCAGGTCAATCTCAAATAATGAAGAGACAGAATATAGGAAAGACAAAGAGAATCTGGTGAACTGGTGCAAGAACAATAATTGCTCCCTCAATGTCAACAAAATGAAGAAGATAGTCATTGACTTCAGGAAGCCAGTGCAAGACATACTCCTATCTAATCAGTGGGAGTCATGATGTGGAATTGCTGGCGTTGGACTGGGGTAAACACAGTAAGAAGTGTCACAACACCAGGTTACAGTTCAACAAGTTTATTTAGTGGTAAACGCCATAAGCTTCTGGAACGCTGTTCTTTCGTCAGGTGAGTGGAGGAAAGTTCTGATCAGAAACAGGGCATATAAAGGCACACACAGTTTACAGAATGCTGGTTAGAATGCAAGTCTTTACAGTTAATCTGCTATTCAAGTCTTAAAGGTGCAGACAATGTGAGTGGAGATAGTATTAAGCACAGGTTAAAGAGATGTGTATTGTCTCCAGTATTCCGAAAGCCTGTGGCGTTTACTATCAAGTAAGCCTGTTGGACTTTAACCTGGTGTTGTGAGACTTTTTACTACATCAATGGGCGACAAAGTTGAAAGGGTTAAGAGCTTCAAATTTTTAGATGTCCAGGTCACCAATATACCTGTCCTGGTCGCTGCCTTCCAACACTATTGTTAAGAAAGTCTACCAGCATCTCTCCTTTCTCAGAAGACAAAGGAAATTTGGCATGTCAGTTATGACTTGAACCAACTTTTATAGATGCCCAATATAAAGCTCCTGCTTTGTCCAAAACAGTAAGAAACTACAAAGGGTCATGAACGAAGCCCAGTCCATCGCTCAAACCAGGGACTGTCTCCATTTCTCACTATCTCGGAAAAGCAACCAGCATAATCAAGGACCCCACTAACCCCCAGACATACTCTTTTCCACCTCCTCCTATCGGGAAAAAGATGCAAAAGTCGAAAGGAACACGCAACCGACTCAAAAACAGCTTTTTCCCTGTTGCCATCAGACTTTGGAACGGACCTACCTTGCATTATGTTGATCTTTCTCCACATCCTAGCTATGACTGTAACACTACATTCCGCACTCTCTCATTTTCTTCTCTATAAATGGTATGCTCTGTCTGTATAGCGCACAAGAAACATACTAATACGTGACAATAATAAATCAAATCAAGCTATACATTGATTAAATCTGCTATACTTTCAGTATCATTTGTCTGTTTTCTATTCTTGCAATATCAGTTACTGTTATTGAACACAAGTGAGGCTACCAAGCTTGAGTTTAAATAGAAAAGGGTGATGTCAGGACATTCTGTCGCTCTGACTTCAAGAGCTGTTTAGTATTATTTTTCTTTTATTACAGTCAGGCAGTGGAAAATCAACAGTGAACACCTCTGTCTGAAGGCATTTAAAACCATTGTTACATGTCTCCAGTGACATGAGACACCAGGGCCAGATACATGAAAGCCTGTTCTGCGATTTATGTGCACTTAGTATTATCCTAAGCTACTGTTGTAATTCTCAGCCAGTACAGTGTTGCTGTAGACAAAGTTAGCACACTTTTCAGCTATCCTGTTTTCAGCAGGGTGTCATAACATTAATCAGGAGGTTTCTGAGTTCTGCTGTTTCGAGGTACTGCAGACTGAGCAATGTGAACACCTAAAGCACACAGAAATCAGCACAATTCCTAGAGTATCTAATTAAATTTGATTGTAACAAGAGGAAAAGAAAGAGTTGCATTTATATAACGCTTTTCTTGAGCAGTGGACCTTTCAAAGTACTTTTAAGCGAATGAAGTACTTTCAAAATGTAGTTATGGTTGGAATGGGGGAAACACAGCAGCCAATTTAACACTCAGCAAACTCCCCCACACAGCAATATGACCATAAGCAGACAATCTGTATTTGAGATGTCAATTGAGGAAAATATATTGGAACCTCAGTTTAAATGTCTGATCCAAAAGGCAATACCTCTGACAGTGCAGCATACCCTGCAGCTGTGCACTGGAATGTCAGCTTTGAGTTTTGTGTTCCAGTTGTGGGGTGAGACTTGTACCTTAGAGGTTAGAGTTCTACCAACCAAGTCACAGATAGGGAGCTAGAGCATAAACAAGACCTGTTTTACTTTACCTGTAGAAGATCAGAGGGTGGCCTGGTCAAATTGTTTAAAATGTTAAAAAGATTCAACACCTTGACACAGAACTGCTTGTTCTGGTTGGGGAGTCAAGAATGGGGCACATAGACCTTAATCTCTGTCACCGGGGAAGATGATATGGGTCGAGAAAGTTTTTGGTCTGGAGAGAAATTGTCACAAAGGTGGGATCTTTATTACCACAGGATGCATGCAGTCTGGAGTCAGACCAGCCGACCTGGGAAGAGGTTCAAATGTAGCCACCAGGGCTGGTGGGTCTGGAGGTGGCCTCAGCTTTTTGAGACTTTATCCCAATTGAAACAAAACGGAAAGTCCCTTCAGCCCTCACACATCATACACTTGCCATGCCCAACCCTTGCCATTGGCTCCAGGTTGAGCAATGTCTTGGTTTTAATGTTCCTATCCTTGTTTATAAATCCATCCATAGTCTGACCGTTGCCTTTTCCTGTACGCATCTCAAAGATATCTGCACTCTTCTAACACTGACCTCAAGTATCACCAGTGTTAGTCACAAAACCATTCATGGCCGTATCTTTTGGGATAAAATTCCTAAGCGCTATAATTTCCTCATTAGGCCTCTCTACCTCCCTATCCTTAACTTCCTCTGTTAAAACACTCCTTAAAAATTTACCTCTTTAACCAATCTTTTGGTGATCACCTGTCTTAAAAACTTCACGTGTGACTCTGTGTCAAATGTCATTCTTTTTTGCTTTTGTGGAGTCTCTTGGAATATCCTATTATGTTAACGACACTATTTAAGCACAAGTTGTGCAGTAGTAAGATCAAGGATGCACAAAGCTGAAGAAGCAGTAAGCCCGTGCTGTTCTTTCCTGAAAGGAAATCCATGGACCACAAGGAAAGGAAGCGAATCATCAGGTAATATCCCTCCATCCACAGCTGCAAATGTGATATACGATTACTTTATATTTGCATAACTTGACAAGGCTGAGCAACACAAAAAAATTACGTTGAGCCTTCTGTTATGTAAACTGCAGCGTGGGCCGTTTCAGTAAAAGTGACAAGCTGGAAATATCACCAAAATAAAAATGGAAATCCTTCCATTGTCGGAACTTCACAGAGTTGGGAGAAATTTGGGATTAAAATGAGATCTTTTTCAGTGTTGCTATTACAGCTGAGCTTGACATTAAATCTCCAGCACTGCATGCATTCTCATATCAAGCTGGAGTGCACATTTTAAAATGCAGTACAAAACTCATTTAAAATGCCAGGTTACTTTTATAACCCCATCAGGACTAGTCATTGTTATTGCTGATTCACTGGGCAACACCTGGATGCAAAATAACAACGTGCCATGTAAATGTATTTTCCATTGTAAGTAAACTGAATGTCCACTTAAGATGAATTTAATTAAAATTAAAATGCTTTATTCTTCAATAACTCTTCATTAAATATGCTGTGCTAAAGCTCTTCATTCAGAGAAATGGCCATAAACTGAAACACAAATGCACGCAAACACATAGGTACACATGCACACAAATAGATTTTTCGATATCTGGCAAGTACCTCTTCAGCCTCAGCAGACAAGCAAGCTTGCTTCATTCAATCGTTCTCATCCTGTGGCAGGCTACAGCTGTTTCCAGGCTGTCAATTCAATTGTTCCTCACATTGATTTTCCTACACAAAACCAGGAGACAAAAGGAATAAAGGAACAGAATGAGAAAAGCCCATGTGGTGCATCAAACCCATATGCACTCGGCATGATCACAACAACTCACTTTAATCTCATGAAGGATTTACTTCCATTTAATCTGTAACACATTAGGATATCAGGTCTTGCAATGGCATTTTTTTGTCATTGCAGCTAAGCATTTAATTTAGACTAGTTATTGTGTGATCTGCAGGATCGTTAACAGCATCCATAATAGTCTTGTCCTTGGAATGGAGGCTGATGTTGTGTAAAAGACAGCATGCTAAACTGTCGATTTCACAGACCTATTTTTCTCTTTAATCTTTCATGGGATGTGGGTGTCGCTGGCAAAGTCAGCATTTGTTGCCCATTCCAAATTGCCCTTGAACTGTGCGATTGGCTAGGCCATTTCAGAGGGCAGTGGAGAGTCAGCCACATTTCTGTGGGGTTTGCAGCCACATGTGGGCTAGAAATGTCAGATTTCCTTCCTTAAAGGGCAGTAGTGAATGAGGTGGGTTTTTACAACTATCGATGCTGGTTCCCTAATCACCATCACTGAGACTTGGTTTCGATTCCAGGGGCCGGTGTTTTCCAGCGATAGATCTCCATCAGCTGCCAGTGAGTTTTTCCAGTCCCATGGATGTTAATGGATATTTGCGTTGCTTGCCAGTCATGCTGCCAGGAAAACTGCAGGCGAGTGATGACACATTGTTGAAGCTGGAAGATCCCAGCCCAGATTAGTTAATTTAAATTCCACCAGCCGACATGATGGAATTTGCACCGCTGAGCATTAGGGACATTACCGCTATACTATAATCTCCCATGTGAAGCAAAATGCCTTCAACCAACTTGAAAGCTATTGAGCAGAAAGCTTTGTAAGATTCACTGGTGGATGTTTTCTCTGGAACTAGATAGTGTAGTGCATTCGAATGATATGCATTCTTTACTCAAAGAGTGATTAGGGAGTGGAATGCCCTGCCTGCAGCTGTTGTGGATGCGCCAAGTTTGGTGGCGTTTAAGAGGTTAGTTGATAAGTATATGGATGAGAAGGGAATGGTTTAGTGAGGAGGGGCATTGCTTTTTATTTTGGTCGGCACAACATCGAGGGCCGAAGGGCCTGTTCTGTGCTGTATTGTTCTATGTTCTATGATATCTTTTCAGCTCCAAGTTTCAACTTTGCTGATTACTGGCATTGGAAGCAGTTCAGAAAAGATTCACGCGGCTGATTCTTGGGCTGAAGGAGCAGGAAGGTTGCCAACTATGGCCAAATATATTCCAGGAGATGTTACCAGAAGTGACGTCACAGAAAGTTGGTGGTATGGCATGAAAACTGATTTAAAAAGCCAGCTGCTTTGCATTTCGAAGCAGATTCATAGAATCCCTACAGTGCAGAATGAGGCCATTTGTCTCACCAAGCCTGCACTCAGGTCCTACCCCCTAAACTTCATATATTTACCCTGCTAGTCGCTGACATTCAGGGTCATAAAAACATAAGAACATTAGAAATAGGAGCAGAAGTAGGCCATCTCACCCTTCAAGCCTGCCCCGCCATTCAATAAGATCATGGCTGATCTAAAAATGGTTCAGTTCCACTTACCTGCTTGCTCCCCATAACCCTTAATTCCTTATTGATCAGAAATCTATCTACCTGTAACTTAAACATATTCAACGAGGTAGCTTCCACCGCTATATTTCTTTTTACTTCCTCTGCTTCAACGGCTCCCTGCACTGTGGTGCGGAGGACAGTTTGCTAGTTCTCTTTGCAGTCTCTGTTCTTGTCCACACTGGAAGCAAGAACCTCAAAAATTTTGTACAGATTCAGGGACTGAGGTTCTTGGAATTCTACCTCCTGCATCTCACTTCCTGCTTTCTTCCCACTTCCTGCATTCTTCCCCCTTCAATCTACACATCTCTGGACTGTGGAAGGAAACTGGAGCATCAGAGGAAACCCACACAGGCATAGGGAGAACGTGCAAACTCACCCCAAGACTGGAATTGAACCTGGTCTCTGGCGCTGTGAGGCCGCAGTGCTTGCCACTGTGCCATCCTGTTTCTTAGAAAAATTCCAAAATTTAAAAGCAAGAAATGCTGATGAACTTTCCACAGTGTAAAAGAGTCCAGGAGGTCACACAGACAAGTGCAATTAAACCAACGTGCTTTATACTGGAGGGAAAATCTTTCCTTCAAACTTCTGAGTTCCTCCCACATTTCGCTCAAAAGCAGAGCTTTGCTACAAATCTGAACCAATGGCCTCTTCCCAGAATGAGTCAGTGCATTTTTAGATATTCAGGAAAGGGTGTGGAGTTAGTTATAGCACTGACCTAAATCCCTCATCGTATACACAAGTGATAGACCCCAGAGAAAGAGCGTCTCATAAATGCAATGGCGCACTGTCCAGCCAGCACTAACACCAACACCAGAATATCCCTCAGAGCATGAGCCCGGGGCCAAAGCTCTCCACCACAGTGTGTGACATAGGAATCATGCCATTCCACAGGTTGTTGGGGGGAATGGAGGGAGGTGCAAATCACTGCCATTCAAACCAAATGCATCACTTTGAATATATGCTGCAAAGCTATACTCTATTCAAAAAACAGGGAGTCAGCCCATTCGTTCTGACATGATTTTCAAAGCACTCCCTCATTGCCTCAATTAATGAGTCTGAAGGGGCACTGCTCCTGGTCAGAACTCTTTCCTCCCATCATCAAGCAAAGCAATGAGGCAGTAGGGCCTGCACCTGCACACATTCAGTGTTAAGAATGGCATGGTTGCACAGTTGTTAACATTGCTGCCTCACAGTGACAGGATCCTCGGTTCGATTCCCAGCTGGGGTCACCGTCCATGCAAAATCTGCATGTTCTCCGTGTGTCTATGCGAGTTTCCTCCGGGTGCTCTATTTCCCTCCCACAGTCTGAAAAACATGCTGGTTAGGTGCATTGGCCATGCTAAATTCTCCCTCCATGTACCCAACAGGCGCTAGAGTGTGGCGACTAGTGTGACAATACAGTAACTTAATTGCAGTGTTAATGTAAGCTTACTTGTGGCTAAGAAATGAAACACTAACTGCATTAAAGAAGGTGCAGAGCAAACCAACATAGAAGGGATTGCGAAACATTGTTGGGCAGAGTTGTGACAGATATACTCAGTGTCTAACTCTGCAATATCTGACAGGTCACTGTTGTTACCAGGTACCAAGATTGACTTTTCAGACTTCAAACAAATTCAGATTTCCAGCTCGTGTGTGTGTGTGTGTGATGTATGTGTATGTGTGTTGCGTGTTTGTGTGTTCAAAAATGACCAGGATTGAATCAGGAGCCGTAAGAAGAAATGTTTCCTTTTTCCTTCCTCTCTACCCTTCCCACTCCACCTCCCCCGATCCATAAATATAACCTGGCAATGCCATCGACAGCCATTTCACTAGTGAATTTGATCAGCCTAACATTAATTCTTGTTGTTCTGCCAATTGAAAGCAATCAAATGTTATAAAAACAGTGGAAGTTTTGTTTGTGGCTGGAAATTATAAGAAGGCACCACTTTTGGTCAGTCTATATCAAGAAACATCTGGTGCCAATACTCACCATTCAAATTTCTTTCTTTTCCCCTCTCCTTTCCCTGATTATGTCCCCACGCTGATTACCACTCAAACAATGGTTACATATTTACCTCAAGCACAGCTGCTTCTGTCACATCTGTCACAAAAAAAGTCAAATTCAGATAAACATATTTTAAGATTGGATCTAGACTGCATTATATGAAGACAATTGAGCTGTTTAGTGAGGTGGATATTATACAGAAAATGATGAGGCAGTGGCTGAGATTCTTGTCTGGGATTTTGTTATAAAAGTAACACATAGACATGATACTTGTTGGGGCTCAGCTTAATCCAGCCATCATAAAGCTTTCAATGCATGATATCATTCACTGTATCTATCCACTAATTCTTCTCTGCTTGTATTTTAGTCCATTTAAAGAGGAATGTTTCTGAATGCAGTAATGATGTATCCCAATCACTTGATTCACTGCAGAGCTTCACTGTAAAGTGCACAACTTACTGTTTCCTTACAAGGATGATGTTAGTCGGGGAAGTGGGTGCTGAAAGTGTCAGGTCAGTTCAACCTTTGACTAACTGAGCAAAAGAGTATTTGAGAACCAGGATCTCAAACCTGAAGCTAAGGTTAGGGTTTACCAAGCAGCAGTAAAAGGTCAAGTGTTGAACAAGCCCAACATTGGGTGCAATGACTTTATTTCCATGATCTTACATCCCTCTTTCAATGAGAAATGATGTTCCCTCAGTTTTTCAGAATTATTTCATTGACTATTTTATAAAGTCATTCCAACACTGCAGAAATTGAACTCCTCCAACTATTCGTCACTGTAACTTCTATTACATTCTCCCTAAATTCACATTAATAAGCCATTACTGCACAGATACGCTTCCGTGCTTCTCCTCCAGTTATTTGCCTGGAAGGAGCTTTGGCCCTCAGCACTCTGATCTCTACCACGGGTAGGGAAAGGAGGCAGGTCCCTAATCTAACCAAATCAAACCTTGTGCTGTTGGCACCAATCCAATCCATAATGGTCATCCAGCCAACTGAGCCAATTTACTCCTGTGGCAATATGAACTTTTATATAGACCAGAGCTATGGATAGTGATGGTAGAGGCACCAATGATCTTTCCAATACATGGCTAAATCTCTCCTGCTCTTACTCCTGCCATTGGCATATATTGGAAGGATTTACAGATTGATATTCAACTTGTTTAGTCACATTCTGATCACACCTTCCCAGGGTCTAGAAGCTTGTGACTCAGAGGCAGGGACAGTATCCATTGAGCCATGAGGTTTCCTTCCTCCAGCCTAGCTCCCTGCAGTGATTTCCATTGTGTTGAATGTTCACAATATTTGACCAATGGCTGTTATTTATACAAGATGAATGGTCATTCTTCCTCTGAAAAGCCTCTGAAGTCCAGTAATTCCTTCCGAGGAATAGCCAATTCACTACAAGCTCCTTCCCTAGCTTCCATCAGAGCCTTAGGATGTATACCATCTGGCCCAGGTGATTTGTGACCATTTTTAAATCTAAGATATTGAATGCCCTGTCATTAACCACATTGCCCCTTTATGACATGAGATGGCTTGTTTGAAAGAACTTTGCGAGTAACTGATGGTGGTGTCGGTTGTATTTGTGTGAGCTGGGGATGATTTTGAGTTTAGTCAAGAGCTACAGTGGAACAAGGAGATATAAAGAACCGTGTAGACAAATGTTTACTGTAAATTGGCACAGAGAGATTTAAAGCCATGGTATATCTCTTTACCATTTGTAAACCCTGTCTCTTTGAAATACAATGTTCTCCTTTAAGTCATAATCACTATTCATTACCAAAAGAGATTTCCTGTAAACACTGAAACACACTGAAAGCTGCAGTACAGAAACAGTACGTATGGGATAAGTGTTGTCTTCTATTGACAATAGGACCATTAAGAGTTTATCTTATTATTCTTTGGAATGTGGGTGTGCTGGAAGACTGACAGCTGTTGCCTGTCTCTTGTGTAACAGAAGCCAATGATGATGGGCTGTTTCGTTGAACAGCTGTAATTCATGAGACAAAGATGCTCCTACAGTGTTATTGAAGGGGGCGGGGGGGGTGGTGGTCAGTGCCAGGATTTTGACCCACCTTGAGGCACAAGGTCCTCAGACTGGAGTTAACAATGAATACGGAACTAGAAGTTTACTTGTTGTCACAATGACCAGAGTTACAATTGTACTGAAGAGCAGTAGACCTTGATCTGAACCAGTCTCAACAACAAATACAACAACAACTTACTTTTATACTGCACCTTTAATATAATAAAACAGGAAAGAGCTTCACAGGAGAATTGGAAAACAGAATAAGTCTAAAAGCCATATACGGGGTTGTTAAGTGCTTGTACAGAGAGATGGGGTTTAAGGAGTGCCTCAAAGGAGGAAAGGGAGATGAAGGGAGGGAATTCCCGAACAGCAGAAGGTGAGGTCACCAATGGTGGAGCGATTAAAATCACGGATATTCAGAAGGCCAGAACTGGAAGTGTGCAGATATCTCAGAGGTTATGGGGGGATGACTGGGGAAGTTTACAGAAATGGAGGAGTGCAAGACCATGGAAGGATTTGAAAACGAGGATGGGAATTTTAAAATCGTAATATTGGTTCACTGTGAGCAAATGGAAGTCAGTGGACAGGGAAGCAAAGAACAGTACAGCGCAAGAAGAGGCACTTCGTCCCACAAAGTCTGTGCCAACACAAGATGCTTCTCTAATTTAATATTTTCTTGTCTTTATGTAGTCCATATCCTTCAATTCGCTGCCTATTCACATATCTATCCAGCTGCCTCTTGAACTTTGTTGTAGAATCTACTTCCACCACCTCCCCCACTAGCACATTCCAGACATTACTGCCTTCTGTGTGAAAAAATTGTCTCTTACATCTTTTTTGTGGATATGGATTTACTCTCAAACAGCCATCCCTGTCTAATTCCCTAGCGCCTGCAAAATAATGTTGGTGTGGTGATAGAACAGACAGATTTTCTGGCCTTTTGCGGGCATTGACTTCAGTGGATCTGGAAGATCCCACCAGCGGGCACGGCTGGAAAATTCCCAAATGTGATGAACAAATGAGCAACCCTACCATTTCTAACTGGTATAACAGTTAGTATAACAATATAACAATATGGCACTGCATACTATCTGTAACAATGTGGCTGCAAAACCCACGGCTGGAGACATTCTTGGCTTATTTATTTTATTCTGTTTATTTCATTTTAATCTGTTCTTGGAACATGGACATTATTGGAAAAGTCACATTGACTGCCCATCCTAAGGTATGCTAAAGGTCCCTTAAAGTAACGGGGTAGAATTCTCTGGCCGTCATGCCAGCGGGATTCTCCGGTCCTGTGGGCAGCATATCGTCGCCGTGGGTTTCCTGCTGGTGTAGGATGTTGTCAATGGGAATTTCCATTGATAACGGTGGAACCAGAGTATCCCACTGCTTGCAAACAACGTACCACCTCCCACCAGCAGGAAACATGCAGCTCAGAGGCAGAATCTCGCTCCTGGTGTTACAACTGAGTGTCTCAGTTTGCAACCTTGGAAGGAATTAATCAACCACATAATATCAGACTGGAGCCACACTTCAGCTGGAATGTGTCGGGTTGGCAGTTTCCCTTCCCCGAAGGGCATTTCTGATCCTGTTGGGTTGCTATGGCAATACAGCAATTTTTCATTGTCATTTTGTTTGGTGCCAACCCAGGCTTATTGAGCTCAGTTCACCAGTTGCCATGACAGAATTTGAAATGTGAACCAGGCCCCATATCTATTCCATGACCATACCATTATGGGATGCAACACTATATAGAACAGGATCAAATCAATTGCTTTACAGCTTTATAACATTGTATACTCTTTTTTCAGACTTAAAAGAGATTTGATTTTTGTTGCTTGGATCAGTTGCATGAAAATAACCAAATATTAATACATGGATCCTTTTAAACATCATTTATATCAGAATGTACATGTTCTCTCAATAAATTTATCTTAGCAAGCATGTTTGTATTTAACAATACGCTGGTCAATGTACATTTTCGGTGCCCAGGCAGAATCTGGCGAAGCAAAAATCAATAGATTGAAACCCAGCTTCTCTAAGGGACTATCAGTTAGCTCAGTTGGTTGGTTCGTGATGTAGAGTGCCGCCAACAGTGCAGGGTTCAATTCTCATACTGTCTGAGGTTATCCATGAAGCCCCCACCTTCTCAACCTTGCCCCTCATCTGAAATGTGGTGATCCTCAAGTTATATCACTAACAGTCAGCTGTCTCTCTCAAAAAGGGGCAGCAGCCTATGGTTATCTGGAACTATGGCAATTTTCATTTCACCAGCTGTTGAAGATGAAATCTAGTCATGTATGAAAAAGTTCTCTCATGATCTTATTAAAATAATTGGATATATCCCTCTTACTAAGAAAAGTGCAGGTTTCTGGGCTGAGAAACTGAGGACAATGTAGACACAAGGACATTGCCAAAGCACAGCTCTGAAACAAGACATTCCTAAAGTCTGAAAAGGTGCAGTGTCATGGCCCATACATAAACCCACTATTTGAATAAAGGTTAAAACATAACTAGGGCAAATAAACCTGCTCTCAAGAGGGAAATATTACTTTGGATAGAAAAGAGCTCTGTGAACTGATCCTTGCCACCTTTGGCTTAATAACGTCTAGCTCAAAAAGACTGAGAACAGACAGATTGCCACCTTCAACTCCAGAAACCACCTCCATCTGTCCATTTGTCCAATCCAGAACCAGTAAGAGTTTTCCAAGGAGATTTTCCACATCAGTCAGACAGTTCAGCATGCTCTGTTGCCCTGTTTCTCGGTTTTGGAGCCATTGTTGTGGTGATATGTCCTTTTTGTCTATTTAACTTATGTAATAAATCTAAACTTAAATAATAAATTGCTTTCAAATCACTGAGAACTATGACCTTTTTGGACAACCTATGACTCCCGGCCAAAATTGTGAGTTGGCCTGCCCATACAGGACAAAGTCTCCAATGGTGGCTCAGTTGTGAGAGTTGTTGCTGGCTTAGTACCAGGACTGACTTAGTACCAGGAAAGGTCCAGGTTTTGGCTCAGGTAACCTATTTCCTCCAGTCAAGAAATGGTGATGTGCAATTGGACTTAGCTAGCCCTCCCCCCCTCACCGCCCTCTCACCCCACCACCCTGTGCTGGGGAGGAGACAAACTGTTTGTTTCATCACAAGACTGATGATTAGCTATCCAATGAACCACGGTAGAAAGAGTATGAATGTGAACAATAGGTGAGGTGGTCAGTGATGCTCAGGCCAGTAAATTATCTACTGACACTTTGCTATCTAGGATAGCACATAGTAAAAAGGATCTTTTAACTCAGCAGGTTTATCTGTGCGTGTCTGACTTCACACATTCACTTATTCTTTCCATCGATCTGAGTAGAGAGCAAAGTCAGGCGTGGCATAAAATTGCTGCCTGATGGAAATGACCCATTTGCCACCGTGTGAAGTAGATTGTAATTACCTGAGGTGCCAGAGGGCAGCTGATACCCATGTGAATGTCTGCCAACACGAATCCGTAATGCCAGTGGAATATGGGAAGGCATTGGAATGACTGAAAAAATAAAACTGCAAATTCCAATCTCATTCAGCGACTTATGCAATTGAAGATGAACTTACCTCCCAGACGAGATTTCACATTGTTCAGTATAGAGCTAAACCACGCATAATCCTCTTGTTGGGAACTAGATTTCTACATTACGTAGCTAAACTCAGAGCTGTTTACCCTCACGGGGAAACACTCTGCAACCTGGGAGAATACAAAGAAAGTTTAACATCATGGGGCAGCGTGATAGCACTGCTGTCTCACAGCTCTAGGGACCCCGGTTCCATTCTCGGCTTGGTCACTGTGTGGACTTTGCACATTCTCCCCATATCTCCCCTGGGTTTCCTCCAGGTCTCCAGTTTCCTCCCACAGTCCAAAGATGTGCGGGTTAGGTTGACTGGCCATGCTAAATTGCCTCTTAATGTCAGAGGGATTAGCAGGGTAAATGCATGGGGTTATGGGGATAGAGCCTGGATGGGGTTGTGGTTGGTGCTTACTCGATGGGCCGAATGGCCTTCTTCTGCACTGTAAGATTCTATGAATACTATCATCCTCTATTGTTTATCAGAAGTGTTTAATGTAACACAATAGTTCTGCAGTTGTTACTTGACTTTGAATCAGAGGGCTGTGGGCTCAAGCCCTGACTTCAGCACATTAGTACATTATATAGGCAGACACTAGTGCAGGACTGAAGGAGCACTGCAGAGGCAGAGGTGCTGTTGCTCACCTGAAGTGTTAAACTAAATGTTTGTCTGCTCTTTCAGATGGATATAAAGTGTCTCATTAAACTTTTTCAAAGATTATTGGAGCTCTCGCCTGTGTCCAAGCTAATATTTATTCCTCAAATTAACACCACTGAAAACCAGTTTGTTTGGTTATTTTTGTTTGTGGAATCTTGCTGTGTGCAAATTGGCTGTTGCAATTCCTACATTACAACATCTCAAAAGTAGTTAGCCACCCATGGACAGCTTTGGTACATCTCAAGGTGGAAAGAGATGCAATATTAATGCATTGTTGTTGTGAAAACCTATTCGGTTCACCAACATCCTTTAGGAAAGGAAATCTTCCATCCTCACGTGATCTGGCCTACACGTGACTCTAGGTCCACAGCAGTGTAGTTGATTGTTAAATGCCCTCTCAAGTGTCTAACAAGCCATTCACTTCCAAGGCATTTAGAGGTGGGCAATAAATGCTAGCCGAGCCAGTGGCACCCACATTCCATGAATGAATTTTACAAAAGGTCCTTTCTTTCTTGACTCAATCTAATGCTACTAAACTGTTTATGAGGAGAATGTCCACTGTAAAGTGCCAGTAACTCCTGAGCTTATTTTTAGCTAAGTTCACACATCACTACTGGCTGGTTGCATCTGGGCCATCAGCTTTGTAGAAACTATAGCCTTCACACAGAGGCAGACTGAGGCACTAGCAGTATGAATCCGAATCGATAGTTTTAACTTGAGTTCAACAATAGAAGCAAATTGCTGCAGATACCAAAAACTGAAATAAAAACAGAAAATGCTGGAAAATCTGAGCAGGTCTGACGGCATCAGTGGAGAGAAAATAGAGCCAACATTTCGAGCTTTGACAAAGGGTCATCCAGACTCAAAACATCAGCTCTGTTCTCTCTCCACGGATGCTGTCAGACCTGCGGAGATTTTCCAGCATTTTCTATATCTAGTTCTGTCAGGAGAGGACACAGTAACATACGGCTGCCTGGCAATTATAACAATCTGATTGCAATTGCTCTGAATTTATTTCTCAGTTAATCTGTCAAAAGGATTTCCTTTATCGGTTTCCTGTTATTAAGCATGGGGATTTCTCAGCTCAAAGACACAAGCTGTCATTCATCAGACTTTGAAAGTTGCTGAAGGATTAATAGTTGGGCAGATTGCTGTGTTAAAGCAAGACTTTTAGTAAACTCTATTTTATAGAAACATAAAAATTTGAAGCACAAGGAGGCAATTCAGCCCTTCAAACCTGTCCCATCATTCATTATGATCCATCTCAATCACCTGTTCCCACCTTTCCACCCCTCCCATATCTTTTGATCCTTTTATCCCCAAGAGCTTTATCTAACTCCTTCTTGAAACCATATGTTTTGGCCTCAACTGATTGTGTAGTAGAGAATTCCAAAGGCTGCCCTTTCTCTGGGTGAAGAAACTTCTGTTCCTCTCAATCATAAATAATCTACCCCTGATCTGGACACTCCCACCATTGGGAATATTTTTCCTGTATCTACCCTTTCTCAGTCCTGTTAGAATTCTTTAATATCTATGCAATCTCCCTCATTCTTCTAAATTCTAGCAAATGTAATCTGATTCAATATCTCCTCGTATGTTCATCCTGTCACCCCAGGAATCCAAGTAAAATACATCAGAAACCTGACATCAGAAAGGAGAATGCTTGAAATAATTAGCATGTCAGATAGCATCTGTGCAGAGAAAAGCAGAGTTAACCTTTCAGGTCTGTGACCTTTTTTGTAACCTGCTTTGAGTTTTGCCTTTCATCAGATTCTTGTAACTCCTCCAACTAAAACCTATATTTCCCCTGAGGACTGCAACAGGGGTTATTTTACCAGTCTGCACAGGCAGCAGGGAGCATGGCCCAACGGAAATGTAGCTGTGAACTGGGTTCCATTTTCCAGGCATCAAACAAAGACAAGGAGGAGAAACTCCAATCAGGTCCTGATAGAAGATATATGTACGGACATCGAGCCGAGGGGTTTCTGTGATACTCCCACCTGAAAAGCCATCTGAACTCTTTAGGGTCAAACCCAAGGATTAGCGACTCAGACATCTTAGCTGAGTACTATCATTAGAATCATAGGATCCCTACAATGCAGAAGGAGGCCATTCAGCCCATTGAGTCTGCACCAACTCTCCAACAAAGCATCCACCCATGCTCCAACAGGTCAGCAGGAGTCAGATGAGAGGAGCACAACAGCAACAAATTCCCAGCTTCGATTGGAGGAAATTCAAGCCATTCAGTGGCATGGGCTGCTGCTGAGGCACATTACTGAGCTCACACTGGTCCTGGATTGGAGACTAGTGGAGCTGAGCCTAGGCCAGTTTCACCAGGCACTGCTATCTCTCCTGGCTTCAGGAAAAGACATTCCAGAAGCATTTTCAGTCATGTTCCGAGCAGCCTCCCCTTAAGAACCACTTGTGGACTCTCCTCGATGTCCGGGCTGAACGCAGCTGTAATCAGGGCTGGTATATAGATTATAGGGACTCCTATTTGCATACTTTAATGAGGCTGTACTGGGGATCCATATTGCCCTTGTTGAAAGCCCTGGGAAAAATAGCAATGATTGTCTAACACCTCAAAAGGTTCACCAAATATAAGCAACATTAGAGACCATATGGCCTATTTGGTCTGTGCCAGTGATTATGCTCCATACAAACCTCCTCCCAACCCTCTTCACCTCACCTTGTCAGTCTAATTTTCTAATTGCTTCAAATTATTCTTTAACAGTTGTTTATAAGATTAGTGCCCAGGGAATATTATGCCACTCGCTTGCATGTTGGCGCTTTGAGTAGCAATGCACAAAAGTCATTCAAAGGTTCCCTGCAGCAGTACAGACCAGCTCTGAATTGTTTAAAATCAGATCATAGCTGAAATTTGAGCCGGTTTGTAAACATATTACAGTATTTCCATTGATCAAAATGATAGCTTGCTTGGATAGAATCAAGTGCCGTGCCAAGTCAGGCTACATTTTGAGTGACCACAGTTGTGCACTTTAACTACTTCAGTACTCCCCAGAGTGGAACGAAGAAATTCATTTGCCAGTGTTTGCAGATCATCGATTTAAATCTTAACCTAACCTAGTCTATCTATTCTTAAAATTTTTGGACATCTCCTGTTACACAACTAATTGGTTTCTTATACAATTCTAGTGTATTACTTTCACATGGTGCCTGGAAGCCCGTTCTACTTGTTAAAAATCACAGCATGTTATGGCAAAGGAGACTATACAGCCCATTGTGTCTGTATCAGCTCTCCAAATGTGCATCATTGCTTAGTACCATTGCCTTTTCTCTGTATCTCTTCACATTGTTTCTATTTAAGTAATCATCTAATGCCCTCTTGAATGCCAGGTTCAAACTTGTTGAGAGCAAGGTTGGATTGTGGCATAACAGAGCTTCCCAAACCCATGACTTCCACTGCCTAGGAGAACGTGGGCAGCATGTGTTGGCAAAAACCATCAGATCCATATTCCCATCCAGCCCAGAGATCATCCTGGCTTAGACCAATATCACCATTCATGGGTCAAGTTCCCGGACTATCCAACCAGAAAGACTTTGCAAGCCTCCCATTGTCTAGATGTACACTGGAACTCTCGCTCCTTGAGTCATGCTCAGAAGAGCCATTATAATCCACTGAGAGTCAATACCTTCAGAAGGGAAAAGGAATGAGTTGAGGAAAACATTGCAACAAACCAATCCTGTTCAAAGAGAAACTCTCCACTTGCAATGTTTAAGTGTTACATGTTAAAGTGTTTGGATAGAAACTTAATTTTTCCTTTGAAACATAAATTCACAGAAATAGAATATCCAAAGCTTTGAATCTGACATATTCTATGTGGTCACATGAAGAATACTTGACTGAAACCCAGATCCGTGAGGTCATTTTGAATTGGCCTGCCTTGCAGGAAACTGGAAGGATTAGATCAATTTCATACCCAGGCCTGACAGTTAAGTTAAATGAGAGGCTGATTTAATCCTGTCAGTTACCTGCCACATCAGTATGGAATTGTGGAGATACCCCATCTTATCCGAAATGACACTGGAGTCTGGATCTAATGGTTCCGCCCCATTTCCAAAAGATACTATTTATGAGTTGGGGAAAGGGGGTGAGTGATACTCATACATGGGGAAATCCAAACTCAGCAGGGCAATTTAATCGCTGCTGAATTCGAGCAGACCTCATTTTCACTGGAGTGAGGGCCTTATCCATAGTGTGTGAGGTATAAACTTTCATAATAAATGTAAATGTTTGGCAAGGGTAGATAAGGTTGGAAGGACTCTGAAGCTGTCAAGTTATTTCTGCACTTTGCATTTTAAAAAGACAGCTTGCTTGTGTGTGAGCATTGGAAAACATCTGTTCTTTCAGCATCAGTGGATGTTTGTTTACATAACCTGAGGTGCAACCATTATAGCACTGTAACTATTTGACTGTTTTCATAAGCTATCATGATCACAGTGGGGGGGGGGGGGGGGGGGGGGGGGTGTTAGGGCTTGAAACTTCACAATTTAATTGACAAATTCAAAAGATTCTTAAATGATGAGCTGTTTTTGATTTGGGGTTATCAATACAATTTTTATAAAGGATTAATTACTTGAGTGGATTGAAATGTATTGAATGAGTGCTTTTTACATAGTAAATTCTAAACAGATACTGTCAGCCTATTGTGGATATTGGAAGGGGTAAGGACAAAAAATGATGGGTTAGGGGTCATAGATTGGCATGATTGGGACATGGGGACCAGGTGGGCATTGAGCGGTGAGGGATAGAAGATCTAATATTTCAGAACACAACAGGAAAGGAGTTCCAGAGCACTGATTCGGGCAGGCTTTTAACCAGCCTGCTTTAGCATACTGATTTTGTGCCTTGGGGGTGACGAGCCTGATATCATCCCTCACCTACTACCTCTCTGGACAGTGATCTCACCATTTGAGGCACTCTTCCAGAGGTGAACTCAACAAACCAGAAAATTGTCCAGCTCCCTGCAGCCACCTCAGGAGCAGGAGCCCAGGCTTTATGTATTGTGTGCACAGATTCCTTGCAGATGAAGTTTGTTATTATTTGCTACTATGTCCATTACTTGAAATTTCCTTGACTCACTCCTCTCGTACGTGGTTTGAACGGATGAGCATGTTGGTCATCTTGCTGAATTGCGTCACCCTTGGAATGTTCCAGCCGTGCGAGGACAACACCTGTGACTCAGAACGCTGCAAAATTCTACAGGTGAGCTCTTGCTGTTTCTCTCTTTGGTACAAATGATTAATGTGGAGTGCGGTATGGTAAAACATCTGAGGTCAGAGTTCAAATCAGGGTCTGCTTAATGGGACCTAAGACTATCTCTGCAAGATGGATCTTAATAGTCACAACAGCTCTACTTCCTCCTCCCTTCTATAAATGTAAATTAGAGCAAATGCTCAAGCTTCAGCAGCCTCTGACATGAAGGGGACAGTGTTACAGATTTTCAAATCTCACTATTCCAGGACTGCCTCCATCACTAAAATGTAGTAAGATGGCAGTCCCCTCTTAGTATCAACCCCATCCATTGGCTACAGGGGAAACACTGACCCAGATTTTCTGGGTTAGGTGCACAGAGATGGGAGAATTCCTGGCTATGTGATCCCGACCTTTAACAATAGCCACCCGCAATTCTGATCTTCGTTCCAAAGAGGGGCAGGCTGGATTAGAAGTCAGGCCCACTGCCCCCAGAATGAGTGCAGAGACTGCCAGATACGGAGGCATGCTAGGCAGAAGGTTTGTCAGCACTTTGTTTAAGTTATTTTTAAAAAAGTTAAAACAAATGAAAGTCCTCCAGCCCTCACCCCCACTGACCTCCCAACACATCCTCCATGCCCATCAATGCTGACCTATGCAATGTCATTCCCCCACCCATCATATGTCCTCCCATACCCCCATGACAATTCCTGCCATTGACCCACCTCCCTTTGCCCTTATTTACTCCATGCCATCTCACCTTAATGTCCTTTGACCCTTCCTTGACATCTTTTGATAGTTTATTGACACCTCTAATAGTTCCTTGATAGCTTGATAGTTCTTTCAAAGCTGCCAAGGAACAATGACAGTTCCATGGCAGCTGGACAATCTTGAAGCTTGAGACAAGTCAAATGAGTTTTGCAATTTTTACGCTCAAAATCTTTCTTTTAACAATTCCAAAAAGTGCCTTACCTCTCTCCAAGGTGTTCTGAGGCCATATCCAAAGAGGTGCCTTTCCCCTCCAAAGGAGTGCCCTGGCTATTCAGATTAGTCCACCATGTTTCGACCTCTTCATACCTGGTTCAATTTTTACACTCTGGGTTTCACACCACTGGCTATCAAAATCTCACTTCGGTGGAGGCAACTGGTGATTTGAATTGCCAGTTGCCTCCATACACTGTACTCATGCATGAAACCCAGCTTGACCACACTCCCACTCCCTGGAACATGGGAAATACTGTATTTTGGGGTGGGACTCAGAAATCTTGCTTTTTTTTGAGATTTTTGTCACAACTGAGATGATGATGATCTGGACTAAAAGAGCACACAATAAGAAACCAGATCGGCAGCAAAATGTATTTTATTGTATTAACCCTTCCAAACTAATCTGTTCAGTCAGCTTTTATTTATACAGTTGCCAGATGGCCTCATCATGAATGCCTGGCTGATCTCCAAAAATGGCTAATGCATTTAGATCTCAGTAAACAATGTTTATATAGCAATAAAGGAGAAGAAAAGCTTTGTTTGTAACTTTATATTACCTAGTAATAACCTGCTGTTTCTTCAAAGAGATTTTGTTCATTGCCCTTCTGTTTAAAGTGCCTGAAATGGAAAAGAGCTTCTGATATTGATACTATGAATGGACATAATTGATTGACAACTTTAAGGGATTGTGAATGGAGCCTTTGTTTTCAAAGATTCTTTTTCAAAACCTTTACTTATTATGTCAGTTTCAGCATTATTTCAAAGACTTGCCAGGTTTACTAATAACGTATTGGTTCTGAACATAGTGAATTCTAGAAAAATGAGTATAAAGGATAATGGAACATGGAAGTGGCATGGGAGCCGTATGGGGTGGATGGTGGTTGAAGGGAAGATGAGGACTTATTATCCATCATTACAACTGGGCTGACATCTCAATAAACAGATGCAGGTAATCCAGTATGCCAGCCTTGCCATCCTCCCACCTTCACTGCTGCCTCAGGACTGCTCCAGAGGCCCTACTCCATCTCACTGCTGACTCAACGGAATGTGAATGTGGCAGTGAACAAAATCTCTTTGAAGAAACAGCAGGTTATTACTAGGTAATATAAAGTTACAAACAAAGCTTTTCTTCTCCTTTATTGCTATATAAACATTGTTTACTGAGATCTAAATGCATTAGCCATTTTTGGAGATCAGCCAGGCATTCATGATGAGGCCATCTGGCAACTGTATAAATAAAAGCTGACTGAACAGATTAGTTTGGAAGGGTTAATACAATAAAATACATTTTGCTGCCGCTCTGGTTTCTTATTGTGTGCTCTTTTAGTCCAGATCATCATCATCTCAGTGGGATGCCATAAGTGGGAGCCTGCTTAATGGACAGAACCTCGCAGAGTCAGGAGCTGTTTTGGCTTCCAATACCCGTATCCTTAATTAGTCCCAAATTGGACAAAATCTGATACACCATATGAATGAATTTAATAAAATGAAAGTGAAATACTGCTGATGCTGGAAATCTGAATGAAAATGACAGAAACTGTCAGCAGGTCAGGCAACATCTGTTGGGACAGAAAGATTTAATATGTCAGGTCAAAAGCCTTTTGTCTAAGTTGGAATATGCTTGGTGTGAAGTACTTTTAAGGAATCGCAGAGGCAGGAGAAAGGAGAATGGGAAAGAACAAAAGGGAAGGACTGTGATACGATGATTCAGGAGCAGAAACAAAATGGTCGCCATCAGCCATTCTGAAGCGCAACTATTAATGTATTGAGAAGGAGAATGTGTTGGGGTTGAAGATGACTTCTCTCTGTTGCAGCAAAACACAGACATGGATGTTTCAGAATTTTAAAGAGAGGTACATTTGAAATGCAAACCTTGAGATTAACAGTCAATAGAATCTTTTCATCAGAGACAGTTTTGACATAAATTGGAAAAGCTCTTTTGAAAGCATTGTACATTCTTTCAAAGATTAAGCAGGCATGAAATATCTGAAAGCCATTATGTTTTCATTTTGGACATATTAGCATACAGATAGTTTGTTAGTGTCTGCACATAAGTAGTACAAGATCAGATGTGCATATGTCAGATATATCTTTTCATACATATTAAAATTACTGCATTGCCAAACAGCAACAAAGGCCTTTAAAGAAAAATACAATTACTCTTCACAATTCATGTAGCATTCCTGGTTAGCACAAACAATTCTGTAAATCTGAGGGGTAAGAACATAGGAAATAAGAGCAAGTTTATACCATTTGGCCCACCAAGCTTGCTGTGACATTCAACTAGATTACAGTTGATCTTCTATCTCAACATAATTTTCCCACGCTATCCCCATTTCCTCTGATTTAATACATAAGATATTAAATATCTAGGAATCTATCAATCACTGTCTTGAATATGCTTAATGACGAAGCTTCCACAGTCCTCTGGGGTAGAGAAATCCACCACCTGGGGTAGAACCTCCACCACCCTCTGAGTGAAGAAATTCCTCCTCATCTCGACTCTAAATGGCCAATGTTTCATTCGGTGACAGTACCCTCTGGTTCCAGACCCTCCCTTAGAGGCAGACACTGGAGAAATTATCACAGAGAATCAGGAAATAGCAGACACTAAACAATTATGTCCGTCTTCAAAGTTGAAAGTCAAGGGGCCAATAAATGTGAGCAACTTAAGATTCCAATACAGCAGAGAGAAGTATTGGAGAAACTTAAGAGACTAAGTGGCGACAAATCCCTAGGTTCTGGTGGTCCACAATCTGTAATGATGCACAATGAATTTATCAGGAACACATAGAACATAGAACATAGAACAATACAGCACAGAACAGGCCCTTCGGCCTTCGATGTTGTGCCGACCAAAATAAAAAGCAATGCCCCTCCTAACTAAACCATTCCCTTCTCATCCATATACTTATCAACTAACCTCTTAAACGCCACCAAACTTGGCGCATCTACAACAGCTGCAGGCAGGGCATTCCACTCCCTAATCACTCTTTGAGTAAAGAACCTACCTCTGATATCCGTCCTATAACTCATACCCCTTAATTTAAAGCTGTGTCCCCTCGTGCTAGCTTTCTCCATCCTAGGAAAAAGGCTATCACTGTCCACCCTATCTAAACCTCTAATCATCTTATATGCTTCAATAAGATCCCCTCTTAGCCGCCTCCTTTCTAACGAAAACAACCTCAAATCCTTCAACCTCTCTTCATAGGACCTGCCCTCCATACCAGGCAACATCCTGGTAAACCTCCTCTGTACCCTCTCCAATGCCTCCACATCTTTCTTATAATGTGGGGACCAGAACTGCACACAATACTCCAAGTGCGGCCGCACTAGAGTTTTGTACAGTTGCAACATGATGCTGCGGCTCCTAAATTCAATCCCCCTACCAATAAAAGCTAAGACTCCATATGCCTTCTTAACAACTTTATCCACTTGACTGCCTACTTTCAGGGATCTATTGACACATACACCAAGATCCTCTGTTCCTCAACACTATTAAGAGCCCTACCATTAGCCCTATACTCTACACATTTATTGTTCCTGCCAAAGTGCATTACCTCACACTTTTCCACATTAAACTCCATTTGCCACCTCTCGGCCCAGCTCTGCAACTTGTCCAAGTCACTCTGTAAACTAAAACACCCCTCTTCACTATCTACCACACCACCAACTTTAGTATCATCTGCAAATTTACTGATCCATCCCTCAATACCCTCATCCAGATCATTTATAAAAATCACAAACAGCAGGGGCCCCCTGCTGTTAATAACACAAAGTGTAGTTATTAATAAGTAAAAACTGTACAGAGGCTGGATAGCGCTCAGCTGCCCTGGAGTAGCACACTGGTTGCTCCAATCCCTACATGTCTTCTAGATGTCTTCTGACTGAGAGAGGACTCCACCCCTGGGATGATTATCCATTTTTGGTCCCAACGGTCCCTCATACCAAGTGACCTTCTTCTGCTGTGTTATCCTTAAAGAGACTTAAAAGAGATAACTGCAAAGATAGCGGATATGCTGGTGATGATTTTCCAAAATTCCCTAGATTGTAGAATGGTCCCAGAAAATTTAAAGTTAGCAAATATAGCATCACTCTTTAGGAAAGGAGGGATATATTTGCATTGGAGTCGATACAGCAAAGCTTCACTGGATTGGTCCTTGGGATAAGAGGGTTGTCCTCAAATGACAGGCTGACTAACTTGGATATACGCTCTCTATTGTTTGGAAGAATGGGAAGTGATCTCATTGAAACAAGATACTGAAAAGGCTTGACAGGGTGGGTGCTGAGAGGTTGTTTCTCCTGTTTGGGGAACTGAAAAGAGGGGGAAATATCCCCAGCAAATTGAGGATTGAGGTAAAAGGAACGATTTCCATTCCAGCTAAATGTGGGATTGCTGCTGGCCCATTGAATCTGGTGAGAAAGCCAAAGCAGGATTCTCGCAGGGCACCAAACCCATTGCAAGACTGCCAATCCATCATATGGGTCCCAACTAGGTTAACCCTATGAATAATCATTTATACTCATTTCCATGTCATTGCCCGATTCAAAAGCTTCACAAAACCCCACTCCAGCAGGATGTCCAGCTGGCAGGATTTGGTGCAGGTGGACTAAGCACGGACATGGCACCTTGGATTGCAACTGAGGGAGAAAGGAGGTAAGAACTGTGCCCGTGTACCCCTCCGCTGCTGCCAGGCTGTAGATGAGGGTTCCACCTGGGATCTGGGGGTTGAGTGAGCTCAATCTGAGGGCAAGGGATTGACCAAGGGACTGTCCCCCCCCCAGTAGGACTCTTGCTACTGGACTGCCCCTACTAGTCCTTGGAAAAATGGAAATCATTCTTCGTGTGGTGATTCCAGGCATTTTGCTGGTTAATATCTTTATTTCTGTACTGTGAAACTTTTGTAATGGTCTGGTCCCTGAACACCTAAAAGGCTTAAAAATCACAGCAGCACTCCATTCCACAGAAGGAATTCCCATTGCTCTCTCGGAAGCCCCAGGTGTGAGCAACCCTCTTTGAATTCCTTAGACTGACAGGAGAAATCATTTTCACCGGAGGAATTCCTCATTGATGCAGTTTGACTAGAGGAATTCTCTTTTAAAGCTTGAAAAGCTACACCTGCCATGTGACGCCTTTGTATTCCTCTGGACTGTTTGATCGACTCTGTCAATCATTGTTGATGCAATCCAGTCAGCGTCAAGTACTTGCTTTTGCTGCCCAGCGAGTTTCCCACTTGGTAGGTGCTGCTCACATCAGCGGGAAGCACTCCTGTTTTCTTGCTGGCGGCAACACTTTTTTTTAAACAGAGAAGCATGACCATTTTTTCACTCAAAGCATTGTGAATCTTTGGAATTCTCTACCTCAGATAGTTGTAGGTTCTGGAGCATTAACTAGACTCAAGGCTAAAATAGGCAGATTTCTGGTTTCTCCTACAGATATGAAGAGCTGGTGGAAAAAATGGAATTCAGACAGAATCTATTTGCGACCCACAATCATATTAAATGGTGGGGCAGGCACGAGCAGCCATATGGTCTATCCTGATCTTATTTCTTATAATCTAATATTCATCTAAGTTCATTGTCTTCAACATAAGATATGACAGATTTACAAAGGTAGGTAGCGCACCCAAGTGTCCATTCTTTATATATCAGCAAAGGCCGCAAACATTGTTAGGCTATTTAGCCTCTTTGCTGAGCCTGTGATACAGGGACAATCTTTAATAGTCAGTGAATAGTCACCTGGAGTGTGAAACCTGGATGAAGAAAGGCCAAAAGTCATGGTTTGATGGCGCTCTGAACTGGGAAGTGGACTCTGATGAAAGAGATTGAGTACTGTTGAACTGGAAGATCCCAGATTTAGTGACTGGGCTATGCTGGGTTTAACAGAGGTGCTACAAGAGGTCTGGAAAGGAAAATGTCAACTCCTGATTACTGTAAAGAGAGTGCATTAGGTGAGAAGGAAATCATTTGACTTTATCCTTGTCTCTGGTCTTCTTCAGCTGAAACCTTTATCCCGGCCTTTGTTACCTTCAATGCACTCCTGGTTGGTCATTCTACCCTCTGTAAACTTGAGGTCATCCAAAACTCTGCTGCCTGAGTCTGAACTTGCAACAAGTCCTGTTGACCTTTCATCCCTTTTCTCACTCGCCTACATTGGCTACCAGTTAAACAACATCTTGATTTTATAATTCTCATCCTTGTTTTCAAACCCACTCATGGTGTCACCCCTCCCCATCTCTGTAATTTCCTCTGACCCTACAACTCCTTGAGATTCCTGCGTTCCTCTAATTTATTATTGCACTGCCATTGGTAGCTGTGCCTTTAAAATGTAAAAGAACCTACAAAAGTGTTTAATGACTGAGAAGAGCTGAATTTCACAGGGGCCAGAGACAGGGTGGGGGCATGCATTGCTCACCACAGCCAAACCTCAATCACATGTAAAGCCAACTTGAAATAAGGGGCTGCGCCTCAGCAATATATTGTTGACATCATTAAGAAGCTAAGATTGGTACTTCCATTCCTCGGTGGAAGTCCTGCCCTGGACAGCTGCCGATCATCCAGATTAGGTGCCGCTCTGGCAGTGCCAACAGCAAGAAGTCTCATAATGCCAGGTTAAAGTCCAACAGGTTTATTTGATAGCAAATGACACCTTTTAGGTGTTCAGGGACCAGACCACTACAAAGTTTCACAGTACAGAAGTAAAGATATTAACCAGCAAAATGCCTGGAATCACCATACGAAGAATGATTTCCATTTTTCCAAGGCCTAGTAGGGGCAGTCCAGTAGCAAGAGTCCTACTGGGGGGAACAGTCCCATGGTCAATCCCTTGCTCTCAGATTGAGCTCACTCAACCCCCAGATCCCAGGTGGGACTCTCATCTACAGCCTGGCAGCAGCGGAGGGGTACACGGGCACAGTTCTTACCTCCTTTCTCCCTCAGTTGGACTTTAACTTGGTGTTGTGAAACTTCTTACCGTGTTTATCCCAGTCTAGCTTGGGCATCTCCACATCAGTGCCAACAGCGCCAGAAGAGCAGTGGGTGTCACTGGGACAGCGATGATGTGGAGATGCCCACCGTTGGACTGAGGTACACACGGTAACAAGTCTCACAACACCAGGTTAAAGTCTAACAGGTTATTCGGTAGTAAACACCACTAGCTTTCGAAGTGCTGCTCCTTCGTCAGGTGAGTGGAGACTTCACCTAATGAAGGAGCAGTGCTCCGAAAGCTAGTGGCATTTGCTAACAAATAACTTGTTGGACTTTAACCTGGTGTTGTGAGACTTTTTACTGCAAAGAAGCCCAGTGGAGAGATGTCATGGACAATGGACAAGGTTCCTTAAATGAGGAGAGATCAGCCAAACAAGGGAAGGGGGGGGGGGAGGGAAAGGGGAGGTGGGGCAGGTTTTAAAGGCCAAATAGAGAGGCACAAAACAGAGGTGATACAATTTTAGTGGAAATGTCCCCACTGCACACAGGGTGTACATACCCTGATAGCTAAGTTCCACACACATGAGGACAGCCTCAACCTGGATCTTGGGTTCATGTCACATTATTTTTAAACCCCATGACTTGTCCTGTCCTGGCTTCAGACAATTATTACCTCTTTAACCTGTGCTTAATCCTCTCTCCACTCGCATTGTCTGCATAAAGACTGGATTACTTGTTAAGACTCAAATTCCAACCATTATCTTGTAATTGAGTTTGTGTCTATATATGCCCAGTTTGGGAATGCAACTTTTCACTCATCTGATGAAGAAGCTCCAAAAGCTTGTGCTACCAAATAAACCAATGAAACTTCTTATTGTGCATAACATGTGCACCCCTCCTCTCCTCACCCGTTCACCAATTGATGAAAATGGCCACCCTACTCTCCCCTATTTTCCACTGCCCAGTGTATGATGGCAGTGGAGGCAGATTGAGGTAATTAATGTCCACTTAAGGTTATGAATAGGTTGAAGGACAGGCAGCCTAGTGGGTGCCTTATTCTCCCACACCATTATGGAGAATGAACCAGAGGTGGGCAGGAATGAAGTGGACTAGCAAACTACACCACGCTCCCCACCTCTGCCAAAAGCACATCCAGTGGGGAAGAGTAAGCTGATATCTTTCTTTTAATTCTCTTACTATTTTCCTCTCTGGTATTTGCTCCCAGCAGTCCCTCAGGGATTATCCATAATTTCTTGTAACTCAAAGGGCAATCCTTTGTTGAATCAGGAACATTAACCCCGGTCTTCACATAGGGCTCACTAATGCATATATATTTATATAAATTTATATTCCCCCCCAGTCTTCTCAACATGAAAGTAGTTTTTAATGCTAGGTTGAAACCAGCAACAGCTTCCTAATCATTAAGCTTCAGCAAGTAATTGCACATTTTTAAAAAATGAGTTTATCTTATGCAACATTAATGTTTGCCTAATTGAAGTGAGCAGGATGTATTTGAAATTCACATTCTGTTCACGTTTCACCCTGTCAATCATCACTTTGACGTGGGTATCAGTAGATGAGAACTGGTGCTCATATTAAAATAAAGATTTTTTGATTAGATTTGGTACAGTTTGCACTCACGGTAGTCACAGTGAACCCTGGATTCACTTAAGCTGCAAATCAAACCATCAAAAAGAGACAACAGGCAGTCGGTCAAATAAGATGGACAATTTCTAGCTGTTCAAACCCAATAGCCTGGGAGTATTTTAAATATGGAGAGGATGGTGGAGTGCAGCGGTTCCCAAATGTATATTTGTCCCAATCAATCTCCTGGGAAAGGGACACTATTGAGTGACTGGCCAAATTTAAACCCATGCAATTCACACCCCTCCACAATATACACCCATTTAATTTATACCCTCACAATTTAAACAATCTATCCAACTTACACCCTGCTTCATTGACAGTTGCCCCACTGGTAAACCATTGAGTTGACACCCCATCACAATTTACACCAATCCCCATTTACTCTAGTCCTGATTTACACTCTGTCCTGATTTACTCCTCTTATGGACAGGAGGAGGTGTAACTTTAAACAACACTAATTCCTCCTCTTACTTCCCACCAGACAATAAAGAGAAAATCAGGTTATACAGTAGAGAGACCACAGGGAAAATAATTATTGATTCATATGGATTCCAAGTCCAGATCAAAGTCCAATGAGATCTTCCTTCATGAAGATCAGTGAGCTACAAGCATGCAGAGATGAATCAGTCTCATAGGTGTTAATGTCGTGACAAGCAACCTCATGTTGGTTGTTTCTGGGCTCCTGGGGTAGGGGAGAAACCTCATTCAAAAGCTGAATGTGGAATTTGGTATTGCTGAGAACCATCCCCTGCCCTCGCTACTCACCCATCCTGTGACACTTCTCAAGTGTGGTTTAGGCTCCAGTGACGATATTGGGCCTCAGGTGGGTGTTGTACTACTGCAGTCACTTCCCTCCCTGTGGCCTGCTGTTCTGTACATCAAATAGTAGCTCATGGCAGGTAGGACTTCCGCTCCTGGGGTCTTTGATCCTGCCGCTGTCCAGTTAAGTGCCTGAGTAATACTTGTTATGATGGGCTTTCCCTAAAAGTGGCAACGTAGGATTTATGCCAGCTCTCCTGCTGGCAAGCAAAACACCTAACACCTCCATTAAATACTTCCCAGAGTTAGGATAGAGATTAGCCATGATCTAATTGAATTGTGGGACTCTCTGAAGGGTAGAATGACCTCTTGCTGTTCCTACTGTGCTACATTCCAACATGCCAATATAGACCAAGAGAGGATTATGTAATGGAAGGGTCCAAATCATTTTTTACTATGGCTCCACCATGTTATAACAAGTTGCTCACTAGACAGATGTGCTTGCCCCTTTAGTGTTTAACTCCAGGTTCAGAGAGATGGGAAGTGGAGATGAGTCCAGTTCCTGGATAGCTGACAGTGCACCATCACCTATCACTGAAAATAACTTTCCTCTGTGATTTTTTTGGTTGTCCTTTTGACAGGTTCTCTGAGATCCAGTTCTGGAATTGTCAGTTCTTCTACAATGGCTGGCAGCAACAGCTGAACATTTTAGTTCAGGTTTCACTCAAGTGTGTCATACTGACTGGTAATTCTGTCTTTCAGGGTTTTGATGATTTCATCTTTGCATTCTTCGCGGTGGAGATGATTGCCAAGATGATTGCGTTGGGCATCTTTGGCCCGAAATGTTACCTCGGTGACACATGGAACCGTCTCGATTTTTTCATTGTTATTGCCGGGTAAGTTCCCTGAGCTGTTTGTGTCTTGTCCATTGCCTTTGTCCGTTGACTGTATTATTGAACAGATTTGGGAATGGAGCATGCATTGAAATGCACACTGTTGGAATTCAATCATTTTTCAGATTTGTCAGTGTGATGATGCTGATTAAGTCTTCCATTGCCACTTTATGGGGTCATTGTTGCATACAGCCATACCTTTAACACAAATCCATCAGGTTCAATTGCTGAAGGTAGGATGGCCCTAGACATTGATAAACTTGCATGACAGTCATGTCCACTTTCACGCCATTTCTTTGGGAATCCTTGCTCCTACTCTCACAGAGTTAGCACAAAATCAATCAATTGCTATCCCATTAGACAACTGTGAAGAACATAACAATTGACTCCGCTCCACTACCGATTATAAATGCACACCATGCTCAGTGTACAAAATGCAACAGCGTACTGATTAACATAAAGGTCATCCCCTCTTAAAACTCAAATAGCCCAGATGGTTCTTCAAACTCTCTTAGTTTGACATTTCAAACAAATTTCCTTCTGTGTGTTTTTTCTTTCATGCTAAGGAGCTAAATCTCATCAAACCAGGTGATTAATTTGTGCAAGATTTGCTCTCCCTTCTTTCACCTCTCGTATTTCTTCAGACAGATTTTATTGATTGTCGAGCATTTTGGAATGCTCTTAAGGTCATGAAAGGTGCCATGAAAAGGCATGTTCTTTCTTTCTATCTCTTTTCGATACAAGGGTTCGGTCAGAAGATTATAGAGAAACTGAGTTCTCAATAATGAACTGAGAATTATTTTGCCTAAGATAAAAGCGAATTCTGCAGATGCTGGAATCTGAAACTAAATCAGAAAATGTGGAAAATCTCAGCAGGTCTGACAATATCTGGGGGGAGAGAGAGAGTAGAGCCAATATTTCAGTGAATGATCCAGGCTCAAGACGTTGGTTCTATTCTCTCCCCACAGACACTGTCAGACCCTCTGAGATTTTCCAGCATTGTCGGTTATTCTTTTTCCCAAATTTAATTATGTTGTTTCACCTAGATGTCTTACTGTAATGCATATGATGAAATTGTCTCTCTGTCTAGTGGGTCTCCTGCTCCACTCCTGGTCAGCCTTGTTGAAACTCCACTTCCCTGGAAGCTTCCATATCTTTCCTAGGGAATTCTCTGGTCACCTATACATCTATTCCTCTTTCATGGAATACTTGGCTGCCATCGCTCTCTGTTCCCACTCCACATGCCAAAAAAATCCAGCTCTTGCTTGGCTCTTTATTTCATCCAGAAGAAAACTGTCTGACTTTTCCTGAGGCATTAATAGAATTGCTGCACACATCTGTTCACCTCTGGATAAAAAGCATCAGCTGTCACGTCACGCACATCTGTAAACTTCCATTTATTGAGTAGCTGCCATTGGTTTCAATGGCAGATTGAGTTGATGTACTTAGCAGACATTGATCTAATAGATTGGTAGTTCAGACTCCAGGGACTGCATTGACTTATCCGATGCCTATCTTCCAATGTTAAGTGCACAATCCGTGCAAGTGCATATTTTTAGCAACTTCAGCAGATGGTGTATTTCCATTGTCTTCCAACTATTTTTGGCATTAGGGATGACATAATTTTTTAGTCACTTCACTACTTATCTAATTGTATCGGAGTCCAAGTCATTCTGCTAACAGCTGAAATCCTTTGTTCTTTTTATTCCAATCTGTATGGAGCTGTGGGCAGTTCAAACATGGAAGAAATGCTCATCATAGAATCTCAACAATGCAGAAGGAGGCCATTTGGCCCATGGAGTCTGCACTGACCACAATCGCACCTAGGCCCTATTCCATAACCCCACATATTTACCCTGCTAATTCCCTGACACTAGGTCAATTTAGCATGGCCAATCAACCTAACCTGCACATCTTTGGACTTCTTTGGAGTGTGAGAGGAAACCCACATAGACACGGGGGAGAATGTGCAAACTCCACACAGACAGCGACCCGAGGCTGGAATTGAACGCAGGTTATAAACTTCTCAAGCCCTTTACCCACTAGTATATTGCCAGCTAAAAACCCCTGATATCTCTTAAGGCTTCAGTCTTGTACCATTGGGCGTCAAATAAGTGCTTCATTGAATGCTTCAAACATCAACTTCTAACTGAAGAATACCTTCAAAGCATTTTCAAAAACATTCTTTTCTCGCATCTTCTAACATTTTCTGCCCTTCTGAAGTCTTGCATTTGGAGAGAAAGGAGGGGAAATCAGCACGGACTATATTTTAATTACTGGATGGAGAGGTGGAAATGGGCAGATAGATAAAATTGGAAATTAGAATTCAGATCTAATTGCAGTAGGTTGCAGTTGGCTTAGGGAAAGGTGAGATGTTATTCCTGATAGTTTGTTGAATACTAGTGGAACAGGGCATGAGATCACTGACGGAGAGGGAATTGGAGAGTAACGAAGGTGAGCCACAAATGGCTGGACAGATGAAGGTGTTTAATAACACCAGCACCTAATTTGCCTCTGGTTTCCAAATTGTGGAGGACATACATCATGGGCTTGGTAGAACTGATAAGATATATTGCTGCCTTGCATGGCAGGGGCGTTTGGGGCTCTGAGTAACTGTGTAAGGAAAAGTGAATAGATCATCGTTGCATCTTCTTGCAGCTTTTGCACAGGATGGTAATAGAGGAGGAGCAAACTCAAGCTGGGGTTAGTGTTTCAGAATGTTACAGAGAGGATGGGCACTCCAGAAAATAGAGAGCAGATAACAGGAAGAAATGTTTGATGGTGAAAACATGGTCAATCCTCAGAAGAATGCAAGAAGATGACCAGGGACTGTTGAGATTGATGAAGACAACCAACTGAGTTCTGTCACAGTTGTGAGACCCCAGCAAATAATTAGGGTCAAGATTGAAGAATGGGAAATGGGGTAGAACCAGTCAAGGTCCTTGCTGCATGTAACAGAGAAAATCTTCAGCTCAGGAAAAAGGAGGACATTGTAGAAACTCTGATTCAAAAGGTAAAGTCATCAAAATAGATTCAGTAGAGACAGAAAAACTGGGTGACCAAGATAGAGTACCTACACAATGTGGAATAGGAACATGGGAGTTAGACATCTGTAGAAAGCCCATCACAAGAGATAGAAAAAGTGGGAGCGATGTCCCACACCACCTCAATACACCTTCACATACTTGTCTTTTTGTGCACCATGGAGAAGCAATCATTCAATCCCTGTAGTGCAGAAGGAGGCCATTCAGCCCATTGAGTCTCCACTGACGCTCCAACAACAGTCCCATTCAGGTCCTACGCCATAACTCTCATATTTACTCCACTAATCCCCCTAACCTACACATCTTGGGGCACTAAGACAAAATTTAGCATAGACAATCAACTTAATCTATATGTCTTTGGAGGGTGGGAGAAAACTGGAGACCTAGAGGAAACCCACACAGACACAGGGAGAACACATGAACTCCCAAGGCTGCAATTGAATCCATGTCTCTGGCACTGTGAGGCTGTTGTGCTAACCACTGCACTGCCCTAAACAACACACCTTCACTGCCAACACAACTCTGATACAACTCCTATCCTCCCTGTTGGAGAGTTGAACCCCAGTCTCCTGTTTGACAGGCAGGGATACTAACTATTATACTAACAAGAAACTCCAATATATAATACAATTAGATTTATTTTTCTGTAAAGTAACAGTGAGCAAAGAGTATTGCTTCTGAATATGTACCTTTGACCTCCCTACCCAAGCTTGTATATCTCTACATCCTGGTGATTTACTCATCCACATGTATCCATTATGCGCAAATACAGTCACTATTTGCTCTACGTGGACACAATTTGTTTCACAAGTGCCACACTGAATGTAAAATAGTTAGCTTTTTAAATAGTATTTAGCTTGTGGCTCCCTTACCTTGCAATCATATCCTGTCCTTTACTGGCCAAGACCATCTCTGTTAATCCACCTGTTGAATCCTTTCTTTTTGTTAAAAATTTGGATCATGTCCCGGATTCTCTATTTTCCAATGAGAACAGATGCTGTTGCCTAATTACATTTGAACACCAAAAAGAACATTTTCATTTTCCTAAGGTTTCCCTTAAAGTGCTTACCAACATAGGTTCCATGTGCCTCTTATTTTTAATAATAACAACCTTATTATGTGGCAAGTGTGGGATCTATTTCCCCTTTTGGAGGTTGCAGGAATAAAAGAAAAATTCTTGAAATGAAATGGGCCACTTGTCCCTGCTGAGTCTCTAGAGAAGCTTATATTCCACATAAGCCCTCTTGCCCCAAATTCTATTCCTTTCTTCCTCAGTTCCTCAGCTAGCTTCCCCTTTAAGGTATCTGTGCTATTCAGTACTTCATGGGTAACGTTCTCACTGCAAATATTCCCTACTGTAATTAAAAGTGACTATCTTACATTTATAGCCACAAGTTTTGGACTTGCCACAAATAAAAACATCTTCCGTGCATCTACCTTTTATTATCATAACAACCTCTGTTAAGTCACCACTAGCCTTCTCTTTTCTGGAGAAGAATTCCAGACTATTAAGTCTTTCTTCATGGTCATAACTTCCCCACTCTGGTTTCATCTTCACAAAACCTCCTTGCACTTTCTCCAAACAGATTTTCCATTAAGCAAACAATAGAATCATAGAAAAATTACAGCACAAACAAGCCCTTTGGCTCACAAGTTGCACCAATCTTATCTCTATCTACTAGGTTTACCTATAACCCTCAATCCTATTAAGTCCCACGTACTCATCCAGAAGCTTCTGAAAAGACTATCAAATTTGCCTCCACCATCACCGACGGCAGCCGATTCTATTTGTCACCACCCTCTAAGTGAAAAACTTAACCCTAACATCTCCTCTGTACCTACTCCTCAGCACCTTAAACCTGTGTCCTCACATGGCAGCCATTTCAACCCTGGGGAAAAGCCTCTGAGAGACCACCTGATCAATATCTCTCATCATCTTACACCCCTCTATGAGGTCCTCTCTCATCCTTCGTCTCTCTAAGGAGAAAAGATCAAACTCCCTCATCCTATCCTCATAAGGCATGCCACCCAATCCAGGTAACATCTTTGTAAATCTCCTCTGCATCCCTTCAATAGCTTCCACATCCTTCCTATAATGAGGCAACCAGAACTGAGCACAGTATTCCAAGTGGGATCTGACCAGGGTCTTATACAGCTGCAGCATTATCTGCCGACTCTGAAACTCAATTCATTGATTGATGAAGCCCAGTACACCATATGCCTTCTTAACGACATCCTCTACCTGCCAAGCCGATTTTAAGAGTCCTATGAACCCGGATCCCAAGATCCTTCTGATCTTCTACACTGCTAAGAGTCTTACCCTTAATATTATATTCTTCATCCCATTTGACCTGCCAAAATTTACCACTACACATTTATTCGGGTTGAAGTCCATCTGCCACTTCTCTGCCCAGCCTTGCATCTGGGGTCTGGCATTTCTTCTTATTTTTTGGAATGTTCGCAGTATTAATTGAGGCATAAATATAAATCAGCTCAAAAGATTGTCTTTTTCGTGGAAAAGAGGGAATCAATAATATAAAAATGCAGAGCAGAACATAAGAATTTCCAGTAATGAAGTCCAACGTCCATGTAGTTCACTATCTACTATCCTGGTAGTTGTATAATGCAACGATAATGACTCACTATTGCAATCAATTAATCCACAATATACATAAACATGATACAAAGAAAACCTCCATGATGGAGAGCTTTTGGAACAATGAGCTAAGTTTTACATTCTGCGGTCATCAGGTCATGCTGCAACTTCTATGTCATGCTGCAACTTCTGACATCCTTCCAAACTATCCACAACATCTCTGACCTTCGTGTCATGAGCGAATTTACCAACCCATGCCTCCACTTCCTCATCCAGGTCATCTATAAAAATCACAAAGAGCAAGAGTCCCAGAACAGATCCTTGGGGCACTCCACTGGTGACTGACCTCCATGCAGAAAAACGCCCCTCGACAATCACTTCCTGCCTTCTCCCAGCAAGCCATTCTGGATCCACAAAGCAATGTCCCCTTGGAGCCATGCCCTCTCAGTTTCTCAATAAGCCTTGCATGGAGGAACTTACCGAATGTCTTGCTGAAAACAATTCCCATGTAGGCCAACACACCAGGACTTGCGTTGAGTCCCAGCACGCATCTAAGCCACGCATTGGGTCTCCAATAATCCTGAGATCAGAAAGATTTGAGCCAATATGTTCTTTAATGGGTATTTTATTTTCCAAAGAAATAGGAGTACCTTTTTAGCAGATTGTGTTAAAACAAGTCTATATGGTTCAACATTAGCAGATTAGGAATGTCCGTATGCACGTGAGGAAGGTAAAGCATCTAAGCATGAGCCGAGTCAGTGAACACTGTACTAGGAAATAATCTCATCCATAAGGGCCTCAAAGAAACAGAGAGTTTTCACCTGCTTGTCTGTGGTTAGTGAAAGTGGCTTTTCACAGTATAGTAGTGTTAGCAGTTACGCGAACTGCTTTTACTCTCCAACTCTCTCCTCCAAAAGATATGGTCTCTATAAAGCAGGAAAGGAAGATGGAAGACAGGTTAATTTCAAAGGGTCTGGCATTTCTTCTTATTTTTTGGAATGTTAGCAGTATTAATTGAGGCATAAATATAAATTAGCTCAAAAGATTGTCTTTTTCGTAGAAAAGAGGAAATCAATAATATAAAAATGCAGAGCAGAACATAAGAATTTCCAGTAATGAAGTCCAACGTCCATGTAGTTCACTATCTACTATCCTGGTAGTTGTATAATGCAACGATAATGACTCACTATTGCAATCAATTAATCCACAATATACATAAACATGATACAAAGAAAACCTCCATGATGGAGAGCTTTTGGAACAATGAGCTAAGTTTTACATTCTGCGGTCATCAGGTATGAAAGGAGGGGGATGGGGGAGCTGTAAAATTCCCCAGATGACTTTTGAATACCCACCCATCCTGGACTCACCACAGTTTTATGGTGGGAAAGCAAATGCTTAGGATAGCCTGCCCACCTTTGCCCAATCTGAGGCTCTTAAGTGCAATTAGTGACCAGTTAAATGACTTTCCTGTCTGGCATCAGCTTTAAAACCTGTGGGAGAAGCTCAGGAACTTGGCAAAGCCTAGCAAAGCACATTGCTTAGGTATTAGTTGAGAAGTGAGTTTGCCTCCTTCAAAGGCTTTCTTTCAACACTGGCACCGACCGACACACATAAAGTCTGCTTATTATGGGTGCTCCCTCCTTGCCCACCCCATCCCCACTTCCACCCATGCACCATACTTAATCCTGGTCTCAGAGACTTAGCTTGGAATTCTCCCATTTTGAGACTAAGTGTGGTGACAGGTGGCTCCAGTGGCGCTTGTCCTGTCAATAAGAATGGCAGAATCCCGTATCAGATTCTGCACTTGGAACCTCATTAATTATGCACAGGCTAGATCCCGTCCGATTCCTCGATTCATCCATCTGCCCTCAGCTAATGGATTTGAATGTCCCAGCATCATATTTAAATGCCAATCTAATAAATCCATATCACTTCGCCCTACGTGTTATACTCCAGAAAACCAACTGAAGGATAGAACTGGAGCCAATACTTGCACACTTTTTTATAAGCATTTATTTCCATTACATTCATAACCCAGCAACCACAGTTTCAATCTGTGTCTACTTATACTCCTTTAGTATAACCAATTGACATAAGTGAAACAAACTAAGGGATAATCAAGAGATCAGTCCCTTAAAAGGGTTACTTCATCAATCAAAAACAAATTGCAAAAGAAATGTATAACATAAAACCAAAATGTGATTGATGAGGCTGATGAAACACCCCAGTCCCTGTGGTGGCCACTGGGCAGTCTACTTATAGAGGCACAAGTGAATTCCTAATTAATGCCCACTGCATGTCTACAATTAAATAAACTTAACATATATTGAAAACAAAGGGTAAAGAGCCACGAGTTCCTCCCAAACAAGCTGCACGTGTCACTTGTCAGTGCTTCAAATTACTCTTATACTGCATTCCAAAATGTTATTATCTGAAAGAAAATCTTATTTGCATTTGGTGCAGTGGGTAAGAAGTAGCTTTATTAGGCCTCAACAATTCCTGCTGCAAAAATATTTACTTTCTGTCATGGCACTCTTCACAAATGTGTCCATTTATGAAGTTATTTTCTTCTACTCTTTAGATCCTTATTCACTCTCTGTCCAAAGCTTTGACACTTTCCTGGCCTCTGCCAATAATGTGTCACTGAGGAAGTGGCCTGAGTTTGCTCAAGGAAACACTGAAAAAAGATGAAGAGCAAAAGACCAGCTACTCTCATATTGGCCGGGGCATCAGAACCAGACACTTCTATAGATATGGCACATATATTAAAGCCGGCAGCACATTCCTGAAGTTAACTGTCATCTGGGGAAATGTTCATTTTTTTAATCACTTGCCCTTTCTGCATGGAAGCATTAATCTCCCTTTAGTACTCCTCTTCCAGCCCTCCTTCAATCAAAAGTCCAGAACTCTGTGTTTGGAAATCACCCTTATTGTTCTCTTTGCCTCATCCATGGGATAAGATAGCAGCTGAGCTGAGTGGGAAGTGGGGTACGGAGAAGCTGGACTGAGATAGGGAGGAGCTAGATAGGAGATGGTGCTGGGAACTGAGAAATATGATGGTCCAGAGGCCATGATTGTGAGAAAGTTCTACAGACTAGATAATCCATTAATGGAAGCGGACAGTGTAATGGTAACGTCGCGAGACTGTTTATCAAGTAACTCAGTCTCACGGATTCAAATCCCACCAGAGCTGATGCAATTTAAATTTTTCAATTCGAATTTAATTTTATTCTAGAATTGAAAGCCAGCCATTACCTAATGGTGATCATTGATCAATGGTTGTGAAACCCCGTCTGGTTCTTCATGTACTTTAGGGAAGGAAATCTGCTGTCCTAACCCTGTCTGGCATTCATGAATCCAGACCCACAGCAATGCTGTTGACTCTTAACTGTTCTCTGAAATGGTCTGGTCAACCACTCAGCTCAAGGGCAATTAGGGATGGGCTACAACTGCTGGCCTTACCAGTGATTCCCACGTCCCAATAAATAAGAGATGTTCAGATGTAATGCAACAAATGTCATTTGTGCCTTTACATTTGAAATGTGTGATACTAATTATCTGAACATTTTAGTGGACATTCAGGAAAAGGATTCAGGGATTTAAGATACCTGCACATTGTATCAATTAAGACTTAACATTTAAAGAAACTGAATTGAACATATGTGACAGTAGCTGCGTGCTAAAAAGTAATATTTCTTCCCTTAGCCTTGATGGTTTTGAAATAGTTCTGTGGTAGGCAGGAAAAATAGTTCTATTGTTTCTTTCAAGAAATAATTGTTCAGCACCTTCAATGCCCAGGATGTCGGTTTGAGCGGGCAGGATACCATGTGTCCTGGCCTTATCCAGCTCTGACATCATTTTAATGGGAGATTGAATGTTTGTATTTCGTGAATGTTTCCCCTTTTCAAAGTCTTCTCATCACCTGCTTTATATTAAATACAGTTCCTGCCATCCAGAATGTACTGCTTTGAGCTTGGATTTTGACAAGGCACGGTTTTCTAACTTAATCAAATTCCATTGTGTTCTCTTGGCAGAGCCCAGCTAACACCATTCGTTTCTCATTTAATTTTCTCCCTGTCTCAGCTCCTGCCATCTCGGTGGTTTCACAATCTCATCGGACCCTGTGGAACTTAGTCTTTATGAAACAAATCCTGGAGAAACATATGGCATGAACTCCCAGCACCAACCCCCCCCCATCACCATAGAACTGATGTAAATCATGCAGAAATGTGTCACGCAAGATACAACTGAAGTTGTTGTCTGTATAACCTAACTTTTCAAAGAGCTCTAATGTGAATGGTTTACAGAGTTATGAACGAAAATCTACTTTCTCTGGTTCAGCAGTCAGTGATGAGAGGTTATCATCTTAAAATTTTCATTGTGCTGTCAGGAAGTCAGGAGATTTTCTTCTATGATGAAAGTTGGTTGATCACAGAATGTTACAGAATGGAAGAACATTATATTTTTTAAAGGCAACAAAGATGAAATAGTCAAATTTGAGGAATATATGAGTCTGTAAAGAGAGCGTGGAGAATGTGGATTTGTCTTGGTTGCCCAAGCACAGAACTAGCACAAACATAATGGGCCAAATGGCCTTCACCTTGCAATAAACTTCTGTGATGCCATTAAACTAGTAAGAGTCAGGCTTCATACTCAAAGCATTGCTTTCTTTGTATAAATTGTGCAGAAGATTAAGTGATGATCTAATTGTGCTGTTTAAAGATGATTAAATGAGTTGTTAATGTAGGTAGAAAGAAACTGTTCTGGGAGTTCAGAACATGTGGGCATAATCTCAAATTAGATCTAAGGCTTGTGTTTTTATTCATTCACAGAATGTGAGCATCACTGATAAGCATTTATTGTCCATTCTTAAATGCTCTTGAGAAGGTGATAATAAGCCACTGTCTCAAACACTGTAGACCATGGCGGTAGGTTCACCCACAGTGCTGTTAGGGAGGGGAGTTTCAGGATTTTGACCCAGCAACAACAGAGGAACAGTGGTATATTTCAAAGTCAGGATCATGTATGAATTTGAGGGAAATTGCAAGTGGTAGCATTCCATTTCATTTGATGCCCTTCTTCTTGTAGGCAATAGAAGGCACAGGTTTGGAAGCTGCTTGGTGTGTTACACTTGCATCTTATAGATGGTACACATTGGCATCATTGTGCATCAGTGGTGGAGAGAATGAAGTCTTAAGGTGACGAATGGAATGTCAATCCAGTCAGCTGCTTTATCCTGGATGGTCTCAAGTTCCTTGAGTTTTGTTGGAGCTGCATTCATCCGGGCAAATATTCTATCACACTCTGAACCTGTGCCTTGTAGATATTGGATTGGTTTCAAGAGGCAGAGATGCCGGCTTTGGACTGAAGTGGGCGCGATAAGAAGTCTCACAACATCACTAGGTTAAAGTCCAACCTGCTCCTTCATCAGGTGAATGGAGAGATAGGTGTTTGTGAACCCATCTCTCTGCTTACCTGATGGAGGCGCAGTACTCTAAAAACTTGTGATTCCAAATAAACCTGTTGGATTTTAACCTGGTGTTGTGAGATTTCATACCAGTTTTATGAAATCAAAAGATGAGTGACTCACCACAGAACTCCCAGACTCTGACCTCTCCTTGCAGCCACAATATTTACATGGCTGGCCCAGTTAGGTTTCAGCTCAATGCTAACCATTAGAATATTTGTTGTGGGGCATTCAATATTGATAATGCTATAAAATGTCAGAAGGAGGCGGTTAGATACTTCCTTGTTAGAGATGATTATTTCCTGATGATTGTGTGGTGCAAATGTTAATTGCCACTTATCAGGCCAAAGGCAATCTGTTGTCCAGGTCTTGCTGTAATGGGGAAAGGACCGCCTTCGTATCTGAGGTGTTGCTAATGGAATTGACATCATGTAATCATCAACAACCTTAGAGTCAAAGAGGTTGACAGCATGGAAACAGGCCCTTCTGCCCAACTTGTCCGTGCGCCCTTTTTTTTTAAATCCCTAAACTAATTCCAATTGACCACATTTGGCCCCTTTTCTCTCTATGCCCACTGTACCCATGTAACCATCTAAATGCTTTTTAAAAGATAAAACTGTACCTGTTTCCACCACCATTTCTGACAGCCTGTTTCAGACACTCACTGCCCTCTGTGTGGAAAAAATTGCCCCTCTGGGCACTTTTGTATCTCTCCCTTCTCACCTTAAACTTAAGCCCTCTAGTTTTAGACTCCCCTACTTTGGGAAAAGATATTGACCATCTACCTTAACTTGGAGGCAAGATCATTATTGAAGCAGCTGAGGATGGTAAGGCCTAGGATCTGCCCTGAATCATCCTGCAGAAATGCCCTGATCTGAGATGATTGGCTTCCAACAACCAGAAACGTCTTCCTTTGTGCTGAGCATAACCCCAGCCAGTGGAGAGTTTTCCCCAATTTCCTATTGGCCTCAACTTTTCGAGGACTACTTGACACCACACTTGGTCAAATGCTGCTTTGATGTCAAGGGCAGTCATTCTCACTTCTCCTCTAGAATTTGTATGTGTTTGGACATGAGTGCGATGCTGAGTCGAACCTAACTTGCAGGAACACAGATTGAGCACCAATGAGCAGGCTATGGGTGAGTAATTTGATAGCACTGTCAATAATATCTCAAAACTCTTCATTAAAATATTCAGTTGAACGTGCTGAATTCAGCTTCAGACATGATAATTCCATGGCCCACTAATAATCATAGAATTGTATAGTGTAGAAGGAGCCATTCAACCCATCAAATATGCACTGACCACAATCCTACCCAGGTCCTATCCCCACAACCCCATGCATTTATCTTGCTAGTCCCGCTTCATAATCCCAAAACAATAATTACCCCAAAACCATCAATCACGTTGATAAACATAGATGTATCACTCTGTTATTAAAATCTTGCCTATATTCAAGTTTATGATTTTGATAGGGATTTATTTCACATATGCAATTCTTGTGATAGTTCAAAATTCATGTAATCACTCAAAGATGTGTAAAAATAATGGTGCCATGATGGTAAGGGATTTCAACTTCCCCAGTATAAATTAGGATAGTTAAAGTATAAATGGCTTAGAGAGGATGGGATTCTTAACATGCATCCAGGAGAGCTTTTTGAGGCAGTATGTAGGAAGTCCCCTAAGAGACAGGACAGTACTGGACTGCATGTTATGATGCTCTGTTGGAGAGTTGGTGTAGATATGATGGGCTGAATAGCCTTTTATTGCACTGTAAGAATGTGTGGTTCTGATTCTAATCCAAGAAGTGGGTAGCTTATTTAAACATTTTAACAAAGCTGGGAACCTTACATTTAACCTGTTCAACAGACTTAACCCTGCCAGTGTAGGTTTCCCAAGAAACCCAACAACTCAAGGGAGGTGACTGAAGATTGACCATATATTGAGTAGAGGAAAAACCCCTTCAGAGACAAACAGGCAGACAGCAGAGGGACTTTACTGATGAGCATTCTGGGAGAAGTCATCACAAGTCACCTTGACTACAAAGTGGATAAAAGAAGAATTGGTGTCAAGGAGCAGTTAAATCCATCTTGACGTCAGTTTGAGAACAGCATTCTTTGTGCTACTGTCATCGTTTCTGTCTTTTTTTTAGCATTTCTGACTTTTTTTAATGTTCTGAACATTAGCTCCTTTCAAAATAAATATTTTTCAATACTATAAAACAAGAAATGTCGCTCTCGTCCATGCGTTACATAAGAGATCTTCTGTGAATGATTCCTGAAACAGGAAGACTGACAACAGATTGACTTGTTTTACGTGAGCTTAAGCAGCCTGTGACAGGTGGGGGGTGGGGATTGCGCTGGTTGGCAGAGGTGAAACAATCCATAAATTGTTACTCAGTGCTGATGAATCCCATTGAGACATGCCTTCGACAAGAAGATGATCCATCTAGGAGGTTTCCTTCACAAGTAATCATCAGGAAACTCCCAGATGACGCAAAATGCAAAATGCTTTACGCCTCATAGAATTTCAATATGCTAGAGATGTACACACAGTGAGTCTATAAGCCCACTGAAGTGTTAAACGTGCTGTCTGTAGAAGTTTGTGATGGGCTTGCTGTAATGATATACCTTGTGTCATTTTTTAAATCGTTCCCCTGTCATATTTGTCAAATTCAGACGCATATAGTTTTACGTAAATCCTTCAGAAATGGTCACAGTACCCACCACACAACAAAAAAATGACTAATTTATATCTCTGAGCATTTCATGCAAAATCATTTACCTTGAATGTCTTCCTGAGGAAAAACACATCACATCAAAGCTTTGCTCTTGTCAATCATTGCCAAATGAACAGGAAGTGACAATTATGAGACATCACTGCAGAGGCAGCAAAGAGACTTCTGGGAGAAGTAGCAGCAGTCACCCAGACGGTACATTGAGTAGAGGAAGAATCCTTCCAGGGACAAACAAGAGAAGATCATCCAGCAGAGACGGCAGAGAGACTTTACTGATGAGCATTCTGGGAGAAGTCATCACAAGTCACCTTGACTACATAGTGGATAAAAGAAGAATTGGTGTCAAGGAGCAGTTAAATTGAGAGGTGATACTCAATGAAACCTTGGGGTCCTCGTGCATCAGTTGCTGAAAGTAAGCGCACAATACAGCAAGCAACAAAGAAAGCAAATGGTATGTTGGCCTTCATAGCGAGAGAATTTGAGAATAAGGACATTTTGTTGCAATTGTTTAGGGAGTTGGTGAGGCTACACCAGAATAGCGACGCAGGCCTGAAGGGCCAAATGCCCTACTCCTGCTTCTAGTTTCTATCACAGGGGAAGTGTCAATGTAATTCCTAAGTGGTCTAACTTAGCTCTTGATTAAAGAAGCTAAGTATTGATTGTATCTTTATCATATTTCTGTGTTCAGGGAGTGAGAGGTGATGATGTACCCATTCGTAATCATTTTAGCATGTTCACTTCATATCAGTGCCTTGCTTGGAGCTTGTTTTTCCCTAACAATAAATGTGCATATGGCACTACTCTACCTCTTAGCACCCATTTTATCTTGATTTCAGCCTGGGTTCAGTTGGTAACACAGTCGTCTCTGCGTCAAGAAGATTGTATGTTTGTCTTCCATAGCTTCCAGGGAGGATAGAATCTAGTTTGACCCTCTAAGACAGCACTGAGGGATGTGCTGAGGCCAACACTTTCAATAACCCCCACCGTTATTCTGGAGTTTGATTCAGATAGGATATTAAAATCATAGAATTCCTTCAGTGCAGAAAGAAGCCATTTGGCACATCAACCATGACTGACAAAAATCCCACTGAGGACCAGCCCCGTAACCCTATGTATTTGTCACACTGATCTTCTAACATTAAGGAACAACCTACCATGACCAATCAACTTAAACCACACATTTTTGGAGTGTGGGAGGAAATTGGAGCACCTGGAGGAAACCCACGCAGACACAGCTAGAATGTGCAAACTCCACCCAGACAATGACCCAAGCCAGGAAACGAACCCAGGACCCTGGCACTGTAAGGCAGCAGTTATAACCACTGTGTCGCTGTGCTGCTTGTCTTTGGTCACTTCCTCTCAAGTTATAACTTAGATTAACATTCAGGCCATGGCTGAGAAATTTAAAACTGCAGGCTTGTTAAGAAAGTGCCTGACAGTAGCAGTTATCTGTCAAACAATTAAAATTCGAAAATGCTGAAAAATTTCAGCAGGTCTGACAGCTTCTGTGGAGAGAGAATAGAGGTAACATTTTGAGTCTGGATGATTCATCCAGGAATGACCTCGCTGGTCTCCATCCCAGTCCTCTAAATGAGATAATCGCAGAGATGGTGGATGCATTGGCTGTAATATTCCAAAATTCCCCAGATTCTGGAATTGTCCAGCAGATTGGAAGTTAGCAAATGTAACACTATTAGTAAAGAAAAGAGAGAGAAAATGAGGAACTACAGGCCAATTCACTGGACATCATTGGTTGAGAAAGCACTGAAATTATTATTAAGGAAGTCTTAGCAATGCATGTGGACAATTATATTACGCTGAAATGAATTGTAAATGGTTTTTCTGAAAGGGAAATTGTGTTTGACAATTTTATTAGAAATGTTTGGGGTTGTGACTAATAGAGTAGATGAAGGGGAACCTATAGATATACTATACTTGGATAGTATACTTGGAACTCAGAAAGTTAGCATGCAGATGCAACAAACAATCAGGAAAGCAAATGGCACACTGGCCTTTAATGTAAGATTGGAGTATAGGAAAAAGAAGTCTTACCATAATAATAGAGTTTTTGGTGAGACCACTGTGTGCACGTTTGCTCACTTCATTTATGAAAGGATATAGTTGCTTTGGAGGCAGTACAGCAGAAGGCCATGAGGATGAGAAAGTTGTTCTATGAAGAGAGGCTGAGGAAATTGGATCAAAATTATTTGGAATTTAGGAAAATGAGAGGTGATCTCATTGAAATCTAAAAGATTCTAAAGGATCTTGACAGGGTAGACACTGAGAGGTTGTTTCCATTAGTTGGAGAATCTAGACCACTGGGGCACAGTCTGAGGACCAGGGGACTAGTATTTAGGGCAGAGATGAGGAGACAATTCTTCACTAAAAAGGCTATAAATCTTTGGAATTTTCCAACCCAGGGGATTGTGCATGTTCCATTGTCGACTATATTGAAGGCTGAGATTCAGGTACTTTTGGTCTTTCAGAGAATCAAAGGGATATGGGGAATGGGTGGAAAAATGAAATTGAAGCCAAGATTGATTATTTGAGCAGACTCAATAGGCTGTGTGACCTAGTCCTGCTTCTACCTCTTGTGTTCTTGTGGAACATTGTTCATTTGGCAATTGGTATTGTTGCAAATCAGTCTTATGAGTGCAAGAGAAAAAGCTTTGACAGAATATCTCTTATTTCAGCAGTACTAAGACTATTCCTAAGAATCCCACTTATTCAATCACCACGGCTTTAGGGTCCTGATAATATATTACTGTAAATGCAGCTGAGAAAAAGTATTTTCTGACTTAATTGTGTGTAAGCAACACTACTGGATATCAACTAACTACCAGTTGTAAAGAGATGCTTTGCTCTGCAACTGGTAATTTCTTCTTCTTCAAATCTCCGTCTGCACCACAACTTTCATCGTGGCTCAGGCAGGAAAACAGGCCCAAAATCCACCCTAGTCAGAACAGATATTGAACCCAGTGTTGTTGGCACCAATCTGAACCACACTGGTCATCCAACCAACTGAGTTGGCTAGCTCCACCAAGGAACTGAGTTGCTGTGGAAGCAAACACTTTTACATCCACATCATAGCCTGAGAGTAGGGATGATAGCGGCTCCAATTTTCTTTCTATCACATGGCTGACCATGAATCTCTCTTGCTCTTATTGCCTACAATCCGCCTTTGACATGTATTGGAAGGATTTGCAGGTTGATACTCAGTCTGATTGGCCACGTTATGAACTGACCTTCCTTGAGTCCTGGAGTGGGACTCAAGCTTCTGACTTAGATGTGGGACACTGCTCACTGCGTCACAAGATCTCCACCTACAAGTAATTTAAACAGTTAAGTTATAAGGACAGGTTGCATGTCCAAGGCTCACTGTCTCTCAATATGGAACTTTGAGGGGTGATCTAACTGAGATATTTAAGCAAATTAAAGGATCTGGCATCATAGATGAAGAGAAACAATTTCCTGTGGTGGGGGTAGCACAGGTCAAAGTGGGCAGAAAGTTAAAATTAGAGCTAGACTGTTCGGATGATGTTAGGAAGAAGTGATTCCTAAATAGAACAGTGGAAATCTGGAAGAATCTCCCCAGAAAGCTGGTGAGGCTGAGGTTTGATTGAAAATGTCAGACTGATTTTTTTTATTATCAAGGGTCTTGACGGTTGCAGAACCAAGGTCAGTAAACTGAGTTTAATGTACCATGATTGAATTGAATGGCTAAACAAACTGGCTGAGAGGCACCTCCTGCTCCTATTATTCCTGTCTTCATTCTCAACATTGAGAAACTCAGCCTGTCTGAGAACCTCCCGGTGCTGTAAGATTCCTCCAGGAATCAATTTGGTTTTTTTAGCGAAACAAAGTGTGATGCAAATGGCTGATTTATTGCAGCTGTGCTCCCCTCTCCAGTGGAACGTAATCCGTCAGCAAATAAAGCCCAGCACCTTGAGCAATGGCAGAGCCTTCTGCTTCAGCCTCTTTATCAAGCTGAGGATTGAGAATGTGGTACTTGGTGGAGATTAATTCCCGGACCTCCTCACAGGTGCCGTGCTACTTAACACGCAAGCCTGCCTGAGAAGCCCTCGAGTTCAGCAATCTTGACTGCCTTCCCGTGACTCTTGCCAGACTACGCCTGCTCACTTTTTCCCTGGTCTCACTACTGTTTTCGTGTATGGGGTTTTTGCTTTTCGCATCTGGACTTCATCAAAAGCAATCGATTTTGACAGAACACAACCAGATTTGAAAACAGACTCCAGCAACACAAAGTAAAGTACCCATAGCAGTCACAGGCAAAGGTGATACTAACCCCTTTTAAGTTTTCTTTTCCTGTCTCTGCAGCTCAGCTTCAGCGGGGAATTTGGCGAGTCCTTAAAATCTCAGTGTGTGAAAGCTCTGCTTATTGTCCCATTGAGCCAGAGCTAATTAGATGACCAAAGCTGGGAACGTGGGACAACCACTACAGTTAGCTCTGAAAAGCCGAATGGCCTACTCCTGCAACTAATTTCAATGTCAGCCTCACTGTCGGTGCACTCCTTGACTTTATTCGAACGATAACTGTGGTTTGGTAATAACACTCTTGTCACTGGCCGGGATTTTCCGCAGGGAATGTGGTGGGCTGGCAAAACTTTCATTGCTGTTCAGTGGAACCGGAAGATCCTAGCAGCAGAGAGAGCCAGATAATCCCAGCCATAGTATCAGTAAGTTGTGCATTTGAGTCCTGGTCCAGATATTTGATCTGACCTTTATTTGGAGGACTATAGGGGAAGTGCTGAACTATTGGAAAATTGATGTAAACGGCAGATTTCCCATTCCATTCTTTTGGCTGAGTTTTCACGCCCAACCTTTTGCATTTTGCCATTGAAAATATGAGTTAGACTGTTTCTAGCTGCTGCAAGCAGTGAGCTGGGCTTAATTCGCCAGCTAGCCTGCAGAGAGAACTATTGCGTATGCATTTAAATAAATTTGAATAAATTATTCAGCCTCTCAACCAGTCTCTGGTAAAAGACTGAACTCGCTGGAATTCTAACTCCCACAAAATCGTGAGAGCCATGAAATCGGGCATGATCCTAATTTCTCCGCTCTCACACAATTTTACTGGCTAATTCTGCCCTTTGATGGGCAAGACAAACTGGTAAAATCATGACCATCAGAACCCATCATGTTATTTTGAAGAAAGTTACAGGAGAATTCTTTGGTGTCCTGACCAATGTTTATCCTTCATCCAACAGCAGTATGGTCACCTTAACAATTCCTTACTGTTTGAAAATTGACTGCCACATTTTCTATATCATACATCGACAATAGGTTTAAGGCAATGTTTCATTCTCCTACTTCTTTAGTTTACGACTTTGCATTTTCTTATTAACAGCCAAATTCCCTGGCAGCAGCTCATTACCCACTGTGTGAACAAGTTCTGAAGTTATTGACTGTTGTCTAAAAGGTGTTAATTTTATCAACTACTCATCCTTATATAACTATTCTGATCAAAGCAAATTCATTCTTGTCAGTGGCATGGGTGCCTCGGTACTTGATAGCAGCAGTAAACTCTGCCAGGTACGCCGTGGATTTTGCACTGGAGATGTATACAGCAGGAAGTTCTGTTACTGGAGGTGTGCACAGCAGGATGCTGTGTCACTGTGGGTGTGTACAGCAGGATATTGCATCACTGGGAGTGTATGCAGCAGGATGCTGCGTCACTGGGAGTGTACACAGCAGGATGCTGTGTCGCTGGAGGTGTAGGCAGCAAGATGCTGTGTTGCTGGAGGTGTACGCAGTAGGATACTGTGTTGCTGGAGGTGTACACAGCAGAATGTTGTGTCACTGGAGGTGTACGCACCAGGATGCTGTGTCACTGGAGGTGTACGCACCAGGGTGCTGTGTCACTGGAGGTGTACGCACCAGGGTGCTGTGTCACTGGAGGGTATACACAGCAGGGTGCTGTGTCACTGGAGGGTATACACAGCAGGGTGCTGTGTCACTGCAGGGTATACACAGCAGAGTGCTGTGTCACTGGAGGGTATACACAGCAGGGTGCTGTGTCACTGGAGGGTATACACAGCAGGGTGCTGTGTCACTGGAGGGTATACACAGCAGGGTGCTGTGTCACTGGAGGGTATACACAGCAGGGTGCTGTGTCACTGGAGGGTATACACAGCAGAGTGCTGTGTCACTGGAGGGTATACACAGCAGGGTGCTGTGTCACTGGAGGGTATACACAGCAGGGTGCTGTGTCACTGGAGGGTATACACAGCAGATACACAGCAGGTGCTGTGTCACTGGAGGGTATACACAGCAGGGTGCTGTGTCACTGGAGGGTATACACAGCAGGGTGCTGTGTCACTGGAGGGTATACACAGCAGGGTGCTGTGTCACTGGAGGGTATACACAGCAGGGTGCTGTGTCACTGGAGGGTATACACAGCAGGGTGCTGTGTCACTGCTCTGGACTGGGACAGACAGAAAAGGACTTTGATTTCTGTGACACCTTCCTTCACCTCAGCACAGTCATAGATTTTTTAGCGCAGAGAAAGGCCCGCCTTTCCATTGCGTCCACACCAGCCTTCAAGCACCTTTCCCTTCTAATCCCATTTTCCAGCAGATGGCCTGTAGCCTGGTGCTTCAAGTGCTCGCTTAAATGCTTTGAGCATTTTTGAGCGATTAAATATTTTTTGAAATGTAATCACTGTGATAATGCAGAGCAGGCAGTGACCAATTTGCTCACCATTCTCCCAGTGGCAATGTGACAATGAGTGGAAAATCCATTTTTAAATTACTATTGGCCAATTCTTTTTGGAATTCTGTGTGGGGCCTTTTTAAGTTCACCTGCAAAAGCAGGTTTTAGGGTGCAGTTACATGACCAATGTGATCATTTATTTGCACCAATGCTAGTTAACATTCATTCAAAAGCTGGCATCTTCACAACACATCACCCCGCCAACCCTCACATTCACCTAGGTCCCTGAGATGCACTGAGGTATTGGACTAAAATCCCTAAAGTGCAGAAAGAGGCCTTTTGGCCCATCGAGTCTGCAGCAACTCTGAAGGAACATCTTACCCAGCACCACCATCCCTCACTATTTCCACTCCCCACCACCACCACTATCCTAACCCTATCCCTGTAATCCTGCACATTTACCCTAGTTCATCCATTTAAGCTACACATCTTTGGAATGTGGAAGTAAACCAGAGCACCCAGGGAAACCCACGTAGACACAAAGAAAACGTGCAAACCAAGGCCAAAATCAAAACTGGGCCCTTGGGACTGTGAGCCAGCAGTGTTAACCAATGAATCACCATCTCTGGGAAATTTATTGCCCATTCCTCATCGCCCTTGGCTGAGTGTCTTGTTAAGCCATTTTAGAGCCCATTTAAGTGTCAGAACAATGCTGTGGACTTGGTGTTACTTGTACTCCAGACTAGGGAAGGATGACAGATTTCCTTCTCTAAAGGACATTAGTGAGCCAGATGGATTTTTTTTTAATCAATAATCAATGCTAGTTGTCAGGGTCCTCATTACTGAAACTAGCTTTATAATCCCAGATACATTAAATTCCACCAGCTGCTGTAATGGGATTTGAACCCATATTCCCAAAGAGTCTGGATTACAAATATAACAACACTGTCACCATGTCACCATCTCACCAAGCTGAAACCAAGGGGAGTGAGATTTCCGAAGGGAGGCAGTGTCACTTTGGAGTCTGTTTGAGTGTGTGCAAATTTAGAGAAAGGACACTGAGGGCTAAACTCAGCAAGTGCTTTTTCACACAGTGTAGTGGAAATGTTGAACTCGCTCCCACACAATAGTTGTTGAATAGTTGCCAGTTGAAAATTTCTAAACTCAGACTGGCTGATTTTTTGTGTTAGGATAGAGTATTTAGAATGCGGAACAAAAGGTGGATGGATGGGACTTAAGGTACAGATCAATCGCAATCAAATTAAATGGCAGAATAGGCTCGAGGAACTGAATGGCTTCCTCCTGTTCCTCTGCACCTCATTTACACCCTGAGTTTAACAATGGTGTGAACTGTTTTGGAAAAAGCTGTGGAGCATGAAAGTCAGTCTGAATTAGCGTTATTGCCTTTATTAGAGTGCCTGCTTCGAATATGAATGGAATAGTAAGTGCTCTCTGAGTGCAGCTTCCTAATAAACAAGCTATTAGTCAGTAGAATTGGCCATAAGGTTTCATTAAAATGTCTTCCTCAAGTCTTGTCATGTCTGAACATGCCGACAATTCCTGGTGGAATACAATTCCGTGCCTTTGGCACGTCAAGCGAACTTCAGAAGGGCAGAGGAAATGCGTCAAGGACACTCTCAAAGCCTCTTTGGAAAAAGTGTGACATCCTCAGCCTCACCTGGGAATCCCCGGTGCTGGGCTGCCCAAAGTGAAGGAGAAAAATCCGGGAAAGGAGCTGAATACCTCGAGTGTCATTGCTGAGGGCAAGCATCAACAGAGAATGTAGTGTGTCGTAACGCAGGCACCCCAGCTTCCTGCTCCTCCAACTACCACCTACCCAACCTGTGACTGTAGGTCACGTATTGGACTCTCCATTCACCTGAGAATTGATTGTTAGTGTGGAATCGAGTCACCCTCAATCCAAGGGACTGCCTAAAAAAAGAACAATTGCACAGACGCTGACTGCCCTCAGTACTCCACCTGAACAGTTATGATGATGGATTTTTAAATGTTGGCGGGTGTTTCTGTGGCATTATTCATTCCCAGCTGTGATCTGAGTGTCTTAATTTTAGATGTGTGCCCACCCTGCCCAATATATAACACCATCAACGTAAAGCCATGAGCTCTACAATATTGGAACCTTTTGTGATCTGAATCAATGTAGTTTTGCATGGAGAAAGTGGTTAGTCAAACAAGATCAGATATCAGTCACAAAGCTATTTGAAAATGAGTCAACACACTGAGAAATATTGTGGTCAGGTTCATTCAGTTCAGTTGGTGAAGCTTGTCTCCACATAATGACATAAAATAAAAATGCCATGCTTCTCCATATCAACCTGAATTGAACAAAATAACTCCGATCTAAACTTTGAGTCTGACCAAAGCTGATCTATGAAGGTTTCTCTGATACAAATCTGATTAATTGCCGAATATGGATTTCAAAATTTTCATTTTCATCTACAATTGTTTCCTCGCACTCTACTTTAACATCTCCTCCAGTCGCATGTCCAACAAGATCCTCCCGTCCTCTCCTTCCCATTACCCATTTTAGACAATATTAACTTTAGCAATATGCCCCTGCACCCTTGACCAGCTTCGAGAGACTCCTCCAAATCATACTTTTGACCATCATCCTATCATTTCACATCCAGAATGAAGCCGTTTGGCCCACTGCATCTGAACTGGCTCCTTTCATCCAAGTCCTGCTGCCTCCTCCTCATGGGTGTATGGATGCTGCATAAAAAGATGCTAAGCAATTGCATGTTCCTGACTCGTCTCTTTTGAACATAAGGGGGGGTGATCTTTTGGCTCTTCATGCCAGTAGTTCTGGTATTGCTGACAGTGTTCCCATGTGTTCTCTGGCGGTGTGGGATTCTAGTCCTGCCAGCATTGTTCCCCTGCCGCACAACCCTGGCGGCATAGAATGCAATCAATGGGAAATCCCATCAATAGTGACAGAATCAAAAAATCCTTCCACTAACCAACGGCAGACACCTCCCAAATCTGAGAAAAGTGCTGCAGAGAGACCAAAGAATCCTGGCATTTCCACTTTAAATAGCTTTTTCCAAACATTAAATTTTATAAAGAAATATTTTTATTGATGGCTGTTTGTCTGAAAGGATGCTGTAGAAAGTTGAGGATTATAGTTGCTAATAAGAAGTCCACTTGTCATCAACTCACATTACATTAGCGTGTCGAAAGAGATTTTAATGAATGACAGTGAAATACAGACCAATTTATTAACTAGGTTGAAAGAATAAGTGCTTGACTCAGAGTTTTGCTCAAAATAAGGCTGTACAGAAACAAAACTGGAACATTTCTTGCATGAGGTACATATTTGCTCAAATTTGTCTTGGTGCCGAGCCGTACATTCAAAAGCTCAAGTGTTCTGCACTCTGCAGATCAAGCGGTGACTGAATATCATTTATTTCAATACATAGCAGTTATGAAACACTATTTTCTTAAAAAATGACCCTCAGAATTCAACCAGCGGGACAGCATGATGGCACAGTGGTTAGCACTGCTGCCTCACACCTGGGTTCAATTCTGACCTTGGGTGGAACTTGCATGCTCTCCCCGTGTCTGCATTGGTTTTCTCTGAGTACTCCAGTTTCCTCCCACGTGTCAAAGATGTGTGGGTTAAATGAATTGGCTATTCTAAATTGACCTTAGTGTCCCACAATGTGTAGAGTAGGAAGATTGGCAAGGTAAATATGTGGGATTGTGGGGATAGTTCCTGGATAAGATGCTCCGTAGGAGAGGTGTGCATGCTTGGTGGGCGAATGGCCTCATTCTGCACAGTAGGAATTCTTTGATTGTATGATACTAAATGGGACTACTCATCTTCTTGGAAGACTACTCAGCAAGCACTGTCAAATATTGTGGTCTTTAGTGGAGTACCCCTGATAAAAGGCACTCTGTGCCAGATTGAGAGACCCAGCATTAAGAGGAAGGAGGGCAACTGAAAGAAGAAATGCTTTTGTCCTAGCCATCGACCCCAACTCCCAGCTAGTGTCTTCATCCTGGGAGCCTTGCCTCTCCCCATTTACTGACAATAGCTCTAGCTCTTACTGTTTTCTGACCCAGATATCCACTACTCTGTTGAAGCTGTTTTCAACAGAATAATTTCTCCCTGGGAAAAGTTGCTTGATTGACAGCTCTTTCTCTCTGTTGTCTATTTATAGAATTGCAGGTTGCCTTAAGAACTCATCACATGATTTGATGATGATACCATTAGCTGTTTTAATTTCAGTTTGTACTCTAGGCAGCACAGAGAACATCTCTTGATATAAAATCTGCTGTGTGTTGTTTTGAATCCATGTGTGCAAAGCACTTTTTCTTTGTTAAAACCCACAGCCACTAACGTAATTAGAAAATGACACTATGATCTACTTTGTCAATTGCACAATGTTTAATTAATCAGTGCATGTAATTTCTGAGACTGATACGTATGATTGAAACCTTTACAGGATTATATTAAAAACAATTTTCTGATTGACTTTTTTAAAGCTTTTTGCGCACTATGTTGTTACCATCCTGTTTAATGGTTCTGTACAGGGTATATGCCAGGCAAATGAGCATGGAGGAGCCATAGGTTGGTATGGAGTGTATGAAGGGCCTTACGTGGCCGGTGGCCGGTGGGAGGGGGAATGGGGGGGTGGAGCTGATGAAAATAACTCAGCAAATGGATGAGTAAGACCTTTTGAACTTAGCTTTCAGAAGCTTCCCTCATCAAGATTTTAGTTCACCATACTGAGGGGTCATGGGCCACAAATCCTTGAAAAACTGGCGCAACTTCATGAAATTTGCAGTGGGCTAGTTCATGCCTTGACCTGCAATGGAGGTAACCAATGGAGGAATGCAGGGTGCTGTATTGTGACCCTACGCCAGCCACAATCTCATGCCATACTGGTGGAAAAGGGGGCATCGGGAATGAGGTCAGGAATCCAGCCACCCTTTTTAATGGTATGCAAAACCACCCTGACTCTGTGAAAATCTAGCCAGTGTCTTTAAATTGAGATATTAAACAGAGGTTCTGCTTGCTGTTTCAGGCAGATGTAAAGGATTATATAGGGCTATTTTGCAGAGAAGCTGGTATCCTGGCTGATATTTATTCTTCACCAAAACAGAGTAGCTGATATTATAATATTGCAGTTCTTGGAATCTTGCTGTGCACAAATTGGCAACCGCTCTCTGTGTTATGACCATGATTACGCTTCACAAATACTTCAGTGGCTGTAAATTCTTTGGGATATCCTGAGACACACAATAGAAATTAATGTCTCTCTTTCTTGTTTGGAGAGCTTCTCTCCATTGGAAAGAGGGAGTGAGGAAATCTTATTACTGTTGCAAAGCCCCTTGACAGCATGGTTGTCATGGAAATAAATTCCCCTATATAAAAAATTGCCATTCGTAAGTTCAAAATCCTGAAATCACTCTTTGAACTTAATTGACTGAAAATAAAACAATTCGTACTGATTATTCCAGAGAGTGGTGTCATGGCCAGAACAAACATGGCTGGGAGTCAACCTGTGATTTCATCCATCAAACAGCCCATTGAGAACATGAACAGCTTATCTGTTTGGGTATCAAATTTGCGATTGCGTTGTTCGTAAGGAATCCATTATTACTCTGTCAATAAAAACAGTTGCTGCCAGTAATTCGAGCTGGAATTGCTTTAACTAGATGAGGAAAAAGCACTGTAAAATCTCTTAAAAAGATATAAAAGTAGAAGGAACTCATTTGACCCATCAACATGAGGGACAAAGTGAAGTCTCTGCCAATGGCTCAGTCAGAATATGGGCTGTCCCGTCACAGAGCTGAATCGTATTCTAGGCTCAGTATCAGAGTTTGCTGTTCTCAGCGAGGGGGCAATAGTCGAATTAGTACGATTGGCCATTCTCTCATGACATAAAAGACAAATCAACCAAGAATTCTAATATAACAACAATGATTTACATTTATGTTGTGCTTTTGGGACACTTAAATGTGTCAAGGCCGTTTAGAACATAGAACATAGAACAATACAGCACAGAACAGGCCCTTCGGCCTTCGATGTTGTGCCGACCAAAATAAAAAGCAATGCCCCTCCTAACTAAACCATTCCCTTCTCATCCATATACTTATCAACTAACCTCTTAAACGCCACCAAACTTGGCGCATCTACAACAGCTGCAGGCAGGGCATTCCACTCCCTAATCACTCTTTGAGTAAAGAACCTACCTCTGATATCCGTCCTATAACTCATACCCCTTAATTTAAAGCTGTGTCCCCTCGTGCTAGCTTTCTCCATCCTAGGAAAAAGGCTATCACTGTCCACCCTATCTAAACCTCTAATCATCTTATATGCTTCAATAAGATCCCCTCTTAGCCGCCTCCTTTCTAACGAAAACAACCTCAAATCCTTCAACCTCTCTTCATAGGACCTGCCCTCCATACCAGGCAACATCCTGGTAAACCTCCTCTGTACCCTCTCCAATGCCTCCACATCTTTCTTATAATGTGGCGACCAGAACTGCACACAATACTCCAAGTGCGGCCGCACTAGAGTTTTGTACAGCTGCAACATGATGCTGCGGCTCCTAAATTCAATCCCCCTACCAATAAAAGCTAAGACTCCATATGCCTTCTTAACAACTTTATCCACTTGACTGCCTACTTTCAGGGATCTATTGACACATACACCAAGATCCTTCTGTTTACCGGAGTATTATCAAACAAAACATGACACCTTTCAGTAACTATCCCTCCTCCCACCTACAGTAGAAAATTTTTTTTATTCTTTCGTGTAGAATAAGAATTCTACACGAATTCTACATTGTCACTGTTTGAGCCACCATTTGTTGCCCATCCATAATTGCCCTTGAGAAGGTGGTGGGAGCCACTCTTTTGAAATGCTGCAATTCATCTGGCTGTAGGTATTTCCACAGTGCTGTTAGGGAGGAAATTCCAGAATTCCAGTGTGACACAGTGTTAGCACTGCTGCCTCACAGCATCAGGGACCCGGGTTTCATTATAGCCTTGGGTCATTTTCTGCGTGGTGTTTTTGTGTTCTCCCTGTGGCTTTTCTCTGGGTGATCTGGTTTCCTCCTCCCACAGTCCAAAGGTGTGCCAGTTAGGTGGATTGACCATGCTAAATTGTCCTTTAGTGTTGGGGAGGTAGTGGGGGTAATAGGGTATATATTTGGTGTTGCAGAGATGGGGCTTTGGTGGAATTGTTGTCTCTGCAGATTTGATGGGCTGAATGGCCTCTTTCTGCACTGTAGGGATTCTATGATTTTAACCCAGCGACAGTGAAGAAATGACAATATATTTCCAAGTGTGTGGCTTGAAGGGAAACTTGCAAGTGGTGGTGTTCCCATGTGTCCACTGCCCATGTCTTTCCAGATGACAGAGGTCATGGATTTGCTGTCAAAAAAGGCTTGACAAGGCTCGAAACATACCGCTGCCACTGTGTATCTGCAGTGGAGGTAATGAACCTTTGAGTTGATGAAGTGGGTGCCAGGATAAACAGGATCATTTGTCGTGGGTAATGTTGAGCTTCTTATGTGTTAAAAATGCAAGCGCGGCCTCTCTGCTCAGCAAGTTCAGCATCAAACCTGGAAAATGATTCTACATTGGACAGTCCATGTCCGAGCTGAACCATGAACAGAGCCTTCACATAGTTCTTTGAGTTGATGGGGAAAGTTTGTTTCCATGACAATAATACAGCTTGTCTGTAATGTTTTTTGCGGGGTCGAGTGCTCACAGCTCAGGGGTGACTATTTGTGACAGTGCTTTGATGACGTTTAACCTACCCTGAATGACTTAGAAATGGTCAGTATTTAGATTCCCTTAAACTATTTCTTTAGAACTATTTATATCCAGAATCTCACGGTAAGCACACTGTTCTCTGGGCATAGACTGTTCTGTATCTTGCTCTCTTGAAACCTCTTGGCCATCTGACCCTGATATCATGCTTACATCATCATTGTCTAATTAACATAACCATTAATCCTTTGCTCGATAATAGAAAGAATGAAGAAAACAGAATGTGTGTTTTCATTAAAGCATTCTGGCTGTTTCTATCAAGGCATGTGGCATATTTCTAAGTTATGACCTCTGACCTCCAAACCACATTTGCTTGTGCAGGTCCCACTAAATGATTCCTAACCATCTCTCTTCTCAGCTGAGAAGCTGTTATTCAAGAAAATGGTGAACATGAAGCAACTGACTCATGGTCCCAGTCTCGCTCCCTGATGGCAAGGTGGGTCAGAACTCAGTGTGGTGCTACACATGGGCGAGAGCTAGAACTAAGAGGCATGGGCTCAAAATAAAGGAGAGCCAATTTAGGGGTGAGTTCAGAGGAACTTCTTCTTGCGAATCTGTGGAATTCCCTGTCCAGTGAAGTAGTTGAGGCTACCTCATTGAATGTTGCTAAGGCCAGGATAGATAAATTTTTGAACAGTAAAGGAATTAAGAATTATGGTGAGCGGACGGATAAGTGGAGTTGAGTCCACAAAAAGATCAGCGATTGAATGACAGAGCAAGATAGCCTACTCCTGCTCCTAGTTCTTATGTTCTTCTATTTAACTACTGATCAGTGACCTGTTGCTTAATTGTAGCTGGGATACAATACTGCCAAGGAACAGAGCAGAAACAACTGGACTGCATTCCTGTGTTTGAACACTCTCCAGTTCCCCAGTGGGCAATCACAAAAGTAATATTTTAAAAATATTGAACTTCAGCATAGTGGGAGGAAGTCTTGTGATGCAGTGGGCACTGTCCCTGCATCTGAGCCTGAAGCTCTGGGTTCGAGTCTAACTCCAGGACTTGATGACAAATGAAGGTGCGTTCATACATGGCCAAACAGGTTGAATATTTTTCTGCAAATCCCTCCAACATATGCCAATGGCAGGTGATAAGAGCAGGAGAGTTTCCTGATTGAGCGTATGATGGAATGAAATTGGAGGCCCCACTATCCCTCTTCATAACTCCAGGACTTCAGCATGCATGTAAAAGTATATGTTGCCATAACAACTCCAATCCTTTATGGGGGAGGAGCAGGGTGTGGGCAGTGGTGGTGAACAGAATGGGGTTCCATCCCCGTTCCAAATAGAATGGATTCAGGACTTTCTTGTCCTACTCAAAGTGGAGACTGTGGCACTATCGGGTGGGTCTACTCTCAGGCAGCGAACAGAGGAAGAACTTATCAGGTCAGCTATTGAAAGGGTTGGTACTTTTGCTATAGTTATAGAAAGCTCTGGTTAGACAGCACCTAAGGTATTTCAGTCAGCTTTAGCTGTCACATCTCAGGAAGGATATATCCCCTTAGAGAGCGTGCAGCATGGATTTATCAGAAAGGTACAAGAGCTCAAGGTTAAGCTTAGTTTATGATGCACTGAATTGTTTGTACAGATTTGCCAGTGGAAGATTAAGGAATGACCAAATTCAAACACTTATGACTAAATACTTTAATAGGGTAGATAGCAGCTATTTCCTCTGATGGGAGTGAGGAATCCAGAACAAGGTGGCATAACTTTGAAAGAGGAGCTTGGCTATTCAACAATGAGATTAAGAAGCACTTGTTCACACAAACTATAGTGGAAATCTGGAATTCTGTCAACAATCTGATTGAGGCTGGGTTGTGGGGGGGAGGTTGAGAATGGGGGGAATTGGGAGAAGTGGATGTTTGTCTTGGTGGCCAACTGAAAATTTCGATGCTGAGATTGACAATTTTATTAGGTAAGGATATTAAGCGTTATGGTTTCAAGGCGAGTTGATGGAGTTAAGATCAAGATCAATAATTTAATGTTGGAGTGGGTTCAACCGGATGAAACATAGAAACTGGAAGTAGGAGTAGGCCATTCAGCCCTTCGACTCTGCTCTACTATTCATTTTGATCATGGAATTCAATATCCTGATTATGAAATTCTTGATAATGGACTCTAGCAACTTCCCCAGTACCAACGTTAGGCTCATTGGTCTATAGTTCCCTGAATGCTTTCTTCCTATTTTATTATGTCCATATAATGGTCTGATTGTTGCCTGAGAGGTGAGGATTCATGTTTAACATATCCTAGGTATGGTCTGTGGGCAGCACTACACCATGGGAGAATGCATTGGAGAGTGGGGAGCTTTCGTCTGTCTCCACTTAATGGCTAAAAACTACTGATAGATCTCTCAGTCTGTTTTTCTTTGTTGCTATGGAGACGGCCTTAAAACAGCCAGCGAATAATTTACAATCAACGTCAACTCATGACATTTATCTCAATAGGTTTTGCTTTGTCTGCGCAGTGCAAAGTCAGTTTGGACCTAAGTTATGAATCTGTTTTGTCCATGCTTCAACTGAACACTTTTCTATGATGATTTATCATAGTTAGTCTAATCAGAAAAAGATGGCCTTGGTTCTAATTCAAAATAAAAACAAAGTACTCAAAAGCTCAGCAGGTCTGGCAGCATCTGTGGAGAAAGGAAAAGAGGTAACTTGGAATGATTTGATTCAATTTACTACCTTTCAATCTTTAATTCACAGCACATTTCCTGCTGCACACAAACATTTCCCAAATTATCCCAGATGTTCAGGAATATTAAAATCCCAGCCCAGGGCCAGAGGTGTCGAAGCCCTATCTGCTCTCTCAGGTGAATCTGATCCCATTGTGCTATTTCAAAGGAGAGCAAGGCAGTTCTCCCTGGTAGCCAGGCCAATATTTATTCCCCAACCAACATCATAAAATAGATTCCTTGATCATTGTGTGCAAATTGACTTTGACAAAAGGTCATCTGGACTCAAAACGTCAACTCTTTTCTCTCCTTATAAATGCTGCCAGATCTGCTGAGATTTTCCAATATTTTCTCTTTTGGTTTCAGATTCCAGCATCCACAGTTACTTACTTTCATCGAAGGTTTACCAGGTTGATTCCTGGGATGGCATGTCCATTACATGAGAAGTCAGTTTGGATTGCCTTCATTTAGAAGAGTGAAAGAGGATCTCATAGAAACATTTAAAACTCTAATAGGGTAGACTCAGAAAGAATGTTCCCAATGATGGAGGAGTCCAGAAACCGGGGTCATTTTTTGAGAATAAAGGGTAAACGTTTTAGAATTGATGCAAAGAGAAAGTTCTTCACCCAGAGGGTGGTGAATGTGTGGAATTCACTACCATAGAAAGTAGTAGAGGCCAAAACATTTTGTGATTTCAAGAAAGTAAATATAGCTCTTGGAGCTAAAGGAGTCAAGTGATATGAAGAAAGGGGGATCAGGATATTGATTCTGATGATCAGCCATGATCAAAATGAATGGTAGAGCAGGTTCAATGGGCTGAATGTCCCACTCCTGTTTCTATTTTCCCTGTTTCTATGTTCCAATGATTGTTAAGTGCTTTGGGACACTTCATGGTTATTTCCTCTGCGTATCTTTGCATCCATACTGCTTTTTCAATCGGGGAACAGTCAAGAATAGTGGGGGAAGGATTTCCAAGCCGATTGTCAGCCCATTGAACCACATTATGAACACTCTTTCCATGGTTAACAAGTCCTGGCATTGGACTTGAACCCAGAGCATACAGTATCTTAGGCTTTGTATAGGCTTAGAGTACAAGAGCAAGGAGGTTATGCTGAGTTTGTATAGGACACTAGTTAGACCTCAGCTGGAACATTGTGTACAACTCTTGGTGTCACACTATAGGAAGGGTGTGAACATATTGGAGAGAGTGCAGAAGAAGTTTACAAGAATGGTTCCAAGGATAAGAAACTTCAGTTATGAGGATCGAATGGGGAGGTTGGGACTGTTCTCCTTGAAGAGAAAAAGACTAAAGAGGAGATTTGTTAGAGATGGTCAAAATCATAAGGGGGCTGGACTGAGTAGATAGGGAGAAATTGTTCCCACTTGTAAAATGATAAAGAACAAGAGGGCACAGATTTAAAGTGATTTGCAAAAGAAGCAAATGTGATGTGAGAAAAAGCTTTCTCACAGAGTGAGTGGTTCAGGCCTGGAGTGCTCTAACTGGAAGTGTGGTAGAGGCATGTTCAATCGAGGCATTCAAGAGCAGGTTAGAGGTTATTTGAATTGAAACATTGTGCAAGGGTATTGGTAAAAGGCAGGGGGGTGGCAATAAGTTATGATGCTCGTTTAGAGAGCTAGTGCAGACATGATGGGCTAAATTACTTGTTTCTGCACTGTAACACATTCTAAGATTATACTGGAACCAAAAGGGATTCCACCCCCTCATTATCCAGCTGTTATGTGACTGTAGCAGGTGAATCAGGCAGGGTTGATGAATGGTATCCTGGCAGCGGCCAGGATACCTTCATTCTGTGGCAGTCTGTTGTGCCAGCTGCCTTTGAGTCACCACAGTGAAGCCAACGGTTTGCAAGGGCTACCTGTTGAAGATATGGCTGATGATTGATGGCGTGCAACCCACACATACTCGTGCATACAATGACTGCCATACTGCCACACGAAATGTGGTAGAGTAGACCATCGGCATCCTGAAACAATGACTCCACTCGGGAAGAGGCCTGAGTATTGGGCAATGCAGGTGTTGAGAATCTTCAATGCTTGCTGTATGCTGTACAATAAGCAGCTAAGGGATAAAAGCATAAGGAGGAAGTTCTGGCACCCACAAAGACCTCATTTAAGTGTAATATTAGTAACTGCAATCCTGTTCACCTCACCTTCCCACTCTCACTGTCTAACACTGCATCTGCTTAAGCAAAAATAAAGCCATCACAAAATAAAATTCCAAACCAAATTTATGAAACAGATTGTGCCATATTGCAAATAAATGTTAACAAATCACCCTAAGTGCATGTCTTCTATGTGCTTTATCCTGGTCTGGTGCTCCGACAGTGCTACCCCAATCCAAAGATGCGCAGGTTAGATAGATTGGCCATACTAAATTGCCCTTAGTGTCCTAAAATGTGTAGATTAGATGGATTAGCTACAGTGAATGTGTAGGATTACAGGGATAGAACAGGAGAGAGGACCTGGATAAGATACCCTGTCAGAGCATCAGTGTGGACTTGATGGACTGAATGGCCTCTTCTGTACTGTCGGGATCCTATGATTTTAATGGTCACACCCAGTGAATTGGCACCTCCACTATTCTTTCCTTATCTGTGGAACCCACTCACCATCCTGAATTGGACAGGGCTCCCAGACAAGACCTGTTAATTAGCCACTTGCTCAAAAATTCCTCCAGGAATTTATCACGGCCACATCTGGCTTTCTGATGAGCCAGTGCTGCTTGACAGACTAGCACTGACCAAGGGTTGTTGATTTTGTTTCTCTCCCAGCAGATGCTGAGTGTTTCCAGTATTTTCTGCTTTTCTGCTATTTTATATAGGGTCATTCACAACTGTGAGATGTGGCAAAGCATTTTAAAAACAATGCAGAATTTTTCTGTGGTTTTGGTTCCCATTGAAATGGAGGAAATGCAATAGTGACCAAATAATCTGTCTTAAATAGGACTGATTGTGAGACAATTATTTATCCAATAAATCATGAAGAATTCACCTGCTCTTCTTTTAAATAATGCCATGAATTATTTTCCATGCACCTTTGAGAGTAGATAGGGCCTTAGTTTAATATCTCTTCTAAAAAGTGGTATCTCTGGTAGTGCAGCACTCCCTCAATACTGCTATAGCCAGCATAGAATTTATGCTCAAGTCTCTTGAATAAGACTTAAATCCACAATTTCTGACTCTGCAAGAGAGCTACTGCTGACACCTAAGCATAATGATACAGCAATTCATCAGTTTGGGAAGGTGCTAGTTATACGTGCAATAATTATGCATTTTAGACATGGAAAGCTGTGTTAAAGAAGTTGACAATTAACAATTGGCATTTACAGTGAAAGTAACAAGTATTTTCAATGGAATAATGATACCTGGCAACAGAATAAAAATGAAAAAAAATTTTAAGCATTCAAACCGGTGATGAGTGCCAGCAGTTACCATGGAAATGAAATATTTTGTGGTTGAAAGCGCATCACAAGCAGCCCAGAGCTCCTCCTGCTCACGATTGGCCAGCGGTGTATTGATGATTTTGCCTGTGCAAAAGTCTAAAATGAAACCATAAACACTACAGGCAGAAACCGCCAAGTGGCTGTACAGACCAGACATTACCATATGTGCAATCATTGACCAAACAGAACTGTACGTGTTTCACCACGTGAATGGCAATGGAATTTGCAATGCCCACCATCATACGTGGTCCAACATGGAAATGCGAATGCTTTTGATGTTACTTTTGTCGCTGGTGGGCAAAATGTTATCTTTGGAAAAATATCAAACACAACAGTTTACATTTTCTATTGAACCTGATGATAATCCAATGAGGTCACAATGTCTTACCCCCACCCATATTGTTTGATGGGCTTAGAGGTGCCAATGGTGTTTAATCACAACCGATATACAATATTCACACTTGCCTATAGCATCAAATCCTGGTTTAATGTCCTGCAATTCTACATTAGCAAAACTAATGTTGTCCAAGCCATCACCATTAGTCTATCTCATAGGCTGCTTATTCAGATTGAACTCGCTGATTGCCAACCTCTTCATTCTGATCATCACTGAGTTTTCTAACCCTCGTCTAGTCAATTGTCAGGACCATCTCCTCCTTCTCTCTGGAAGGTTTTCTCGTTGGTGCATTACCTCACTTTCCCTGCATCTAACATTTTCATTCACACCTTCAACATCAGAATGATCAAACTTCGGAAGCTCTTCTTGTCAGCCAATTCTACCCGTCACAAACTCCAGCTAATCCAGGACAAGGTGGCTGAGTATTCTCCAACACGCAGTCCTGCTCATTTGACTAAGCTCAGATCCCCTTGTGAGCCACATCCCACACAGATATCTACTGAATGCATGACATGGTCCATTGGCTAAGATTTGCCCCCAGTGGGGTAGCACAGAGTTTCTGGAGAGATATTACGCTTTCTTTACACACAAAATGTCCTGTGTTTGAAATCAGGCAGAAACATTATCAAATCTGACTCAACCAAAAGTTAGGGGGAGTTCTACAGTTCACATTTGCTGTTGAACTTTCCCCCAGTGGGTTCACTTGAAGATCTTTAAGTTCACTTAAAGTTCACTTAAGGCCCTCCATGGCCTATTCTCCTAAAAAGTTGTATGCTTCTTCAGCCACTTCTCTCAAAATCAGCTTGCCATTTCCGTAACCTTTTCTGCACCATCAAAAGCTATACAGCAGCTACATCTTCTAGTATTCTCTGCCAAAATTACTTCGTCTTCCTCATTGTCCCTGTCTGTATTAAAAAAATCCTGGTTAAAAGCATGGCTGTTATCTAGCCCTTTGCTCCCCTTCCATTGTAGCTTAATGCCGAGTACTCAGCTTGAATGAATGATTGAATGAATCCAAAGGTATTAAATTCAAGTCCCACACCAGAGACTTGAGCAGACCAATCTAGATGGATATAATGGGCTGAATCTAAAGGAATCCACTAGACAGCAGTGATATCGAGAGAGAGGAGAGTGGGAGAATCAGAGCAGAGTCACTTTCATTGGGAAAAACTGTTCCCAGTTAAATTGGTGGGGTGTGAGAGAGACGGGGAAGAGGGGATAGAGTAAGATGTCCAAGACTTTTTATTGATTCACTTCAGAGCAATTCTCCTTGAGCTGAATGGTAGCGCATTTCTTCCACACCTCATAAAGGGTTCTCAGCAAACTTTGTTGGGTCGTGTGTGTGTGTGTGTTTGTGTGTATTGGTAGGAAGGGATTGTGATGGGTCCATTGTTTACAGGCACTTGATGGCCAGCTGAGGTCCTCAGCATCCAGGAGGGGGACGAGCTGAAAGGAACCCTCTCCTCTTCACACCAAACTCTCCTTCCACCCCCATCATCCTCACTCCCCTCCCCTTCCCCACAACTACCACTTCGGGTACCAACTGTTAACAAATATAGAGCTTTTGTCAACATGACTATACCTCCAACTTCCAATTGGAAAACAAAAAGACCTAAATTCTCATTGTCAACTTTTTTTTCCATTTTCAGTATTTTTAGAACATAGAACATTACAGCGCAGAACAGGCCTTTCGGCCTTCGATGTTGCGCCGACCAATTAAGAAAAAGCAATGACCTTCTAACCTAAACCATTCCCTTTTCATCCATAAACTTATCTACTAACCTCTTAAGCGCCACCAAACTTGGCGCATCTACAACTGCAGCAGACAGGGCATTCCATACCCTTACCACCCTCTGGGTAAAGAACCTACCTCTGATATCTGTCCTATAACTACCACCCCTTAATTTAAAACTATGTCCCCTCGTGCTAGCTTTCTCCATCCTAGGAATAAGGCTATCACTGTCCACCCTATCTAAACCTCTAATCATCTTATATGTTTCAATAAGGTTTCCTCTTAGCCGCCTTCTTTCTAAAGAAAACAACCTCAAATCCCTCAGCCTCTCTTTATACCTGGTAAAGAGAAATGTTCAAATTGAGAGAAAGAAACAATCTTTTTTTTAATATCCTGATGAGTTTTCTCCAGGGTGGCACACAGCAGTGTGCTGGAGATTAATCCTCAATTCCTGGAGTCTCCGGGGCAATCCTGTCTGTCCTGGCCAGTCTTTAATATTTACCCAATATCATATTCTCATCAACACAGTGCGGTTAATGGGAGCTTGCTGTGCATAAATTGATTGCTGACGTCACAGCAGTAGCTGCTGTCCAAAAGTACTTTTTTGGCTGCATGTAAAGTCCTTTGGAATACCCTGATTTTGTGAGTAGCGTTATAGAACATAGAACATAGAACATAGAACAATACAGCACAGAACAGGCCCTTCGGCCTTCGATGTTGTGCCGACCAAAATAAAAAGCAATGCCCCTCCAAACTAAACCATTCCCTTCTCTTCCATATACTTATCAATTAACCTCTTAAACGCCACCAAACTTGGCGCATCTACAACAGCTGCAGGCAGGGCATTCCACTCCCTAATCACTCTTTGAGTAAAGAACCTACCTCTGATATCCGTCCTATAACTCATACCCCTTAATTTAAAGCTGTGTCCCCTCGTGCTAGTTTTCTCCATCCTAGGAAAAAGGCTATCACTGTCCACTGTTATATAAATGCAGCTTCCGTCTTTTATTTCCTGCCTGATGCCCATTGATAAAATACTAATAGATCTTATTTCATGCACTAATTCGTACTTAAAATCTCTTCACAAGTCATCAAACCCATCAGCTATTTCTTTATGGATGGGGACCACTGTCTATTGTCCTCCCACTTTAGGATTGCCACTCCTCCAGGATTGGCCTGGAGTCTCCAGCAATTGAAAATCAATTCCTTGAATGCTGCAGAGAATAAAGTAGGAGAATAATTGTAGATGCAGTAGATACAATTGTGACTTTTACCCCCATCCCTTGAACATTTTCATTGATAAGTTATCGAAATGTTACAGGTGAGGAAACAAAAGCAGTTTAGTTTAATCCTTCCAGACGAGAAAGAGTCAATTCTCTTTGTGTGGGAAGGCAGTGTGTTGAGGAATGGATCAATGGCGAGTTTGAGATTAGAGGCCATTCAATAAAACCTCCAGAAATACATCTAAACAGAGTTGGCAACTTGAGTTCCATGGAGAGACCTCTTGAGCTTGACCATGTCAGTTTCAATGAATCATAGGATCCCTACCATAGAATCTCTACAGTGCAGAAGGAGGCCACTCGGCCCATCTGCACTGACCACAATTCCATCCAGGCCCCACCAGTAAGGGTCCAACCTGGAGCATTAACCTAGACTTTTTTCTTTCCGGTGTTAATGGGTCAATTGTGAATGCTTGTGTTGCTTTTCAGATCTACTGGACTCAAGGGGTTTTATGTTTCTTACTTTCTTTCCCTTTTATCTCTGTGTGATATACCAGAATCTGGAATAGAGACGATGTAATGTGAACCTATATTGTGATGCTGCTGTGAAACTGTTGCGAGTAGCAGAGCAGAAGAAATGAATGATGCCCCAGAAATTATCTTGCCTCTTGTCATAAATGACCCGGAATGGATAACCATTGTTTCCTCTTTGTTTTTCAGCATGTTAGAGTATTCACTGGACCTACAGAATGTCAGTCTATCAGCTGTCCGTACTGTGAGGGTACTGAGACCACTTCGAGCCATTAACAGAGTTCCTAGTAAGTATGAAATAGAAACAGAAAATGCTGGAAAAATTCGATGGAGAGAGAAGATAGCGCAGATTTTCATCCCCAGGTTGGATTCATTGAGTCGAGAGATTTTCTGGCACCGTGACCCCAATCTTTAATGATAGCCACCTGCAAGTAGAATTTTTGATCAGGTGGGATGGGGAGTTGCGCGGTGGGGGCGTTGAAACAGGAGTCAAGGTGGGTGACCCTGAAGCAAATCCACAGGTTGCTGGGCATGAATGGGCTGGGCTAGCTCCATGTCCTATCTCTGTGTCCAGCACTATGTATAAATGAGCAATAATAAAACAAAAAACATCTATCACCTCACACTTTCCCTTTGCCAACCTATGCCAAACCCTTATTCCCCTATACTAACTTAAAGACATTCTATTCATATCATTTGCCCCAGTATCCTCTGTGCCAACTTAGCACCAACTTATGCTAATGCACACATCCACCACCATTCTTTGGCCTAATCCTTCCATATCAAATATCCTTGAACTGTTCCTTGACAGGTTTGATATTTCTTCACTAACTGTGACAAATTTGATAATTGGACAGTTCCTCAATATTTCCATGACAACTGAACAATTCTTGGACTGGTCACCTTCTTAACATTTCCTTGTCAGCTGGACAGAACATCTTTTTAACATTTTTTTGGACAATTCCTGGACACTTGGGTGCCTTCTTAACATTTCTGTGATGGCTAGACCCCACTTCTGAAGCTTGATAGTTCCAATGAGTTTCTGTGTAAAAAGCATATAATCATGTTCATTTTTAATAATCCCAAAGTTGTCCCACTATCCAAAAGGATAGCTTGCCTCTCTAAAGATATAGCCAATTAAAGGACACCTCAGTCAGATAAAGTGAAAAGCAGAGGGCTAACATGTTATGTTACTCTCTGATTGGCCCCTTCCCCAATGCCACCACTAAAGTTGGATTTTATCTCTTAAATATCAGATGCTATCTCGAATCTTCTGCACAGGGCATCTTTCAACCTTGCCCCAGTTACACGAGAAAAGTATTCACCATTATTCCCCTCATTTTGCAACAATGCTGGTCACGCCTTCAGCTATCACCTCCCCCCTCCCCAAAGCTTTGGAATTCAGTCCCTGAAACCTCTCTGTCTCTTTCTCCATCTCCTCATTTAAGACACTCCTTAAAACCAAATTCTTTAGCCAAGCATTTGGTCAACTATCCTAATATTTCACACAGCTCTGTGTCCAAAATCTCTTTGCTAACACTGCTATGAAGTGACATTACCTACATTAAAGTCACTATATAATTGCAACTTTTTTTTTGCTCTTTCATCTTTGCCTCGTTTCTGTCTGCCATAGAGTGAGGATCATATAAGGCCCAACACATTAAGCCGACCCCATCCTCATCATTCTCTCCAATTATTTTCATGTAAACAACAGCTAGTCAACTTTATTACCAATCAGGCATCTCAGGAAGATGAATGGCTGAGCATTAGCTATAATTCAGACTGTCAGATTAAAAGCTAGTCATTTGGGCGATGTCATTAATAACAATTATTGTATTGGTGGAAGTGCAGTTCCCCCAGCTTTTCCAGGGCCAGAAATTACCATCTTATCAAGTTTAATGACAATCTGATAGATGATGAAAACCAAGCCTATGCTGTTTAATTGTTGCTATAATTAGGTAAATTAATTTTTGAATCAGCTCGCCATAGCTCAAATCTGTGAAATATAATTTTGGTTGAATCGGGACATAAGGGGATGTGATAGGACAACTAATAATTGCATCCATCATTTTCATCAGTATTAACAGTTGTCAGAAGTGATTTTATCAGCAGCCATTAATTCTCCCCTTTCTATGAAGTATTTTTGGATTGGATTAAATGAGTAATTCCGAACACGGGAGACAGACACAAATGCCAATTGGATCCGCATATTTTCAGTCACAATTATTGAAGCATTTTCTTCTTTGTTGTTGGAACATTCTGAAGTCTTTTGGTGCAGAATTTCAGTTTAGGGCGAATTGAAATGTGGAATCATTGTGGATTTGGTAAAATGGCCAAATGCTTTAGGCCTTACTCCATACAGGAGAAAAACAAAATAAAGAGAAGGGTTAACAACAGAGCTTGCACTTATATAGCACCTTTGATATTGTAAAATATCCCACAGCATTTTTTCTTATTCCTTCACAGGATGTGCTGCCTAGGCCAACACTTATTGCCCAGGCCTAAGGTTGTGCTAAGCCGCCACCTTGACCCGCTGCAGTCCATGTGCAACACAGCCAACAATGCTGTTTGAATGGGTGTGCTCTGCTTCTTGGCCTTTCCCATGTCTGTTTTTATAATGGAGGTAGAACCAGAGCAGGAGGAGAGGAAATGAGAATAAGGAAATGAATAAAGCCACATCCACTGAGGACAATCCTAGCTGCAAGATTTCTTTCATGAGACTCCACAAGCCATTCTGTTCCCTCCATGAGCTGTTGGAAGAGGTCTCCTTAAGAGTAATGGTTCATTAAGAAAGCATTGACAGAATTGCATATCCAATTGCAAATTGACCTCCAAAAATTCTCTCCAAAAACACCATTTCAGAACATTGCACCAAATGTCACAAAATGGCCTTACTTTTTTAAGTGTTTCTTATTGCTATTGTGCCTTGTCCTGTTCTGCTTCTAAACTTATCTTGGTCATGTACTGAGGGAATACTTAGAGCAGAGGATGCTGTTTGATTGCAATGATAATAAGAGCCTTTGGTCTCGGTGTTTCTGAATCCCATGAGAAAACTGGTAAGCTGCAACTCCATGGGTAAATTCATCCTGTATCTTGGCACCCACATGAGCAGATATCAGAGGGGCACATGCTGCAAGCCTCTGCCAGTTTATATTAATCAACGTCACAGATTATGGGCAAGCTCAGTGTAACTGCGTAACACTGCGTTCAGCGCATGTTCCAATGGGATAATGGCACCATCACAATTTTGGGCCTTCTGTGTTTGTCTTTTGTCCTCCCCTCCGCTAAGAATGCTGACTCTTGATGGGATGCTGATACAGAATGCCTGGTGGTTCTTGAATACTCCAACAGCGGAACCACTAGAGCTAATTCCCACCCTGCCTTCATAAAACGTTCACTCAATATCCTTTATCCGGATAGTATTCAGTGGCTGATGGATCTCTGGTGCTGATGCTAATCATCAAACACTTGACTGTTATCAACCAACTCAGCGCCAATTTTGATTTTTTTTTATTTATTCATCCAGGGAATGGGAGCATTACTGCTGAGGCCAACATTTATCACCCATCCCTAATTGCCCTTAAAAAAAATGATTCTGAGCTACTTTCTCGAACCAGTGCATTTCATGTACTATAAGCACACCCACAGTGCTGTTAGGAAGGGAGTTGCAAATTTTGACCCAACAACATTGATGGAAGGCAATCTAGTATCATGTCAGGATGTTGAGTGACTTGGATAGGAACTTGTTAGGTGGTGATCCCATGCATTTGCTGCCCTTGCCCTTCTAAATAGTGGAGCTCATGAGTTTGGAGGATACTGTTGAAGGATTGAGCTCTGCTTTTTGCAACACAGCCCATCAACTCAGTTGGACAGCTCTTCTTGAAGCTGGCAATTATGAGATCTTATGATTGAGTCAATGGGAGAAACTATTTGCACTGGCAGAAGGTTTTGTAATTTTGGGGGAATGATGGTAATGTAACTGGGCTAATAATTCAGAGGCCCAGCTTAATGTTCAGGGGACATGGCTTCAAATCCTACCATAGCCACTGGTGTTTAAATCCAGCCAGTTGCAGAAAATACCTAAGAGGCTCAAGGTGAGATGTCAGTTGTGCAAGATAAGTTCTGAGATTCACAATTCATTGTGCATTTCTTCATCCTTAAATGCGCTGGCTAATTCTCACATTAATGATGGCATTAAACACAATAGTTTTTCCAAAAAGATTTGACCCAAGGTAGAATTTAAGACTCCTTATTGTTGAGGGAAAGCTGCTTTATTGTGGTTGATTTATTTAGGGGGCAGGGGGAACTCTATTTAAGCAAAGCACTGATGTCAATGTTTCAGCATTGTGCCATAAAGTTACACACTCCTGAATTTTATTATTCACACATTGTCTCCAAATGGGCCCTTTGGGTATTGAGTGCTTTTCACAACCTTTGGAGTGTGGAGATGTCTTATCAGCAATGATTTCATGCAAATATTTCTGATGTTAAATATTTATAGATCATTCATTCTGTGACACTTTTCAATCTATATTTATTTTTTGACCTGTTATTGTATAGACCACCAACGTCAAAAGCGCTTTGATGCTGCATGGACATTGAATAAAGATTTATGCTCAGCCACTTCTGGCAAAAGCCAGAATCGTGATAATGAATAACGTTTTCCTTGGAAGCTAATGAGATAAATGTTGAAAATCAATCAGAGCATAGCTTTGGAGCAGCATTCCATTCTATTAACCCTCCAGTATTCTGGCTTACCTTCTGAAAGGTGCTGGATCTTTACGGGTGGGCTTCGATCTTTAGGTACCTCCACCTAGCTAATTTTCTTGATGTTTCAACATGAAAACTACTGATTGTCACAAAACAGCAAGGCTCCAATTTTAAGAAGGGGAAGAAGAAGCATAATAGAATTGTACAAGACAGAAGGAGGCCATTTAACCTATTATGTCTGTGCTTGCTTTATCAAAGCACTATCCAATTAGCTTCAGTCACTTATAAAGTCATAGAAGTTTACAGCATGGAAACAGGCCCTTTAACCCAACTTGTCCATGCCACTCTTTTTTAAAACTACTAAGCTAGTCTCAGTTGCTCACGTTTGACCCAAAATGCTCTATACCCATCTTACTCATGTAACTGTCTAAATGCATTTTAAAAGATAATATTGTACCCACCTCTACTACTATCTTTGGCAGCTTGTTTCAGATACTCACCAGTCTTTGTGTGAAACAATTGCCCCTCTCAGACCCTTTTGCATCTCTCCCTCTCACCTTTTGCCCTCTAGTTTTAGACTCCCCTACCTTTGGGAAAAGATGTTGATTATCTAACTGATCTATACCTCTCATTATTTTATAGACCTCTATAAGATCACCCCTAAATCTTCTACACTCCAGGGAAAAATATCCCAGTGTATCCAATTTTTTATTATAGTAAATCTTTTGTGTACTGTGTACTCTTTCTAGCTTAATAATGTATTTTCTATAATAGAGTGACCAGAACTGTATACAGTATTCCAAGTGTGGCCTTACCAATGTCATGTACAACTTCAACAAGATGTCCCAACTTCTGTATTTAATGTTCTGACCAATGAAATCAAGAATGCCAAATGCCTTCTTTATCACTCTATCCACCTGTGACTCCACTTTCAAGGAACTATGAACCTGTACCCCTAGATCTCTTTGTTCTATAACTCTCCCCAACACACGACTCTACTCTATTTGCACAATCTTCACCCCCCCCCCCCCCCCCCACTGTCTCTTTAGTCAATTAGCTAAATCTTGGGTCACTGTCTGTGTCAAAAATGCAGACTTCACTCAGAAACCACAGCATCTAGGTTTCTTCCAAGTGCTCTGGTTTCCTCCTACACTCCAAAAATATGCTGATTAGCTGGATTGGCCATACTAAAAGCATGAGGTTACGGGAAGAGGGCGGAATGGGATAGGGCTGGGTAAAATGCTGTTGGTGCAGACCTGATGGCCGAATGACCACTTTCTGCACTGTAGGTATTCTTTGTACCCCTTCCCATTTTGAGAAGTCCCTTAACAGACTCACCAACTCCTTAACAAAGAGAGGAAAGTGAGGGAGCAAAACAATCCACTGTTTTAATTGTGACGCTTTTGGTGCATTTCTGATCAAAGTAAAGTTTAAAGTATTTTTAAACCTGGTGTAAAAACCACACAACCGGGGTGCACACTTTGATTAAGACCTAGATATGGTTAAAAAGCAGCAAGCTATATCTGTCACAAGGGATTTCTTGGTGGCTTTAACTGTGTTCTAGTTCGGTCCTCTGCACAGTTCTCTTTTTGTGACTTAAAGCCTTTTCAATTAGTTAAGGCATTTCTATAATCCTTCCATCTTCAAGATCTTTGGCATCTCCAAATCTACAGGTATGGTAAATGGAAATGAGTTTTGATATCTGAAAAAGAGATAATGTGATCGACTGCCACAAGAGATGGAAATACTGTTTAAAACATATCAATAACTTGATCATTGAAAATGTATTGATTGTTATGCAAGTATTAAACAATATTTTTTGATATATATGATCAAAAGATAACAAAACATTGCTTAATTGACAGGTGACATAAATGTATTCGGGTAGGGATGATAGATAGTAATGAATAACTGTCACGTGATTTGCAGAGGATATCTTATCTGATTAGCCAACACAGCACCAGAGCAGTGTATTAATCCATTTGGAAACATATTAATATTAATAGATGATTGATTAACCTGACAAATGATTAATACGTTGCAATGCTGGACAATTTGTCTTGCAGAGCATTAGCAAGCTGACAAATGTTTGACAGCTGCTATCAGGTTAATGCACTCACTGGTCCCCGGAGAAAGAAAGGTAAGAAGTGGTTTATTTCTTTGTCTGCTCTTATCCCACAGGTATGCGGATACTGGTGACATTACTGCTGGACACTTTGCCTATGTTAGGCAACGTACTTCTCCTCTGTTTCTTCGTCTTCTTTATTTTTGGCATTGTTGGAGTCCAGCTGTGGGCAGGGCTGCTGCGAAACAGGTGCTTTCTCGAAGAAAACTTTACAATGTGAGTATGCCTCTTCTCAATCTGCAGTTGGATTGATTAAGTACACAATTTAAAAAAAGAATGACGGTTATCCAAGCCTGTAAACATTAATGTGTGTGCTACGTGTATTAATCAGATCCATGCCGATTGGTGAAATTAAAACTGAGACACAGCAGCTTTCTTTGCTGGAGAAAGTTTATTGAATTGGTTCACAATCCATCTGACCCCTCCCATTTATACTATATTGAGGAAAACCAATCAAAACAAATTAAGGGATAAATGGAAAGGTATGAACTCCCCATTTCTAGGTGCATAAATGCCATTTAACAATCTAATTGCCATTAAACCTTAACAACGTAATTACCCACAAGGATAAAACAGTAAAAAGAGGAAATAAGAATATTGTTCTGAACTGGCCTTCTATATTTTAAATTGGAACACCTATAAAATGGAGAGATAAGAATACTGGTCTGAAGTGTTTTTTCCTTTTGGATAGTCAGACACTGACAGCATACACCATCCTAAATCTGATGCCAGCACCTTGCAGTGTTTTGCATAGAGCAGAATGCCAGCTCATACAGGCAACACAGTGGCACAGCGGTTAGCACAGCTGCCCAGCAGCACAGGGACATGGGTTCAATGCTGGCCAAACTCCTCTGTGTGGAGTTTGCACTTTCTCCCCATGTCTGCGTGGGTTTCCTCCAGGTACTCTGATTTCCTCCCCCAGTCCAAAGATGCGCGGGTTAGGTGGATTGGCCACACTAAATTGACCCTAGTATCAAGGGCATTAGCAGGGTAAATATGTTGGGTTATGGGAGTAAGACCTAGGTGGGATTGTGGTCAGGGCAGACACAATGGGCTGAATGGCCTCTTTCTGCACTGTAACAATTCTATGGTACATGTAACTATCCACCATCACCAATGCTTATTCCCTTAGTCTTTAAGATTGCTTGTGACTCCAATATCTTTGTCCAGTTCACAAGGTGGGAATTCACGAGTGCCAATTTCTCACAGACTAGGTGATGGCCTGATACTATGTCTTAGAACATAGAACATAGAACATTACAGCACAGAACAGGCCCTTCGGCCTTCGATGTTGCGCCGACCAATTATGAAAAAAGCAATGACCCTCCAAACTAAACCATTCCCTTCTCGTCCATAAACTTATCTACTAACCTCTTAAACGCCACCAAACTTGGCGCATCTACAACTGCCGCAGGCAGGGCATTCCACTCCCGAACCACCCTTTGGGTAAAGAACCTACCTCTGATATCCGTCCTATAACTATCACTCCTTAATTTAAAGCTGTGTCCCCTCGTGCTAGCTTTCTCCATCCTAGGAAAAAGGCTATCACTGTCCACCCTATCTAAACCTCTAATCATCTTATATGCTTCAATAAGATCCCCTCTTAGCCGCCTCCTTTCTAACGAAAACAAGCTCAAATCCTTCAACCTCTCTTCATAGGACCTGCCCTCCATACCAGGCAACATCCTGGTAAACCTCCTCTGTACCGTCTCCAAAGCCTCCACATCTTTCTTATAATGCGGGGACCAGAACTGCACACAATACTCCAAGTGCGGCCGCACTAGAGTTTTGTACAGTTGCAACATGACGTTGCGGCTCCGAAATTCAATCCCCCTACCAATAAAAAGCTAAGACTCCATATGCCTTCTTAACAACCTTATCGACTTGTTTGCCAACTTTCAGGGATCTATGCACATATACACCAAGATCCCTCTGTTCTTCAACACTATTAAGAGTCCTACCATTAGCCGTATACTCTACACATTTGTTATTCCTGCCAAAGTGAATTACCTCACACTTTTCGGCATTAAACTCCATTTGCCACCTCTCGGCCCAGCTCTGCAACTTGTCCAAGTCTCTCTGCAAACTATAACACCCTCTTCACTATCTACCACTCTACTGACTTTGGTGTCATCTGCAAATTTACTAATCCATCCTTCAATACCCTCATCCAGATCATTTATAAAAATTACAAACAGCAGGGGCCCCAAAACAGACCCCTGAGGTACACCACTTGTCACCGAACTCCAAGATGAATATCTCCCATCAACCACCACCTCTGTCTTCTATCTGCTAGCCAATTCCTAACCCAATTAGCTAAATCACCCTCTATCCCATACATCTGCATTTTCTGCAGAACCCTTCCATGGGCCACCTTATCAAACGCCTTACTAAAGTCCATATATACCACATCAACTGCCTTACCCCATCCACCTCTTTGGTCACTTTTTCAAAAAACTCAATGAGGTTAGTAAGGCACGACCTACCCTTCACAAAACCATGCTGACTAGCCCCAATCAATTCATTTCTCTCTAAATAACTATAAATCCTATCCCTAATAATTCTCTCCAATACCTTGCCCACAACAGAAGTAAGACTCACTGGCCTATAATTCCCTGGAACGTCTCTCTTCCCCTTCTTAAACAATGGGACCACATTCGCTATCCTCCAGTCCTCCGGAACCACACCCGTAACCAACGACGACCTGAAGATCAGAGCCAGAGGCTATGCAATCTCCTCTCTTGCCTCCCAGAGAATCCTAGGGTAAATCCCGTCCGGCCCAGGGGACTTATCTAACTTCAAACCCTCAAGAATATCTAGCACATCCTCCCTATCTACTTCAATACTTTCCAGTTTGCAACCTGTACCTCAGTGTTCTCCACAACTACATTTGCATCTCCCTGCGTGAATACCGAAGAGAAATATTTATTCAGTGCCTCTCCAATCTCTTCAGGCTCCACGCACAACTTCCCACTGCTGTCTCTGACTGGCCCTAATCTTGTCCTAACCAATCTTCTATTCTTAACATAACTAAAGAAAGCTTTAGGATTCTCCTTAATCCTATCAGCCAAAGTCTTCTCATGTCCCCTCTTAGCTCTCCTCAACTCACTCCTTAGCTCCTCCTGGCTAATCTATAGCTATCCATTGCACTAACTGAGCCTTCAAGCCTCATCCTGACATAAGCCTCTTTTTTCCTTTTAACCAGCGAATTAACTTTTTTCGTACACCATGGCTCCCTTACTTGACCATTTCCTCCTTGCCTGACAGGGACATACTTATCAAGGACTGGCAGCAGCTGCTACTTGAATAAGCTCCACATTTCAGATGTTCCCAGTCCCTGTAGTTTACTCCTCCAACCTATGCACCCTAATTCTCTCCTTATGGCCTCATAATTACCATTCCCCAGCTATAACTACTGCCCCCAGCTTTATGCCTATCCCTATCCATTACTAAGGTGAACGTAACCGAATTGTGGTCACTATCACCAAAATGTTCACCAACTTCCAAGCCTAACACCTGGTCTGGCTCATTGCCCCGCACCAAATCCAATGTAGCCTCACCTCTAGTTGGCCTATCTACATACTGAGTCAAAAAACCTTCCTGCACACTTTGTACGAAAACTGACCCCTCTAACGAGCTAGAGCTATAGCTATTCCAATCAATATTATTAAAGTTAAAGTCCCCCATAACAATTACCCTATTACTTTCACTCCTGACCAGAATTGACTTTGCAATCCTTTCCTCTACCTCTCTAGAGCTTTTAGGAGGTCTATAAAAGACTCCCAACAGGGTGACCTCTCCTTTCCTGTTTCTAATCTCAGCCCATACTACCTCAACAGACAAGTCCTCATCAAACTTCTTCTCTGTCACTGTGATATAGTCTTTGACTAATAATGCCACTCCTCCCCCACTTCTACCTCCTTCTCTACTCCGACTAAAGCATTTGAACCCCGGAACCTGCAACATCCATTCTTGTCCCTGCTCTACCCAAGTTTCTGAAATGGCCACAACATCGAAGTTCCAGGTACTGGTCCAAGCTGCAAGTTCCTCCACCTTATTGCGAATACTCCTTCATTAAAGTATACGCATTTTCAAACCATGCCCTACTCCACCCGTATGCTGCTGTGTTTTACAGCTTTCCTCTATGACCCCCCTACTCCCATCCCTCTTAGCACCCCAACTACTCAGGATCCCACCCCCCCTCTGAATCAGTTTAAAGCCCCCTGCATAGCCTTTGCAAATTTTCCCCCCAAGCATTCTCTTAGCAGCATTAATTGAGGGGTGCATATTGGGGTCAATGCCTCCTGCTCCTCTTTAGAAATTGCAGGAACTTTTGCATCCATCCTTGCGGCAGATGGTGCTTCGATGTAATATCTCACCCAGAAGTGGGCATTTCCATCAGGGCAGTTTTTCCCTCAGTATTGCAGTGGAGCACCAGGACCATGATGTCCTGGCTCACTGAGGAGGGTGAGGGGAAGGATGGTTAGGAGATGTGGGAATGCTACCCACTAAGCACAGTTAACATCTTAATACTTTAGAAGAGGGAAAAAATTGAGGCAAAGGAGATAAGTGGGAGGAAATATGTTGTGAGGCCAGTGAAAAGTGCCAGCGGTGAAAACTTTGCCTCCTTCCTGCCTGTTGAAGATTGCCTTCAGGGATTATAGAGATTTATATTCCTGTAGACAGCTCAACTGTCCCCAGCTTCTTTTAAAATATTTAAAAGTCCATTCATTAGCAATTCAACTTAATTAAGAAGCAATTAAAATCACAATTGTTTGAATATTTTTATTAACTCAGTAGTGGAAGGAAGGCTGTAAAAGAAGCAGAGATTTTGCAATGTTTAGCTGAATGAGTCTGTTTGCTGGATTGTCACCTCTGAGATCAAAATTTCAGTCCAGAAATAATGATCAGGAGGAAATCTGTTTGCAGCTTTTCTGTGGAGTTTCCTGTCTCGCCTTGTTAATTCCAAAGACCCAACTGAATCTCTATTCTCACTGCCAACAACATTGTTAATATTTAAAGCAAGATAAACTTGCATTAGATTGCACCTTTCACATCCTATAAAAGCAGTTGATAGCCCACTTTTAGAGTCTGGTCACCATTGGAAATGCAGCTGTCAATTTGCACACAGCAAGCTCCCAGACACAGCAACATGACAATAAGCAGTTAATTGTTTTTGTAATATTGAGGGACAAATATCAACTATGCCAGGGTGAACACCCCTATTCTTCTTTGAAATTGTGCCGTGGACTCTTTTACATCCATCTGAGAGGTTTAAAATCTCATTTGAAATAGGGCATCTTGTACTGTGCAGCATTCCCTCTATACTGCACTGGAAGACCAGCACCAAATTTTGTATTCAATTAGTGTGGACTACTGACCATGACCTTCTACTGCAGGGACAAGATAGTTACTATGTAGCCAAGGATGTCAAGCTAAGCAATCTGTAAATTAGACTGCCAATTTTATTTCATTTCATTTTACACTGCTGGCATGAATCAACTTTAGCCCTGTATTTTATTGCTTGTTATCATCCCTTCCCTCCTAAGAATATTAGCCTTTACTATGTTATGATTCACCCATTCTGACAATCTGCTATGGAAGTCTTGACTGTGAATATTTCTGTGATGAACCATATTTAATTCTGTTCTCATCCACCAGTCTACCCAGACACATTCTCTAGCTAAAAAGGTGAAAGTAGCAAAGCGTGCAGAGAGAGTGGTTAATAAAGCACACATCGAGGGGATCTTCTGTTCTTCTGGTGGCATGCTTCTCGGGGCAGGAGATGGTGTGCCATTTGCCAGTCGTGGGATTTTTTGAGAAACTTCTAGGGCGGGCCGTGCCATCAGCAGGACCAGAAGATCCCACCGACATGAACAGCCAGAAAATTCCTAGGCTTTACTAATAGAGGCATTGAGTAGAAGCAGAAAGTAGTTCTGTTGAATTTGTATAAGACACTGGTTTGGCCTCAGCCAGAGTTCTGGGCATTGCATTTTAGACAATGAAGACCTTGGAAAGAGTGCTTCTAGGGATGGGGAACTTCCTTCCAGATATGAAGATAGATTGGAGAAGTTAAAGCTATTCTCTTTAGAGAAGAGAAACCTGTGAGGAGATTTGATAGAAACATTCAAAATCACAATGGTCTGGAGAGAGTAGATAGAGAGAAACTGTTCCCACTTTTGAAAGAGTCAAAAAGGAAAGGGCACAAATTTGAAATAACTGGCAAAAGAAGCAAAAGCGACATAAGGAAAATCTTTTCCACACACCAAGTGGTTGGGGTCTGGAATGCACTGCCTTTGAATGTGGTGGAGACAGGCTCAATTGAGGTATTCAAAGAGTTACTAGGCTGTTATCTGAAAAGGAAAAACATGCAGGGTTATGGGGAGAAGGCCTGGGAATGGCACTCGCTGAATGACTCATTCAGAAAGCAAAATGGGCTGAATGGACTCCTCCTGTACCGTAACAATGCCTGATTCTGTGTTGAAGAAGGAAACACTGAGGCTGGGATGGCTTTGACTCCTTAGTGCTGGAGCACCAGAGGACACTGTAACAGTTATTGATAATTCTGCTGTGGTCAGCTGACACAACTCAGTCTAAGGTTCAGAACTGGGGCTTTTTCAAACAAATGCAGTGAACAAAATTCTCATCTTGCAAAGTGCTCTTTGTGATCTCCCATGTCCTTCACAGGCACACCACCAGTGAGAATCATCACTGTGAAACACATAGCATCATAGAGGTTTACAGCATGGAAACAGGTCCTCTGGCCTAACTTGCCCATGCTACCCAGTTTTTAACCATTAAGTTAGTTCCAATTGCTGCATTTGGTCCATATTTCCCTATACCTATCTTACCCATGTAATTGTCTAAATACTTTTTGAAAGACAAAATTGCAATGGAAATTTATCAGAGCCAAGCCTCAAGTTGTACCCACCAAAACTTAAAGCTATGTTTATGAGCGTTCAATGTGAAAGCAAAGGACCCCTCAGAGATATTAATGACTCACTATTCAAAAAAATATGTGTGGACTGGACCTGAATTACACTAGGAGGTAATGTCAGAAGTTAGGTACATGAATATATGCAGGTTCAGTGGATTGGCCATGTTAAATGGCCCCTTAGTGTGCCCAGATGTGTAGGTTAGGGGGATTGGCCATACTAAATTGCCCCTTAGTGTCCCAAAATGTGTAGGTTAGGGGGATTGGCTATATTAAATTGCCCCTTAGTGTCCCAAAATGTGTAGGTTAGGGGGACTGTTGGCATAAATATGTGGGGTTACAAGGATAGGATGGAGGGATGGGCTTGGGTAAGATGCTCTGTTGGAGAGTTGGTGCAGACTCAATGGGCCAAATGGCTTCTTTCTGCACTGTAAGAATTCAGTGATTCTATGAATAGGCAGGTGTTGATTTACTGTGGAGAGTGATGAAACGTAGGCCTGAATTGTCAGGATGGTGGGAGATCTGAAAAGTCAGTCTGAACCCATCCCTGCCATCTCTAGCAGCCCTGATGCAATATTTTGCTCTAATGAGTGCTGATTGTCGATTAGCGTAAAGGAGGACTTTGCCCCTCACTCAAGAGGAAGTTCCACCTTAGAGAGTTGCTGGCCAATCAGATGGGCCAGCAGTTTTCCAGTCCCTCCACGCACAACGTGCCTTTAATATCTAATCCAATCAGCCAACCTTTTGTTCCTTTCCCAATCATGTACTTAATTAACTTCTTCTTAAAGATATTCATGTCACATACCCCTTGTGGTCGCAAGTTCCACCTGTTCTGTGGGCTCCAGAGTTCATTGTCATTTCTCAACCTTTAACTTGTTTGGATTGAAGCCCTGTGCGAATGAGGTGCTGGCAGTCCTTGTAGAATGACAGATAAAGACATCACAGTGTTATCAAGAGTGTTGCTTTATCACAAATACAGAACAAGGTTCCTTCAAAATGTTTCTGTTAGATAATTTCACTCAGGCCTTTGAGCCTCTAATGAGTCAAATCCCTACTGAGTCTGAAGCACAGCTGGAGGAGAAAACTTACCGTATCTTTGTGGTGAAATAGTTTCAAACGTTGATAATTGAGAAATCTATAAAACAGACCCTGGTTTGTACTGGGAAAACACCCTCTTTTTATTTTAAATGTGACTGCTTTCTCCTGAAGCAGTTTTTGCTAACTTGAGGAAGATTGTTGGAAAAGCCTTATTTGCTCATGTGCCCATTTTGCAAACATCAATTGCAAGTCCTAAGTGAGAAGCACATAAGATGACAGAAACCAAAAAAGTCCATCTGTCTGTCTTATTGCTACAACTTGGAATCTCCTCCGAAGCCACTTTACAGCCTAGCTTTAAGCCACTTTCTCTCTAACTCTGTTGCTTTTTCCCTTTCTTTCAAAGACCTGCCTCTCAAGAGTTGGATCGATATTATCACACGGAAAATGATGATGAGAATCCCTTCATATGCTCCCTCCTGAAGGATAATGGGATGCGCTACTGCCGCAGTGTGCCCCACAGACGAGTTAATAACATAGAATGTACCCTAGACGATACAAGTTACTACCTGTTACTGAGTAACAGCACAGACAATACCAGCTGTATAAACTGGAATCAGTACTACACCCAGTGCCAGCCTGCAGATCACAACCCATTCAAAGGAGCAATCAATTTCGATAACATTGCATACGCATGGATAGCAATATTTCAGGTACGTTGTTTTTCTGCGTTCATTAGATCACCTACTTTTACTGAAGCAAGCTGGTAGACTCCATCACTTGTGGTCAATTGATTGAGATGGTTTCATTTTAAAAAATAACAAATGACTTGCATTAGTAAAGCATCTCAACTTCCACAACAAGTTACTGCCAACAAAGTTCATTTTATGGAGGGAACACTGTAACTGATTTGCACACAACAAGCTCCCACAAAGCAGCAATGAGGTAAATGACCAGATAAATGTTTATTTAAGTGATCTTGGCTTGGAGATAAGTACGGGTTTCCCTTCCCCCCTCACCACTTGTCTTTCTAGATAATGATTTGATTTATTATTTTCACATGTATTAACACACAGTAAAAAGCATTGTTTCTTGTGCGTTATACAGACAAAACATACCGTTCATAGAGAAGGAAACGAGAGAGTGCAGAATGTAACAGAGTTAGAATTAAGTTTTAGAAGCATCAAGCGAGAGTAAAAGATGGGTTTGCTGGGCACAGCTTGCAAGAAGTCACCTCGCTCCTGCATCATCTTGGATCTAAGATGTGGGACCTTTTAAGAGCACCTTAGAGATCAGTTTAATGTTTCATCTGAAAGGTAGCTCTTCCAACACTGCAGCACTTCCTCTATAATGCAATGGGTTGTCAACTTAGACTTTTGTGCACAGATCTGTGAAGGCTTTGAACTGATGACCTGCTAACTCAAAGGCAATAGCGCTGCTACTGATCCACAGTTGAAAACACGTTTCTCTTATTATTGTTGTAGATTGATTTCCAACTATGTTTAACAAATCAAATTATGCTTGATAGTTGTTGATTTTAACATGGACATAAATATGGCCCTGGGATTCTTTGGGCCATTGCAGTGAACAGACTCTTATCTGAGCACCAAATTCTCTTTCCTTGCTGGCAGCAGTAACAGGATATGAATGGCTGGGAAATGGAAGCTGACATTTCAATTTACAAGATAATTTTCCTATTCATTCATTGATATTCAGCTTTTCAAAAATGGTATCTAAGGTTAGCGTAGAAAACATTAAAATAAAAGAATTAGGATGAGGAGTAGTCCACAGCCCATTTTGCTGTTCACTATGGTCATGGTGGATCGTTAGCCTCAACTTCACTTTTCCACCTGCTCCCAGATCCACCAAAGATCTGTCCATCTCAATCTTGAATATACTCAATGATGAGACATGCACAACCCCCTTGAAATAAAGAATTCCAAAGATTCACAACCCTCTGAGTGAAGAAACTTCCTAAATGATTGATCCCTAATCCTGAGACTGTTATAGATTCTCCAGTCAGGAGAAACAACCTCTTGGTGTCTACCCTTTGACTCTTCAAATTCTTGTATATTTCAATGAGATCATCTCATTCTTCTAAACTCCAGAGAGTACAGAAGCCCAGTTTATTCAGCCTCTCTCTAGGGCAACTCTATTCCCGAGAACCAATCTAGTGATTCGCTCTTCTGTATCTAGTGTAAGTGAAATATAGAAACCAAACCTATACATCCTAGTCCAGGTGCAAGTTCACCTAAGCCTATATAATTGATTTCTTTATACTTCCACTGCAATGCTCCTCTCTTGCAAAACAAAGTCATTTACTTTCTAATTGCTGTACCTGCATGCTAAGCTGCCATGTTTCTTGCATGAGTGCACCCAAATCTTTCTCATCATTTAAAAGTAGCATGCCTTTTTTAAAAGAAAATCTACTTTTCTGTTCTTTCTACCAAAGTGAATAACACTTGCCCACACTGTCCTTTGTTGCCTATTCACTTTTGTATTCCTTTGTAGCTTCATTGCATCCTAATAGTTTACAATCCCACATTGTTTTCTAACTTCAGCATACTTTGATATGTTATTCCCTGCCTTAAATAGCTGAAGCACCAGCTCTGATTCTTGCAGTACTCCACTAGTATGCAAAGTGAAAATGCCCTATTTATTCCTGCTGTCTGCTTCCTCTATCCATGATAACTCCATATGCCTATATCTTGAATATTAACATTTTACTTGGCACCTGTTGAAATGCATTTTGGAAATCCAACACTGACTGGTTCCCCAAAAAGTTACATAATCAAAAATCTAATATATTTGGCAAGCACAATTTCCCTTTCGTAAAACCATATTGACTGTGTCTAATCATGCTATGATGTTGTAAGTGCATTGTTAAGACTTCTTTAATAATAGATTTCAGCATTTTCCCATTGACTGCGTCAGATTAAGTGACCTGGAGTTCAGTTTTCTCTCTTCCTCCTTTCTTGGATAGTAGTATTACATTTGGTAATTTCCAATTCACTGGGAATATTCCAGAACTTTGGAAAATCATAACCAGAGTATCTGGTATTTCAGTAGGTACTGCTTTTGGAACCTGAGAATGTGGGCTGTCAGGTCCAGGGGATTTGTTGGCTTTTAGTCCCTTAAGTTTCTCTAATACTTCTTCTCTGCTGATAGTAATACTTTAAATTTGAAAAGAGATTTTCTCAAAGAATGAATAGTTATTGTGTAGAATTCTCTTCCCCAGCAGTGGAGGCTGTGTCATTGTATTTATTCATGGCAGCATTTGGCAAATTGTGATAAAGGGGCCCAGGGTTTTATTGGGGGGTGAGAGAGGAGGTATTGGCGGTTGGCAGTAGTGGTCAGGTGGCAAAGTGGAGTTGAGAGAAAAACTAGATCAGTCCTAACCTTATTTAATTTGGAGCAGGGCTTGAAGGGGTAAATGGCCTACTCCTGTTCCTAATTCACATTGTCCACTTGGCTACCCATCTTTTGGCATCATTGGACAATATTTTCACTCATTGAGGACAGTAATATCAACAGGAAGTAATCTTCAGTGTGTGGTACCCATCCACAATGCAATTAGAAAATCGGCTTCAGTGAGTAGAATCAGTAAGCATTAATTTTTTTCAGTGAGCAGCTTTGGCCTTTGACATCAAGTTATGCAGTGCACCTTCATTTATTAATATGAACATCAATATTGATGGAAAATTCTCATGAGCTAAAATTATCTTGCCTGGAGTAAAGGAAATTACCTGGAATATACAAAACTGCCTCTGACTTGTTTGGTTGTAACTCACTCTCAGTCACTCTGATCCTGAATTGTGTAGTTTCTCAGTAAAGGCATGTATTCTCAAAAGGCAGTTATTCTCAAAATGACAGAGGTCCATTTGCTTGCTATCAGATTATTCCCATTCTGTATCAAGAGTGCTGCTCAATTTCTGATAAATACAAGCAGGATATTAAAATCTAATGGTGAATTTTTAGATCATTCTCTTTTGTTTAGATTGTTGTGTATTACTGAAGCATTGCTCAGCAAGAGATGATTGGTGGGAAGCACAGAGTGACCAGTAGTTGTAAGCTTTGTTTAATGAGTAAATGTGAAACAAACCCATGACCTCTATCACCAAGATGGACATGAGCATGAGAACATTACAGCTGCAAGTCTGCTCCAAGTCAGACATGGCACAGTGGTTAGGACTGCTGCTTCACAGTTTCAGGAACCCGGGTTTGATTCTAGCCTTGGATGATTGTCTGTGGAGTTTGCATGTGAGAACAGAAGTTTCCTCTGAGTATTCCAATTTCCTCCCACACTCCAAAGATGTGCAAGTTAAACGAATTAGGCACCTTAGATTGCCCCTTGGTGTCCAAAGATGTATAGTTGGATGGATTTGCCCCACTTTCCTCCGCACTAGTGCCAGTGCGCATGAACCAGAATCCACCTCTCCCACACTAGTCTTTGAGTCAGACATTCATCTCTCTAATCTGATTTGCCTTGTGCCATTTTGAACATGACTCAGGTAATAATCCAAAGAATATGAGCTCTGACGTCCTGCTTGTTAATTTTGTGTCTAGGTCTTCATACTGATTTTGCTCTTTCTTTTCCCAATTATGTGGTTGGTACTTACATGCACCTCAACAATTGGCTCCTTCCATCCTGTTGCAAATTCCCCTCCAGCTCTGATCAGGTGTCCCAAACCCGGGCAACTTTGTCTGAATTCACGCCCTTTGCTGCAGAGATAGTGTCAATCCCCCTCATTGTACTGTCTCTTACTGCCACTGAATTCCTGCTTGCTCCCCCTATTTGAATGGCATCCTGTACTATGGTGCCATGGTCATCCATCCTGCAACCCCACTCTCATTCAAACAAGCTGAAAAAGCTTCAAACCTGTTGAACAATTATAAAGGCTGAGGGTCCTGTACTCCTGCCCTCTGAGTCTCCTTATTCGCCTCATTTACAATCACACTCTTGTGACCACTTACCAAGTCAGAGGACCCTTTCCTAAGAGGTGTGACTCCTGCTACAAGAATCCAAGTAACATTCCCCCTTCCTGATATGTTGCAACATCTATAGTTCAGTTTCCAGCCCTTAAACACTGAGCCAAAGCTGTTCGAAAACTTACTGCAGATGTGTTTACACTGGATCAAACTAGCATTCAGGAGTCCCCATGTGCTGCAGCTGTGTTACATCACTCGCCCTGCATGCTTAGTGTGTTCTAATACATAACTTAATTATTTTATTTAATTATGTTTTACTTTTGTTTTTATGTATTTTATTAACCTTACCCCCAGTGTTAGACTATTTTGAACCTCAGAAACAGAATAAATCTTAGTCATTTACCAGATACTCACCAATTACTAACAGGAGTGTGGAATGCCCTGTTTGCAATAGCCAACATTAAGGGCATTTAAATGGTCATCAGATAAACAGTGTAGGTTAGACGGGTTTTAGATTGGTTTCACAGTTTGGCGCAATATCGCAGGCTGCATGTTCTATGTTGGATGTAACTGCCCAGCTGCTTCTCCTGTGGTAGAGTAAGATAACTTCCTGAAGACTAAGAAAATTAGAAAGCAAAAAGCAAAAGAGAATCTCCCAGCATTCGCACTGCTAACCTGCACTAAATTGGCTGGCTTTATAAGTTTCTAAAACAAAGGTTAGCTGAATCAGTTACATAGGCACCAGTTTGAGCTACTACCAATTAGCTAATCTCTTCTTCTCTTCCAGTACAAGTGTTGTTCTAACCCTGCTTAAGGTGGCCAAGTTTAGAACTTAAACTCTAGATCTCAGTTAAATGCTAACTACAAATACAATTTGATTTTTTACAAAATGTATTAAGAGTTGAGACTCCTCATTCACCAACTACTAGCATCCAGTAATCCTAGTGAATCCTATGTTTACTTTCAGCAGTGCTTGTGCACGGTTGTGGAACTCATCAGCATGAAGAGCATAGATGGATTTAAGGGGTCGCTAGCTAAGCACAGAAAGTAGGCAGGAATAGAAATGTACCCTGCTAGCTTTAGGTCAAGAGAAGTGGGAGAAGACTCAGGTTCCTTAGAAACATCAGCCTGGACCAGTTGGTCAAATGGCCTGTTACTGTATTGTGTGCTTAATGTAACTCAATGAGCAACTGTGCCTTTAACATAATTTTAAAAAGTTAGTGCAAAAGAAAATATCCAAATTCTTCTGTCTGGGCCCTAAAAAATCTTTCTGAAATACTTCAAGAAGCAAAACTTACTGCCTGTAAACAAACTATCTTGGAGAGGATTAATTGATAAAAGGCTTATCTTTTTACTTTACATAATAACTTAATTAAAACTAGTGTGAAAAGATTAAGCACTTAGACTTAGCATTAGTGCATGGTGTGCTGAAGAATTGTTTATCACTATCCAATGGAAGCAATATTTCTGCTGAATGGTTTGTAATGTTAAACGCTATTTTGTATTAGTAAGTGAAGGAAACTTGGGCCGAGCTTCCTTGACTCAGTGCTGAACTAATCCGCATATTATTTCCCCTCCTCCTTTCAGTAGATTAATTAAAACAACACATGAACCTAAGCAAATTTCCAAGCTGATGTGCTAGGACTAGAATTTAATCCATGTGTGTTCATACGTAGATAATCTCTCAAAGCATACTTAGCGTTACAGAAATTGGTGATCTCAACCCTTATTTGACCTTAATCAACTGGAGACTTTTAATGGGTGGTGATGGGAGGGAAGGATTGTGTAATGTTGCTTCAATTTCCAAACTCCCAGACCACCCCTTGCAAATCTCCAGACACATCCTGAGCATGGTGGGAGGCAGAGAATGAAATGGAAATTGCTGAAAAAACATGTTTAACTGCAGCAGTATCTGTCCTATACTGTTCATTGTGCTACAGAATGCTCCTGGTATGAATGGAAGGTCATATATGAACGAGGAAATCTGTGTCGTGTCCATCTTTTTCAGTCCATTCTTCTCTTCCAGTTTTCTTTGCACTTATGCTACAGACATTGGGAAACCAGATTTTCTTGAATCAACGCTGTACCAACAGCAAATTGATGATTGATTATAACCCACACCTGCCGATTCACTGTCGCCACAATTTCTTTCATGTTTAAGTGAACCAGTTTCTATGGAAATGAAACCATTCTTGACCCCCAGGAATGAATTGAGTTGTCACAATTGTGTGATAGTCTGGGAAGCAAAATTAGTTGTTCCTGTACCAGGCAGAGAGCTGCTCCTAATTACACAGTACTCATTTTGGCATGTCAAAGATGAAGATGCAGGAGTTATGTGTGATGGCCTGGTATTGATGCTGATGTTGAGAAGCTAGTCAAACATGGTCAACGGTGCCAACTGCAACAGAAATTGCCAGCTGCAGCCCCACTGTACCCTTGGGAATGGTTTAGTCAGTCACGGTTACAAATCCAGATTGATTATGTCGATCCATCTCTGGGCGCAATGTTTTTGCTCATGACTGATGCACATTCTAAAAAAATTGATATTTTTGAGATGAAGTCACCTATATCACATGATAACATTGAATGATTACGCCAATGCTTTTCAACTCATCGATGACCTGAAGTTTCAGTGACAGATAATGGAACCGTATTCATAAGTGCTGAGTTTCAAAGTTTCATCGCTCTCAACAGTATTAAACACAGAAGAACTGTGCCTTACCACCCAGCATCAAACCAATTTTGATTTAGAAATCCAAATAAATTGAAATAAACTGTGAGGAGGAACCTTGGAAACCAAAATCCCATGATTCCTCCTTAGCTACGATACCACTCCATCTGCAATAGCAGGAATTCCACCTGCAGAACTGCTACTATAGCATCGTCTCTGAACAAGACTGAGCCTTGTGTTTCAAAACTTGCCAGGGAAGTCAGAAGCCAGCCAAAGTAGTCAGAAAGCAAGGAATAATTCATAGATTACAACATGATTATTTATGGTAAATGCAATCATACACATGAGAAACTGCATTGTGGATCTAGGTGGACCCTGGAATTATTGTCCCTAAAACTCCTTTTGCACCAAGTGGACAGGGAGAAATGGATCATTTATAAACCCATGGACCACTTGAGAAGTAAAGAGACGCTCCAGCAAACACCTAAGCATCTGGTCGATCTATTATAGACATAACCAATGTCTCCATGGAGGCAAATTGTAATGAACTGCCTGTGCCACTCCCATTATCGCAGCTCCTGTTAATGTCGATCCTGTGGAAGTATCTCTGACTACAGAATTACAACATGCTACAAGAGACAGAAAAACCTATCAAGGTTCAATTTATAATTGTCCAACTCATGTATATATTGTTTTGTTAGAGTTTAGGAATGAGTGAATTTGTTACTGAAGATTGTATAAAGGACTGAATGGGAGACTGATGTAGTGATTGTCCCTTTAAAGGCAAAAAGGGTCACATGGAATATGCCACCAACTGAAAGAGTGTGGAAACACTTCATGATGAGAATGTATCCTTGACACAGAGATATTTTGGAGCGAGCTACATCCATGAGGATACTTTACAATTCTTATTAATAAGTTTATTTAGTTTTTACGAATGAACTTTGTGAAAGTGCTTCTTTACAGGTGTTAACCAACTCATTTTGCTGGAGATGCCATCATTTTGCACTCTGCACCATGATCTTTAATGCAGGGATTATAACGTAATGGATGTCTGTAGCACACAGCATCTCACGTTGAAACTATATCCAGTGTATTCCGCTTCCATGATGCTCATGGCAAGAAAAACTGTGCATAACCACATGGAAGGACCGAGATTAAAGTAAGATCCCAAGCCAATTTATTTGGATGTGACACTAGATAGAATTCTGCTCTTCCAGAAACATCTGAAGAAAGTAGCAGTAAAGATTTAAACCAGAAACAATCCACTAAACAAACTTACTGTATCTACGTGGGGTACTACTACCACAATATTCTGGACCTTCACACTTCCCCTACCATACCCTGCAGGAGGGTACGTGCACCTGTCTGGCAAAAGTCATCACACACTTATCTTGTTGACACTCAATTGAACACAACAATGTGCATCATAACTGGAATCCTTTGCTCACACTCTTCCTCTGGATTCTTGTCTTTGCAAGCATCATGCCTCACACATTTACAAATTGACAAAAACCTACAAGTTGGTTGAAAGCATTAATACTGCCCCACAATTACCCACTCCATGACAACCTGTACAATCCACCTATTGCCCACCTTCCACCTTGGTGCCCCATCTGGAGCAACCTTCCTGCACAAGATCAATAGTAGATACCTGAAGAGCCAAAGAATGGGGAACACAGGAAGTCACTAAAATGTTCCTATAGTGAAACGCCATCTGTCGATTGGCAGGTTTTGAACTGCCCAGGCAAGAGTGGTCCATTTTAAACAGGTTCAAGATATGCCAATGTCCCTCTGCAGCCAAGCTCCCCCAGGACTACGGCCTCAGTACAAACCCCTTATGTGGTTGTGGAGAGGTGAAAACAATGCTGCACATTACCGAGGAGTGTCACTTCTGTGGACTAAGTGGTGGATTAATCACCTCAAACTCAGCAAATGAGAGGCTATCGTTTGGCTTTGGAAATTTGTATTCACCAAATAAGTAAATGCCAGGTCATTTTAAACAAGCTAATGGATCTCTTGAGACAGTAACAGCGGTTTTTAATGCTGATACATTAAACAGTCATGCTAACACTACATCATCCCATTTGCAGGTCTGGCAGGACTGTTTTTCCGACTGCTTGTTTGGCGATTCATCCATCAGGATTGTGTATCTGCAAATCACAGGCACACTTTGACCCAATAATAGATGCAGAGGTGCAGGACCAGGCTCTTAATCTCCAGTGTGCAATCTAAGAAGACCCTTACTATAAAAATGAATTGAAACAATAAATAGTTCTCAAATCTATACTTTTCCTCCCATTAGCACTGAGTCATGGAGGACCTGAGAACTGTTTAAAATGATTAGTGACACAATGCAATATGTTAATAAATAATTCCAGATGCTAGTGAGAAGCATTTTCCGCAGCCCCCACCCCTTCACCAACAATGCCGTATGTTATTTCAGAACAGATAGATAATTCCTAATTCGTGCAGCAAAAATATTTTGTATTAGACGTGCGGTGTGTATTGCGGTTGTCTCAGCAATGAGTTCTCTGGATCTCACATGCCACTGCTGCAATTGTTTCTGGAGTGCATTAGACAAAACACCAAGCCATCTCCCTTCTGCTCCCTTTTCCCGCCTCCTCCCCACAACCTTTTGCATGTCTGCCAACCAACAGATGTTGCCTCTCTTCGCAGACGCTCTGACTCTCTCCCTACTGCAGCTGGCTTCATTCCCGCAAACAACATCCATCCCTGTTCAAGACTTCACTCCCTTCTTGCTCGATAACCGTTTGGCCTTCTTTCCCTTCCTTGTCCTCGCCACCAAATCTTTTCTTCAGGAGCCTTGCACGCCAACAAATGGGAGTCACGTCATGATGGTGCCACTAGTGATGCCGATCTCAGAACATCAGGAATGGGACTAGGCCATCCAACCACGAGAGGGCTCTTCGACATTCAATTAGATCTCGGCTGGTCAAAGAAGATGTGCCAGCAGCCCACATTGTAACTGTGAAGCCTTGGGGAACAACCTGTGGCCTCACGAAAATATTTACAAGTTTATTTTTTTAGACCTTCAGCCCAAATTGAGTCAATTCGGCCCATATTCTCTGGAATTTCGTATAATGAGAGTCAATCTTATTGAAGGTATAACATTCTTAAGACTCTTGCCAGGGTAAATGCCCAGAGGCTGTCCCCATCTGGCTGTAAGATCCATAGTCCAAACATCAATAATTGGCCATTTAAAACCAAGGTAAGGAGAAATATCTTAACTTAAAGGATTGTACAGCAGGTACTCAATATTTGAGTACATTCAGGACTGAGATTGATACATTCTTTCTCACTAAAGCAATCAAGGATTATGGTATAGGGCAGGAAAATTAAGTTTATTTTATTTCCACATTATAGGACATGGGCATCATTGGTATTTGTTGCTGATCCCTAATTGCCCTTAAGAAGGTGGTGGTGAGCTGCCTTCTTGAACTACTGTAGTGCATGTGGTTTAAGTGACCCACAGTGCTTTTAGAGAGTCCCAGAATTTTGACCCAGTGACAGTGAAAGAATGGCCAATATATTTCGGTGAGTGACTGAGAGGGGAGTTTGCAGATGGTCGTGTATCCATGTGTCTGCTGCATATGTCCTAGGTAGGGAGAGGTTGCAGGTTTGGACGGTGCTGTCAAAGGAGCCTGAGTTGCGACAGTGCATCTTGCAGATGGTACACAATGCTGCCACTGTACATCAGTGGTGGAGGGAGTGAATACTTAAGATGGCAGATGGGGTACAAATCAAGCAGACTGCTTTGCCCGGATTGCTTTCAGCGTCTTGAATGTTGTTGGAGCTGTATTCCTCCAGGCAAGCAACTATTCCATCGCACATGTGCCTTCTAAGCAGTGGAGTCAGGAGATGATTACACATTGCATAGTTCCTAGTCTCTGATCTGCTTTTGTAATCACAATATTTATATGGTGGCTCTAGTTCAGCTTCTGGTCAATGGTAGCCCCCAGGATGTTGATAGTAGGAATTCAGTGATGATAATACCTTTCAATATACTGACAAAGTGGCTTTCTTCTCTCTTATTGGAGATGGTCTTTGCCTAACACTAACATGAGTATTAGTTGCCATTTCTTAATCCAAGCCTGATTTTTGTCCAGTCTTCCTACTTGTGAACATGGGTTGGTTCATTATCTCGAGAGTTACGAATGAGGCTGGACATTGTGCAATCGCCATGACAACTCCACTTCTGACTTCCCAATGGAGAGAAGGTCATTGATGAGGCAGCAAAGGATGGTTGGGCAGAGGGCACTACCCTGATGAGCTTTTACATTGATGTCTGTGGCTGAGATGATTGACTTCAAACATTCACAATCATCTTTCTTTGTGCCAGGTATGACTCCAACTAGTGGATATAAAAGTTCAGCCATGATCTAATTTAATGGCGGAACAGGCTCAAGGGACCACATATCCTATTCCTGCTTCTATTGCTCTATATTTTTAATGGACTGCCAGTGAAATTGGACAAATTTGTCTATCCACTTGTGTCCCCAGATGGTCCAATTCGCATACCACCGGATTTTCCCAATGATGGGTACTTCTGATGATAATGAAAAAGGTAAAGTCGCAATAATCCCAGGTGATCATAGGCTGGTGGCAATTTAATCTGTGATCATCTCACCTCAAGAAAAGGGTGAGGTTAAGAAGGTGGAACCTTCATGAATAACCTCAACCAGCATGGGAACTGTTGCCGATGCTCTGCGTCACTAACCAGCTGCCCAGTCAATTGGGCTAAGCTGACCCCTTTGTTAGAGTTATCAAAAGCAATAATGACCAGCAAGCTTTTTCCCACAATTTTGGGGGTGCTACCAGCTCAATTCTGCTATTGCAAATCTCCCACATTGAAACTTTGACTGTGGTGGCAGAAGATGTGCTGCTATTGGGAGCTTTGCCTGTTTATTTATCTTAGACTTTCCTTCTGCTTAACTGTTTGTTGAAATAATTTAGCATGTGGTAGAACCCTGAGCTTTGTAGTAATGGCCCTTGACAGGAAATATTGGGAAAATTGGTCATCATATTAAATGCTTAAACCTAAATGTCTGAGTGCACTCTCAGATTAAAATGTACAAAGCCACAAGATTCTTCAAAGAACTCACACATCGGAGCACTGTGAGACCATAAGTGATCATGTTGAAAGTGTGTGGGTATCTTTTAATTTGTTCCAATGTTTTTGTAATGAACACCTTTATGTACCAACTGAAGACAAGGTACCCAGTAATTAAATTGCACATGGATTTGCAATTGAATAATCATTGTATCCTGTGATCAGAATCCTTTCATGTTCCTTTCTGGAGAGAGTCCAGAACGAGCCAGCAGAGCATTAAAATTGGAGCTATGCCATTCACGGGTGATGTCAGAAAAAGTTTCTTCACACAAGGGATATTGAAAGTCTGAAACTTTCTTTGCCAGAGAGCCATGGAGGCTGAAGACCTATAGGAAATTTCAGAAATGACATTGCTGGATTTTTATTCAATCAGATTGTAGAGGGTCACAGAATTACATCAGGCATTTCTTTATAGCCAAATTAAATAAATTAAATTAAACAGACTCAGGGACAAAGCAAAAAAGGCAGCACCAAAAAGAAGGGAGCTGCCCAAAAGAAGACAAAGCAGAATGGAAATTTAAAACTTTAAATTAGAATGTGATTAAGAGGGTCAATAATACACCCCAGCTCCCGCAGTGCTCAACGGGCATAGAATGCCTCAGTGATGCCCTCGGATAACGCATGCTCCCTCTCCAGGGACACCCAGCTGTGAATATAGTCATGGTAGAGGGGCAGTCAGTCAGGCCAGACGACCTCCTCATTCACCCACTGCATGGACCTATTTATAGTTCGTTTGGCTAGGACCAGAAACAAATTTTTGAGGAGGTCCTCTGCCTTCCCCACCCTCCCCTCTGCACCGGGTGAGGAACACGTCAGGCAGATGGATTAAGATACAGATCAACTGTAATCTAGTTGAACAAGCAGAAATGTTCAAAAGGCCGAATAATCTACCATTGTTCCAATATTATCACCTCAAGCCATTAGAAGATAACTGATGTCCCTAACTACCACCATGGCACAAGGATTAGTACTGCTGCCTCTCAGCGCTGGGGACTTGGGTTCAATTCCTAGCTTATGTCACTGTCTGTATGGAGTATGCACGTTCTCCCCATATCTGCCTGGGCTTTCTCCCAGTGCCCTGTCTCCTCCCACTGAAAGATGTGCTGATTAGGTGCATTTGCCATGCTAATTTCTCTCCCAAAGTACCAGAATGGGTGCAGGAGTATGGCAACAAGGGGATTTTCACAGTAGCTTCATTGCAGTGTTTATGCAAGCTTATTTGTGACACTAATGCATGAGCTTTATTTACACTGAACTTGGATCAAGAACACTCCCCCAAACAATGGGACCAAGCCTTTTATAGGGGAATTCATTGAAGTTATTTCTATGTGTCATTATAAATAATAACATTTACGGATATAAAATTCTCCATTTTCCTTAAGCCAGAAATATTTGCTTGTTGAAATCTCATTTAGTTATCAAGTCAGGTAATTATTGTGTCTGCATAAATTATTATAATTATCATTCTTGCATAAATTATATAATGAAAGTGTTTGCACAATTCTGGTCCTTGTATGTTTACAACCTGCATTTGGCATATCAATTGCCTCAAATCTAATGGCCAAAAGAGAGTAGAACAATTCAGATCATCAGGTCTTGATGTTGAAGGTACCGAGTGGAACGACTATTTGTATGTGAACAATGTGATCAGCTTTTATTGCAAACTCTTTGACTGTCTGAAACCTCTGATTTTCTGTTAGGTGATCACCTTGGAAGGATGGGTCGATATCATGTATTTTGTCATGGATGCTCATTCTTTTTACAACTTCATCTACTTCATCCTTCTGATCATAGTAAGTATTCAAGTAAAATGTCTTCTCGTTCTTTTTGCTGGGGGGGTTGTTGCCATTACGTTATCATTTACAGCCTGTTCCTCATTGCCCTGAGGAAGTGGTATTACAGCTGAGTGGCTTGCAGGGCCATTTCACTGGACAGGTAAGAGTTAACAATATAAAATCAGGGACCATGATTTTCATAGAACATAGAAAACTACAGCACAAACAGGCCCTTCAGCCCACCAGTTGCGCTGATCATGTCCCTAACTACTAGGCCTACCTATGACCCTCAATCTCATCAAATCCCATGTACTTATCCAGAAGTCTCTTAAAAGACTCCACCACCACAGACGGCAGCTGATTACACTCCCCACCACTCTCTAAGTGAAATTTTCCCAAAAACTGATAGGAAAACTGGGACAATCCTGGTTAGCAATTGTCCCACACTTAGTTGTTTGAGTGAATTGTGTGCCAGCTTTGGAGAGACGGACCTAACCATACCGGTGAGCCCCACTGCAAAACCATCGGGTGCTGTTCTGAAAGGGCACCTGGATCTCTCAATGCTCTGGGAATTCCCCTCCCTCCCCTGACGGACATCGGAACAACTCCCCGCTGCCTACCTCCTTTCCCCTATTGACGGCATCTTTCCTCTCCCTGGCATGAATCACCAGCATGGGGATCCTCCCAATGGATACTCCTTCATGGCCCCATTTTGCCCCACCCCTTCATGACATGCCCTGCATTACAGATTGGCATTGTCAGGGTGTCAGAAGGACACTGCTAGATGGCACTGCACAACCATATCCCAATTACCCAAGGGCTTCAGTGTGTCTGAGTCCCTCCTGGCATTGCAATTATACCTGGTCTCGGCTGGAGGAGTCTAATAATGATTCTCGCTGGGCTCGCACTGCATTACAAGGATCGGAAAATCTTGGGAGCTGGGAGAATCTGGCATAGAACAACTGAAACATTTTGAAATGCTATTTTAGATATGGTAATCAGCCTCGTGACCTTTCTGGGTGCAATACAGTTACCACCAGTAGAAAGGGTCTGGGATGATTGCAAACTGTTTGTCGTCAGGTACAAAACCAGTTTTTAAGCCTGAACACTATTTTCCGGAATCAGTGCGATCTGCACCAGGCACAGCAAGGCCAGAAAATTGTCTCTATAGAGTTTTACAAACAGAAAGAGACTCTTCAACCCATCACGTCTGCGCTGGCCAACAAACACCTATCTATTCTAATCCCATTTCCTGTTTGATTTGATTTGATTTATTATTGTCACATGTATTGGAATACAGTGAAAAGTATTGTTTCTTGCGTGCCCAAAGACAAAACATACCATTCACAGAGAAGGAAAGGAGTGCAGAATGTAGTATTACAATCATAGCTAGGGTGTAGAGAAAGATCAATTTAATATATGATAATTCCATTCAAAATTCTTACAGCAGCAGGAAAGAAGCTGTTCTTGAGTTGGTTAGTACATGATCTCTCTTTTTATCTTTATCCTAACGGAAAAAGTTGCATTGGAGAATATCCGGCGTGCATAGAGTCCTTGATTATGCTGGCTGCATTTCCGAGGCAGCAGGAAGTGTAGACAAAGTCAATGGATGAGAGTCTGGTTTGCATGATGGTTTCATTCTGTAGTCTTGTGTGCTGTGGCGTTTCAAGTGCTCATCTCTCTCCTTCTTAAATGTTGTGAGGGTACCCACTGTTATAATGTAACCAATAATATCATTGGAATCAGTTACAATATAACCAATGGTAACATGCTCTGAGGGTCAGCTGACCCAGAAGCCAATGTAACCAATTGCAAAATGATGTGGTGGTCAGCTGACCTGGTATAAAAAGGAAGCAGTGGGATTGTGGGGAGCTTGTGTGGCCTGGATGTTGGTGTATTGAAGGTTTTTTTATTCAACCTGTTTCTTTGATTTACTTTCTGAAATTAGTTCTTTTATTGCTTGCAACAGAAAATCTTTACTGCTGGATGAACACCCACCTCTACCACCCTTCCAGGCAGTGAGTTCCAGATTCCCACCATCCTCTGGATGAAAACGTTTTTCCTCAAATCCCCTCTAAATCTCCTGCCCCTTACCTTATATCTATGTCCCCTTGTTTTTGACTCCTCCATTAGGTGAAAAAGTTCCTTCCTATCTGCCCTTTTCCATATCCTTATTGGTGTGGGACTAGAATCATATATGAGCTCTGAGTGGATAAGAACAAGTTTCCTTCCTTTAAATACATAAGTGAACAAGTTGGGGTTTATGATAGGTTGGTAGTTTCATGGACACTTTTAGTGATTCCTGTTTTTTAATTTGCGGATTATTTTTAGACCAAATACAGAATTCTCAAATTTCTAAAGCAGGATTTAAATTCTCATTCACAGGATAATTAGTCAAAGCCTCTGAATTGTTAGTTTATTAATATGACCACAACACTACCGTACCTAATAATTAGTGTTCTAATTCAAATAGAGAAGGGCTGATCTCTGCGAGGCTTTCCCCAGCACAAAGTTTGGAAACATCACGACTGCAAAATTGGACACCATGTTCTCACAGGTGCTGCAGGCGGGAGCCCAGACAGAGTGAAAATAGAAACTAGAAGCAGGAGTAGGCCTTTGGGCCTACTCTGTTATTCATTTTGATCATCCTGGTAAATTTTCACTGTACTATCTCTATAACAAGGACAGTCTTCCTCAGATAAGGACACCAAAACTGCACACAATGCCCCAGTTGTGGCTTCACTATTACCCTGTATAATTGCAGTAAAATATCCCTATCTCTATATTCAAATGTTCTTGCTATGAAGGCCAACATACCTGGTTTGCCTTCTTTCTGTGTGCTATATCTGCTCATTTACTTTCAGTAACTGATGCACAAGGACACCAAGGTCGTGCTGAGTATCCACCTGTCTCAATTTTCAAGTAATAATCTGTCTTCCTATTATTGCTACCAAAGTGGATAACCTCATTTTTATCCACATTATATGCATCTGCCATGCATATGCCCACTCATTCAACCTGTCCTAATCGTGCTAAAGCATCTCTGTATTTTCCTCACAGCTCACCCTCCCATCTAACTTTGTATCATCTACAAATCTGGAGATAATATATTCAGTTCCCACTTCCAAATTATTAATTTATAACGTGAACAGTTAGGTCCCAGCATAGATCCCTGTGGAGTCCCATTAGTTACTGGCTGCCAATCAGAAAAAAACACTTTATGCCGACTCTTTGCTTCCTATCTGCTAACCAGTTTTCTGTCCATCTCAAGATATTACCTGTAATCCCATGTGCTTTAACTTTACATAATAAGCTGTTATGTGAGACCTTGTCAAAAGCCTTCTGAAAGTCTAAATAAACCACGTCCACTGGTTCACCTCTGTCAACTCTACGAATTACATTCTCAAAGAATTCCAAAAAGATTTGTCAAGCATGATTTCTCTTTTGTAAATCCATGCTGACTTTGTCTGATTATAGCATTGCATTCCAAATATCAAGTTATGAAATGCATGATAATAGACTTGAGCAACTTCCCCAATATTGATGTTAGACTCAGTGGTCTATAGTTCCTTCTTTTCTCTCTACCTCCCTTTTTGAATAGTGGGTTTACATTATCTATCCTCCAATCTGCAGGAACCAGTCCAGAATCCAAAGAATTTTGGAAAATAACCACCAATAGATCTCATATTTTCAGTACCACTTTCTTACATACTCTGGGATAAAAATTATCAAAACTTAGAGAATTATCCACCTTTAGTCCCATCAATTTCTTCAAAGCCATTTCTCTACTAATGCTAATTTCCTTCAGCTCCTCATCAAAACTTGTTTCACTCAGCATTTCTGGTACATTATTCATGCCTTTCTTTGTGAAGATTGAAGCAAAGTACAAATTTAATTCCTCAAGCATTTCTTTATTCCACTTCTTTATATTCCATTACTTTATTTGGTTACTGATTTTTCTCCTGACCACTTCACCATAGTCAATGTCCATTGCTAGGCATGCTAATAGACTGAATTTGCCATACATGCAGTGCAAGCATTGCACTGTGGGCAGAATGTGAGCTCAATCAACCTTGAATGCGGTTTTGATGCTCAACCTGTCGTTTGGACCTCATTGTTTCATTAACAGAACCTTTCTTAGTTGGGCATGTGTTCAATTGTACACAGGACCCTCACCACTGGTGCTACTAAAGGGCATCAGTTTTGGATTTTCAACTGAGGTACTTTTGTTTTGCTGAGTGAATGGAAGTTCTGTGCATTGTGTTGAGAAGAGCTCACATGAGCTGTTGGAATCAGAAGCGGGTAATGAGCTTTGGAAGGAGTGGGCTGTGAGCAGATAGCCTCGTCTTACCTGTGAGGGCTAAACTTACAGACTTTTCTGGGCTGAAACATGACAGGCAGTTGTGGAGCACAGGAAGGGGAGAGGGGAAACCATGTGCAAAGGAGGAGGATGAATTCCCACTATCCTGACAGGTGACACAATGCACCCAGTCAGCCGTTTCCACCATCTTTCAGCTACCGTGCTAAAGAAAATGATGGCTGCTTGGTAACAAGGGCTACCCACACATCCCATCAGAGTCATCGACTAAACTGTCTGCAGCAGAATTATTGACAAACCAGTTCCCTGGGGAAGCTGCACAGGTATCAGTCTTTTTCCTTGACCTGCCTACAGCCCATTCATGACTGGTGCTGACCCTGCTTCTAAACTACCCTCTACCCAGTGCCAGTATCTAAGCTGGTGGCTGTGAGTGTCAGATCAAATGATGCTGTTTCTGTGTCAGACACATGATCTTGCTCCACTCTTTAATGTCACACAGCACTGCTTGGCCAGGCCTCTGGAAACATAAACACACCAGGGAAGGTGGGCTTTAGATGCATGGGAAACTGGTGTATGGTCACACCATCCACAGTTTGCACATTATGCTGGAATGCAGATTGAGGATGAAGTGGGATCTGAGAAGGTGCGTAAAGCAGAAACAAACTGTCATGTTGGATGTCTCAGTGACTGTTGATTCGGAGCACTCCAAGAGGCCCAGCAGATGTAAGCTCGGAAGATGATCACTGAGTGTGTTTCAGTAATGTGGAAGAACAACTGGAAGTATGTGCGTGTACATGCATGCATGATTGTACACGTGTGTGCATGGTGAGGTGCAGCAAATGAATATTGGGCATGACTCTTGATTGCTCTAGACTGTCAGTTATGGTTGATGAAGTATGTTGTGTTGAGCAGTGTGTGGGATTTCCTGGATGACATTTGAAGGTGACCACCCTTGTGAGCTCAATGAATGTTTCATGACACTGCAGCCAGTTTCTTGGGGCCGGATCCTTTAGTTACCTCTTCCCACTCCCTTTGCATTGTGTGCCTGGACAACCCACTGACCCCCATGACACGTTCCTCTTTTATATTGTCTATGTTTCATGAGCCTTCTGTATGGCTATTGTTACATTCGCAGTCTTTATTCTTTCTGAAAAATATTTGGTGAAGCAGTTCTAACACTTGCTGCAAGAATGCATCTCTGTTAAGGTGTGAAGGCTGGCTTTAAGAGGTGCGATTTGGCTTTAAGAGGTGCACACTAGCTTTCAGGGGTGCAGGTTTGCTTTAAGAGGTGAAGGTTGGCTTTGAGGTTGGCTTTTGCCCATGTTAACCTTATCTCTCTTGCTAGGCAGTGTAAATTGGCCCTATCAAACTGTTAGCCCTTATTACTTCAAACAGATAGGATTCAGCATCTATCTTTAATAAGAAAGTCATCCATAGCACATTGCATAAGAAATCTCTGTTGGTTAAAATACTCATGGAGCAGTAACTATTTTACATAATAATGAAGGGAATAAACTGAAAGTCATTAATGATCCTTTGGCAGCAATCCTGCCCATTCTCATCTTTTGTTTCTTTACTAGTCCTGTTACCACTCATACTGTGCCTTGGAGTCTTTTGGCATTTAATCACTCTGGTCTTCCATCCTGTAGACCTTTTCCTCTTTTGTTCCCCTCTTCACGTATCACTGTTTCGTTTTCTCAAAACCCATCCAACTTTCCCCAGATGAACAGTTGTTAATCTAAAATGCTAATCCTGTTCCCCTCTCTTCGCATTTGATTCCTGCCGAGTATTTCCAGAATTTATCATTTTTATCTCCAATTTCCCAGCATCCGCAGCACTTGTCCTTTACTTATTCCTACCATGTTTCCACTCTGATCTACTTGAAGCCTCCTCCCCCCCTCCACCACCCTCACCCCTCCCCCAACCAGTCCCCACCCTCACCCTGCTCCTGACTGCCCAACTCATTTCCAATCCTAGGTTTCCTGAGGCTTCCTCCAACTGTTTGGAATAAATAAATTGCACCAACCGCAACAATGAATGCAATATTGTCTTTTAACTGTTTCTTTCCCGTGTTTTTTTTCTCTTCCTAGGTTGGGTCATTTTTTATGATCAATTTATGTTTAGTTGTCATCGCAACTCAATTTTCTGAAACCAAACAGCGTGAAAGCCAACTGATGAAGGAGCAACGGGTTCGTTTTATGTCCAATGCCAGCACGCTGGCCAGTTTCTCTGAACCAGGGAGCTGCTACGATGAACTCTTGAAGTACATCAGCCACATGCTACGAAAAGCTCGCCGGGAGGTTGTGCGTGTTTGCTACTTGGTGGTGAACAGGAGGGGACCTCAGCCCGCCAGTAGGAGTGGGTCAGGCGCTCAATCCCGCAAGAAGCGGAAACGCAAGCGGGCAGCCTCTGTCCACCACCTAATTCACCACCACCACCATCACCACCATTACCACGTCAGCAACGGAAGCCTGAGGGCACCGCGAGCCAGCCCTGAGATCAGCGATGTGGAAACCAACTCTGCACACAATGGGGGCAACAGGCTGATCATGCTGCCCTCACCCCTGCCCAACCTGCACCCTCCCCCTGCCCCCGCCACAACTGGCAACACCGAATCTGTCCACAGCATCTATCATGCCAACTGCCACATTGAACCGATACAGTGTAAGTCTTCCCTGAGGCAAGGGGCCGGCCTGCTCCCTCCGGATGGACTCCAGAAAAACACAGATGCCAAGAGTTACCCGACTGTACACCCCGGATCCCCGCATGAGGTGATCAACCTGAACACCACGGGGGAGAAGACACTCAAGGACGCAACCATGAACCCTGACAACACCATGGCAAACCTCAACATCCCAGCTGGACCATATCGCAAAATGCATAGACTCCTGGAAACACAGAGTGCTGGTGAGTAAGCCAGAAGAAGTCTTGAGTGTGCGTGTGAGAGAGAAAGTGAGTGCTTGAGAGAGTGTGGTGCGTGTGTGTGGATGTGGGTGGGTGAGACTGTGTGAGAGAAAGTGAGAGTGAATGGGTGGGAGAGAGAAGAGTGTGTCTGTGTATATTAGAGAGAAAGTGTATGTGTGAGGAGCAATGTTCTAGAGCAGACCCTTACCTCTGAGATTTTTATAACATTTGCTTTGCCCTGTCTTTCCCCATGTAAGTTGGTGTAGGTAAGTAAATTGGAGAACACCGTAAAACTAACAGATGACCTCATCTTGGACCATTAGCACAAAATAAGCATGAATAAGTTAATCAATCCTTAAATCTTTACTTGATATTCAATTCCATTGACCTGAATGGAACCGCAAATCCATGAAGTATTAACTATCTCCTGTTTAATGCTATTGGCACAGTAAGAAATCTGACAACACCAGGTTAAAGTCCAACCAATTTGTTTGGCAGCACAAACTTTCAGAGCGCCACTTCTTCATCAGGTGAGTGGAAGTTGTGTTCACAAACAGGGCATATAAAGACACAAACTCAATTTACAAGATAATGGTTCGAATGCAAGTCTCTACTGGTCATTACCTACAAATTGAGTTTGTCTCTATAAAGGCCCTGTTTATGAACATAACTCCCAATCACCGGATGAAGGGGCAGTGCTCCGAAAGCTTGTGCTGTCGAATAAACCTGTTGAATTTAACCTGATTTTGTGAGACTTCTTACTATGCTTACCCCATTACAATGCCCGCATCTCCACATCAATGCTATTGGCTCCAGGCTGATATTCCACCCTGAAATTACCAACAACAAAATCATAACTGGCTTTATCCATTTCTGTTGATTAAAACAGAAGCTTTCATCAAAACGCAAATTTCCACAGATCCTTTAAAGGATGGAAACTGGCACTTCTGAGCTGCCACACTGCCCAGATGTGAACCTCCTGACCACAGAGGCGATACGCTTTACATTCCGGTGGGCAGTGAAATGGCAGAGAAACTCGGCTCATGAGCTGCCATGGGGCAGCAAGATACTACGTCACTATGGTGAGGCAAATCGAGGCCTGAAAAACCCCAAGGAAAGTTGTTGAACAAATTCTGTTCGGAAGGCTTGTCAAGGAGTAGAACAGGGCAATTTGTCAATTTGGAATGGATTAGTGGACTTTTGTTTTGCATTTTTGGGATCTTAAGGCTCCTTACACAGCCCAGCTCATTCTCAGTCAGCGTTGTGCCTCTTACCAGAGAGGTTGGGTGAATTTCCTGAAGCCAACTGCTGGGTATAGGTTCTATAAACTACTCACATCCACTTTCGAGTGTGGGCGAGGTATAAAAGTGGGAGTGGAGGCTCAGTGTTACTGTTTGGATTGGGAAGGGCATGAGGAGGGTGTTAGTGCCAGGTTTTGAGTGGGGAGGGTGTTAACACCAGGTTTGAAATGGGGACATCAGTTTTATTATGTGGAATGGGAAAATTATGTTTGAAATCGGGTTGGGGGGGCGTGTCACTGTTTGGGCCATTTATCACATGGTTTCAAAACTGGATTTGCCAAATTGGGCATCACCACCGTACCCCCTGCCCCCCTCACTCTCCAGATTCTTGCCTTATTTCTTCCCCATCTCCTGCAATTTTGATTCTGACTGTTCATCACATCCTTTGTACTGAATCATATGATGTGGAGTGTGCTTGTCCATTAGTAACAGGCTGCCTCAGGGAGCTGTTCAATTTAAGCCATCCATGCTTTTATCGAGCTCCCTTGTCCCATCAGGCTCAATATCGTCTCCGAGCCTGTCCCAGTGGCAACGTCAGCAGTCTTCTCTATCAGAACAAAAACGTGCTGAAGTAGAGGAGAAAAAGGAGTGTTCCAGCTAATCCCTTATCCCTTGTTCCATATTTTTTGACAGTGGCCTGGTGGTGAGGCTCTCCTGGGATGTCCCATGTGGCTTGTACACTCACTCAGCTGGGGTTAGTTTGCACGCTATGGCAATTTAGTGTTATGTTGTGTATGAGCAAATGTACAGCTTAATTTGTCTGACTGTGCTGTACTCGGGAATCCTTCTCCAGCTGGAGTCAGTTCAGTAGCTCCCAAGATAATCAGAGCGCTCTAACGCAGCGCTGATGAGAAAGTTCCAGACCGACAAAACTTGATTTATTGTTCATTAACTTTAAAAGAGCAAAAAAAATCAAACTCCACAAACCCTCATGTTCCCAACCAGGGCTGCCTTGTGAACACTGCTCCTGATTAAGGAATTGGGTCGACCAGACTGATAGGTTTTGACAACATAAATTCAGAGTCGCACGAGGAGATGTAAAGCTGATGGAGAATTTTATTCACCTATTGTTCAGGAACAAAGTGCTGCTCATTTCCAGTTTAAATAGTAACAACGAACCTCCTCAGTGCAAATAATAACAATGAGCTTTGCAATTACAGGCACAGAACTTGGCCTGCAGTTTTTGTCCTTTCTAGTATCCTGCATCTTTTTCATTCCTCACTACAACAGTTCATCTGTTAGTAATTAGCTCCATTCACTTTGGAATTAATACTGAGATGAATCAACAATATGTTGTAGCTTTTGAGTCCACAATTGTTCCTTTTTTTTTTGCAATAACAAAAACTGACCTGAATTAATAGTTTAATTATGTATGGAATGACAACTGAAGAGTAAGCAAAGGACTGGGTTCAGTTATGGACTGCACAAGTGGACCCCAAGGTTATAAAGTCTTTAACTCAGTCTGTTGGAGTAGGGGATCGGCAAGAAATACTAATTACCCACATCCCTTGTGCAAAAACAAAATAAAAATCCTATGAAGCCAAAATCCTACTGAATATAAACTGAGCAGAGAACACAGAGGTCATGTTGTTTATGTGCTTGTGTTGAGTGTGGAGTGGCAGTGAAATTATCCACTTTTCATTTATTTCCATCATACTGTCCTCCTGAAGACACCAGCAACTGTGCCACATATTTACATTGGAGTGAACAAAGACACAGGCCTGTCAGAGGTGCGACAACAAGGGTAGTGATACAGGAACATTTATGCTGCCGTGCTCCCTTTTTGGTCCCCTCAATCTTAAAAAGGATACAGTAACTTTGGAGGCAGTCCAAAGGAGATTCACCAAGCTAATTCCTGGAATGAGAGGGTTGTCCTATCAAGCGAGACTAAATAATCTGGGTCTGTCTTCCATGGACAAGCTTTATGTGGGTGGATTTTTGACTACAAGTGTTCCAGGAAACTGCTCCAGTGGCTTTGTTCCAGGAAACTGGATGGGTGTTTTAGTGAAATGGTTTGTTGCTTCCCTTAATGATTTCAGCTCAGGAACTGGGAAAGCATCTTTAAAAGAGTGAGGGGATGACCTTAATCAAACATATGAGATCTTGAGGGGCCTTGACAGACTAGATAGTGAGGTATTTTTACTAGTGGGAGCATTTTGAACAAGGGGACATAGCTACAAGATAAAGGGGCACTGATTTAAAACTGAGGTGTGTCGAAATTTCTTCTCACAGAGGGTGGTGAATCTGTGGAACGCTCTGCCCCAAAGGATAGAACATAGAACATTACAGCACAGAACAGGCCCTTTGGCCTTCGATGTTGCGCCGACCAATATAAAAAGCAATGCCCCTCCAAACTAAACCATTCCCTTCTCTTCCATATACTTATCAACTAACCTCTTAAACGCCACCAAACTTGGCGCATCTACAACTGCTGCAGGCAGGGCATTCCACTCCCGAACCACCCTTTGGGTAAAGAACCTACCTCTGATATCCGTCCTATAACTATCACCCCTTAATTTAAAGCTGTGTCCCCTCGTGCTAGCTTTCTCCATCCTAGGAAAAAGGCTATCACTGTCCACCCTATCTAAACCTCTAATCATCTTATATGTTTCGATTAGGTCCCCTCTTAGCCGCCTCCTTTCTAACGAAAACAACCTCAAATCCCTCAGCCTCTCTTCATAAGACCTGCCCTCCATACCAGGCAACATCCTGGTAAACCTCCTCTGTACCCTCTCCAATGCCTCCACATCTTTCTTATAATGTGGGGACCAGAACTGCACACAATACTCCAAGTGCGGCCGCACTAGAGTTTTGTACAGTTGCAACATGACGTTGCGGCTCCGAAATTCAATCCCCCTACCAATAAAAGCTAAGACTCCATATGCCTTCTTAACAACCTTATCGACTTGACTGCCTACTTTCAGGGATCTATGCACAAATACACCAAGATCCCTCTGTTCATCAACACTATTAAGAATCCTACCATTAGCCCTATACTCTACACATTTATTATTCCTGCCAAAGTGCATTACCTCACACTTTTCCACATTAAACTCCATTTGCCACCTCTCGGCCCAGCTCTGCAACTTGTCCAAGTCGCTCTGTAACTTGTCCAAGTCTCTCTGCAAACTATAACACCCCTCTTCACTATCTACCACTCCACCGACTTTAGTGTCATCTGCAAGTTTACTAATCCATCCTTCAATACCCTCATCCAGATCATTTATAAAAATTACAAACAGCAGGGGCCCCAAAACAGACCCCTGAGGTACACCACTTGTCACCGAACTCCACGATGAATATCTCCCATATTCATGGGATAGTGGAGGCTGGATCACTAGAAGTATTTAAAGTGGAAATGGATAAATACTTAATAGATCAGGGAAGAGAGGCACAGAAAAGGAGTAAAGGCCAGCATAGACCAGCCATGATCATATTGAATAGAAGGAGATTTGAAGGGCCTGGTGGCTGACTCCTGCTTCAAGTTCTTGTGTGTCCTGGAAATGATGTACCAAGATATATACTATTCTTTGCATTTTTCGGTAATGTCATTATTTGTGGAATTAGAAGCAAAGGACAAAAAAATGTGGATTTTTTTCATTTAAATTTTCAGAACCAGCTTTCAAGCTACCCCGGGAATGCTTTGCCAGTTCCCCAGCTGAAATCATTAAGAGAAGCAACAAACCATATCACTAAAACACCCATGCAGTTTCCTGGAACAAAGCCAAACACTTATAGTCAAAAATCCACCCACATAAAGTTTGTCCCGGATACATGCAAAAATTGCAAAGATTTTACTGTACAGAAACAGGCCACTTAGTTTGAACCATGCCAGCATTTATGCTTCACACAGCCTCCTCCCATTCTGTTTCATTGACTTCTATAGGAATATAAGTTTTAATTTAAAACCCCTTGAATTGAGTTGCTGAAATAACTTCACATTCAGCCTCATTACTGATGAAGATATAGACAAGGTGGTTCTTGGCTCTAAGTTGCATCCACGAGTGCATGTAATGAGACCAAAAGCAGGGTAATTGCTGTACTAAGAAGGCAGTTCTACCAAAATTTCTGGTAGTTTTTGTGCCTTTTGTCCTTGTTTAGCCTTGGTTGTTGTAGTGGTTTTTAGCAAGTCACAATTGTCACTCCTATTTTTGGAATGTTCACAGTGTTGTCACAGCAGTTTTTCCCATGAGAATTCCTCAACTTTAATTTTATGAGAGGAAAAAGTGAAGATGCAGCACAGAGACCAGACTTGGTGCCTTCACATCAGTATTGACTGAAGTAATGCTGAACTGGGAGGGGTAGATTGAACTCTAATCCATAGTTCCAGTTGGGATGCTCAGTGACGAACAGTATAAAAGCTAATGAGGGTATTTCAGTTTCCTTCCAAATTCAAGTTTGGCAAAGAAGGAAAGAAAAAATGCCTTCTGGAAAGAGTTACATTTAAAACAACCCATAGTCTTGTAGACTACAGTCCCTCCAAGCCTCACAGAAAATATTCCCTCAGAGCCAACTTATGCAGGCCAGAGTCCCCCCAGGCCCCAGATACAGGCCAGGATCCCATAGGCCCTACATACAGGCCAGAGTCCCATAGACATGGGCCAGAGACACACATGCTACATTGATATATACTGTAGTTCCAAATGTTAAAGTCCAACGGGTTACAGCTTGACAGACTATAGTTAGACTAACTAGTGCCCCATGGGCGATAAACACATGGGCCATCTTCATGAAGGTCCCTCCCTCTTGATTCTAAAATGTTCTGAATTAGAATTGTGATCCATCGTAATCTTCAGTATCAGTAACAGCATACATCTTACAAAGGAGGATAACAGCACTAAGGGCACCCTTCAAAACTCATGGATTTACGCTTGCTATCAGTTCAGACAAGGGTTAAGTTCAGAAAGATCAGCTTAAAGGCACTGAACAATTGTCCATGTGATGGTGAAGCTGAAATTGGGCCAAGGGATAGCAACAGGCCTTTAATATTCTTTGCCTTTAGACTAGTATTCTGTTGTTGGATCTAGGTAGTCCCACGATGGCTTTGCAACAAATTATCTTGAATTTAGATCAGCTGCAAGTTAAGATTATCCCAATTCAAGGATCATTTTTAAATCCATGGTAATTGCACTGGTTACAGGGATAGGGCAGAGATTTGCCTCTGGGTAAGATGGTCTTTTGGAGAGTCGGTGTAGATTTAATGGACCAAATGGCCTGTACCTGCACTGTAGGAATTCTGTGGTTTAGCAAAGCAGTTAGGGACTTGACTTGATTCAAACTAAAATGTCAGAATCCATCAGTTGATCAGCAAACTAATCGCAATAGAAGGAACAAATTGTTGAGAAAGATGTGTCTTTTACATAAAAATGATTAACCTAATTGTAGAATCCCTACAGTGCAGAAGAAGCCCATTCAACCCATCAAGTCTGCACTGACAACAATCCCACCCAGGGCCTATCCTTGTAACACTATGTATTTACTCTGCTAATCTCCCCTGACGCTAAGAGGCAATTTAGTATGTTAATCTATCTAACCTGCACATCTTTGAACTGTGGGAGGAAACCAGAGCACCTGGAGGAAACCTGCGCAGACATGCTGAGAACATGCAAACTCCACACAATCACTCAAGGCTAAAATTGAATTTGGTTCGCTGACGTGTAACATAGCAGGGCTAACCACTGTGCCGTTCCGAATAAATTGCACTGCTTTATTCAGTGAGCCCTAGTAAAGATAGTCATTATTTGGTGTAAAGGGGAAGTCATGTTTAAATAGTTAATTCCCTTCAGGTATTATACAATGATCTGAAAAAATGCTAATAAGTGGAGAAAGAATATACCTTGGTGAATCTGGACACATAGCACTACAATTTAAAACCAAAAACACTGACAGCACTTAGCAGGTCAGTAAATGCTACATCTTCCGGCTATGTTGTAATGTTAACTCTGTTTCTCTGTCCAAATGCCTGGCTTACTGAGCATTTCCAGTGTTTTCTGCTTTTAGTTCAGATTTCTCAGCATCTGCAGTATTTTTGTTTAGTGCAACTTCTATTTTTAAAACATTAAACATCCGAATGTTATTGTTCTCCCTTCCCCTCCTCTGCCAGGCCATTGTAAAAGCTCCTGCAAGTTGTCTGGTCACTGCTTGCCTTACGGCTCTCCCAGTGGAACGGCTGACATTCTGAACTGCGACCCACAAAGTTGCCCCATCTGCATCAGGAGCAATGAGTCCGAGGTGAGGGATAATGAAACGCTGGATTCAGACAGTGAGGGAGTGTACGAGTTCACCCAGGACGCCCACTACAATGACCAGAGAGATCCACAGCGCAGTCAACCGAGAATGATAACTGTCAACAAATGCTGGGTGTTATGGAAACCAGTCTGTGAGACCTGCCGCAAGATTGTCGACAGCAAGTATTTTGGTCGTGGAATTATGATTGCTATTCTCATCAATACACTTAGTATGGGGATTGAATACCATGAACAGGTGAGCCACAACAAGTTGCTCCTGTAATCCTCAAATGCTTTTACCTTTCCCCTATATTTAAAATAAGTAAGAGTCATTTTGCTTTTTAATTTTGGTGCAAAGTCCTGGAAATTCATTGCCTATGATAGACTGAACATAATATTACAATACATTTCATCAAGTCACATCATTTGTGCCAACTTTTATCTTCAGAGAAAACACTCAGATCAGCAGTAGATAAAGCAAGGAGCAGGAATATGACCAAACTTCAAGGAACCCTCGGATATTTTTTGATATAATTTGGTATGCACTCACTTTTAAATTTGGAGAATAAAGGGTGAAGTCAGACCTGGTCAGAGTCTCAAAGAATTGGAATTGCTTTGCTGGCCCTTAAAGCACACAACTGATGTTTAGTTCTATGAAGACAGTGGGATTGAACATCAAACATATAATGAGTGTCCAGTACAGCACCACCTGGTTTTACAGCTGTGTCCATGTCCAATTTCACCCTCTTTCATATTTTGAGATTGCAGAAACTACTTCTCACAATTTCATCTCAAAAAAGTGAAGAAGTGCTGTGCTTTTTGGTGTTGGTGGGTTGATGGCAAGTTAGTAAGTATGAAAAGAAACTCGAGAATGAAAGAGGAATGTATGTTTGATAATGAACCAATCGGATGGTCACACTGACCTCGGTGCCACACAGCATTAACTACCATGGAACCATCTCTCCCTGTTTCCTTTTCCAGTACAGTGAGTCACTGCACTAAGGGACAGTCTACTCAGGAAATTGGCTGCCGTTAATAGAATACAATAGTTCTAACTGCAAGAATGTGGGACTGACACAGTCTTTGAGGAATTAAAAACTTGTGGCTTAAGCCTCTGCACCTCCAACTCTCTCTCCTAATTTCAGGCTTTGCTTCTTTGTCCAAATATTTGGTCAACTGTCCTAATGTTTCATCTTAAGCTCAATCTTTATATTTATCTGATGATGCTACTGTGAAGCAGCTTGGTATGTCACGTTAAAAACATTCTATAAATTCAAGTTGTTGCCACACAGTTGATGAGAGATTTGCTTCATCTTTGGTTTGCGAATCAGAATAAAGTGTGAATGCCATCCACCCACGAGCATAAATGATGCTCTAGACATTGCGCAATCACTGCCTCCTTAGCTTCTAATCATGTCCACAGTTTTCCGTCCAGAAAATATTCTAGATGGCAGTTCCATGATTTAAACAGTACGGAATCAAACACTGAACTTTCTCCTGCTGTAAGCTTAGTAGGTTGGGAACAGAATAGGTTCCGAGAGGCAGGTGAGATAAACTGGCAGTGGCCCATCTAACTTCAGCTGTGCCACATTACACCAATTGCAATCTTCCAACGTGCATTTTAGACATGCCAAGAAAAAGTGTTGGCTTCATTTAAATGTTATAACGTACTAAGCATAATTTTCCATTCATTGAGCATTACCATCTTTAATAGAAACTTCCAGTAGTAAATTCATTATTTTCACAGATCATTCAAAAGAATTTTCTGAGGCCGTTTGTCTTATGAACCACGCACAGACCTGCATCCACTCTGCCATTGCCAGAACTGTGTCGGGAGCTTAGGAGGAACTCTGTTATTCATGCTCGAGGATCATAAACATGGACTTTCATAGGCGACAAATCATACCTGAGGCGCAGGGTCCCTGACAATCAGGAAAAGGGCTGCCGGCTCTGCTTGTATATATTCCTGGAGATTTGGTCCCATGTCCTCCCCCCTGCCAATTGCTCTTCCCCCACAATTGGTCCTTCTATGCAGCACCTTCCTACACCAATCAGAACACAACATTCTCTGTTTCATCATTTGGTGAATTTTGACGGTCAGTCAAACAGCCATTTTTTCAATTCCATTAACTTTACAACTAATAAATAAAGGTGAAAATGAATAAAACACTGAAGGAAAGAGTTTTATTTTGGGGAATCATGCCCAAAATAAATTAGAAATGATTCTGGTTATGTCACTCTTCAGTTTTCTGATAACGTTTGCAAGATTATCAACTTAAAATCATCCATGGTGCAGTTTTACAGCATGGATGAAAAAGAGATGACTTTGAAGATCAGCATTTTTAATCAGCCCGACCCCTGGCATCCATCTGAGAGGAATCTGATTTAAAATTTCGGAAAACCACTTCAAAAGCTCTACTGAACTATTTAATAGATCCATTGGTATACCTAATCAGTTTTCTGAGTAAATTAAACACATATTGATATGAAAAGCTTCCAAACCATGTCTACAGGTGAAGTTTTACGGTCCCATTGCAAAAGGGGTGGGACTAGAAAATGCAGTGATGCATTCAAAAGTCCATTGACTTCAGGGAGGGGAGTAGAAAATCCCAGCAGTGTAAAATTCCACCCTCTCTGTTAGCATAACTGGTAGAAGGTCACAATTTTGACCTTTGTCCATTTTATGGACAAGGCCTGATTAAATTAAATTGCATCCTAACCCACATCATGGAGAATATTTCCATTATTGGTTCTGAATATAACTGACTTGCATTTCAAATTCCCAGATCTTGCATGCCAATTCCAACCAGATTGTGCTACTATTACTGACAGGTTGAGTCTCTGGCTCCACTTTTTGTGTCATTGCTTATACCACCTCTTCCCAATTCCATAACATTGCCTGATTTTGCTCCCACCTCAGCACAGGTGCTGTTGACATACTCGTATGTGCTGCTGTACCTTGAGACTTGTCTACTCCAGCGTTCTTCTTGCCAACGTTCCATCTTTTGCCCTTCAAAAGCTTGAGTTCATTCAAAGCTCTGTTGCCTGCATGCTATTTTCCTATTTCGCACAGTCCTATTTGTGCAACATACCTGTGTTCCCTGGTCCACTCTGGCTCCTAGTTTAGCAATTTCAAAATTCTCATAATTGTTTGCAAATTACACAACAGTTGTAATAGGCGGCCTTCATGATGGTACAAACATTCCTCCCTGGCCCCAGCTCCCCTTGACTCTGCACAATCATTCCACCATCTCTGTGCTTGTCTAATTCTGACTGATCTAATAGACTTTGTAATGGCGAATGTGCTTTCAGCTACCTGACCCTGAAATTCAGCAATTCCATCTCTAGGCACCTCTGCTTGACCATTCCCCCAGCAAATGCACCTTAAATCCCACAGTTTCAACTGAGATTTTGGTTCTCTATCCCAAACTTTCTGCATGTAGCTTGGTGTCATATTTTATTTGACGACACTCATGTAAGATACTTTGGGATGTATTACTAGGTTGTTGATGTTGGATCCAACAAGTAATTTTACCCCATAATTTCTTTTTGTTGATGCATTGATAGTTTTCCATGGTTTTTGGCCAGAGTATCCAGGAAATTAGTCTTTAATTGTTGAGACTTCAGAGCAAAGTCAGAAGGTTTTCAATTTTATTCAACAAGGCAATTTGAAATCAGTAATGAAGTTTGGTTGCTAAAAAATAAGAAAATACTTGCATTTGTATAGCGTCTTTCATGACCTCAGGATCGCCTGAAACACTTTACAGCCAATGAAGTATTATCAAAATATAATCATGTTGTTGTTCTGAAAAAGAGGCAGTGGATTTGAAGAGTCAGGTCTGTTTTGCCCTCTCAAACACTTGGCGATCTTACCAAAAAAAAATCTAAGTTCTGAACAAGTGTGAAAACGGAAGGAATATGTGCTTTTTTTCGGGGCTTAAAAAAATCGAATCTTACCCGACAATCATACTTGGTTTCTGCCAGAAGGGGATGTGGGCAGGACCCAAAAGCCAGCTATTAGCAGCAAAGGGCGTCTGCAAATCCCCATCCCCTCCCTCCCCCATGGGTATGATCATAGCCGAATCTACACTCCCCATCCCTACTCCATCAATTGCTGTTGCAGAATGACAGCGGTCCCTCTACATTCCCGCCCCCACCTTCACCTTTGCAGAATATGCAGTACCCCACCGTACCGTATGGCCTGCCCCCGCAGGCTCTGCCCCCTTGGCACGGCACTCTTGGATCTTGGTTCCAAGTGAACACTGCCAAGATACTAAGCTGCCACTGCCAAAGGGCATTCCCCTCTGTCTCCCACCTGCCAGGGGCGGGGGACTCATTGGCTACTGCTGAGACCATCACATCTGGTCCTCATTGACCATAAGTGATCCTTGCTGGACAGAACTCCCATTATCGAGGCCACAGAGACAAGTGTGCCCTGACAATTCTGATGCAGACTTGTTCGTAATATTTAAATACCAGTTGCCTTAGCATTTAAATATTATGATCAGCCTTGCAACCTTTTTGAGCATGAGATAGATCTCGCTGGATATCTGGTGCTGGTAAGATTGCAAGAGGTGAGAAATTGGGCGTGTATCTGATTTCTTGGCTCTCTCGCAATCTTACTGGCTTGTCCCACTCATCGGCCGGCAGGCGAGAAGGTAAAATCGCCCCCAACCTTCTGATTCAGAGGTAAGATTAAAACGACTAAAGCAAGGCTAACACCAGTGTGAAGGTGATGGATTTACATTTGAAGGGTTATCCTGTTATAATGCAAAACACGGCAGAAATTTTCCCCACCATTTTACAAGAAGTGAACTTATTCTTAAAATAGATGTGTGAACTGTTCGAATTAAGCTTTTATTTCTACAGAGATGACTAAACAAAGGGCTTCTTACCCTTCAAAACTGCCCCTCAGTTCAGGGTAGAGATGTGGGTGATTCATATTCTCATTGCTTTGTAGATGGGCCAAACTAAATTTCAGGTCTCATTCACGCTCACTTTCATGATGTCAGGCCTCCTGCAGGCACACAGGAGAATCCAAAGATCTTTATTGAGTTAATGCTCAAATTTAACAACAATCTCACTGTCAGTAGCCGACCCAGACTGCAAACTGATGACTATGACATTTTAACAGAGGCCTTTGTAGTAAGTGTCACTGCGTAAATTTAGCTATTGTATCAGAAAGGAAAAGTGAAACGTGAAGAGTTTGCTGACGAGCTATTAACTGCATCTATGATAAGCCAGAGACTTCAAATAAATCTCTTAATGATGCCATAGAATTAGAAAACATGTTTACACTTACATCTGCTTCATCAGAAAACAGTGGAGAAGGATGATGCAAAAACAAAGTGAGGTCAATAGTTGAGGACCATGAGTACCTGTGCTGTGAATTGAAGAGCAATTTAAAGTCAGCCATAATTTTTCATTAGATTCTCATTAATTCTTGTTAACAGCTGCATCGCTCCAGTTTAAATCCAAGTTAGCAACACACTTATCCCACACCCCCCCCCCCTCTTCTTCCTGTTCACCATCCCAGAGCCTAAACATGCCTTTCAAATGAAGCAGTGCTTCACATGCACCTCCCTCAATCTATCTATTGCATTCACTGCTCCCAATGCAGTCTACTCTACATTGGAGAGATCAAATGTAGACTCGGTGACCGTTTTGCTGAACGCCTTTCGTCCGTCTGCAAGCAGGACCCAGACTTCCCGTCACTTGCCATTTCAACACACCACCCTGCTCTCCTGTCCACATGTCCATCCTTTGCCTTCTAGCAAACTGGAGGAACAGCACCTCCTGTTCCAACTGGGCATTTTACAGCCTTCCGAATTGAACATTGAGTTCAACAATTTAAGATCTTGAATCTCCCTTCCATCTTCACCCTCCATTTTAATTTATTTTTATTTCATTCTGTTTCTTCTTCTTATCTCACTCATCCATTTTTATTATTCTTCTTTCTCTCTTCCATTTTTCCACTTCTCCATTCCCGCTCTCTTGCACCATCTCTCAGCCAACCTCATCCTCATTTACATTTCTTTTGTCCTTTTACAGCCCCCCACCCCCTGAGAGTGTTCTGCAGTCACTCACCAAGACTTCTTCAACATTATCATAAACCCGCAAACTCTATCACCTAGATGGACAAGGGCAGTAGACAGATGGAAACACTACCATCTGTAAGTTCCCCTCCAAGCCACGCACCATCCTGATTTAAAATATATCACTGTTCCTTCACTGTCACTGAATTAAAATCCTGGAACTCTTTTCGTAACAGCACTATAGGTGTTCCTACACAATTTGCACTGCACAGTTCCAGAAGTCAGCTCACCCTAAGGGCAATTAGTAATGGGCAATAAATGCTTTCCTAGCTAGCAAAGCTACCATCCGATAAAGTACTTTAAAAAAGACAGCTGTGCCCTTTCCACAATAAGTAGTCTCACAACACCAGGTTTCCATAATGACACACTAATACTATACTTTCAGCAACACACCAACATTTGTCAGCGACATACCTGTACCCTCCTATCAGCATCACACATGTACCCTGTCATCAACAATGTACCTGTATCCTTTCATCAACAATGGTGATACATTTCCAAGTCAGAATGGTGAGTAGCTTAGAGGGAAACTTGCAGTTGGTGTGTTCTTACATGTCTGCTGTCCTTCCTTTGAGATGGAAGTGGTCATGGATTTGGAAGGTGTTGTTTAAGGATCTTTAGTGAATTGTAGCAAAGTGTCTCGTAGATAGCATACATTGCTGAAATTCATTGTTGGAAAAACACTTTACGGTTTCTGAACGTCAGGAAAAGCAAGTCTTGCTCTCTTTTTCTTTCTGACTGACAAAACAATCTCAAAATAAAATAAAGAGAGTAATTTATGATCCTTTGTCATGAACAGCTGCCATATTGACAGAATGTTGTCATAGGATCATAGAATTAGGACTGTGAGGAACTTGTGACATACTGATATCGCCACTCAGCTAATAATCGAGACACCTAGGGTAGTGCTCTAGGGACCTAGGTTTGAATACCACCATGACTGAATATGAAATTTGAATTGCACTATAAATATGAAATTAATGATGATCATTGTTGCAAAAGCCCCTCTGGTTCCTCTTGGGAGAGAAATCTCTTAAATGGCAAATAAAAGCCATAAGTACTGGGCCAGCCACCAATGCCCACATCTCTGAATGAATAAGAAATTCAGGAAGTTGTATTGCCTTCCCAATGAATACATGTGTTTGCTGAATCCTGGAATTATCACTTACTCTTGTACTTAAAAGCCAAGACTTTAGATGCTTTAAATTCCTGGCTCTCATTGTTGAAACACAGATATGAAAATTCTTGTGTGAAAAATGGATTGAGGAAGAGTCGCAGATGTCCTATTACATCATTGAGAGTATTAATGGATGTTCATGGCTGCCAGTCAGTAACTCTGGAAATGGGACAAATTACTCCAAAGGGACTCTAGCTTCACTGAAATATGAGTGACAAAGAAAATGATTTGTTGCTTTTTGTTCAAGCGTCTGAGAGGTTTGTGTGCAGACACCACGGTGCAAATGTGTTTTGTCTGCGTTAATTAAAACTACAGCCAGAAAGTCCCAATGAAAGAGGCAGTAATTATTCAACAGGAGTGTATGAGACACCTAACAAGAGGAACAGGATCCTAGCGGACTAATAACTTACTCATGCCAGAGCTACAACAGTGCATTGCTTCCAAATTAGCAGCATATTCAATCACTTTTCCTTAGTCAGCTGTCAACTGTACAGAAGAAAATGGGTGACAAACTAGGTTGGAGTATTGTATAGTCCTTTTGCTTTTGACAGTCACATTTACATCCAGCCATGCATTGAAGGGTTGAGGATCACCTCTCTCTCTCTCTATGGGATCGTACATAAAATCTAGATCAAGGTATCAGGGGAATGATCCACAAGTTTGTGGATGACGTTGATTTTTGCAGGTGTTAAGGTTCTGGACGAGATTAATGAATACAAACTGCTTTCAGTGTGTTAGGAGATTGGGCCTGCATTTGGCAAATGGTATTTAACTTAGAGGAGTGTAGTGTTAGCAATGTGAATGTCAGCAACATTAAGCACAGTCACACTTTCTATTACGATTCAGATAGGAATACTTAACACTTAAAGAAGAAATCCAAACAGCCAGCCATTAACCAACATAGCCATGCGCATTTTTAAACAAAAACAAATTTTATTTTAAATAAGAATTAAACAAAAGAAGCACTATTAACTTACTACTGTTGTTTATAATCATGTATGCTCTAAACTTACTACAAGTGCATAAATGAGGAAGAGAGTAGCTAAGGTAAATATTGGTCCCTTGGGGAATGAGACTGGGAATTCATTATAGGAAATGAGAAAATGGCAGAACCACTATATTATATTTGGCAGATGACACTAAAACATCCAAAGAATAGTAGAAAATCAAGGGCAAAAGGGAGGGAAGAACTTAAAATAATTACCATTACTAAAGAAAATTTACTAGGAAACCCAACAGGATAAATCCATTGGACTAGAAAATTTACTGTTTATTTTTATATTTCTTGCAAGTTGACTCTCAGATACAAATTTCTCTCTTCTTTTAGCCATCATTTCATTTGTTTGTAAACATTTCCCAATCTTCTGGCCTGTCACAAGTCTTTTCTGCAATTTACACCTTTCCTTAAATTTGATACCATTCTTATTTTTTGAGTTAATCATGGAAAATTCAACTTTATCATAGTCTTTGTTTCTCAATGGATTATATCTTTGCTGAGTGTTATGAATACACCTCCTTAATGCCTGCCTCTATTTCTCTACCACTTTACCTTTTAACCTATTTTTCACAGAAAACTTTTGCCACCTCTGGCTGCACAATTACAATTACCTTTTGTATAAGTTTAAGATACTAGATTCTCATATTCAAACCAAGGTTCTCATATTCCAACTGACGTGAAATTCCACAATGTTAGGATCATTCCTCTCAAAAGGATCTTTTACTATGAGATTATTAGTTAATCCTATCTCGTCACCAATTCTAAAGCAGCCTGTTCCCTAATTAGTTCCAAAATGTGCTATTGTAAGAAACAGTCTCAAGTTCACTGTAAGAACTAATCCTCAAGGCTACCGTTGCCAAGTTGATTTGTCCAGTCTATAGAAAGATTAAAGTTGACCATGATCATTTCTTTCTTCCAAGAGCCATTATTTTGTGATTTACTCTTTGTCCAGTACTTTGGAAGACCTATACATTACACCCATTAATGACTTCCTTCCCTTGCTGTTTCTTATATCAGTCAGTAACTCTGATTCTACATCATGCTCTTCTGAGCTAAGATCATTTTTCATTGCTGTACTATTCTCATCATTTCACATAACATAGAATTATATAATGATTATAGCACTGAAGGAGGCCATTTGCCCTGTTGTATCCGTGTCAGATCTCTGAAGGAACAATTCACCTAGTGCCACTCCCGTGTCTTCTCGATGTTCTAGACTTGAATCTGCTGTACATTCTTCACGGATTCCTTTTCCCTGTTCACAGCCAGGAAACCAGAATTTTTGATTTGAGCTTTCCATAGCTGTCTGTGTGGGAGATTGAGTTGATTATCAGTAGTATCATTTACAATAAGAAATGCTTGCCTTGTTATGATTTATCTCTGGTAGCAGTTAGCTTATCTATCTTCTCGAGCCTCCTCAGAATCTTATACATTTCAGTAAAATCACCCTTCCATCTCAACTTCAATGAGTTAGATAACAAACATGCCCACTCTTTTCTCACTAAATAACCCCTTCATCCCAAGAATCAACCTGATGAATCTTCTCTGAGCTACTTCTAATGCAATGCAAGCAAGGAAACCAATATTGTACAGAGTACTCTTGGTGTGGTCCCACCAATGCCCTGTACGGTTGTATCAAATCTTCCCTACTTCCGTATTCTGTCTGCCTCACAATAAAGACCAATGTTCCATTTGCCTTCCCAACTGCAGTACTTCCATACTCTCTTCTTGTGATTCAAGTACAAGCACATCAAGATGTCCCTGTGTTACAGTTTTCATTCTCTTCTGTTTTTTTCTGCCAAAGTGGACAACTTCACATTTTCTCACATTATACTCCAATTGTCATTCTTTTGCCCACACACATAACCTATGTATATCAGCACTGCAGCACTGTGGCACCACACTTAGCATTTGCTGCCTCACAGTACCAGGAATTTGGGTTCAATTCCCAGCTTGGGTTACTGTCCGTGCATCTGCACATTCTCTCCATTTCTGCTTGGCTTTCCTCTAGGTGCTGTGGTTTCCTCTCACAGTTTAAAAGACATGCTGGCAAGGTTCATCAGCCATGCAAAATTCTCCCTTAGTGTACGAAGGGATTGGACATAGCTCAGCACAATGCAGACGACCAAAGGGGCTATACTGTGCTGTAATGTTCGATGAAACAGGTGCCAGAGTAGGGGATTTTCACAGTTACTGTCATGGGGAATCAAGGGATTTAGAAGTAGGCTGTCAAAGTCAAATGAATTCAGCCCCAATCTTACAGAATGAGATATTTGTTTCAATAGGCCAAATGGCCTAATCTAACACTATTTCTCAGGTTCGGTTTGAACATAAGAATTATTGCATTCATCGCCATTATGTTTAAGGGGTTGAGATTGTTATCATATCCATTGTACAGCACCAGTCGAGACTGAGTATATTTATATATCAGAATAAAAACAAAAAATGCTGGAAGCAAAGTTAACATTTTGAGTCTATGGCTTTCCTCAGAACTGAGCTCATCGACCTGAACTTTGTTTCTCTCTCCACAGGTACTGCCAGACCCGCTGAGTAGTTTCTACTTCTATTTCAGATTTCCAGCATCTGCAGCATTTGCTTTAATATTTTGTTGTCAGCAATGTCAATAGTCTCACTTCTGAGGAAGCTGTGGGATCAAATCAAGTACATAGTCATAGGGACTTGGCAGTCCAGTGCAGTACTGAGGGAGTACTGCACTCTCAGAGATGCTTAAAAAAGATGTTAAATAGTGGCTTCAGTTGCTTTCCCAGATGGACATAAAGGACCACAGAAGAGCAGACAAGTTCTCTATGTCCTAATCAACATTCCTTCATCCAAGTTACTGAAAGATTGCTGAAGCATTACTGCATTGCTCTCTTTGGGCCCTTGCCATTGAAAAAAATTGGTTGTGTAATTCTTATACAATAATGGCTACATATCCAAAATATTTCACTGATTGCAGAGTAGTTGGGACTTCCTGGATTTGTGAGAGATGCTTTGTGGAATGACTCGTTGTTTTATTATCAATCAATGCTCATCTCTCGGCTCCAAATACCAGGTAGCTGCTTCACTCCCAAAGCCTGCATGTGTTTGAGTTAAGGCATTCGCATTGATCTTGATAGTTAACTTGTTGAAAGTGACACCAGTGATATTTGAATTCGCATTGAGTTAGCAAACCCCCAAAGAATTGGATAAGTTGAATGTGACTGAGAGTGACATCTCATAATTGAGCCATTCTTGATTAAAACACTCTTTGCAGCACTGTCCCCTTTTAGATAAACACATTGATGGGTTCTGAGTGGACTTTCTGGGATAGCAAGTGAACTAATTAAATTGATCTGAAAGCTTTCAATAACCTGAAATGTACTTGAAGTCCAGCTCTCTGAATTTATGTGGGATAATCAGTGATCTTCTTCATGGTGACAGTATGAAGTGAAAGACAAGAGCATTATCTCCTTAGGAGTTCTTTGTAACTATCTGAGACATTTCTTTTCCAACAAGTCAATGTTTTTTTTCTAATTCCATCTCCAAGAGCATATATTTAGCCTTTCCCACTAATCCCTTAGTCCTAATTTTAACCTCTAATCAAAAAACACACCTCTAATTGTTACCACTAAGCAAAAACCATTTTTGTTATACTTATCTCCAATCCAAACCATAGCTATCCAGTCCTGACCTCAAATCAAACACCACATATCCAATCCCACATACCAATCAAAATCCTTACACCCAATCCTGACCTCCAATTAAAGTTCCTTCAGTATTTTTAAACAGTTTCAGAGCAAAGCTCTATGGGAAAGTTGGCAGGTTTGTGGCTGAAGAAGACTTTATTTATGAATGTAAATGCGAACGTATGTATTAAGAACAGGATTGGGCCGTTCGGCTCCTTGAGCTTGCTCCGCTAAGTGATACATTGATTTGCCGATCTGATTGTGACCACAATGCTACTGTTCTGTCTTCCCTCTGCACCCTTTGACCCCCTTGTCAATCAAGAAACTGTGGATTTAGGCACAATTTCTAGCAGATCAGAGGCTAGAAATTCTGCGGTGAGTAACTCACCTTCTGACTCCCCAAAGATGATCCATCATTTACACAAGGCACAAGTTAGTAGTATGGTGGAATATTCTCCCCTTACCTGGTTGAATGCAGCTCCAACAATGCTTGAAAAGCATGATACCATCCAGAATAAAGCAACCTGCTTGATTCAGCATCCCTTCCACAAAGCATTCACTCCTTCCGCCACTAATACACACTGACAGTGATGTGTATCGTCTACAAAATGCACTGCAGGGACTCACCAAGGCTCCTTTAAACAGCACCTTCAAAACATGACTGCTACCATCCAAAAGTATAGGTGCCACAGACAATTGGAACACCACTACGTGGAAGTGCCTTTCCAAGCAACTCACCATCCTGACTTGGGAATATGTCAGCCTTGCTGAGTCAAAATCCTGCGACTCCCTCCCTGACAGCACTGTGGATGTACCTACACAAAGACTGCAGTGGTTCAAGAAGGCAGCTCACTACCACCTTCTCAAGGACAATCAGATGAATAATAAATGCTGGCCTCGCCAGTGATGCTCACACTCCTTGAATGAATAAAGAAAATGTCAAATTTCCGCCCACTAGCTTAACCTATCTATATCCCTTAGTTAACCCTCTGTGTCCTCTTCACAAATTACTCTGCTTTATGTCATTCACTAATTTAGTAATCATACGTTAGGTCCCTTCATCCAAGTTATTGACATAGATTCTAAATAGTTGTGGTCCCAGCACTGAACCCTGTGTACTCCATTAGTTTTAGAATTTTCAGTGAGGGAAAAATTATCTAATGTATGGCCCTGACACTCCATTGTTGTATGGGATAGGTGGAAACATAGCAAAGAAAGTACAGAAACATGGAAGATAGGAACAGGAGGAGGCCATTTGGCCCGTTAATTATGATCATCCAACTCAATAGCCCAATTCTGCCTTTTCCCCATAACCTTCGATTCACCCCAAATGCTATACATTCAATGTTTTGGTATTAACTACTTCCTGTGGTAATGAATTCCACAGGCTCACCACTCTTTAGGTTAAGAAATGTCTCCTCACATCTGTCCTAAATAGTCTACCCTACATCCTCAGACTGTGACCCCTGGTTCTGGACTCCCACCATCGGGAATATCCTTTCTGCATCTACCCTGTCTAGTCCTGTTAGAATTTTATAAGTCTCTATGAGATCATCTGAACTCCAACAAAAAAGTTTTAAAGTTAAAGTAAAATGTGTTTATTAGTCACAAGTAGGCTTACATTAACACTGCAATGAAACTACTGTGAAACTCCTCTAATCGCCACACTCAGCCACCTGCTTGGGTCAATGCATCTAACCAGCACGTCTTTCAGAATGTGGGGGGAAACGAGAGCACCCGGAGGAAACCATGCAGATACAGGAAGAACACACAAACTGCACACAAGCATTGATCTAAGCCGGGAATCAAACCCGGGTCCCCGGCGCTGTGACGCAGCAGTGCTAACCACTGTGCTACTGAAAACAATCCTAACCCGGTCTTTCTCTCTTCATACATCAGTTCCATCATTACCAGAATCAGTCTGGTAAACTTTTGCTGCATTCCCTCAAGAGCAAGAACATCCTTCTTCAGAAAAGGAAACAAAAACCACAGTATTCCAGATGTGGCTTCACCAAGGCCCTGTACAACTACAATAACACATCCATGCTCCTGTACTTGAAACCCCTTGCAAAAATTTAATTTAAAGGGATAAGACCTAACAGAAGTGTTCCAAGCTGTGGTTTGCTCCTCTTGTATCAGTAAAAAATAACAGCTGTTCATACTGGGTCTGAAAGTTTACTTTTTGATTTGAACCATTATTGCACACCAGATGAATTATAGGCTCTAGTCATCTTCCAGAAAGCTGTCAAAAAACTCCTTAAATATGAAAATTAAGGTGTTGTGGTACTTGTAATGGCTACTTAAATGTTTGCTTCAAGTTATTGGAGTTTTTACAGAATTATTTAACCAATGGCAGCATTTTGAATGGCTTGAATCTCTTACACCAGGTCCAATGTCAACTCTGTGTAAGTGGGTGTGTTTTGAACGAGTTAAAATCTTATCCACAGAGTTCAAAGTGGCATCGTTACATCCTCATCTTCTTCCCCTCTCACTGAGATGGCTGCATAGTTTGAGTATTGGATTTTGCCAATTGTAACATTGAGAACAATAATGAAAACAGAAATAATACAAACCACAGGAAACTGTTATTGTGAGAACTTGTATTACAAAGTGGGGGACATTTAAGAGCTAGAATCACTTGCCATGATTAATTTTTTTTGAATTGTTAGTCGCTTCACAGTTGTAATCTTTTTTGACAACTTCAGTGAAAATATTCCAGTCTTGTAGATTTTCTAACCACCTGTAAATGATCAGTGATAGGCTGTGTCAGGCTGTAAGTAATTCTGCTGTACATTAATACTAAACAGTGACAAATGAACATCTGCAGCACAATGTGAAAAGTGCCATTAGCGTTTGATAACTGTGAAGAAAACAGGGACCAACCAGAAAAGGAGAGTACGAGAAGAGCTAACACAAAGAACTGATCAAAGATGAAATTTTATAAAGGGGAAAAGAGAGACAGAAGGCTTTCTGGGATTCCACAGAGCAGGGCCAACACAATTCTTTTACCAGTGTTTTTTTTCATATTTGTTCATGGGATTTGGGCACCACTGACAAGGACAGTGTTTATTGCCCATCCCTAATTGCCCTTGAGTGGCTTGTTAAGTCATTTCATAGGGCATTTTAAGAGTTAACCACATTGCTGTGGGTCTGGAGTCACATATAGGATAGACCAGCTAAAGACAGCTGATTCCTTCCCTAAAGAGCTTTAATGAACCCTATGGGTTTCTACAACAATCTACAATGATTTAATGGTCCTCATTAGACTTTTTGGAACACAAACCCACGTCCCCAGAGCATTAGCCTGGATCTCTGGAATGTTAATCCAGTGAGAGCACCTCTGTACCACCACCTCCCCTTAGGTGAGCAGATGGGAATGCATAAAATCTCGTAATTAAAGATATTAAATTAATATTTTGAAGGATAGGGAGCCAGCATACAGTTGCAGGGTGATGGGTGAGTGGTGGTTAGTGTCAAACAAGATAAAAGTTTTGGACATGTTGGGATTTATGAAGATTGAAGCATGAGAGACCAGCAAGAAGCAGATTATGGTCATCCAGTCTACAAATGGCTAAGACATGTGGTGGTGCTCCAACTCTAAAGTGAATGAGATGTGGTCGAGGTGAGCAATGTCGCAATGCAATGGAAGTATAAGCACTCATAGCAAGTGAAGTGGTCTGGGATCTGAGGCTCAGCTCAGCTCTCGGTTAGACATGACATCGAGGGCGCAAAGGTTCAGCCTGTGTCACAGACCAGGGAAATGAATTGAATCAGTGACAACTCAGAGGACAAAGTTAGTGGCAGAGCCAAAATCAACCACTTCAGTTTCTCCACTGTTAGCTGCAGAAAGTTAGACTCATCCCAGACTGAATGTCAGACTAGCAGAAGAAATGCCAGAAAGATCTACCTCCCAACTTTATTGACTATGCCTCTCATTGTCTGGGCCTAAGTTTTGGATTATCCTTCAGAAGCCTCTCGACCTCTTCTCCTTTAAAAGACTCCTTAAAACCTCTTTTGACCAACTGTTGCCATAATCTTGCCATCTTTACCTTGGTGTCATCATGTCCTGTTAAGCCCCTTGGGGCATTTTACTTCATAAATAAATGCAAGATGTTGCTGCATAGTCAGTACATCTATATCTTGGAATTAGCAGAGAAGCAAATTCTTAGTATTATGACTTTCTGCTCATCCTGCCTAAATAAAGGGCGTTATAAGATAAAGCATGCAATGCTTTTTAACTTTCAACCAGGGTGAAAATCCCAATCCAAACTTCTTTGTGACAAGAGAGAGTTGTGCTCATGTCTGACTTCCTGGCTTTTGAAAAGCTTATTCAATTTAGTACAGATGTCAAGTGCTTGTTGGAAGCACAGAGGTTCGTATCTGTGGGATATTGTCTGCCAGTGCATTTAATCTTAATCAGTGGCAACTAAACCCACAGTGTCTTGTAATTAATCTTGTCTTTTGCTGTTCACCTGTATCTGAAGACTATTACTTTTGTTAGAGAGTTTAGATTTTAGCATTGAAGACAATTCTGTCTTAGTCCTTTACACTTGTGGTACAGACCTCCCATGTTGACAGGTTCTGACTGAAGTCAGCAGCAGTGAGGGTCTAAGAATGCTGTAGAGTAAGGGTTATGTTACAAGTAATTCAGTAAATCTGACCACAAAACCGTCAATTGTTAAAGAAACATCTGGTTCTTTAATATCCTTTGTCAGACGGAAATCTGCCATCCTTAACTGATGTGAGACTCTACTCTCATAACAATTTAATTGTCTATTAAGTGACCTTTAAAGTGGGCTAGCCAGCCAAGTGATGAAGGGAATTGGGTAAATAGGTAACAAACACCAGTCTTGCTCCATCCTGAAAATGAATGAAAAAGGAGAGACCCATCTCTTACAACATGGATTAGATTTAACCAACCCACTCCCTCATCCCCCTCCACCATTCCTTGTGCATTTAAAGCAGGGGAAGGGGTTTAAAAAGTCTGCAGCTATCCCACTACCTTCCCACTCACCCCATTTTACAATGGGTGGGGGGAGGCATCAGGCAACCTGTTTAACCTTGGGCCTATTTAAGAGATCCCCTGTCTCTTCCTACGAGCTCATACCCGGTCTTTAATGCTCCCTCACTGGCCTCTCAAACCAAACCCCAACTTCTCTTGTTGCCAACTGCTTTCAAATAGATTCCTGGAGATTTCATCACATGAACTGTCCCCATGTTTAGGCATTAGTTAGCTAATACGCTCATCCTCATGATGCACTGCCTTCACAATTGGAAAGCAAAAAGCCTCATTACCAGTTGAATGATCTCAACTGTCAGCCAAAAAGTCTTTTTTTTTGCTCATTTTCAAATTATTATATCTGGTAAAGTGAAATGTTCATAGAAAATGAATTAATGTCGTTATGATATTTCTCCAGGATAGCATGCAGCAATGCCCTGGAGATTGATCTTCAATGTCTGGAGACTCCTGGCCAATCTGGGAGGGTTGTCACCTCTATAGCCCCTCACTGGCCATAGCTTGGGCTTGCCAGCCAGGCCCCACCAATGGTCCAGACTTAGCTGCAAGTGCAGGTCCACTAACCTCCGCTTCTTCGGGGTCACCAGCAGTCCCAGCAGTGACTGTGCTTGAACATTGTGCTGCCAGACAGTCAGATTGGCTAGCAGATCTCTAAGACAGCACTTCCCCCTCCTGCCCAGATGGCAATTGGACAGATCTCACCCTGAACAATTACTCTGTTCCCAAACAAGCAGCCAGACTTTGGACAGGCAAATGGACAAAACAGGCTGACAATTATCATTTCAGTTGGTGGGAGAACGGGGAATATGACACGCCACAAAATCCAATTCAACGTTTCAGTACCAACATTAAGACAGCAAATTGTAATACTGGTAAAGTGTACCAGAGAACAAGTTTGTTGTCATCTCAGTGTTTTTATCCTTCTTTCACTTCCAATAGTCTCAAATAACATTTCTTCTCCTTTCTACAATTCAAGTTGGCAGGCTGAAGACAGGGTGAGCATCATGAGCTGGTTGGCATCTTCCTCCTCCTGTGAATGCTTCTCCCTTGTGCCAGCCTAGTCCTCACTCCATCCAGTTTGTCCGTAAACTGATGAATTATAAAACTGTCCACTGAGCAAATAATATTATTGCAGACTGTGCAATACAAATATATTACAAACCCAAGACTATGTTGGTTAACAAATGAAGCAAAACTTCTCCATCCTTTCCTCATATTTTAGAATCTTGATACAGGGAATCAAGCTTACACAACCTCCCAGCACTTGCTCCAACAATTGATTGTCTCCCTCATGCCTCAATGATTAGGTTTGGACACAACATTCAGGACGCGGTCTGAATAGAGTACTGCTACAGTTTGATCGTGGTTTCTTGGCATAGGTGAATCCAATGTCCTTTTACACCATATAACTTGCAAAGATCTTGGAATGCAGGATGGCTTCATGTTGAATCCAATAGACAGCATTTCCTACCATGACTTGCTTGCTTACTGCATCCTGACTGTCACACCAATACTGCTGGTTACACTTAATGGTTGCAGGTGCAGCCAAAATGGTTTCATATCTTCTGTCATCTTTTAGAAGTGTGTCAATATCATGACCTTTTTTTCTCTCTGAAAGATTCTTTGGAAAGCTTCAGTTAGCATTGAAGCTATCCGGTCAAACTGCTCGGCTTAAGAAATCATAGTCCTTGCCCTTATCACAGCACCTTCTGACAAATTAATTGATTCTTGCACTGTATGCCAGCAGCTCTAAAAGATACATTCTAAAGTTCACTTTCAAATAAACCTGGTCTTTCAGTATGTCTCACAGCTTGGCAGAATCCTCTGATCCTCCCCAGACTCTGTGCAACCCCTCATTTCCAATGGTGATTTTTATTTCACTGCTTGTTTATCCAGTTCCATGACGGATAAATTATAAAAAAAAATCTCAGCTCCATTCTTTGTTTAAAAAGCTTAAATGAGGACGTGTGGCTCTCCAATCATGCTAGGGAATTTGATGATCGCCTTTCTGATGTTTCCTTTTTCATAATAATTTTATTGACATGTTGATTTGTAGTTTCCCTACTCTGCAGGGAGATTCAGCAAAGCAGCAGCTGTGTGGCTTTCTTTTTCTCTTCCCTTCCTTTATTTTGGTTGGACTGCAGGATTTTTTTTTCTGTTTCACACCCTATCTTTTGTGGGGAAATGGAACCCAAAGACATTGTGTGGATTGTACTGTCTGACTCAAAATCAACAAACTAATTTAAAGTGAACTACCCAATGTATCACAAATCAGGTACTCATTGCTCTGTGAAACACAGTCTCTTTTTTAGATGGTTTATCATCTGCTTCCTTTGGGTCCTCAATGCATATACGTGTTTTGTACAGCACACAATGTTGTCTGTGGCTTTGTCCCATCTTGTTTGAGAAACAGTTCACAGGACTGGTAAACTAAATGTAGTTGTGATTTATTTGAGGATGTCGTATTGGCTTGCTTAGCAGACTGATTTACTACAAGAATTTAACAATTATTGTTAACAGGAAAATGCAGTAACACTTTCTTCACACTCCATTCTGTTGGCTGAGCTGAAATCCCGTCTGAGTAATTTTGGTCCCATGGCTTACATCCTGGCTAATTATTCATTAATGTATTATCTCTTAAAGTGATATCACAACATATAAAGGTCATCATAGCCAGTTGCAGGACAGCTGGTTCACAATGAAATAGTTTTTTGTGAGCATTATTCATCAATATTCCATGCACACTAGCCAGCTGCTACATTCCAATATTCCCTGTTACTCGCTAAGCTGGGCTATCACCTTGAGCGTTCCACCCTGGAGAAGGAAGCAACATCAAAATCGGCAAATAGAGGTTCTTGCCCGAGCCTCCTCTTTCCACTTACTTTGGGCACATTTCTGTTGCATTAGGAGTAAGCTATTCAAAGGACAAATCCATAGTCAAACCAGTGGAACAGAGGTCAAGCAAAGCCATGTGCAATGACCTGATTAGACTCTACCCTTACCTACATGTCCAAACCTGATAATTGAAACTCCAATGAGCCATACAATTATTGAAGCAAGTAATAGAATGAGCTACAATGTTGATTCTTCTGTATCAAGCTTCGGGTATGAGGAATTTTGCTTTATGATTCAACTGACACAAAATCTGACTATCTGATGATTTGTTGTTTATTGTAGTTGTTGGGAGAAATGGCTACCCTCATGCCGCCATATCTTATTGCCTCAAATGACCATGGGTTATGAGTAGTTGTGTATTTCTTTAAGAAACATTGCCCACCTCCATCCCCTACCTCTGCTTTAATTAACACGTCACACCAGCCATTTCATTCTCGTCCACCAACTATTTCACTGTTTTCCTTGCACCAGCTCTGTTACTAATACTGGGCTTCCTTGCCCAGTTTTGTTGCTAATTCAGATGCAATTATAAATTTCAAATCTGCCTCTTACAATCTGTACCACAGCTTGTCGTGTTCACAACCTGTCTCCAATCTATCCGTTCTAAGTCTGCTGATCGTCAGTGATGCTGCTGAGTTATTATAAAAACACTTGAGCTGTATCAGCACTAACATGAATTTAGCCCTACATGTTAATTTTGCTTGCAAGTCTTTATCACAAACTTCCCTTCCCCCACATGCTTTCCTGAAGGCACTGAAATACCAGCAGTTTTTTGGAAGCTCCCCCACTATGGCCATTCTTTATGTATCTTTGATACGCAATATCGATCAGCTGCACAACTGGGAAGCCATCATCTTCACACACTCCCTTTCTATTTGGACCTACCAATTAGTAGTCAAATTCAGGATCTCTTTCTAATTTATTTCCCCCCCCCTTCCAAGTTCCAGGGGAATCAAAATCAATCAAAGCACCTCAAAGTCCTCTGATTGAGATCAATTAATTCAGTAGAAACCAGGGGTTGAAAGTGGGATGACCCAGGTCTGTTTGACATTGGCAGGACATTTGTTAACTGAGCACTGAGTTTGTGCATTTAATGTGAGACTTATCATCAACTATTGCCGTAGATTACATATCTCTCTTTTTATCATCCATTTGTTTTTTTCCTCCCTGATATTCTTTCATGTTTGCAGAATTAATTGTGGTCATAGCCAGAGAGTATTAGAGTCTTACTGCTTAGAAAGAGGCCCTCCGATCCATCGTGTCTGTGCTGGCCATCCAGCACCTACCTATTCTAAGCCATTTTGCAGCATTGATCCATAGCCTTGTATGTTATGGTGTTTCAAGTGCTCATTTAAATGCTTCACAAATGTTATGACTGTTCATCGTTTCAGATACCCACCACCCTCTGGATAAGAAAGCTTTTCCTCAAATCCTCTATAAATCTTCTACTCCCTGATTTTTGACTCCTCTAAGCAGAAAAGTTCCTATCTATCCTATCTATGTCCCTCATAATTTTGTACACCTGATCAGTTTTGCCCTCCGCCTTCTCTGTCTGAGCTAAGGACAGCTTCCCCTAATTTGCTCACATTTTACATGGGATCAGAATAATTTCAAAGTGGACTAGGGAATTTATTCAGAAATTGCATAATATCCAAGACATCATCAAATTTCCTTCACTCTCAGATTTAAGCATTCAAACAGAATCACAAAATTGTCAAAGGACAAAAGGCCCACCATGTCTATGCATACTTTTGAATATCTCTAAACACTATAATTGGGCTGGATCTAATGCACTTCAAAGATACTTGCCAGAATCAGCATTTGAAGCAATAGACTTACAATGCTTGGTTTGCTTGGAACTTACTGCATAATTCAGACAGTGCACCAATCTATATTGGTTTGAGCTCTACATTAATCTCTACATTCTATCTGCATCAGAATGTTGGACAGCAGTGCAATGTGATGCGTCAATGAAAAGGAAATATTAGCAAAGTTTGGGCTGGATTTTACCTGTCCAAGATGAATTCAATCCTTGTAGCTCTCTGGCTCTGGATTATATGTGCCTTCTAAAGAGCCTCCTTTAAAAACTTTATGACTTTGACTACAGCATAGGGTTGCCAACCCTTCAGGATTGGCCTGCAGGTTCCAGGAGCAGTGCAGCACGATGGCAGAAAGGTTCACCTTGACACCTCTAGTGAACTGAGGAACTTGCCTTGTTCATGTCGCTCTTTAGCAATCGTGTTTCAGGCCAATGTAATTTCACATTTGGTGTGATAACAGATCGGAAGGCCTGATAGGATCCCGATGGGCAGCTGTTTTGTGAGAAGATGAATGCAAATATTGTCCACACCATCAGCCAGTTAATCACCATTAATGCGCTATTAGGAAAATTGCACCATAATTTTACACTGGCAGGTTTCCAACTTTTTGGCTCCCACTAGATTCTCTGCTGCTGCCTGCCACCAAACCTGCCACGCGATGGGAGAATTTCACCTATAGAGTTGGATTTTCCAATCCTTCCCACTGGAGGAATTGTGTGGTCAAGGATATATGGCCAATCCACCCACCCCGCTGCGTATTCCCCAGCAGTACAGATTGTAAACAACAGGAAACCCCATTGACAGCAACGGGGCAGGAAGATCCCACTACTGGCCAATGGCAAGCCACCTTCACTGCTGCACTATAGTGGTGGTGAGGTAGGGGTGGAGAATAAATACTTATGGCCTTATGAGTGTAAACCTATAAATTGTTTCGTTTATCTGAACATTTCTCTTTACAAGATGTAGAAATATTGAAAATTGGAAAAAAGAAGTTTGGCTGATGGTCAAGCATCATCCAATTGGGTAATGAGCGTTTTTGCTCTCCAATTGGTGTAGAAAGGCAGTGTGTCATGGAAGTGAATGTGTTGACTGACTAATGGTGAAGTGTAGGGCAAGTCATATGTCGAAACCTCCAGGAATACTTTTCATCTCAGCTGGCAACCCTACTTCACCATTGGACATGTTCTCTGATCTTCTCTGATTGATGTTAAATGTCCACTTTTGTCTTGGGAATATTGCAGTATGTTAAAAGATGCTTCAATAATATTACTTGCTGTTGTTTTCTGAAATCATTTTAGTGTTCAAAATGGTTCCTGTCTTTTGTTACTTTCCGTGTTTCTACATTCTGTTTAAAAAGTCCCATGGTATTTGAAAGTCTCCAGTCTAAAATAGGTTGATGACAGTTAATCTCATCTGTTACAGAGTGGGAAAAAAATGCTCTTTTTCTATCATTCAGCTGTATGGAGCTTGGCACCTTGTAATTGACTTCTTTTTGATTGTCACAGAAGCCACAGCTTGTAATTAAGTGCCACAGTTTCTAGTGTTGTGCTAATTCTGGAAGCAGCTTGTCAGCACCTTTCCACATACTTATCATTGAGAGGAATAATCTTCAAGCAGCTTATCTCAGCATTCCATGATGGGGATATGAAAACTAGTTCCATATCAATACTAGGCCCAACCACTAGCCTCCAATCTTTCTCTTCTCTTTCAACTTGTCTTTTTTTCAGTATCATTGTCGTCATCTGGGATTTTATAGAGTATAGAGTACATGAAGTCATTACGTACAAATCAATGGTTCACCTATTTTCCTTTCATTTTCTCAGCATTCATTTTCAAGGATATTCATTTCTGTTACTTTGCTATTTTCCCTAGCCCTATAAAAAATGTACTCCTTCCTCCGTATTCGCAACATTTGGAATATTGTTAAACCCAAAATGTAATACATTATTTAGCTCTCTTTTTAAAAAAAACACTTGGAAAGCTAATTCTTCAGCGAGCATGTAAGTTGTTTCGTCCTAATCTTATTGCAATCTTAGAGACAAATGTAAGCACAGATTGTCAAATACTCCATGAACTTCATTGGTATCTGTGGATTGGGGACTATGGCAACAGCATTTTCTCAAAGCAAACAGCCAGTTTTTACAAATGCACCATAGAAAGCATCCTTTCCAAATGATTCACAGTTTGGTATGCCTCTGAGCAAGATCACAAGAAACTACAAAAGGTTGTGAACGAAACCCAGTGCTTCATGCAAACTGGCCTCCCATCCATTGACACTGCATACACTTCCCCCTGCCGCAGGAAAGCAGAAAGCATCATCAAGAACCCCACTCACCCTGGACATACTCTCTTCCACCTTCTTCCATTGGAAAAATGATACAGAAGTCTGATATTGCATACTGACCAACTCAAGAATAGTTTTTTTCCTGCTGCTATCAGACTTTTAAATGGACCTACTTTATATTAAACTGATCTTTCTCTACACTTGAGCTATGACTATAACACTACATTCTGGACTCTCTCCTTTTCTTCTCTATTTATGATAATCTTTGTCTGCATAGCACACATGAAACAACACTTTTCACTCTATACTAAATCATGTAACAATAATAAATCAGGATTGAATAATGATAGCAGTGGCATTTGGAAAATATTCTGGAGTCTCACTCCATTACCTCAGAAAGAAATATTGGATCAACTTTCCCAGAATATATGGAAAGAGGTTTTGTTACATCAGATATGGGAGAGCTGAAAGCCATTTGCTTATTCCACACTCGTAAGTGAGCTGGCACAACAGAATAGACAAGCATGTGTCTCTTTGAGTAAAAAATAAGAGTGTGATATCCTGTGAAAGGACATTATGATATTGTGGATCAAATGATTCAGGCAATAGCATAATGGCATTTTCAATGGACTAGTAATTAGAGACCCAGGGATCCCATTCTCTGGGGACCCAGGTTCAAATCCCAACATGACAGATGTTGAAATTTCAACTTGATAAAATTCTAGAATGAAAGTCTAATGTTGAATAACTATGAAACCATTATCAAATCTCCATGATTATCCTCAACACCAATTACCCACAAGGCTGTGTTTTCAGCCCATTATTATACATCTTATACATCTATGACTGTGTGGCCAAATTCCACTCCAATTCAATTTTCAAGTTTGCTGATGATATCACCATGGTGTGTCATCAAACAATAATGGGACAGAATACAGGAGAGAGATAGAGAATCTGGTGAAATGGTGTGACGACAATAATTTCTCCCTCAATGTCAATAAACTAAAGGAGATTGTCATTGATTTCAGAAAGCATAGTGGAGGATATGCCCTGTCTACATCAATGGGGATAATGTGGAAATGGTCAAGAGCTTCAAGTTTCTACACATCCAGATCACCATCAACCTGTCCTATTTCCTCCACTCTGACACTATAGTTAAGAAAGCTCACCAATGCCTCAACTTTCTGAGGTAGCTAAGGAAATTTGGCACTACAACTCTCACCAATTTTTACAGTTGTATTTTTACAGATGCATCTTTTCCCGATACATCACAGTTTGGTATGGCTCCTGCTTCTACCAAGACTTCAAGATACTACGAGGGGTCATGAATGCAAACAAACCTCCCATCCATTGACTCCGTATATACTTCCACTGCCTTGGAAAAATAGCCAGCATAATCAAGACCCCACACACCCCAGACATACTCTCTTCTACCTTCTTCCATTGGGAAAATGAAACAGAAGTCTGAGATCACATACCAACTGACTGAAAAACAGCTTTTTCCTTGCTGCCATCAGACTTTTGAACGGACCTACCTTTGTAATAAGTTGATCTTTCTCTACACCTTAGTGATTGTAACACTATATTCTACATCCTCTCCTATCCTTCTCCCCTATGTACTCAATGAACGGTATGCTTTGTATAGCACGCAAGAAATAATACTTTTCACTGTGACACCACCGTGGTGTATATCAATACGTGTGACAATAATAAATGAAATGAATTGTCATGAACACCCACCTGGTTCACTAATGTGCTTAAGGGAAGAAAATCTGCCATCCTTAACTGGTCTGGCCAACACATGACATAAGAACATAAGAATTAGAAGGAGAAGTAGGCCCTCTGGCCCTTTGAGCTGTTGCACCATTCAATAAGATAATGGCTGACCTTTTTATGGACTCAGCTCCATTTACTTGCCCTTTCATCATAACCCTTAATTCCTTTCCGTTTAAAAATCTATCTTTGCCTTAAAAACTTTTGATATGGTGGCCTTGACAAAGGGTCATCTGGGCTCAAAATGTCAGCTCTTTTCTCTCCTTACAAGTGCTGAGATCTTACAACATTTTGTCTTTTAGCTTCAACTACTTCACTGAACAGAGAATTCCACAGATTCACAACTCTTTGGGTGAAGAAATTCCTCCTCTACTCAGTCCTAAATCTGCTCCTTCTTATTTTGAGGACAAGCCCCCTAGTTCTAGTTTTACCACTAGTAGAAACACCTGCTTCTATCTTATCCATTCCCTTCATAATCTTACATGTTTCTATAAGATCTCACCTCATTCTTCTAATTCCAATGAGTATACTCCCAATCTATTCAATCTCTTCCTATAAGCCAACATTTTCAACTCGAGAATCAACTTAGTGAGTCTCCTCTGCACCCCCTCCAGTGCCAGTATATCCTTTCTCAAGTAAGGAAACCAAAACTGTACACAGTACTTCTTGTTTGGCCTCTCCAGCACTCTATACAGCTGCAACATAATCTCCCTTTTTTTAAACTCCATCCCTCTAGCAACGAAGGACAAAATTCTATTTGTCTTTTTAATTACCTGTTGCACCTGCAAACTAACTTTTTGTGATTCATGCACAAGGATACCCAGGTCCCTCTGCACAGTAGCTTGCTGCAAATATTTTACCATTTACATAATAGTCCTTTTGTTGTTATTCCTACCAAAATGGATGACCTTACATTTACCAACGTTGTGCTCCATCTGCCAGACCCTCGCCCACTCAGTTAGATTATCTATATCCCTTTGCAGACTTCCAGTGTGTTCTGCACACTTGGCTCTGCCACTCATCTTAATGTCATCTGCAAATTTTGACACACTACACTTGGTCCCCAGCTCCAAATCATGTATGTAAACTGTAAATAATTGTGATCGCAACACTGATCCCTGAAGCACACCACTAGTCACTGATCACCAACCAGAGAAACAGCCATTTACCCCCACTGTTTACTTTCTGTTAGTTAATCAACTCTCTATCTATGCTCGTGCATTACCCATAACACTATGCACCTTTATCTTATGCAGCAGCCTTTGGTGCAGCAGTTTATCAATGCCTTCTGGAAATCCAGATACACCACATCCACAGGTTCCCCATTGTCCACTATGCATGTAATATTCTCAAAGAATTCCACCAAATTAGTGAAACCATGAAACCATGCTGAGTCTTCCCAATGGAACAATTTATATCCAGATGCCATGCTATTCCTTCCTTGATGGTAGGTTCAAGCAATTTCCCTACTATAGAAATTAAGCTAATTGTCTGTAGTTATCCACTTTGTGCCAACTTTCTTTTTTAAACAGTGGCATCACATTTGCTGTTTTCCAATCTATGGGAACCATCTCAGAGTCCAGCAAATTTTGGTAAATTAGCACTACTGCATTTGCTCTTTCCCTGCCATCTCTTTTAGTACCCTGGGATGCATTCGATCAAGGCCAGGAGACTTGTCTACCTTTAGCCCAATAGCTTGTCCAACGCTACCTCTTTAGTGATAATGATAGTTTCAAGGTTCTCACCTGCCATAGCCTTTCTGCCATCAATTTTTGGCATTTGTGTCTTCCACTATGAGGGTGAACACAAAATACCTGTTCAATGCCTTGGCCATTTCCTCATTTCCAGTTATTACATCCCCTTTCTCATCCTCTGAAGGACCAATGTTTACTTTAGCCACTCTTTTTCATTTAAATATTTGTAGAAAATTTTGCTGTCTGTTTTTACATTCTGAGCTAGTTTACTCTCATAAATCATCTTTTCTTTATAGCTTTTTTTGTAGTTTTCTGTTGACCTTTAAAGATTTCCTAATCCCAGTGACGATTTTGGTTGATTCTTAAACGCTCTCTGAAATGGACTAGCAAGCTACTTAGTTCAGGGCCATTAGGGATTGGCAAGAAATGTAAGTCCAGCAAGCTTTTTTACACAGAGGATGGTAAGTGACTGGAATGTGGTGCCAGAGGACGTTTCATAAGCAGATATAATAGCAGTGTTTAAGAGGTATCTTGCTGGTTACATGATTAGGCAGGGAATAGAGGGATACAAACTGCGTAGTGACAAAAGATCTTTAGTTTAGAAAGGCTTCATGTGTTGGCGCAAGCTTGGTGGACTTGAATTGGATCTGAACTTTCGAACATGCCACTTTGATGTGAAAGAGACACACTTACCTACAGATATCTAAGTGTCCCATGAATGATTAAAGAAAAATCCCTAAATGGAAGCTACATTGAAGAACTTTGGGCTACATTTATCACTTCCTTTCTTCCTGCCTGATTGTGCATTTTATGTACTTTCATTGGAACATTCTATCTGCTACATAATGCAGTATATAAGAAAAAAAGTTTTTAAAAGTTTGTTAGTCACAAATAAGGCTTACATTAACACTGTAATGAAGTTACTGTGAAAATCCCCTAGTCGTCACACTCCGGTGCCTATTCGGGTCAATGCAACTAACCAGCATGTCTTTCAGACTGTGGGAGGAAACCAGAGCATCCAGAGAAAACCCATGCAGACACGGGGAGAATGTGCAAACTCTGCACAGAAAGTGCCCCAAGCTGGGAATCAGAATCAAACTCAGATTCCTGGCGCTGTGAGGCAGTAATGCTAACCACTGGGCCACCGTGCCACCCTTAAGAGAGAGGGAATGTATTTGTCTGCCTGGATAAAGAAAGAATGAAAAGTTATCTAGTTACAGATGCCTTGTTAGGGAGTTTGGATATCCATGACAGGAAGAATTTCAATGTTCACAACTGAGTTTAAATGTTTAAGTTAAAAACAAGTTGAGCATTTTAATCTAGAAGCTTCAAAGACAAATTGTGTAAATAATGAATTGGGCTACTGCCTTTGCTTTACACAGCTGATGACTAAAGCATGAACACAGCTTCAGAGCGAAGGCAGGAGAATGGCTCTAGGTAAGTTGCTCCAGCAGAGAGCCAGCACTGACACGATGTGCTGAGTGGCCTTGTTCTGTGCTGTAATCTTCTACGATTCTATGGGTAAGTGCGTCGCTTTCAGATCAAGGTGACATGCCCAGAAGTTCAGAACCAATTCAGTTTCTATGGCAAACTTGCTAATAGAACAAAGAACAATACAGCACAGGAACAAGTCCTTCGGCCCACCAAGCCTGCGCAGACACATGATGCCTTTTTGCCTATACACAGCTATTCATGTAGCTGGCAAGATGCCTCTTAAATGTTGCTATTATATCTGCTTCTACCACCTCTTCTGGCAGCACATTCCAGACACTCACCACTCTCTGTATAAAATACCTGTGTCTCACATTTCCATTAAACTTTCCCCCTTTTACCTTAAGTTAATTTCGCCTAGTAATTGACATTTCTATCTTGGGGAATAGACTCTGACTATCCATTCTGTCCATACTTCTCTTAATTTTGTAAACTTCTATCAGGTCACCCCTTGGCCTCCGATGTTCAACTGAAAACAAACCAAGTTTGTCCAATCTCTTCTGGTAGCTGATACCTCCAAACCAAGCAACATCCTGGTAAACCTTATCTATACCCGGTCCAAAGCTGCCACATCCTTCTGGTAGTGTGGCGACCAGAATTGTATGCAATATTCCAAATGTGGCCTAACTGAAGTTCGATACAGTGCAACATGATTTGCCAATTTTTATACTCAATACCCCTGAAAAGTGTTAAAATTGTCAGGGCTTGCAGGTTGCTAATTGGTCAGTTTGGCTCACAAATGGAAACTGATCGACCTATAATTGGAAGCCCTGATAGCTAGAATGGGATTGGAAGGACAAGTCAACATTTGCTTTTGATTTGATTTATTATTGTCACATGTATTAGCATATAGTGAAAAGTATTGTTTCTCGCATGCTATACAGACAAAGCATACCAGTCATAGAGAAGGAAACAAAAGAGTGCAGAATGTAGTGTTACAGTTAAAGCTAAGATGGAGAGAAAGATCAACTTAATGTAAGATAGGTCCAAGTGATAGATTTGTTAACCACCAACCTTATTAACCACCAACCAAGCACAACCTTGAAGGACCACACTATTCTTTGTCTCTACCAACTTGCACTTAAACTCTCCTGACTTGTGTTGCTATGAGGAGAGAACATGCCTTCCATACTGGGGAAAATAGAAATGAGGTGGTGAGTATCCACCAAACCATAGAAAAACACAAATAGTCCTTGATGCCTTAAGGCTAAACTGAAGGAGTGGGTCCTACCTCTTCATCAGTTGATGCTGAGTGAGAATTACTGGGCTTATTTGTCAAATGTTCCACTGCATTGCACATTGCTTCTCAGTTGGGGCATTTGATGGTAATTGAGCAGGTAAGCTAGTCTCAGGTGTGTTGTATGTTGAAGTGCATTGTAATTAGTTAGTTTAATTTCACTGACACATCGATAATGTAAAACAATTAATTTAGCCCCAAAATGTTGATAAGATTTTAAGGATATGGAAGTGAACAGCATGTGATGGCTCCTGGGAACTTGGCTTCACGTAACTACCCATTTATATTTGGCAGTTACATGGCATTGACTAAATAAATCTAAATGAAAATAAGACTGCCAAGACCTGCTTGTATTCAACCCCAAAGACGTACTCGCACAGAATCGAGCAATACGCAGATTGCATAAGTAACAGACACATTTCCAAGCTAACTGGTACTGGGCAAACTCATGCAAATTTTTTCTTCCGTTTCTCACAAGCCAGAAAAGTCTCACTGTAAAAGCATGATTGCCTATCAGCTAAGGAAGCATCTGAACAACAAAAATGTTTATAAACTGGCAGAGAAGAAGAAAAAAATAAAAACTTGGTTTCACACAACAGTGATCTATAATTTGAAGGATCTGCTGAAAGAGAAAATTGTACATCCAGCCTGCTGCCTTGCACCAGTATCCTGTCCTAATATCTCCTCCCTTGGCTCAGTCTCAATTTTTGTCTGATTACATTCTTGCAAAGAGCCTTGGGATGCTTTGCAATGTTAAAGCCACTATATAAATGCAAGCTGTTGTTCAATCAAATCACCAGTTAAGCAACCAGCGATGTTGTCTGAGGCATAATTAATTTAACAACAGCAAGTTGCCCATTATTGCATCAACATCTTAGCAACAAGGAATGGTCTACTGAGGCCTAACTCTTAGCAACAGCAAAGGGCAGTTTTGCAGTAAGTCTCAGTACGGTCAGGAATTAATTCAGATCCATCTTATACATAAGATTCGAGAGATCTGTAACCACTAAGCCGCCTCTTTGTCAAAGTTCATCACCTTCACCCTAACATGGACTACACATCCAAGGATGGTAATGTGCGAACCTAGATCTTCTGATCTGGTTTGCCCAGTGAAAGGGTGAAAATTGGATGAATCTGGTATGTATGTGTGTGGTCAATTTCAAGAGCCTGAATAAAAATTGTTGCAACCATATCTAGCCCATTTTTAAAAATTGTTTTGCTGGCACGAATGTGAGAAATCAAGGCCAAACCAACCCCACATCAGCTCCCCAATAATGGTATGTCACTGAGTAACTGGGGCTGAATGAAAGGAATCCTGCCAAAGAGAAAAGCCTGCAGTCCATGATTGTCCGTACCTGCCAGGATGACAACAAGCATGACTGCAAGCCCTGGCACACCTGCCAAACGATAAATAAGACACTCATTGAGGAATTCACATTGGACCTACACTTCTTTGAAATAATGCCACGGGATCTTTTCTCATTCACCCGGAAGATGCCAGGTTAACTTCTCATCCAAAACACAACACTTCCAATGGTGCAGCTGCCCCTCAGTACTGCACTTGAGCACAATTTAGAGTTTGATTTGATTTGTTGTTGTCACATATATTGGGATACAGTGAAAGGTATTGTTTCTTGCATGCTATACAAATAAAATATACTGTTTATAGCAATAGTAATCTTACTCCACACTCTTTTATGCAGTGCCATAGTCCATTATTTGACATTGTTCTGCTGCATACATGTTGCAGTGTTCATTTTACACCACATTGATAGTTCATCAATGAACAGTTAACAACATCTCACATTGCCTTCCGAGTTTGGAACAACTTCATTGTCATCCCGTGTCCATAGCCTGACTGCTCCCTAAAACTGATAACTCCCCGACACTTTCACAACTTGTCCGTCTGGACACTTGGGCATTCCTGATTTTAATCACTCCATCAATGGTGGAGAAGGAAAGGAAAGAGTACAGAATATAATGTTACAGTTGTAGCTGGAGTATAGAGAATGATCAGCATAATATGTGGTAGGTCCATTCAAAAGTCTGATAGCAGCAGGGAAGTGGCTGTTTTTGAGTTGATTGGTGTGCACTCCCAGACTTTTGTATCTTTTTCCCAACAGAAGAAGGTGGAAGAGCGCATGGGGTCCTTAATTATGCTGCCTGCTTTTCTGAGACAATGGGCAGTGTAGACAGAGTCAGTGGATGGGAGGGTGGTGTGCATGACGGACTGGGCTATGTTCACAATCCTTTGTAGTTTCTTGATCAGAGCAGGAGCTTGTCAAACTATAATATATCTGGAAAGGATGCTTTCAATGTGCATCTAAAGGTTGGTGAGAGTTATAATGAACATGCCAAACATGTTTTACACCCTAGAATAAAGGAACTCAAACCAGGACTTCATTAAGCTGTCTAATACAAAATGTTGATGAGGTCTATCCACAATATTTTCAAATTCAGTAAATTTTGTAAGAAGAAATTTAAGCAAATTTCAAAGTGTTAGAAATTTGTTACTCAAATGTTTGGAAGTTAGCCATGATAGAACGTAGAGACAATTAAGAACATTCAAAATGCAGTTGGATATTTGGCTAGAAATGTTAGGTTAGTAATTCATATATAAGGACTGCTACCTTCATCAATATCTGTTTCTGTGAGAGGCTTTATTGAACTGACCTTAAGAGCAAAGGCTGTCTCGTAGCATGGTCACATCACTACAGAAAGCTAGATTTGTCAAATCAGACCGGTTACATTTTAAAACCCAAACAAAAGATACATGCATCCCCCTTTTCTTAGCAAACAAAAGATACATTTGCCTACACAACCCTGTGTGGCAATGAGTTACCCAAGCTATCCATTATATACTGGCAGTTCTCATACATTAACAATTGTTCGTTCTACTCATCAGTTAATGCACATGCATTTCACACACAAGGTGGAATTTTACCTCTCCATCCGCCACAAGAATCATAGCTGGTGGGGGCAGACCATACAAAGGTCCATTGATCTCGGGCAGGAATTTCCGGCTTAGGGGTGAGCACAGCTGGAAAATCCAGCCCACAGCCTTTCAAGCACGCAGGTCTCTTAATAGAACTCACATGCGTTAACATCGACAGTTCATCTGGAAAATGTTCTTTGTCCAGAGGGTTTCATTCCCATGGCCCTTGTTGCCTTGGTAACTATTGTTCCAACTGAGTTATTGGGGACACATGGACCTCTGGGTTTGACGGTGATTCTGTACTTAATACAACTGGTGAGATTCCTTCTTCCCAACTGTGGAGCAGGAGCAGCTTTGTTAGTTGAGCACAGATGCTCACGGTTACATCTGGTTGAATTTTTTCAACTCCCACTATGGGTTGCCAGCTGTGGAATTTCAACCTTCCAATCTTTGTGGCATTCTTGAAATTTGTTTATTGCATTCTCACACAGCTTGGTTCATTGAAATTTATCATGCATTTTCAAAAGTGTCCACTGGATTGGAATCTTGTCCTTCAAATTTATTCACCAATCATTTACCTTCAGCTGATGCATCAGTTTGCTCTGATGTGATCCACAACACCATATTGTGGTTCATTTGAATATTGTCTCCCTCTCAATGGGGTCTATTTCAACCCTTTTTATACTGTCACATTCAGTGTTATCAGCCTCAGCTTTAAACTTGCTCCAGCTGGGCCCTTGTGTCTCATCTATGATCTGGAATTCTAGATCTTCCTCTTGCCATTGTATTGGGTTGTCAATCTAACTTGGCATAATGGTATGAGTTCTGTGCCATCATAGGTGGCACAGTGGTTAGCACTGCTGCCTCACAGTGCCAGGGACCCGGGTTCAATTCTGGCCTCAGATGACTATCCAGGTGGAATTTGCATATTCTCCCCATGTCTGCGTAGGTTTCCTCCAGATGCTCCAGTTTCTTCCCACAATGCAAAGATGTGCAGGTTAGATGGATTGGCCATGCTAAATTTTCCATCAGTGTCCAAGATGTATAGTTTAGGAAATTAGCAAGGTAAATGTGGGAGGTTACAGGGATAGGACCTAGGTAAGATACTCTGTCGGAGAGTTGGTTCAGACTCGATGGGCAGAATGGCCTCCTACCCTGAAGGGATTCTATGATAAGTCTCAATGTTACTTCTGAGGGCTTCATTTTCAAATCACCAGATTGAGCCAATCTGCATCATAGAAACCTAGCTGCAGAATGAGGCCATTCAGCCCATCAAGTCTGCACCGACCTCATCCTACCCAGGCCACACCCCATAACCCCATGCATTTACCCTAGCTAGTCCCCCTGATACTACAGAGCAATTTAGCATGGCCAATCCACCTAACTCACACATCTTTGAGCTGTGGGAAGAAATGGAGTATGCAGAGGAAACCCACGCAGACATGGGGAGAATATACAAACTCCATACAGCCAATGACTCAAGCTGGGAATCGAACCCAAGTCCCTGGCGCTGTGAGGCAGCAGTGTTAACCATTTTGCTTCTTGCAATTGAAATGCTTCCCATCCACCCACCCACCCCTCGCCCTCATGCTGATTGTCCTCCTTTTCCCATATATATTGTCATCCACGGTATTTGCATCCCGCACATGATTGCAATTGCTCAGCTCTTTGGCTTTGGACTGTATTATGTATTCTCTGGTCTCCTCTGCCACATACATGCTATAGCTGTTTCACAAAATTTCGATCCATGTTAATCACTTTATTTAGCATCAGCTTCTCAACTTCCTATAGATTTGCTGTCACTGAAGAATCTCTCATGCTGAGATTAATCTCTCTTTAATCAGATCATTTTTTAACTGTCCAAATTCACATGATTCTGCTCGCTCCATTACTATACTTGCATCTGTTCAATGGATCTGTTCAATCTGGTCTGAACTCGGGTTTTGAATACATGATGTTCATGTGTAACGTTCACTCAGGGTTCACAATGTGCATTCAAAGCTTTCAAAATCCTTGTCATCAGTTTCCTTTGCTCACCTGTTAGATTTAGAGTGGTGTATACCTTACAGAATCCCTTTCCTGCAGTATGTCAACAGTTATTGCTTAAGTCTTGTTAATTAAATCTGTTCAGTCTCATAGTTTTGCCATCTTAAGCAGAAGAATTGCCTGTTTTGCTACCATTGTTGTCCAATGTTGCTGGAGATACGACTGGGAAATTTATTGCAGCTATTTTTACTTGTTCAGTAATTCACCTGCAGTCTTTGTCTGTGCTTCCTCTGTCCTTCTTTGCAGACAATTATTACACTTGCAGCCTGTGTGTGCTTTTCTTTTATTATTTTCTTCAGCAGCTTTTTATTTGCAGAGTTGTACTTATCTTTGTGCCTTTCTGAATAGCATCTCACTTGCAGCATTTTTCCGATTTCCTTTGTCTTTTTCTGAAACTTACTTGCAGATTCTGAACCTTTGTGTTTCTGGTTTCTGGATGTCTTTTCTGCTCATTTCCCAGCGTTTGAAAGTCTGTTTTTTTTCTCTGCACTGTTGTACAACCATGGTTCGTGGTTAAGGACAGTAATCTTCATTATTGTCTATTTCTGTGAAAGGCCTTCAAATTGATATTGCCCTAGTTCTTAAAAGCACCTTTTTTTTTTTAGCACATTGTCAACCAGTGATCATCTGTTAAACTTCATGTACATTTCTGTAATGAGCAACTCAACTCATCTGAGGGAAATAATGGACTCTAAGTAATTAGTAGTGGTGTGACTTTTCAATTCTTAGTACTGACAGAAAGACAAGAATCTTTATTTTTGATTTAAATTCTTTATTGACAGTTTAGCTAGCTGCCTTACGCAAAACAAATTTAACAAGCAGCACAGCATTTAGCAAAGAATTCGTGAGGCACAGTAATTGTCTTAAACACAGTTGTGCTTTCAAATGCTGGGTGGATTAGCAGGATACTGTGGAGGATTTTGAGTGTTTTCTCTGTTTTAATGAATTCAATTTTAATAACAACACCAGGCATCAAAGAAAGATTTTAAAATTAATCTTCAGTTCCATCTGGAAGTCTGAAAATTTTTTAGATAGTCTCAGGTTTCCCAAGCACTCAGTTCTTATACAACATCAGTTGGTGTTTTTAACTTTGATATTTCTACATCACAGATGTAGATCTTTGGTATTTTTATACACAACTTTATTCATCCTCGCAAATTTTGGAGCTAAGTCCAATATCCTTCCTGTCTTCTTTCTGCAACTCGTTCCACTTACTTTTACATTTGATGTCTTGTGTTGAATCTTTTAATTGGGTTTTATCAGCTTTCTCTTATAGAACCATAGAATCCCTGCAGTGCAGAATAAGACCATCTGCCCCATTGAATTTACACCGACTTTAAAAGATTATTCCACCCAGGCCCTTTCCTCTGTCCTAGACCTACAGCCATGTGCATTTACCATGGTAATTCCCCCTAACTTACAGATCTTTGGACACCAAAGAACAATTTAGCATGGCCAGTCCATCTAACCTGCAAGTCTTTGGACTGTGAGAGGAAACCGGAGCACCCAAGAAAACCCATGCAACATAGGGAGAAGGTGCAAACTCCACAGAAATTCTCCCAAGGCCAGAATTGAACACAGGTCCCTGGTGCTGTGAACCACTGTGCCATCATGCTATCAACTTTAGGTGGGCCAAAATGCTACCTTGAGGAATAGAGACATTGAAGACAATGAGGATGAAATTGTTCTTCACAACAAAACTAAAGAGGTCAGAAGAAAGATGGTCAGTCTGTTTTATACTATGCCCAATTCAATAGAAAAGAAGATCATACCTAGTACAAAACAGCCTTCCAATTTGCCATAAGCATGTTTCACACTATTGCACATGATCCTTGCTGAATGCTACAAATGGATTTTATTAAAGGACCTTCGGGAGTGGAGGAGAGCTGACTATCAGTGGCTTCAGCACTGCCCAGAGAAATGTTCCAGCCAGCTAGTTCCAGGTTTACTCCGTGACCAAAGCTGAAGTGGCAAATTTCAGCTGACAGCAAGTTAGGAATGTTCCCCAGGGTGAGACAAAGGAAAAATGAGCTAATATTCTTACTGCTAATTATCATCCTTCATCCTGTTTACCTGCCTCTTTCCTTCTACCTCAAAGAATAGGGAGAAAATTCAACTAACGAAAAGAGAGCACTTCGTTCACCAGGTTGATAATGAACCCCCAACATAATACATGCAGAGGATCAATTGGTTTTTGTGATCAAGTGGATAGCATTAATTTAATAATCCCTTTAACCATGAATATCAGATGGCACAATGGAATTAATATGTTGCCCTTCACTAGTGAGACCAGAGAAACTTGATAGGATGAAAGTGCCCTCTCTCTCTGCTGGATACAAATGTTTTACATAAAATTTTGCTTCTGATCAGTCTAACTCCAAATAGACATGGGCATTAATTAACAATGGTCTTCATAAAGGCCAGTGTAGCTGAGGACATGGATAAGTTCACACAGGAGCTGTTAGGGGTGGTCTAGTGAGTTTGGGATTGAAATGTATTCTTGAGACAGAATGGGGAGAGTCTTAGTCTGCATCCAAACATGCCACTCCTTATTAATGCAATCATACTCTGCAGTAGTGACATCCTTTGTCTGACAGTCATAGAGCTTTACAGCACAGAACGAAGCTCTTCAGCCCATCATGTCTGCATTGACCATCTATTCTAATCCCATTTTCCAGTACTTGGTCTGTAGCCTTGTCTACTTCGGTTTTTCAAAGTGTTCATCATTTGCTTTGACCATTGCGGGAAAAAAAACCACCCAGCCAAAACCAATGAGCAGAGCCGAAGTCTAATAGCTAAATGTGACACAAATATTTATCCTCCATTTATTCTGATACTTTTACATTTCCTCCTTCAGCCAGAAGAGCTGACAAATGCCCTGGAGATCAGCAATATCGTCTTCACCAGCCTGTTTGCATTGGAAATGCTTTTAAAGATTCTGGTATATGGGCCGTTTGGATACATCAAGAACCCTTACAACATTTTCGATGGAATCATTGTAGTCATCAGGTAAATTGTTGTTAGTAAATGCAAAATGATTTCCTTAAACAGTAAAATATCACACACAGGAATCTTTTTTTTAGAAAAGCATGAAAAATAATATGGACTATTGACTCACTATCATCCAATTTATATCAATGCACAAAGGCAAAACCTGTCACCCTATCTCTGTTTTTTGGTGTAAACTTCATTCCTCTTCTCCATTTTTCTCATATTGCACATTCCTTTCCACTCTGTGTCATGTAGTCCAAATAATGCCACCCCTTCAGATAATGAGTGAAGGTTCCAATCATGAGCATCACATCAGGCTCTCTTTCAACTAGTGGGATCTTGTGGGGGCAGCAGGGTCTCAGCCACAGCTTGGAGAGCTGGCAAGAGTCCTTCTTTTTGAGAAAACAAGTTGGCAGTGGGCCTTCCCTTGGGATCCAGGGGTCCCGACAGTGGAGACCTGCCAAGGATTGCCTGTCAGTCAGAAGTTGGCAGCTCCTTTACAGTCAGCAGCGTCACAGGGGAGGTGGTAATTTTTGCCAACACAACACCATGACAAAGGCTCCAATCTAGGAGTATTCAAACACAGATGAATGAAGTGGTGAGGGAGGTGTGGAGTGGTGAAGTGGTTTGGCAGCAAGGACAGAGGAGTTGTTTTCAGCAAGTCCCCTTTCTTGATGCCAGGATACTTAATCAGGTGTGGAGTGTCTTTCAACGAGGGATATCCCCTCCAACAGGAACCCACAAGCAAACATGTCACAAATCTAGCATGGCAAGCCCCTGCCTTACCACTGCTGGGTGGCATAGGGTGAGGCTCTTAAATCTGTTCACAAGCTGTGCCATTACGGATTTAATCAGGACAGAGGCAGTCAGGTGATGGAGTTGCCACATACCACCTTCTTTCATAATTAAATACCAGCCCCTCACCCCAGCATTCCCCACCCTCACCCCACCACCCCGCTACAGGGAAAGTAAGAGACTCTGTCCAAAGTATTTTTCCCTCTGTTGAATCTTCAATCACTAACTCCAAATTGGCAAGTTAATGTGATTCTGATTGGATGCCACAAAATACTGTAAATCAAGAGCAACGCAGGAATGGTGTGTGCTTTGCATGATTGTAGCGTGATGAGACTGAATCTTAACTACCAATACGATGGCTGGGATTTTATCACCTCACTTGACTGAGACGGGAAATTCCTGTCCAAGGCCTACGGAGATTTCTGTAGTTGGACCCAATTCCATGGAGGGCAAGGTGGTGGTGTTTCAGCATATATATCTTATAAATTCATATAATTGTGTTTTTTGTTTCTACTTGCTTTTCAATTAAACATTATTATAATTATATTGTGAGAAGCAAGGGACCATATTGGAAATCAGTCACAATATGAGGGAGGGTTACATAGAACAGTACAGCACAGTACAATCCCTTCAGTCCTCAATGTTGTGCCAAGATATGTCCCAACATCAAGCTTTCCTCTCCCTATCATTCTGCTGTGCTCCATGTGCCTATCCAATAGCCGCTTGAAAGTTCCTAAAGTGTCCGACTCCACTATCACAGCAGGCAGTCTATTCCACACCCCAACCACTCTCTGAGTAAAGAATCTACTTGGACATCCCTCCTATATCTCCCACATTAAGCTTATAGTTATGCCCCCTAGTAACAACTATATCCACTCCAGGAAATAGTCTCTGTACATCCACTCTATCAATCCCTCTCATCATCCTATAAATCTCTATTAAGTTGCCCCTCATCTTCCTCTGCTCCAAAGAGAAAAGTCCCAGTTCCTCAACCTTTCCTCATAAGATCTACCCTCCAAAGCAGGCAACATCCTGGTAAATCTCTTCTGCACTCTCTCCAATGCTTTCACATTCTTCTTATAGTGAGATGACCAGAATTGAACACAATGTTCCAAATGTGGTCTCACCAATGTCTGGTATAGTTGTAGTGTAACCCCATGGCTCTTAAACTCAAACCACCTGTTTAGTTAATAAATGCTCACACACTATAAGCCTTCTTCAGGGCTCTATCCACAGGAGAGGCAACCTTCAAGAGATCTGTAGACACGAATCCCAAGATCTCTCTGTTCCTCCACATGCGTCAGAACCCTGCCATTGACCCTGTAATTTGCCCTACCAAAATGAGTCACTCATGCTTGATGTAGAGATGCCGGCGTTGGACTGGGGTAAACTCAGTAAGAGCCTGGCAACACCAATTTTAAATCCATCCGATTTATTTGATAGTAAATCTGCTAGCTTTCGGCCTTTGTAGCCTTCGTCAGGCAAATGAGGTGTTCTGGTCTCCAAAAGCACACATATCAGCACAGACAGTTTACAGATTGCTGATTAGAATGCGAATCCTTACACCTAACCTGCTATTCAAATCTTAAAAGTCTTGTGCTGATATGTGTGCTTTTGGAGACCAGAACACCTCATTCACCTGACAAAAGCTACAAAGGCCAAAAGCTAGCAGATTTACTATCAAATAAATTGGTTGGATTTAAAATTGGTGTTGCCAGACTCTTACTGAGTTCACTCATACTTACCAGTGTTAAACTCCATCTGCCACTTTTTGGCCCAGCTCTGCATCCAATCAATGTCTCCTTTGCAGCCTATAAGAGCCCTCCACCTCATCCATTACTCCACCAATCTTGGTGACACCAGCAAATTTACTAACGCAGCCTTCAGCCCCTCCTTCCAAGTCATTGATAAAAATCACAAAAAGCAGAGGACCCGGTACGACCCCTGTGGTACACCGCTGGTAACTGGCCTCCAGTCTGAAAATTTTCCCTCCACCACTATCCTCTGTCTTCTATGAGACAGCCAGTTACTTATCCAATTGACCAAATTTTCTTCTATCCCACACCTCCTTATCTTCTTCATGAGCCTACCAGGGGAACCTTATCAAATGCCTTACTAAAATCTATGTGTACAACATCAACAGCTCTACCATCATCCACACACTTAGTTGCCTCCTCAAAGGATTCAATAAATTTGTGAGGCAGGACTTATTCCTCACAAAACCGTGCTGACTATCCCAGATTAAACTGCATCTTTCCAAATGGTCATAAATCCTATACTCAGGACCTTTTCCATTAATTTACCGACCACCAAAGTAAGATTAATTCACCTATAATTACCAGGGTCATTCCTATTTCCTTTCTTGAAAGAGGAACAACATTTGCCATTCTCCAGTCTTCTGGCACTATTCCTGTGGATAACGAGGACTCAAAGATCAAAGCTAAAGGCTCTGCAATCTCATCCCTTGCCTCCTAAAGTATGCTAGGATGTATACCATCTGGCCCGGGGGACTTATCCACCCTCAGTTTTTAAAAATTGCTAATACATCTTCCCTCAGAACATCTACCTCTTCCATCCTATCAGCTGTGTCATGCATTATCCTCAAAAACATGGCCCATCTCCTTAGTGAACATTGAAGAAAAGTATTCGTCCAATGCCTCACATATCTCTTCTGACTCCATGCACAAGTTCCCCCTACTATGCTTGACTGGCTCTTACCTCACCCAAGATGAGGTCATTCTTTTATTTCACACAAAACAGTAAAAAGCTTGGGGTTTTCTTTTATCTGACCCGTCAAGGACTTCTCATGCCCCCTCCTAGCTCTCCTAAGCCTTTTCTTTAACTCATTTCTAGCTACCTTGTAACATTCAAGCGACCCAACTGAACCTAGTTTTTTTCATCCTTACCAACAATTTATTGTTTTGGTAAAGGGAACCCTTACAGGACCAATGATGTCACATGCTGAGTGTTGTGATGGCAGCTTCACCAAATAATGACTTTTTGTCAAACTAGATCCATTTCTCTTCCTGCAATCATCTCACTTATGGTTTTAATTAGTCTCATTTCCAAAACAGCTCCATAGTTCATCGAGAGTTAGATTGTCTTTCCTGCCCATTCCGACATTGCTTTGGAGAACATGACTTTCTTAAGTAAGCCTCAATTTCCTCCTGCATCTGTTGAGATTTCTGCCTGTTGTGAAGTTCAAGAGTTGAATAATATTTAATTCCAAACTCTCAGACTAATTTGTCCTGCTTGTCACTGCTCCCCAGTGTCTGGGAAATTGTAGGTCAGCAGGGTGGAGGCCTCTCGGTGCTACGTACCTTCCGGCTGATGCGAGTGCTAAAGTTGGTACGGTTTATGCCAGCCCTGCAACGCCAACTGGTGGTCCTGATGAAGACAATGGACAACGTTGCGACCTTCTGTATGCTGCTGATGCTCTTCATCTTCATCTTCAGGTGAGTGGGAAGCAATGTCCCCAATTCCTCACACAATAACTCAAGAGTCTCTCTGCACCTGGGCTGCAAAGCATCACTGGGGGAGCTCACTGGGGTAGTGAGGAAAATCAGAATCTAAGAACTAGTAGCAGAAGTAGGCCATTCAGCCCATCGAGCCTGTTCCACTACTCAATATGATTTCAGCCTCATCTCCATCTTCCTGCCCACTCCCCATAATCCTTCATCCTGCTGTTAATTGACACCTATCGATCTGTTGCCTTAAACTTGTTCGGCATTCTCTGCACTCTGGAGTAAAGAATTTCACAAATTCACAACTCTTAAAGTGAAGTAGTTCCTCCTCATTCCTGCCTTAACCTAAAATTATGGCCTCACATACCAGAATGACCAACAAGGAAAAACATCCGCTCTTTGTCTACCCTGCCAATCTCCTTTAGCATCTTCTAAATCTCAATTAGATCTCTTATTCTTCTAAACTCCAGCAACTGATGGCCTAAACTGCTCGGTCTCTCTCCAAAGACAAGCCCTTCATCCCTGGAATCAATCTAGTGAACCTTCTCTGAACCACCTCTAATACATTTACATCCTTCCTTAAGCAAGGAGACCAAGACTGTGAGCAATACTCCAAATGCAATCTTACTGATACCCTATCAGATGGGGGCATTATCACCACTGACAGAGTCTGTCTGAATTTCCTCCTGTATGAATCAATGAACAGAAAATTGGGGCAAATTCCCTTCCGGACATGCAGTCTTCCTTCCCTCATGTTCTTCTCCATGTTCTCCCCAGATTATGCTTTATACCAGGCCCATTCACTCATAAACAAAGTAATTGGTTCAATAAGCAGCCCTTTTCTTGTGTAGTATAAATTAAGATTGTTTGAAATTTGGCATTCTTCTATTTGTGTTGATGAATGCGAGACAAAAAACTTCTGCGGCATCTCTCTTTTCAGTTATATTCAAATAAGTTGACCTCCATATCCATAATTTATTTCCACTTTGTAAGCAAACTCTCTAAGTCTTCATATTTCATGCAATGGAATGGATTAAAATAAATTCACAATTGATAAACAATATTTTAACTACACTCGAAACCCATTCATTCACTTACAGTGTTAAAATAAGGCCCAAAGATTCGAATGCAAATTCGTCAGGTTGATTTTTGTTTGAGAGACGGGCATCACAGAGCAGAACACAGTCAATGTTGAAAGGTTTATGTAAGGAACACACTTACAGAAGTATATCAACTACCCCTCAAGTCTAATCCACCATTCAATTAGATCATAGTGGATTTGTCTCCGAGTTCCATTTAACTGCTTTGTTTGCATATCCTTTATTAAAAATCTATCAAACCTCGGTTTAAATGTCATTTGCAGAACAGAATATATGATTATCCTGAAGTAAATTGAGAGATGGCAATATATTTTGGTTGTGATTATCGTGGGATTAAAGAACAGCTTCTGTTTTCCCTATTCATTCATGAGATGTGGGTGTCACTGCCTGGCCTTCCCCAATTGCCATAGATCTGAGGACATTTAAGAGTCAGCCACTTTGTTGTGGGCCTGGAATCACACTTATCTCAGACCAGGTAAGAATGGAAGATTTTCTTCCCAAAAGGCCATTGTTTTTAGAACAATCAACAATAGTTTTAGTGGTCATCAAATTTTTATTGAATTAAGATTTCATTATCTGCTGTATTGGGATTCAAATCCAGATCCCCAGACCTTTCCCCTGGGATCCTAGATTACTAGGCCAGTGAAAATATCATTATGCCAGCAGCTCCTTTAAATATGAGGAGGCAGTGGTATTAGCACTGGATGAATAATCCATAGTCTCATGATCGAGGGACCCAGATTCAAATCCCACCATGGCAGATGGTGAAATTTGAGTTCAATAAAATTTGGAATTAAATGTCTTTTGATGACCGTGAGACTCATCTGGTTCCCTAATGTCCTTTAGGGAAGGGGATCACGGATAGAGGTGGGAACATCGGGGTGGCGGCGCAGGCTCATTGGGCCAAGGGCCTGTTTCCCGTGCTGTTTTGTTCTTTGTTCTTTGAAATCATCTACCCCTACCTAGTCTGGCCTATATGTGACTCCAAGTCCATAGCAATGTGGTTAACTCTCAAATACATCCTGAAATGGAGACAGTTTAGGGATGGGCAATGAATGAAGGGCCCAGCCAACAACCATTCATAATATTATGTTTTTTTTAAAAATAATGATGTTAGGGAACAACAAAATAATTGTTGAAGGGTAACATGGATTTTTCCTAGGAGATTCCCAAGGAGAAAGAAAGATGGATTGGGAGTAAACATAGGACAGGGTACAATCTTCAGAATGTTGGAAAGAAAATATTATTTCAATCCCAAAGTCAATTGAGGCAGTTTTGAACTGATGTTTGTAGCCACCATTATAATGTACTAATTAATAGCTAATTTGCATAAAGCAAGATCCCACAATTAGCATTGTGAGAAAGACCAGCTAGTCAGTTTTACTGATAGAGACAGGGGATAATTATTGACCAGAACCAGGGAAGCTTCCTGGATTGTAGTATCACAAGATAATTTATGTGCAACTGGAAGAATGGACACAGCCTCAAATTTAATGTCTTAACTGAAACACAGCATCACCAGCAATATAGCACTCACCCAGTCCAGCACTGTACTGGTGTGCCATCAGTTTGAATTTGTGCTCACGTTTCTGGAGTGAGAATTGAACCCTCAGACTCAGAGGCAAGAGTGCTATAAAAATTTCCTATTCAACACCCTAAGAATAAATGCACCTCAGAGGCACCCAGCTATCCCAAAATCACTACTTCCTTGGTCTGACATCTCCCCTATGAGATGCTAAATGTTAAAATGTGTTTTAATTCTTTCTTAGGATGTGGAGATTGCTAGTAAGCTAACATTTATTGCCCATCTTCAATTGCCCTTAAACTGGGTGGTTGGCTAGGCCATTTCAGAGAGCAGTTAAATGTCAACCAAATTGCTGTGAGTCTGGCATCACACAAAGGCCAAATTTCCTCCCTTAAAAGATATTGGTGATTGTCATTTTTTTTGAAAATCAATGATAATTTCATGGGCATCATTCCTGAGACTAGCTTTATAATTTCAGGATTTTATTAACTAAATGTAAATGCCAGCAGCCACTCTGATGGATTTTGAACCCATCCCTTGTGAGCATTATAAAGAGCAAGATATTGTAGGTACTGGAATCTGTAACAAGAGTAGAGAATGCTAGAAAAAAGCAACAGGTCTAACAGCATCCATAGGGAGAAATAACAGCCAATATCTCAAGCCTGTTTGATTCTTCATCAGTTCTGAAAAGTCAAACAGACTCCAGGCGTTGACTCTGTTTTCTTTCTCCACAGACGCTGCTGGACCTGCTAGGTTTTTCAAGTATTCTTTGCTCTTGTCCCTGGAGTGATAGCTGAGGTCCCTGGATCACCAGTCATTAGTACAGATCCACTATCTCTCCTCAAAATAGCGCATTCTATTCCAAGATTGCTTCCTGTGACAGATTACAGGATCAATCCGATAGTCAACTGGGAAAAATGCATGGCTGCTCAGAACCTCTGTGCAATGAACTTACATGAAGTAAATGGGATTTGGGAGGCACGGGAATGAGCTTTATAAAGTATAAGTTTTTTAATGTTGCCACTGTTGCCAATAATCCCACAGTGTCTTTTAAACCCTATAATTAACGCCCTTTTAACTCCAGTAATTATGTTATTCTGTTTTCCCTTACAGTATTCTGGGAATGCATCTTTTTGGCTGCAAGTTTGCATCAGAAAAAGAAGGAGACACTCTCCCTGACAGGAAGAACTTTGACTCACTTCTTTGGGCTATTGTAACCGTCTTCCAGGTATATAACAATATATTCAACCTTTAGTAATCACTGGGAAGGGTTTGCCTGAGCATGGTGCACAATTATGAGCATCGCACTTTAGGAGGGAGGTTGAGATTTTGAGGAAGGCACAGTGGTGGAGATTTATGAGAATCAGACCATGGCGTGAAGAGCTTAAGCTTTTTGGCAGAGAAACAATAGAAACTGATTGTTCTTCTCAGAAGAGAGGAAGTTCACAAGAGATTTCATCGAGGTACTCAATATTTTGAAGGGTTTTAGTAATAAGGTGAAGCTGTCCACACTGCCAGGTGGGTCAGGAGCTGTGGAGACACATTTAAGAGAATTGGTAAAATGATCCAGCCAGATGGTGAGGAGATATTCTGCATTGAGTTTTATTGATTTGGAATGGACGTTTTAAACAGATTCAGTAAGAACTTTGAGAAGTATTATCATCAGTAGAACTCACTGTACGCCTCGTAGAATAGGAGATCCCCTATTAGGTGAGTGGAAGCTCACCTAATAGGAAAGGAGCAGCGAGGAGATTTAAAACCAGCTAGCTCCACTCAGGCCAGCAGTCGATGGGGCTGACCTGTACTCTGGAGCTGCTAAGCGGCACTTTGAGCACTTTGTAAATAGACAGTGATGTTGACAAAAGACTTGCCTCAATGAGATTATTACAAAAAGAACATTGGATATATAGTTGAAGGTGAAATGCTTTCAAGGGCATGGGAAAAGAACAGGACAAAGGGATTAATTGGATAATTATTTTAATGGGTTAGTACAAACACAATGGGTGAATGGCTTCTCCTGTGCTGAATTAGTGTAGGATTTTAATAAAGTCTCCAGGGTTTAAGTGGATAAGAAGTTTCCTAATCTCCCACCAAGCATTGCTGCAGAAATCTCCAATTTTCCTAATACATTTTTTATGTCGATGATTTAAAAAATATCAGTTTTCTTTCTTCATAGTATTCTTCCTGGGCTACATACAACATCAAAGATGTGAAAGAGTAACTCTCAATTTTGGAGTGTGACAGAGATGACGGAACAATTGTCACATCAGTTCAGGATGCCTGTACAAGCCTGATTTTCCTTGCCCTTCTATGCTTATGTCCTTGGACACTTCTCAACAACTCCTCTGGTTAGCACAGCTGACGTTGAGAAGTTAGCATGTGAAACATTACAGCATGGTACTAATCCCTTTCCAGCAAGAATTGGCCTGGATTTACTAGAGGGAGGTGGAAGGCTCATTGCTAATTGATTGATGAAGCATTCCAAGTACAACTGCTAATTATGTGCATAATACTCTGAGTTGGACAAGCCTGATTTCCTTTCGGAGCTCAGTCATAATAGTCACACTATGACACTGGCATCAATGCAGGAATTCAGCTAGTTTCCAGTTTTTGGAACAATACACATCTGCACTTGATTTTAACATTCTCATCTTTGTGTTCAGGCCATTATGTGATATCTCACCATCACTAAAACATCCTTCAGACCATCAATCTCTGAGATCTTGGCATTCCTCCAATTATGACCTCTTGCATATCTCTGTTTTCAATAGTTCATCATTGCTGACCGTGCCTTCAATTACCTAGGTCTTAAACTCAGGCATTCCCTTTCTAAACCTTTCCATCTCTCTATCCCTTTGTCCTATTTATCTTGATTGTCTTTCATCAAACCTTTGATCATAGATCCCTATAGTGCAGAAGCAGACCATTCAGCCCATTGAGTCTGCTCTCCAACACAGCATCCCATCCAAACCCTAACCTCATGTATTTACCCCATTAATCATCTTAACCTGCACATCCTGGGACACTAAGGGGCAATTTAGCATGGTCAATTCACCTATCCTGCACAACTTTGGTGTGTGGGAGGAAACCCATGCAGACATGGGGAGAACATGCAAACTCTACACAGATAGACAGTCACCCAAGGTTAGAATTGAACCTGTGATGCAGCAGTGCTAATCACTGTGCCACCCCTTGATTAGCTGGCCTAATTTCTTATGGCGTAACTTGGTGTCAAATTTTGTTACATAACACTGGTGTAAAGCAGCTTCAAATGTTTTTACTGATTTAACGGTAATATGTAAATGTTGAATGTTGTTGCATATTTCTTCTCATTTGTGAAAAATTAGCCCCTTCCTTCATGAACAAATATTTTTATGGTTGTAGTGAATATCTCATTAAATAAGTACAGTACCCCATCTTGATTAATGTGACAATGTCCGGAATTCTCCGATCTCACCAATGGCTGGGATTATCCAGTTCGCTGCAGTGAATGAAGATTTGGCTGAGCTCCAAATTCTATGTTCTCACAGGCAGTGGTAGTTGGACTTGTGAGATCAAAGAATTCCAGCCAATGATTATTCTATTACATGCAATTGCATGCAGAGGGTACATTAATACTTTGAAAGGTTTCTTACGTGGACTAATCATGATGTAGAGATGCCGGCATTGGACTGGGGTAGGCACAGTAAGAAATCTAACAACGCCAGGTTAAAGTCCAACAGGTTTATTTGGTAGCATGAGCTTTCAGAGTGCTGCTCCTTCACATTCCAACCATTATCTTGTAAATTGAATTTGTGCCTATTCATGCCCTGTTTGTGCACCCAACTCTTCACTCCGAAAGCCCGTGCTACCAAATAAACCTGTTGGACTTTAACCTGTTGATGTGAGATTTTCTGCTGTACATGGACTAGTTCCAGCAGACATTTACACATTTCCATCTGAGGACTGTGTTCAGTGAATGAGGGGAGAATAACAGGAGGCTACGTCAGCTATCAACTTTGTTTTGGGTCGTGATCAAAGTTCAACATCAACTGTACAATCCCTCAAGAGTGATGTGAAAACAAGCAGCTTTATACCTCTTTACATCAGCCAACTAAGAAGAAGCCTTTCAGGAGCAGAAGTAATGGGTCTGAGGAGTGAAGTATATGCAGTTATCTATAGAACTATACTTGATGTAACTACATTTCAGTTTCGTAAGTTGTAAAGCAATGGAAAATTGCCAACTTTGTTTCCGCACAACAACCTGGCCTAAGACCCATGTGGCAATGACTTTTGGCAGAGCTGCTAGATGTTATTGCAGTTGGATCACAAAGTTGCTTTGCGTTTTAAAAATATTTTGCCAACTTTGAGCCAACCTGTCGCCTTTTGACCTATGGATTGTCCTCAGAAGAAGAATGTAGTAAACAAGTCGACTATACAATAACACTTTGATTTATGTAGTGCCTTTAACATTGTAAAATGCCCCAAGGCACTTCACCAGAGCTATGACTTGTTTTGGTAGAACTGGTGCACAGATGGTGACAATATTGCCTCTGTAGAGCTGCCAATCTCCCACAAGCAAGAAGTAGAATCAAGTCATTTTTAAAAATCATTTCTCAAAGGAATAGATTTCCATTTGCCTTCATTTTCCATCAGCCACCTGCCAGCGAATCAATTTTCATCCATTTCTAAAAATTGTTGGTCAATTAAACCCTATACAATACCCTGGATCCATCATTCTCAAAATCAGGGAGTTTATACAGTGAAGATTGGCAAGATTTAATCACGAAACACTGCTGTACTTTCCAATGTAGTTGATAATGGCCCTCGTCCAACTTTAATAGCTACTTGGATCTGAATACTGACTACCACGATCACCTGAATCAGCAAAGGACCAGCTGGCATTCCTGACGACCATACAATCCACACCCATAAGAGTTTTTTTTTGTTGTAAGGATGCCAAGCACAATGTAGAACAGTTGGAGCAGGTCTGAAACAGGAAGCTGCTAACTTGCACTGGCATCCCACTTACCCAGTCAAAAGTTTTTTCTAGGCAAGTGGGTCGTGTTTGGCACCAAGTTCTGGCCAAGCACCCAGACACTGGCATCAGCTGCAAAGCAGAATTTAATAAAAGTAATGCTGCAACAACAGCCACAAAACAGAACGGACTTGGGATGTTCACGGAAGCCTATCACCAGAGAGTCTAAGTATGTCAGTGGTCACAGTAAGTAGTCTCACAACACCAAATTAAAGCCCAACAGGTTTATTTGTTAGCACGAGCCTTTGGAGCGTTGTCAGTGGTATTGCCATTGGACTAGTAACCTGGGTTCACATCCCACCATGCCAAATAGTGAAATTTAAATTCAATAAAAATCTGAAATTAAAAAAAAACTCTTATGGGTGTGGATTGTATAGTCGTCAGGAATGCCAGCTGGTCCTTTGCTGCTTCAGGTGATCGTGGGAGTCATTGTTTAGATCCAAGTAGCTATTAAAGCTGGACGAGGGCCATTATCAACTCCATTGGATCAACCATGACCTAATTGAAAGATGAAGCAACATAGCACTGGGCCTCACAGCTCCAGGTACAATTCCAACCTTGGGTGACTGTGTGGAGTTTGCACATTCTCCCCGTGCTTGCATGTGATTTCCTCCCACAGTCCAAAGATGTGTTATGTGGATTGGCTGCACTAAAGTGCCCCTTATTGTCCCAAGATGAGCAGGTTAGGTGAATTAGCCGTGATAAATGTGTGGGATTACCAGGATAGGACAGCAGAGAGGGACTGGGTAAGATACTGTAAGAGAGTTGTGTGGACTTGATCAGCCAAATGGCTTTTTCTGCACTGTAGAGATTCTGTGACTCTAAGGGGCTTAGTGGCCTACTCATAACCCAAAAGGTTGTGAAACTATGGAATTCCCTATCCAGTGAAGTAGTTGAGGCTATCTCATTGAATGCTTTTAAGGAAAAGATAGCTAGAATTTTAAACAGTAAAGGAATCAAGAGTTATGATGACTGGGTGGGGTGGTGGCAGGAGTGGAGCTGAATCATTCCCATGATCTTATTGAATGGCAGAACAGGCTCAAAGGGCCAACTGGCCTATCCCTGCTCCTAGTTCCTATGTCTATGGTTCACTCCAGTTTCTATGGTCCAAAATTCACAAAGGCCACTTCCCCTGAATCTTACTCTAGCATGTGTATATGTTGCCATAATTTATGGAGAAATGTTGATATATAAATGATTTGGTTGTCTACATACTGGGAATATGATGAACTGAGGACCAGTTGTGTGGAGCAATTTGAAATGTATTTGAGTTTATTTCATTGTGGATTTTTTTTTTGTCTTCTACAGATATTGACTCAAGAGGACTGGAACAAGGTCCTGTACAATGGAATGGCCTCCACCTCTCCATTGGCTGCTCTGTACTTCATTGCCCTCATGACATTTGGCAACTATGTTCTCTTTAACTTACTAGTTGCCATTTTGGTGGAAGGATTTCAGACTGAGGTAAAATAAGATGCGATGAATCTTTGATGCATGAGAGTCAGTAATGAACAATGCCATCTGGTTTAATGTTATATATAATTTCTAATGTTCACCGGCATTCCCAGCTACCTGATAAATATGCAGTAGACAAGAAAACAAAGACAATAGGGGTCCTGTGTCACTTGAACAAAGACAATGATAGAAAAGCATTGAATGTAAAGTTTCCATTTAAGGACCTGGGGGAGCAAGGCACTCTCAACAGTCACCACTGAATTTGTTGACATTCAATTTTTAAAAAATTAAAAGTCATCAGTAACAAATGCAATAAAATGGTCCATTAACATTCTGTTAATTCCCATGTTCAAAATGGATATATAAAGTGGCTGTTGGACAGCATATTTGTTCCACTAAGACCATATGAGAAGTTATAATTTAATAAATTATTCCCAGTATAAGATGGGACGTATCCCATTATATTCCATGATGCACTGTGATGTACGATGATATATTGTGAGTTACAGTTCCCGGGATCTTACACTCCCTCCCCCAAACCTGTGGCAGATTAACAATCTTATCCTGCACCGCTGCCCTGAATTGTAGCATTCCACACTACGACTGGAGAATTCCAACCATTCACACCTCACCGCTATTGTAGCGAGGATGGAAAATTTTACACTCAGCCAAATCTCCATCTACTGCAGCTGGACTGGAGAATCCGCTGGCGTAAACAACTGGAAAATCCTGGCCAGTCTGCTTGCTGTCAATTTAAAAAAAATAGGTTTACGAGTCAAAATGCATTTATATGTCAGCACATCGTTAGCAACCCTATCGCATTCTGCCTTGTTACAGGCTTATCTGGCATGAATTGTGGTGATCTGACAATTTAATCTGATGTTCTGGGATGGTTATTCTGAAGTTTAAAATTGGCTCTACTTTAAATATGTCGGAATTGACACATCATTCTGAAACGCTGTGAAAAGTTATCTTTACATTTAGTCAGCCCCTTTGATTGTTTTCTTGAAAGTGCTGTTTGGAAGGCAGTAATGGGCAGGGTGCACAACATGTCTCCCTCTAACATTCTCCGGTGCTGCTCCTGTTCATGCAGACAGAGCTGCGTGACAGTTTCTAAGTGTTAAGGCTGTGATGTCAGTTGGTGCACCTTCTAACCTTCCTTTTATAGTAGCAAAGATTAAGCAGCAATTCAGATGAATGCACTCTCCCTTTAGTGAGATCAGATTGCAGTTTGGACCACACCGGAATGAAGCTTGGATGTTTATTCCCTCGTGAGTTAAAGCGGTGTCATTTGTTTTCTGCATGATCACCGATAAAATGTCTCGAAACGGTTTTCTTATGGGATTGATTTTGGATTTGAATTGTCAACCGATTGTGAAGTCTATTTCTAAATTCCCGTGCTTTTTTTTTTAATCATTGATTGATGGTTAGTCTTCATTGCTGTGCCCCAAATCCAGCCACATAACCCTGTGTAATGAGATCATATAATCCAAGAACCTGTAACATTTTCAATTGGCAAATTATGCCCCATGGAAAAAACAAAGCCAGGATAATTGGGAAAGTGCTAAGTTTCATCTGCATTCTGGGCTAGTTGATCTTCATTCTGGACTAGAGAGAGGCAAATTCTAGTTGACTGCTCGGACACGGAGGGGAAGAGTGACATGGTGGCACAATGGTTAGCATTGATGACTCACAATGTCAAGGACCCTGGCTTAATTCCAGCCTTGGGTGACCATCTGTCTGGAGTTTGCACATTCTCCCTGTGTTTGTGTCAGTTTCCTCTGGGTACTCCAGTTTCCTCCCATAGCCCAAAGACGCGCAGGTTAAATGGGTTGGCTATGCTAAATTGCCCATTAGTGTCTGGGGGATTAGCAGGATGAATATGTTTAGTTACCTGGGTAGGGTCTGGGTGGGATTGTTGTTGTTGCAGGCTCAATGAGCTGAGTGATCTCCTTCTATGCGGTCAGGATTTTATGATTCTAAGAATTGTTACTTGAATACTAGCCACTGAATCCCAGATAGCAGGTAGGGTACAGGTCAGAACCATAGAGTCATAGAGAAAAAAGCCCTTCAGCCCATCACATCTGAGCCAATTAAAAACAAACCATCTAACTATTCTAATCTCATTTTCCAGCATTTGGACCATAGCCGTATGTGCCTTAGTATCACAAGTGCATATCTAAATTATTATGAGGGTCTCTACAAATCTTTCAGGCAGTGAGTTCCAGATTCCCACCATCATTTGAGTGAAAGAAGTTTTCCTCACATCCCCTCGAAACCTCCTGTCCCTTACCTTAAATCTATGTCTCTTGATCATTAATCCTTCAACCATGGGGAAAAGTTTCTTCCTGTTCACTCTATGCCCCTCATAATTTTATACATCTCAACCATGTCCCCTCTCAGTCTCCTCTGCTCCAAGGAGAGCAACCTCAGTCTACCCAATCTCTCTTCGTAATTAAAACTCTCCAGCCCAGGCAACATCCAGGTAAACCTCCTCTGCACCCTTTCCAATGCTATCACATCCCTCCTATAATGTGGATTCCAGGACCATATGCAATAATCTCACTGTGACCTCACCAATATTTTATAGAGTTCCAGCATAATCTCCCTGCTCTTAAACTTTGTGCTTTGGCTAATAAAGGCAAGTGTACCATGTGTCTTTATAATCACTTTATCCACCTGTTCTGCTACCTTAAGGGACTAGTGTATATGTATTTCAAGGTAATAAGCTTTAAATGTTAAACTTGGAAAGTTGAGAACTCCATGGCCAGAATTTTACCGCCCTGCCCACCAGGGGAATTGGGGCAGGCAATGGAAAGATCCCATTGACCTCGGGTGAGATTTTACGGCTTTGGGACAAGCATGGCCTTTTCTATTTAACTTGCCATGCTGCCTTGCATACAAAGAGGACCAGTTTGAACTGGTTCTGTTAAATATCATGTCTGTCTCTAGCGCAGCAGTGATATGTGATCCCATAGAATGCTTATAGAGTCATAGAAGTTTACAGCATAGAAACAGGCCCTTTGGTCCAACTTGTCCATGCTGCCCAATTTTTTACCTCCAATTTATCACTGAGCTAGCCCCAATTGCCTGTGTTTGGCTCATATCCCTCTATACCCATCATACCCATGTAACTATCTAAGTGCGTTTTAAAAGATAAAATTGTATCACCTCTACCAGTGCCTCTGGCATCTCATTCCAGACACTCACCACCTCTGTGGGGGGGAAAAAAAACTTCCCTTCTGGGCCCCTTTCTATCTCTCTCCCCTCACCTTAAAGTCTCAGTTGGTTAGCACTGCTCACAGTGCAGGGACCCAGGTTCAGGTTCAATTGTAGCCTTGGATCACTGTCTGTGTGGAGCTTGCACTTTCTCCCCGTGTTTGTGTGGGTTTCCTCCGGGTGCTCCAATTTCCTTCAAAGGTATGCAGGTTAGGTTGATTGGCAATGCTAAATTGACCCTATTGTCGGGGATTAGCAGAGTAAATGTGAAGGGTTGCGGGAGTAGGGCCAGGGTGGGATTGTGGTTGGTGCAGGCTTGATGGACCGAATGGCCTTCTTCTGTACTGAAGGTACTCTATGGTTAAACATATGCCCTTTAGTTTTAGACTCTTCTATTTTTGGGAAAAGATCTATCTAGCTGATCTATGCCCCCCATTATTTTAGACCTCTATAAGATCATCCCCGAGTCTCCTATGCTCCAGTTTATCCAGCTTGTCATTATAACTAAAACCATCAAGTCCCAGTAACATCCTAGTACATCTTTTTTGTTTCTAGTTTAATACTATCCTTTCAATATAAAGTGACTAGAACTGTGTAGAGTATTCTAAACGTGGCCTTACCAATGTCTGGTACACCTTGAACAAGATATCCATATTTCTGTGCTCAATGTTCTGAACAATGAAACAAGCATGCTGAATGCCTTCTTTACCACCCTGTCCATCTGTGATTCTACTTTCAAGGAGCTATGAACCTGCATTCCTAGATCTTTGTTCTATAACTCTTCCCAATGCCCTACCGTTAAGTGAGTCAGTCCTGTCCCAATTTGATCTGTCAAAATGCATCACTTCACATTTGTCTAAATTAAACTCCATCTGCCATCCATCAGCCCACTGGCCCAACCGATCAGGACATAATAATTAATTCCTAGCTACAGATGTTTACAGGTAATGCAACAACATACAGCACTGAGTCTTGGTGCTACTGTACCTTCCAGTGAGTTGGAGTTGAGGCAAGTGTGAACTATGGTTCAGCAAACAGGGTCTATTTTATGGCAACAACCCTATTTATTCAGCAATGAGTGGAGGATAGTTATATGCCACAAAGCCAGCCTGGAAAATTAAACCTAGTCACTTATAACAGAGCCAGCTCCAGGCCTGACTGAGAAGGGACTAACCCAATCATCTCCATTCTGACTGGGACTCCGAGTTTCCACTACCTGCAGCTCTTAAGAAAGCTTTTGATTGTCGTAGAGTAGCTGTCACGTGTTGGGCTGTTTGAACAGGCAACTGTCGAGGCTCACACTACTTGCCTGAGACTTGGGAGATATGGGATCATACCCAAAGTGTGCCACCTGAGGAGAGAAAATGATCAAAACAAACCCTTGCTGTCGAGCACTGATTTCCTTTAATCTGCAAGAATGATTCAATGATGCTGAGACAGATTGGATCTGGCTTTGGTTCACGGCCTCACTAATTCTGAATGCCATAATGAGGTTTCAAAAATGATTTTTGAAAGGCAACAGATTTTTATTGACATTGGTAAAGCTGAAAATTCCAATGCTTTAAAGATAAAGCAGTCAAAGTCGATGTTTCTACATCTTCTTCAAAGGTAGCCCATGAATGTTCCTGATTCGGTGGCACTCCAATGAAGAGTAACCAAATCAGGCTCTGGTGGTTAGGACTGCAATCTGCTACATTAGTTCACATCAATTTTTGAGTATTTCACATTATCAGGCAACCGTCCACTTTTGATCGGACTATTCATCTTGAATAATTAATTTTTGGCTGTGGGTTTAAGCTGGATATGTTGGCTATGAATGATTGGAAGTAGTGTTAAAGTCAAACTATAGCTATCCAATTCCACTCTCTCGCTCTAGGCATAGAGGTCTACAACCTGCAGCTCCAGAGCTGCATGCAGCTCATTAAGGATTCAGGGGGCTTCTGATCTTGCTCTATCGAGCCCATTTTAATGGTCATTAACAGGCATGTTTTTTTTAAACTTTCATTAAAATTATGCTTATGAGAAACTTTCATGCAGTTAACATTTTGGTTAAAAACTTTTAAAATGTTGTTGAAATACGTCTGTCTTGTTTTACCTTATTATAGGCATTTCAGCGACACATTGCGCTCTTAAGTTCTTGTGTTTTTGATTAAATTAAAAATAGCTCTCCTTGCTGTTAAGGTGCCCCTAAGCACCTCTCCTGGGCACCAATCTCAGTGGGGGAGAGGTTTACAGATGGGTGTGGTATTGTCAAAAAGATAGAATGCCAGAAATACAGGGGACTTTGCCAGCCAGTTTTGTCATATTCTCTTACTCCTAATGTGACCTGGGACAATGCCAGTTTGAAGTAAGGAAAATGGTTTGAGGCAGTATGAATTAAATGGGGCAATTTCAAAGGAGTTGTAGGAATGGACAATCACACCCAACCCCACTTTTTTTAAATAAATCTTAGCTCAAGAAACATTGCCATTCTCCTCAGATTAAGAAAATGATCATTGCAAAGCATTGACTGGGTCTGGCTTATTTCAAAGTTGGCGCTATTGCTGCCAGTGATTCTCTGATCTTGTCTGTACCTACCCTGCTGCCAGGCCAAAACTTCATTGCAGCAGCACTGGAGAATCCCAGCCACCATCGAGGTTAGAGGCTTTTAGCCATGATCTCTGAGCAGGTTCTGACAATAGGAAAATAGCCCCACACTCAGCTGATCACTGAGTGAGTTAGAATCATTTTGAGATCTGGTCATGGAAGTAGACAATATACCCAATAATGTGTTTGAATTTTTCTATGGTGACATGCTGTTCTGTGCAAGACAAAAATTTTTCCTATTTGCCTCACCCTCATTTCTGGTTAAAGCAACCCAAAAGTGAGGATTGCCCATTCTCAGTACTATTGCTAGCAGAAGATGTTTGTGTTATCCCAAGAGAAAATTATTCAGCTCCCTCCCACTTCTGTCACATCTGACATTCAAATTTGGTCATTAGTGGTCAATTCATTTCTGAGCCTTTACATGGACCATTTACATTGGCTCCTTCCCAAGCAGATAGTAAATCTACAGATGGTAGCTGGGGGTGGGGCAGTGACATTGACCACCATACATGCTGGGGTGTCTGTTGACTCTCAATGGAGCAGTTTTCAGTAGTGGAATTACAATATTAAATGTAGTATTGGAGCAAGAAAGGAGCGCTGAAAATCAAGAAAGAAATAGAGCTACACCAGCAACAACAAGAAATGTTTTAAATATGTAATTAATCGTAACCACTGAACTCTAGCCTTTTATGTGACCAAATTGTAATCTGTCTTTTCAAAACAACTGGCTTTCTAAGTCACCCGTTTGTAATCTGCAAATAGGTAAAAGGAGAATAAAATTGATGTGGTCTAATTAGCAATGATAGAGCATGTTAACAGTAATATGGAGTGGTAAATACCTGGGAATAATCATAGGTTTATAATCTAATTAAGGAAATTCTGATGAGAATCTGTATGAGATGAATGGAAACGAATGGCCCAAAACCTGAAACCAGGACTGAATAACAGCCTTGAGGCCACTCCCTATTATCTGGTACTTTTTTTCATAACATGTACTGTTTGAATCCTACCAGAGATTTTGCTTCCAACATGTTGCAGCAGTGGGTTAATCAATGCAGTGTCGCTGATGTGAAATGTTGTCAAGAGAGTTCATGCATCCTGAGATCACAGCTATAGGTTTACTCTAAATGTATTCTGGTATTGACCAGCATTTCCAGAACTTATTACACAAAGCAGAATCAGTCCATTCTCTTGGCAAGAACCATTTTAATCTACACCTGAAGTCTTGCACTCCCAACCTTTTACCACCGATTGGTGATCACTTTTATATTTGCTATCTGTATATCTATGACCATAGTTATTAGTTACCATAATGTTAATGAAAATGAGTTTGCAAATCTCAGAAAGCTGTTAGCTTCTTCTTAATAAGAGAACATAGAACATTACAGCACAGAACAGGCCCTTTGGCCTTCGATGTTGCGCCGACCAATTATGAAAAAAGCAATGACCCTCCAAACTAAACCATTCCCTTCTCTTCCATAAACTTATCAACTAACTTCTTAAACGCCACCAAACTTGGTGCATCTACAACTGCCGCAGGCAGGGCATTCCACACCCTAACTACCCTCTGGGTAAAGAAGGCCCGGTTGATTAGCTTTACCTGAATGAAAGTCACCAATGGTGGTCACTGTTTCATTTGGATTCAGTTGGAGCAACCAACAAAACAGAGCTATAATAATCTTCCACGATTACGGATTCATATCCGTACCTCCACAAAGTTATATTTTACTAGTATGATCAAAGTTGTCAAACATTGACTTGGGGAGATGTTCAACTGTTCCAAAAACCATTATTTCACCCGAAGTATTTATTCAGGTATACAGTAAGATGGTTCTTGTCAGAGTGCTGGGAAACTCTGTGCTTCGGAAGTGATTGTTACAGTGTAATTTTGGGTCACTCACTTTATCCAAGCCATTTCCATTTTTCATTGAAAATTCTTCACTTGAGCAAATTGACAGTTATGCTACATTTATTTCTCCAGACTACAGAAACACTTTGTTATGTCTAGTGCATGGCTTTGCGAACAATGCTGGCTGCTACTTACTTTGTCTGCTGCATGAAATTTGAGGGAGAGCCCTTTGTATGTTGGGTGCACAAATCCTGTGTGGAATACAGGTGGATTCTCCCCTCTATCCTGCTTTCAGCTATCAACGGCTGTTGTTTCTGCTCAAGTGTTTAGTATTTGTTGGTGGCTTTGCTGCTTTGACAGAAGGTGCCATGTATAGTGTGTGAAGTGACTGGCTGTTTGTATGCTATCACAGAGTAAATTAAGTTACTTGACTTGTACACTGTGAGGTGCTTTGGATGTCCTCTGGAAAGCTAATCAGTTACTGTTGACAGTGTTACTCTTGGGCATAAGTGTCAACTTGTCAGAAGTATCCCATATTGTCTTATATCACTGGTGAAGAAAAGCCATTTGTTTTGACTCTGTTATCCTGTGCACTGCATTGTACTTGTCCCTTCCACTATCTCTTTTTAGAAAGTATTCTCCACACTGTCACTGCTATCCCTTGTCTTTTGCTTTGTAAACCATAGTTCCCCGAAGTTTGTTCTTTATTATAGTAAAGAAGCCAGTTGTTGTTGTTATCACTGACAGCACCGCTCTGTATTGGTTCCTTTTGTCTCTTTTTTTTCTCATTCTCCCTTTCTTCTTTCACTTTCCTACAGTACTACTTTCACTCAATTTACTTGCTGTAAGATTTCAAAATGCAATTGCAGCACTTTGATCTACCACCAGACACCAACATCTCCAGCTCTCTTGAAGAGACGTCATTGTTCATAACCTTCAGTAACTAATCCAATAGAATATTAACCCTAACCTCAGAAATCATATATGTATTTGATGCAAAGATGTGAGTTATTAAGATCCATTGATACTTATTAATCTTCCCACATTTTAATTCGGTTACCCATTTCTCCAAACCTGCTGATAAGTTGTTCTAGATGCTCATGGTACATTAAACAATCAGTGTAACACATCGCAATATTGAGACATATGAATTCCTTTTTTAAATACATGGATAATTTTCATTTTGGCAATAAGTATAGATGTAATTGGTAGTTTTATTTTATCAGAGAAATAATCAGATCAGGAAAATTCTGCTGTCTTCAACTGTATATTCCTTGAAACACTTTTCAGAAGTTAATTCACTTACCAACATCCTTTTAAACTTTTTTCTTGAATTTGCATCCATTAAGTGATAATTATGCTCAACAAATGGAACATTTCAGTCGCCTAGTGTCACGGTTAGGTACAGAATTCTTGCTCTGTCCTGACAACGTAACCTTACTGCAACAGTACAATTTTTTTTTTGCCTCTTGCGCCATGACCTCTCTGAGCAAGATTGCTGTCAATTGAAGCCAAATTGATGTCACTTATTTCTGCAGATTCACTTCTACTGGGAATTCAATGAATCTGCATTTTAATAATTTCACTCACAGACAAGCAGTGAAACAAACTCCAAGGATAACTAAACAAAACTGTCAGTACGACAGCAAGTAACATGCCCTTGATGGCGTTACTGTATCCCTTACAAAATAATGGCTGCAAGAACAAATAAAGAATGGGGAATTTCATCTTGTTCCATATATCTCACATTGGCTTTGACTTCAAACGAATTCCAGAAGGCTTGGACATCTATTACAAGGTGACCAAAATAAATCATTGCCATTTTGTTCATGAAAGAAACCAAGTATTCATGTTGCTTAATTACTGCAAATTTCTGGCAATAATAAGATATACAATCTATCTGGTTGTATCATTCTTTCAAGTATGATATATCCTGCATTAGTAATATTAGTTACCACGATATTATTGCAAAATGCAGACTGCTGCTAACCTCAATGCAAATGTTTGAAACAAATAATGATTGTTTTGAACCTTTTTTCTTCAATTAACTATGTTTTTCTTTCAAAGTGTCTGAAATATTTAAGTTGAACTTATTTCAGTCACCTCACTCACTGCCGTCGCCGTGTTTGTTTCACTTCAGGAGGTCCAGAAGCGGGAGGACGCGAGTGGGCAGTTAAGCTGTATTCAGCTGCCTGTCGACTCGTCTGGGGTAGGTAACTGTTCACCGTGAATCACACACCTGAGACGTTTCAAAACTAAAACAGCACAAATGGGTGGGGGTGTGGTTGGGGGGAGGGGCGGGCTGGAGGGGGGGAAAGCAAAGTTTGGCAACCTTGTGAGCTGCTTTTATAAAAGGAAATTGTGTTTGTCTGCTTATTGATTTTTTTTTTTTCCTCTCATATACAGTCCCTTAATAGGTCTGAGTGAACACTTAGTCATTTCCTCTGACTGCGAAGCCATCCGAGGATTGACTTTTCTTTTTCCATTGAAGACAGATCCCTTTGCAGAGTTCCTTTCAGAGATTTTCTTCTTAGGCAGACGAAGGATCAATGTCCAAGAAGTGTTTTTCCTTGCAGTTGAATGATCATATTTCTGAATTTGATTTGAATGTGTAACCAAAATATATTTATCAATAGATCAGTATCAATGACAGAAAAATGCTATGTTCTCTGTTTTTTGAATCAGTGTTTCAATATTCATTGTGATGGCCACCTCAAGGGCCATTTGAAATGGTTGGTCAGTTTTATTCCCTCTGGCACACAAAATAGAGAGAATAGCTAGAATTGTGTGGCTTGAATTATGAGGACTGGTTATATAACCTTGGCATGTGTCCCTTTGAGTATGGAATGGGTGATCTAATCAAGGTGCTTGAAATTTTAAACAACTGGTTGCAGTTTGGTAGAGAACCAAGAACCAGGATGCATATTCTTAAAATTAGAAATAGTCTATTCAGGAGTTGTTGTTGTTTCATTCCCACACCGAGGGTGCACAAGGTAGGCTTTCCCATTGCAAGATTTTTCCTGGAACAGATCACCAGTCTTTCACTAAAGGTTGATTAGCTTGAGGAGTGCCATTCCACATCAACTGTAGCTGACCAGGAATTTCTCCTGCTCTTACCACTGTCTTTGGCTTGTGTTGGACAGATTTTGCAGGTTGAAATTCAATCAGTTCGGCTGCATTTTGAATGTGCCTTCTTTGGCCATCAGGTCCTGGTGTGGGACCTGAGCCTGGCATTTCTGGTCCAGAGGGAGGGATGTTGCCCACTGCACCATAAGACTTCTTCCATTCATGAATGGGATTAGGAAAAAATGTTTCTCTGAGGAGGAGGGACCATAGGAATATTGAATTCTTTTCCTTAAATTGCTGGGAAAATTGGAGCTTTCAAGGCCCTTCGGCCTTCGATGTTGCGCCAACCAATTATGAAAAAAAAGCAATGACCCTCCAAACTAAACCATTCCCTTCTCTTCCATAAACTTATCAACTAACCTCTTAAACGCCACCAAACTTGGTGCATCTACAACTGCCGCAGGCAGGGCATTCCATTCCCTAACCACCCTCTGGGTAAAGTCAGCAACATTGGGACTGAGTCCGTGTCAGATTTTGGTTCTTACCAGTTTTCAGGTTGGGGGACCCAGGCTGGGTCGGGTCGAGTAGTTCAGACTGGGTCAGGTCAGGCTAGTTTGAATAGGTCAGGAGTCTCTTGGACCACTTGGTACTTCCGAAAAGACTGTTCTGCAGTGTGACTAATTAGTTGACTATATCACCCGTGCCATGCCTGGCTGAACAAATTAAAATTCAGCATAACAACTTATAAAAATTGTCCCATTTTAGACACTCTGGATTAGTAGTTTGGTGACATTAGCACAGGGCCGCCATCTCCTCAGTTTTACAGATATAATGTGATATGCTAATGGAGTAGAGTAAAAGGCACATTGCTTATATCCAACTCTGAGCCAGGTTCTAGTCTCGGAGTTTGTGGTAAATCTGGTTCCTGCCACTTGATGTGCTGGTATAATTTATCTTTCTGTATTCCCTCTTATAAATGAACAGTGCCTGAAATCTGGCTATCTGAAAACCAGAGTGCCGGGTTAATGCTGGGTTCAAATTTCACCATGTCATCTGGTAGAATTGAAATTTAATTAATAAAAAATAACCTCGAATTATAAAGCCAGACTCTGTAATAGCAACCATTAAGCTATCAATGAGTGTCATTTAAAAACCCATCATGTTCCCTAATATCTTTTAGAGAAGGAAATCTGCTATTTTTACTTGGTCTGACCTTTGTCTGACTCCAAACACACAGCAATGTGGTTGTCTCTCAATTGCTCTCTATTGAATTGCCATTCTGTTCAAGGAAAATTTGGGAATACAGCAATGTACACTGGTTCAGATGAATAGTGTGGATACATTTCAAGGGAAACTCCTTTTCCTTCTTGTTCATCCTCCCGGGGTGAAGATGACCACACGTCATCTGTAGTGTTCGATAGAGTTCTGATGGTGACTTCTAAGGCAGCTCTGTGCACCTGGAAGGTACTGCTGCAAGTAGGACAGGGTCAGCAGATGATTGAGGTTTGGATGAGTTCTTAGATTGGGATTTCATCTGATTGCATTTTGTCCCTTCCTCTGACATACACTTGCTTTCAAATGAGGCCAGTGGGGTGAGCCTCCCCCAGGACCTGAAATCAAAACTCCTAAATGAATCTTCAGAGTATCCCTGTAGCACTTCTTTTGACCGCATGCACCGCAGACTCAAGCTCTCAACAGAAGATTTGCTTTGTTGAGTGAATGTTTATCTAGCATTCTGGTTGCAGAATCAGCCCAAGTCAATTGTCACTGTCTCAGAATGATGCAAATGCTCGGCAATGCTATAGGGAATGTATAGGGAAATTAAAAAAGTACAGGAGGGAGAAAATAATAAAAGGATCTGATGGTGAAATAGAATAAGCTTAGGGTGGACTATAGGCACTGGATAAACGAGTTAGGTCAAACGGCCTGTTTGTTGGTGTAATTTCTATTTAGTCTGAAGTGACAAATTATAACCAATCTTTCTAAAAAGCCGAGTGATTTAATCTCAGTGCCAGAAGTAATACTTTGTTTTTCCACTTTCTGTCCTTATTTTGGTTGGCTCTTGTCTCTAAATTAAAAAAATTAAGTACTCTGTAAGAACTGCTTTTCTCAGAAAGATTAATGTCACTTTAATAGTAATGTCATGTTATTAATGACAATGAGAAACAGAGTTTGTTCGAATGGGTTCATTTACCTAATTACCCTGACATGATCTTTCTGATCAAATAACAAATCTAAGTTTGGATCCTCCGGAGAAGTGCTGCACCCAATTCAACAGTTCATCAGATGCTGACAAGCCCTTATCACTGACACTGTGATACCATCTTTTATGAGAGGTTCTAGGAATATTGAAGGCTGAAGTTTTGGCTTTACGTTGGACTCCAAAAAAAAAAAATCCCTTTCTGCTCTACCAGCTTAAACATATCTGCACCAGACTGGTGAATGTGAACAGATTGTTACGATTGAAAGTTTGATAGACAGAATGGTTCCTATGGAAGTTGGCACAACTGGTGGGTGAGAGATTGGTCTGTATTTATCAAGATCTGGTTTTCATCTCGTTTGATGTGAAAAGTGCGACATTTGCTGATTTTCACACAAATGGGACAGTACTGCTTGACAGCCAATCTGAATAAATGAGCTTAGAGAGTCTGCAGGATTGCCCAGCATCTATCCTTGGCCCCATCATTTTCTTTGTCTACATGTAACCGCTTTGAGATAGCATCCATAGGCATAGAGTCAGCCTTCCATGACCATGCTGGAACATGTTGCTCCACCCATCCCAACACCGCTGAGCTGTCAGACTGCTCATTCTATCTCCAATCACTGAGAAATCCACAATTTCCTCAAGTTAAATATGGGGAGGACAGAAGATCCCGTCATAAACTCAGTACCTTCACCATGTGTTACAATCCCTTACCACAGCCACTGTCTTAGACTGACTATGCACTTTCAATACATTTTCAACCATAAGTTGAACTGCCAACCACATATAATATATATGTCCATCACAAAGATTATTTCCACCTCCAGAACAAAGCAAATTTCTATCCCTGCCTTAGTCAGTCTGCTGCCAAAAACCTCAGCTATGCTTTAGGTACTGACAATCTTGATGGTTCCAGTGATCTCTTAACTCACTCTCCTTACATTATCCACCCACTATAAACCTCAGTTTAACTAAAAGCCTGATTCCCATTTCCTATCTCACAACAAATCAGACAAAATCCCTGTCCCTGTCAACTCAAATAGGCTTGCAATTTCTTGACCCCTGAAATATAAAATTCTCTGCGTTATGTTTGATCCTTTAATGGCCTTTCCCTTCATACCTCTGGAATCTCATCCACCCTTTTACACTTCCTAGGTCTCTCTCTTCTCCTCATTCTGGACTGACTCTGAACCCCCTCCCTTTGCTCAGTATTGGCACTTGTGCCCTCAGCCTTATGCTCAGGAATTCCCTTCCCAGACCTTTCCACATCATCTGCTCCTCCTTTAAGACATCCCTTAAAGCCCACTACTTTGGCTCAGTTTATAGTCATCCCTCAGCCCCCATTTTTATCTGATTTTGAAAATCTTTGTATATTTTTCTCAAAGAAAGTACTACATAAATTCACAGAATTGATGATTTTTTGAAATTGGTATGGAATAGGAATATACACATATATTGAAATTGGGTAATTTGGATAACAAGAGGTAGCCTTGCCAGTGATGTTACAGTTTCTTTCAAAAAAAAGGACACTAAAAGCACTTATTTCTCTGAAGGTATTGGTTTTTAGAATAGCTTATCAAGAGAGCTCTGGGGACAAAACTAAGTTCAAGATTGAAATGGACAAGGAATCATCAGTTATAACAGGATTACTTGGACCAAAAGTCTTTTTCTGACAGAAAAGCAGAATGATGAAAAAGCTGAACAAGTCTAGCAACATCTGTGGAAAGAGAAATGCAGAATTAACAGGCGGATTTTCCATGTCCCTGTGGCATGTTTCACTGCAGCAGAAACAGCCCGCCATTGGCCAGAAGATCCCACTGCTGTTACCAACATTTTCCATTCTACACACTCCTCACTGCCCAGAAACCTGCAGTGTGGGTTTGCTGTTGGCGGGGCCAGAAGATTCGGCTGATGAGAACAGACAGAAAATTCTGACCAACGGTTTGAGTCCAACAGAACTCTTCTTCGGCACATGGAAGAGTCTCTTCTGGCCCTCAGCTTTTCTGTGTTTCAAATCTTTTAAAGTCAGTGTTCCCTTCCTTGACCCAGGCAACCATAACACCTGCACCATTTCCCCTCACCACACGCCCATTTCACCAAATATCTCTTGACCTCTCCACTGCCTCTGTGTGGCTGGACTGCTTGTCTATATGCAATCACAGAGGAGCCTTGATATGATTGATGGTATTGCTTAGTTCAGTGACACCACTGGCACCTTGATGTTCAAATGAAACTCCAAGGAGTCTGAAGCCCGACATCAGTAATTGTTTTGAATGTATTCCTTGCAGCACATTTATGAATTGGAAAGGTCAAAGTAGATTTTAGAATTCTGTTCCTGATAACTGAACCTAGCACTCTGTCAGGGATAGGCTCCTCTGCAGTTCTTTCTTATTTAGGATAATGGGGCGTGATTTGACCACCTGTTCATTGCTATGCTCCCGTTGTAGTGAAATGGGAGAATTTGGCGGCCAGCTAAATCTCTATTCACTGCGGTGGGATGGGAAAATCTCACCAATGTGAACAGTGGAAAAATAATGTTTCTAATTTTTAACAAATACCACAGTGTCCAGAGGAATTGTGGATCTGTTTGCAATCGGATCATCTTCTGTTTCATATTGCAATAAGACCTTGCAATTGGCCTCGCTTTCAAGCGAGCAGTGTGAAGATAGTCCTCACAGTTGTGACTGAAATGCACGCTGAGAAACATTCTTATTTTATTCCAATGTGTTAATAGGCACATTTTGGCTACACAGTATGCCGTCCATTCCTGCTGCTTTACCCAAGAGAGAACAGAGGACAAGTAAGTAATTAGACGGAAGAGAGAGAATTTTTTTTTATGTTGTCATAAATTGCCCAGGTCACTTTACAACACGCTATGAAACAAAACTGGCATTTCAAAGCAGATGGCAAGTCAGAGGGTAGTGCAGGATGTTCCAAACTGTACAACACGATTGGAAAGAAGGTATCAAGGGAGAATTCTGGATTGTAGTAAACATTTCTCCTGACCTGTTAGTGTAGGTGGCATTATTCAAACCAGTCCTTCCTTCCACAACAAAGAATAACGTCGTCTTAGCCATCTGAATGATTGTCAGTCACCAAGAATACTTCATTCTTTTCTTCATGACTTACAAAATGATCTTATTGTCTATGATTACAAAAAAACCTGAAGAGATACAGGTTGTTTGTACATTTGTTGCACTCTTTCCTGTCCATCATGTTTTAGATATTTGTGATCATTGAGTGGCTTGAGATCCTTCATAATCACAGGTAACTCCAAAAGAAAAGAAGGAAGTATCATTATAGAGGTCTGGTTCAAAGTATTCAGATTAATTACATTTACCTCAATCATCAAGGTTGACTAAATAATTGTCTTACACATTTTAATACAAGAGGCATCAATTGAAATGAACTGAGAGAGAATGTAGAGACATATGGAGTATGTTTTGGAAAACTCAAGTTGCATGAACAGTAGAGGAAATAGTTTGATTCTCTCATTTCCCCATTCCTGACCAATTGACACTTGTGCCCTGTATCCATCATGCTTTTGTTCCATTTCTTCTTCTACCTGGACCACAGCAGGGTTCAGCCGACTCGACACAGTCTTCTCACATTTCCTGTGCATACCTTTCAAGTCCTTTAGAACATAAAGGAACAAGCAGTTATATTACAGAAATAGTTTCCTGGAATAAACTGAAATTTTCTTTCATGAATTCTTTTGTTTTTGTTCAGAAAGTCGACCAGGAACAAAAACCTCAGGTAAATAATTTAGACCTAGTGCATTCCTTGTCTGCTTGCCAGCTAAATATAGATGATAGACTGGGATGTTGGCTTGTTGCTGCCGTGGTTGCACAATAGACATAGAGAGATTCTTGGTGCTCTTAGGTGTCTGTCAGTTTGTGGTTTGCTACTTTATTCTGTTGCAGCTCTTGTTGGGCTCTGGGTCTGAAATTCTACATCTCTTTCCTTGCCCTCATGTTTAGATCACAATAGACCAAAAGTCACAGCCTCCCCCTCATGTCTTTTAAAGCGTAATTATTGATGCAACAATTATTACAACAAGCAGCCATGTGCTATTTATTGTCTATGAAGAAATTACAATTTTGCTTGGCAGAAGCACATAGGACATGGGTCAGCATTCACAATTGTCTAAGACGTTAACCTGAATTCACAATTAAGCCTCAAATCTGGAGCCAACCCTGTACAACGTGCTCCACAAGGAATGCAAATTGGCAAATGAAGATTTTTTTACAATATGAACTAAATCAGTCTATAAGTAAACCTGGTCCATTGGAGAAGCAAGCAATAGATCATTGGTTGCAATGTTTGTTTCTTAAATTACGCAATACTTCAAACTGAGACACCAAAGGAGTTGAATTTGGTTATTTTGGGCCCAAATCCACTGGCATTTTGGATTCATTGATGCCCATCCTTTATAAAAAAATGATGAGTGCACAGAGAGATACACGTCTTGGTCGAGATCAATGGCATTATCTATATTCTGTCATGGTAATGGTTTGATAAGTGTCAAAACTTTTGATTAAAAGAACATTTTCTCAATGACACATATTCCCCAACCCCGTTATTTAACTGTTAATGATCTAACAATAGAGTCGGTTACAATGGGATCTAAAGAGTGTGAGTGGTGAGTCTGGTGATGAGGTGGCTGGAGAGCTCACTGCACCTTTACAGCTCACATTCTGACACTAGCACTCCTGTATATAATTCCAGAGCTTTGATCAATAGAAGTATACAAAAGAAAAAGTGTAAAATATTTCCCATTTCAAGGTGTTGCTATCCAGCTTTACAGCATGATAGGATGCAAAATGAGTGCAGATGGGAAACATAGCATGAAGCCAAGCTGCTATGCTGCGATGTGCATGCACGGTCTGAAACTTCCGTGATAGGACCTGGAAAGTCTATCCTTTGATATATAATGAGTGCAAGTGAATGATGGAGCAGTTTAATTCTTATTCAAGCTTTAGTGTTCCGATTTTAAACAGCATGGATTCTTTCTGTAGTTTTATCCTCAGTACATAAAGCTGAATCCAACCATTTTTAAAGCAGCTATCCATTACCATTTGATCATGGGATGTCAGCTCTAGCTCTGTTGGAAGCCCCCACTTCACAAATGGAAGATTATAGGCTCACATCCCACTGCAAGTTTGACACCGGTGCAGTGTTGAGGGAGAACTGCACTGTTGGAGGTTTTGTCTTTTAGGTGAGATGTTAAACTAAAGCCTCCTCTATCTGTCAAGTGGGTGTAAAAGATCTCCACTGTTTCAAGAATAAATAGTGAGGGGCAGGAGAGAATACCCAGTGTCCTGTTATTCCTCAAGCAGTTTCTCTAAAACAGATTATTATCACATCACTATTTGGGAGATTGTAACTGTATGCAACTTGGGTGCCATATTTCTCACATTACAACAATGGCTACCCTTTAAAACACACTGAAGTCCTGAGATCATGAAAGGCATAAATGAAGATTGTCATTTTTATGTTAGCCAAGAGACAGGGAAGCACTTTAAACTCTACCTTCTCAACAAAATTCTGTTTTTGTTTTATATTTTCTGAGGTGCAGATCACAGTGAATGTAAACACAAAATGCCGCACTGGTTCCGAAGTTTATTCCACACTGCTGTGGCTATCAGCTGAGTGGCTGGCTCTCCCAACATTACCTGCTCAATGGATGATGAGAGCAAATGGTTTTCACTCAAACTACTGACTAATGGGGGTCAGGGAAGGGGGTCCTGTGCTGGCCATTTTGCCATGCATCTGCTAGAAGACACACTAAATTGTGATGCTAGAAGAAGAGGTTATTAAGACAAGGAGATGCAAGTATCAAAAGTGAACAGCTCAGGAGAAAGGTGGAGTAGCACCAGGAGAGAGGAGAGGGAAGAAATAACATCATTCAACCAGCTCTGTTAATGTGAGATTCCTTGCTGAGTGACTCAGTTAGAAAGTCACGTTATGGCCCCTGCCCCTAGTGTCAGTAAGCGTGGCTCAAGAACAGCTAAATAGTTAAGTGGCATGTGTGGAGGAGACAACAGGAATCTTTACAAAATGTGGAAACATTTAATGCAGACGTTTAATTCCGTTGTAGTCATTTTCAAAAAACCTATTTGAACCTTACCAACAATAAACTAAATAAGAGAAAAAAATAAGTCAAGATGCTACAATTGGTAGTAAGAATCAAATAAAATGACAAAAAAAGGTAACGGTCGTTTGATATTCTGCAAGATGTTTGCTTTTCAACGAAATTTTGCCGAACTGATAAATAAACTACCTGCCATGCTTTAATGGGTGGAATTCCCTTCCAAGCTACATCAGAAACTTGTGGGTTCAAGTCTCAAAACAGAGATTCAAGTACAAAATCCAGGTTTACTATTTAGAGCAGTACTGAGGGAGTACAAACTTCCTGACAGGATGTTAAACTGACTGTCCTACCGGATGTAAAAGATTCCATGGTGCTATTATCAAAGAAGGGCTGAGATTTCTGACCAATATTTATTCTTCAACGCTAATGAAAGGTTATGAAATGGACACAGAACTGGTTTAGCCATAGAAGGTAGCAGTAGAGGGGTACTTTTCTGAATGGAAGGCTGTGACTGGTGATGTTCCACAGGGATCAGTTCTGGGACCTTTGTTGTTCATAATATATATAAATGATTTGGAGGAAAATGTAGCTGGTCTGATTAGTAAATTCGCAGATGACTCAAAAATTGATGGAGTTGCAGATTGTGAACAGGATTGTCAGAGGATATAGCAAAATATAGACCGATTGGAGACCTGGCCAGAGAAATGGCCCAAGTTTTCCGATAGAGTTTAATCTGGAGAAAATGCATTTTGGAAAGTCAAATGCATGTAGAAATTATATAGTAAATGGAGAACCCTTAGGTGTATTGACAGGCAGAGAGATCTGGCCGCAATCTCTCAAAATGGCAACACAGCTGGATAAGGTAATTAAGAAAGCATACTGCGTGCTTGCCTTCATCGGTCGAGACATTGAATACAAAACTGGTAGGGCATGCTGCAGCTGTACAGAATCTTAGTTAGGCCTTATTTAGAATATTGTGTACCATTCTTGTCATCACATTGCCAGAAGCTTCTGGATGCTTTGGAAAGGGTGCAGAAGAGGTTTCCAGAATGTTGATAGGTTTGGCAGGTATTAGCTACGAGAAGAGTTGCTTCAACTGGATTTATTCTCATTGGAACGATGGAGGCTGAGGGGTTATTTTATTAGGTTATGAGTGACATGGATGAAGTGAATAATCAGATGCTCTTTCCTAGGGTAGAAAAGTCAAGTAGTAGGGAACACAGATTTAAGGGGTGTGGGGAAAAGGGATGCAAGACAGGTTTTTTTACACAGAGAGTGATGAATGTCTGGAACGTGCTGCCCATGGTAAGATACGATACAATACGAGAGCGGCTTTTAAAGACCAACTAGACGAATACATGAATAGGACAGGAATGGAAGGATACAGACTCTGTAAGTTCATACAGTTTTAGTCTAGGCAGTCATCATGGAGGGCCTGTTCTGGTGCTGTACTTTGTTATTTGGTATTATCACATTGCTGTTTGAGGGGGCTTGCTGTGCACAAATTGGCTGTGTTTCCTCCATTGCAGCAGTGACTACACTTTGCAGAAGTATTTAATCAGCTGTAAGGTGCTTTGGGACTTGCTGAGGTTGTGAAAGATGCCATTCAAATGGAATTCTTTATGATGATAAACCTGTCTTACTGACAGATAAAGAATGTGTGAGACACTTGGCTTTCTGGAAGAGCTGAAGAGCCAGGTGATGCAAAAGAGGAAATATAGACACTGGAGATTTTTTTAAAAAATTGCATTATTATCTTGGGGTTAACAAGAAGCACTTTGTACCGCATGAGGAGCTGCTCACAATAAGCATGCTGTAATAATTGTTGCACGGCTGAAGTTAAAATCCATTTCAAAGATTAAAATCAAACTACTTAACACCTTTTTCGAAGATGTTTTTCCAATAATCGAGGTAAGGACTTTAATAGTTTTATTCACATTTATTAAATTGCATTCTCGTCTAAGAGTTTAATTTAGCAATGATAACTGACAGTGACTGGGAACATGAGGGGATTGTGCCTGAATTTGGCACCATTCTGTGTCTGTAACTTAAAGCCTCCATTTCATTTTCACTCAAGGGAGACATATCAAAGTCAGACTCCGAGGCCGATTTTTTTTGCCAGAGCCTTGAAGATGACAGTGGAAGCAAAAAGGATCTTCAAAACACCACCTGTAAGTTCAGCTGCTACGTCCATTAAGTTTGAAGTAGAGACAGATATTTGAGTGGGTGCTTTGGGTATGTGAAACATGATGACAGAATCGTGGCACTGCAGAAGGAGACCATTTAGCCCATCAAGTCTGCACTAGCTTTCTGAAAGATCATTCAACCTAGCCCCACTCCTTTGTCTTATCCCATATTCTTGCACATTCTTTTCAGATAGCAATCCCTTTTGAATACCTCAATCAAACCAACTCCACCACCATCTCAGGAAGTTTGTTCCAAACTCCGATCGCCCTCTGAGTGAAAATACTTTTTTCACATCATTTCTGCCGTTTTTGTCAATTATATTGAATTTGTGCCTTCTGGTTCTTTATATACTCACGAGAGGGAGCAGTTTCTCACTGTTTACTCTGTCCATACCCTCCAAGATATTGCTTACCTCTTATCAAATCTCTTCTCAGCCTTCTCTTCTCTGAGGAAAGTGGCAGCTGCGCAAACCCACATTTTTTTATATAGCCATCCATAAAAGACAGTTTTTTAACATGATTCAAATGTAGGTTTATTGCATTCAAAAATTGACGTGGACTTCCACTTAAACTGGCAGGAGATCCTGTTTGTAACTTGAACTCCTGAAACATCTATTTATACGTTTTATTGGTAAACATAAAGTAAACAAAAATGCAGGACATCCCAGAAAAGTTGAATTCCTCTCTTCATTAATTTTTTAATGAGTCTTTTATGTCAGAATTTGTGATGATAAAATTCTATAATCCTGTTTTGGCATTCTGATTCTCTACCCTGCTTGGAATTCTCTACTCTAAGTCTAGACTGACAGTTCTGCTCATTCCTGCATCTTTCTGGTCCCACCAATGCCTCCAATGTGCCGAAACTTTTGTCAAATTAATGGACAGGTGCACCGTTCAGGACAAATCACTAAAGACAGACTCCATGATGCTCCATGCCACCAGTGGGATTCAACTTCTGAACTATTACCTGTCACCATGGAAGAGTTGGATAGGCAATTGTGTTTGCCGTTATCCAACTACTGAGTGAATGATGGCACACAGCAGAATCTACATTGGCTTGAGCCACTCTCTAACAGCCCTAATGGCTGGTTAGAAAGCAGTTTTCACCGAGGACTAAGCGCTCATTTTGTGATCAGATTGGTTAAGGGATGGAACATTGCTATTGATTTTCCTCAATGCTGGTGGACAAAAAGGAATTCAGCAAAGTACCCACCATCTTACATGAAAGATCCATCTTGAGGAAGGATAGGCTTTCCAACTCTGGTTGGACATATTCCTGGAATTCTATTACTTGAATTCCTGTCTTGAATTCCCTTCCCAGCATTGGTCAACCATAAGCCTACTCTCGTGACACAACATCTTCCCAGAGCTCATCAGAATGCAAACAAATTCTCCGTTCCCTGATTGGATAAGCCTCAATTGTCTTTTCTCCCCATATTTGACATTTTTATAACTAATACACAAAAGGCATTCAAAGAAAATGTCAATTATTTTTAATTCACTTGTGGTTTTTCTTCTGTTGTTTTGCTTCCAACAGCATTCCTGGAGATTCAGGAATCATAGAATCCCTGCAGGAGAAGGTCATTCACCCAACGAGAGGCACCAAGGTTCTATCCCCGAGCCCCATGTATTTACCCCACTAATTCCCCCTTATCTATTTATCTTGGGACACTAAGGGAGAATTTAGCATGGCCAATCCATCTAACCAGAACACTTTTTGGACTGTAAGAGGAAACCGGAGCGCCCGGAGGAAACCCACGCAGACACAGGGAGAACATGCAAACTCTGCACGGACAATCACCCAAAACCAGAATTGAACTTGGATCCCTGGCACTGTGAGGCAGCAGTGCTAACCACTGTGTCACCTTGCCGTCAAGGGACCTGAGGAACTCAATACCTCAAAGTTTTGCCCATAATTTTTCAAAAATTTCAACAAGGCGGTAATGCCAGTCTTGTGCCAACGAGCTGGTGTGTTCAAAAGGAAGGTGAAAGAACAGATTAAATTGCAGCTGTGGGGGGTCATGACTAATATACATTAACATTACTTTTGTCATCGACAGTGATGGCTGTGAATGGTCATGTGGACGTCAAAACCAGTCTGACGCCACCGCTCATCATCCATACCAATGCCACACCAATGCCAACGCCAAAGGGGATGCTTTGTGGGGATTCTGCCCATTTGTACAATGAGTCCCGCAGAGGAAGCAACGTATCGATTGATCCCAACTACTATGAGCAAAGGTCACCGGTGAGTCCTTTTGTATTTTCTCTGATCTGAAGCAGGTCTTTTGGCTTTATATTTTAAACACCACTTGATTTGTTCATGTTACCTTTTTTGTAGCTTGAGGAATACTGCAATAAATCCTTTCCCCTGTGCTGGAGATATTATGGGTGCACACCATTTGTTTGGAAGTGACTTTTTCACATCGGTCACTGATTCTGCCACAGAAACACTGGCCAGAAAATTTAATCAGCGTCATTCCCACCCCTGCTTCTATTGCTGTGACTATACCAGAGCAATGTTACTGTGACAGAATGGGGATAGCTTGCAAATAATCTACAATTGTTTCCCCCTTCTCCCCTCCTTTTTTGAAACCACTGTATTAACTTGAGCAGAGATGGTCGTCCTAATACCTCACTCAAATAGTGAGTCCAGATACTGAATGGTTATAAACCATCAAATAGGGGCATGCCACACAGACAAAAATATCCGAATTTATGATGTTCCATATGCTTGTGACAATAGTTCTGTTGATTGTGGACTCAGCACTCAATAACTCAGACACAATGAGTGAAGTTTTAATCAGGGTGGAATTGGGAGGTGCAAGCTAATTCCAAGTCTTGGACCCATGGTTCATGCTTTGGACATGCCCATCGCTATTTTTGAAACTTCAAATAATCAAAGAGCAGGGAAGGCTCATCATCCAATCAGGACTTCCAACACTGTCCAACACTCAGAGATGGACAGCCCCATTGGTTGAGATGAGAGTTACCGATGTGAGGAAACAGACATTGAGGGACACAGGCAGCTAGGTTTATTTGATTTTTTTAAGTATGGTGGCCACTGGGTTGAGAAGATCCCACTGCTGACCAATGGCAAGCTGTCTCCTGCATCGGAAACCCTACCCAAAATGTGGGCAGACAGTGTAATGCTACACAGTTGGTGATGCAGTTTTTCAGGTGCAACATTAAACCTGAAGCTCTGTCTGTCCTCTCATGAATGTAAAACATTCCCCAACACTAATTCCAAGGAGGAAAATGGAAATTATCCCAGGTGCATTGGTCAACGATTCACTAAAACTGATGATCTGGTCAGTATCTCATTGCTGTTCTCAGTATGATATTTGGAAGCTGTGATTCTTTACAGTAAAACAGTGACTACAGTTAAAAAATCATTTTATTTTGGCTATATAGCAAAATGACATTGTTAAAAGCACTATATATAGAAAGGCTTCCTTCCTCCCCAGACCTCCTGCTCTCCATTTTTCCCTTCCTCCATTATGCTAACAATAACTAATACAATGTCCTTTTGATCTATGTCACAGAATCACTGAATTGTTACAGCACTGAAGGAGATCATTCAGCCTATTGTGTGCATATCAGCTCTTTGAATGAGTGATCCTCCCAGTGCCATTCCGTCACCTTCTCTCTGCAACCTTTTCTGATAATGATCCAATTTCTTCCAGAATGCCTTGATTGAATCTGTCTGCAGCACATTCCAGATCCTAACCACTCAACTTAAATCTATTCACAAACCTTCCACCAGTGGATTTCTCCCTCGCTCCCCTTTTAGACTCTTCATAATTTTGAACATGTCTATCAAATCTCCAGTTTCTCCTGTCTCTCTACGTAAACTGAAGTTCCTCATCCCTGGAGCCATTCTCCACAATCTTTCCTGCATTCTCTCTAATGCTTTAACATCTTTCTTATGGTTAGTGGGCAGAACCACACGCAATACTCCACCTGAGGCCGAATCAATATTCTACACAAGTTTAACAGAATCCTGCTCTTGTACTCTATCCCCCTAATAATAAAGCCTAGAATGCTGCAAGCTTTATTTACCTCTCTCTCTCAACTTGTCCCACCACCTTTAATGATTTAAGCACATACACACCCAGCTCACTCTCTTCCTGTACTACTGTAACAATAGCAACAATGAATAATAGCCTGGCCCTGTCCTCTTACTGAATGAGTTAGGCCTTACTAGGGATACAAAGCCCAAGATCAATAAGAGAGTTCTCCAGCATCTTCCTTAAGTTCCCATTCTGAGCCTGGACTGTTGGTCAGATATATTGGTTTTTTAATTCAATGCTTCTTTTCTTTCAGACCAGTGCACGTAGCTCCCCGTACGCTCCCTGGAGTACAGCCAGCAGCTGGAACAGCCGTCGTTCCAGCTGGAATAGCCTTGGTCGCGCTCAAAGCCTGAAGCGCAAGCATCAGTCAGGCGAGCGCAAGTCCCTCCTCTCGGGCGACGGCAAAGAGAGCTCAGACGAAGGTGATGGGTCGGAGGATGAGAGAACCAGTCGAGCCGGTAGTAGGAAGGGGTCAGCCTCTCAGCGCATAGAGTCTCTGGAGATTAAGGGCTCCTTTGACATTCCCGACACTCTCCAGGTACCTGGTCTTCACAGATCTCCCAGCATTCACAGCAGCAGGATCCCACCAGTGGATCGTCAGGACTGTAACGGTAAAACCTCCCCAGCTGCTGCACCCCACCAGGTCCACGTGGATGAACAGAGAGCTGAGCTTGAACATACTGAGGATGAAATTGATACGGTGAGTGACACCAGTGACTGAAAAATACAAGAAACCAATCTACAGCTGCTTCCTCTTAAGTGGCTTTCAAATGAATTCTACTTCTGTAGACTGCAGGGAAACAATGAAAGAAATTGCATCCATTTTCTGCTCAGGAATGTTCCCTGAAAGCAAGAAAGCTCAGGTCAGAGTGAAACTGTGAATAACCACAATGGGAGTCTTGAGAGTGAGAAAGGTCAGACATTGTAACATTGATAGAAGTCAGCTGCACATTATACTTGAATATTTTCTCTGGGACAAGAGTTTGGACCTGATGTGAACAGAAGGAATGATGTTCTCTCACACTGTTTCCCCACAGGTTGCTTTGTCACTATTCTCTCCTCTAATCCAGACTGACAATGAGTGATATCATACACTCCCTATGTTGCAGAAGGAGGCCATTCAGCCCAACGAGTCTGCACCAACTCTCCAACAGAGCATCTTATCCAGGCTTCTCCCCCACAACCCCCACCCTATCCCCGTAACCCTATGTAAATTCCCTGTTAATCGCCTTAACCTACTCATCTTTGGACACTGAAGAGCAATTCAGCACGGCCAATTTGCCTAACCTGAACATCTTTGGATGTTCATCAATGAACATGGAAATGCTGAGGGGAAGACACCTTTTTTTTACCTACTCATCCCATTTGTTTTGCTTTCTCCAGCTCTCCACTTCATTGTCTCTTGTCCCCCATCTTCTCGTTGTCTCCAGCTTTACCCTCTTCTACTCTATATTTCACCCCCGGACTCCCACCGTGGTTATTCACGGTTTCATGCTGACCTGAGCTTTCTCGCTCTCGGTAAACATTCCTGAGCAGAAAATGGATGCAATTTCTTTCATTGTTTCCCTGTAGTCCACAGAAATATAATAAATTTGAAAACCACTTGAGAGGAAGCAGATGTAGATGGTTAGGATAATCAAATAAATCAGACAGCTCTCCAAAAGCAAACACATTAACAGCAAGGCATGTTCGGTGAGTTTGCCCACATGTGCTTTGCAGCAGATGTTTCCACATCAGAAACAATTTGTTAGAATCTGGATCATTCAGTGCGTTAAAAACTTATTTGGGAGTTTGAATTTCTGATTAAATCCATTATAAAGACTTGTACTATATCTGTACTTAATTGCAAGAGGGTTGGCTATGGTTATTATTGCTTTGTCGCTGCAAAAGGGAAGCACATTGAATACTGATCTTTGAAGTGAAAGCTGATCATTGAATACTGATCTTTGAAAGCGTTTTCAGTGACAGGGATGAAACCAAATCTGAAATTCAACAATCGAACTGACATACGAATTTGTTTCCACAGAGTAAGCGAGCACGGTTGCGGGCATGGATTCAAACCAAGTTGCCACCCTGTATCAGGGAGCGAGAGGGCTGGTCTCTCTACCTCTTCCCACCACAGTCCAAGTAAGCAACTAAAAACGATGGACCTTATGCTGTTGAATAAAAGAAATGAACATTAGAAATGTTTAATATTTTTGTTGCAAGACCAGAATAATGAGGTTAGAAAAACAGCAGATCATTCAGGGTAGCAAAGTGGCGCAGTGGATAGCATAACTGCCTCACAACTCCAGGAATCTGGGTTCAATTCCCGGCTTGGATAACTGTCTGTGTGGAGTTTCTGCGTTCTTCCCGTATCCGTGTGGGGTTCCTCTGCATGCTCCAGTTTCCTCCCACAGTCCAAAGATGTGTGGGTTAGGGTGATTGGCTATGCTAAATTGACCCTTAGTGTCCTGGGATGTGTAGGTTAGAGGGATTAAAGGGGTAAATATGTGGGGTTACGGGGATAGTGCCTGGGTTGGATTGTTGTCAATGTAGATTCAATGGGCTGAATGGCCTCCTTCTGCACTGCAGGATTCTATGATTTGTTCCCCTCCCCCAATTCAGTCACACAAACTGCACTTACATAGTAACTTCAATGTTGGAAAGGATCCCAGAGAGTTCCACAGGAATGTACTCAAGCAAAATCCAACAGCAAGCCACAAATGCCGACATGAGAGTAAATGACCAAATGTCAGGATTTGCAGACATTGAGACTAGACAACTAGTAAGCTTTAGAGAGGAAGTTCCAGCACTTTGGGCCTTGGTAACTAAAAGCACCACCATCAATGGTGAAGGATTTAAAAGCAGGGATGCTGGTGTTAGTGGAATACAGATATCTCAGCCAAGAACTTCCAATCTCAGAATTGTAATACTCTAGAAATACCCTTCAAGATGCACTGGGAAATCCCATGGAAGTCCCCATGTGCTGACTGTGAGAAATGCCCTGGGGGATTGGACCTCTGGGCAATCCGCCTAGACCCATCCAAAGATCTTGAGTTAAAGCCAGAGACTTTGGATGGTTCAAGGATGAAAACTCTCGAGTAACTATATTACCCCAACTTCCCAGTAGACCACTAATTATCTTCCTGACCATCAGCTCGCATCCCAACCTTCGACTACCTTTCCCCAACCTAAAAGCCCAACTATCCTCTTGGTCACCCAACTGCCCCCAGCCAACTACTCTCCCCAACCCCACGACAACTTCAATTCAATTATACCCACCACAGTAATACCAGCTCTGACCCCCGACACGTTCTAATCCTCACGCATTTATCTGCCACCCTACCCCTCACCCACCCATTCCATCTGAAGGAAGAACTCCCAAATCAGGGGTATTCCACATTCCTGAAAAGGCCTGGTTCGGAAGTCTGTGTAAAGATTGCGGAACTGTGGTGTAATGGAAGCTGAGTGGCAATCTGATGATACCTGATACACCCGAGAAGGTTTGGCCCTTCAGGGAGCTCTAGTCTGAAGGAGATTAGAGGTCAAAAGGGGTAAAACCCTCGGAGGGATTTGAAAACAAAAACGAAAATTTTAAAATGTAGACCTTGCTTAACTGAGAGCCAGTGTAGCTCAGCAAACACTGGGACTAGTGTGAACAGGATTTGGGGCACCTCTTAAGTTTGTTTATTTATTTATTAGTCACAAGGCTTACATTAACACTGCAATTAAGTTACTGTAAAATTCCCCTAGTTGTTACACTATGGCGTCTGTTAGGGTCAATGCACCTAACCAGTACGTCTTTCAGACTGAGGCAGCACCCAGAGGAAACCCACACAGACACGGAGAACATGCAAACTCCACACAGTAACCCAACCCGGGATTCAAACTTAGGCCCCTGGTGCTGTGAGACAGCAGTTCTAATCACTGTGCCACCATGCCGACTCGGCTTAAGAACCTAGAACTCAGGCAGTAGAGTTTTGGATAACCTCAAGTTGACAGAGGGTAGAATTCTGGAGGCTAGCAAGGGGTGTATTAAGATAGTCAAAGCTGGAGGTAACACGGTTACAGATGAGGGTTCAGCAACAGAGGAGCTGAGGCAAGGATACAGTCAGGCAATGTTGTAGAGATGAAAATAGGTGGTCTTAGTGACAAAGCAGATATATGATTAAAGTTCATCTTGATTCCCCCGGTAACCATCGTCGCAAACGCTGACCTCAACAGCAGCTGGGATTCTCCAATCCCACTGCAGTGAGTGGAGTTTTAGCTGGAATACCAAGTTCTCCATTCTCGCTGGCAATGGCAGCAGGCATGACTGGAGAATCCTGCCTCTATTGGCATCAAAGTCAAGATTTATGGGACAGTCTCCGTTTTACCTGGGCATTATACCAATGTGCAGACTGCACTATAATCACAGTTTCAAATTACTGATTTGAAAACAATTTCAATTTTGAATGGCAGACAAACATCTTAAGGATTGTGAGCTGCAGACATATGGGGGCGAATATTCTGGCCCCATCAGCCATGGGAATCGGAGCAGCTGAGGGACAGACCATGGAAAGGTCATTGACCTCGGGTGGGTTTTTTGGGTTTCAAGGCAACAAGGCCAGAAAATACCATACGTAACATTTCTTTAATAGACTCAGGAGCTAAATTTTGAAAAGATCACAGACAATTATTTTTAACAATCATTGATAAGCCAAAACAGCAGAGTCAGCATTCGCAAACATCATAAACCTTGAGCTGTCCTGGGTAGCTTAATTGATATCATTTTTGTCTCTGAGGTTGTGGGTTCAAATCCCACTCGAGAGAGTTAGGCCAGAATTATATGTTTTTTATATGTTCCCAAATCCTCAGGAGTGTGCTGATGGGTGGGATTCCATAAAATTAGGTAGTATGCAGGGGTCTCAGACCTGGCACCTATCTGCTCCCACTGCTACATTACCAGCAAGAAACATGTCCACTCTCATGCCAACTATTTATTATTTTACTTGCCCACACAAGATGGCAAATTCTAGCAAACCAGCTGCAGGCTCTGGATGGGGGTCCTGCCTGATCTGGCATAGCCTCCCCATCCCACTTTTATATCTGGCCTCCAAAAGTGGCCATTGCTTCCAGTGGTGCTGCTGGGACGGGAGGCACAAGTCACACCCTTAGCCACTTAACAGCCTGACTGCCGTTAGGTCAATACATGACATCCTCACCCTGTGGAGGTGAGCCCATCTCTAACCTTTCAGCCAGAGGGCAGGCTCACTGCCTCCATGAAAAATTTGAACAGACAATCTAGGCTGTAATTCTAATGTCAGCACTGGGGGTGTCAGTTGTCTTTTCACTGAGATTTTAAACTATTGTCCTCACATGTGGATGTCAAAGATCCAGTAACACTTATACATGCATATAATGCATATGATCTTAAAGGGTATAATAATTTCATTTTCTAATTCAGCCTCTAGTTTAGAACAAAAGGAGATGTTGTGATATGATGTGCATGGACGTTCAAGGGTACAGTTCTGAAACTATTGTCAATCACTACCCATTTAACCCCTGACTCTGTACTCAGTACGCAGCAGCAATAGTCAAGACCAGATGTGCCCCTCAGTCTCCCATTGAACATTATCTGTATATAGTCTTACCTTCTAATAAAAAAATCCACATTATTGTTTTCTAAATCCTTCTCATATGATTGGTACATTTACATCAAATAGAAGAATGTAATAGCATCTTCAAAGATGAGTAGGGAAGTTTTCCCTGATATCCTGGCCAATATTTATCCCCCAATCAATATCTAAAACAGAAGATCCAGTCATTTATTTCATCAATATTTATGCTATCTGTAGACTCTGGCTGACTGTTTCCTGCATTACAACAGTGACTACTCTTGAAAAGCACCAATTCAATATATTATGCTTTGAGATTTAATGAGATTATGAAGGACACCACGTAAGTGCAAGTGTTTCATTTGTTTATCTGTTAACATGTACCCAGTGCACTGTTCTGACCACTGACAGTCCTATTCTTCACTCTCTGCTCAGTATCACTTGAATGAAGGTGCACCAATTTCTCAAATAGTGCTGCAGCACTAAAGGGCTGTAACAGAGGACTGTAACAAAGGACAGTAACAATGCAGTCACAGAAAAAAAAAGAGAAATCCGGGACACATTCTCTGGATTGCTATAGGGTTTAGTCATTCATTGTCCTTTTCAAATCTTTAACCAATTCATCTTTGAATTAGTTAGTATTGAACCTGCTTCTGCCAGCCAACCTTTTAGATAGCAGTGTCCAGTGAGCAACATCTTGCTGACCATTTCATTTCCTGACGTTGCCCCTGATTCCCTAGCCAAATATGTAAAGTTTGTGTCCTCAGATTCCTGATTTCTCTGCTATTGGGAACAGTTTCTCATTAGTTATTCTTATCAAAACCCTGCAAGATTATGAATCTATCGAGTTAGATAATGTCTGTTCAGACAGTCACCAGTTGTGAAGTGATGTATCTATATTTGTCCCATGTAAATGGTAAATGGATAATTTTCTTCTGCAGGGTCCGTCTCATTTGCAGCAAAATTATTTCGCACAAGATGTTCGACCACATTGTTCTGGTCATTATCTTCCTGAATTGCATTACTATTGCCATGGAGAGACCAAAGATTGATCCTAAGAGTGCAGTAGGTTTTATTTCTCCTATTCAATTTTTTACAGTCTGCATGATTTGTATGATTATAATGCATATGAGTAATTTATGGTGGATTAGAATACTAAGATTTATAATGTGGAATGAACTGGAATTGGTCGCCTGGTTCTTCATAAAGTCTGCTGAAACGTGTACTTTAGAAATGAACTGGAAAGGTAACAGCAAATCGGAAATAGTCAGCAGTTGAAGAATCACCATTATGCCACTTTTAGTCTGGCTTCATCTGAGATTTGGGCTGAATTTTCACACACCCTCCCCCTCTATAACAAAGGACAGTAACAACGCAGTCACAGAAAAAAAAACTCATCTGTGAACCCTGAGAAATCCAGCACACATTCTGCTGGTGACTCAGTGCAAATTCAAAATGTGAATATGTGGATCTGGAAATGCTGGCAGAGTACACGGGAAGGTAAGAATACAGAGAGCCACAGAAGACTGCCACAAGTCTTTCTGGATTGCTATCGGGTTTAATCATTCGTTGTCCTTTTCAAATCTTTAACCCTGAAATTGGAAACCGAATTGGGCATGATGGGGCTGATGGGCATGATGAAGCAAATGTTTGCACCAGACAGCTTGCGAGTGTTGTACCCATTTTTAGAGGAGGTGCGTTTCAGACTCGGGAAGGTCACTTCTATCCAGGATGCAATCAGGCAACCAGGCTTGTGAAAAACCTTGCTCAAGGTAAGTTTGAGAGGACGACTGGAGTCTTTCAGTTTGCCTCCTGTCTCTCAATGTGACAGCAGAGTTCAGATGCCTAGAGACAGATACCTAGCAGAAAGCTAAGCTGCTAAAGCACCGGCAGCCTATGGGCCTTCACCGCCTGCCTGGGTATTGGTACAGCCGACCACCGTCCTGTCAAGTTGTGGAGTCTCCCCACAATCCCAAGGTGACCTGGCTGCTATTTGTTTTTTTATTATATTTTTATATATGTTGCTGACAGAGCACCCTCCCAGTTATATATCTTTTATTTCAATCTGAAGCTGGGAAGGCCTGTAATTGGCCTCTTAGCTTCATGAGCTTGTCTGCCACCCTTAATTGGACATGGAACCCATCTCTGTGACAATTAAGGGCTCAGCTATGTGAAAATGTTAACTTTAATGGAGTCTCCCATTTAAGACAAAGATAAGGAGGAATTTCATCTCTGAGGGTCAGTGGTGTTGGGAATTCTGTTCCTCAACAAGCAGTGGAGGCTGAGTCATTGGATAAATTGAGGTGTGACAGATTTGACAGATTTTTGATTGTCAGGAAAATTGAGGGTTACAAGTTAGAGGGCTGGAAAAAAGTGAAGCTAAAGCCACAATCAGAAGATCCTATGAAATGATGGAGAAGGCTTGAGGGCTTATTCCTGCTCTTGTTTCTTATATTTAAGCAGTTTTCCTTCAGACATGGATTTCTGTTCTGAAGGCAAACCTGAATCCTGTTTCCCGCCTCTGTGGAAATTCAGACCCATAGTTATTGTAAGACTTTCAAACAGGTGACTCACTTCACACAAAGATCTAGACTTTGTGCTAAGCATGAAACACACTTTGGATACAATTTCCACTTTCTGTGGGAATTTTTTATTAAGCCACAGAGCAATAGTACCTACTTATACTGAATGCTTAGTTAGATCCACATAGGTCCATCCACTCATTTCCAGGTCGTCATTCTGCTGAACACATTCTTCTACAAGACTTCCATGATTGCCAAGTGACACTTCCCTGGCTGTAGCAGCAATGCACTTGTGAGTTACAGCTTTATTCCCCCTTCTTGACCCTGGTCCCTTTATCTGTAAGAAAATATCTTATCAATCCCACCAGGGCAAGACCAACTATAGGTCGTTATTTCCTGCTCTCAGCCACAGCACTAGTTGTTCTGGTCAAGCAGTAATGAGCAATGTCTCTTTTTGTCAACATAAAAGCAGAGTTGTATGAATGTAGAGAAGGTTAGCATTCCCAATAAGAATGGAAGGGATCCGAGTGACCTTAGAGCACACAAATGGTTATGGCTTGGTGACTGTCTGTGTGGAGATTGCATGTTGTCCCTGTGTCAGTGTGGACTTTCTCAGAAATGTGCAGGTTGGATGGATTGGCCATGGTAAATTGTCCCAAGGTGTCCCAAGACGCATAAATTGGATGGATTAGCCATGGTAAATGTGTGGACTTGTGAAGATATGGTGAGGGAGAGGGCCTGGGTAAGATACTCTGTCATTGAATCAGTGCAGACTCTATGGGCTGAATGGCCTCTTCTGTACTGTAGAGATCCTATAATTCAATGGTCATCCCATGATTTTGACACAATCAACTTCTGTTGTCTGCTATAGTCAGTGTTGTGACACCACATTAAGGGTTCAAATGAAGTAATTGTGAGGATGAAAAGGTAAGCAAAGGCCAGGGGCTGGATTTTCTCCATCGAGGCAGGATACTCAGGTTAGGAAATTTCCAAACTTGGCAGACCCAGTTGTACTAAAGACTGTTAAGCCCTTTAGTGTTCACCCCTCACGCCCTTCATGTGTCCATCTATTTCTCATGCCACATCCTGAGGCAATCTATGAACTATAACAACAGAAACAAATAGCCAGACATGCGTTTCTCCAGATAGCTCATTATGAATGTGTGACTAATCTCCAAGACTCATAATGGATTAGCTCCACCTAACGTCAAAGGTGTTTGCTTTGATTGATTGACATTTGTGCTAGGTTATAATAAATTATTCTTTCTTTGAACAACTTCTTCCAATGTCTATATATTTAGTTGGAAAGGATTGAAGTGAGCTAGTTATTGATACTATAATCGGTAAGAGCAGCAGTTGCTTTTGAAGTAGATTTTTGAATGGGGGTATGAAGGGGCTATGCAGGTCATGGATGAGGAATGGAGTTCTGGAGGTGATTTGAGAACATTGAGTTGCCTTGACTTGGTGGGAGCAGAGAGGGCAGAAGGACATGGAGGCAATATTGAGGGCATGGAAAAGACCTATTAAAATAGTTATTGAATCGAGACAATGGCTCATAACTGCCAGAATGGTTGTAAACTACGTGCCTTTGAAATACTAGCCCGACTGCGCAAACATTGTAGGAGGGTATGAGATGCCCACCCCAGAAAGGATCCAACCAGGTAGGGAGTGCACTGTGTGGGCTCACTAGCTATACCTTATCTCATGCTGGTGAAAATTACTACATTGGGAATGGGAGCAGGAATCCAAGAATCAGGGCCTATCTACCAATTTTAGGGGTCTCCAGAATCTGTCCAATTCTGCACAAATCCAACCCCAGAGCTAAAGCATTGTAGTATATTGTTAACGTAACACTTAGCTGTTGGCAATTGCCAACTACTTAATAAACTTGCAATAATGGCGTGATTCTTCATTCTTCTGGTATGAAAGCCTATTGCTTTTAAGAGGATGAAGATTACTCTATTGTACTCATAACTATAACTACCAACAAACTGAACACAAGTTGACTTATTTTACTTTTGACCATTCCTCACTCTCTATTCACTCAATCTTTCATCCCCTGTCAATCTACTTTCTTTCCACCATCATTTCATCCCTTACCAAACTGACTTTCATATCATTTCTATTAGACAGTTACAAATAGAAACCGTTTTTGACCCCATTAACAGGATAATGCTTGACACACTTGTGTGACATTCCTCTGTGCAGTAGTTTGGGTTGCATACTAAAAGAACAGATTGAGTATTAAAGATTAATCCACTAACATTACGAATGCTAACATTTCAGTTATATTCCTTACTGTGACACATGAGAAATCATTGATAGACCATTAATAGCCCATGGGCTTTGTGGAAGATGAGCATCATTACTGAGCGAGCAGAGGCTGACCCAATGAGAAGTGGACAGCAGAGCTTATAAACCTGCTAGCCAACTTGCACTGGCATTGTAGGTCCGGAGTGTAGACTGTCCAGCTGTAAGCCGCAAGTGCAATCCTTCTCTTTGGTACAAAATAGAGACTCTTTGGTGATAGGAAAGTCGTGTCTGGCTGAGGTACCAGAGATACTCAATACTTTTGAACTTTTGCCCAACTCAAACTGAAGGGTGAGGATTGGAGGAAGACGAAAGATAGACTTTAATTTTACATACCAGTTGGAACGTTCACATGGGAAAGAAGACTTTTACTCGGCTTGGGACAAAGAATGGGGAATTGGAACTGATTGGATAGTCCTATTAATGATCTGGCATGGACTTGATGGGCTGAATAGCCTCATTTTGCGCTGTGAGATTGTATGAATAAGAGGAAGTAACAGAATTGCATGAATAAAATTATGAGAGATATTACAAAGAAAAAGATGATTAAGGCAGGACTAACTTCTAGGCTATGATCCCAATGGCATCACACACATATTTACCAGCCTGGGTCTTGTCCAATTCCTTGTTTCCATCAACTGGGAAATTGCAGAGTGACTTCCCAGTTTGACATATGTTTACATTCTTAAAACTAAGAACAAAAAAGGAAGGAATTTATCTTTTTAAATGATCAGAAAATGTTGCTCATGAGGCTATTTTTGTTCAGTTTTAGAATAGTACCATCACAGAAAGAAGCCTCTCAAAGGGCAATCTAGTTAATCACACACCCCAGCTCTTTCTCCCTGGCCCTGCATTTTTGTTCTCATTCGAGTATTTATCCAATTCCCTTTTGAAAGTTGCTACTGAATCTTTTTCCACCACTTTATCAGGCAGTGCACAGAAATTCGAAGCACTCATTGTGCAAAAATTGGAGCAGGAGGCCATTTGGCCCATCAACCTTGCTCCTCCATTCAAATGGATCTTGGCTGATCATTTACCTCAATGCCATTTTCTCTATATCCTTCAATCTCATTAGTATTTGTTCATTTTTGTCTTGAAGATGTTCAATGACTGAGCTTCCATAGCCTTTGGGTAGAAAATTCCAAAGATTCACACCCTCTAAGTGAAGAAATTCCTCTTCATCTTAAACTTAAGTAGGCTGCCACTTATCCTGTATCCCTGGTTTGTTACCCAGGAGAAGTATCCTATCCATGTCTTGCTTCTCACACCCTGGAACAATTTTGTAAGTTTCAATTGCTTCATGCTTCAAAATTCTAAGGGAGATAGACTCACTTTCCTCAACTGCTCTTCAGGAAACAATCCCTCCATCCCTGGGATTAGTCTGGTACCTTCATTGTGCTCCCTCTATGGCAAGCATATCATTCCTTAAGTAAGGAGACCAAAACTGTAAAGAGTACTCCTGATGCAGTCTTGCCAAGGCGCTATACATTTGCAGCAAGACATCTTGATTCCTGTACTCAAATCCCCTTGAGATAAAGGCCGACATATCATTTGGTCCCTCAAACATGCTCCGTTATTCAACAAGATGGTAGTTGATCTGATTATGGCCTCAACACCACTTTCCTGCCTGACCCCCATAAACCCTGACTCCCTTGTTGATCAAAAATCTGTTTTTCTCAACCCTTAACATTTTCAGTTACCCAGCCTCCCCTTCTGTCTGGGGAAGAGAATTTCAACACCGACGATTGGCTGAAAGAAAAAAAAACCCTCCTCCTTATCCTTGCCTTAAATCGTTATTTGAAACTATGCGCCTTAGTTCTAGATTCCACCATGACAGGAATCATCCTCTCAGCCTCCAACCTGTCAAGCCCATTTCAAGGCCTTTCATGATTCCATAAGATCATCTCTCGTTCTTCAAAACTCTAATGAATATAGTCACAACCTGTTCAACCTTTCCTCATAAGAAATGGGAGTGTGAGTAGGCCATTCAGCCCTTCAAGTCTGTTCCAGTATTCAATGAGATCATGACTCATAAGACCATAATATGTATGAGCAGAAGTTGGCCATTCAGCCCATTACGTCTGCTCAGCCATTCAATGAGGTCATGATTAATCTGATTTGGTCTTCTATTTCAAGACCATTTCCTTGCACTATCCCCATATCCTTTGATGCTCTTAATATGCAGAAACATCGATCTCTGTCCGAATATACTCAATGCCGGAACCTCCATTGCAAGCTGGAGCAGAGAATTCCAAAGTTTAACAACCCTGCAAGTAAAGAGTAATTAATCAGCTGCCCTCATTTAGTAATATTAACGATGATCTTACCTTCACTGTATGTGTGTGAGCAGCAAAGTTTCAACTGAGGAGAAGAGACAGATACATTTGGCTGCCAATGGGTTAAAGAGAAGTTTGGTCATTGTCTTGAGATTTGACAGCCATATGCAGATGTTCAAGATCTGAGCCCAGAGTTTGTAATGGATTCATCACACCTATTCTACAACAAATCCTGAAATGTCCACATAGTTTAAAGTCCATGTATCTACTGTTTTACCAAATTATTATCATTATACAATTAGTGCAATAATTAAAAGATCACTTTTATTGAAGATGTTTTACTTATTTATGGTAACAGTGCTGGAGGGGATTGTATACATGGTGATGTTTTATTGCTGGGCTTATTATCATTTTGTTAAAATTCAATTACTGTTCTCTAGCAGACATTTAAATAAAGTGAGGTGGGGGGAGGGGGAAGATATGCTGTGAAAAGAGAGGAAAGAAATAGCTCTGCTATCAGAAAGATGAGAGAGCAAACCAGACAAAGCTGGCACTGTGCTGCAGCTTGCCAAAGCCAATTACATTTATTGCCAGTGCTGTAATATGAACAGGGCTCCTTGAGTAACTCTGGGTTCAGCTTTGTTATATGAACAGAGCTCCCTGAGTAACTATAGGGTCAACTTTATTATATGAACAGGGCTCCCTGAGTAACCCCGGGGTCAGCTTTGTTATATGAACAGAGCTCCCTGAATAACTCTGGGATCAATGCTGGAAAGTTGAAAGATGACACTTTTATTGTCACTGCTGTAAATCTTCTCCGACAGATGTAAATGGGTCAAAGCGAGCAGCTCCATCACGTTGCAGATACATAAAAAGCATCCTTCAGCGGAATTGCTGCATCACGCTACAGTATGTACGTGAAATTGGATAGATCTCTGCTAAAGCTCTATGATTGACAAGAGGGTGTTACACAGAATATGCTATGGATCCACATGAGAAATTAGATTGCCCTATTACTGCACAGTGCAAATAGGTTATTAACCAAGCTTGCAATATTGCTCCATGAGTACATAGCCACAGTACAAGATAATCACGTAGATATTTCCTTGCAGTTTAATCAGAGCATTAGACAGACTTGCAATACCACTTCAGTATAAGCTTTACATCTGGCATTAAACAGGTCCCGCACGATTAACATTACCTTAACATTGATCTGAGTATGTCATGTGTGATGAGATCCGGATCTTGTTAACAATCCTTGCTTTTTCTCAGAGTGGAATCCTGGCATTCTGAGGTAAATACTCCATCACTTCCTTTGACCTACAATTGAAAAGTCAGCTCTGATATTTTCTTGCTGGCCAGCACAAATATACTAGTGTTTTTTTTGAAGTTGTCCATGGGCTGCTGAAAATGCCCATGGGTTGCAAGTGTACTTACTACTTCATATTTTCTTTGTGCAGTCAACATTCTCTGATCTCTGGCCCATTGTGTAAATAAAGAACATGTGAAAAAGCTGAAGTTTAACTGAACATTCAGATGGCTTTTTAATTTGATATTTGCATGTGAGAGACACACACACACACAGGACAAAGTTTTTCTTTTCAGAAAGTATACTTTATTCTTGAAATAGGTGAAAGTACTGTGAATAACTATTCAAATTTGACATTACGTAAAGTGGACTGCAGTCCAGTTTTCTGTCAGTTACAGGCTGCCACACTTTGAGGTGCCATATTACACCTAGAATTACAGGTTTTTTACAATCTGCTTGCATTTCATGTCAAACATTGGCTGGTGCATACAGCCTGAGAGGTTTTGCACAGGTTTCAGCCCCTCATTGAAAGATGGCTACACGCTCCTGGATCAGCTCATTTTATTGGAAGACCAGCAGGTTTTAGGCAGACTAAAGAGAGCCTTTCACCTTTGATGGTCCTGCAGCAGGAGTTAACTTTTGTGTCAGTGTACCTCCGTGGGAACAGCCAAAGAACTGTGTTACAGAACTGCGCAGGATAAATCTCAGCAAAACTACAGCATCTCTCCCCATTTCTTTGCAATGGGAGATTCCACAAAGAGGTGGGCAACCATCTCTTCCCCATTCGAAGACAGCGTGCGGTGGTGGAGTCTCCAGATACACATGATGGATCTGACAGGAAAAGCCCTTCTAACCACCAGCCAGTCTACGTTTTGCTGCTTGTTTAAAAGCCCTGAAAATGAAGCACTTTGCCAATTGGTAGTTACAGAATAGATACCACTGAGGGAAACCAAGATACTCATGCTGCAGAAAGGAATCGCCCTCCAATTGTCATTTCTTCCAGGGATCCATGTTTGCTTCTCCAGCTTGGGCCACTGTCTGCACATTCTCCCTGCGTCTGCATGAGTTTCCTACGGATACTCCAGTTTCCTCCCACAGTCCAAAAGATGTACTGGTTAGGTGCATTGACCATGCTAAATTCTCCCTCAGTGTGCCCCAACAAATGCCGGAATGTAGCAACTAGGGGATTTTCAGAGTAACTTTTTTGTCATATTAATATAAGCTTACTTATGACACTAATAAATAAGCTTTAAAGGTAGCTGGATTGGTAATCAGAGGACTCAGATCTGGGATCGTTAACTAAAGAATCAGAGGGGCATTTGGGAGATTTTGTTTTCAGCAGCAAGTTTGTTATAATCTGCAATGCGCTACCTAAGGGGCTGGTGAGAGCGATTCAATTACAAATAGCCGTGACAATAATAAGTTTCCCAAGGGTGGGACGATTGCAGTCACGTCTGTGCCAATGGCTCGGTTTTCTCATTGTTATGACCCTTAGTTATTTTCTGGGCAAGTCATGGCCCTAGTTTATAGTTGAGGTCATCCTCAGGTTGGGAAAGCAGCAAGTGTGATGGGCCAAACCGTCTCTTCTTTTGCCAAACTCTCTTTGTGGGCATTCTTTGGAATCCGTGCAGTTACAAATTTAGAATGTCAAATCTGAACAGCAGTCTGCTGAATGAATGTGACTGATTTAGCTCAGTGTTACAGCAGTCCATCAGGAACCACTTTGAGTGGCCTTGATGGAATGACTGCCATAGCTCACGCCCTATGATTCAGTATGCTATCCCCTTTAATAAGACCTAATGTGGAACATACAAAGGGAAAATTATTGGCCTTGCGATTCTTTGACTTCCCTCCAGCTTATAGTTCAACAGCAGCATTTCCCTGGAAATTCCTCTAATACTTCCCTTGGTGTTTTGAGGGGAATTCTCCGTGGTCTGCACGCAAGTGTCTGATAGTTTGCCAGACTGCTGAAGTCTGTCAATGCCCTTACACAGCGCACTGGATTAGGAAGCCAAGAAGTAATTGCTTACAGCTGAAGGTTTTCTCGTGCAAGCAAAACTTTGATGAAGCTGTTCATCAGCTCCTTCTTCTGTTACAGGATGAGATCCGAGCTTCAAAAATCTAAAGGACTTTGTTGCACAGCATTTTCCTCTGCACCCTCCGTCCCCATCCCTCTGCAAACCATCCCTTTCTCTAGCTCCACAGAATGGTCTCAAAATAGATTCGAAATCTTAACCCTAGGTGGCATTTTCCTATCCCACCTGCCATGGAAATTGTAGTGGGCAGTGCAAAGGTCTGTTGATCTTGGATGGGATTTTACAGCCTTTGGAGCAAGCGAGGCTGGAAAATCCCATCTCTATTTTCCCTTTTTTTTGTTTCAGCTTCCTGCATCTGTAGTATTTTGCTATTTTAAGTATTCTGTAAGGCTGGTGGAAGTTGCACACTCAATTGAGGGGGATTTTAAAATGCAGCTCAATGTGGAACAAGACACTGGGGTCCAAACTAGTGCATGCAGCAGCAGCATCAGAATAGGACTTGCACTGAACAGCATCAAAATGAACCCAAACCATGAAGGAGGAATAAGCTACATAAATTTAATATCAGCTTATTTCTTCAGTCCGTCCTGTATTGTGAAGGATCGGCATCAGAAACTCCTATCGTCAGCATGCTTCAATGATTCCAGCTAGCTCCTGCCTTTTCCCAAAGCTTTTATAAGCCGTTCTCCTGCAATATGTTCTTACATTCTTCATGGGAGAACTGCTTATTGAATCAACTGAAAAAAAAACATTTTCTTTAAAAACTGCTACAGTAGCAGGAAGGCAACACCAATCACAGTGAAGCTGGCCTTGAAATAAGTCAAGTTGGCAAATGATGAGGGCAGCCTTTGAGTCATGAATTTACAATCTAAGCATTTTGCTACATCCTGTTGTTATTAAACTGACAGCCAGTCACAAAGAGCTGTTTCCCTTGTCACCGTGGTAATAATTCAATCATTGGATCTAGAATTTGGGACCACCACATAAAGCGGGTAAAACACAAGGAAATTGAGCTCTGGGCTGGGGAACTTTGGAACAGGGAGCCTGGGAATCTCTCGGCATTTCCCTACTCTAAGTGAAATTTGGAGTAAAGTAGCCCATGATTGCTTCGTCCCATCATTATCATGGTTAGCCTGAACATTTCTGCTTACAATATCAGCCTGATGCATTCAGAAGCATTCTCTGATATTTTGTTGCTATCATTAAATTGATTATTTAGATACAAATGGATATTGTATCAGCGAGCATTGTATTTATTCACTGTGGTATCTAGTTGTCTATTAGAAGTTGTGGGTGGGATTTTCCATTCCCGCCAGCAGCAGGACAAATCTGCTTGGGCAAGACAAAAAGAGCAGCCAGTCTTCCCATCTCGCCCGCAGCAATGCTTGTTGCTGGTCAGACCAGAAAATCCCATCTGTATTGTCTTGAGCATTTTTTTTTCATTAACACAGATCTTCGGCATAGTGCTAATATCAATGGATTGATTATCCAGGAATCTAATCTAGTGCTCTGGGGACATGGTTCAAATCCCACCAGAGCTGCTGGTGGAATTTAAATGCAGTTAAGAAAATCTGGAATCTAAAGCTTATCTCGGTGCTGGTGACCATGACAGTGTTGTCATTAAAAACCCATCTGTATCACCAATGCCCTTTAGAACAAAGAACAAAACAGCACGGGAAGCAGGCCTTTTGGCCCAATGAGCCCATGCCGCCACCCCGATGTTCCCACCTTTACCCGTGATCCCTGTCTGTGTTTATAGATCTATGGATTAAAAACCAAATTTGAGACAATTTAGGGAGAATTTGTTTTGCCAATTAACCTAAGAGCACATCTTGGGAAGTGGGAGGAAACTGGAGCACCCGGAGAAAACCCACGCAAGCACGGGGAGAATGCGCAAACTCCCACAGACACAGACCCAAATCCATCTATCTGCACAGCACAGCGATAGTCACTGAGCTGTTGTTCCAAGGTAGTTAGAGAGGGGCAGCAAATGCTGGAGCAGCCAGTGACATCTGCATCCCATGAAAGATTAAATATCAACAGCAGGAAAAGACCAAGTAGTGCATTGAGCCCACCTCCCACCATAACAACCCAAACATCGTGACTAAATATTCCCTTTCTCTTCCAGTTGCATGTTCCATAACAGCAACATTGGGACTGGATTTTTAGGCCCTGATGGGTCAAGTATGGTGGAGCAGGAATTTTGATCACTGGCCCACTTGCTAATTCTCCAATTCCATCCTATCCTTGTTTTCATTTTGCAGAAATCAGAGGTGACAAGTGGGTACAAGACTACCTACCCACAAATGATGGGTAACCACTTAATGATAGCTTGAGGCCACTCCCGAAACATTACCCCCAGATTTCCTGGAGTATTAGAAACTAAGGCAACTGTCCAGAACTGGTTGTTTCAGCTGTGACAGACCAGTGCTTCAGGCTTTGAGACTCTTCCCTGTCTGCCTCTGCTCCAGTTTTGCCCCCATCTTAAAATACATTGAAATTAACAACAGCAACAAAAGTGCTTGCTGAAGGCCTCACATAAAAGAAAGCAAAGCAAAATTACATTGACAAATATAAAAGAGGAGCAAGTTAGAAAAGAATAGAATAGAATCCCTACAGTTTAGAAGGAGGCCATTCGGCCCATCAAGCCTGCACTAATCAACAATCCCACTCAAGCCCTATCTCTGTAACCCGACATATTTATCCTGCTAATTTTCCTGACACTAAGGGTCAATTCAGCATAGCCAATCCGCTTAACCATCTAATCGCCTAACTAGTTCTACCAACCTGAACTATGCACTGGCAAGTAAGGGCTGGAATCTAAAATATCACAACAGCAATGTCCAATTTTACTTGTTGGTTCTCTTGATCAAATGTAGAAATGATGAATATTCTTGCAGAGTGAGGCAGTTCTGGAATTCGACCAGTGAAAAATGATTAGCAAGTGATAAACAATATTAAGTCCAATTGGTGTTTGTTTAAAGACTGGGAAATGGGGAAAGTTCCATCAAATGAACTATCAGACTAAAACAATTCAAGAAACCACCACAAATTTTCAGAAAGACTACAAGCTTTTTGGTTGTCATGCATTTGGGTGAGAAGATTAGTCAGTGTAAAAAAGAGCAAGAGTTTCTATAACTGAAGAAATGTTCCTTTATCTCTTGAGTAGGTGCCATGGGTGGCACAGTGGTTAGCACTGCTGCCTCACAGCAGCAGGGACCTGCTTTCGATTCCTGGCTTGGATCACTGTCTGTGTGGAGTTTGCATGTTCTTCCTGTGTCTGCGTGGGTTTTCTCTGGGTACTTCAGTTTCTTCCCAGTCTGAAAGACCTACTGGTTAGGTGCATGCACCGTGCAAAATTTTCCCTCAGTGTACCCGAACAGGCATCAGAATGTGGCAACTGGAGGATTTTCACAGTAACTTCATTGTGGTGTTAATCTAAGTCTATTGTGACACCAATAAATAAACTAAACTTTAAATTCTATCTACGGAAAAGCCACAATTTAAACAAAATCTCATTTAACGGCTGAATTTGAAATGGCAAAAGCCTCATTAAATCAGTTTGAACATTCCTTTATTATTTAGCACGGATAGAGATGGAGAAGATGGCTCTGGTGTGTGTTATGTAATTGAATGTATTTGCAATCTTTTTCATATAAATATTTCATAGTTTGTTATTATTAATCCTAATACCTGTGGTCAAACAAAGAACAAAGAACAACACAGCACGGGAAACAGGCCCTTCGGCCCAACGAGCCCGCGCCGCCGTCCTAACGTCTTAATGACATATAGAGACCAATATAGGACAATTTGTTACCCAATCAGCCTAAGAGCACATTTTTGGGATGTGGGAGGAAACCGGAGCACCCAGAGGAAACCCACGCAACCACGGGGAGAAAGCGCAAACTCCCGCAGACACAGGCCCAAATCCATGTGTCTGCACAGCAACAGCGATAGTCTCTGAGCTGTCATGTTGCCCATCTGATGGTCCAGTTTAGGCATACACTAACGACGTGAAGCACTAGCCACTCCTGAAGTAACATCCAAGAGCAGCCTTCGCACGACCTGCCGAATGCATGCACCTTGTTGGTCAACAAGATGGACCGAATAGCCTGTGGAAACAAATAAAGTATTTAAACAGTCCTCCTATATCCCTCTATCTGCAGACTGCTCATGTGGCTGTCCAAGAGACTCTTAAACAACCCTAGCGTGCCTGCTCCCATCACCTTACTTGTTAGTGCATTCCACACCCCCACTACCCTTTGTGTGAAAAAATGCCCTCTGATATTAGTCTTATACATAGCCCCCCTCACCGTAAGGCCGTGACCCCTCGTTCTATCCGATTCTAATGGTGCAAAAACCTTACCACCATTTACTCTATCTATACCCCTCATAATCTTATATACCTCTAATAGATCCCCTCTCAGCCGACATCTTTCAAGGGAAAACAACCCCAGTGCGTTCAACCTTTCCTCGTAAGACAGCCCTTCCATACCAGGCAGCATCCTGGTAAATCTCCTCCGCACTCTCTCCAGGGCCTCTACATCCTTCCGGTAGTACGGCGACCAGAACTGGACGCAGTACTCCAAGTGAGGCCTAACCAACGTTCTATACACTTGCAACATCAGACTCCTACTCTTGTATTCTATACCCTTCCTATGAAGGCTAACATACCATACGCTTTCTTTATCACTTTCTCCACCTGTACTGACACCTTCAGAGACTTGTGAACCTGCACCCCCAGGTCTCTCCGCATCTCTACACTCCGGATAGTTTTACCTTTTATCCTATAACTCCCCTCTACATTATTCCGGCCAAAATGCATCACCTCGCATTTATCCAGATTAAATTCCATTTGCCATCTATCTGCCCAATCTACCAGCGTATCTATGTCCTGTTGTATTGCCTGGCACCGCTCCTCTGTACCCACCAATCCAAGCATCTTAGTGTCATCAGCAAATTTGCTGATCTCACCACCTACTCCAACTTCCAAGTCGTTTATGTAGACCACAAATAGAAGAGGACCTAGTACTGAGCCTTGTGGCACTCCACTAGTGACAGGCTTCCAGTCGGAAAAAGAGCCTTCCACTACTACCCTCTGTCTCCTCCTCCTGAGCCAGTTCTCGACCCATCTACATACTTGGCCCTGTATCCCATGCGTCTTCACCTTCTCTATCAGTCTACCATGAGGAACCTTGTCAAACGCCTTACTGAAATCCATGTAGACGACATCAACAGCATGTCCTTCATCAACTGTTTTTGTCACTTCGTCAAAAAATTCCACTAGATTTGTAAGACAAGACTTCCCCTTGACGAAGCCATGCTGCGTATCCCTGATCAGATCGCAGCGCTCCAGATGATCATACATCCTGTCCCTGAGGATCCTCTCCATTAGCTTACCTATAACTGAAGTCAAGCTCACTGGCCTATAGTTCCCTGGGTTATCCCTCTGACCCTTTTTAAACAACGGTACTACATTTGCAATCCTCCAGTCCTCTGGGACCTCACCTGTGTCCAAAGACGAGACAAAGATTTGCATCAGAGGCCCAGCAATGTCATCTCTCACCTCCCTTAGCAGCCTGGGATAAATACCATCAGGCCCCAGAGCTTTATAAGTCTTTATGCTACCTAAAAGCCCCAACACTTCGTCCCTCGTAATGATTATTTCATTTAACGGGTCCTCAAAATCCTCAAAGCCGGCATCAGACATCAGGCCCCTCTCCCACGTGAATACCGACGCAAAGTATTCATTCAGGATCTCCCCTATTCCCTCAGGCTCTAAGCATAGATCCCCTCCTCTGTCCCTGAGAGGTCCAAATCTTCCCTCTAACCATTCTTTTGCTCCTTACATAGGTGTAAAATGCCTTAGGATTTTCCTTAATCCTACCTGCCAAAGCCATTTCGTGGCCCCTTTTTGCCTTTCTGACACCCCTTTTAAGATCCCGTCTACACTCTCTATATTTTTCAAGCACTGCTTCTGTCCCCAATTGCCTGGATCTAACGTACGCCTCCCGCTTCTTCCTGACCAAGTCCTCAACATCCCTAGTAACCCACGGTTCTCTAATCCTACCCTTCCCATCCTTTCTCCTTACCGGCACGTGTCTTTCCTGCAAAAATTTTAGTTTTCTCTTGAAAGACTACCACGTCCTGTGTCGACCTACCCTCGAACAGCTTATCCCAGTCGGTATCCTTAAGATCCTGACTAATCTGGCTATATCTAGCCCTCCCCCAGTTTAACACCCTCCCCTTAGGGCAGGCTTCATCTTTTTCCATTAATATCCTAAAGCAGACAGAGTTTTGGTCACTATTAGACACATGCTCTCCTACTACAACGTCAACCACCTGCCCTGGCTCATTCCCCAGAACCAGATCCAATATAGCCCCCTCTCTAGTCGGGCTATCCACATACTGCTCCAAGGACCCTTCTAAAACACACTGTACAAATTCCTCCCCGTCCACACCTTCCGCTCTCGGCACCTTCCAATCTACCCTAGGGAAATTGAAATCTCCCATTACAACTACCCTATTCTTCCTACAGTTATCTAAAATTTCCTTACATATCCCTTCTTCCACAGCACGCGGACTGTTGGGCGGTCTGTAGTGCACACCCAACATAGTAACCTCTCCCTTCTTATTCCTCAACTCCACCCATAGTGACTCAATTCCTAACTCAGCCATAACACCCTCCTTCTGCACTGCTTCTTTACCCAAAGGGTGGTTCGGGAATGGAATGCCCTGCCTGCAGCAGTTGTAGACACGCCAAGTTTGGTGGCGTTTAAGAGGTTAGTTGATAAGTATATGGAAGAGAAGGGAATGGTTTAGTTTGGAGCGGCATTGCTTTTTATATTGGTCGGCGCAACATCGAAGGCCGAAGGGCCTGTTCTGTGCTGTAATGTTCTATGTTCTATGATGTGATCCTTAACTAATAACGCCACTCCCCCTCCTCTCCTCAAACCACCTCTTTCATGCCTAAAACACTTATACCCTGGAATATTCAATTGCCAGTCCTGCCCTTCCTTTAGCCAGTCTCAGTCACCGCCACCACTTCTAACTTCCTCTCGAACATTATTGCCTTCAGTTCATCTGTTTTGCCAGTCACACTCCTTGCATTAAAACACATGCACTGAAGGCCCACAGGCACTCTCTGATCTTCCCTCCTACTCTCCAGAGTTACCCTGTCACCAATCTCTCTCCCACTCCCAGTTCCCTCTATCTCCCCACCCCCCCTCCATATTAGTTTAAACCCTGCCGAAAAACTCCAGCTAACCTCCCAGCTAAAATACGGGTGCCCTTCCCAGACAACTGTTCCCCGTCCCTCTTGTATAGATGCCCCTCCCTCCTGAAGACTTCCCAATGGTCTAAGAATCTGAATCCCTCCGCTCTACACCAATCCCTCAACCACACATTCAGTTGGAGCACCTCGTTGTTCCTAACCCTGTCATTCCCAGGCATTGGCAGCAGCCCAGAGAATGCCACCCTGGAGGCCCTACACTTCAGCCGGGCCCCCAACTCCCTGAACTGCCTACGTATGTCCCCCCTGCACTTTGTTCCTACATCTTTCTCTCCCACGTGGACTATTACATCAGCCTTAGCCCCTCCACCCTTCAAAATTCCCTCTACCCTCTCCGTAACATCCTGGACCCCTGCTCCAGGGAGGCAGACTACCATCCTGGAGTCCCGCTTTTGCCAACAGAACCGCCTGTCAATCCCCTTGACCTTCTCATCCCCCACCACTATCTCACATCCCTTATTCCTACCGTCCTCCGGGGCATTTAGATCCCCATCCCTTGCACTCTCTACCTCAGCTGTTGCCCTACCCTTGATGTTCTGGGATGCCTCCTCTGGGGTGATCTTAGTGCCGTGACTCCTTTCCTTTTTCAACTTCTTATCTGTTACCCACCCATCCCTCCTCATAGGCCATGGGGTCCCTTCTGGACTATGGTCCCTGTTCATTAGCCCCTCGTTCTCTCTGACTATAAACATATCCTCCAGTCTCAGCTCCAACTGCCTCATCCGAGCCCTCAATTGTTGCAATTCCAAACACTTTGTGCATATATGGGCTTTCAGGAGACGTGCTGCCTCCAAGAATGTCCACATATGGCAGCGAACACAGCGGACGCGTTTTATCATGGACCCTGACATTTTATACACCCCCTTTAGAGGTATGGTCAAAGAGTCCTTTAATAAATTGCTCCTAAGACCCTCCATTTTCTATTCTGTCAACGTTTAAAATTTTGTGCTCTGTTCTGATCCCTGCACCTAACTGCTGAGAATCACCAGCTCTATCTCACTGCCCACGTTTTGCAGACATTTGGTGAGGCAGTAAACTGACATGATCGCTATTAAAAAAACTCTTAAATTGTAACTCAGATGTAGGCAAAACCAGATATCTTAAAACAGTTGATGAGGATTCCAGTACTGAGTTTCGCAGGGCACTGTGATCCCAGCAACCTCAGCTAAAAAGTCGGGGGGAGCCTATCCATGATTCTATGGCTGCCTCACAGTAATTTAATGGCGGCAGCATTATTAATTACTTTAAAACAAGACTTTCACTCTTTCTCAGAGGAAACTCCAATTGGATGGCTGGCACCTCTGTAGTCTCACCAGTGCCAGGTATGAGCAGTGGCTGCTTTCGGGATTACCGGCAGTCCTACCATGCCAAAGAACCCAGGTAAAGGTAGGGTTGAGGCTCTAGGAGAGGAGATTGAATGGGGTGGGAGATACTCACGAGATTGGGAGGAGGGTTAAAGACAGGGAGATGCATACGATTGATCCAGCGTCTCTCAGCACCACCTTGACTGACAGCTAAAGCTGCTGGACTTTCCACATGGCAGATAAAATTATAGCGCGGGAGTTGGATGAGACCCTTAAGCGGCCATTAATTTCAGGTGGAAAAGAATGGGTAGGTGTCAGGAAGGCCAAAAAATTACAACTTTGCCACTCCCACAGCCAGTGGAAATCAGCCAGCATATAATATCCAATCCATGGCATTTCCTTGGAATTCCGTTGCCTGTAAGACAGTGCTAAGTTCAAAATAAGAAAAGATTTACGTTTACCTACTTTCTTTCATAAGCTCAGAATATCCCGAACTCTTTAGAATCAATTAAATGCTTTTTGTAAGTATAGTCACTATTGTAATGTAAGAAATATGGCAGCAAATTTGAGCACAGCAAGCTCCAATGAACAACAATGAAATCATCTGAGTTTAGATCTTGATCAGGATACTTGTTCTGCTTTGGAAAAGTACCCTAGCAATTCACACATCCCTGATCGGGCCTTTCTAAGATGAGGAGGAAAGAACAGATAGGAAGGATTATGATAGGGCAGAAGAAAGGAGAAGTAAAATGACAAAAAGGATGGTTGTGCAAGGCAACAAAACTGGACTCGACATCGCGTTCAACAACGTCAAGTCAAAACCGCTGCTCCCGTTTTTCTGGAAAGCAGATGTTTGTATTGATTCTGCCTCTGTCACTTGCAGCTCCTCCAACTTTTGCTTCCTGATCAATTGCCATCATTCCTTTGTCTTCAACCTCTCCTGTTTTCCCTGTGCTCTCCTATCACGCATATTCGTTCCTCTCCTTTGTCCTTTTTCTGTTCTTTGTCCCCTTAAACCTCGTTACGTCTATCACATTTTCCACTCTCGGTGAAAGGTTATGAAGCTGAAACATAGGCCTGGATTTTTCAGCCCTCTGCCAAAGTGTTTGGAAGCTGGGAAGAGGCTTACTAAATGCAGAGCGTGACTTGCCTTTTACCTTACTGCTCACCCTTGATCAGCTTCCCATTTTATAAGAGGGGGTTATGAAGATGTCAGCAACACACTTATCTTTTCCTACTGAGGCTAATTAATGGCCATGTAAGTGCTACACCTGCTGCTGCTGTGGCGGTGGATGTCCAGGCCAAGCGAGTACCCCAGAAGCTTTGACTGGGTGAGCTAATGTCGGACAAGAAGAGAACAGATATCCTTTGGGAAATTCCCTAATATCCATCAGAGGCAGCAGCCTCACCTCATTGTCACATTCCCCTTTAGTACTTCTTCCCCAGCCAATGTCCCAGGCTTACCTTGGAGTCAGGCTTCGTGAGACTCTCTTCCTTCAGGATTGGCTCTAATCCGAAGAGCGACTATCGCTCAAACCTGATGTTCCTGGATCTACAGAGCTGTCTGCCAGTGAATTCAATTGGCCAGCAGCTATCTGAGGTGGGACTTCCTTTCCAAATTGGGGGATTAAGTCTCACCCCGAGCCAATTAATGCCCTACTGAAATGTTAAATGGCTGCGAGGCAGCTGGGTCCTTCATGGTGGAGGTCAGGGAACATGGCATGCTGCAAAATCCACTCCGTTAACTCTTACTTTCCCCTCCACAGATGCTGCCAGACCCACGGTGGTTCCAGTATTTTCTGGTTTGATTGCAGGTTTTAAGCTTCAGCAGTACTTAGCCTTTGTTCTGATACTGAATCTTTTCTTCTCTTAAAGGAGCGCATATTCTTGACGCTTTCGAACTATATCTTCACAGTCATCTTCTTGACTGAGATGGCAGTAAAGGTAAGCCTCAGTCATTGTGTTTTGTAAAGGCTGAAACAATGTCAAAAAATTGTCTGTATCTAAGGGAGAATGCCACACCCTTAACAAGATACAATAAGAAGTCTCACAACACCAGGTTAAAGTCCAACAGATTTATTTGATAGCACGAGCTTTCGGAGCACTGCTTCTTCATCAGACGAGATACCACTCACTTTATGAAGGAGTGGCGTTCCAAAAGCTTGTGCTACCAAATAAACCTGTTGGACTTTAACCTGGTGTTGTAAGGCTTCTCACCGTGTCCACCGCGGTCCAACACCGGCATCTCCACACCTCAGTCAGAACCTGACTGAACAAACAGTTCACTTTCTGTCCATTTTTGTTTACATCACCGTGGGATCAGGTGATGATGAATTTCATGATGTAGAGATGCCGGCGTTGGACTGGGGTAAACACAGTAAGAAGCCTGACAACACCAGGTTTAAGTCCAACCAATTTATTTGATAGTAAACTCACACAAGCTTTCGAGGCTGTCCTCTTCGTCAGGTGAATGAGATGTTCACCCGAAAAACACTTCATTCTCCTGACGAACAGGACAGCCTCGAAAGCTTGTGAGTTTACCATCAAATAAATCGATTGGACTTAAACCTGGTGTTATCAGACTTCTTACTGTGATGATGATTTCACCTTTGAAATGATCATGTGGAGCTAAGATTCATTGTAGAACAATTTGATGAGAATAAATCTATTTATGAATGACCTGTCCCAGAGCTGATGGGTGATCCTGAGAATGCTGGAGGGAATTCCCAATGTCTGTGCTTATCAAGATGGAATGGAGTATTGGGGATAGAAAACCTACCCATATTTACCTGGCCCAGTGTCACCATCATACACTCACCCTGCTTGAACAATTATAACATTGGAGAAGATACAAATCAAAGCCTTCTCCACACTTCCCTCTCTGGATAATGCTTCCTCCTGTCACCTTACAGAAAAGATTTGAGAGCCCAATGATCCATTTTTATTGTTCCACTTTGAACCCTCTCTAAACTAAATATATTTATTCAGCAGATAGGGGATCACGGTTGACATTTATTGCCCTTCCCCATTTGCCACGAGACGGCAGTATGGGACTTCCCTGTGAACTACTGGTTTGATAAGTTGTTTACCAGGCCACTTCTTCGAGGGTAGTTTGGATCCAATTGGCATTTTAGCAATGAATTGGCAGCTTTGTTTTAGATTTGTTTTAGGTTTATTTAGATTTCATTAATTTGTTTAAAAAAAGCTGAATTCAAATTTCCACACTGCAACAGTGGATTTGAATTGTTGAGTCTTGTTCTTTGCCACGTTGTCTCCTCCTGTGACAGTGAGGGTTGGGGAGTGTACTAAATTATTGGAATCGAGAAACTCAACTCGAACCTGACCTCATTCACTTCCATTTAAACTTTTAGCAATACAAATCGGGGAATCAATGAGGCTCCTGCAAAGTGACCTAATTAACAGCTGCATATCACTGCCTCATGTCATCATCAACACACAACTTAAACTTCACTTGTTAGGGTGGGGGAGGATGACCCAAGCAGAAAGGATTCCCGGCAGGAGGTCTGAGATAGGAAACATCAACTGGCCAAAGAAATATTGAAGGTCAGCTCCTGTTGGCACTGTTAAGGGGCCAAATGAGGCAGGAGTGCTGGCTCTAAGTGTCACAGTTAGCCTTTGGCCTCAGTACCACCTCCAGGCCTGACCATGGCCAAGTGCAATCCTCCTTCCCACATCCCACACAGCCCCACTGACTGCTGGAAACCTGCTCCATGACATGACTTACTGATTCTTTCTTGCTGCCAGCCTGTAATTGGCCTGACCAAATTATACAAATCAGATCTTTTTATTAAGTTTGATGAGGTCTCCATGACCGCAGGTTATTTGCCCAGTTAAATAACCACTGCACCGCCAAAGCCCAGCCTGAATACTTCTTTCCTGCTCTCCTTTGCAGCTGGTGGCAATGGGCCTTTGTTTTGGTCAGCGGACATATCTCAAAAGTTCTTGGAACGTTCTGGATGGTCTGCTGGTGATGATCTCCGTCATTGATATCCTGGTCTCCATGGTTTCCGACAGTGGGACAAAGATTCTCGGAATGCTGCGGGTCCTACGTCTTCTGCGGACACTCCGCCCCCTCCGGTAACCAAACTCATCACGTTCTAACAGTGTTTGGGCTCAGCCCAATGATTGAAAGCCAGGCCAAGATTTTAAATACCGGAACAGGTTAAGTGTTATTTTATGGATTTGTCACCAACAGGGAGGACATTTTGTTGGGCGCTTGTGTGAGGAATTTGGTTTGGGTCTTGTGCATTTATATGTTAGCCTCAACTCGGATGTAATGTTATTACTTCCGAGTGGCACTTCCGGGATTGAACACAATGGCTGGAATTTTCCGACCATTCCTGCCAGGTTATCTTCCACTTCTGCCGACGGTGAACTCCTGCCACGGTTTTCCTGGCAGCAGAGATTCCAAACACCAGGAAATCGCATTGGCAATGGTGCATCCATTGGATTCCATCACCAGCTAATGGCAGGTCACTTCCTCTGCCCTGAAGCATAGGGTGGGGATGGAGGTGCAGAAAATATTGCCCAATATTCAAGGTTGATGCTCTGAGGCAGCATCAAGTAATATTGCCTCTAACATTTGTGCTTTTGTGCATCACCTATTCATTAAATTATGTGGGTCTGTTAAGATTTCTTGGGCAGCTGCACATGTGTAGTATCTTAAAGGGGCAGACTTGTGCTCAACCTATGCAGGGACCTCTGAGTTTTCACATTGCCACATGACTGCACAGCCTATAGGGATCATTGGTACTAAGGGGCAGCAGCAGCTGTCAGAGAGCAGTATTGACAGAGTGCTACACTGTCAGAGGTACTGGTCAAGATTTTCTGGCCCTTGCTGCCAGCAGGATCTTCCACTCCCGCTGAAGGCAACCCGCTCCCCTCTCCACAGCAGGTCCCCCAGCGGCGTAGCAGGCAAGCAATACAAATGGCCACTGACTTCATCGGGACTGGAAGACCTCTCCACTGCTGGAAAACCCACCACTGGGGCAAACTGCCTCCATTGCTGGAAAACCCATTGCTGGGATGAGTAGGGGGCCAGAGACTCCCAGCTTTTCAAATGAGATGTTAAAACGAGGATATGAGTGCCCTCTTGGGTCAACGTAAAAATTCCCACAACAAAATATTAAAGACTTGAGGAGCTCTCCTTGGTTTCCTGCTACAATAGGACAGACTGGGAAGTGTTCAGAGTCACATGGATGACAACTGCAGGTCAAAACTGATTAATTATAACGATTGGGTATACTTGTATTTTGTTTAATTCAGTTGAACATAGGAACATAAGAATTAGGAGCAAGAGAAGGCAATTCAGCCCCTAGAGCCCGCTCCGCCATTTTATATGATCATGGCTGATCTCCATCTCATCCTCACTCCACTTCCCAGAGCCCTTTATCCTGGTTTTGATCAAATATTTATCAATCTCTTAACTCCATTATGATGCTGCAACCACTGCACTCTTGGACAGTGAGTTCCATAGATTCACAACTCTCTGTGAGAAGTAGCTTCTCCTTATCTCTGTCTGGAACCTCCCTTCTCTTACTCAACAACTATAACCTATTGCCTATTACTGTTCTAGAAGGGGAAACATTTGGTTAACATTTATTTTACCAAGCCTGTTGAGTATTTTATATATCGCAATCAATTTCCCTCTCTTTCTTCTGTACTCCAGCGAGTACAAGCACAAGCAATTCCTCATTCGACAGCCCTTCAAACCCGGAATCAATCTCACAAACCTCTTCTGAATCACCTCCAGTACCGCCACATCCTTCCTCAAAGAAGGTGACCAAAACTGAACATAGTACTTTAGGTGTAGTCTCATGAATGCCTTATACAATCGTAACAACATGAGTATCAGGGATTATAGATATCCTGATGCTCCAAATAGATAATTGGTGCCACCATTACTAGGTAATCTGACATATAATTATAGGTTATACCCTCTGCCCCAGGCCTGCCAGTTACATTTAGGAGACTAGCAAATCAGAATTGTAAGTGTTAATCTGCACTCTACCAGTCCTTTGATTTTTGTACATTATATTTGCATATTGCAAACAAAAGAGTCATTTTGGACTCAAACATTTACTCTGTTTCTCTCTCCACTGATGCTTCAGAACTAAGTTTTTCCACCGCTTTCTACTTTATTTATATCCATATTTTTATGAAGATATGATTAGGTTGCACAGGGCAGCCAGGCTTATGCTGTACTCCCACGAGTACAGAAGATTAATGAATGATCTAATTGGGCTGTTTTAATTGATTAAAGGATTTATTAAGGAAGATAGAGAGAAACAAATTGTTCTGATCGGAACAAATCAAGCTGAGCCATTCAGGGAAGAGTCCTGAAGCACTTCTTCACACTAAGTGGGTGGAAATATGGAACTCCCTCCCCCAAAAATTTGCCGAGGGTTTGACTGATTAAGTTTTATTAGTCAGATGAATTAATGAATATGGAACCAAGTCAGATAAGAAGAGTGAAGATATAAACCAACCATAATCAAACTGAGTGGTGGGAAAGGCTTGGGCAGCTGACAGCAATTGACTTTTATTCCTGTGTTCCAAAATTGACAGCTCCTTGCTGAGAATCCTTTTCATTTCTGTAGTATAAATATATTCAGGAGGCAACTCAGAGGATTGCAGGGGAGTAAAGGGGATTGAAGGGACCTGTTCAGAAGATAGAGGATAGTCTTGGTATTAGTAATGTTTACTCTAATGTCTGATGTTGCTGAAGGATCTTCTGATTCAATTTGAATGGTGAAAGGATAGTGTCAGTTATTTTCTCTTTTATTATGCAGCATCCTCATTGACTAGGGTTCCATGAAGGAAACTTGATTTTGGGACTGCAGTTACTGGCTTGTCGTACTTTTGTCTAAAATCTCTTGGGAACCCACAGTGATATCATGAGCTTTCTGATCAGCTTGTTGCTGTCGACACAATATTAGACAAAGTACTCTAGGTGTAGTCTCATGAATGCCTTATACAATTATAATAACATGAATATGGGGATATGGAGCAGTCACCTGCTTCTACATTTCTTCTAGTTGTTCAATCAGGTAGGAGTAACTCTAAGAGTGTTGTGATCAGCCTCTGCAATACGTGTGAAGCACGAGAAAAACTCAAGTAAATGGAGGCAGATTTCTAAGCAAAGGAATTGAGACTTTTTTTTACAAAAACTAGCAGGTATATTAGGAGACTGCACTGTTCGTGCCGGTTTCAGAAGTCAATTTCAATCACAACTCATCAACTGGATAAAGGATGGGCTAGCCATCGTCTCCACGGAAACCCTTTATCCTGTTCTTTACCCTGACAGCATCTTCCTTTTAAAGGTTGCATGAGGCTATAGTTTGCGAGTGCTGAGAGAACATTTGAAAATAGAAAATATTCACTAACTCACATCCTACAAGGTTGAAAAATAAATTTATCTCATTTTTAAAGTGATGAGAAGCTTCCATTATTAGGATCTCTTTTGAGCAGAGAAGGTTACTTAAACTTGGAAGTTTCTCATGTCTAATGATGCAGACAAAACATGTAATTGTGTCTGTTTTTATAGATGGTCATTCCTGGAACAGGTCACCAGCAGAACATGGTTCCACGTCAAGCTTGGCTGCACAGGAAACTCTGCTCACTCTTAGTCCCTGCCAAGGGTGTAATAGGAGTATTTACAGACTGATATGGCCACATTGAAGCGCTGAGACAGCAGTGCTAACCACTGCGTCTTTGGGTCATTAAAAAATCACTGCAAAGATAGTCATGACATTGGTTGTAATCCCCTAAAATTTCTTAGAATTAAAACCTTAGAATTAAAAATGTGACACTGCTATTCAAAAAAGGAGGGAGGCAGAATGCAGGGAGGGCACAGTGGTTAGCACCACTGTCTCATAGCACCAGGGATCTGGGTTCAATTCCAGCCTTGGATGATTGTCTGGGTGGAGCCTGCATGTTCTCCCCATATCAGCGTGCGTTTTGTTCTAGTGTTCTAGTTTCCTCCCACACTCAAGATATGCAGGTTAGGAAAGTAGCAGGGTAAACACATGGAGTTACAGGGATAGGGTGGTGGGTAGGTAAGTAGGTAAAGCAGAAAGATTTGCAGGGCTATGGTGAAAGAGTAGTATCAGTTATTTTCTCCCTTTTCATGGAGCATCCTCATTGACTCGCATTGCTAGACGTAGCTTATGGCATGACATCTCTATTAGCTAAAGCAAGGAGGCAGACCCCAAAAACTACCCCAGCTAGTAAAGGTTGGGCCCTTCCCATAGTACTATTCTGTATTCTAGTCAACTGAACTAACTGACCCATTTAATGATGCATATAAGCTACATAGCCAGCATAACCAAGAGGGGTCAAATTGTCTCCTTCTGTGCTGTAGTGTTTTATGATTGTCAAGCATATGCTAGTGATGTGAAAAGGCTGCTAAAGAACCTCACAGACTAATGACCCTTTAAGAGAAAAATATGCTCTTCATCTCTAACTTAAAAGAGAGGCCTCTTATTTTTAAACTGCATGCCCTGGTTCTAATCTGTTCAACAAGAATGAATGTCCTCCCAGTATCCACTCAGTGAAGTCCCCTCAGAGTCAATTTCAATAAGATCACCTCTCATTCTTCTGAACTCCAATTGGTAAAGGCACAAACTGTTCACCTTTTCTTCACAGGACAAACATTTCATCCCAGGAATGAATCAGATGAACCTTCTCTGAAATGCTTCTAATGTAATTATTATCATTATCAAATAAGGAGACCAAAACTCTACACAGAATTTGGATATGATCTCACCAAGATCCCACTACACCGTCAGTAAAATGTCCCTACTTTTATATTCCATTCCCCTTGCAATAAATTTTGAGTTGCTTTCCTAATCAATTGCTATACCTCCATACTAACTTTTTGTAGTTCATGTACCCTTGGGGTATAGTGTTCTTTCTCCATTTGAATAGTATACTGTTTTTGTATATTTCCTGCCAAAGTGGACAAGTTCATAATTTCCCATGTTATACTCCACCTGGCAATTTTTTTGCCTACTCACTTAACCCATCTATATCCCTTTTGTATATCCATTTGCTCCTCTTGACAATTTACTTTACTATCTATGTTTATATCATCAGCAAGTTCAGCTATCATGCATTTGATCCCTTCAACCAAGTCATTGATTTAGATTGCAAATAGTTAGGACCCAGCACTGATGGCTGGGGCACTCCACTAGTTATAGCTTGCCAATCTGAAAAAGGCATAATTATTCCTATTCTCTATTTTCTGTTAGCTAACCAGGCCTTTATCCATTCTAATATGTTACCCCCAACAGAATGAGCTTTTATTTTGTATAGTAATTTTTAATGTGGCAGCTTAACACATGCCTTTTGGAAATCCAAGAACACCCCATCTACAGGTTCCCCTTGTCCACCTTGCCTGTTACTTCCTCAAAGAACTGGGGATTAGTTAAATATAATTTCCATTTCACAAAACCTTGTTGGCTATGCCTGATCACATTACCATTTTCTAAGTAATCTACTGTAACCTTCTTAATAATGGATTCCAGCAATTTCCCTCTAGCAGATGTTCGGTTAACTGGTCTACAATTTCATAGAATCATAGAATTCCTACTGTGTAGAAAAAGGCCATTCAGCCCATCAAACCTGAACAAACAACAATTCCCCCCCCCCCACTGCCCAGGCCCTAACCCATTAGCCTAAGAATTTACCCTTCTAGTTCCCCCTGACACTAAAGGACACTCTAGCATGGCCAATCAACCTAATCCGCACATCTTTGGACTGTGGGAAGAAACTGGAGCACTTGGAGGAAACTCACACAGATGTGAGAGAATGTGAAAACTCCATACGGACAGTCAGCCAAGGTCAGAATTGAACCTAGGTTTCTGGCACTGTGAGGCAGCAGCGCTAATCACTGTGCCACCTTGCTGCCTCTGCATTCCAGCATACTGCCTTCCTCCTTTTTTGAACAATACATTTTTAATTCTAAGAGACTTTGCGGGGTTATAACTAATGCCACAGCAATCTTGCAACCACTTCTTTATTGACCTAAAGATGCAGGTCCTAGGGATTTTTCAGCCTTTATATCTAACCGTTCTCTCAGTACCCTTTCCCTGATGATGATCATTTTGAATTCCTCCTCCTCTTTTGCCTGTTGATTTTCAAGTGCCTTTGGAAAGCATTCTAAGTCTTTTGCATTCAAGACAGACACAAAATACCTGTTCAACGCTTCCGCCATTTTCTGTATTATACACAGAATGAAGTCATTTGACCCAACGTGTGGAATTTTCTGGCCACACTTGCCCTAACACTGGAAAATCCTGCCCAAGGTTAATGGACGTTTGCATAGTCCGTATCCCACTCACTACAATTCCCATGGGAGGCAGCACAGGAAAATTCCACCCATTGTGACTGTGCCAGCTTTCTGAATGAGTAGTTCACTTCACGCTACAACTCTGCCTTCTCTCTGTAGCCCTGCACATCTTTCCTCTTCAGAAAACTAAATCATTCCCCCTTGACTGCTTCAATTGAACATGCCTGCAATCACCGTGTGAAAAAGGTTTGCCTCATGCCGCCATTGCTTCTTTTGCCAATTACGTTGTATTTGTGCCATCTCGTTCTCAATCCTTTCACAAGTGGGTACATTTTCACTTACCCCTCTGCCCAGACCCCAGTCAATCAAGTCTTCTTTCCACCTTCTCTTCTCCAAGCAAAACAGTTCTAACTTCTCCCATCTATCTTCATAAATACATTTCCTCAAATCTGGAACTATTTTGTGAATCTCCTCTACACTTTCTCTAATGCATTCACATCTTTCCTCAAGTGCAGTGCCCACAATAACAAAATACTCCAGTCAAGGCCCAACTATTGTTCTCTTACATAATCTCTTTGCTCTTGTATTCCATGCTCTGGTTAATAAAGGCTAGGATACTACATGCTTTAAACTTTCTTATCCACTCTGTCAACTTGTCCTGCTACCTTCAATGACTTATGCACTTGTACACCCGGATCCCTCTGCTGCTGCATCCGTTTTAGAAAGTTGTTGTGTTGACTGCACATTATACACTCCATTGACTTCTTTTGTCAGTTGAAGTCAATGGAAATCTTACACATATTAACAGGTAACAGTCCTACATGTCCAGTTTTCTACCCTTGCCAACACTGAACATTATCCCTCCTGCTACCCTCTCCAGGTGTTTGTTCCACTTCACTTTCACTTCACTGCTTACTGCAATTCAGGATCACAGGGAGTCAGAGCCTATCCAACAGACACTGGATGCTAGGCAGGATACACCCAGGACAGAGATGCCTGTCCATCACAGGGCACACATTCTTTCTCACAGACAAACTGAGGGGCAATTTATTATGGCCAGTCCATTTAACCTGCATTTTGGACCATGAGAGAAAACCAGAGTACCCGGAGGAAACCCACACAGAAATGGGAAGAACATGCAATCTCCACACAGTCACCCAAGGCTGGAATTGAACCCGGGTCCCTGGAGCTGTAAGGCAGCTGTGCTCACCACTGTGCCATCATGCCATCTTCGTGTTTATTTCATTGATGGCGAAAATGAATTGTAAATGTCATTTCACTCAGAACCTCTGGGTGCTCATAAGGTTATAGATACAACTTCTTTTCAATGCTATCAAATAAAAGCAACCTTTGGAGTTCAGTTTACATTATTTTTACTTTCCAGACAGTCCACTTAAAAATGAGAACACCCAGTCCAACCCAAGCAGGGTGAAAATCCTTGCCTTGCACATTTCGTTAAACAGAGCTGCACAGCACATTTGCAAACTGTTGGAATTGCATCAATAATCTTGGTGGAGCCAAATGTCAACGTGGCTCAGTTGAAAACAGTCTTGCCTCTGAGTCAACAGGATGTGGGTTCAAAGCCTTACTCCATGGAATAATCTCGGACACTCTAGTGTGTGCTGAGGAAAAACTGCCTTTGCGCCAATAAGCCTCCGATAGTGAATACCCCTAACATCAGTAATGTCAATTGATGCGGTCTTTGTTATCAAACACAAGCAGGCAATAATAATCTTGCAAGAATGATGAATTTTCTAACTATTACATAAACTCCCAACCTATGACCTTCCAGTAGGGATAGGTCTCCAACTTACCAGTGGCGTTGGCTGCCCTTCAGTTCATGAATGGCATCTAATCGTGGTCCTGAGTTTCTGCCCTGGGTCTGACCGAACAGATTGATTTTCTCCCACAGATTCTTCAATACCTGGAACAGGATATTCCCTGAGCCCAAGATGGTATTTAATTCTGATGTCAGAAGCAGTGGATCTTTGATGCAAATAGTATGGGGACTATCACAGAGCCTTGTTTGATTGTAGTCCAGATTTTGAAGGTGTATGTTTCCGATCTCCCATTCAAGACAGTTGCAATTGCATTGCCCAAAAGCAATTGCAAGGGTGAGATAGATTTTTGGACATTCAACCTTTGGAGTACAATCCACAGAGCCTCGTGATTCTAATGTCTTGGCCAGGTCAATAATTGCAATGAAGAATTCTGGTTGTTGTTCTTGACATTTATCTTGAATTTGTCTGGCAACCAAGACCACGTCTGAGGTTCCGCTGGAAAGTTTAAAGACACACTATGTCTCTGGGAGAATTGGCTCATCCATAGCAAGCAGGTGATTCAGAAAAAAAGTGTCAAGATTTTCCCTGCTGTGAACCAGAGGGAAATATCTCATTATTTTTCACTGGATTACTTATTCCCTTCCTTGAAGATATTTACAATTGTCATATTCCCGAACTCAGGAATGGGGGAGGGGGTTCTCTTTCCTCCCAAATCTTTAGAATGAGTGGGTGTAATCTTCATGTGAGCAAAGCCCACCAGCTTTGGAGACTCAGCTGGGATACCATCAGGCTGCAGGCTTTGTTCATTTCTCTTTCCATTTAATTGCTTGTTTCAGCTCAATGCTAGTTCACCGTGGATTCTACCACAGGGTAATGGGCATAGCCTGGAGAGAACCAGCTGCCACTGTGGATTCACGGTTGAGGAGTTGTTGAAAATGTCCTTACCAGCATTGATGGATGACATTGTCATCTTTACGAAGAGTAATTGAGTTTTTTTCCCATTTGACCTTGGCCAATAAATGGCTCTGGTGGCCTCACAAAGGTTTCTTGCCTTTTGTTCTTGGGTTGTTCTTCTAGGCAATGAAGGCTACTTGTTTTTGTTCATATTTCAGCATCATTTTCATCAAACCAGTCTTGGTGCTGATGATGCTGGAACCCAGTGGTCTGGCCACAGGAGTCTATTACAGCTGACTTCATGTCATTCTACGGTTTGGATATGTGAAGATTTCTCACTTTGGTCATGAGCTGCATTTGGAAATACTCTCTTCGATCAGGCTACGTTATGGTTGAGATGTTGATCTTCTTCCTCTTGAATCTTTATACCTTGTGATGTCTTGGTTCTGGGTGCATGTTCATCATTGATTGAACATGTCAGTGATCTGAGCAGCAGGCATCAAGTAATACAGATATCACTTAGATCTTTGATTTGAACAATGACATCATCAGGAGAATTCAGGATGTCTCCATCTTGTCCTTCTGACAGAAGAGAGTGCTGGTTATAATGAGGCCGTGCTGAGCACACTGACAGCAGAAGGACACAATTTGCATTGCCTTTTCCCAATCCATTTTCCCTAGTGGTTCTTGCTCCGAACATCAGAGTCACACCAACTCTAGCATTGAAGTTCCTCAGGAGAATGATCTTTTCTTCTTATGAGATGGCAACGAGGACTTCAGCAAGGTCAGGATAGAACCTTTCCTTAACACTTTTATCAGAGTCATGGGTTGAGGCATAAATGCTACTTATACTTTACCAATGCCTCTGGACTCAAGGCCCTGACTAATGTTCTGGTGACATGAGTTCAAATTCACCACTGCAGCTGGTGAATAATTAAAATCTGGATATAAAGCTAGTCACTCTAATAATGATCATGATGATTGTTGGAAAAACCCACCCAGTTCACTATAAGGGAAAGAAATTGCCATTGTTACCCAGTCTGGCTTATTTCTCTCTCCAGATTACAGCAGTCTTTTTTTAATATTCATTCATGGGGTGTAGCTGCCTAGGGCAGTATATTGTCCATAATTGTCCTTGATAAGCTGCCTGCTTGAACTGTGGCAGTCCCTGTAGGAGCACCCCCATTAGTATTAGGGAGGGAGTTCCAGGAGTCTGACTCCATAACAGTGAAGGAACAGTGGTATAATTCCAAGATGGTACGTGGCTCAGAGGAGAGCTTGCCATTGTGTTCCCATGCATCTGGTACCTTTGTCCTTTGAGATCATAGGTTTTGTTCCCATGCATCTGGTACCTTTGTCCTTTGAGATCATAGGTTTTGGAAGGAGTTGTCGAAGAGGGCTTGGGGAGTTGCATTTTGCAATTTGTAGATGGTACATATTGCTGCCATTGTGCATCGGTGGTGGAGGAATTGAATGTTGAAGCTGGAGGATGAACTGCTAATCAAGCATGACTCTAGGTTGTGCTGGAACAAGGTGACTTCTTGCAAGCTGTGCCCAGAATACCTTCTAATTCTATCTTTTACTCTCATTCTCTGCTTCTTAAACTTTATTCTAAATCTTCTAAGCTTTCTAACAATACTCATTAAGTTGATTCTTGTCTACGCCCTAGCTATGACTGTAACATTATTTTCTGCACTCTCTCCTTTCCTTCCCAATGTATGGTATGTTTTGTCTGTATAAGCGCATAAGAATCAATACTCTTCATTCTGTGCTAATACATCTGACAATAATAAATCAAATCAAATAAAAAAACCAAGTGGGCTGCTTTATCCTGGATGGTGCCAAGCTTCAAGTGTGTTGTTAGAGCTGCATTCATCCAGGCAAGTGAAGATATTCCATCACGTTCCTGACTTGTGGATGGGAAGTCAGGAGGTGAGTTACTCTCCACAGAATTCCCAGCCTCTGATCAGCTCTTATAGCCACAGTATTTATATAGTTGGTCAAGTTTAGTTTCTGGTCAATGGTAGTGATTAAGGAAGGAAAAGGGTGAGAGAAAAATACTGACAACAGAACGAACATGGTTGAGAGCTCTGTCAACCACAGTGAGGAAAAAGAAAGCCTTATCAGAGGCACAAATTTGGAATGTTGCATCATCAGAACAAATGCAAGAGTGACAGAGAAACTGGCAGAATGGAACATAGTCTTATGAGAAGCAAGGTATGAGGAAGTTACTCAAGGAGTTGTGGGAGATAGTGGGTTTATTATGAGCATCGATTTATACCATACCTTCAAAAATGAAGACAGAGGAGCTGAGGAAGAAGAATCGCAGTTGGACCATGCTGAGAGAAGGGTGGAAAATTAAAGAAAATAATCCTGCAATATTCATGGTTCCTTAATAAGTAATTTACCACTACTTGGAGTGCCCCAACCAATAATCTTCCAACAGTAATTTCTCCCCATTCTGACCCTCCAACTGTGACATTCCATGCTGCCAATTGACATTTCAATGGTAATAGTCTCTTGCACAATAGCCCTTTATCTATGATCTGTGATAGTACAGTGCTTTTAAGAAATGTATTGCGATCATGTTTCTTCTGAGGGGTATGTTTAAAATTCAGCTCCAGTTTATATGGTGCTGATCTGTCTGCAAACCAGTCAGCTTCATGCTGAAAATGCAGGAGAATATTTGATCCCAGTCAATTAGGTGTTTGTTTTAATCTGAGTGAAGGCAGTTTCGTTTATTTTTGGATTTTCCCCTGGGGTTTCAGGGTAAGTTTTAGGGGAGGAGATAGGCTTACAGGGAATAACAATCTCCTTAGATCTAAAAGAAGGAAGCAACCTCTCTCTCTCTCTCTCTCTGGAACCTGCTGTTTTGGAGCTGTCAGTGTCTCTCTGTCCCTTTCTGTTGAAGGACGTTCAAAAGTCCTAGGACTGGTAACCAATGCAAACACACAAACTTGTGTTGTTTGCGAACAAGAAGAGGAGTTTAAGACTAGGAGGAATATTGCTTGAATTGAATGAATAGAGAAAGGCTAACAGTTAAGAATTGGATCGTGTCATGTTTAAGTATTTCAATTGATAAAAGTTAAGCTAATTAATGGTTTAAATAAAGTTTGTTTTGATAAAAGCTTCCTACTGTGGCTGATCTGGAATGAAACACCTTATTCTCACAATAATGCCAAAATAAAAAAAAAATTGGGTTCTAGTCTAACTTCAGAATATACCTTGGGGTTTCTGATCTTGTCACTAGCAGATAGAATAGGAACAATATTTATTGTAAGGGAGCTCAGTTTCAAAAATGTTTTCTAATAAATATATCATTACTTTCAACTCTTCTTGTAACTGTCGCTCCTGCCATGTGTAAAATCTCTTTTATTATTGCTTGGTCACATCACAGTATGTTAGAGTTAATGAATTTTTAAAAATTATCATTTAGAAAAATAAATGGCAGGTTTTGTATTTTGAGAATTGACAATTGTCTGGCAGAGAGAGCAGGAGGCAGGGATATAATCATAGGATTTGCCGATGTTATGAACCATAAAAGCTTCTATTGCATAAGAGTGCTATGAGATTGAATTACCACCTTATGTTCTCAGGGCAATATTTGTTATTCCTTAAAGTGCAGGTGGCCAGTTTCCCTTTATTGCAGGCTTGTCTCTAGTTTTGCCCAACACAATAGATTCCCCACCCCATTTCTGCTGGCTGCACCTGGAAATAAATTGACGGATACACACACACACACACACACACACACACACCTCTAGTCTCCTGCATAAGTGGCTCAGAGGAAAATCTCTCCTTATAAGGATTTAATTCACTCAGATTTTGCAGTAAAAATGCCAGCAAAAGTGTCAACTTTTGTTTCCACAACTTCTGAAATCCTCATGTGTAGAATAACAGAGAAATCCAGAAGTTGGTGTCAATGATTAGAAACTTTGCCAGAAGGTACAGTGTTGACAACCTCCATCCCAAGCACTGCCATCAATGGAAATCAAGTGAATTGTCAAGAACCTCCATTGATGGTTTTGAAAATACTTGAAAAGGTTGCACCTCGTTGAATGAAGTGGAACTGAGTCTTTAATAGTCTTCGAACTTCATAATTACTGCTAAACACCCTCGCTGGCCCTAAAAACTAACTTTATATTTGTGGAATTTCAAATGTCTCCAGTATGATAAAAAAAATTCTACATATTCCCAAAAAGACACTTTTTTATTTTTACAAGCTTAATGCTAGCTTTCAACTTAATCCAATCATATTTGTCTAGTTTTATCATATTGGCCGTCAGCCCTCCAGTTATTTCCAGGAACAGTGCTGCAGCGGCTGGAAGAGGCACTGCAGCTAGCTGCCTGGAGCTAAGTACAGGAGCCAAAGTGACAGGAATCAAGGAGGTTGCAGTGGGGGTAGCGAAGGCCTGATTATATCTAGATGGCAGCGATTGGAGTGTCGGGGGATAGCTTAAAGAGAAGGGATGGCTGGAGGTCTCCAGACCTTGAGAGAAGGCTGTCCTATCAGCAGAAGGAGGCCTTCTGCTGGAAGTGCCAATCTGCTTTTTTTGTCACCCAATTTTGAGTCCCTATCCCACCAGAGCTATCATTGACTTGCCAACCTGAAAAGTGGGACTGTGCAGGAAAAGTTTCTTAAATGGCCATTAAGTGATGCCTTAAGGTCCTTAATTGGGGCACAGGTGAACTTCCCATCTGTAATGTTAGGAGTTGTAAGTTTTAAACAAAAAGAAAAGATGTAGTTTACACATGTAGATTCAAACTAACAACAACAGATTTATTGAAAGAGACGCCTATACAGAGTACAAATTGAAATCAAAACAACAGCCTGTGCAACACTAATGACATCACCATGTGATCAGCTCTTAAAGCAGTCATGCAACCTTTTAAATATATAACATTACCAACCATTCATTGTTCTGAACATAAGATGTACATTATCATGGGTTCCTGGAATTATGCAACAATCAATTTAGCTTTACCCGCACTACTTCTGTTCATGTCAGAAGTGTTACTTCCTCAGGCACTCTCCAAGAATTCAACAAATGCACTTATGCCCAATCTAGGGAGTTCTGCCGCCATCATCATTCAGCTGGAGTCCCAGCTGGTAGAGTTACAGAATTTGTATTCCACCAGAGCAGGTGCCCTTTGAACCTGCACTCCATAAATCACATGTGGAAGTCTTTGTCCTTTTACCCAGCCCAACTTCTTTCCTCAGTAATAAGTGTTCCCATAATGAGATTTGGCAAACTTAAAGTTTGACCAAACTCCTGGCCCTTTTGGGCTGGGAACCATCAGCATTTCAGTTAAAGATATTTTGGCATTGTAACTGAGGTAAAACTAATTTTATTTATACATGCATCCTTTAGCTTGCTTAACTCATGAATAAGTTATTCAGTAAAGATGGAATAGATGTCTTTAAAGGAAAGCTGGATAGACACAGCTCAGAAAAAGGATAGGCTGATAGAGTGAGATAAAGTGGGTTTGTGTAGATTATAAACATTGGCAAAGACCAGTTAAGTTAAAGGGCCCATTTCTGTGCTGTTAAGTTCTGTGCATTTCTATGAATCTTGAGTTGTTAGAGGCTACTTTGTATTAGACTATAGATGGGAATACCCTAGTGTAAGGATTAAGGAGAGCTGTCCAGGAAAGATAAACAGCTGTGCTGCTGTTGTGTGACAGCTGTTGACTATTTCCTGCCCAGAGGAGATTAGAAAGGCGAAAAATGGCCCAATAGACATACCACAAAATTATGGATGATTCACAATTGACCTGCTTTAGTAAACTAAATCTTGTCTGTGGGCTAGAGGAAATTCCACATCAGTCCTTCAGCGTGCTACACGAAGAGATGCAAACCCCTCTAATCTGTTTTAGCGTGCAAAAATGAATACCATCAAATATAGTCAGAGCGAGGCTGGTGTCAGCTTTCTGTTTACAGCCCACCACTTAAAATATCCCTGTTTAAACTGGGAAGACGCTTATGTCAGCCAGCAAGTGATAGTCAATCTTTATTTGTGTTCAAAGTGACTAGGTCTGGCGACTTAAGTGCTCTGTTTATTTTTGGCACTCATTAATTCACACCTCATTAGGGTGCACTGAATCCAGAAACAAATATATGTAAATAACACTTCGTTAACGTTCAATTATCTTTGTCTACCTAAGCTTTTCTAATCTGGGTTACAGTTGGTACTGAGTGCTGAGTGCAGTTGCTGTTCCCAAGTCGCCTTTGCGAAGGTGATGGTGAGCCTTTGTGCAGTCCACGAGGATGCTCTTACAGTGCTGTGGAGTGGGGCTTCAGCCCACAGACAATGAAAGAACAGTGACACATGTTTAAGTCATGATGGTGTGTAAGTTGATGGAACCATGGAGATGATAGTGTTCCCATGCACCCAGCCGCTCTTGACTTGTGAAAATTGCTAACTGCTTTTGGCCCTAAGATGGTTTCACCTCTATTTCTGTTCCATTAGCTGTTTACACAGTAAGAAGTCTGCAACACCAGTTTTAAATCCAACCAATTTATTTCAGTTGGAATAAATCGGTTGGATTTAAAACTGGTGTTACAGACTTCTTACTGTGTTTACCCCAGTCCAACGCCGGCATCTCTACACCATTAGCTGTTTACCCAGTGAGCAGCCTCTGGAACCATATTGGTAAACGTTATAGTTGCCATGCAGAAGCTTTTTTAACATATTCCTATGGATGTTTTTTCTTGAGACCTCTTTGGGATGAGTTGGAAAAGTTGGAAAAATCTGCTTAGTATCCGAGAGAAGGCAAAAGCATTTCACAGGGCTGGTGATCCTCGTAATATTACTCTCAGTAATCGGGCAAACCCTGCCAAAGAAGGGAAATCATACACTGATTTAATCACTTAAAACTATACAGTAACAAAGGAGTGAAACGAGAAATAGTTTTTACATAAAAGCTTTCAGATGCACCCCCAGCAGATGAAGAATAATTATGTTTTAATTTCTGTGCAATTTACTGCGTGGGCAACAGCTGGGCTAAGTATCTTCATAACATCAATGAGAGTTGAGCTCACACCTGGGAGTTAGCTACAGTACTGGTGAACTTTGAAAGAAATGGTGTGTTTCTGATAGATAATCTAACACTTTAAGATACAAAACTGCAATTAGAGGCCTGTAATTCCCCTTCAGATAGATTTCAATGTAGGTGAGCAGGAGGATACACTTATTGGCAAGAGCCAAGATAAATTCCTAAAACCCCAAGGAGTCACAGGTGAGTTGAGAAGATGTGGAGTGACTATATCCACATACAATGTATTTTAATGATAGGTTACAGGCACAGATACATTGGAATGAGAACTTTTAATAATTAAACAAAATGGACTTGGTGTAGCTATGGAGAAAACACAACACATTCAGTGGGAAAGAAATGGCATCCATTAGCTACAGCTCCCAGAATGAAGAGACGGAATAGGTTTCATAATATAGTTGGGAATCAAGCTGAATGTAGACGGTTCAAAGGAGAGCTAAGAAATTATGAGCATAGATTAGTGGTTAATTTAAAATGGAACCCAAAATACATTGGGTTCCCAAATATATACAAAACCCAAAATATACAAAATATATTCAAAAATATATTTTTGAAATACATAAGTGGTAAAAGGATAGTCAAAGGAGTTTGGGGCCGCAAAATGAGATCTTCTTGTGGAGTAGAGGACATGGTTGAGGCAATAAATGAATACCTTGCATCTATTTTCAATAGAGAAAATGATGCTACCAGTGTAATAATTATTGCATCTTGCTCCCCTATCTCTCCTTGTGTCACTCCAGCCTCATCTTGTTCATGAAACCCACCTCCTGCTTCCACAACCCTATTCCCACCGAAACTGACCATCCAGTGTCTCATCCTGACTCCCATGTTAGCTGATGTTCTTTCCACAAAAATGTCTCCTTCCCCTTCATTATTCCTCTTCCCCTTGCAAACACCTACCCATTTCCAATCTCTCTTTTCCTCCTCAGGATCCTTGAGCTTGTTGTCACTTCTCCAATCCATGCCCACCTTTTCCAGAATTCTATGTTTAATCTTCTCCAATTAGGTTTCTTTCTCTGCCGCACTAAACACTTCTTCTCAAGTCATAAATGATATTCTAGGTGTCTGTGAATATGGCAATCTATCCCTCCTTGTTCTTCCCAATCTGTCTGCAGTTTCTGGTATGATTGATCACATTCTCCCTCTCCAGGGCCTCTCCACAGCAGCCTGGTTCCAATTTTATCTACTTGAAAGCCAAACAATTAATTTCAATGACTTCACAATGTCCTGTTACTTCATTGTTATCTGTTAAGTCTATCAATGCTACATTCTTGGCCTCTATGTTTCACCTACATGCTGCCATTGGAACATCATCTGAAGACATGTAAGGTTCCACATCATACCCAGCCCTATCTGACATCCAGTTCTGGATGAGCAAAAATTTCATCGCCCCCCAGCCATCAACTCCATTCCTCTTCTCTAGCATCTGCCAAGGCTTAGCTTTCACAAGCCTGGTGTCTTACTTGAATCCAAGATGGATTTCTCAACAAAAATCCACTCTATCACTAAAGCTGCCTATTTTCATCTCAGAAACATAACCAGATTCCTTTTTTGTCTCAGCTCATCTGCAGCTGAAACCCTCATCCTTGCCTTTGTTGCCTCCAATATATTCGTGGCAAGCCTCCCACATTCATAAACTCAAAACACCGATGTTCAGAAATGGCTCACATCCATTTGCACATCATCTTGCTGACCCACTTTGGCCCCCAGTTGAGCAATGCCTCATTTATAATTCTCAACATTCTTTTCAAATTCCCGGATGGCCTTGTCCTCCAGTCTCTTCCAGCTCCAGAATCTTAACTCACCCCCAAATTCCAGCACTCCCAATCTAATCACTCCACCTTTGACTTGGCCAAGGCCAATGGAAATCCACCACCTTCCCTGTCTCAACCAATTGCATCTTTATTTCTCTTTCCATCTTTTAAGATGCTAGTTCATAGAATTGCTACAGTGCAGAAGGAGGCCATTCAGCCCATCAAGTCTGCACTGACTGTCTGAAAGAGTGTCTTAACAAGGCTCTCTCCCCTGCCCTATTGCCATAACCTCACACATTTACCATGGCTAATCCCCCCACCCTACTCATCTTGGGACATTGAAGGGCAACTTAGCATGGCCAATCCACCTAACTGGCATATTTTTGAACTGTAGGAGGAATCCAGAGCACCAGTGATTCTGTTCCCTCCCCCACAACCTCTGTGCCCATACCCCGTCAATCCCTCCTCCGCCCTCCCCAACCCAACTGACTCCTATTTCCCACTCCAAAGCAAATATTTAGCCATGTTGTCACTGGTGTAAATATCATTTGCCTCAGAACAATCATTAATACAAATTCTCTTGCTCCAAACAGGGTAATTAGCCGAGCACCAGGCCTCAAACTTGTGGTCGAAACACTGATGTCATCACTGAAGCCTATTGGAAATATTGTGGTGATCTGCTGCGCCTTCTTTATCATCTTTGGCATCTTAGGAGTGCAGGTTTGTACCTTCTTTAAATCAACCTGGCATAGGGGGATGGGAGCTCTCTGTGTCCTGCGTTGGGGGTGAGGGCACTATGTGTCTTGGGATGGGGATGAGGGCTCTGTGTCCTAGGGTGAGAGATGTGTGTGCCGTGCTGGTGGTGGCTGTCAGTGTATTCAGGTGGGCGTCCTGTGTGTCCCGGGTGAGGGATACTGGTTCATTTTCTGTTTTCCAATTCTTGCCAAGCAGAAGCTTCCTCCACTTTCCCACTATTTCCAGCTTCCTTTTCAAGTCTTATCTCTTTCTCTGCTGATTCATGAACTATCATATGTGCTCTGCCACATGATTGTCAGATTTCTCTCACTATTCTCTTACTGCCTCACTTTAGCTAATTAACCAAATCAGGTTGCACACTTGAGCAATTTATGAATCAGATTACCTTCTGTGTTTTTTATTCATTCATGGGGTCAGGGTGATGTTGACAAGCTCAGGAATTATTGTCCATCCTCAATTGTGAAGGTAGTGGTGAGCTACCTTGAGCTGCTGCAGTCCATGTGGTAAAGGCACTCCTACAGTACTGTTAGGGAGGGAGTTCCAAGATTTTGACCAAGTGATGCAGGATTTGGTGGTAGACCAAAAGTTGGCTTCATGCCAGCAAGAGCTTCCTGCTGAATCTTCTATTGATGTCTGCCACGGCGGATCAGGAAACACCCCAGAGATGAGCATGGAAGTCATTAGCATCCCATTAATGGGTTACAGATGAAGACCTAACCACCCACGCCTAATTCTCCACAGCACCAGCAGGAAAACACACCAGAATAAAATAGGTACAGATGTGGACACTCATTTGAACTGCGTCTGGGATTCAGAATGAAGGCCACCAACAACTTAGACCCTGGAAGACCACAGCAGTGGCTGACACGAGTGTCTGCAGATTCGTGTCTCTGAGGGGGTCTATCTTCTAGCCACAGAATGCTCCTGGAGATCCATCTTCATTTCCAAAGAAAATGGAAGTCCACATTCTTTCTTCAATAGTGGGTCAGTGATGTCAGACACCTTTTCAATAAAGCACCATGTAGGGTAGTAGACTATTTAAGGGGAGGCGGTGGCCAAGTGGTATTATCGCCAGATTATTAAACCAGAAACTCAGCTAATATTCTGGGGACCTGAGTTCGAATCCCGCCACGGCAGGCAGTGGAATTTGAATTTAATTAAAAAAAAAACCTGGAATTAAGAATTTACTGATGACGATGAAACCCATTGTCGGAAAAACCCATCTGATTCACTAAGGTCCTTTAGAGAAGGAAATCTGCTGTCCTTACCCAGTCTGGCCTATTTGTGACTCCAGAGCAATGGGTTTGACTCTCAACTGTCCTCTGGGCAACTAGGGATGGGCAATAAATGCTGACCAGCCAATGATGCCATGCCCACTGAACGAATTTTAAAAATTGTGCCATCAGGGCTGGCCCACAACGGAATAGTGCATAAGACACCTGGTCGCATAATTGTTGAAGTCAGAGCTGGAAGATTTCCCACCAATTTCTGCAGCAGACTTTACTCCACATTCCCATCTCACAATGGGAATTAGTCCCAGGAGAAAAGAGTTCCACCCCATCATTTTGTTAATTGAGAGTGGACCGATGGAGTAGCAATTACCCAGCTTGGGTTTGTCCTGCATCTACTAGACAGGATATATTCAGGCAATATTCCACATTGCCAGATAGATTGCATTGTCTTAGTTGTACTGGAAGAGCTTGGATAGATGTTTAGATAGATGTTTAAATAGTTCTGGAGCACTACCAACAGTATGTTATCAGGAACCTTTGCGATATACATTGCATTCAAAAGTCTGGAGCATTTGCCACAGGGGTCATGGGTGGAAGTGGGAACGTCAAGGTGGTGGCGTGGGCTCGTTGGGCCGAAGGACCTATTGTTCTTTGTTCTTTGAGTCTTTATGGGTAGAACTGAGAAATAAGAAGGGGAAATCACTTTAATAGGGTTATACCACAGGCCCCCAAATAGTCAGCGGGAAATTGAGGAGCAAATATGTAAGGAAATTACAAATAGCTCCAAGAAAAATAGGGTGGTAATAATCAGAGATTTTAATTTTTCAAACATTGACTGGGACAGCCACAGTATTAGAGGGTTGGATGGAGAGAAATTTATTGGGTGTATTCAGGAGGAATTTCTCATTCATTATGTGGATGACCTGACTACAGGAGGCAAAACCTGACCTCCTCTTGGGAAATAAGGAAGTATTAGTGAGGGATCACTTTGGGACCAGTGACCATAATTCTGTTAGTTTTAAGACAGCTATGGAGAATAATCGGTCTGACCCAAAAGTTAAAATTCTAAATTGGGGCAAGGCCAATTTTGATGTTATCAGACAGGAACTTCCAAAAGTTAATTGGGAGAATCTGTGGGAAGGCAAAGGGCGTCTGGTAAATGGCAGGCTTTCAAAAGTATGTTAACCAGGGTTCAGGGTGAACACATTCCTCTTAGAGTGAAGGGCAAGGCTGGCAGAAGTCGGGAACTCTGGATGATTCGGGATATTGAGGCCCTGGTCAAGAAGAAGAAAAAGACACATGACATGCATAGGCAGCTGGGATCAAGTGAATTTCTTGACAAGTATAGAGGGTGTAGGAGTAAATAGAGAAATCAGGATGGCAAAAAGGAGACACAAAATTGTTTTGGCAGAAAAGGCAAAGGAGAATCCAAAGAGCTTCTATAAATACATAAAGGGCAAAAAAGTAACAAGGGAGATCTTAAGGATCAACAAGATAATGTATGTATGAATCCAGAAGCCCGGGGGTGGTTGCAGAGAGTTGTTTTTCAAACTGGAGGCCTGTGACCAGCGGTGTGCCTCAGGAATCAGTCCTGGGCCCACTGTTATTTGCCATATATATTAATGATTTGGATGAGAATAAAGGAGGCAAGGTTAGTTTGTAGATGACACCAAGATTGATGGACAGTGAGGAAGGTTATCTCCAATTACAGCGGGATCTTGATCAATTAGGTCAGTGGGCTGACGAATGGCAGATGGAGTTTAATTTAGACAAATGCAAAGTAATGCATTTTGGTAGATTGAACGAGGGCAAGACTTACTCAGTTAATGGTAGGGCGTTGGGAAGAGTTACAGAACGAAGAAATCTAGGAGTACATGTTCATAGCTCCTTGAAACTGCAGTCACAGGTGGACAGAGTGGTGAAGAAGGCATTCGGCATGCTTGATTTCATTGGTCAGAACATTGAATACAGGACTTGGGACGTCTTGTTTAAGTTGTACAAGATATTGGTAAGACCACACTTGGAATACAATGTGCAATTCTGGTCAGTCTATTATAAAAAGGATATTATTGAACTAGAAAGAGCACAGAAAAGATTTACTAGCATTGGGACTTGATGGATTGAGTTAAAAGAAGAGGCTGGATAGACTGGGACTTTTTTTCTCTGGAGCGTAGGGGGCTGAGGGGTGACCTTGTAGAGGTCTGTAAAATAATGAGGGCATAGACAAGGTAGATAGTCAATATCTTTTCCCAAAGATAGGGGAATCTAAAACTAGAAATTTGGTTTAAGGTGAGAGGGAAGAGATACAGAAGTGTCCAGAGGGACAATTTTTTCACACAGAGGGTGGTGAGTGTCTGGAACAAGCTGCCAGAGATGATAGTAGAGGCAGGTACAATTTTGTCTTTTAAAAAGCATTTAGATAGTTATATGGGTATGATGACTACAGAAGGATATGTGCCAAATGCGGGCAATTGGGATTACTTAGAGGTTTTTTTAAAAAAATAAGGGCAAAATGGACAAGTTGGGCTGAAGGGCCTGTTTCCATGCTGTAAACCTCTATGACTATTTGCCAGAGAAGCCAAATAGATGATCCATCTCAGCCTCCTCTGGAGATTCCCAGCATCACAGATGCCAGTATTCAGCCAATTTGATTAATGGCTGAAGGCACTGGATATTGCAAAGACTATTGTCCCTAATAGTAATCTGGCTTATCATCACAGACATGTGCACCAAAACTTGCCGCGCCCCTTACTCAGTTGATGGTAGGGCGTTGGGGAGAGTTACAGAACGAAGAGATCTAGGGGTGCACGCCTAGCCAGGATGTTTTGGTACAGTTTCAACATTGGCATTTACCCAGCAATGTGGAAAATTGCCCAGATATGCCCTGTACACAAAAGGCAGGACAAATCCAACCTAACCAATTACTGCTCCATCATTCTAGTCTTGATCATCTGTAAAATGATAGAAGGGGTTATTAACAATGCTATCAAGCTGCACCTGCTCAGCAATAGTCTGCTCATGAACATTCAGTTTGGGTTTTGCCAGATTCATTCAACTCTTGACATCATTACAGCCTTAGTTCAAACATGAACTCCAGAGGTGAGACAGCGAGACTACCCTTCACATCAAGGCAGCATTTGACCAAGTATGGCATCAAGGAATCTTAGCAAAATTGGAGTCAATGGGAATCATGGGGCTGGAGAGGTGGGGAGGGGTATGGGGGTGGGCAGAGCTCTCCTGGTTAGAGTCATACGTAGCACAAAGAAGATGTTTGGAAGCCCGCCATTTCAGTTCCAGGATATCATTGCTGGAGTTCCACAGGATAGCGTCCAAGACTGAATCATCTTCAGGTACTTCATCAATGACCTTCCTTCCATTATAGGGTCAGAATTGGGGATGTTTGCTGATGATTGAGCCATCTTGAGCACCATTCAAAATTCCTCAGATACTGAAGCAGTCTATGTCTAAATGAAGCAAGACCTGGAAAATATTCAGGCCTGGGCTCACAATAGACAAATGATGTTCATGCCATACAAGTGCCAGTCAATGACCACCTTCAACAAGAGAGGATCTAATCATCACCCCTTAAATTTCCATGGTATTGCCATCACAGAATTCCCCATCAAAATTTAATTGGACTAGTCATACAAATACAGGAGCTACAACAGAAGATCAGAGGCTAGGAACCTTGCGATAACTAACTCACCTCCTGACTCCCCAAAGTCTGTCCACAACTTCCTGGTACTAGTTCAGAGTGTAATAGAATACTTTCCACCTGTCTGGATGAATGCGGCTCCAGCAATTCTCAAGATGCTTGACACCACCAGGAAAATAGAGGCCCAATTGAGTGGCATCCCTTCCACAAACCTTCAATTCCTCCACCACTGCAGTGGCAGCCATGTGTACTATCTCATCAAAACTCCTTTAGGTAGCACTATCCAAACCCAATACCATTTCCATCTAGAAGTACGAGCTCAACAGATATACGAGAACCTGCAGGTTCCCCTCCAAGCCACTGACCATCCTGACTTGGAAATATAACACTGTTCCTCCATTGTCTTTGGGTCAAAATCCTGGAACTCTTTCCCTAACGATGCTGTAGGTGCACCCACACCACATGGACTGCAGTGGTTCAAGAAGGCAGCTCACTACGACCTTCTTGAAAATAGTTAGGGATAGGCAATAAATCTGGGCTCAGCGAAATCCACATGCCTTGAATGAAAAATTAACAGCCATTTTCTGATATCACATGGAGTGCAACTAATTGGTTGAAGTCTAACATCGATGATGGTGGAGATCTCAGGAAACGGGCAAGCTGGATCATTCACTCATCACTTCTTGTTTGCAAACACCTCAGCCAAAAAGCTTCAGCCAGGCTGCATGGACTATTTCTGTTGCTATGTTTCTGTAAACTTAGACTTACGTTAAATATTGATTTCTTCCCATTTACGATCACAACCCTCTGGGCTAAAAAATTTACAATCCATTGAGTGGTGACATTTCTCCTCATTTCAGTCTTAAATCATCTTGGAGCATAATGTAACTAGGACATATTGAATGAGATCAGGGAAGGAATAATTTGAACCTTCCTGACTGATGGCAAGCATTCCAGTTCACCAATTTGCCACATTATGAACAGGCCCCTGGATTGAAAGGGCTTTATGCATTTTGCACAATATTTGTGAAAGATGTGCTAGGTATTGAGAGTCATAAGATCTCCAAATCCAATTACACCAGGAAGCCCACCACCATACTAGCAATCTTCATAAAGCCAAGCATCCATAAAAGGTGTCAGCCATTGAGAAACATTGTGAAACATGCCTCACCTGGAAACCATATTGGTGTACAACTGACATGCTCCATTTCAAGCTGCCCCTCAGCCATATAGCGCTGCAAGGTGGACTGACAAAGGGCCCTGATTGGGGAGGAAGTCCCATCCTCCGGAGCTGTCAGCCAATCCAATTGGCAAACTGCTCCATCAGTCCTGGCATCTCCGGGAAGATGTCGCTACTGGGAAACAGAAGGAAAAGATGATGAAGGCTCATGGACCCCTGGAGCAGGTAAGTCTGGCATCATGGGATGGGAATGTTCAGATAGGTTAGGTAAAGGGGAAGGGAAGGAGGTGGTTTAGGGGAGGGAGTGAGTAGAAAGAGAGACAGGGTTTAACCTAGGGGGAGAGAAGGGGGTGTGTTGTACACACCCCCATCAGCAGAATGCAAGCCCTCAAATTTGAACCCCAACCTCCCCTTCCTTCCACACTTTAAACACTTATGTTTAAAAATTGGGCTTCCTGTTCCCAACTTGCTGGTTACATCAAACATTTTATGATGGGAGCAGCGTACTGTCAAAATCAAATAGCTTGAAAAGAAGTCTAATGATTAATTTATTCATTTGAATATACCAATTTCAGCAACCGGTCACCTTACATATAAATAAGGAAGAGCTTGGGATGGGCAGCAAGATAGTGGGATGTGCACCAATTAACACACGTCGGAGCACATGGAATTCAGCCCATTGTTACCTTTGACAGACTATTGTTACAATCTGGAATGCAGAGTATGAAAAGATGGTAGATTCATTAATTGGATGTACAGTTAAAAAGGAGAAGGTGCAGGGCTATGGGAAAGAACACTGATTGGATCACTTTCAGGTTCAGCATCAGTTGTACAGCCTCCTTCTGCACTGTATCTTTCACTGGTCGCGTAGCCTTCACAAAAAAAACTTGACACAGAAACAATTCCAATCAGTCTGCATCTCTTTGCATTTCAGCTCTTCAAAGGCAAATTTTACATCTGTCTTGGAGAAGACACAAGAAATATCACCAACAAATCGGATTGCTTCCAAGCCAACTACAAGTGGATCCGTCACAAGTACAACTTTGACAACCTGGGGCAGGTAGGGGAGGTTTTGTAAAGCACGTTATGCATTCCCTGAGAGAGTGGAGAGATAGCAGGGTTGATAATGTACTCACTGGGCAGTGGCCACACCGCCAGCCAAAGACAAGCTGCTTTCAATCTTTGTTAGGTGCATTGGGAGGTCATGCCTGATGCCCCAGGAGTGGCACCAGGGTCATGATTCTGACTTGATTCTGACATGATTCTGTTAGGAACCTGTGAGGCTTTGACCATTTTTCAGAGGGAGACAATTCAGTGCAGCTTTTGGTCGGAAAAGGCAGTCCTCAGGATGGAAAGTAGCAAATCTCTGAGCCAGCCCTTGTCAATAATGAGCACTGTGCCTCAGAGATAGTAATCAGCCACATTATGGACAGGCCCCTGTATTGGAAGGGCATTAATGCATTTTGCGCAATACTTGTGTAGGATGTGCTAGGTATTTGGGAGTCATAAGATATCCAAATCCAATAATAACAGGATGCCCACCATTATATGAGCAATTTTCATAAGGTCAAGCATCCATAAAAGGTGTTGGCCATGGTTTAGCTTGTAGTATCTTTCCCTCTTGAGTCTGAAGGTTGTGGGTGCAAGCCAAAATCCAGATATCTGAGCACAAAACTGGGCTGAAATTGACGAGACCTGCCCTAAAGTTGTATCAATTGCCAAGACCAGGACCCCAGGTCCCAAATGTAAGGCGATTTTGATACTAGTCCTGTATCATCCTGGGAAAGGGATCTGATTGATATTTAATTTTACCAACAGCTCATAGAGTTTGTATTCATTAGTTAGGGATCCACTATCATTTCCTAATATTTTATTTGTCTCAACAACCTTAATAGCTCTTTCAGAGTTTGATCAACTTTAGCACTTCAGTTCTTCATGTTACTTCATTAATTCAGTCATATTTTGCCACTAATTTACTGTTTGTATATTGTTCCTGTTTTTAGCATTTCCCAGTATTAAATGTAATTTTTTTACTTATCATTATGCCCTCACTAATTTCCTGTAGTTTGAATGTTGTACTTTTCCTCCTAATTTGTTAACATCTGACCCCTAGATCGTTCGTAATTATGGTGAACATCAGGTTCTGAGACTGATCTTATAATATTCAACTGATCATTATATTAAAATTGCTACATATTGGACCAGTGGAACTTTCCTAATTATTGAGGCAATTTATTGTGCAATATGTTCTTGCATCCTTTATTCTGGTGCTTTTTATTTAGACAAACAATATTGTAAAATAGCCCTTTAAGTCACTTTCAGAAATTAAAATGTATAGTATCAGCTCCTTTGTTTTATCTTCAAAGTGTCACTTGCAATAGCTAGCCACGTCACACAAATGTCTCAGAACACAACAAGCAACTTTGGAATGCATTGGCTGTTATTATGTGGACAGTGGCAGCTGCCATTTCATACCTTGAACTGCTGTTTTATACCAATAGCATCCCACAAACTCCAGTGTAAGGTGGTTTTGTTTGCGGGAAAAGTGTTGGTCAAGGGACAAGGCAAACATTTGCTCTTCTCTAATTAATTAATGCCGTTGCAGCTTTAACATTAATTTTAAAGTTTTTAAAGTTTATTTATTAGTGTCACAAGTCGGCTTGCATTAACACTGCAATGAAGTTACTGTGAAAATCCCCGAGTCGCCATACTCTGGCAGCTATTCAGGTACATTGAGGGAGAATTTAGCATGGCCAATTCTTGTGCCTAGCAATCTTTTGGACTGTGGGAGAAAACTGGAGCATCCAGAGGAAATCCACACAGACACAGGAAGAGTGTGCAGACTCCACAGACAGTGATCCAAGCCGGGAATCGAAACCAGGTCCCTGGCTGGTGGACACAGTAAGAAGTCTCATGACATCAGGTTAAAGTCCAACAGGTTTATTTGGTAGCAAACACCACTAGCTTTTGGAGCACTGCTCCTTCGTCAGGTGAGTGGAGAATTCTGACCACAAACAGGGCATATAAAGGCACACACTCAGTTTACAGAACATTGATTAGAATGTGAGTCTTTACAGCAAATCAAGTCTTAAAGGTGCAGACAATATGAGTGGAGATAGCATTAAGCAAAGGTAAAAGAGACGTGTGTTGTCTCCAGACAGGACAGTAAGTGGGATGTTGCGAGCCCAGACAAGTCATGGAGGTTACAAATAGTGTGACATGAACCCAAGATCCTGATTGAAGCCATCCTCATGTGTGCAGATCTTGGCTATCAGTTTCTGCTCAGTGACTCTGCGCTGTCATGTCTCACGAAGGCCACTTTGGAGAATGTTTACCTGAAAATCAAAGGCCAAATGTCTGTGACTGCTGAAGTGTTCACAACAGGAAGAGAACAGTCCTGCCTGGTGATTGTCGAGCGATATCATTCATCCATTGTCATAGCGTCTGCACGGTGTCCCCAATGAAATATGCCACGGGACATCCTTTCCTGCAGCGTATCAGGTAGACAATGTTGGCCCAAGTTGCAAGAGTATGTACCGTGGTGGATAGTGTTCTCATGTGAAATAATGGCACCCATGTCGATGATCCGGCGTGTCTTGCAGAGGTTGCTGTGGCAAGGTTGTTGTAGCATTGTGATCACTGCTCTCCTGAAGGCTGGGTAGTTTGCTGTGATGTAAAGATGCCGGCGTTGGATTGGGGTGGTAAGAACTCAGTAAGAATTTAGCAACACCAATTTTTAATCCAACCGATTTATTTGATAGTAAAATTGCGAGCTTTCAACAATCTTGTGTCTTCCTCAGGCAAATGCAGTGTTCTGGTCTGCAATAGCACACATCAGCACAGACAGTCAGAGATTGCTGATTAGAATGCGAATCCTTACATCTAACCTGCTAGTCAAGTGTTAAAGTGGCGAACAATGTGTGTGAAGGGAATCCTGAGCATTGTTGGAGAATTGTGTGTTTTCTCCAGACAGCACAGTAAGTGAGGTTTTTGCTAACCCAGGCAAGTTACGGGGGTTACAGATAGTGTGTCATGAAGCCAAGATCCCTGTTAAGACCGTCCTCATGTGTGCGTAGCTTGGCTATCAGTCTCTGCTCAGCGACTCTGCGCTGTCGTGTATCACGAAAGCCCCCTTGAAGAACATTTACCCGCAGGTCAGAGGCCGAATGCCCATGACTGCTGAAGTGTTTGCCCACAGGAAGGGAACTGTTTTGCCTGGTGATTGTTGAGCGATGCTCATTCATCCACTGTCGTAGTGTCTGCATGGTCTCCCCAATGTACCATGCTTTGGGACATCCTTTCTTGCAACATATTAGGTAGACAATGTTGGCTGAGTTGCAAGAGTATGTACTGTGTACCTGGTGAATGGTATCCTCACGTTTGATGATGTCGTCCATGTCTATGATCTGGCATGTCTTGCAGAGGTTGCTGTGGCAGGTTGTGTGGTATTGTGGTCACTGTTCTCCTGGAGGTTGGGTAGTTTGCTGCGAACAATGATCTGTTTGAGGTTGTGCGGTTGTCTGAAAGCAAGAAATGGGGGGGGGTGGGGATGGCCCTAGCGAGATGTTCATCGTCATCAATGATATGTTGAAGACTCTGGAGAAGATGTCGTAGCTTCTCCGCTCTGGGGAAGTACTGGACAACAAAGGGTACTCTGTCCACCGTGTCCCGTGTTCGTCTTCTGAGGAGATCAGTGCGGTTTATCATTGTGGCACGTTGGAACTGTCGATTGATGAGTCGAGCACCATATCCTATTCTCACGAGGGCATCCTTCAGTGTCTGGAGGTGTCTGTCACGATCCTCCTCATCTGAGCAAATTCTGTGTATACGGAGGGCTTGCCCATAGGGAATGGCTTCTTTAACGTGTCTTGGGTGGAAGCTGGAGAAGTGGAGCATTGTGAGGTTGTCTGTCGGTTTGCGGTACAGTGAGGTGCTGAGGTGACTGTCCTTGATGGAGATGTGTGTGTCCAAGAATGCAACTGATTCTGGAGAATAGTCCATGGTGAGTCTGATGGTGAGATGGAACTTGTTGATATCATCATACAGTTGTTTCAATGATTGTTCACCATGAGTCCAAAGGAAAAAGATGTCATCAATGTATCTAGTATATAACCTTGGTTGGAGATCTCATGTGGTGAAGAAGTCCTGTTCGAACCTGTGCATGAAGATGTTGGCATACTGAGGTGCGAATTTGGTCCCCATGGCTGTTCCGTGTGTCTGGATGAAAAGCTGATTGTTGAAGGTGAAGACATTGTGGTCCAAGATGAAGCGGATGAGTTGTAAAATTGCATCCGGAAACTGGCAGTTGTTGGCATTGAGTACTGAGGCAGTTGCAGCAATACCATCGTCGTGGGGGATGTTGGTGTAGAGTGCCGAGACATCCATTGTGACAAGGAGTGTCCCTGTTTCTACTGCTCCATGTGTGCTGAGTTTCTGTAGGAAGTCCGTAGTGTCAAGACAAAAGCTGGGGGTTCTTTGTACGATGGGTTTCAGGATGCCCTCGATATAGCCGGAGAGGTTCTCACACAGGGTCCCATTGCCCGATACGATGGGATGGCCGGGTATGTTTGCCTTGTGTGTTTGCTGTGGACAATAGTCTGTTTGAGGTTGTGCAGTTGTTTGAAGGCAAGAAGTGGAGACGTGGGGATGGCCTTAGTGAGATTTTCATCTTCATCAGCAACATGTTGAAGACTCTGGAGACCATGTCGTAGCTTCTCCACTCCAGGGAAGTACTGGAAGATGAAGGGTACTCTGTCCACTGTGTCCCGTGTTTGTCTTCCGAGGCGGTCAGTGCAGTCTTTTGCTGTGGCACGTCAGATTTGTCGATCGATGAGTTGAGCTCCATATCTTGTTCTTATGAGGGCATCTTTCAGCATCTGGAGGTGTCTATTGCAATGCTCCTCATCTGAGCAGATTCTGGGTATGTGGAGATGGCTTTTTTAATGTGTTTAGGGTGGAAGCTGGAGAAGTGGAGCATCGTAAGGTTATCCATGGGCTTGCAGTACAGTGAGATGCTGAAGTGACCGTCCTTAATGGAGATGCATGTGCCTAAGAATGCAACCAATTCCAGAGAGTAGTCCATGGTGAGTCTGATGGTGGGATGATGGAACTTATTGATATCATCATATAGTTTGTTTCAGTGATTGTTCACCATGAGGCCAAAGGATGAAAATGTCATTGATGTATCTTATGTCCACCATCAGTTGAAGGTCCTGTGCGATGAAGAAGTCTTCTTCGAGTCTGTGCATCAAGATGTTGGCATATTGAGGTGTGAATTTTGTCCCCATGGCTGTTCCCTGTGTCTGGATGAAGAACTAGTTGTTGAAGGTGAAGACATTGTGATCCAGAATGAAGCGGATGAGTTGTAAAATTGCATCTGGAAATTTGGCGCTGTGAGGCAGCAGTGCTATGCCATTGTGCCTCCCACAGCATGATAAACGGAGCCCAAGTTTAACATCTTCGGAAGAAAGTCTCTCTGCAAACTCCAGCAGTTAATAGCTTCACAGTCGTGTCCGGCTAAGATTATGTGCTCTAGGGGACTGAAGCAGAAGTGAAAGGTCTGCCAGCTGGGCCACTTTATAAATTTGTTCATGCCATTGAGCTATGGATTGGTTTATCCTGTTCACTCCAATTATTTATATTTACAGAGTCCTATATATTTTCCTATTACAAGTATTTAGCCAATAGGTAAACAATTGTATGCATCATGCTTCTGACTTTAAAATTGGAACGTCAGTGGTTACTTTCTAATCCTTTAGTTAACAACATATTTGCATTTCTTGAGCTATGAACTACTTGGGGCACAGTTCTAGGGTTGCTCACTTCATTCCTATAGTGCATTCGAATTAATTGTCAACTATTCTAAAATATTCGATGTCCAAAATGTGTCCACATATTTAGCCTGATGCCAATTTTGTTCGATGTCCAAAATGTTGTCCACATTGTTAGTCTGTTGCCAATTCTGGACTATTTAGCATTAGTTAGCTTTGTTCTTACATTTGGCATGCACTGTGTCTTGGATATAAAAATGTTACACTGCTGCCATGATGGTTGTTAGGTGGCACGAGATCAAGATGTTTGCTGGAAGACAACATAAGCAAAGTCTTTGACCTGCGCTGCCCTGGTCAGAATGAGTCTCTTCTGCTGTCGATATTCAGTGATTAACACTACGGAATATATGACTGCATCTAATGAGCTTTTATCCTCTTCCACTAACAGGCCCTGATGTCCTTGTTTGTTCTTGCATCGAAGGATGGGTGGGTTGACATAATGTATGATGGATTGGATGCAGTAGGAGTGGATCAACAGGTAACGTCAAATTGAAATGTCATAAATTGCTCTATGTGAAATTGTATTCTGTGTCTGGGAGTTGTATCTATGTTGTGGCAATATTGTGTTTTATATGCTCTTGACAGTACTCACTGGTTACTACATCCAGGCTAGTGTCACAGGAATCACCATTCCCAGAGATACAGAATCACCATTCCCAGAGATACAGGAATCACCATTCCCAGAGATACAGGAATCACCATTCCCAGGGATACTGGAATCACCATTCCCAGGGATACAGGAATCACCATTCCCAGGGATACAGGAATCACCATTACCAGTGGTATGAGGATAAAAATAGCAAATGGTTGATGAACTCAGCAGGTTCAGCAGCACCTGTGGAGAGGGAGAGAAGCATTGTTAATGGCCAGAATTGTCCCACCGTTCACACTCTGCCGCCCCCGTCAGTGAGGACAGAGAACTTTGGCACTCGCTAAATCTTTATTCACTGCAGCAGGATAGAGAATCTTGGCTGCAAGTGAAGTTGGAAAATCTGACCTCATGAATCTAATATTACACTTCATCAGAACTCAGGTTAAGGGGAGATTGAATAGAGCTGTTCAAAACTCAGAGGTTTTAGTAAAATAAATAGTGCAAAACGGATTCTACTGGTAGGAGGCCCAATAACTGGAAGAAACATGATTTAAAATGATTGACAAAAGAACCCAAAATGTGAAGAGGGGTTTCTTGAATGCAGTGTGTCATTCTGATCCGGACTCCACTGTCTGAAAGGATGGTGGAAACAAATTTAATAAGCAAATTCAAAAAGGAACTGCACATGTATTTGAAGAGAGAAACATTTGTAGGTCTGTGGAGAAAAAGCTTGAGGAAGTGAGATGAAGTGGATAGTTGTTTCAAAGTGCTAACACAGGCATAATGGACTGAAAGGTCTCCTCCTTAGCTGTGTGAATCGATGATTTTTAGGCATCTTATTTGTTGCTGTTTTCTTGTTTCCAGCCAATCATGAATTACAATCCATGGATGCTCCTTTACTTCATCTCCTTCCTGCTGATCGTGGCCTTCTTTGTGCTCAACATGTTTGTTGGTGTGGTGGTGGAGAACTTCCATAAGTGCCGGAAACACCAGGAGGTGGAGGAGGCCAAGCGCCGTGAGGAAAAACGCCTCAAACGCATGGAAAAAAAGAGAAGGAGTAAGGAGAAACAGCTGGCTGGTCGGTAGTCTTTCCTGTATCTTTCTGAGTCATGCTTGACCTTTGACCCCCACCTCCCCAGTGCCTGATAATTGGGATATCCCAGAGCATGCCAGTTAGGCCTCTGCATGGTCCAGAAATAAAATCCCATCAGCCCATATGAACAGTTGCCCTGTCATTACCTCGCTTGCATGTTTTAGCAGCAACCTCTCCAGGGGGCAAACTGTCTTTTACCCAAAGCATTCTCATGAGTATAGTTCACAGTATGCAAGGATATTATTGGCTGCATTGTGCCACCAGTGGTTGTCACTGTTGCACAATGCTGTGCAAGCTAAAGGGGCTGAAGTCTTGAACAATTGACCTGTGAGTGCACTCACTGTTTTATTGGGTTTTTGGGTTACAACACACATCACGACTGCTTCTCGACCGTTCACTAGGGACGTGCCAATGGTGACTTTAAACACGGCATATCTGCGGCCAATGCCAAACATCATGGATACTTAAGTCAAATGGCTTCTCATGCCGAAACCAGTTCTTTTCAAAAGATAAAGTCTATCAGGAATTAGAGATGGAAGGGAAAAATTTCCACTAGTAATGATTGTGGCACATATTTCAGTTGTGGTGGAATAGATGAACTCACAAGATATTGATCTCTCAGATGCTTAATAATAATAATGGCTTGATTGAAGCAGCAAGTTATTACAGGAAAATGTAGTGTTATGTGGTTGTAGTATATGTTTAGAAACCTCACAGAGCACAACATGATATCCAACTACATAACTTCATGTTGTATATTGGTATGTCATTCTATTGTTATATATGGATAGAAGTAAAGTTGCTCCAGTCCCTGATGACCATAGGCTGCTCTTCTCTTTGAGAGGGAGAGCTGACTGATGGTGATTTAACCTGAGGATCACCATACCTCCCGTTAAGAGTAAGGTTGAGAAGGCAGGATCTTCATGAATAACTTCAGCCGGAAGAAGAATTGAACCTGTGTTGTTGGTGTCACTCTGCTTCACTAACCAGCCATCCAGCCAACTGAGCTAATCTGATCAATATTGGTAGATTCCATATGATACACATTGCAGCATAACACTGGAATACATTGGTGTAATAGCAAATTACTACAGATGCTGAAATCTGAGACAAAAACAAAAAATGCTAGAAAATCTCAGCAGGTCTGACAGCATCTATGGAGAGAGAATAGAGCCAATGTTTTGAGTCTGGATGAAATGGCATTTTAAATTCTGTTCCCTGAAGGTCATGATGCACTCACATCTTTGTCTGAACCCACTTTAAATTTACTCTGTAGGGTAGGTGTAGGTTTTCCTTTATATTTCCAAACTGCAAGTATCAGCATCACCCTCCTAATTGTCACAAAATGATCCTCTGCATAGCATTGCATGCCAACTCCCAGACAGGCTTGTAGTTAGTTGTGGTCAGTGCAGTTTTTGTCATTTTGTTTCCAGACTAATCCTTGCTTAGATGTTTTTCACTCCTAATTGAGTGGTTATGCATCTCTCTTGCCTTGGCCAGCTGATAGGTTCTGCTAATGGGGCAATAATTAATTAAAAACTGAAAGTCAGTTATTTCAACTGCAGAAAAAGTGGAAGGCCCCGAAAGAGTCAGCAAGTTTGTACTTAACCTTTTCAAATGAGTTGCCACTTTTATAAATTTAGTTAAGTGCAGATTCCTGCTAAACATTTCAGTTCTTAATTTAATGTAGAACAAAGTCTTGCAGAACAGAGAGGTTCTAGGCTTAATCTGCAGTAGCTACAGGGTTAAGAGGTAGTTTTATTGGGGCTTCAATTGGCCTCAATAACTCAGGACTATAGGGAAAAGACAAAGCAACCAGGGTTCCTGCATTTGATCACATTCTAGTGATCCTTGCCGACAAGTGTGGAAACTGAGTGAAGTCAGAATAAAATTTTGCCAGTGCTACCCTACAATTGATAATCCTCTCAGCACTCATGATGATTGAGAGATCTTGCTGATAGTCCCATGACCTTGAACTGTGTTCCGGATAACTCCACAAGTTCAGGTGTTGAGGACAGAAAATTAGCTAAGTTCAGGATAGAGTTGATCAGATATGACTTGTTTTGCAACTTCGGAAAGCAAACTTGTTTCAGAGTATCTTTCTTCAGTGCGGTCCTACCCCAAGGAAGCCATTAATGGGCTCAATCTTACTGGCTTTTCACACCACACTCCCACTGCAGCAAAGTTAATGAACTTGGCGCTTGGTCAGATCTCCATTCGTTGCAGCGGGATGGGAAAATCCCACTGGCCTAAGAAATGGTAACGTTCTGGCCATTGAGTCTATTTCCGTTAAAGTGATTCTGGTTGATGAGATTTTCTTTTTAAATTTCAGTCTGGATTTAAAAGAATATTTTTTATTCATTGCTCAAAGATATCCCATCAAAAATAATTATATCTCATATTTTCATATTAAATGAAGTGATTCAAAGCAAATGCCTGAACTTAATTCGAGTCCAAAAAAGCGAGCGATTAAATTTGAATATGGTTTGGACACAGTGGAGAATGTTGAGAAGAAAAAGAAACTAGAGAGGAGAAAAAGTCATTCAATAAACTATACTTGTTCTATCCACAGTCAATGTATGACTGCTTCGGTTATGAATTCTCCTTTATGTCAGACTTGTACACACTCACCACCTAACCTTCAGGGGAAGTGAAGATGCATTTATCTCAGTTGACTACAGAGTTAGCGTGTGCATCCCGTTAATGCCAACAGCAAAGAGTTCAAACCCAGTTTTAGCTGAGATAGACCAAGGGCCTCCTTAGTCCTGTATTATTTCTCAAGTTCTTCCTATTTCCTGATTTACAGCTATTTCTAGAATGTTCCTTTGCTGTTCGATAGCGAAGACTGATGCAAAATATCATCTGCCATCTCCTTATTTTCCATTATTAAATGACCAGGCTCATTTTCTACAAATATTCTTTAGATACACCAACCTCCCCTATACAAATAACATCTTTTTAAAGACAAAACAACATCACATTAAATCCAGGTTCTCATAGGCTTCAGATCTGTAAATGTTTTGCTCGGACTCTAAACAAGGCCACAAAAGTTTGATTACGGCCACATCTCTGTCAAATTAGAAACCTGACAGCACTTTTGCTTTTCCAGATGCACTTCAAGAGGGAGATGGGATAGTGTCAGATAGTGTGAATCTTGGGAAGGTCGGGCCCATACCAGTGAATCAAATCACATTCCACTCCAGGATGTTAGGGCCTTGTGAGAATCTTATTATCCAGGAAAGCACCGAGGTCACAGATGACAGCCAGTGTAACTCTGCCTGTAGCGGTGTGAGATCGATGATGGACAGGATAATCCAGGGATAAATAATAGTGTGACATCAGAAAAGTGAAGGGAAAAATAATATTGTGGCACATGGATAACTTAGGATCAGAAATAGCAGGGTGACACTGGGACTGAAATTATCAGTGCAACACTTGGCTAGTATTGAGCTTTGCTCACTTGCTAAGGTAGGAGAGTGGGGGAGTGGTGTGGAGAAATAGCTTCTTTCATAATGTTTTTGGTGTCAATTAAGTTCATATTTCAGAAGTTCTATGAAGAGCCTGGTCCAAAAAAGCTATGACTCTGGTCTTCGAGGTACCGTGTGTTTTATCTTGTTCTCCTAAAGCCTCACGTGTAGTGGCTTCAACACCAAACTGTTTATACTCAGCCTGGCTAATTCAGATTTGCTATCACCCTTGCAAAAACATTTATGAATGTTTATGATTGTGCATGATAGGTAGATATCACATTGGGGCTGCACCACATTAGGTTGAGTATCCGAGTGTAGACTGATCCATCTATTGGGTAAAATTCCTTCAGATAATTGATGTTATCCTGCAGCCCCAAGTATGGGAGGACGAATTGTTTTGTGCCTTGGCCGTTTCCCTGGTGATTTTACCACGGTTTAAAGATTGAGGATTTGAAGACACTTGTCAAGTGCTGAAGCAGTCGTGTTCAAGGTGGTAACTCAAAAATCCAAAAAGTCAAACAGTGCAAAAAAAGACCTGAATTTTTTTTAAAAACTATCAAAAACTCCTTGAGAAATACAGATAAAAAGGTCACATTATAGATGTAATAACTCACTATACGTTCTAAATATTTAAGTAGGTCATGTGCTGTCACATCTGTGACAGTTAATAGAGGCAAAGTTGCTTTATTACATGTTGTTACAGCCAGACACAGGAAACTGCTTTTCATTGATGATAAATTATTTTAAGATTTTTAAAAAAGGTACCTTTTTCAAAGTAGACTGTAGCCTCGCAGATAATTTTGCAATGATATTGAATTGATTTTTGACACAAGAAGTAATACATAAAAGTTTCCCTTTTCAATGTTTCAAAGAATAAAGATGCTTCAGCAGGATGTGATGTAATCTGATTTACTTGCCGTGAGGTCAGAGGTTGTCACTTTGCTTTGCATGCCTCCTCCTCCTCCTTTCTATCTATTGTCTGTTCTTTTCTGGTGGTGTCAGCTCAGCTTTTCTACAGTCTGTGTCTATTTCCATCCTCTTACATTTTCTGCATCTTACTCTCTTCCTTCACTCTTCCACTGTTAACCTAAATTAGCAAACTTGGAGCCACAACAGCTAATGTCTTCTCTCTCAAGTAGAAATCTGTAAAACCTTGATAAAATTGTGCATCGAGGTAGTCGTTTTAAACTTGCGCAGCTTAAATGTTTACTTAAATAGCATGAAAGAGTAAAAGAATAAAATCTTTAAGCTAAAGGAAAAGGTAGCTATTTCAAAATGGTTTACAGTCTTGCAGTTCTCCAAGGGGTTATTTGTATTATGCATTTGCTCCTTGTCGATGTTATGCTGGAGAAGGTAATTACCTTGGAAAGTTCAAGCAGCACGAGATAATGCACTGTGATGCGATGTGCCTGTCTAATGCCTGACCAAATTGCCCCTTTTGTTCCAACCTCTAATGTGAACCGTCACCGTCTGCTCTGTCCCCCGCTAAGCTGTCACTACACAAATCCAGAGTCGGGGAAAACTGAGTTAAATTGTTAAGGATTAATCTTTCTCAGGCTGGGCCTTGCTGAATAATTCCAATGTTGACAGTCTCTTCAAAGAGAAGGAAAATCACTGACTGTGCACTGAGTCAGTACTGACTGTGCACTTTGCTAGAAATTCCAAGGAGAGAAATTGCTGTTATATCTGTTTTTAGCGCCACCATCACCAATAAATATCCTTAAGGGTTAGACTGGGGCTCGCCAAGTGGGAGCACAATGAGCAAACTGCAAGCTCTTGGGTGTGTTGTCGTGAAGTAGGCCTTTAAGGGGCATTTCCCCAGAAAGGATCATGTGACCCACTGATCCCATCTCAAGCCGAGTTGGGGACTCCCTTGGGCTTGTTCTAGTAGTCAGGATTTTGGGCCTATAAAGTTAAGACCTTTTCCCATACTCTGTAATGTGCATAGTTAACCTGTTAATAAATCTCTTGTCAGTTCACTGGCCTGAGTTCGAGCCTTTCCTCGCTACACTATATTAGGGGAGGTCTTTCTTTCAAAGATTCTCAATGCCTGATCGAGGAGTTTGATACAGAAAAGCGGGGGTCCTCCTAAGAGACATGTCCTCAGTTCTTACTGCCAAGCCCCTCCTCTCCAATGGCCAACACCCTTCCAATTCCTTCCACTATCGTTCACCTGTGGCCTGGGGTAATTCTGGGTCTCGGGTGGGTGTCATACCAGTAGCAGCCACTGACTCCAATAAATCTGGCAGCTGCTGGTGGCTGGCAACTCCAGATGTGTAGGTCTTCCTTCCTCAAGGTCCTTAATCCCAGAGGAAGACCATCATTGGTCTGCCAAGTGTCTGAATGGAATAAGGTGCAGCAAGCCTTTCTGGAAAGAGGCAACATTACCTCCACAAGATTCCAGCCAGAGTGTCAGAGTACAAAGGGCCCCTACCCACCCAGTAGGCCACAGGTATATTTGCTGTGTTTTTATTTTCATATATCTTCACACCCATGCACCATTCTTTTCCCCCTTTTGGGAAACAGTGGGGGAAGGATGTGTTGTCTCAAGACATGAATTTCCTGCCGGCTGCAGATGGAACTCCAGCAGTGGTATATTCATCTTTTAAATGGCCCTTGGGTGGCTACTTAATGGCTTCAATTGGCCTCTGGGCAGGAAGGCCCCTCCATCCTTCCCATCTGGAGGCTGACTGGGGGAAGAGTCGGGAAGGTGATACAATTCCCATCCCACACCTTCCCAACCAATCAAAGGGGATCTCCTGACCTCTAACCTCTGAGGCACAGCATTCCACTCATTGTGTGTTGAAGTTTAAAGAGATAAGGATTTATATAGAAATACTGGGAAAATTTCCAGGTTAATGATTACAAACGCAATTAAAATGACTATCAAACTCTGAAGTGGGATTCAAACCTGACCTCCCTGCCATTTTGCCCAGTGAAATAGGTTGAACGGAATTGTCAGAGGATAAATTGTTTTCACCCAAAGGATCCTGGGATTCACTGCCTGAAAGGATGGTAGAGGCAGGAAACCTTATTACATTTAAAAATTACTGGGATGTGCACTAGGATTCTGAAAGATAAGCCTTGCTCCTCTGATGGTGGCAAAGTCACATTGAGATGGTCCTTGTTAAGAGTAGTTTTCAGAGTATTTTCCGTCCCATTGTGACGGAAGTGGGCTTTGGAAAATTGAGAGTTCTGCTAGCGACTTAGAGTAAAGTATTAATAAATTGGTTTCTCCACTGTGCTGTAATCAGTTCATGGTCCCATTGCAGTGATTTTCCTCCTCCCCGCTCCTTAAGAATGCAGCAATTGCTAATTTTATTTTCTGATCACAGTTCAGGTGCTGGCCTTAGATACACTTCTGATGTGAGGTGCAATCTCATGCAATATATATTGGGGGAAGGGTTCCTTTCAGCGAGGGATTGGTAGATGCATCAACAAATTCACCGTTTAAATCGGATCTCTCATCAGAAACAGTCATTAAATAAGTAATTGTAGGATAGAGTTTAGTGAAGTGTAGGTAGCTATCTTTACTTCTCTACCTGTCTATATTATCACTGCTCTTGACTTTTCCAGAACTTTCTTTTCCTGTTTCTTTCCTGTGTCAATATCAAAATTTCATATTTACCTGCAACACATTCCAGAGAGAGCCCATAAGTGATTTTCCTTTTGAATCACTTGGGAACAGTGAGCAATTTTATGAAGAGCAAGTCAGACTTCTGCTGATTTCTTTCATTGAAGCATTTTTCTGCTTTGATGTGTCATCATAATTAGGTCAAAGAGGCCTTTGTCTGCCTGCTGCTTGAAATTATCCACTCGCGAGCACTCAGATTGTGACACAGTCGGATTTGGTGAGTTCGTAGTCTGAGGGAAGCAGGGTTACAGTCTGTCATTAAGCATCTTCTGCCCTGAGAGAGAGAGAGAGTCACATCAGAACCTAATTGGTAAATGATCCTAAGATGCATTTTGGATTTGGGTGGCTGGGATTTAGACACATTGTTAATTGTTTTATATAGGTCCTTCCATTCACTGAAGGTTTATTTTGTTGCATTGTTGATAAGAGAACTCTTATCAGGATCGCTAACCCTGGGGGCCAGATATGAAAATATACTTTTTATCCAGAATTCATTGGCCCCTGATTTGGTTACAATGAGGAAATTGGGTATTGCTAAAACTCTGCTCTTCAGTCAAAGAGATATTGGTTTGGCCATGGGTTAGAAGAAGATAGTAATAGCTGAAACCTATGCTTACAAACAACAAGCCCATTGGGTAAGAGAGATGAATTTTTGTGCTTAAGGTGGCTCCAAAATCATTGGATGAAACTATCAGTTGTTTATAGGAGACTTGGTAATCTAAAATGCCAGCCAAACATTACTCCAGGGTCAATATTGCCCAACTGACCCAAATGATTGGCAAGAACTAGAAGGACCATCCTCTCTCGGAGCTGGATTCTCCCTACTCAACCAAAGGTGACTTTGCAAGGGAAGGAAGTAGCTGAGAGAGTGGGCCTTGACGGACAAGCAGCAGGTAACTGTACAGTGCTGATAATCTGTGTCATTTTCACGAGCTAAATTCCAGCAGTACCTATACGTATATATGCACATGCATATGGATGCCATGCATGAGATCTCCATGTGGGCAAATGTATGTACTTCATTTCTGGCAAAGAGAAGCTCTATATTTATGGGTTTTTGAGTGACTCGGAAGGGTGATGAGCTTCCATAAGTGTTGGACACCCTCAGCTAGCACAAGCAGTAGACCAATGGTCTTGCAGTCAGGGCAGAATATGAACCCATGAGTCAGTCTCAGGGACTGATAGAGCAAAAATCAGCCTCGACAGGGAGAGAGCACTTGTCCTTGATTGCCTTCCGATGACAAATCATAGATTTGCACGAGCAGGCAATGTAAACTTGACTGCCCACTTGCAAATGGTGCCTAGTCCAGATGACCCAACCCCTGTGAACATATTAGAACTGTGATCGAATGAACTCACACTCGGGTCGCATCTAAACATGGTGGACAGTTCACAACCTGGTCAGTAATGACCTAGTCTGTCCAAACCCAAATTGAACAATCTGATTTTCCTCATCCCCAATAAACCTATTAGCCATTTAAGTCCTGATTTTCTTTCTTAAATCCCTGCAAAATCTCTCTTCTGCCACAGATAAATTATCCAATCTGGGCAAGATGCCATTCTCTTTAATGTGAATCTCTGAAGTGGAATAAAGAAAAAAAAATAAAACTTGTATTTCTCTCACACCTTTGAGAACCTCCCAAAATATTTACAGTCAATGAAGTGCCTTACGGGTATAGTCGCTGTTATAATTTAGCAAAATACAGCAACCAATTTACACCCAGCAAGGCACAACACAGCAATATGATAATGACCAAATAATCTATTTCAGCGATGTTGGTTGAAAGACAAATATTGATCAGAATACTAGGGAGAATCCCACCCTGCCCACTTCTCCAAAATTTTTCATGGGTCTTTTGTATCCAATGCAGAGAGTAGGGACTCATTTTAACACCCCTTCTAAAGACAGCCGTTGAGGGCACAGCGGTGAATTGGACAACGCGTCTAATTTTTGTACAGGTCTCTGGAGTGGGGCTTGAACCTATGACTCAGGTGTGAGAACTGGGCAGAATTGCCTGGGAAAGGAGAACTCCTTTCCAGCACACTCAACTCCATTTGCCAGCAACTCTATGACAATGTTCATGTGCAAGACCTTTGTTCTTGAGAATGACAGCACACAGATGAGCACAGAGAGTACTAGAGGTGAGCATGTGAGGTGGACCACAGTAAAAGATTAAAAACTGTTGCCAACTCAAATCATACAAGTTATATCCTTAAAAGGTCTCGCACATAAGTTAGAACATATCCACATAAGTCTGACTTTTTGTTTTTTATGACGTGACACCCATTGTCACATCTAAAAATGAGAATCAGAAATTGTTCTGATAAAGGATGCTCAAGAATGAGTAGAGCTGTTGTTGTGAAAATAGCTTGTATTGATCGTGAAAGGTAAAGGATGTAATTTGTTCAGTAAAATAAATATGTTCGTAATATAAAAGAACAGCTGCCATATTAGATTGAAATGCAATTAAATAAATTAGAAAGTTTTATTTGATCTCTCATGTGAAGATTATCATCGTTTATCATAAAGATATTGGAGTAAGAGCGTGACTAATAATCCAGACAATGAGAATTTATAATATTGCCATAGCACTTGGTAAATTGACGAATTGTAGTATAAAAAACAAAACTAATCTAATAATGTCCCTAAGGAAAAGATGTCTATCATCCTTTCCTGGCCTGATCTAAATTTGACTCCAGTAGTGAGTTGTATCAGAACATAGTTGAAGTGGTTGTCTATTAGAAGATGCATTGCTTTCTCCAGACAACTAAGGGTGGAAATAAAGCTGGGCTGAGCTCAAATCATCTTGAGAATTCATATAAAAGGCTAACTTGACCCATCTGCAAATTGCAATGCATTACTTCTGGATCCACTGGGAGATCCAGATTAGAGTAGCTTGGTCCCCATTTAATTTCCTTTTATTTATTTCCCCCAATTGGATTGTGTTTAACAGTCTGCCAATATTGGAACTTGTCCTCTGAAGAAAATACAAATGCAAATATCAACAGAGAACAGGGATTGAAGTTGGACTCTCAGCTTTTCAATCAGGTCTGACATGAAGGAGCCACTATTTATACTTATTAGGTAATGTTTCAGCCTCTTTACTGCGTGTAATTTGAATTGATCGTTCAACGCTCTTTAATTTAGCCAACTGCTAGAAGCAGTCTCCATACAAATTGCTTATAAATACACATGTCAACATTAAAGCATTTAAAAATAATGCACAACAAAAGGTTATTTCTTTCCAACAGTTTATACCATGTTGGACTCTATCCAATTTGCTAATCTCTTGCCTCAGTGAAATTTCACTCTAATTCCCAGGTAATCTTCAGATATCGATTGAATATTGCAGTCTGTGTTATGCAATCTGGCCAGTTGTATTTTATGGCTAATGGCTTCAGTAATCCTTAGAAAATTGGACCTATAGTTTTCCATAAAGTAATTGGGTGTTATACTATAATTATTTATTCAAACATCTGCATCAGAACTATAATCAATCCCCACTCCAACTGCCCATTGTTATTCGAATCCAAGGGCTCACACTAACAAACAACATTCCTGTTTATATTTAAAACCATAAAAAGAACAGGAACTTAAGATCATTTAGTGTATCCAGGCTGCTTTTTCCATAATCCAAGGCTGGAATTCTCCATCCATTCACATCGGCAGTATTCTTTGGTCCCATCAGCAGTGAACCCCCTGCCGTTGATTTTCCAATAGGACTTTCCATTGACCACAGCAGGATCAGAGAGAGGATCCCACCATCGGCAAATGGTGCACACTGAGAAAAATACTGAGGAGAGACTAGAGAATTTTACCCCATGGACAATATCACTGTCCTGCTGTGCATATTTATGCTGAAAACCTCCAATCTCCTTTACGGGTGGGAGTCTCCAGTGCTGCTGAAAAGAATGGAGATTTGCCTGAGCGTCAAATTTTCCATTCTTGCTGGCAGTGAGGCAGGTATAAACGAGATCAGAAAATCCAATCCTTAATCTCCGAAAGAAAATCATGTAGAATTCCATCCCTGGCACTTGATGGTGAACAAGACAAATTCTGAGTAGCTAACATTGTTCCTCTTTTTAAGAAGGGCACAAGAGACAATCCAGGAAGGTACAGGCCTGTAAACCTTACATCAGTAGTGGGGAAATAATTGGAGAAGATTCTTAGGGACAGGATGTACTGACATCTGGAAGAGAATAGGTTTATTAGGGATAGGCAGTATGGTTTTGTGAAGGGAAGGTCACGTCTCACAAATCTGATTGAGTTCTTTGAGGTAGTGATAAAAGAAATTGACCAGAGCAGTGGATGTTGTATACATGGACTTTAATAAAGCCTTCTGTAAGGTTCCTCATGGCAGGCTGATACAAAGGTGAATTCATATTGGGTCTAAGATAAGCTGGTAAAATGGCTACAAAATGGCTTGGGCACGGAAAGCAGAGAGTAACAGTGGAAAAGTACTTTTCCAACTGGAGGTCTGTCACAAGGATCAGTGCTGGGGCCTCTGTTGTTTGTAATATATATAAATGATTTGGAGAAAAATGTAGGTGGTCTGATTAGTAAATTTGCAGATGATACAAACATTGGGGGAGTAGTGGATAGTGAGAAGGATTGTCAGAGGATACAACAGGATATAAAATGGCTAGAGATCTGTGCCGAAAGATGGCAGATGGAATTTAACACGGATAGAAGTGAGATGATGTGATTTGGAAGGTCTACTGCAGAAGGAATGTATACGGTAAATGGTGGAGCCTTTAGCAATATTAGATACAGAGGGATTTAGGCGTGCAGGTCCACAGTTCCCCAAAGGTGGCAACTCAGCTGGGCAAGTGGTCAAGAAGGCATATGGCACCCTGGCCTTCATCAGTAGGGGCGTTGAATATAGGAATTGGAAAACCATGCAGCTGTATAAGACTTTTGTTAGGCACCATTTGGAGTATTGTGTACAATTCTGGTCACCAGACTACTGAAAGGATGTTGATGCATTGGAAAGAGTGCAGAAGAAATTTACCCGAATGTTGCCTGGTTTGAAGAATATGGACTATGAAGAAAGGTTGAACAAATTTGAATTGTTTTTATTGGAATGTCGGAGGATGACAGGAGCACCTGATAGAGATTTACAAGGTTATGACAGGCTTGAATGGTATGGAGAGTCAGAGGCTTTTTCCCAGGGTCGAAGGGTCAATTAGTCAGAGACATAGATTGAAATTGAGAGGGGGAACGTTTAAAAGAGATGCAAGGTGCTAGCTTTTGAGACAGAATGATACAGGTACAGGTGTAGGCAACAAATCAGTAGGCCACAAATGTGACTTGAATTATTTGTCTCCAGTCGCTGTACAGACAGACACAGCATCCAGCAGGGAGCTATTTACACCTAATACATGGCATCCCAGTAAGATTGAGTTTTGGGGTTACATCGTGACATAACATCAGCGCCTGGAATTACAAAAAAGCCTTAGTTAATGTACTAAGGGGAGTCCTTACCAAATTCAAATTAACACCTGGTCCAACAAACCTCTCATTAGCCTGTTCCTGCAGCATTGAACCTGTGGATAGACAATCACAGCAGGAGCACTCACTGTTGCTCCTGTGGCAACATCTCCCATTGACTCGAAGCCAGTATTATGCACATTTATATTAGACTTTGATAACATCAATGTGTGTGAAGATGATCCTTCTTTAGCAAAGCACCTGCCTGGCAAAATCTCATTCAGATGAGTGCATGCTCAGTGACATCCCAGTGTAAACAGGAAAGAAGATTTGACAAACCCACTCTTAAAAGTTAATGAAATGAAATTATGAAGTGAAGAGCTTTCTTCATAAATAAAGACTAGGTTTGGATTTTATTCAACAAACATTAAAGTGATTATTAACTTTTAAATATCAAGTAAATCTAATAAGGCAGTTGTGGGATGGTTAGATTGGTTGCCTTTCAATGTGGCTTATGTAACAAAATATAATTTTGTTGGAAAATTGAGTATTAATTGCACTCTCCCTGCTCTCCTCACAACAAACACCACTTGACAGTTTTAGGAATGTCATCTCAAACCTAGAACGCTCTCTCTGGAATATTTCTGATTTATAGTCTGTTTCGGCCAATCAGTGTTAATTGGAAAAGTCTCAATCTGGGAAATAATGCAGTAACGAATCAGAATATTCCCATTTCAGAAAGATCAAAGCAAAATACTGTGGATGCTGGAATCTGAAACAAAAACAGAAGCAAAATGCTGGAAAATCTGCATAGGTCTGACAGTACCTATGGAGAGAGAATAGAGCCAACGTTTCAAGTCTGGATGACCCTCTACTTGAAACATTGGCTCTATTTCCTTCCACAGATGATGTCAGACCCACTGAGATTTTCCAGCATTTTCTGTTTTTGATTCTCATTTCAGTTGTGGAATCAAGTCCAAAAGTTTTTTTTTAAATGTCATTCTCAGGGAGCTCTTTTTCAGCATATTAAGGCATTGTGTGTTTCTGTCAACTGCTCCCCAAGCAAATAAAACATAATTGAGAGACAAACCAGCCAGATTCTCAGTGTCAAAGGCTCTGCCAGAGTTGGTACTTCTTAGCAAGGTGATATTGCATCTCTGTGAAGTCACCTCCAAAGACATCACAATATGACCTTCCTACAGTCCAGTTTGGAACTTTCAAGGTCAATTCCTGTTACAATTAAGGTGGTACAATGGTTAGCACTGCTACCTCGCAGAGCTAGGACCCAGGTTTGATTCCCGGCTTTGAGTCACTGTCTGTGTGGAGTTTGCACACGTTCTCCCCGTGTCTGTGGGTTTCCTCTTGGTGCTCCAGTTTTCTCCCACAGTCCAAAGATATGCAGATTAAGTTGATTGGCCATGCTAAATTGCCCCTTAGTGTCCCAGGGGTTGCGTAAGTTAGTGAGATTAGTGGGGTAAATATGTGGAGTTGCAGGAATGGGCCCTGGGTGGAATTGTTATCAGTGTAGACTTGATGGGCTGAATGGCCTCCTTCTGCACTGTAGAGTTTCTATGAAAAACATCACCTTTTTAAGGAAATTTCTTGGCCAATCTTTTCTCATTGATAAACAAATGCCTCAAATCTTATTTGTTCACCTTTATGCGATGTTCATGTGACACGCAGATCTTACAAGCTTTGGCCCACAGAATAGAATTTTTTGTCAGATTTCATCTTCCTTGGGAGGAAGTAAAGGTAGGATTTGCCCCTCACCCTATGACCATTTATGCAATTCCTCCAGCAGGATTGGGACCCTCCAAACCACCCACTCTACCCCTTGGAAATTCCAGACAGTTGTTTCTTATGATTGAAGGCTCTGTTAGTTGGTGCAGGAAGAATGTGCTAACCCACTGGTAAATCTGCTTCACTAATTAGCAGGTCAATTGGGCTGATGCAATATTGAGTCGAGCAATGTACTATCAAGCACACAGGTGACATTGCATTGCCACTAACAAATGGCAAATCTTCAGTATTGGAGTAAACACAAATAAATATGTACACTACTAGTCACAGAGCACATTGCAGCAGCCACACAAAATTTTTTTTCAGTCGGCAGGATAAGATTTAGTTAACGTGGAACCATTGAATTTATTAAAATTGTTGTTATGGTCTAACTCCCCACCCAGGGTTAATCCAATGATGCATCTTAAAAAACGTCATTAAAATCAACACAGATAAATAAAACTCAGTACAAAGAAAAGGTTTGTCAATGTTGACATGGATGCATGCAGGGTCGTGCTTGGAGAACGTTTGTAGGAATCTATTTCTTTTGGCTCCAGTTGCTGTTGATAGTCTTATTGACAGTACTGATGTTGTTGCTGAATTTTACCCCACAAATTGTAATTCAAAAACAGACGGTCAAATTCCTTATTCAATAATGTCTGAACTAATAGCTCAAAGATTCTGCAGTCTAATTCAAATGCTGCTCTTTGAGATAAATATCAAGCAGAGTTTGCAGTCAACTTAAATCAGACTTGCATTTGTTAAACCTGAGCATGCTGGGCTAGGAGGTCTCTCATTGGAAGGCAAATTCTGTAAGGACACAATCCCCCAGCCTGCTGATTACACTATTGAATAGTATCCTGAACAGTGTAAAGTATAAGGCTCTCATAATTTTATGTCCATTTTTTTCATTCCAAAAATTCCCACCCTTCAAAGGCAGACTCAGAAAGACCACTGTGGTTTGTCTCCATGTGTGTGTTTGTCATGTTCTTTTTAATGATTTAATACCGTCTGTGTGAAATATGTATTTGTACCGATTCTTCATAGTTCGTTCAACTGTCTGTTGTGTCGCAATGTTTCAGTATCCCCTTGCGAATGTGTACTAATGATTTTTGAAATTAGGGAATATCAGTAAGGACACTAACACATCCTGCCATTAGCGATGCACATGTCTTTTTCTTCAAAGCCTTCAGAGCATTACATGTTGAACAAGTCAAAGCTTGGTGCTTATTGAAAAAATTACATTTATATTATAAGTTTCCACAAATCTATCAAACATTTATTTTATATATTCTAAAATGTACTTTACTTCCTTTTAGGCAAGCTTTTACAGCATAGTATTTAATATACATTGGTTCAGGTGATGCACACATGCTATGTTTAGGTGATAATAAGAAAATCTGTTTTCCTTTGGCAAAAAATTATTTAAGAAAAGGCAGCAAAAATGTAAGCACCTAGCATCCACAGATCTGTAAGCTAACAAACTGGGAAAGATGCAGATCTGGAGATCATCAACAATCAAGAATTGGCTAACACCAGGAGGGAAATGGAAGGTGGACAGGGCGAAAGAGAAATGGAAATCCTGTCAGAGAGAAGAACAGTATTTCTTCAGGACAGTGAATTAAACAAAAAGATGAAAGCAAATTACTGTGGATGCTGGAGTCTGAAACAAAAACAGAAAACGCTGGAAAATCTCAGCAGGTCTGACAGCAACTGTGCAGAGAAAACAGCTAATGTTTTGAGGCTGGATGAATCTTTGTCAGAGCTAAAGAGAACTGGAAATAGGGTGAAATTTGTACTGTTGTGGGGGAGGGGGTGAATGGAGCGATAGCTAAGATTCGGCACTCTTATTGTCTGGCAGAATAATAATGTGCTGTGACTGAATTATGTTCTAAATCATATTCTGAAGCATTCTGGAGTCCAGGTCTCATCATTCTCAGACCCAGAATCTAAAACAGCAACACTCAAAAGATGTAGCAAAGGAGTCCCACACCTACACAACAAATTGCCTTTATATAGCACCTTGAACGTAGAAAAACATCCCAAGGCATGTACATGCTTGCACACTGTCACAGCATGTCAAGTTAACAAGAGTTGAATGTTCATGGCTCTAAGAATTACTTATTCGATTAAAATCACGGTTATGGCTTGTTACAGGGTGTAATGTTACTGAAGGGTTTCATGGGGTGATAAAGATATTTTGCTCATGTTCCACTGCAAAAAAGCTGTAAAATTAGTCCTTATCTTAAAACCACATTCTTACTTGCAACCTACGGCTGCTGATGCACACAACACGCAGACTCAAACAAGCTGCGCCTATTCCAGTGATATACTCTGAGCACAGTGTTTGAGCTAAAACAATTAAAATCTGAATTTGTTAATTTTTTTTAATTGAGCCTGAGAAGCTGAAGTCATATTCACCAGCACTCCCTTATCATCCTGCCCGTACCATCTCCACAAGATCCTTTGAATTCTCAATGTGTCAACAAATGAAAATGATTCACCAAGCAAATGGAACCATACTCTCTCGCAGCATAAGAAGCGGTGAATGAAGCTCCTATCGTAGTGTTAGCCTGCTTCAGTTCAGATTGAGAATTCAACAGTTCTTGCTGATGATGAGAGGGGGAGCTCAGAAGAACACTCTTACTCCCTTTCCAGAGCTAAATTTCATATAACTGTGTTCAGAATATCACATCAAAATGTCAAATTCATATATTTGTTGTCCAGTGGCTGAGTTTACAGCTTTTAGTACGTCCAACGTGTTATGTTCTGATGACCTGTGCGACTTTTATTTGCTGATTTGTTTCCTGTTCCCCACATGTTCCAGGCCACATGCTGTAGTGTTTGATACCTGTTAGGTTTGGTGTCAGTCAGTCTAATCCAGTCCAATCAAGCTTTGAGGACATGGATGTGGTCTCAGATTCTGATCTCTACTCATTGTTTTCTGTAGTATCTTTTGTTAGCTGTGCCAGCGTGTGTATTCTGATGTGTGACAAAGGGCACAGAAATTGTCTGTATTTCCCAAGACTAAACTGTTTGCTATTTGAACTACCGAACAGATTGTAAGGAGTCATGGACCACTGATGAAAGCTGTTGGGGAACTGCAAACAGAGGATGGTCTCATTAAACATGGTAGAAATTTCTGGGTTTGCTTTATTACACTGAGCAGCAACTGAACTCTTAATCAACGTGGAAACAACACCTAGTCTAGGGGAGAGTGGCAGAAATGCAGAATAGGTTGATTGGCCACGCTAAATTGTCCTCTTTAGTGTCCCAACATGTGTGGATTAGGGAGAATGTTTGAGTGAAAATGTGGAATTACAGCATTAGGTCTATATGTGATACTCTATTGGTGCAGACTGGATGGGTCAAATGGCCTCCTTCTGTGCTGTAGGGATTCTATAACTGAGCAGGCTATCCTTTCACCTCTGAAACCCCTGCAATTGGAACCATCGTGAAACAGTGAGTTGCCTCCTTTGTCAGGCCATAATAATTTTTACTCAGTCTTCCTCTTAATTGCAGGAGCACAGTCTGAAACTGCCCACAATTTGACACTGACAGACAGTGTAACTTAATTAGGCTCACAAGGCTGGGCTGTATGATGAATACAATTGAAGATGAGTCACCAAGTCACTCTGAAACTGATAGTCCTAAGGAACCCATTCCAAAAACATTATCTGCTGAATAAGTGAATTCATAGAAGTAGAAATGACTGTTGCTTTGTATTTGCTTTTTTGACTCATCCCTTCTGGAAAATAGCGTCATCTGGGCTTGCAATCTCAGTAATATTTTGCTAACATTGATTGATTAATGACATAATACAAACAAAGCAATCAGCTCAAGACACTTTTAGGTGTGTAAACCTTCTATAGGATGAACTGCAGTAACTTATCAAGGCTCCTTCTTCAGCAGTTTCCAAACTCTCAACTTCTAACACTTAGAAGTTCAAATTCAACTGGTGCCTGAGAACATACACCCATCTGCAAATGCCCCTCCAGGCCACTCGCTATCCTGACCTAGAACCATATTGCCGTTCCTTCACTGTCAGTGCATCAAAAACCAGAAATTTCCTCACCACTGCTGGTGGCTTTTCAAAAAGGTGGCTCACCATAACCATCTCGAGGGCAATTAGGGATAGGTATCCCACACCCCTGAAAGAATTAAAAGCACGTTATTAACTGCACGATTGTAAAGTACTGGATGTTAAAAGGGAAACTGAAATGCGATAGCTGTTAGGTATAATGGATTCCCACTAAGACAAAGGTTTAAAATAATGAACAATAACTAGTTGACAACTATCTAACCTCCCTCCCCACCCCCATGCAAACTTCCAGAACAAGCTGCTGATTGGCTATAATCCATTTTCAACTTTTACCAAGGATTAATCTTACCCACAAATTCATAGAATTATCGAAACTTACAGCATAGAAGAAGACCATTTGACCATTGTCTCTATTCTGACTCTTTGAAAGAGCAGTCATACAAACAAAGAACAACACAGCACTGGAAACAAGCCCTTCAGCCCAACAGGCCGCACCGCCATTTTAACATTCAGTGAATGCCTCATCTACCTTCTTCTATCTATGACTTTTGTCTACGCCAGATTAAGGGAGGTCTAATTTAGGGACAATTTGTTAACACCAATCAGCCTTAACATAGAACATAGAACATTACAGCACAGAACAGGCCCTTCGGCCTTCAATGTTGCGCCGACCAATATAAAAAGCAATGCCCCTCCAAACTAAACCATTCCCTTCTCTTCCATATACTTATCAACTAACCTCTTAAACGCCACCAAACTTGGCGCATCTACAACCGCTGCAGGCAGGGCATTCCACTCCCGAACCACCCTTTGGGTAAAGAACCTGCCTCTGATATCCGTCCTATAACTATCACCCCTTAATTTAAAGCTGTGTCCCCTCGTGCTAGCTTTCTCCATCCTAGGAAAAAGGCTATCACTGTCCACCCTATCTAAACCTCTAATCATCTTATATGTTTCGATTAGGTCCCCTCTTAGCCGCCTCCTTTCTAACGAAAACAACCTCAAATCCCTCAGCCTCTCCTCATAAGACCTGCCCTCCATACCAGGCAACATCCTGGTAAACCTCCTCTGTACCCTCTCCAATGCCTCCACATCTTTCTTATAATGTGGGGACCAGAACTGCACACAATACTCCAAGTGCGGCCGCACTAGAGTTTTGTACAGTTGCAACATGACGTTGCGGCTCCGAAATTCAATCCCTCTACCAATAAAAGCCAAGACTCCATATGCCTTCCTAACAACCTTCTCGACCTGACTGCCTACTTTCAGGGATCTATGCACATACACACCAAGATCCCTCTGTTCATCTAGACTACTAAGAATCCTACCATTTGCCCTATACTCTACACATTTATTATTTCTGCCATAGTGCATTACCTCACACTTTTCCACATTAAACTCCATTTGCCACCTCTCGGCCCAGCTCTGCAACTTGTCCAAGTCCCTCTGCAAACTATAACACCCCTCTTCACTATCTACCACTCCACCGACTTTAGTGTCATCTGCAAATTTACTAATCCATCCTTCAATACCCTCATCCAGATCATTTATAAAAATTACAAACAGCAGGGGCCCCAAAACAGACCCCTGAGGTACACCACTTGTCACCGAACTCCAAGATGAATATCTCCCATCAACCACCACCCTCTGTCTTCTATCTGCTAGCCAATTCCTAACCCAATTAGCTAAATCACCCTCTATCCCATACATCTGCATTTTCTGCAGAAGTCTTCCATGGGCCACCTTATCAAACGCCTTACTAAAGTCCATATATACCACATCAACCGCCTTACCCCCATCCACCTCCTTAGTCACTTTTTCAAAAAACTCAATGAGGTTAGTAAGGCACGACCTACCCTTCACAAAACCATGCTGACTATCTCCAATCAATTCATTACTCTCTAAATAACTATAAATCCTATCCCTAATTATTCTCTCCAATACTTTGCCCACAACAGAAGTAAGACTCACTGGCCTATAATTCCCTGGAAGGTCTCTCTTCCCCTTCTTGAACAACGGGACCACATTCGCTATCCTCCAGTCCTCCGGAACCACACCCGTAACCAACGAATTACCAACGAATTAAAGCATGTTTTTGGGGTGTGGGAGGGTTAATGCTGAATGCACACTTTTTTTGTAATCTTGTAACTTTGTAAGATCCTCATCCTCATCTTCTGTTTAACTTTGGAAAGGGCTTTCACCAACTTTCAGATAGAACCTTTCAGATCCTGACAATTCTTTGACTAAAATAGGTCTCCTTATTGCCACTCGTTTTTAGGTACTGTGTAATCTGTGACCAATGATTATCAAGCCACTCAGCAGAGGCTACTGTTCTTCTCAACTCTTTCATCAAAATTGCTCATCATCTTTGAAGCCTCTATTAGGTCACCTCATAACCTCTCTGTTCCTGGAAAAATAGAAAGATAGGTCACCAAGTCATACTGAAACTGGTAGTCCTGAGGAACCCATCCCAAAAGCATTAAAAGTATTTCTACTGAATAAGTAAATTCATAGAAGTAGAAATGACTGTTGCTTTGTATTTTCTTTTTTTGACCCATCCCTTCTGGAAAATAGCGTCATCTGGGCTTGCAATCTCAGTAATATTTCGCTAATGTTGATTAGTTAATGACATAATACAAGCAAAGCAATCAGCTCAAGACACTTTTAGGAGTGTAAATCATCCACAGGATGAACTGCAGCAATTCACCAAGGCTCCTTCAACAGCAGTTTCCAAACCCTCAACTTTTAACATTTACAAGTTCAAAGACAACTAGTGCTAACTTTTTGAGTCACTCCTCCTATCTGAAGGCTATCGTCCCCGATAATATCCCTGTAGACCCTTCCAACGGCCTTTTCTGAAGTGTCTAAAATATTCTCTTTGAGGCGTTTTTTAAATTCTAGTTTTGATTTTTTTTGCTCTTGTTCTCTAAATTGCCAGAAGAAAAAACAATGCAGATGATGTTTAAAGAGACCATTGCAACTCTGAACTTAGTACATCCAGGTTTCAAAGTTATTGCTTTTCCTTTGAGTCAGTGTATAAATGGGGGTCAAATCAGTGGTCTAAAATGGATAATAGTCCATGCCTCCTTATTAAAGACTGTCCATGAAGATTTATCTTATAATAATCTATGCATTAACAACTGCATGAAGATACATTCTGCTGTTAAGGACTAAAAGAAAAGTTGCTATTAATGGTATTCAGCTGCATGATCAGCATGATGGATTTTCAAAATGCTAAATTGGATTGCTTAAGTTTACAAGTTATTTCTGGTTAGCCAACCACTTTGTTTGGATTGCAAAGAGAGTCTGCACAGTGAAAGCACTAATTACAATTCTGGGTGTGATTGAAGGGACTGCTCAGTCGATCAACACACATAGTGCAGAAAGGTTTGAAGTGTAAGCAAGCTTCAAGGATAAGATAAAATGGAACTCATTGGTATAGCTATAATTTTGGTGGAAATTTTACTGAATTTGTTCCCTTTCGTTCCTGTTCTCCTTCAAGTTGGAAGGGTGCAATCTAAGAGGGATACAAAAAGGTGGGGATTAGCACAGTGTTGGGAGGCAATGGGTTAGTAAACTAGATTATTAATCGAGAAACTCGACTAATGTTCTGGAGATCCAATTCAAATCTCACCATGGCAGATGAATTTTAATTCAATAAAAAAAGTTGGAATTAAGAACCCATTGTTGATAGTTGGAAATCTCCATCTGATTCACTAATGTCCTTTAGGGAATGAAATCTGCCATCCTTACCTGATCTGGCCTACATATGATTTCAGACCCATAGCAATGTAGTTGACTTCTAACTGCAGATGGGCAACTACAGATTGGCCAGTATTTATTGCCCATCACCAATACCCATGTCCCATGAATGAATAAAGAGAAATCCCACAATCTACATTAAAGTATTGAATTTCTATTCCCATAGAATCGAAAGGCTGGTAACAAGGTGCCATCTCATTGGTGAGCAAAATATACTGCCATTGCCAAGCAATGGATGCCCAACACAAGTATACTATTATCGGTTCTTATTCGTTCAGGCTAGAAAATATTATAAAAGCAAAATACTGTGCTGGAAATCTGAAATAAAAATAGAAAATGCTGGAAAATCTCAGCAGGGGTGGCACATCTGTGGAGAAATAAACCAAATTAACATTTCAAATCTAAAATGACTAAAGAATTAAAATTCTTCAGTCCCGGCAACATCTCCATTCGTCAACTTGATGTTTGGTCCAAAGGAAATATTTGTCATAGTTTTAAATCTACAATAACATCTTTTAATATTTTTCCTCTGGAAATAACATTACAAAATAATTAAATTTTGGCTTAGGTGATTGGACATGCTGAAGCATTGTCACTAGCTCCCCAAGGACCTATGTTTGGAAGTATTAGAATTTAAGATCAAAATGTTGTTTTTCAAATAATATTTAAGAAATTCCTTGTCCAGAGAAATGCCCAAATCTGCAAGTAGTTTAAAAAAACAATTTCCATTTGTATAACGTACTTCATGTACAAAACATCCCTAAGCACTTCATCAGAGTGTTGGCAAGTAAAAGTTAATGTTGAATCACATAAGGAGATGAGATACCAGATGACCAACAGTTTGGTTTCATCAAGTTCCATAAAGGGACAAAGAGGGGTTCCCAAAGTTTAAGACCTAGGCAGCTGAAGACGTGGCCACCAAATGTGATATGATGTGGAAGGGGTCAGAATTAGAGAAACACAAGAACAAGAAGAACTGTAAGGCTGGAGAGGTTGAAGAGATCAAGATGGGGTGAGGGGTGGGGCATGTGGAGTCCTTGAATACAATGATGAGAATTTTAGCAATTGCAGCGCACATTGCTTTAAGGGCAATCAATACTTGTTGCTAGCAATACTCAGTAATGAAAGAACTCATTACTCAGGTCAATGGGTATTTGATGCAGACAGTAGAGTTTGAAGGAACTCATATTTAGGTAGGGTAAGATGGGAACTTAGCCAGGGGATCATGAAAATAGTTAATAGACTTAACAGTGGCATGAATGGGAGCTTTCAGCAACTGATGGGCTGAGAGAGGGGCTATAATCAGGTGATGTTATAGAAGTGGAAATAAGAGGTTTTAGCAAAGGAGGAGGTATGTTGTTGGAAGCCCACTTCTGTGTTGGACATGACACCAGGATTGTGGTCAATCTGATTCAACCTCATATAAGGATAGAATCAATGGCTAAGAGATAAAAGAATGGCTTTTGTCTTGCTAATATTTAGTCGGAGGAAATTTCTGCTCATCCGTTTCTGGGTGTCAGAGAAGCAGTCTGATCACGTAGAATCGATGGAAGAGTTGAGGTAGGGCTACATGGCAGCAGCAGACCAATGGAAATTGGCATTCAGATGATATCAGGGTCAAAGGAGCAAGGAGGAAATGGTCGTGTAAGAGAACCTTGGTGTACGAAAAAAGTTGATTTGCTGGTTAAAAGGAAAAAGGAGGCTTATGTCAGGATGAGGCTTGAAGGCTCGGTTAGTGCAATGGATAGCTATAGATTAGCCAGGAGGGAGCTAAAGAGTGAATTGAGGAGAGCTAAGAGAGGACACGAGAAGACTTTGGCTGATAGGATTAAGGAGAATCCTAAAGCGTTCTTTAGATATGTTAAGAATAGAAGATTGGTTAGGGCAAGATTAGGGCCAGTCATAGACAGCAGTGGGAAGTTGTGTGTGGAGCCTGAGGAGATTGGAGAGGTACTGAATAAATATTTCTCTTCGATATTCACGCAGGGTGATGTAAATGTAGTTATGGGGAACACTGAGGTACAGGGTAGCAAACTGGAAGGTATCGAAGTAGATAGGGAGGATGTGCTAGATATTCTCGAGGGTTTGAAGTTGGATAAGTCCCCTGGCCCGGACGGGATTTACCCTAGGATTCTCTGGGAGGCAAGAGAGGAGATTGCAGAGCCTCTGGCTCTGATCTTCAGGTCGTCGTTGGTTACGGGTGTTGTTCCGGAGGACTGGAGGATAGCGAATGTGGTCCCGTTGTTCAAGAAGGGGAAGAGAGACCTTCCAGGGAATTATAGGCCAGTGAGTCTTACTTCTGGGGTGGGCAAAGTATTGGAGAGAATAATTAGGGATAGGATTTATACTTATTTAGAGAGTAATGAATTGATTGGAAATAGTCAGCATTGTTTTGTGAAGGGTAGGTCGTGCCTTACTAACCTCATTGAGTTTTTTGAAAAAGTGACTAAGGAGGTGGATGGGGGTAAGGCGGTTGATGTGGTATATATGGACTTTAGTAAGGCGTTTGATAAGTTGGCCCATGGAAGACTTCTGCAGAAAATGCAGATGTATGGGATAGAGGGTGATTTAGCTAATTGGGTTAGGAATTGGCTAGCAGATAGAAGACAGAGGGTGGTGGTTGATGGGAGATATTCATCTTGGAGTTCGGTGACCAGTGGTGTACCTCAGGGGTCTGTTTTGGGGCCCCTGCTGTTTGTAATTTTTATAAATGATCTGGATGAGGGTATTGAAGGATGGATTAGTAAATTTGCAGATGACACTAAAGTCGGTGGAGTGGTAGATAGTGAAGATGGGTGTTATAGTTTGCAGAGGGACTTGGACAAGTTGCAGAGCTGGGCCGAGAGGTGGCAAATGGAGTTTAATGTGGAAAAGTGTGAGGTAATGCACTATGGCAGAAATAATACATGTGTAGAGTATAGGGCAAATGGTAGGGCTCTTAATAGTGTTGATGAACAGAGGGATCTTGGTGTGTATGTGCATAGATCCCTGAAAGTAGGCAGTCAGGTCGAGAAGGTTGTTAGGAAGGCATATGGAGTCTTGGCTTTTATTGGTAGAGGGATTGCATTTCGGAGCCGCAACGTCATGTTGCAACTGTACAAAACTCTAGTGCGGCCGCACTTGGAGTATTGTGTGCAGTTCTGGTCCCCACATTATAAGAAGATGTGGAGGCATTGGAGAGGGTACAGAGGAGGTTTACCAGGATGTTGCCTGGTATGGAGGGCAGGTCTTATGAGGAGAGGCTGAGGGATTTGAGTTGTTTTTGTTAGAAAGGAGGAGGCTAAGAGGGGACCTGATCGAAACATATAAGATGATTAGAGGTTTAGATAGGGTGGACAGTGATAGCCTTTTTCCTAGGATGAAAAAGCTAGCACGAGGGGACACAGCTTTAAATTAAGGGGTGATAGTTATAGGACGGATATCAGAGGCAGGTTCTTTACCCAAAGGGTGTTTCGGGAGTGGAATGCCCTGCCTGCAGCAGTTGTAGATGCGCCAAGTTTGGTGGCGTTTAAGAGGTTAGTTTATAAGTATATGGAAGAGAAGGGAATGGTTTAGTTTGGAGGGGCATTGCTTTTTATATTGGTCGGCACAACATCGAAGGCAGAAGGGCCTGTTCTGTGCTGTGATGTTCTATGAATAAAGGACTGATCCCAATGTATTTGTGCAGGAGCAGGAAGAGAAGCCATTGAAAGTGATGCTCTGGTTGTGATTAGATAGATAAGAATGGAACCAGGTAGAGCAGCCCACACAGCCAGACAACAGTGAAGAGGTGTTGGCGGAAGTTATTGAGGTGAACAATGTCAAAGGCCACAGATAGGTCTGGAAGGTTAAGGAGGAATAATTTACTACAATCAAATAAACTGTTTCAATATCCTGGGAGGATTGGAAATCTCACAGGAGAAATTCAAGCAATGGAGTTGTGTGGAAAATAAGTATGGGAGGAGACAACAAATTGAGGGACTATAGAGAGGAAAATACTCAAGACGCAGGGGCTAAGGGTGTTTCTTTTGACAACGAGTGGTTGAAACCCGAAGAGAGGAAGCCATTAACAATACCAGCTGACATAGGAACCAGGAAGAAAAGTTGAGTGGTCAGCAGTGGGAGGAGGATTGATGGTTTCATGGACAAGCTCAGCCCAGAAAAGGGACAAAGGAAAGATCCTAAAGAAAGCTGAGTTCAATGCTAAAGCAGGTGAACTAAGGGAAGGGGTAAAAGCAGCTCATGAAGAACTTGTTGTTGGAGTGGGAATGGAAAGGCCCCGGGAAGAGGGGTTTCTGAAGATGGTTTGTGATGTCGAAGAGAAGCTGAGGGTTATCATTACATTTCAGGATGAGCCTTGAATATTGGAGCAGTTTTAGCAAAGGATAGCAGGACTCAATAGTGGTCCAACCAGATCTGGCAGCATTAGTGGTAACGAGGGATAAATCAGGCTGTGTCACCCCCATTCTGCTGACTAAGAAAAATATTAAAAGTGCTCAGAATATAGGAATTGGAGTAGGCCATTTGGCTCCTTGAGCCTGTTCCATCACATTAGCTCATGAGTGAACTAAGTTACATCCATCTTTTGTCAAGGGGTAACTCTTAAACTGGAAACTCTTAAAATGGAAGGTGAATTCAAATAATTTATGTTTATGGGGGAAAAGAAGGAAATAAAATGGCAATAAGATAGTATATCAAGATACATTCATTATAACTTCAGAAGGACATTTGGTGACAATTCATCTTTCCAAGTTACTCTTTCTGTACGTTTGCCCATGATTGTATTGAGCAGTCCTTATAAAACACAACTAACTGAATTACAGTGCTGCTGCTAAAGTGTTAAGAGCTTCACAAAGCAACAGGCTGTCTGTAGTCAAGTCTCTTTGGAGACTAATTATACCTGCACATTACTCATGATTATCACTTCAGGCATTCAGTGTCAAAAGAACAACCCTGTCAACATTACCCAGTGTGGGACTTGCAAGAATTTTGCAGAAGAGCAATTTCTTTTTTAAATATTGAGCTAATCAATTAAAGAGTATATACAAATAGAAGAAAACTGCCATTGATTCAAGTCTTGTGATCTGTACCAGTGAGAAAAGGTTTTATTTCCACTAAACATATCACAGAAGCAAGGTGCCTAATCCAAAATTAACCATTTTAGATTCACTAATGGAAAGTTCTCTCATATATTTATGTCCTGTTTTAAATTTGGTCGATTACACTACAGTCTGTGACTACATCATTTTCTGATGACTATGATTAAAAGAAGATGCACAGAATGCTCAAGTGACATAATTTCTGAGAATCTGAGTTAAAAGCCCTTAATCTTAATCGACTGAGTCCAAGGAAATGTAAGACGTTGGTTTTTCTTGTGACTTCAAGTTATGATTCATGAATGGGGCTAGGCACCTTCTTCAAGTTATCAGCCCCTTAAAGGTATTAGATTCAGAGTTTTTGAAAGCTGAGGGAGAGAGACTAATTCGGGGCATTTTGTGTCACTGATTCATGGTCACGTATGCAAAGAAGCTAATCCTCCCAGAGCTCAAGACATCACCAGACCTTATTGGATTCTTGTGATGTGCTTCGTAGATCTGAGCCAGTAGAAGTGGATGCCTTTCTGTTTTTATTGTAGACTGCTTTTGACACTGAATAAACACTGGAGTTACTCTGGCAGGAAATTTGCTCAATTATGCATGGCTAAGTAACAACTAGAAGAATACGTCATGGTTTTGAAATCTAAATGATTTTTGTTTAATGTCTTGCCTCCATTTAGAAGCACAGTGTAAACCTTATTACTCTGACTATTCTCCTGCTCGGCTTTTCATCCACAAAATGTGCACGAGCCATTACTTGGATTTGTTCATCACTGTAGTGATTGGGCTGAATGTAATCACCATGGCAATGGAACATTATCAGCAGCCAAAGGTAAGGATGGTTATTTTGTAATCAAACTAGAAACAGGAAAATGGCATTGGTCACAGTTCTGAAGCTGACCACCTCCAGTTTCCTTATGCTAACTGCATTTGAGTAAGTAAGAGTTGGCAGGCGATATGACTAAGAGCCAACAACTCATCTCGTACGTCAGAACATATTCAGGATTGAAGGGCGTGAAAAGTCCTGCTGATGTTGTTGCTTGCTTAATGCTGTCTGTTGGTAAATGCTTCCAATTTTGCTGGATGCGTTTGTGGAACAAAATATTGGTCTACAGCATTGCTGCTGTATACCTCTGGCAGGGTAACCAATGATATGAGTGTGTTGAAGTTTGTTGCTCGGTGCTGGACATTCGCATTCACAGCACAGTGCTGAGCATATGAGATTTGGTTGATTGGAAAACTGAAGAAAATAGTATACAACATTTATTGAACATCTACAGTGACATCTCTCTTGTCAGCAAGCAACACAATTTCAACTCTTGGCCACTGTCAGGGTGAACTAACAGGATTCCTATGTAAATAGTAGAAATTGTTCTGGAGGAAGCTATTGAGGCAGTAAGACTCTAAAGTGACACCTATTTCATATGAAATTGGCAACTTTTGTAAACACCATTATTGGCATCTTTGTCAAGCACCCCTCCACCCACGCCCACCATGAAGCACACTTCTTGACACCCAACACCAGCTCTCCTCTGAATTAATATTCTTGCAGTAATCAAGAGATATTTTAACAACTCCAACTTCCCACTCATCCTGTTCCACTTTCAAAAGTTTCATAATCTTCTTGGTATCACAGTAACTCCTCCATCTCCCTATATTAAAAACAATCAGGAAAAGCCAGGATTTCTGTGAATTAATTTCTAAAGTCCCAAACCTCCATTCATATATAAAAAAAGACTTGCCAGGATTTTCAGCCCACGTTCACTGCGAGTGCAAATGACAATGTGAGTACAAAATATTGAGAGAGTCAGAAAATGAGAATCTCTCCCAGGAAGGTTAAGAATCTAATTTCGTTACACTTAGACATAGAATCCTTCATGCAGAAGGAAGCCATTCAGCTCATCAAGCGTGCACCAACCATAATCCCATCCAGGCCCTATCCCCATAACCTCATGCAATTACTCTAACTAGTCACCCTGACGCTAAGGGGAAATTTAGCATGGCCAATCCACCTAACTCGCGCATCTTTGGACTGTGGAACGAAACCGGAGCACCCAGAGGAAACCAACGCAGACACAGAGAGAATGTACAAACTCCACAAACAATGACCCAAACTGGGAATCGAACCCTGGGTCCCTGATGCTGTGAGGCAGCAGTGCTAACCACTGTGCTGCTGTTTAACGGGCTTTGCCACCCTCTCGCCCCTCCCCACATTAGGAATTTCTCTTTCTAACTTGGAGGCAAGAATGCTAGCAGTGAACCACAGCTGACTGAGGAGTGTGAGGCTAATGAATATATCTTGGTAAATCACATGATATGTTGTTTAATTATTGGATTAAAATGTGAATATTCCCGACTGTAAAGTCAAGGGATCAGTAGTAAAGGTTAAAAAGTCATGGAAATCCAGAACAAAATAAATTAACACAATATTATAATATCAAGCAGATTCGGTAGTAATTTTCTAAACAGTAACCAGAAGTAGAAAATATTACAAGGCTAAGGGGACAAGCAAGAGAGTAGGATTCACTGGATAGTTCTGCCAAAGAACCCAGACAGGCTCAAGAAGTCAAATGACCTCTTCTCAGTGCTGTTTCATTCTATGTCAAATATAAATTGGTATCCACAAAAAGACAAATTTGAAATTGTTCTTATTTAATGTTTCACCTTTAATCTTAATTTCTAATGTTCTCAGGTTCTCGACGAGGCCCTGAAGATCTGTAACTACATCTTCACGATTATCTTTGTCCTGGAGTCTGTTTTCAAACTAATTGCCTTTGGTTTTCGCCGATTCTTCAAGGATAGGTAAAATACCACAGTGACAATTAAGTTGTTAAGTGTTGGATCATTGCTCGTTTTATTGTATGACTTATTTAGTTTTGTTGGTACAGAGGAGAGTTAGGTGGATTGACCTTTGTTATCTTTTATACTCTGTTTAATTGGAGCAGCCATCGCAGAAAGGTATTTTCATTGTCCAGAGATACAATAATCTCACAGTTAGCATTTTTCCTGCCATAACATTAATGTCACCCTGTCTGTCAGAGAGTCAGCGCACACTCGATGAGCTGAGAAACCTCATTCTACATTGTAGCAATTCTACAATAATTGTCCTAACTATTCTCAGGCATAGAGTGGAAGCAATGCAGAATTATGCATTGTAGCAGATAATCTATTGGTTTGCAAGAAGATAAATAGGGAACTCATCTGTTGCGTGGAATAATAACAAGTTGCATGTATTAGTCATTTACCATTCAGGTTCCACATCATCATGGGATCAAGTAAGGAGCAGTTTAACTTTCCAAAACCTAGAAGAGTTAATGGGGTGGCCAAGACTTTAAAATGGGGCTGACAGACTGAGTACTTGTCGACACAAAGCTCTGTTCTCTGTAGCTCTTACAAAGGCTGACTTGACCAAAAACACCAACCTGTTTCATTGGGTTCCCTTTTAATCAGCAAATTTGGGACCTACGGCCAGAACTGGCAAGACAACGAAAAAGGTGCTTAAAAAAAAAGGTATCCTTTCAATGATTTGGTGGGGTCAGAAAGAAGACGATGCTCCACCAGCACCCCAGACACAGACAGATTTGTTTCCATGATCATGGCCCAGTCCTCATCCGTTCCTGAACTTGTTAGCAGCTGAAGCCACATAATATCCACGCCAAGCCTGAACCCAGACAGCTGCCTGATAGGGGCGAGCCAACCCAGCAGCTCTACTCAACAGAGGCTTCATTGGACCTCAGAATTCCTCCGGCCCCTTTGCTGAGGAAATGAGTGGGTTTGCTGGTACACACCACTGGTCCAAAAGTTAAGATCAATCTGACACAAGCCTGCCAGTTTCAAAGCTGCATTTAAAGTTTTGGCATTGCTGATGTTATAGCTTCACTCTGATGTAATTCTGCTAGTACCAAAGGGCACATAATGTCAAAAAAAACCTTGTGTAAAGATGCAGTTTCGGAGACTCAATTAATGAACCCAAAAAGTATTTATTAATGAGAATTGTTTAGTAGTCACATGACTACAGCCAGTCTCTACGTGTCTCTTGCCGAAGAGGACTCCATCCCAGGGGTAATTACCCACTCTTGAGTCCCCATTGGTCCCCAAACCAGGTGACCTCTTTTCTGCTCTGTTATCCTTAAAAGGACAATCGTATTAATTCAATGGAAATTAAAATTCAGCTTGCTCACACCATACGTGCTTGAAATCTTCCAGAAGAGAATTTAACTGTGTGAGTTGCAAGGCACTGTATAACCTTTGTCTATGCAATAACACCAGACTGTCTAAAACATTAGACCTATCAATGTCATGTTACTTTTATCAAATCCCTTGCATTATACACAATGATCAATTTAATCTTGCATGTAGAAATCAGACAACATTTGAAATTACTATCGATGAAATAAAATTGTGTTATCTCTCAGTGCAATGTTGCTAAGATTGGAAAATTCTCCCCTCCGTATGTTATCTGGGAGATCTGCAATCTACAACAGCTGAGGAAATTCATGTTCGCTTTAATATTTTGTTGATTACAGATTGTATTCAGCAGGGAAGTCTGGCCTCTAGGTGCCCAGTACTATAATGCAGTATCACCATCAGAAACAACAACACAAGGCTTTAATCTAATTTAAATTCCCAAAATAAAATAAAACAGAACTTTGATGGGACCTCAGGTTTACCTGCGGCTCCCTAGGTTTCAAACACGTGTTAGTTTTGGCCCAGCTGCTAAGTTTTGAAAGTTGCTTGTGATAACTCCTTTGTGGTTTAACTTCAGATGGAACCAGCTGGATCTAGCTATCGTACTGCTGTCCATTATGGGGATCACCCTTGAGGAGATTGAAGTGAACGCTTCCTTGCCAATCAACCCCACAATCATTAGAATCATGCGAGTCCTCAGGATTGCTAGAGGTGAGTAAAGCCGGACCTGATTATTCACTCTACTTTATGTAAACTCCTCTTAAAACTAATAATTTACATCTCTTTATAGAGTTACTCCTAGCTGATAGATTATACGTATATTTTTTGACATTAGGTGAGCTCAGAATCAGTAAGAAAATGAGGACTTTATTTTTATGCTTTGAGTTATTGGAATCTGGAAAGCTCTGCCAAAAGGATAGTGGAGGCAAATCCAATAGTAACTTTTAAAAGGGAATTGGACGAATACATGAAGGAACACAAATTGCAGGGCCTCAAGGAAATAGGGTGTGGAACTAATTGGATGGCTCTTTCATAGAACCGGCCTAAACATGATGGGCCAAATGGTCTCCTTCTATGCTGTATGAACTGAGATTAGGGTTGTGCAATACAATGCTGCCCCGTAGTCTAATGACACTCTCTCTCCAGCATTGGTTGTTTCATCACCAGAGTCTTTTGAGTTATTCAGTTCAAACAATATCACAAAACCCTATAGGCCCACTAGATATTATTACTACAAATTATGGTCCACCAATTCAGTCCTATTCCCCAGGAATCGTATTGCAGGATGGGACCTTCTTCTACTCCTTTGTCGCCACCCTTAATCTTCTAAATTCTAGGGCTAGAATTCTTGACCACCTGGCTTGGCTCTGTTGAGAATCCCTCCTCTAGGCCCAGCAGTATTTTAAAGCCCCTGTGACCTAAGAGATACCGGGCAAAAAATATGAATCAATGCACTGGTCATCCATTCTCCTAACAATAATCATCCCTTTCTTTCAATCTACAGCTATTTGGATATGTTGTACTGCAGGGACACCACTGATGTATAATCGGTGAAGACAGTGGGATTGCCAAGAATCCCGTCAGTCCCACTGTCGATAAAGGCACCATGCTTAGAGGTTAGAATTAGAAGAATCAGCGACCATCATCTGTTCAGCAGCCTCCTTTCCACCAACAGTACCTGGTCAAAATATCTCTGTGATGCTAAAAAGGAAAGGACATTCTCTGGAACACTCACCATAACCCATAATTCCTTTACTATTCAAAAACTTATCTATCCTTGCCTTAAAAACATTCAATGAGGTAGCCTCAACTGATTCACTGGGCAGGGAATTCCACAGATTCACAACCGTTTGAATGAAGAAGTTCCTCCTCAACTCAGACCTGAATTTGAGGCTTACTGGCCACCCCTCCTGTTATTACCTGTTTATTATTACAGTGCCCCTGGAAGATTTTGGATTTACTTTTACACTGGCTGCCAGTCTCTTCTCATCTGTGTTCTTTGCCTCTCTTATTTCTTTTATCACTTCCCCTCTGGATTTTCTGTATTCAACCCAGTTCTGTCCGTTAATTTTGAACAGCAGTAAGCACTGGGTAAAAATCAGATGAGAACAGAATTCCTTATCATGTCAGTACCAGATGGGTTTGAGGAGCAACTATTTTGTCTTGAATGGCAGAAGGATATCATTAACTTTATTAGGGGATTTTAGCATTTCAATCAAATAAGATTTATTAACTGAATTATTTAAAACAGAACATTGTTAGGTGATATATTGTGTTACTTAGCAACACAAGGACAAGTGATCAAGAAACGTCTGTGACATTGTCAGGTCTGCAGCATTTATAACCTTTATTTATGTTCCCAAAAGTCCTGAAGCTCTTGAAGATGGCAGTGGGGATGAGAGCCTTACTGAACACCGTAATCCAGGCTCTACCACAGGTAAGCACATTGCTGTAACTTCACAATATCAAAGGATGGCAAATTATGTGGGATCTGTTTTATAGCTCTGGTAGCTCACTCTGCTTCTATCCATTCCTCACCTTATATTCTGTCCCTGGTGTGAGAAGCTGTTGAATACAACACTACAGCGGTGTAACAATCCCAGAGGAAACTAAAGTCTTCATGGGAGCTGTCATATCAGTGCAGCACTACGTCCCAGGCCATTTTCTCATCATTTTGAAGCTCAACAATGATGCTTAAAACTGATGCCTGAACTTTTGCAACGATGGAGAGTTCTCCAGTGCAGTGAAAATGTGACAGTGGCCAAAAATTGCAAGTCCTGCCCCAATGCCATTTTTGCAGGGGAGGGGATGGAGCCATGCCAGGATTTGCACATATGCATTTTGCGAAGGCAGCTGCTCACGTAAATCAGCAGTTGCCTCCACTAATGCCTCATTTGGTGACCCAAGTGGGTGAAACATGAGGTGCACAGGTATGACCTAGTCGGAGTAGGCATGAACTTTGTGGGGTCCTTTGGACAGGTGAGGTATCCTTGTGGAAAAATAGGACATTCCTTTGAACCTGGTCCCATATTCTTTGGGGGGGAGTCAGGTGCTCATTGGAAGAGGTTAAATGCCATTTGGAAAGGGTAAGGTACCCTTTAGGATTGTTAGAAGTAGACAAGAATGTGTACAAAAAGTGCATAAATGCATTAGCTGTCAAGCTTATTGGAACTGTGAAAAATCTCAAAAGGAACTATCAAAAGCAGTTGTCAAAAGTGCCCATCAAGCTGTCAAAGCGTTTAAAACGCCTGCCCTTTAAAGCTTTGGAAAAGATGTCTGGAGTGTTTTTTTTAAGAAATACACTATCCATTTCACTCCATCTACTGACATGAACCTGTACCATGACAGGATGTGTAACTATATGACTGACTCATAGACTTCCATTATCACAGTACTGTTCCTTCCATTTCATAATTTGATTGACAGCTCCAAATGCTTATAGACTCTTTGAAGTGGGACAATGCATTCCATTTCTTGTTTATACAAGGAATAAAGGCACTTGAATTATATTATTCTATTAAGGGATTATATAGATAAAGGACTATGACTGTAGCAATTGGGTTTTTATGAATGAGAGTTTAAAAACAAATGAAGTCTGCAGTAGAGACTTAAAACTTGATATTGTTTCAGCTTAACGTATTCTGAGTTTAGCTCAGGGTGGATACTGGGCACTGTAAGTGTAAGGACAAAGGGTGCTCAGTGGAGAGACATGAGTTTGCATGGGTTGGCACTAAGTTGGCCTAGGCACTATGAATACCATGTGGGCTGGGGGGCAGAGGGGTAAAAGTTGGCATGGAGGACATGAGGGGCTTTGAGGGACCTAACTGTCAACACTCATTCAGTACAGGCACACTGAGGCTGAAATGGGTCGAGTGCACAGAGTCGGGATACCTGTTTCAGGTCTGCCTTGAAAGCGTCACCCCTTTGCCTTCCTTTGCCAAGACCTGCACACTTTGCAGATTATTCACTGGGTTATTGCCACACCAGCTATCACAAGTCTGTGCTGCAATTCTGTGCTCTCTCTGGGCTGATAGTTGTAGCAGGGGATCTGAATTCCCCAGAAGAGAAAGTTAATGGTCACAGCATGAGTGATTCCTTTTCTCACACCAGCCATCCTAACACTTGCTCGACTGTCACATCAGTGCAGAAGTCACAGTCACCACAAGACAGATTGAGGCCTCAACTCATTTTGCTTTCAGCTTTCAATAGTCAGGGGAAAGACACCAACTTTAATTCTATTGGAAGGTCAAATTGAAACTCAGTTCCTGAAAGTTCCCTAATGGAATGTGACACATCCACCAGCCCTTTCTGGCTTGGGTCCAAGTGCTAGGCATGAAAGAACAGTACTCAATCAATCTGGTTTCACAGGTCTGAGAGTTCATGAAAATGACAGTGTGAAAATTTGCAGTGCTTTCAGAAGAGTCGTGTAATCATCCTATAATTAGATGTTTTTTTTTCAAATGTTCTCCAATTTAAAAAAAATAGAAGCATTGAAAGGTATGAGATTTGCATTCTGGCTTGTGGCCATGAATGGAGCACAAGTCAGTGGGAATTACGTCAATAAAATAACCTCATTTGCAAAGAGCTGCATGAAACTGAGAAGTCAGAAGCAATTTCATAGCTTTACCATCTGATTCCGCATGTCCCTTTCCTTCAAGTGATTTGTTGTGCTAATTGGTCTGCTGTCACTCAGATTCACTCAGAAATGGACATTTGCTCTGCCCCCATTGCTTACATTAAATTCTGCCCAGGATTGCAATATATTGGTTTTTAAACCACTGGCTTAACTTCACCTAGACAATACTCCTTGACATCTGAACTCCTCCAGTTTCCTGTCTCAATGGCATTCTGCATGACACCCGTTTGTGTCTCTTAGTTGTGAACAAAGGAGGAAATAACTTTCATTTATATAGTGCGAAGCACCTCACAGCTCCTGAATTACTTTTTGAAGTATGGTCACTGTTATGATGTAGGGGACACAACAGCCAGTTGAAGCATATCAAGCTTCCCTAAATGGCACTGTGACCAGATAATCTGCTTTTGTGATGGTGATTGGGAGATGAATATTGGGCAGTGCACCAGGGTGAATAGTGCCATGTAATATTTTACATTTATCTCAGAGAGCAGACAGGGCTGGTTCTAACATTGTATCTCAAACATATGTCATCTGTCTCCTCTCTCCATAACCTCAATCTGATGAAGCAATCAAGTTTGTGTTACTGCAAAAATATTTGATGTGCCTGTTTATTAATCCTCTCATTGTTTGACAACTAAATGAAATATTTATTTCATGCTGTAATAAATATGAACTTACAGATTATCATTTGAGATGTTTGCCTCTGAACTATTAACTATTCATGTGATCATCTCCTGCTGTTTTAAACAAGTTAATGCCACCTTTGAAGTGAAAACATCAGGTCATAATAAAGACTTTGAAATATGCTAATGCTGATATTCCAATCAGAAATTTCGAGTCCACAATTTCAATTTGAACTCTCCATAATTAAAGCATACCTATCATAATTGATTCTGGAAACTTCTCTGAGATGCTGGATGAAAGTTATTCAGAGGAGAAGCTTCCAGCATCAATCAGACTAAAAAATATACTTGCATTTGAATGATCCGAGGTTAATGATCAGAAGACAAGAGGACGAGATGGCTATTTTAAGCTACCCAATGTGTGAATTCTGCATTTTCACCAATAGAAAAATCCTTCATGGTCTTTATGTCTCCGGCAGGTCGGGAATCTCGGACTGTTGTTCATGCTGCTGTTTTTCATATTTGCAGCCCTTGGAGTTGAACTTTTTGGGGACCTGGGTAAGAAACTGCAGACACAAATATATTTACCTTGAACTAATGTTCTTTCGTACCAATTAATGCCCATCTGTAAACCTGCTTTCTTCATTTTAAAGTTTATTTATTAGTGTCACAAGTAGGCTTACATTAACACTGCAATGAAGTTACTGTGAAAATTCGCCAATTGCCACACTCTGGTGCCTGTTCAGGGAGAATTTAGCATGGTCAATTCACCCAACCAGCATGTCATTCAGGCTACAGGAGGAAACCGGAGCACTCGGATAAAGCCTACGAAGACACGGGGAGAAGATGCAGACTCTGCACAGAGATTGACCCAAGCCAGGAATCGAACCTGGGTTCCTGGCACTCTGAAATTGCAGTGCTAACGACTGTGACTATGCCGCCTTTGGCTAATGCAATTAGGTTTATCATGAGAACATAATGGTTTTAATTACTAATCATGGTGATCAATGTCTATCAATCAGTCTGCAACAGACCTAGACGTGAAGGGAATAAACACCCAGTGGTGAAAAGCTTTGGGGACCGTAGGTCCAAAAATCACCAGTTCCCCCTGAGCATACTTTGTTTCTTGTATGGCATTTGTCAACACACTCATGTAATGTAGCCCAATGTGTTATTTTCTTAAACAATAATATGGCCAGAGGCTTGACCTCCTTGCTCATTGCTCTCTGAACGAGGCATATTTCTTATATTATATTCACTTACATGGATTCATAGTTCTTTGAACAAGGCAAGCATAAGATAGTTTTGGCTGCTACCGGCAATCAAAACTTTGAAGAGAGCCTTCGTTTATCTCTGATTGTTTATAGACACTGTAACTTATTGGGTCTTTAGTTAATAAACTCCAAACTTAATAAAGTCATAGAATCTGGGATATATCTTAAACCCATCTTAACCATGTACTAACATTGTGCTGGAAGATGAAAAAGTCAGTTGAAATCTACTAAGTACCTTGAACTGTGCCTTTATACTTTAGTGCAATAATTGACAGCATTTTGGAGATTTCCTTTTGATTTAATGTGTAATTCAGTGACATTGATATTCTGTGATACTACTTTTTGTGTCAAAGTACTGCACTGTTTTGAACAAAAGTGCTAATGTAATGTTGGAAGCACCAACAAAGATGTGTTGTGTTGGTCACGTTGTTACATTTAACTGTCTCTTTGGGGCTGAGGTTCAGAACTCGGATTCAACACAATGAGTGGAATTTTCCCATCCCACCCACCACAGGAATCTAGCAGGTGGATCAATACCATGCAAAGACGGGATTTTCTGAGCTTGGCACGAGTGGGGCTGGAAAATCCCGCCCAACAAGTCCATTGTTAAATCATTGTTTTCCTTCTTTGAGTATATTGGCCAGAATTTTGCACTCTTAATGGCAGCAAATCTGTTCGTTCTCGGCAACGTTACTCCACTATCTGGGATTCTCAACCTTCACCTCTCCCGCGATGCTAAGATATCTTGCCCTCCCAGACAACCCTCCTCATCATCCCAGATACTCTTCACCACCATCCCAGACACCCCTCACTGCCATCCCAGGAACCACTCACTGCTATACCAGACACCCCTCAGAGTAACAACTAAAGGGCTTTTGCTCAAGGGGCTTAGGCGGAAACAGATGAGGCAACGTAGAATTAATTCTTAGTTTGTAAAAACTTAAACTAAGTACTTAAGGGTGGAGGGTCCTGGATGTGCTTTTCTTGCATGATGTGGGAATTGGTGGACCCCAATGTGATTCCCAGTGAACATGTCTGCAGTAAGTGTTGGTTGCTTGAGGAACTCCGGCTCAGGATTGATAAGTTGGATTCTGAACTTTTGACACTGCGACACATCAGGGAGGGGGAGAGTTACCTGGACACTGTGTTTCAGCATACAGTCACATCCCTTCAACTAACTAATTCAGCCAGTAGTTAGGGACAAGGGGGTGTGGCTGCGAGTAAGGCAGGAAGTGGGATCCAGGAGGTAGAGTTCCATGAGCCTCAGTCCCTGAACCTGTCCAACAGGATTGAGATTCTTGTTCCCAGTGTGGAGGGGAATGGGGACTGCATGGAGGACGAGCAAACTGAATGCAGCATTGAGGTACAGGGAACATAAGAAAAAGGAGCAGGGATAGGCCATCTAGCCCCTCACGCCTGCCCCACCATTCAGTAAGATCATGGCTGAACTGATAGTGGTTCAGCTCCACTTATCCCGCCTGCTCCCCATAACTTTAATTCCCTTATTGGTCAAATATCTATCTACTTGTGACTTAAACACATTTAACGAGGTAGCCTCCACTGCTTCAATGGGCAGAGAATTCCAAAGGTTCACTACCCTCTGGGAGAAGAAGTTCCTCCTTAATTCTGTTCTAAATTGGCTCCCCACTTATTTTGGGGCTGTGCCCTCTAGTTCTTGTTTCCTTTCTAAGTGGAAATAATCTCTTTGCTTCTACCTTGTCTAGCCCCTTCATTATCTTATATGTCTCCATAAGATCTCCCCTCAGCCTTCTAAACTCCAACGAGTACAGACCCAATCTACTCAAACTCCTCATAAGCTAACCTCCTCATTTCCTGAAGATTTCAGATAGACAAGGGAATTAAGGGTTATGGAGAGCAGGCAGGTAAGTGGAACTGAACCACTATCAGATCAGCCATGATCTTATTGAATGGCAGGGCATTCTCAAAGGGCTAGATGGTCGACTCCTGTTCCTATTTCTTATGTTCTTATGTTCTTAAAACATTCGTACCAAGTGAGGTCATACAAGTCAAGGGAGAAAAAAGAAATGTAGTCGTATTTGGGGATAGTGTAGTTTGGGGCATTGACACTGTTCTCTGTAATGAGGATCGAGAATCCAAAGGTTCTGTTGCCTGCTAGGGTCCAGGATATCTGACCTCGGCTGCACAGGAATTTGGAGTGGGAGGGTAAGAATCCAGTTGTCGAGGTCCACATAGATCAAACAGGAACAAAGGTTCTGCTAAGAGAATATAAAAAGCTAGGAGCTAAATTAAAACGCAGAACTAAAAAGGTGGTAATCTCTGGATTATTACCTGAGCCTCAAGTGAACTGGCACAGGGTCAATAAGATTAAGGAGGTAAATGCGTGGCTCAAAGATTGGTGTGGGAGGAATGGGTTTGAACTCATGGGTCATTGGCACCAGTACTGGGGAAGATAGGACCTGTTCCAATGGGATGGTCTTCGTCTGAATCGTGCTGGGACCAAAGTCCTGGCAAATTGTATAACTAGGGCTGTAATTAGATCTTTAAACTAAATATTGCGGGGAGTGGGGGTGTGGGAAACAGCCTCAAAATAAGGGGGAGTCAATTTAGAACAGAATTAAGAAGGAACTTCTTCTCCTAGAGGGTGGTGAATCTTTGGAATTCTCTGCCCATTGGAGGCTACCTCGTTAAATGTGTTTAACTCACAGGTAGATAGATTTTTGATCAATAAGGATGGTTAATGGGGATCAATAATGGTTATGGGGAGCAGGTGGGTAAGTGGAATTGAACCACTATCAGATCAGCCATGATCTTATTGAATGACGAGGCAGGTTCGAGGGGCTAGATGGCCTACTCCTGCTCCTATTTCTTATGTTCATATGTTCTCACCATCATCCCAGATACATAGAACATAGAACATAGAACATTACAGCACAGAACAGGCCCTTCGGCCTTCGATGTTGCGCTGACCAATATAAAAAGCAATGCCCCTCCAAACTAAACCATTCCCTTCTCTTCCATATACTTATCAACTAACCTCTTAAACGCCACCAAACTTGGCGCATCTACAACTGCTGCAGGCAGGGCATTCCACTCCCGAACCACCCTTTGGGTAAAGAACCTACCTCTGATATCCGTCCTATAACTATCACCCCTTAATTTAAAGCTGTGTCCCCTCGTGCTAGCTTTCTCCATCCTAGGAAAAAGGCTATCACTGTCCACCCTATCTAAACCTCTAATCATCTTATATGTTTCGATAAGGTCCCCTCTTAGCCGCCTCCTTTCTAACGAAAACAACCTCAAATCCCTCAGCCTCTCTTCATAAGACCTGCCCTCCATACCAGGCAACATCGTGGTAAACCTCCTCTGTACCCTCTCCAATGCCTCCACATCTTTCTTATAATGTGGGGACCAGAACTGCACACAATACTCCAAGTGCGGCCGCACTAGAGTTTTGTACAGTTGCAACATGACGTTGCGGCTCCGAAATTCAATCCCTCTACCAATAAAAGCCAAGACTCCATATGCCTTCCTAACAACCTTCTCGACCTGACTGCCTACTTTCAGGGATCTATGCACATACACACCAAGATCCCTCTATTCATCAAGACTACTAAGAATCCTACCATTAGCCCTATACTCTACACATTTATTATTTCTGCCATAGTGCATTACCTCACACTTTTCCACATTAAACTCCATTTGCCACCTCTCGGCCCAGCTCTGCAACTTGTCCAAGTCTCTCTGCAAACTATAACACCCCTCTTCACTATCTACCACTCCACCGACTTTAGTGTCATCTGCAAATTTACTAATCCATCCCTCAATACTCTCATCCAGATCATTTATAAAAATTACAAACAGCAGGGGCCCCAAAATAGACCCCTGAGGTACACCACTTGTCACCGAACTCCACGAATACCTGTCACCAATATCCCAGACACCCTCACTACCATCCCAGATACCCTTCCTCACCATCCCAGACACTCTTACCACCATCCCAAACACCTCTCACCACCACTCTAACACATCTCACCACCATTCCAGGCACCCCTCCCCACCATCCCAGACCCCCCTCACCATCACCCCAGACAAATCTCACCACCATCCCAGGTAGCATTTCATAGAAATCAATTGAATTGACGAAAACTTTCACACTCACGCTGTTAGCCTCACCATAAAATTCCTTGAAAAAGTTGGTGAATAAAGTGTAACTGGTTTTAAAGCTGAACTAACTTAATTACTGCTAAACACCCTCAGTTATCCTAATAATTTTATTTTATATTTGTGGAATGTAAAATTTCTCCACATACGATGAAAAAAATCTTTTTAAGGTTTGTTTACCATCATTTTACCATCTATAATAATCCAATCATAATCACTATAGCATTGTAAGAAAGATGTGGAAGCATTGGAAAGGGTGCAGAGGAGGTTTACCAGGATGTTGCCTGGTATACTGGTAAGGTCTTATGAGGAAAGGCTGAGGGACTTGAGGTTATTTTCATTAGAGAGAAGAAGGTTAAGAGGTGACCTAATTGAGGCGTATAAGATGATTGGGGTTAGATAGGGTGGGGGTTAGATAGTGAAAGCCTTTTTCCTCGGATGTGATGGCTAACATGAGGGGATATCATTTTAAATTAAGGGGTGGTAATTATAGGACAGATGTTAGAGATGGGTTCTTTACTCAGAGGGTAGTAAGGGCGTGGAATGCCCTGCCTGCAGCAGTTGTGGACTCACTATCTTTAAGGGTGTTCAAAAGGTCAGTGGATAGGCATATGGATAACATTGGAATAGTTTAGGTTACAGGGTCATTAGTTTCGTTCCATTGGTCAGTGCAATATCGAGGGCCAAAGGGCCTGTACTGTGCTGTAATGTTCTATGTATCATCTAAAAATCTAATTAAAAGGGAAGGATATTAAGTGTTTTTAACTTCCTGGTTTGCCATCTGTAAATACTCCAATGTGATTGGTTCCCTACTATCTTGCTGCTGTCACTGTTGCTACATGCCATGATAGCTGCTTGACTTATCATCAGATTTAAACTGCTATCAAATTAGGGGAATATCTCAACCCCAGGATCACTAGATCTTTGAAGTCAGAAGGGAGAACCCAATTGCTTTGCTGATGATGATAAAATCCAAGCCATGTACTCAAGTTTTGAGTATATTGAGTATAAAAGATGACTCAATAAAGTGTTCCAGGTGATTAAAGGAATTGAAGTGTAGCTAGATGAAAAACTATTCCTGTGGTGGAGGGAGTTCATAACAAAGAGAGCATAACCTTAAAATAGAGATAGACCATTCCATGATGATGTCAAGAAGCATTTCTTTGCACAAAGGGCCATGAAAACCTAGAAATATCTCCCTTAAATAGCAGTTATGGTTGAGACGTGACTGAAAATTTCAAAAATGAATTGGTACATTTTTGTTAGGCAAAGATGTTATGAGGTCGCGGAGCAAAATGGGTAAATAGAGTTAAGATACAGATCAGCCATGATTTAATTAGATGGTGGAATAGGTCTGAGGGATCGAACAGCTTACTTTTCTTCCTTTGATTAACATTGATTGAGGTCCTAATTCAAAAGGAAGATCCTTCGGAAATATTCCTCACACAGTTACTATATAACTCATGTTTGTCTCTGATGTTCTTGGGGTATTTTTGTTGAAATGTATGTTTTTGTTTTAATATTTTATATGTAGAATGTGATGATTATCATCCTTGTGAGGGGTTGGGGCGACATGCCACATTCAGGAACTTTGGGATGGCTTTCCTCACCTTGTTCCGAGTGTCAACTGGGGACAACTGGAATGGAATAATGAAGGTGAGCTTTTTCTCCTTTTGCAACGTTCCCTACTTTTCCCTAGGGAAATGCTTCCTCTCCTGGTGTATCAAATGGATATTGGCTGTCTGACACATTTCAAAGCAAGTTTTTGACAACCTTTGTTCTCCACTACAGAAGCTTTCACTCAAAAACACAAGGCTCTAATTCAGCAAATAAGATCTGACACCATTCTCTGGTGAAAGTCAAATTTAATGTCACATGCTGGCAATTTTTCTATTTTCTTTCCATCTATAAAGAAGGAAACATAACCAATAATCTCATGGCACTTTTCAAGTCCTCAGAACGTTTTCCAATGTTTGCAACAATTATTATAGAATCATAGAATCCCTACAGTGCAGAAGGAGGCCATTCAACCCATCAAGCCTGCACCAACCACAGTCCCACCCAGGCCCTATTCTTGTAATCCCACATATTTACCTTGCTAATTACCCTGACAATAAGAGGCAATTTAGCATCGGCAATCCACCTAACGCACACATCTTTGGAGTGTAGAAGGAAATCAGAGCATCCAGAGAAAACCCATACAGATACTAATGGGGGAATTTAGCACGGCCAATCAACCTAACTGACAACATTTTTTAACATTAATTAGTTTTGAAGCAAAGTCCCTATTGTTTTTTTAACCAAATCCAATAGCTAATTTATACACAAGGAAGCACGAACAACAAAGAGATAAATATCCAAATTGTCTGTTTTAGTGAAAATATTGGGAACACTCAGCAGATCAGGCAGCAGCTTTGGAAAAAGTAATGACTAGAGTAATGACAGAACTGGAAAATATTGGAGATCAGTAACTTTTAAGGACGTGGGCCATCTGCAGTTGCGTTTCTTTCTGCCCTTTCTGTGGTCTTTTTCTTAACTTCTGGCTAATAACTATCACCTCTCATGATTTGTCTTATACTTCTGACATATTATTCACTGGGATTTTTTGCTCCTCCCGGCATACATTTTTCAGTGGCAGAGGCAATTTGTCATTGCTACTAATGGGATTTTCCAGTCCCACCAATGTCTATAGCGTTTTACGTGGCTTGCCCATCCCATCATCAGGGAGACATCACAGGGTGTCACCTTCTGCAGGACGGAAAGATCATGCCGGCTGAAGGGGCCAGAAAATCCTGCCCAACGTATTTTGGATACTTTAGACTCTGCTCTTTTATGTGTCTAATTTGTTAAACTTTTAGCAGGTTAACTGTAGATAATCAATCCACTTCACCATACCTCAGCCAAGTTGGAAATTCCACAAAGATATTACAAATATGTCTAAAACTGTCAGGGTGGGAGTCTTGGGAACAGTACAAAATGGGTTATATTGTATATAATAAGCACCAATCCATTCTGCAATACTGCCCAAGATTAATTTTCCCCTGCAAAATGTTGCAGGACAGGAGGTTAGAGTAATCCAAAACTCATGGACGTTAGGACAGCGGCGCGGGCTCGTTGGGCCGAAGGGCCTGTTTCCCGTGCTGTGTTGCTCTTTGTTCTTTGTTCTTTGTTCTCTCTCCTATATCATCCTTGTGAGGGGTTAGGGTGACATGCTAATTCCTCTGTATCCATATATTTCCTTTAAATGTTCATTGACCGTTCTGAAAATAAACGATGTCATCCATGCTTGTAATAATATTGTACAAAGAAAATTATCTAATCTCGCTTCTCTCGTTTAGTAAACAGTTTAAATTCCTGATTTCAACTGACTTCCTAATCAGAAGCCTTTCTTAATTGAAATCCTTTAAATAACCTTCACTAAATCTCATTTTGTCCTTCTCTGCTCTAGTGGAATTAATCCTAATATATCCTCATAACTATACTTTCACATCTCTGGAGTCCCCTTGGTGAATTCTGGCTGTGTGCCCTCAAGTTTTAAACCCCTACAAACTGGAGCACCAAAGAATTTTTAAAGTTCGTTTTCTGCATCGAATTGAAAGTAGATGGGCAGGATTTTCCAGCCATTCCCTCCAGCTGGATTTTCCAGTCCCATTGACAATGATCCTCTGCTGGCAGCCGAAGGTGCGAAGAACAGGAAACCAGTTGACAACAGCAGGACAGAAGATCCCTTTGCTAGCCAATGGTGGTCCGCCTTTGTAAATCACATCCCGCGGGGGGGAATTTTGATCCTACCCAATGTTTTAATTGAGCCAAGTGTATATCAGGGAGCAACTTACTGACAGGACAAACTGAAGCACATTAAAATTCAACTCAATGAAAAACTGCTTCCCTTATTGAACATGTGATCAAATTGTCTCATTGCACTGTTTTTTTATTTCATCTTTTTAACTGCTTTTCCCCCCCACTTATTGGCAGGATACTTTGCGAGACTGTAACCAAGAGGGCACCTGTTATAACACCGTGGTGTCCCCAATCTACTTTGTCTCGTTTGTGCTGACAGCTCAGTTTGTGCTGGTGAATGTAGTCATCGCGGTGCTGATGAAACACCTGGAAGAGAGCAACAAGGAGGCGAAAGAGGAAGCAGAACTCGAGGCAGAACTGGAACTTGAATTAAAAATGTTAAATATCAATCAAGGGAATGTGGAAGGTGTGACCTGGGGAGGCAGTGAAGGTGGAGATGCAGGTGACAGCCCAGGGAGTCCATCTGAATCGCTCCAAATTAAAGTGGATTCGCCATTTTCTTTAGAACCACCACTGGTAAGAAACAGAAAATTAGGATGAATATTTCTCATCCATAGAGTTTTAATGAAAAGTACGTTGCATTGTAAAGTATTTCTAATTACTGCAGTACAACAGTTCAAGAGATACAAATGAATAAGTTATCAAGAAGAGAATAATATTGATCAAGTGGAGACTCCATTTAATTTATTCCTTAACCTATTAGCATCTTTGTGTCAGGTATCAACAAGAGGATTTATTTGTTATGTTTTATTCAAACCAGGCTAATTCTGTTAGGAATGTGTCAATCAACCTGCCTATGTATAAGGGTTGCCAACATGCTAGGATGGTCTAGAGACTTGACGAATTGAAGGTCGATCTCTAGGATCGCTATGTGCTACCTTGGAGAAAAGAAATTATAGCTGTATGAAAAAATAATTATTTAAAATTTTCTTCAAACGTATCTCTTTATCAGATAAATATTTAAAATGGGAGGGGGTTGTGGTTCTTTAGTTGATAGTCAAACATCATCCAATTGGTCTTTTTACTTTCCAATTGGTGTAAGAAAGGCAGAGAGTCACAAAGATGGATGTGTTGGCCGACTAATGGCTGAAGTGTGGGAACAGGTCATGTGGTGAAACCTCCAGGAGTAGATTTAATCACAGTTGGCAACTTTAGTATTTATTGTGTGGGATTCAATCCAATGGGACCTTAGGTCAGTTCATATTTAAAGATCTGCTTAATAATGCCCCCTTTTAGCTCTGGAATTTCAATGCTTTGCTCATTGTTAATGTCTTCATCATCTTCCATTTTGAGAAGCCATTGGGAAGTCAAATTGCCAAAAGGCAGAAGAAAGTTTGATTTTCATTTATATAATATTTTTCATGTTTCAGGATGCCCAGCTAAAGGGCTACTTGTGAAGTCACTGTTTTAATCTAGGGAAATGTGGTAGGCAGTTACTGCACAGGAAGATCCCACAAACAGCAACCAAAGAAATGGCCAGATAAGCTGTTTTAGATTGGGCAATAAATATTAGCAAGGAGAACGTCCTTGGTCTTCTTTGGATAATGCCATGGGATCTTTTACATCCACCGAAAGGAGTAGATAGATCCTCAGTTTAAAGATTTATCCATAAAACAGCACATCTCATTGTGCAGCACTCACTCCCTCAGCACTGCGCTCCAGGTATTTTACTGAATTTCTGTCAGAAGTCATTATGAGTGGAATTTTAACCAAGATGAAGTGGGTTTGCGTTGGGTAAGGGTTAAAGTCTTAAAAATCAGGTTTCCAATCCAAGCCTGCTTCCAATTTGCCTACTTCTGGCTTTAACTGTGGTGAAATGATAGGCAGGTGACCAACCTGCCCCAAGGAGGTGAGTTGGTAATTTAAATATAATTTTCAGCATTAACTCTGGTAGGCTGGATTTCTGAGCTCAGAAAACCTGGCAGCAATATCAAAGCAAGCACTTGGGGATCGAAGAGATGGTTTACCTTTGCACCCACCTAGCGGATCCAGTTTGCCTGTTTGAAGATCCCCTGTGATCTATCAAATCTCCCTGCCATTCCTACAGACCTTTCTCATGAGGAGCTCAACCTCCATCCTGAGGGCTCCAAACACCAGCGAGTGGGAGAAATTGTTAGTCAGCAGGTGGATTTTAATCCCAGCAAAAACGACTATGTTGCATGTGAGTCATCAGAACCGATATTAAACAAGATAAGAAAGCTTATCTCAAGGTGAATAATAATGGCAAGAATGGGAAGGGTGAGAATGAAAGAACGTAACAAAAGAAGACATTACCATGTGCCAATACCAGGATATAACAAAACTCACTTGCAGATGGTATCATGCTAAATAGAAAATAGTTTTATATGCACCAAGAAAGGGCAGATTTAGGTATGATAATAGTGGAACATAAGGACATAACTGCGTGGGTAGAATGTAGCAGATGTGACTCAACAAATTCCCATCTGCCAGTCCTACAGATAGTGTAAACTTTAAAAGTATGGATTGCAGATGGGAATACAATATAAATGGGAAAACACAGAGTGAATTTGTGGTCTGGGGTATAATAGTCATGAGAAACTTATTGTGTTAGCTCAAAGTGATTGAGAAAGTGAAGGGTGGGGGGTTTGCCCAAAGAGTTAAAAGCAACTATACCACTAATTCATTCATAGAGTGTGCTGGTTAGATCACAATTAGTGTACGAAGCTCTGTTTTGGCCACATCACTTTAAGAATGTAGTTCATCTTTAAATTCAATGGCAATTTCCAAAAGTGATATCTTGGACGAGGGTGTGGATTAGGAAATTAAGGAAAAGAGTGGCTGAGGTGCTTAAAATAATGAAGAGAACTTCAAAACATTTATCAATTTTGCATCTATCAGCCTCTGAAACAGTGCATTTGACAACCCCTGAGGGAAGGTTTAGTGATTTACTTTCAACTGATTTATTTCTAACTGTAAGATTATGTTCCCCTGTTCTGCGTTCCCAACTATTAGTGAATTAAATGACACATTATTGGCCCTGGATCTTCAGGGGACTTTCTCTTTTTTCTATCTTGATTACCATCACTTCAGGATGTCATTTGGAAGGTAGCAATAAAGACCCAGTGCTTCTCTCAATAGAAGTAAAGAGCTTTGCCGACCACCAAACCCTCTTTCCTGTCTTCCCTGTGAGTAACTCTACAGGGATAATTTCACTTTCCCTTTCAAAGTTCATGTCATTATTCCCAACTTCAAAAGTGAAAAGACCTTGTAGATTACTGCCCTTCTCCAAATCCTGCTTCCTCTTCATTGTTCTTCAACTTTTTTTTTAGTTTGTTCTTGGGATGTGGGCATCGCTGGCTTGGTCAGCATTTATTGCCCATCCCTAATTGCCCTTGAGAAGGTAAGCTGCAGTCCCTGTGGTGTAGGTGCACCCATAGCTGTTAGGGTGGGAATGCCAGGATCATTACCCAGCGGTAGTAAGGAACAGCGATCTATTTCCAAGTCGGGACGGTGAGTGACTTGGAAGGGAACTTCCAGGTGGTAGAGTTCCCATGTATCTGTTGCCCTTGTCCTTCTAGATGTTAATGGTTGTTGATGTGGAAGGTGTTGTCTGAGGAGGCCTGCTGGGGCTGTTGCTTCATAAATCCATTCATATTTTTCCCATTACTCCATGTTTCTGAATCTCTCTAATCAGATTTCTGCCTCTGCCGCAGCACTGAAATGGCCCTTTTCAAAGTCACAAATTACAACCTGTATGACTGTGATCCTGGTGCACTGTCTCTCTTTGTGACATTAGGATACTATCCTTCTTCATTTTTCTCTAACCTTAGAGTCTTTGGCACAGTTGAGAATCACATTCTGCTTCAAAGTTTCTCATTCATTATTCAATTCAATGGAACAGCTCTTGCTTGATTCCATTTTCACCAAACCAATCATTGTCAAAGCCGTGGCTTCTCTAACCATCCCATTATCATTACGTGAGGAATCCCCCCAAGAGATCTAACCTTTATCTCTCTGCTTCCCCTTACTGCGATTACTTGCGGACATGAGACCAGCTTCCTCTTATATGCTGATCCATCTCCGCTACACTCTCTCAATCTTTGCACTACCTCAGACTGTCAAACTTGGTCAGAAATCCAGACTTGGATGAATTGCAACCTCTTCCACTTAGATAGTGGGAGGACCAAGGTCATTATTTTCATCTCCTGCTGCAAACACAGTATTCTTTGTCAGTGACATTATCCTACTTCTTTCTCACTGTCTCAGGTTCAGCCATGTTGTTGGAAAGTTCACTATCTTACTTGACCCAGACCTGAGCTTGCCACCCCAAACCCTCTTCACCACAAAGATTGTAATTCCATCTCCATCACATTGCCTCAGCAATTGCCTCTGCTCGCTTTGTCTGCTGCTGATGTCATCATCTGTGCTTTTGTCACCTTCAGACTCCAATAATTTTCTAGCCAGCCTTTCATTTTCCATAAACTGCTCTACATATGTCAACTCATCTAAAACTCTGTTGCTGTATCCCATTCCACACTAAAGCTTGTTCACCCTTCAACCCTGACTACAACTGGCTCCCCCAATACGTAAAATTTACAATTCTGCTTCCAATGTTAAACCCCTTCATGCTCTTGACCCCTCCCTATGTCCCTGTGTACCTCCTCTATCCAACAACTACACTATCCCGAAACTCTCCCCTCTTCTAGCTCTAATCACTGTTATATCTCTCTTCCCTTTGCCCCAGCCATTCATTCAACGATTGGCGGTTGTGCAGATTTTGAAATAAGTTTGGGCAGCCATTAATATCCATGAGCCTACAATAAAACTCCAAATTCACCACTAAATCGGCAAGTTCACTCAGACAACAAAATGGCTCATTTTGAGAGGTGTAAGCCTATCCCATCGGTGACATAGAGTGTTCTTCTGGAGTTGAACCAAATGCTTAAGCAAAGTAGAGTGAATTTACACTGCATGTGGCTTGGGTGTACTCGCTGTTGGCACTGGGGGGGCCTCTGAACAGAAAGGTCAACAATACCTTTGGCAAAAGTGGACATTTTCTTACATTAGTGGTATGATAAAAGTGCAAATTTGGTTTTGCTTTTTGATTTCCCCTCCCACTCCTTCCTTTTCTTCACCATTGGCAGCCATAACTTCAATCATCTGGACCACACGTTCTACATGTCTATCTCTAAACTCTCCATGTCTCTAACTGAGCTCCTTTAAGACCCTTCTTATCATTCTTTTGGCCAAGCTTTTGGTCATTTTCACTAACACTCCTTCTTGGGTTCCTACCTTATTATGAGAGGAATTTAATGCCCTCTCTTGAGATGTAATTGGAGATGGAGAAGCACCTAATCAAATGGGAGGTGCTGGATGGGGACCCTGCCTCCTTTTCACTTTTTCCACAATTAAATCTGGGGAGGAAAAGTCCATGGACAGCCTTCCTGCCCCACTCCCAATTTAGGCTCTTAAATGAACAATTAATGCTTTGCAACCCAGTTGTACTTAGAAACTGGTTTGCCTCATCACATTGGGCATATAGGCTTGTCAGGACTCACAGAGGTGCAGGAAAATTGAAACTCCAAGTGTTGGAAGACCGCAGTGCAGGCTCAATTCCTATCTCTTTGGCTCAATGGCCATATAATGGGCAGGCAGCAGGTCTATTACTAAGTCAAATGGAAATTTGGTGGTATATTTCAAGCCCTTGTGTATCTGAGTCATGGCCTATTTCTCTGCACCTCCTCCACACCACTGTTAGTAAAACTAAGAAAGCCCCAACAGTAACAGCTTTGGGTCTAAATATCGTCCAGTCAAAGATAGAGTTGTCAACTCTGGTCATATTCCTGGAAATTTCACCACATGATTTCTCAACTCTAACCACCTCTTTCCCATAGTTCCACATCAGTCATCCAACACATCTATTTCCACGACACAACACATTCCCTAAACTAAAGTGAACAGAACTTATTTGAATGAATAATTCTTGAACAATCAATAGTCTCAATTAATAAATGAAAGCGTTCAAAGAAAATCAGAAAAAAACTCGTTAATATTTTTAGCAGTCCTTCTGAGTTTTCTACTTGGATTGCTGACAGCAGTATCCGGGAGATTAATTTTTAACTTCTGGAGATTTCAGGGCAATCCTGGAAAACCAACAACCCTAAAATAAAAGCAAAATACTGCGGATGCTGGGAATCTGAAATAAAAATAGAAAAATGCTGGAAAAATCTGGGCAGCATCTGTGGAGAGAGAAACCGAGTTCATGTTTCAAGTCCATCTGACTTCTTCAGAGCTATTGAAGAGAGGATATGGAAGAGATGGAGCAAAATAGAAGGTCAGCAATAGGTGGAGTTCAGGACAGATTTGACAAAGATGTCATGGACACTGGATAAAGGGAGTGGTAATGATAGTGTTAAAGACTAAGGCAGGTGTTAATAGTGACATAAAGGTCAAATTGCAGAATGTGTTCATAACAGGACCAGGATCAGTGCTGTCTGAAAGCAGTCAGCAACCATAATCACGGCTAGGAGTCCAAACAATTTGTACCACAGTGAAACTAGACTAAATATATGTTCTTAGGAAACTAAACGTTGTGGGTTTTATTCCCTCTTTTGCCTTAATTTGATTTAATCATTTTCTATAGGGTCAGTCAGGTGAAGTAATACAGTAAAAATGAATAGAGGAAAATACATTTACAGTTAACCAGATTGAGAAATCTTGGAATAAGTAACGAGAACTGTTAGCAAATTTTAATCCTATTCTGTCAGACATGTTGGTGTAAAGATTATTTAATACCTTGTGTCATCAAAACTTTTGAAAACAAATATCTGGAAGTATGATACATCTGTAGTAGCGGCCAACATCCCTAAAGAGAAATCACTATTCCTTAAAAGTACAGTATCAAAACGCAGTTAATCATTTTATTTCTCAATGTTGCGCACCAATATTTTCACTGTTACTAAGTGTGGATTTTATTTAATTACATGTTCTTTCTCCTTTCCATCTCCTTTCCACACCTTGTTATGTATTGATGCAATCCTTCCACTTCCAATACCCTTCCCTGATTAAACCCCCTGCCCTCTTTATCCTTCCCTCCCACATACTTTGCATACACAGGACAAGCAATTTTTTGACAACGTCTCCCTGCTGATCCAAGGTTCATTGGAAGGCGAATTGACCCTCATGGATAACCTCTCAGGTTCAGTCTGCCACAACTATGCCATGCCACAGCAAAACAAACATTGTGCTGAGAAACAGGTTAATTATTCTAGCTTCTCTGCCAAAGTCCTGTGTTCAGATCTGGAACCTAAGAATGGCTCAAAAGACTAAGGCTAAATGAGGCAAAGGGAATGCATTGAAGATGATTCAGCAGGGGCCTTTCAATAGTGTCACTTTTGATCAATATAGTATAAGGGTCATTTTTTAATTTGCAGGAGTGGAAATTGATAGAAATTACTGCACAGTAAATAATACATTATCATTTATATTTCTCTATATTTGCTTTATTTGCACTTGCCATGGACTAAATGTTCAAAGTTGGGGTTGGGAACCTAATGTGAATACATCCCAACCCTGCTCCTGAGTGTTTCACTCCCTCAATGCTATTATTAAGTTCAAATGGCCGAGTTGGACAGGAGGTGAGCTTGATGCCCAATAAGTGCCAATGAATGCCTCTTGCAGGCACTTGCCCGGTGCCTGAGAAAAAGCCTGCTGTTCTTTTGCAATGAGAGCAAACAATTCCCTTGAGGATCAGTGGTGTCCATGGTGACAAAAGGACCATTCAAGGTAGATTACAGATCAGCGCTGAAACTGGCACAAGGAAGTCCAGGAAAGCTCAGCTTGAACTAAATGATGAGAGATGGCCTTGTATCAAAAATGACAGGTGAGCACAAACATCTGCTCGACTGCTTGAGTTTATCGAACTAAAAGTTGAAAATTGCAAGTTCATTAAGCAGCTTAAAGGGTCATTAATTGGCAGGAAGGGGGAGTTTCTCATTCCCGCACTCCATTTGGTACTTTGAAAATCCCAAGACAACCTCTGGGATCACAAATTTTAAATCCTGCCTGCTTCAGGTCCCAACCTCAAATCTCCTTTGAAAATCCAGTCCTAAATCTCTTTGGGAAGTGTTTCACCTTCTGAAGGAAACATTAGAATGCCTATCAAGGACAAGCTGCCTTGAAGGGAAGGAAAACTTGCATTTAGCGAGCAACTTCCACAACCTTGCAACATCCCAAAGCACATTACAGTCAATGCAGTAGTTTGAAATGTACTTTCTGCTTAAATTTAGGGAAAAACAGCAGCAAATTTCTCACAGCAATATCTCTCAAGTGGCAATGTAACAAATAACCAGATAATCTTTATTTTATAATGTTGGTCGAAGGTTAAATATTGGTCAGGTCATCAGAGAGAATACCCCATTATTTGTCAAAATAGTTGCATAGGATCTTTTATGTAACTTTGCGAGAGCAGACGGGGATTCAGTTTAATGTTACATCTGAATGACAACATCTCTCATTACATCATTCCCTCAGTACCATACTGACATGTCAGCATAGAATTTGTGTTCAAGTCTCTGGAGTGAGCCTTAAACCCTAGTCTTCTGACTGAGAGGCAGAAGTGCTTCAAACTGAGACAAGGTTAACGCCTGTGGAGAGACATGTGGATGTGACAGTGAGAAAAAGGACAGCAAGTTGAGAGTTGGGCTTTCTATTAACTTTCTCTGAGTACTGTCCAATCTTGTAAGATGATTGTTATCAGATCTCCTGTACCTATGACTATAGTATTCACCTTTTAGACAGACTGAGCTTGCCAGATTTCGGAGTGGCATTGCAGTCTATACACTAAACCTGTCCAGATGGATGGGCAGTTTTTCAGGTGTTGGACAGACTCTACATCACAGCTGTGAGACTAGTATCAAGTATTAGACAGCTTTGGGACTTTGTAGAGAATTTCAAGATGTTTCAGCTTTAAAAATCCTGAACAGTGGATATGAATGGGAAGTGATTGAATGTCTTAAAATACCACTGCGCAGTCATCAGTCTCAAAGCTAATTGCTCAATCGGTTTCTTACACTTTAATTGATTAGGGGGCCCATTATTGTGAATATTTTCACACCAGGGAGCTTCATCCACTGACTGTATATAATGTGCCTCTGATATTCTGTTATCCAATGTCCATGCAGCTGCCGAGATTCCTTGTCAGCAGTGCAAAGTCAGTGAGTAAGCCCATAATCTGTTCAGTATTAGAAGTGTGAGCATGGAGGAATACTTTTGAGTTTTGGCACTTGATTATTGCGAGTGATGTGGCAACACTCATACAGAAGTTCCCAATGGAGAAGTATGGGTAAGGGTGGCATGACTGTAGAGTCACTCAGCTGGTAATCAAGGGGCCCAGGCTAATCCTCTGGGCACACGGGTTCACATTCCACCAAGACAGCTGGAGGAATTTAAATTCAGTTAATTAGGTGAAATATTAAAGCCACTCTCAGTATTGGTGACCATGATTATTTTGATTGTCATAAAACCCAACTGGGTTACTTATGCTCTTTAAGGGAGGAAATCTGCTGTCCTTGCCCTGGTCTAGTCTACATGTACGAACATGTAACTGGAGCAGGCCATTTGGCAAATTCAGCCTGCTCTACTATTCAATAAGATCATGGCCTCAACTCCACATTCTACCTGCTCATGATCACCTTTAACTCCTTTGTTAGTCAAGAATTAGTTCTACCTTAAAAATATTCATTAAAACATTCTCTGGGGGACAGAGTTCCAAAGATTTATGAGAGAGAAAAATATTATCATCTGTGTATTATTTTGAAGTGTGTCCCCTAGTTTGAGTCTCTCCCACAAGGGGAAACATCCTTGTCACTCTGTCAAGTTCCCTCAGCAACTTACGTTTCAATAAGATCACCTCTCGATTTTTTTAAGCTCCAATGGAGATCGGCCTGTCTAATCTTTCCTCATAAGATAAACCCCTCCTCCCACCCCAGGGGTCAGTCTCTGAACTACTGCTAAAGCATGTGCTTGACTCTTAATTGTTCTCTAAATGTTTAGTTCAAAGGCATTTAGGGATGGTCAACAAATGCAATCCCACAAAAGAATAAAGGAAAAAGTAAAAGATAAAGTCCACTGTGAGGCAGATTGTACGCGGACAGTTCAAAAAGTCAATGTCAGTTAACACTGACTTTCTCACAAAGGGGGCAATTACTATGCTAGGGGTGTATTATAGGCCACCCAACAGCCCATGGGCAGTTGAAGAAGGCATATGGAAAGACATTATTGATAGGTGCAGAAAGAACAGAGTCGTTATAGTGGGAGATTTTAATCTCCCTAGGGTGGATTGGAAAGTACTTAGTGCTGGGAGTTTGGATGGGCAGGAATTTGTAAAATGTGTACTGGAAGGATCGCTGGAACAGTATGTGGCTGGCCCGACTAGAGAAGGGGCTATATTGGATTTAGTTCTGAGTAATGAGCCAGGACAGGTGGTTGATGTTGTAGTGGGGGAACATGTGGCTAACAGTGACCACAATTCTGTCTACTTTAGGATACAGAAGGAAAAGGATGCTTGTTGCCCTCGAGGCAGGGTGCTGAATTGGGGGAAGGCTAACTACGGGCGAATTAGGCAGGAATTTAGGGAAACTGGTTGGGAACGGTTGTTTGAGGGTAAGTCCACGCTAGGCATGTGGGACTCTTTCAAGGGAATACTGAAAACGTTGCAAGATAAGTACGTGCCGGCCAAGAGGAAAGATGGGAAAGGTAGGATTAGAGAGCCGTGGATTACTAGGGATATTGAGGACTTGGTTAGGAAGAAAAGAGAAGCGTATGATAGGTCGAAGCAGCTGGGAACCGAGACAGTATTGAAGGAATATAGAGAGAATAGGAGGGAGCTCAAACAGGGAGTTAGAAGGGCAAAAAGGGGGCATGAAATGATTTTGGTGGATAGGATTAAGGAAAACCCAAAGGCTTTTTACTCCTATGTTAGGAATAAAAGGGTGGTTAGAGGAAAAATCAGACCTCTTAGGGACAGAGGAGGGGAACTGTGCTTAGAGCCCGAGGGAATGGCGGAGATCCGGAATGAATACTTTGCATCGGTATTCACGAAGGAGAGGGGCTTGTTGACAGCTTCTGTCTCTGAGGGAGCTGTGGACCAGTTGAGGGAAATATCCATACCGAGGGAGGAAGTGTTAGAGCTTTTAGGTAGCATTAAAACTGATAAATTTCCTGGGCCTGATGGCATTTATCCCAGACTGCTTCGAGAGGTGTGAGGTGAAATTGCTGGGCCTCTGATGCAAATCTTTGTCTCTTCCTTGGACACAGGTGAGGTCCCAGAGGACTGGAGAATAGCTAATGTTTTACCGTTGTTTAAAAAGGGTGGTAGGGATAACCCTGGAAATTATAGGCCGGTGAGTTTGACGTCAGTGGTAGGGAAGCTGTTGGAGGGGATTCTTAGAAATAGGATGTATAGGCACTTAGAGCGTTGCGATCTGATTAGGGATATGCAGCATGGATTTGTTAAGAGGAGGTCATGCCTTACAAATCTGGTAGAATTTTTTGAGGAGGTGACGAAAACGGTGGACGAAGGGCGAGCCATTGATGTTGTCTATATGGATTTTAGAAAGGCGTTTGATGAAGTCCCTCATGGGAGGTTAGTCGAGAAGGTCAAGGCAAATGGGATACAAGGACAGGTAGCTAGATGGATAAGCAACTGGCTTGGTAATAGGAGACAGAGAGTAATAGTGGAAGGGTGTTTCTCTAGCTGGAGGTCGGTCACTAGTGGTGTGCCGCAGGGCTCAGTACTGGGACCTCTTTTATTTGTAATATATATAAATGACTTGGAAGAGGGAATAAGTGGAGTGATCAGTAAGTTTGCAGACGATACAAAGATGGCTGGACTTGTGGATAGTGAGGAGCATTGTCAGGCGATACAGCAGGACATAGATAGGCTGGTACCTTGGGCAGACAGATGGCAGATGGAATTCAATCCTGATAAATGTGAGGTGATGCATTTCGGGAGAAAGAATGTAGGGGGAAGGTATATGATAAAGGGTAGACCTATTAAGAGTATAGAAACGCAGAGGGACCTGGGGGTGCAGGTGAACAAGTCTCTGAAGGTGGCAGAGCAAGTGGAGAAGGTTGTGAAGAAAGCATATAGTATGCTAGCCTTTATAGGAAGGGGTATAGAGTACAAGAGCTGGCCTGTAATGTTGCAGTTGTATAAAATGTTGGTTAGACCTCATTTGGAATACTGCGTCCAGTTCTGGTCGCCTTACTACCGGAAGGACGTGGAGACTCTGGAGAGAGCGCAGAGGAGGTTTACCAGGAAGCTGCCTGGTATGGAAGGTCTGAGTTACGAGGAGAGATTAGGCAAATTGGGACTGTTTTCCTTCGAAAGACGTAGACTTAGAGGAGATCTAATAGAGGTGTACAAGATTATGAGGGGTATAGATAGAGTAAACAGGGCTAAGCTTTTTCCTAGGATGGACTCGAATAGCACGAGGGGTCACGGGCTTAGGGTGAGGGGGGTAAGGTATAATTTGGATGCGAGAGGGAGTTTTTTCACACAGAGGGTGGTGGGGGTATGGAATGCGCTGCCAAGTAAAGTGGTGGAGACAGGTACTCTGGAGTTATTTAAGAAACACTTAGATGGGCACATGAACAGAATGGGAATGGAAGGGTATAGAAAACTGATTTAAAATAGGGATCATGAGCCTTGGGAGTCCCTGGGAAGTGTGTAAATAGATAATGATATTGATGTACTTGTTTTTATCCTACAGGTGCTTTGGTCCACCTTGTTGTCTAACGAGGGGCATACACGTGATGGGTCGTGAGAGGGCTGCTCTTGGACCTTTTTCAGGAGTATCCTACTGCTTCACATCGTTAGTGTATGCTTGACCTGGACCATCTGATGGGCAACATGACAGCACAGTGACTAGCTGTGCTGTGCAGATACATGGATTTGGGCCTGTGTCTGTGGGAGTTTGCGCATTCTCCCCGTGCTTGCATGGGTTTTCTCTGGGAGCTCCAGTTTCCTCCCACATCCCAAAGATGTGCTCTTAGGCTAATTGGCAAAACAAATTCTCCCTAAATTGTCTCAAATTTGGTTTTTAATCCATAGATCTACAAACACAGACAGGGATCGCGTGTAGAAATGGGAACATCGAGGTGGCGGCGCGGGCTCGTTGGGCCGAAGGGCCCGTTTCCCATGCTGTTTTGTTCTTTGTTCTTTGAGTTACACCACTTTGTGGTTTAACTGAATTTAATTAGGATCAGGCTAAAATGAAAACTTCTAATCTTATTTCAAGCCTTCTAATTCTAATTAACAACAACCTTCAAAGAAGAACTTACATTTTACAAGTTCAGTATGTCCCACACCACTTTACAGCCGATGAGTGTATTTAAACATAGTCTGCAGTAATGTTGAAAGGGACAGAGCAATACAGCCCCCACATGTGGTACTTACTGGTATGGATTAGGGAGGCATCAGTTTCAATCCTTGGATTGGATGGGCAGCAGCAGAATGGCTTCAATTTGTATTTGCACCCTTATGTGATACAATTAGAAATTATCTTTTTAATTCATTGATGGGGTATGGGCATCGCTGGCTGGATCAACATTTATTATCCATCCCTAATTACCATTAAAATGAAGGGCTGGCTAGTCCATTTCAGAATGCAGTTATGGGAAAACCACATTGCTGTGGATCTAGGCCAGATCAGGTAAGGATGGCAGATTTCCTTCCCTAAAGGACATCAGTGAGCCAGATGATTTATTATGACAATCAACAATGGTTTCGTGATCATTATTAGACTTTTAATTCCAGATTTTTAAAAATTGACTTTAAAGACTGCCATCTGCATGGTATTTTAGTTCCAGGTCTCCACTGCATTACCCTGGATCTCTGGATTCCCAGTTCAGTGACAATACACGATGTCACTGCCTCCCCTTTGGCCTTGTCCTGACCTCCATTCAGAGATTTCTACTGGACGAGAATGTGGGGTGACTGCAAGATTGGGCTAAACAGGAATGCCCCTCCTCCATGATTGAAAATAACCCACAGACATGCATTTTTTAGACTCACACAAGAAGATACCTGGTTCCTGAGCAATAGTCAGCACTCCTGGGAGAAGGCAAACAAAAGGAGAACATTGAAAAAAAATTCTAAACTACTCCAGTCTCATTACCTTGTAACTAATTAACACTTCTTTGCTTCTGTCATTGAGAGATTATGATCCATTTTATTGATTTGAATGTTAGCTATCTGGAGAAGAGCAATCAAAATGAAATTCTGAGATATGAGATTTTGGTTAAGGAAATTTTTACATTTTACATGGGCCCATCATAGAGCTTGCTTATTCCAGGCCTTTCAGGTCTTGTCTTAGAGTTAGACTGGGGTTCCTGATCTGGAGACTGGACTAATTGCCTTGCGTTGTGCGTAATTGTGTTTCCTTTTTTTCCTTTAGCTGCGCTCAGGACTCACTTTAAAGGTTGTCAGAAAGCTTTTTGAACTGGTGCCATCTTAATGCAATCAATTGAATATCTTCAATGTTCGGTGGCCCCAGACCATGAAGCATCCATATCACTTTAAATATTTTGTATTGCACACATCCTGAGACCAGACAGGTCATTGTTTCTCTGGGTAAAGGACCTGCCTGGAACAATGTGAAAAGATTCCCCTTCTCATCTCTTCTGCACAGTGCAGACCATTCATGATGGAAGGTTGATAGATGACTTGCTCCCAGGTTTTTCTGCAATGAATCTCCTCCCTGGCCTTTGCTAACTCTGCGGTCTGGTAACTGGTCAATAGAGTCACACGGGAGTGACTAGAAGCAACAAGAAAATGTAAATGTCTTCAATGGAAACAGTTAAAGAAAATGTGTGGCTGAGCAAGAGAATGTTCATGAGAGTTCTTGTTGACCCCCTTTTGTCATTTCCCCTTCAGTATTATGTCATCTGAGCCACTGGGGATTTTCCATTCCTTGCACGGTGCCACGATGTGAACACTATCAGAAGCTCGATGGTCTTGCCTGAAATTTGATATAACATGATTTTCAATGCATTCCTGATATTAGGGAGCCAGTGGATGGGAAGAAAAGAAAGGATGTTGCGGGGAAGGAAAGGTATTGTTCACATCATGTGACAGCATAATATGGGTGTCGTTGATCAGGAAGTCAGTTTTACTTCTTCCCCAGTGGAAATTAAACAGCAATTGGGAGTGGAAACCCTGACTCATGTTCCTCACTGTAACCCATGGAGGCTAACCATCATACCCTATTATTCTATCTGAACTTAACAGGCCGTGGACTGATCCTGAGATCTTCCCAGTTATCACTCTGACGCATCTCCATACTTAAGAGCCATGTTCCCCCTTTGAGAAAGCAGTATAGATTAATATGTCACATTATAATAGCAATATATTTTCTCCAGTCAGTTTCTCAGAGTGTGATAGATTATCATAAATTATCATAGAATCACAAGAGGGCTATTGTGTCCATTGTGCCTATGCAGGCTTTTTGAAAGAATTATCCAATTAGTCTCACTCCCCTCTTATTTTCCAATAGTCTTATAAACTTTCCATTTTTAAGCATCTACCCGATGCCCCTCTGAAAGCTACCATTATCACTTCAGGCAGTGTATTCCAGGTTAGAGATTGTGTTGGAGCAGGTGGCAACAATGGAAGCCAATGGTCAGAATAATTGTACTGCTAAAGGTTGACCTTTGATCCTGAGAACTTGCCACGACTTACTCATGAAGGTAGCAAGGTTGAGTGCATATCCCTACAGCTGGTTAGCTGATGGCATGTTACATCTGGGACTACTTCATTTCCTACATTCACCCCCATTTAGTTGAACTGCAATCCTTACGTGCACAGTTATTCCCTGGGAAAATGACATCTCTTGTCCTTACAAATAAGGAAAAGGAGTAAAACTGGAAAGAATTAAAATGCAAGAACATGCCTGTGTTGGCGTCAAATCAATGAATTGGGTGGAAAAGTGACATTGAAAACAAAAGATCATTCACATCCAAAAAGTACTGGATTTAAACAAATTGAAATATCTTATTTTCCTCATCATGGCAACAGTTTAAGTGACAGAAGGCATCCTATTTATTAATGTAACGTCACTCTCCACTCTGCTTCTTACCAGGAACTCTCAGTGCTGTGGTCCTGTTAGTGACTGTAGCAATGCTTACCTTGTTTTATTTTTCACCTCTGCGATAGGAATTTGTTACTTTATTGACTGTCTTGCTGACCCCAAGGCTGCTGTGTCCTGGGGTCCTGCTCATATGGTCCATCCTATTCCCTACTGTGCAATTGTATCATATCAGCCAGGAAAAGATTTCAGGGTTTAACCCTTGGTCTGATTGAGTTAGCTAACCTCAGTCAGTGAGTGTCCCTATCAGTGGGGACACTCCAATGGCCTCTGCCACAATCAGTTGCGGGAGTGGAGAAATTAGCCCCTGGAATTCTGAGTCCTGCTGGCTACTGCCTTAAGTATGATTGCCAACAAGAACACAATAGGACAAACCTCCGTGGCCAGACAGTCCACTGATGAGCTGGGTCACATGTGAAGAATAGTCAATTAGTTGAGTCACGAGGATTTGTGGAACTGTCCATCAACACAGCTGACAAGAAAGGGAGAAAATTAACAAAAATAAGCCATAAGTTGCAGGGAGTGAGCCTTGCAACAAAATATTAAAACGTTTTCTTTAGACAGTTATGTTGCAAATGACTGCAATGACTGTCAACAGTGAGAAATGAGCTTGTATATACATACGATATTTACGTGATATTCAACTCAGTGGCGTAAATTTACTGACTTGCTTTTCTCCGCATACTGAATCAGAATGGTATGGCAATATGCTAGCAGTATTTGGTAAGGAGCACTGCTTTAAGTCTGAAATTTTGTTAACACATTATTGTATGAGTGATACATTTGAATAAATGAGGAGACAGCAGCATCTGACTGGAGTGCAGAAATTCCTCACAGAAAGTGTACAAATTGATCCTTTTTGCCCAGCTGGAATATAAAGCTAGTCTTTGGTAACTTAAATTTGCATGTTTAAGAGTCACGATTAACCTGCCGCTTACCAATTAGAGATAAGCTTATCTATTGGTGGAAGATTATTAGAAAAGACTGGAGCTAAAATATGTACTCACAGGTTATTGTTCCATGGTTAATCTTGTCAGGTGACTCTGTTGGGAGAACAGCAGCAGGCATGCTCAATATTGAAATGGAACTCTCTCGTACCTTGCCAACAATCCTCAAGGACCCCTTTTCTTGCAGCACTGTAACTGTGCCTTGGTCTTCACCTTCACCTCTGAGGCACTGAACTGGTGGAACCACTTGTTACAGAATTTTTCTAGTGTTATTACTACAACAGGAGTCCTCCAAAGCAAAGAAAATGGATCATTAACCATCAATGCTTTTCTCTGTTTGTAACCTGCCAACAGAAAGTTGCTGTATTTCCTGTTTCCTTATTTTCTATCCTGAAGTACAGCTTTTGCCAGAATGTAATTGTCTTTTGGTAGAAGTCAATGATTGTTGTAATCATAGATCCTGACTGATTCCCATGTTACATTTGGAGATGCTCTCAGCAATCAAAACTTACCATCCTGGAGATCATAAGGTGCAAAAGATCAAACAACAACAACAACAATGCATTTCTTACTTATTCAGCTCAACAGTATTTATTTCAAGATGCATTTTGGATGGAGAGACATGTTTGCCTCTTAACCAAATGATGATGGTTCCTCTTTTCCATCCAGTCTATATACATTTGAGGAAGATTGAAAGAATTGTTAATATACAATTGCACTTGGATAAGCGTCTGCTCAAGTTTGAGATACCCAGCAATTATTGGAGCTATCTTCAAATATCCTGATGTCTTTCCCCCAGTGATGACACACTAGACATCATAGAACATAGAACATTACAGCGCAGAACAGGCCCTTTGGCCTTCGATGTTGCGCCGACCAATTATGAAAAAAGCAATGACCCTCCAAACTAAACCATTCCCTTCTCTTCCATAAACTTATCAACTAACCTCTTAAACGCCACCAAACTTGGCGCATCTACAACTGCCACAGGCAGGGCATTCCACTCCCTAACCACCCTCTGGGTAAAGACATCATCCTCCACTGATTTTAATTTCTATTCTGAAACGCCGTGACATCTAGTTTGCAAAGAAAAGCTGCAACAACTCTTTCAAATTGACATTCTGGTCAAGTTAATAAATTGAGGTTCATCCAGGAAGAGGCCTATCAGGTTAACTTTGAGCAGATCCGTCAGAGAATCACTTACTGCTCTGCTTAACAGATACACATGATGTCCATAATAATCCCTCAGTGGTCAACATTGAGTGTGTTTTGCTTGGTGAAAGCTATTACTGAAGATTGATTGAAGTGGTGCAATGACAGCCACTGGTGCGGGAAAGCCAACAGGTATCAGTGCCAGTCTCCAGCCTGGATTAATGGGTAGGATTAGCAGCAAGAAAGGCATCCAGCTGCAGGACCATCTGCCAATCCAAAAAAAAAGATGGTTGATATGAAAGGTAATCAAACAAAGTTGCAATGATCGCATGTAATATAGACAAAGCAGAAAGAGAAAAAAGGGAGGAAGATGATATCTTTGCTGAACTGGGTCTGCTTGGTATTAGATCGTAACTGTCTTCACCACTGATATGAAAGAGGATATAAATAATAATACTCTCATCCTCTGTCTGAATTCTGCCCTTACCCTCACTGTCAATATGTTATGAATTTATAGTGGGGTAATCGCTTAACTTCACCTATTCTCTTTGGCAGAATTTGACAAACCCCTGATTATATGAACTGCTTCTGAACATTAGGAGGCAGGAGGAGAAAGAGATAAAAATCTGCAAAGAAGCCTTGTCTTTGAATCATAGAGAATGGGCTTGTGGAGAGACAATTAATCCGGACTACTAAGTACATAAAGAGGTAGAGATAGAGATAGTCCCTCAAGCCTGCTCCTCCAATTAATGCAATCATAGCTGACCTTCTACACTTTTTGCTACCAGTCTCCCACATTCCTTCATTCTCTTGGAGACAAAAATCTGTGTCTCAGTCTTAAATACAATCAATAATCAAGCATTCTGGGGTAGAGAATTGCAAAGCTTCACAACTCTTTTGAGTGTGAAGAGTTTCTTCTCAGTCTTAAATGATTGATTTATCCTATGACTGTGTCTCTATATGTATAGATTCAACCTGTCAGGTGCCTTTCAGAGAGTAAAGGTCCAATGTATTCAGCATCTCATCATTGGACAACCCCGTCTATCCAAGGAACCAATCGGATGAACTTTCTCCACTATCTGAAAGGCAAGTCTATCCATCCTTAAACAGGAGGATTAAAGCTGCGCACAGTTCTTCAGGTATGGTCTCGCCAAAGCTCTTACAATTATAAAAAGATTGCCTTATCCTTGTACACCCTATAATAAAGACCAACATGCCAAACACTTTCCTCCCTCTCTTCTTCGGCAGTTCCTCAGGATGGAAAAGATTCTGCCCATTCTGCTTCAGTGGGTTCTGAGATTATCTGCTAAGTGCAATGTGTGATTTGTAGACTCTGCCTTGTGTGGTTGGTGGTGTTTGAACAGTTGAATAGATGGGTTCTTTGGATGTTTGTGCACTCCCTTCAAAGCCTCGACTTGGCCTCTCTATGTTCCCATTTAAAGTCTCTGCATTCAATAACTTCCCAAGTGAGCTTCCTCCATTTTGGTTGGTCACAAGACAGAGACTCCCATGAGTCGCAGGGTTTCTGCCATGACCAAATTCCAAATAGAACAGTTGTTGCTGGACTTTGCTTTCAGATATACAAACGACATGTCCCAGCACGTGGAGCTACTTCTGAGTGATTTGAATTATTTGGATCCTGGACAAGTTGACTTGAGAAAGGACGCTTCTGTTGGTCCAATTTTTTTGTTGCCAGATTTGGAGGCATCGTTGGTGGCACTTCTCCAGTCCTTTGAGTTGTCTGCTGTAGGTTGTCCAAGTCTCCAAAATGTATGAGGCACAGGGATTACCGTTGTCTGGTAAACTATGAATTTAGTCCTGGTCCTCAAATATTCTCCCTTCAGTTAAAAGCTGAGTTGACACCTTGGAGGCAAAAATGAATTTATCATCAACATCTATCTTCAGCGAGAGAAAGCTCACAAGAAATAGAAAATGGTCCACTATTCCCAGGATCTCACTGTTGGTCTTAATCAATTGGGGGAATTGTTGTGCTGGTTGAAAAAGGAGCCTAGTTTATTGAAAGGCTCATTTTTTACCTTGTGCTTCACAGAAGGACTTAACAATGACCTGGAGCTCAGTCACTGAGAGAGCACCACACAGGCATAATCTACATGCTGAAACTCCATGGTTGCGGTTGCAGTGATTGTGGTTTTGGATTAAAGGTGGTGTTAGTTAACCAGCTTAATGTCTGTTCTGTAGATTATCTCCACACTCTGGGGAATTTGCTGGAGAAGCATAATTGGGAAAACAGGATCGGTTTCAGGACACAGCAGGGTTTATAGTGGTTCCATTGGTGAGGATGACGGTTTGCATGTCAAAGGTGGCACAGGTCAAAAAAAGTTTGGTGCTGTGATCAGGTTGGTGTAGTTCCTTGTGCTTTTCTTAAATTTACCACACAGTGAAAATCATGTCTGGTACCTCTCAATGGGCGAAAACCACACTGTGTCTCTAGGAGTTCTTTGTCACTGGGAGGAGGCAATTGAGGAGAATCCTTGCAATGCTGTTTTCTGTGGCAAACACTGGAAGACACCTCTATAGTTACTAAAACCAGATTACTGCCCCCCCCCCCCTCCCCCACTTCCTAAATATAGTCACAATCACAGCAGTCCTGAGATTCCTGGTATGCATTGTTCTTCCCAGGTATAATAAATAAAAAATGTAAAATATTATGGATACTGAAAATCTGAAATAAGAACAGCAAGTGCTGGAAAAACTCAGCAGGTTTGGCATTGCCTTGAAAAAGAGAAACAGAGTAACATTTTGAATCCAATGTGACTCCGGAACTCTGTATCCTTGTGCAGACACTTTGTGTCCTTACCTTCCTAAACGGCTTTATATTGTCAACAAACTTGAATCTATTATTCTGTTTCTTTGTTTAAGTCATTAATATCAATTGTCTCTACTGATCCTTGCAGCACTCCCCTAGTCATAGACTGCCAATTTGAAATTGCCTCATTTATCCCTGCTCTCCTGTCCATTAACCTGTCCTCCATCCACGCTAATATATTATCCCCAACTTTAAGAGCCCTTATCTTGATCTTTTGAGTGGCTCTTTATCAAATGCCTTTTGAAAATTCAACTGGCTCCACTTTTATCAACCCTACTGGTTACATGCTCAAAAATCTCTAATAAATTTGTGATACAGATGGTGTTGGAGAGCTAGCTTGCCTAAGCAAGTGGAGAAAAATCTTGCTCAGACTTACCAAGTTAAGAAAAACCAAGAGAAAAATGTAACAGAGGTCAAAGTCCTTCACTGAATTGAGTATCTGCAAGAGGTCCAAAATTTCTGCAGTGTAAGACACTGTGCCATCCACTTTATAAGCTTTGCTAATGTTATGGTCATCAAATCCTAATCAGATTTTATGCAGATGACTAGACATTTCTGAAGTGATTTCTTTTGAAAAGCCAAAGGTACAGTCCCCAATCTCAAACCAGCTAAGGACTGGACTCCAATACTGTATCCATCATAGTTGGTCTTGGCAGCCCCAGTTAGACTTAAAGAGCCTTAAAGCATAGAAAGAGGCTTTTCAGCCCATCATAGCTGCACCAGCCATCAAGCACCTATCTAGTCTCATCCCATTTTCCAGTACTTGATCCCTAGCCTTGTATGTTGTGGCATTTCAAGTGTTCAGCTAAAGGTTGTGAAGGGTTTCTGCCTCTACCACCCATTCAGGCAGTGTTTTGCAGATTCTCATCACATGCTGGGTCTGAAGATTTTTCCTTAAATCCCCTATATATCTCCTGTCCCTTACCTTAAATCCATTCCCCTGGTTATTGACCCCTCAAGTAGGGAGAGAGGTTTCTTCCTATCTATTCTATCTATTATCCCTCATAAATTTGTACACTCCAATCAGGTCCCCCCCCGCCCTCAGCCTTTTCTGCTATGAGGAAAATAATCTCAGCCTAGCCAGCCTGTCTTCATAGCTGAAACACTCCAGCCCAGGCAACATCCTGATGAATCTTCTCTGCACCCTTTCTAGAGCAATCCCATCCTCCCTCTTGTGTGGTGACAAGAACTGTGCATACTGCTCCATCTCTGACCTGGAGGTTTCATCATCTGATTCCATCCTGTAGCCACCCTGCCCAATCAAACAGCCTTTAATTCCCAATCTCTTCACATTATCAGTATTTATAGAATAAATAAATGAAAGGGTTCAAAGAAAGTAAATACAACACAGATTATTTTAATACCAGCCCTTTCTCCCATTATGATTTTATTTCTTAGTTTGCCTGCAACACTATGCTAAAGATTAACCTTTAATTCCTGGAGAATCCAAGATGATCTTGAAAGGTTGGCAACATTTCCTCTAAATTGCATAGATGCATGACTATGCAGCAATTGGGAATATGCTGTGCAGGGAACAAACGGGCTGCAAACAAGCAATGCTCCCTTAACATCAATCTTATCAAGACTATGCAGTGCAACAAGTGCACATTACACTCCAAATTCTGGCTGAGTCCCCCCCCCCCCCCCCCCCCCAACTGTCCCCGGGGGTGGGTTTTCCAGCGGTGGAGACAGCTCGTCATTGACCAGTTCCCCGATAGCATGGCTAGTAAGCCATGGGAAACATCATTGCCTTTGGCAGGAGAATAACCTTAATAGTGGGCTGCCTCTGCCACTGGAAAACCAGACACGAGGGGCCCACAGAATCCTGCCCTCTGATGACACTTTAGTGCCCAGGATCTGTCACAGGAAGAATAATCACTGGTGAGCAATCAGAGGAATCTCCATACAAGTAGGAAAAACACAGTAAACTCAGGATTGAAGAGTAGCAGTAAACCTTTCTGAACCGGCCTTGTACACCGTAAAATGGACACCAGTATTTCTGGTGCCAGTATGAGTGATTTTTATAAAGATTTGAAAATTGTGAACTGGTTTTTCCTTCTGGAAGGAACCAGGCTTCAGCCAAGGCTCAATCCTAAATGAAAATAGAGAAATAATCTAAATCAGTATGATAGAGGATGATTTCCTCCAGTTGAAGTGGACACAAAGGAATCAATTAACCATCTTCTCTTGTACCACTTCTTATCGTATTGGTATTGAAGGAGAGTTTTTCCAAACCTGGTTATGATGTGTGGCTGATTTGCAATGTTGACTGTAACCACATTGCAACTTCATAACCACACTTACTGAATGACAGTGAGCAGGTTGGAATGATGAAGCATCCACCATATGAAGCAAATGGATAGAGGTAATTTTCAAAGAACTATGAAAAAGGTACCGAATAGCCATAATCTAATTGAATGGTATAGCAGGCCAAAGGGCTGAATAGCCTACCTATTTCCTTCATATATTACCTGGTAGGAAGTGCGCAGTCAGACTAAGTGAGTACACATTTGTAATTTTTTTCACATCTGTGGGCAGTGGCATCAGTTCTCTGGATATTTTGTCTGTTTACTCAGGACAGCACACAAATGTGCTTTTAAAACCACATCAACATATAAAGTTGGATCAAATTGAACCCAGGAAATAACTTGCAAGGATTGTGGTCAATTAAATTAGGGCAGACCCAATTAGTGGTGAACACTCCCACAATAAAGCACCCACAATAATAGCTCACTGGAGAGAATGTGGTGGGGCGGGGAGTAAATTGGAAGTGAACAAACAAGATGAATGTACAATGGCTGTAGCGGATCCGTACTTAAGAACCTGCTACCGTTTTGAGAGCGTTCTGGTAAGTAAGTGTGCAGACTGTTGAGGTGTGAAGTCCATCTATGAACTGTTGTCCTAGTTTCTCACAACTGGTCGTCTCTCCCCTATTTAGATCCCTCTAGCTGAGATGGAGGCTGTTTCTCTGACGTCTGATATTCAGTCTGAGAAATCGTGGTCGTTAGCACTGACGGATGACTCTTTGCCTGATGATGCTAACGTATTCTTACTAAATACGCTGGAAAGCAATGTACATACTTCACACCTGTATTCCACTATTTATAACAGGGCTCGAAATACTCATCCATTTTGACTTTATGTTACCCGTTTATAATGTGAGTGAAAGGACCGCTCCGAACTCTGACTGACCTCAAGCTCAGTACTTTGGGATCCTAGGCTTTGGAGCAATTAACACATCGTTCTCCAGCCTTTTTGAAGTCAGCTCCATAAATATCCAAGACACAACACATAATTCAAAAGAAGTTTTGAGAAGTTTTATACATCAGCACTTAAAATCACCAGCTCAAATTTAACTGTGTTGTAACCTTGCTTTGTAAATTCCAAATTCTGCAGTGTGTGAATACAGAACTCAAAGCAGGTTGGACGTAGAAAGTTTATATTCTTGTCATCTGCTATGTCCTGTAAGTGCCATTGCAGTACAAAGGGATCTGTAGTTTTATGGATGCCTTTTATTCTTGATGACTTGGTTGGCTCACCATCAGAATGCCTTTCAGACATGTTCTATAAGCATCCTAGCCAGTTTCCATCCTTACAATAGAACAGCCAGAAATTTCTTTAGATTATGATTTGTACTTAATATTTTGGTCAATAAGTTAATATGTGCCTGCATTGAAGCTGGCTTAAACATTGTGCTTGGCGTCACTGATCTCCTATCTCTGTTCTTTATGAACACAGTGACTCATATACAACCCGCCTGTGCTGCTACATTTGGCTCAGTTATTGCACTGTACCTGTCTGTGACACTTAAGTATTCAGACCTTCATAGAACCAAATTGACTGCTACCAGCTCTACTTGGAAGTATTCTAGAGATTTCATCAGAGATGACTCTACCTAGTCACGCAGCTGTTTTCTTATAACTGAAAAACAAAATTGTTCAAATGTCCCTGTGACTTTTGTCTGCCGGTTTGCCCTGAGCAGTCTTTGGGATTAATCTTTAACTCCTGGAGACTTGAGAGCAACCTGCTCTCTGCTGAATTGTTAAGCTGAGTATAATTGGACTCAATATTTGTCAGATGGAGAGTGGAGAGGTCACTTTCTCGAAACCCTGTCCCTGACCCCTGCTAGAAATGCTGGTCCATGCTGGGGACTGAATGGTTCCGTGATACCCCAATAGCTGCAGAATAGGCAGATATTTCTTGTCTAAGTTTGCACAGAGGCAGCTAAGCAGATGCCGGCAGCTGTGGAATTGCCCTGCAGGAATCACCACCTTCAGCAGACGGAAGGTAAAACCCAGGGTGAGAGAAAGATGTAAAGGAATCAGCTTTCATTGTTAGCTCACTGAACTGGCTCGAGATGGAGTAGAAGATAAATTGATCCTTAGTGGAAAAATAAGGAATCTGATTTAAAGGTAAACCAATAAAAAGAATTGATCATTTAGTTATTGAGAGGTATACAAGGGACATGGCCAAGCCAGCTTAAGTCCTGTACAGTTTGAAATGTTCAGGAGAAAAAGGAATCTATTCATCTAAAAACAAGTATATTAGCAATAGATTAAATGTGACCCGATGTGATTCTGAAACAGACCTTTGAGAGACAACTCCTATGTTGTCAATGGTCACTTCCTCTAATCCCACTGACTCTTGGGCTCCCTGACAGTTCTCCATCTACAACACATTCGACTGTAGACCTTAAAACAAATTCTCCCTTTCCTCCTTTCTTGAACGTGGCGACCCCTTATTGGACTCTAGTCTCAAAGGTACGGTCATCTTCCATCACTTCACTCAACGATAATAAGCATCAGAGAGCACTTCAACACAAATGGTATTAAAGCTGTCCCCATTCAACACCCAAACAGAAGCCTCTCAATAGCTGTCAGGAGAAAGAATCTTTCCAAAGCAGCAGAAACCGGGTGTAGCAGGCACACAATAACCCCCCCCCCGGCCCAGCTGGGCTAAGCTAGTCCTGCCTCAGGCCATGGTTTCTCTATGTTCCGTGCAACTACTGCCTAGAAAACCTGACCATGGTGTTATGGGACCCATAACATAGGGCACTTAAAACACTTACTTGAAGTAACATGAATTTCTTTTAAATTCTGAGTTTGTCATATAGTGTTAGCCACAGAAAAACATTGTTTAAAAATGAGAACTTTGATGGGAAGGCATTGATTAGACTCTACACTGGAAACACCATTGTGTCCATAGTTGACTTGGTGTCCTCATATTACAAAAACATAAAGGAGGCTAAAGAACATCATGTTGTAAAACTATCGACAGCTAGTATGATTCTGGACATTTCAAATTAAAGGCAAAATGTTGCAGGTGATGATCTGTGGGCATCTAATTCTATTAATGTGATATTATTATGCATTCACTTTGGTAGGAAATGCATAAAGGAAGAGTATTTCTAGCCCTGATTTATATATAAAACCATCTGCTCCTCTCCACTGCCCAAGCATTCGACATTTCCAGGCTGATGTGTAGACTAATGCTTTCATCTGTCGCACAAACAGTTCTTTTTTCTCAAGCCAACATTCCTGGATCTTGTATCTGTCTTCTGTTAGATCTGGCTGTGCTTCTTGTTGGTGTCATCCCATCGTTGACTGTGTCTCTGTGGTACAGTGGCACAGAAATGTTGTTGTGCTATGTTGTAGCCGTTTCCGATGACAATGAGTACTATTCCCATCATGCCTCATGCAAGAGCATGTGATTAATGGCCAGCGTTGGTTCCAGTAGGCAATTTGTCCTGAATTAACGGGTTGGATTAAGCAGACAAATGGATCCTGTGCACAGAAACAATTTTTCTTAATAGTCACAAGATACAGATGTGTAAAGGCAGGTTCAGTTGAATAAAAGTAACACTGTCTAAATGGTTCAAAGTATTTGGAATTAGCACAATGTTTTCACAAACCTGGGGTGACAATGGAATACATTCTTCTAATTCCTGTGTATTTTCTATTTTTGCTATTTTTTAAAAAAACTATTCTAGGTTAAAGATTCTGCATGGGCTGAAGAGGCAAGGCAGTTTTTTTGAAAAGGTGGAAGAATTAATGCCACCTCTTCGACATTTTCATCAATTCTCCCAAATGTGACTGCAGCTTCAGTTCATCTCAGATACATAACTTTATAACAGAAATTAATTTCTGGACTCGTTGTGAGTAGATATAAATGGGAAGGGTAAGATAGAAGGCTTGATTGATCATACTCCCCTATGATCAGATAGCCTATCTACTTCCAGCTTCATTCTTGGACATTTGAGTGAATCTGATACTTGGGGGCAACCAACCCCTGCCAGAAGTCACACCTTGAGATTAGGGAGAATTGACTAAGTGAAAAGTTGTTAATTTTGGACATTGTGTTACAGGATATATTCCAGAATAAGGTCATACAGATGAAATATAACAGAAGGGAAGTTTTTGAAGTGGACAATTACTGATTAAGTTAAGGATTCACAGGATTGTTGTTATAGGAGGAGTGTCTACATGAATAGACTCTGGAGGTAGTTTGGGGGTTAAAAAGTAGCACAAAAAACATCAACTAGCTGATATGCATTTATGAGGTTAGCACCATCTAATACAGGTCATGCAGTCGCACTAGCTAGCACATCTGGGTGAATGAGCACCAATGAATGGAAGTCACCCTCTTAGTCTCTGATAATAACCAGTTTTCCCAATTCTTTAACCAGTTTTTCTGTGCAGAATATGAGTCGGTTATTTGGTTGATGGCTTCTTGGTCTTCTCCAAAATGCTACAGATGCCAGCAAATTCCAAAGGCCTTTCTCATTCAATTCCAACTTTCTTTTTATCGTACCCTTTCTAGACAAAGGCCGATAAATGGAGACAAGTTGAATATAAAATATTAATATCTTCATCTAAACTGTTTGATTGGATTTTAGCCTGCACTTCAGTCCTTGACTTGGACTCATGCAGTTCCCATTTTACATTGAACTAGCATCAACAAAGAAAGGAATGGGAAGGGGCAGGAATTTGTTTTGGGTAGTGGGGCAAAATTAGTGATTTAACCTAATCACCATTAACGTCAATAGAACTGAATATCTGGCAGAGTAAATCAATAACAGGCAAGGCAAGTTTCTAGCCCATCATTCTAATTTACAGTTTTAATTTTTTTCCAAAATTTTCATTAAACATTTATTTTTTAATAATTATTCTTTGCTGTCAAGCATACGTTACTGACTTTGTGTAACAGCTAGCTAGCTTGCATCAGTAGTTGAAGAGATGGCTAGTAAAATAGCTAATAGCTTGTGGTTATTCATTTGGAGACATTGGATGAAGAAAATAGCAGAGAATATGAGATGTTTGCATGAAGCGGCCAACTGATGGAATTGGCATTGTCATGGTTCATGTACTGCAGAGAATGCCCAGTATTGTGACTTATCAATCTGTGACACACCACTGAGTCTTTTGTGTTGCCGCGTAACTATATTGTAATCCATTGCCTTATAGCAAAGTGATGTAATATGTCTCGCTGAAACGTTTTGAATTCTCTTTTTGTTGCATTTCTGTTGCTGTAATTGTAGGATGTTACTGTGCTGTCGATGACCTTCTTGCATGAGTGTGTTTCACATTATCAACAGCTCAGCTTCCTTCAGTTTTCATCTGTGCCTGTGTCCCACAAATCTAATGGTGCCTTTTCTGTCCTGCAGGGTGAGGGCACTCAAGAACAGGAGGCTAAGGAGGAGATCGCAGAGAAGAACCTCCTCTCTGTGAGGAAGTCTTTTGTTGGCCGGACACACTCTCTACCCAATGATAGCTACATGTTTCAACCTGTTGACCCTGCTCCCTTGCAGGGCCTACAGAGGTCAGAGAGCAATCATAAGTTACAGTCAGGTATGCCTCATACACATTTGAATGAACTTTGTTTAGATGTCAATCATTCATTTGATGTACTCAGTGCAGTACTCACTATTGTCAGTATATCTGTCAAAGAGAAACTCAAGTTGGTTTTCTGTATCTGACCAAACTAACTCACCCGAGCACAAGATTCTATTTTGTCATGGTGGCAATTGCTGTTAACGGAACTATAGAACCATAGGAGGTCTACAGTGCAAAAAAGAGGCCATTCACCATTTGAGTCTGCACTAACTCTCTGAAAGAGCATCTTACACAGGCCCTATCCCCATAATCCCCGCGTATTTACCATGGCTAATCCACCTAATCAGCAGCCAGAAGAAACCCATGCAGGTACAGGAAGAATGTGCAAACCTCACACACATTCACCCAACGCCAGAGGCAGCAGTGTTAACCATTGTGCCACCGCGATAAGGAGTTGTCCCCTGGTTAAATCTGTCTTTTTCTCCAGGCAGTTATGACTGGTTTGTATTCTGCTCCTGCTCTTAGTGCACATGCCAACCTGGCCATCTTCACCGCTGGGATTACAGGATAATTAATAGTCAATCCCTAACTTGTATTGACTACAAAATACTGCTGGAATGCTGGAAATCTAAAATAAAAGGCAAATACTCAGCAGGTCAGGCAGCAGCTGTGAAGGAAGAGTTAATATTCTCAGATCAATGACCTTTGATCAGAACAGTTCAGATGAAAGATCGTCATATTCTGTCTCTCTCTGCCGAAGGCTGAGTATTTCCAGCATTTTCTGATGTTCCTCTTGTGTAGACTGCATGTCTACATCTGCTGATGTTCACTGTAAAATGCTCTCGCCAGCAAAACAGCAGATCCAAAATACAAAATTGTAATCTCCGAGAGCTTCCCAATATCTATTACAGGGGAAAAAAATGAATACAGGGGATTGACCGCAAACTGCCAACTCATTTCAGGGCTCAGAGAACATCCTAAGCCCTGGTTATAAACACTGCTGATGTTGACGTATGAACTATTTGAATGGATTCTAGCCTGTTCCATTAATACTTTCTTCATACAAAGTATCAAACTCTTCAAATAGTTTCCAGTCCAGAACTCACTCCCAGGAATCAATTTTAATTTTCTATATGTAAGCCTCTAGCCCTTCAATTATATCACAGCTTCTAGCCCACCGTCATCACTACCATTATTTTATCTATCTCAATTCCTTGATTCAGATACATGGAATAATGTAGTCATGAATGGCGGGGATTGGGCCTGGGTGGGATTGTTGTTGGTGCAGACTTGATGGGCTGAATGGCCTCCTTTTGCACTGTAGGGATTCTATAGATTTTAAATTTCAGTCAGTGATTCTTCCCCCACTATGGCTAAAGGTTGTATGTTTAAGCCCCACTCAGCATGTAAACTGGTCTGACACTTTAGTGCAGTACTGAGAGCCTGTTGTATTGTTGTTAGTGCTGTTTCTTGGGATGAGTTGAACACCCATAGGTGGAACCGCACTATCAAAAACAGACTAACTGGTTGTTTATCAGGTTGTCGGTTGTCAGATATAGAAACTTTCTTTGCCAAATTTGCAGCCTAACTTGTCTCCAAAATAATAATGATTACAATTCAAAATTAATAGACAGCACTTTCAGGTGCTCTCACATGTGAAAGATGCTATGTAAATGTGAGCTATTTTGTTTGTTAACATAGAACATAGAACAATACAGCCCACGAGTTGCGCCGATCACATCTACCAATCCACAGACCTATCTATAACCCCTTATCCTATTTTTTTTCCATATACTCATCCAGAAGTCTTTTAAAAGACCCCAGTGAGTTTGCCTCAACAACCTCCGATGGCAGTCGGTTCCATTCACTCACCACCCTCTGAGTGAAAAACCTACCCCTGACATCTCCTTTGTATTTGCTCCCCTGCACCTTAAATCTGTGTCCTCTCGTAGTGACCATTTCCGCTCGGGGAAATAGTCTCTGAGAGTCCACCCTATCTATTCCCCTCAACATTTTATAAACCTCTATCAGGTCGCCTCTCAACCTACGTCTCTCCAGTGAGAAGAGTCCCATCTCCCTCAACCTATCTTCATAAGGCCTGCCTCCCAATCCAGGCAGCATCCTTGTAAATCTCCTCTGAACCCTCTCAATAGCCTCTACATCCTTCCTATAATGAGGCGACCAGAACTGCGCACAATACTCCAAGCGGGGTCTGACAAGAGTCTTATAGAGCTGCATCGTTACCTCCTGACTCGTAAACTCTATTCCTCGATTAATGAAGGCCAGTACATCATACGTCTTCTTAACCACTTCCTCCACCTGCGAGGCTGATTTAAGAGTCCTATGGACCCGGACCCCGAGATCCTTCTGCTCTACAACACAGCTAAGACTCCTACCCTTTATATTGTACTCCTTCATCCCATTATTCCTGCCAAAATGGACCACTACACATTTATCTGCGTTGAAGTCCATCTGCCACTTCTCCGCCCAGTCTTGCATCCTGTCTATGTCCCACTGCAACTTTTGGCATCCCTCCAGACCATCCACAACACCACCGATCTTTGTATCGTTGGCGAACTTGCTAACCCATCCCTCCACTTCCTCATCCAGATCATTTATGAAAATGACAAACAGCAGGGGTCCCAGAACAGATCCCTGGGGCACTCCACTGGTTACCGACCTCCATGCAGAACAAGACCCATCCACACCCACTCTCTGCCTTCTGCCGGCAAGCCAGTTCTGGATCCACGAGGCCAAAGCCCCTTGGATCCCATTCCCTCTCACCTTCTCCAGAAGCCTTGCATGGGGGACCTTATCAAACGCCTTACTAAAGTCCATGTACACTACGTCCACCGCCCTTCCTTCGTCAATGTGTTCAGTCACATTTTCGAAGAACTCAACTAAGCTTGTAAGGCATGACCTGCCCTTGACAAAACCATGCTGACTATTTCTAATCAGTCCAAACTTCTCCAAATGTTCATATATCTTATCCCTCAGAAGCCTCTCCATCAGCTTACCAACCACTGAAGTCAAACTCACCGGTCGGTAATTTCCTGGACTATCCGTGTTCCCTTTCTTAAAGATAGGAACCACATCCGCAATCCTCCAATCCTCCGGAACCTCTCCCGTTTCCATGGATGACGCAAAGATCATCACCAGGGGCTCTGCAACCACTTCCCTCACCTCCCACAATAACCTGGGGTACATCCCATCCGGTCCCGGCCACTTGTCTATCTTGATAGAATTTAACAGGTCTAACACATCCTCTTTCCTAACATCCACATACTCAATCTTTTCCATATGCCGCAAACCTGCAGGGCAATGTCCCAGTTCACTTTCCACCGTGAATACCGAGGCAAAGTACTCGTTAAGCACCTCTGCCATTTCTTCTGGATTCACACAGACTTTTCCCTCTTCACCTTTTATAGGCCCTTTCCCTTCTCTTCTCATCCTTTTGCTTTTCACATATTTGTAGAAGGCCTTGGGATTCTCCTTAATCTTACCTGCCAAGACCTTCTCATGACCCCTTCTGGCTCTCCTAATTTCCTTTTTAAGTTCCCTTCTACACATCTTATACTCCTCTAGATCACAAACATCCCCTAGCTCTCTGAACCTTTTATATACCTTTTTTTTCTTCCTAACTAGGTTTACCACTACCTTCGTGCACCACGGTTCTCACGTCCTACCAGAACCTTAACTTGAAAGAAATGTGAGAAAACCTTGTCAGGCACAGATGAGCTTGGTAAATAGCTAACTGTTACTGCATATTATTCCCTAGGTTCCACCACATCAGTTCAATCCCAGCCCATAGGTACCACTGGACACCTCCAGGTTCCAATCGGGCTGTTCCAACCAGTCAGCCGGCAGAACAGTTTTGATTCTGAGACTATCCCGAAGATTCCTCCCCCAAGGAGGTCTGTGAGTGCTCACAGAATGCTGCGTCGGCAGGTAGGTTTCAGCAATGGCAGACCCAGTTCCCTGTACCAGTCTCAACACAAGACTTTGATTTGCAGGTTCCCTGAAGGGTGCTTTCTATCTAAACAATGTGCTTGTTTATGCATTACTAGAAATATGGCCGTGTCTTTATACTGATACTTATTCGTATTGTTTTTGACAGTGCTTTCTTCCCAAAAGATAGAACTGAAACAGAATGGTTCTCATTGAAAATTGATATTTGATTCAAAGTTTAGATCTCTTTCTCACCCTCTAAATGTTCCTGTGAATCAATCCTTCAATGTTGTACAGGAAAGCTATATAGCACTTTGCGACCTACGCCTGATCTTTCTATGTGTCTGCCATCCACCCATTCCATTATCTTTTCTGATATTATGTACCTTCCCATCATGTGTATTCTTACTATGTACTCATCCTATCCTGTGTAGTCTACTGAGCCTGTATAAAAACATAGCAAATTGGAAGAGGAATAGATCATTCGACCTCTCGAACCTACCTCACCATTTAATATCATTCTGATTCTTGACTTCAATTCCACTTGCCTAACCAATTCCCACATATCTTGACTCCCTCAAAGTTCAAAAGTTAATCAATCTCAATCTTGGATATACCCAGTGCCTGAGCTTCTCTGGGGTAGAGAATTCTAAAGATACAAAATCCTTTGAGAGAAAAAACTTCTCTTTGTCTCATCCCTAAATAGCCATTCTCTTATCCTGGCCCTCTGGCCTGGATTTTCATCAAGTCGGAGTGACCCGGGAATTCTTTGAAAATGATGGGCATGTCCGGATTGGGGGAATCCTGACCCCATTCCCAGGTTCTCTGATTTTTGTGGAGTGCGTTTAAAGGATGCAAGCTGGTTCCTGTCAGAGGCCCAAATTCTGCACTTGCAACCTGGCTGGCTCTGTTGTCAAGATGCGCATCTTTTACTCCTCCATAATTTTCATGGTGTCAGGCCAGGTTTTTAAAGAACCATGGTTCATAGCCCCTCAGAGGAGTCGTGAACCCTTGAGGGGTCAATTTAAAAGATAAGTTCAAATGGTCCTCTTTATGCCAGGCTTTGCCCTTCCACCCAACCCCCATGGTAACCCATGCCCTGATATCAAGCTATGAAACATTCATGTCCATTGATCCCACTATGTATTGTATAAAAACAATGAACCCTATATTGACAGTAAAAAGTGGAAGAAAAGTCTTTTTTTAAAGTAATCAATTCAAGACAATTGAAAAGAAGCCAAGCTAATAAAAATGTCACAAAAAGTCAATCACCAGACCCTATAAAACGTCAAAAAACGAAAATCACAAACACTTTAAATCACTTAACCTTATGTAAATAAACATGGCAAATTTAGCAGCAGAGACCAAGGGGTCTTGGGCATACCACTGCTTCACAGGATTAATGATGTCTGAGCTATCAGCCAAACCAATGTTTGTTCCTGTGATTGTCTTCAAACCTTTTCCAGATTCAGCTAGCATGAACCCAATGGAGAGTTCACCTTTGAAGCCATTTTCTCCCAAGATGAGTGGGCTTAACATGAGTTTTTCCAAAATCACACTACCAAATCTGAGGATGAAAATCCAGGCCTATATCCCCATTTCCAGACTCAAGCCAGAGGAAACGCCTCTCTAGTATCCAACCTGTCAAGCCTCTCAAAATTCCACAATTTTCAGTGAGATCATTTCACATTCTTCTAAACTCCAGATAACACAAACCCAACTTAGGCATCCTTTCCTCACAGGAAAGCCCTTTCATCCAAGAAAAATCAAGGAAACTCCCTCCAGATACCAATTTTTAATAACTTTGCAGCATTTAACAAAATTCTGTTTTATCCATGTTTCCTATCAAAGTGAATAACTTTATATTTCCCAATGTTATCCTCCATCTGCCACCTTCTTGCCCAATTAGTTAACCACTCCAAATCTCTTTGCAACTCTTTTGATCCCGATTTTACCATTTTCATTCTAAGTGTTGAATTTGGGAGTAATGCAGATCCGACTTAGAAATCTGCTTTCAGTCGCCCCCCCTTATGCACTCAGCCTGAAAAGAAAATCGCCAGTCCCGTTCACACTGTTGGCGGGGCTAATACAAAGAACAAAGAACAAAGAGCAACACAGCACGGGAAACAGGCCCTTCGGCCCAACGAGCCCACACTGCTGTCCTAACGTCTTAATGACATATCCTTGACTTTAGGCTATGCCTAGTGTTGAAGATTCCCATATAGGGACCAATATAGGGACAATTTGTTACCCAATCAGCCTAAGAGCACATTTTTAGGATGTCGGAGGAACCCACGCAACCACGGGGAGAACGCGCAAACTCTCGCAGACACAGGCCCAAATCCATGTGTCAGCACAGCAACAGCGATAGTCTCTGAGCTGTCATGTTGCCCATCAGATGGTCCAGTTTAAGCATACACTGACGACATGAAGCACTAGGCAACTCCTGAAGCAACCTCCAAGAGCAGCTCTCGCACGACATGCCGCATGCACGCCCCTTGTTGGTCAACAAGGTGGACCGAATTGCCTGCGGAAACAAATAAGACTTAATTAAACATGCTAAAAAAACTAAGACATTCCCGAAACGAAACTAAAAGATAGTCTACTACTATTTGGTCCTCCCGATATTCAAACAGTCCTGCTATATCCCTCTATCTGCAGACCGCTCATGTGGCTGTCCAAGAGACCCTTAAACAACCCTAGCGTGCCTGCTCCCACCACCTTACTCGGCAGTGCATTCCACACCCCCACTACCCTTTGTGTGAAAAACTGCCCTCTAATATTCGTCTTATACATAGCCCCCCTCACCCTGAGCCCGTGACCCCTCGTTCTATCCATTTCTAATGGTGGAAAAAGCTTACCACCATTTACTCTATCTATACCCCTCATAATCTTATATACCTCTAAAAGATCCCCTCTCAGCCAACGTCTTTCAAGGGAAAACAACCCCAGTGTTTTCAATATTTCCTCGTAAGACAGCCCTCCCATACCAGGCAGCATCCTGGTAAATCTCCTCTGCACTCTCTCCAGAGCCTCTACATCCTTCCTGTAGTACGGCAACCAGAACTGGACGCAGTACTCCAGATGAGGCCTAACCAACGTTCTATACACCTGCAACATCAGACTCCTACTCTTGTATTCTATACCCCTTCCTATGAAGGCTAACATACCATATGCTTTTTTTACCACATTCTCCACTTGGACTGACACCTTCAGAGACTTGTGAACTTGCACCCCCAGGTCTCTCTGCATCTCTATGCTAATGGTGCTGCTGAAATGTTTGGAGCTCTGAACTGCGCATACACAGTTAGAAAAAAATTGGAAAAGTGCGCCTACGTCTCATCGCTCCCAGGCTGCAGAAAACGGCCTGGGAATGAAGGCCCCCCCACAGACATCACTGTCCCCCTTATCCACCCAGCCCCTTCCCTGCTATCCATACCGATCACCAGCCCTGCCTCCTTATCCCGCTCCCCTTCCCTCCCCACAAACTGGCAGCGGACCCCCACTACCCACCCCCTGCCTCCCCCCCCGCACCTGAGATCCATCTGCCCCACACCCCCCATCAATGAACAATTGGGCCTCCCCAAACCAAATATACATCTTACCCACCTCCCTCCTTCCCCGCCCCTCAGAAAATGATGTGGCCTCACCCTACGCCACCCTCCTCCCCCATCCATGCAGACAATGATCTGGCTTCACTCATCCCCCCATTAACCACCGCACCCCCTCACAGACCACCAGACACGATCGGCACTCCCCCCAGACAACGATTGGCCCTCCCCACCTCCCCACCCCACCAGAGATACATCTAACACGCCTCCTCCACCACCACCACCCCCCCCCCCCACATCCAGAATGATCTGACCGCTTCCCTCCTCCGCCCCCCATCACTGATCTGAGTCAGAGAGTCGTTGGAAGCACTGAACGCCCCCCTCAGCAGCTGGAGCGTCCAATTCAGACTTTGATTCAGCAGGTTAATTTTGGGGTGATTCCGGATCAGCGAATGCAGCGGTAAAGGTGGAATTGGGTGGGCAGTTTATTAATTCAATTGAAATGCATGCATACGCATTTAAATCACTGTTGCACCTGTTTCAGGCGCGAATTGGATTGCTGCCATTCCCAGGTTTCAATAAAGTGGCCATCTGCGTGAAGGTGGGCGCAGATCGCATTAATGGCCTCACACTCAACTTTTTTGTGCCAATGCAATGGGAAAATAGGGTCTTTTGTATACTCACAGCTTATCCCAAGTACCTTTGTATTATCAGTAAACTTGGATACACTGCGCTCAATACATCTGTTATTAATATTAAATTGTAAATAACTGAGACTCCAACACGAATCCTTGCAGCATTCACGAGCAACAGTTGTCAACTTGAAAATTACCTGTTTATTCAAACTCTGTCTGTAAACTGATCCTCTATCCATGCTATACAATCCTCAATTCCATGAGCTGTTATCTTCTGTATAACACCTTATCAAAAGCCCTTTGAAAATCCAAATATACTACATGCCCTAATTATTCTTTCAAACATAGAATCATAGAACCCCTACAGTGCAGAAGGAGACCATTCAGCCCATTGAGTCTGCACTGACTCACCAACAGAGCATCCCATCCAGGCCCTATCCTCCATACCACCACCTACTTATCCCACTAATCCTCCTAACATACACTCTGCTAGTTCTTTTTCTCAACCTTTCTGCACTTGACGGTACATACATCAGACTTTTGTCTGTTTCTGTAGTGCATGGTCACCCTAGGTCAGAATTGAACCTAGGTCCCTGGTACCATGAGGCAGCAGTACTAACCACTATGCTGCCTGCACTGCTACTTATATCCTCAAAAAACTTTCTTCGAATTGTTAAAAACAGTTTCCCTTTCATTAAACCACATTGACTGTGCCTATTCATATTAAGTGCCCTGTTACCACATTTTTAATAATGGATTAATAAACGATCAAGGTCAAGCTAACTGATCTATTTCCAGCTTTCTAATCACCCTCTTTTTCTTGAATAGTGGATTTACATTTACAATCTTCTAATCCACTAGGACTTTTTCAGAATTATGGAATCCTGGAATACCACAACCTGTGCTTCTCCTATCAATTCAGCACCCTAGTATGTAGGCCATCAGGTCCAGGGGATTTGTCAACTTTCAGTCCCACTAATTTCTCCAGTACTTTCTCTTTACTAATATCAAATACTTTAAGTTCCTCACTCTCATTAAAACAGTGGCTCCTCAGTATTTCTGGTATGCTGTTTGTATCTTATGCTGTGAAAACATGCAAAATATTTCTTTGATGTATCTGCCATTTCCTTATTCCCCATTATAACCTTCTCGCCTTGGTCTCTAAGGGACCTACATTTACTTTTTTTACTTCATTTCTAGAAACTTATAGAAGCTCTTCTGATCTATTTTTATACTTCTGCTGAGTTTATTCATATTCTACAATCTTTTTTTATCTTTTGTTTGTGTCTAAAACTCTTCCAATCCTCAGGCTCACAAATTAAGCCTCTTCTTTTAATCAAATTCTATCCTTAACCACTTCAGTTAGCCTGTGGAATTCTTATTTATCAACAATTAAGAGGCTTGTTGAAACTCCTGAAATATCTCTTTAAATAATAAAAGTATTCTCATTATAACTTTTAATCTAATTTCCTTACCTTAGCCTTCTCATGCATATATAATTGACTTTATCTAAGTTCAGTACATTAGTTTTAGACTTAAGTGCATCACTCTCAAATTCAATGGAGAAACTCTAACATGGTATCATTATCTTCCAGAGGATTTTTTACTGTCAGTTTATTAATTAACTTTTTCTCATCAGACAAAACAAGTTCTCAAAATTATTCCATGAACTTGCTCTCTATACAACTTTTGCCAATTTGATTTATTCCATCTGTGTAAAAATTAAAGACCCCCCAATGATTGTGTTGTCTCTGTTAATAGTTCTTTTCCAGACTCAAATGTGCTAAGAATTACATTAGCAACAAATTTAAGGTTAAAAGTTTGGTTTTCAATGTGGCTCACCGTGCTTGCTCAAAGCTACATATATTCATGCACAGGGACCTGTCCTGTGCAAGCAAAAAAGAACATGTGCAGGTATTGCAATTTTTTGAATTAAACAAAAACTCGGGGGATGATAGTTCCATGGTTCATTCGCCATGGCTTGAAGGAGCTTTCAAGCTGAGCATTTTAAGTGTTCTAAAGGAACTTGAGATAACTAATACCAAAATTAACCAAGAAGGTGATAAGCTGACTGTTTTCTTCTCATTTAAGATTCCCCAAACATTATCCACCATCTAAAAGGCACAAGTTAGGAGTGTGATGGGATGGTCCCCACTTGCCTGGATGAGTGCAGCTCCAACAACACTCAAGAAGCTCGACACCATCCAGAGCAAAGTAGCTTGTTTCATCAGCACGGCATCCACTACCTGAAAACTCACTCCCTCAACCACCAATGCACAGTGATAGCAAGTGTATACCATCTACACAATGCACTGAAGCAGCTCAGCAAGCCTTCTTTGGCAATACCTTCCAAGCCTTTGACTTCCTTCATCTAAAAGGATAAGGGATGCATGGGAGGGGGAGGGGTGCACCACCATCTTTTTTTTTAAAAAGTAACGTTTATTAATTGGTCACAAGCAAGACTTACAGTAACACTGCAAACAAGTTACTGTGAAATTCCCTAGTTACCACAGTCTGGCGGCTGTTTGGGTCAATGCACCTATCCAACATGTCTTTCGGACTGTGGGAGAAAACCAGAGCACCCGGAGGAAATCCACGCAGACATGGGGAGAATGTGCAAACTCCACACAGACAGTGACCCAAGCCGGGAATCAAACCCGGGTCCCTGGCGCTGTGAGGCAGCAGTGCTGACCCCCAACTCCCATCTGCAATTTCCTCTCCACGGCACATACCATCCTGACTTGGAATAGGTCAAAATCCTGCAACTCACTTTCTAACACCTGCACCATGTGGATTGCACAATTCAAGAAGGCAGCTCACCACCACCTTCTCGAATGCTGGCCTAGCCAGCAAGCTCACTTCCCATGAAAGAATAAGAAAAAGGTTCGTTTGGTACAGAAACTGTGATACAAACATGGCAGTGTTTCATGTGTTCACACTGGTATTACTGCATCACAAAAACAAAATAACGTGAATGCTGCAGCCTCTACTAGAAATAGAAAACGCTGGAAACAGGTCGGTTTGACCTGAAACATTAACTCCCTTTCCGTAGATCCTGCCTGGTGCTTTCAGATTTAATTACTCCCTGTATACTTCTTGACTTGCAGTCTCCAGCCAGCCAGTTCCATTATAAACAGAAACATTTGATTTGTGACCCGAAAATTCCTATTAGTAACTGTTTTCTGGAAGATTACTTATCAGGGTAGAAATGCAATGAATTTTTTTTTGTATATGGTGTATTTGAAAGAACTGGAATTATATTGTGTGTTATTTGCTTTATTCTTGCTGAATTTCTTCATTTCTGTCTGATGTTACCCCCCGACCCCACCATCACCTCTTTTAATGTTTCAACACCAGGTAGTTGAGTTCTTTTCATCCTGGCTCTCTCAGCGATAATCCTGTTCCTCACAGAAACTCCTGTAGCTAATCCATTCCTCACCCATTCCCCCTCTCACTCAACCATACAGTCATCACGCACAGGTCATTAACTAAAGTGTGGTCACAATGAATGTGTTTATGTGTGGAACCTTTCTCCCGTGTGTGTTGAAGCTGAGTTTCCTGCACCTCACATTCATCCACTTAATCAATAGAAGTGGTTACACATCTGATATTTGACAGGCTTTTTAGATTATTAATCTCTGATTGTGATGCAAAAATTTTCTATTTTTGAATATATAATTTTTTAAATAATTAGATTCAAAATGTGAGATTGTCAACAAATAAAATTTGCATGCAAGTGCTCTAATTGTGTTTGAAAAAAGGCAGCACAGCTGACAAGCATCAGTGAGGAATAGAGTCATGGGCCATTAAAAGTTTAGAATGAGGGTAATTTTGACTTTATGCAACAGTGTAGAATACCTAACTCAGATGTCCATGTTATATATCACTCCTGATTTCCATTTGGGCGTTGTCTTCTTCTTCAGTCCTCTGCGCAAAGGGCAGAACTGACCCCCAGTGCTATTGTCTCCACCACAGGCAGGGATAGAACCTTATGTTATTGCTGCCAATGCGAGCAGATGAAAGATATTGCTAAAGATTGGAAATTGATGTGGACATTTTGATTTTCTCATATCATTATTCATTGGTTATACATTATTGCTGTTGTTACCGTATCTTCACATCCTTTGGAGGGAATAGTGGGGAAGTGGTAGAAGCAATAGAAGGATTCCCTAGCTGATCATCAGCCTGTTGAACTGTGGCTTCTACGGCCAATAAGTTCTGGATTGGACTCAAACTCAGAGTTCTGCTCCAATGGTAGAGGTGCTACCCACTGCACCACGAGGCCCCTTACAATTACTTGGTTATACACCTTTCACATCAATAGTGAACAAGAATCAAATTAGGCTGTTTAGGAACTCCCCTCCTTTTCCACACTCACTTTCCTCAAAACTCTTCCTGAATCCACTGGGAACTACCAAGTTGGTAGTTTAGGCCAGGTGGAACCATAGAATAGGCTTTTTTTTAAAGACATTACCTTACCATTAATGGAGCATAAATCCAACCTGAGAGGCCTGATCAGCAGCAATAATGTTTCCAAACTGCAGCTATACTGACTGTCACACCAATACCTGTACAAGAAAGCTACTTACTTTTTTCCAGTTTCCATCTTCTCTTCTCACTTCGGTCCTCAAATTTAGATAGTCTACTCAAAATTGACTGTGTTCAGTGTCTCTGCACCCCTTTGGCCATACCCTGTAAATTTCTTGTCAGTTTAAAGTAGTGAAGATTTAGTGTAATATCATTTATCTCTTTTTGCCCATTTTGCAATTGAATGATACATGGGAGAGGAGAATCAGCCAATTTACCTTCACAATCCTGTCCTTTCTGAATTTCAACCTGGCAGCATTGCACGATCATAAAACAATTCAAATGAGCAAGGATAAGCGTGCTGGATGAACAGGGCTTGCTGCAGGACAAAGTATTGGTAGCAGAGTTTTGTAGTGACTTGAAGTTTTACATGGCAGTGGTGAATGGAAAGCTGGTCAGGATTTAGCTGAGATACTTTGTTTTTTGTTCTTTGTATACCCATGTATGGCCGTGCTAAAGGTATAGGTGAGGATTTCAGCCGCTAGTGTACTAAAGCAGAGGTGGAAAAGAGTGATATTATGAAGATAGAAATAGGTGCTTTTTTGGGAGGGAAAGAATTAAGTGTCAGAAATGGAGTTGGGGTTGAAATGGACACAAGGTTTTGAACAGCTGGCCAGGGAAGGAAATGAGATTGATAATATGGGAGGTGAAGACAATGGCTTCAGTCTTCCCAGTGTTTAACTGGTCGTAGTGTGGCTCAGTGGAGATCAGCAGCCTGACAACAAAGAGAGAGTGGAGGGATTAAGAGAAGCTGCACTGTCTGTGTACACATAGAGCCTGACCCCAAATGGGTCACCAAGGGTCAGCATGTAGATGAGGAAGAGAAGGGAGCCAAAGACAAGTCCCTCAGGAATTACACAGGAAATGATGCAGCAGTAAGGAGAGAAAGTGTTGCTGGAGATGCTGTGGTTACAAGGCTGGACAATGAAGGGGAAGTGTTGAAGTGGGATGGTGTGGTCAACCATTGAAGGCTGCGTCATTATTGAAAAAGGTGAGGAGAGCAAGTGGACCGCAGTCAGTTGCAGAGGATTGCTGAGATCCATACACTGAACTGCGGGAAGGCCAGACATGTATTTGGGAGGTGACAAAAAGAACAGAGAATCCTTACCTAGTCTTTATGCACACAGTCTTGGTTAGTGAAGATAGAAAAAGTCAGTCAATGGAGCAGTTTCAGCAACAAGCCCAAGAATGCTGAGGGCCATTATCACTGGAGGGCAAAGAAAACAATAAAGCTGAGGTACTTTAATGATCAGGTCTCTCTAACTTCACCAAATATGCCTCCTCAGCTGGATAGGGTTTCAGTAAAGTATTCATTTATTGTGCAGGTATCCGTTCTGTTCAATCTTGCATTCTACCAGTGTGCCATTAATGTGAAGGTTAAAATTACCCCGAAGTTTGAAGTGACTGCTAAATCTGAAACTCCTCCCACAACCCATATGCTGTCTACCCTACCGCTGACAGCCTCAATTATTTTGGTGAAGGGAAAATCCTAGATTAAAACTGCATGGGATCTGAATGTGAGGGAAAAAATATCATGGCATAACCACCAAATTAAAGTCACTGTTATTTTTCCAGCATTAGAAAGCTTCAAATCTCTCAATTTGAGTTATTTTTATCAGTGGAAGCTCCATTGTAGAATAATGTATTGCCTGTATTTAATTATTACTGCTTATTTAGTACTTAACCAGAACTGACAAGCACATGTGAAATTAGATACAGCTGTATTGGGCACGGAAACATTTGCTTATTTTATGATTTTGCACAAAAAGCATTAGTTGACATAGTTTCAAATAATTTACCAAAGCACCAAAGCATTTATCAACTGTGAGCATGCTAACCTTTCTTTGGCTTATTCTGTACCTCCCACTCCCCACACTTTTAACACCCAATTTAGGTTGCTGTAACAAATGACTCTCTAGATCCACTCTATATGGAGTCCAAGGAAAATTTGCAGATACAGCCTAATGAACCAACACCTTTGAATGTGTCTGTACCCCATGTCTCTGTTGTGCAACCGTCTGTGGTGTTAGTGCCTGCCTCACCCAGCGCACCGACCAAGCATAGTGTTCACATCCAACAGCACAGCCGTAACCAATGCAACATTACTAACTATGTGACAGTTTCACCACGTCACGCTCGGAACCCTTTCAGGGAACTCCCTGACTCAGCAGACCAGGAAGTCTCTCAAATCAACAGTGGCAGCAAGAGAGCTTCCAAACCCCCCATGTGCCCGACACTACCCACAAAAATGTGCAGCAGCACAGGAAACCTCACAATGAAAGACGTCAAAAGGTTCTACAGCGTGGACACTCAAGGATTCTTGGCCAAGCCCACATCGTGGTTAGATGACCCTCGGAGACATTCAATTGAGATCTGTTCGTCCGTTGACGCAGTTCCACAGCACCATTTCTCCTCGTCGTCCTGCTGGGCCATCGGCCAGGCAGCAAAGGAAGTGGACAGCCAGCAAGCTGCGCGGCAGAAGCAGAAAATGAGCCCACCTTGCATTTCTATAGAGCCACCAGAGGACCAGCACATGGCGATGCAAGGCACTCATGGACAAACGTCCAGCAGTGACATGTGTTTGAGAAGGCGTGCTCCATCTTGTGACTCCGCCCCTCACAAAGAGTCCGTGGACCTTGTGGACCCACTGCTTCCAGAAAGCACGCCCACCTCTCCTTCCCCGGCGAAGGATTTGCTGACTCTTTCCAATTTTTCCTTGGATCAGCCGGAGGAGGACCACTGAACTAAATCGTTAAATGGTTTTTGTTGCCAAAAAGACACTTTTTTTTCATCCTTTCTTAACATTAATGAAGATTTCTGCATTCTGACTGGCACTGGAGGTCAAAACCCCATCAAGTTCCCCCCCCCCTTCCTCTGCCCCCACCCTCCAACCAAACAGTAACCAGGGTTACTGGAGCCCCCACCCACAATGCTGCTCTGCCTTTGCACTCAAGCAGATGACTGGCTGATGGTTCATCCAGGCTGTCCTGAACAGTGGAGCGTCACTTTTTTTTAAATGTGAAAAGATTTTCCCGAATGAAATTGGGAGGTAATTATGCCAAGTGGTTAATACCAGAACATTCCAGAATTTGCTTTGTAACTCAGCTTGGGGCAGCAAGGGATGGGCACTAAATGTGATGTCTGTGTCCCCAGAATCATTATTTTTATAAACATTATCAATTGACACCCATTTTTATCAGAATTCAATCGAGTTGGCCTAGACATTTTCCTTTAATCTCCACAAGTCACAAAGCAAAGTTCCAGCCATTAATATATTAGAAAAAAAAAGTAATATTTATAAATAAAATAAACTGCAATATTTACTCAATCTGTGTTGAAATTATTGATTGCCTGGCATCGAAAAATGGCACTCCACTGTAATCGTGACTCTGTGAGGTCAACTGAATTTCTAAAAGATAACATAACCAAGACATGATTTTAATGTTGTGGCATTTGTATGGGTGGCAGGGTATTGCTGTGTCTGATGTTTATTTCCTGATCTATTATCTTTACTTATTTATTTACTTGTCAAATTGTTTGCTCCTCAGGATATTGGTCTCGCCCTAACCATTCGCATTCTGTCAGGTTTGGTAACTTGGTCCCATTTTTCCACTTGTTTTCAAATTCCGCACCACCACCACCTGTGATTCCCTGAAGGTGTAGGAACACTGCCTAGTTTCTGAGGAATAATTCTGCAAATGTTGCCCCAATTATTCACGTTGCCCCTTCTGCTACCTGAATGTCGTCAAGTTCAGATCATGTAGACTTTTACTGTGAAGTAAGATACATTTGTAACAAGAATCCCTGGAGAGTGTCATAATATGTCCTAAGATAAATAACAGTTAGAACCTGCATTAAGTATATTGAAAGATTCCAGTTAATTACTCACTTCCACATGTCAGTTTTTGTTTAAAATTTAAAGCAAACCAGTAAATTTTCTGACCAGGTATATTGCACACACTGGAAAACATATCTCCAACAGCTATATTTTGATATTTTCCATGTCTCAGAATGTGATAGCAACTCCAAACAAGGGGAATGTAGGAAGTGGGGAACTGTTGTGACGCAGTGGGAGATGGAAGCTTAATGGGTGTAACACTGCTCCGTAGTGCCAGGGACCCGGGTTTGATCATGGCTCAGGTCACTGTCCATGGAATTGGCAAATTCTCTCTGTGGGTTTCCTCTGGGTGCTCTGGTTTCCTCCCAGAGTCTGTGCATTGGCCATGTTAAATTCTCCCGCAGTGTACCCGAATAGAACCTGGAGTGTGACATCTAGGGGATTTTTACAGTAACTTCATTGTGGTGTTGATGTATCCTATTTGTGACATAAATAAATAAACTAAGAACTAATATTTTCCAAGGACAACCATGGGCTTCTAAACCAAAAACATTAGACTGGATTCTCTGACCTTACCCAAGGCTGGGATTCTCCAGTCCCGCTACAGTGAAGGGAGATTTAGCTGAGCTCCAAATTCTCCATTCTCACTGGCAACGGTGGTAGAGTGTGAACAGCCAGAGAATTCCAGCTGTTGTTTCTTGAATTTGACCTTCTGTTAGGCTTGGGAGCTATCCTATCGAGCGTGCTGTCTCTTTCAGGCAACTCCTCCGATACATCTCCAGATGTGATTGGATTTATAAGTCCAACCCCAAATCCAAATCAGATTTTATTGCTTGCCATCAAAACTTGGACCAATGTTGTTTGAGGATCTAATTAATTCCAGAAAGAAAGTCAGTATTTTGATGAAGATAACATTTTTGGCCCATTTTGAGAAAACTCCCAGTGATTCCTGTTCTCTTTATGAGTGGCCTCTATAGTGGAAGATGTAAGGTCCCTGACTCTGAACCTCTCAAAGGTATACCTTGCTGAGTACTTTCCCACAGCAACTTCAGTCACATACACCCTGCAGAAAGACCAAGGTGTTGATGGTATCAGAGGAGATCAGACAAAAACAATCTTCCAAGTACTGGGAAAATTGGAAATTTAAAAGTCCTTAACATTAGCTGCTTAGACCACAGTGACTGCACCTTGCGTAACAAACTATCAAAGCCTGTTGTAGGTCATCTCACCAAAAGCAGCCAAAGCTAGACTGAAATCATGCTATGTATTTTGTAGGGAGTGTTAATGAATTCTGATCTTATCAACAGCAAGGAGCAAATTGTTCTATTGATGTCCAATATATGGAGCAGTATTTTAAGCCATTTAATTTCTTGGGGCACAGATCCAGTCATGGACTTTCCAGTGCTATACGTGTGCCAGATCTTTGTTCGAGAGCATTCTACATTGTACCCTCATAGCTCAATCACATTGATTCGGTTAGTTCAAAGCACACCAGCACTTTAACATTGCAGATTACTGTATACAGACAGTCTGAGCATTACAGTGATCTCTATCATTGCTAGTTTGTGCGTGCGTGGGCGGATGTGTGTGTATGTAAGTGTGGAAACATTTGTCAGAATACTGTAGGTTATCCAACTACAGCCGTTGCACATACTTTATAGGACCACTCTTGTTAAGATCTTACCAGCTAAAAATTATGTTTATTTAAATGTAAGTATTTGTAACACGTTCCTTGGGCTTGAGTAGAAATCACTCCAGCACAAGGAGGAAATTATTGATAATGTACAACTTCAAAGGTTTAAAAGTAGCCACTGCTGCAACCTATTTCTTCCTATCCTGTTATCTTCCATATAGAATACATTGCAGAGAAAATACTGATCAAATAGACACAGTGCAGTGCAATGTTAATATTTATGTAGTATATATTATAGAGAAATTGTATTTAATAGTTGTTGAATTCTATGCTGTATTCAGGTATATTTTGGACCATATAGTGGGTCTGTGCGATCAGGGCATCAAAACTGGTGGCTCTTCATTAAGAAACTAAATTAAACTAAATGGATTCTTAGGGCAGAAATTCTTCTGAGTTGTTAGGGAGCATCTAGACTTTCAGAAATGTGACGTATGCAATTTTGTTGATCTCATTTTTGATGCTTTGAGATGCTTTGACCGATAGTTGTAAAATACTTTCCAAAGACCCAGCACTGAGGATTGCCATCACAATTGAATACCTGGATAGATGACAAAAATGGTTCAAGTGCTATTGTTAACCGTCAATTATCAGAGTCTATTGTCAGCTGTCAGCACCTACTTGAAAAGCAACTTTCTGATTTCAGTCACTATGTAGCCAAGATGTTAAATTTTTAACCTGGTCATGGGATTAGATCACCAGACCAACACCATCAAACACCTGATGAAATAAGCTCTCTGCTGCCCAAGAGAAGATAGGAACTGTTTCCTTCAGTGGGGATAACCAGAACAAGGGGACATAACCTTAATATTTGAGCGAGACTGTTAGGCAATGGTGACAGCAAGCAATTATTCACACCAAAAGTAGTGAAAATCTTGAACTCTCCCCCAGAAAGCTGCTGAAGATTTTTTTGTTGAAAAAGGGTTAATGCACCAAAGTGGCTAAATTAAGTTAAGGCACAAGTCCACAATGGTCTAGGTGAATGAGGGGGCAGTCTCTAAAAGGCAAATGGGCTCCCCCCATTTATATATCCCAAATGTGATCATTTTGGAAGAAAAGCAAAAAGTAAGGTCAAACATAAGAACCTCAAAGAAAGATAAATGACGATCTTATTGATCTTAGTTACACCAAATTGACACTTCGCTGAGTCCAGTCTTGGTTAATAATTAGTTACACTACTCTAACTTCAATTGGCTGAAGACCTTATTCCCAAACAAAATGCTACATATAGAACTATCTTAATATCATCACAGGTTTCTGAAATCTTAAAAGCAGTGCTTTCATTTTTAATGTACCTCCCATTTCACCATTCAAGAAAATAAGAATGTTGCACATTTCAGATAGTATAGGTTCTTTCCTTTACGCTCAATACATCTACAATCGTTTGATTTGCTCCATTCAGTAACTCCATAGTTTAAAAAAATTGTCTCAAAATCACCCTTGTTTTCAAAGAAATTGAGAAAAAATATTGGCACAGCTCTAAAGCGTTACTAGCTGATGGTTACTGACAATTGGATTAACTCTTACGCAAAACAGTTCTATAAAAAGGTACCTGTCGAACACTCCAAGTTGGCTCCCACTTAATGTAGTGCGAAGGATCTCCTGATTTTTTTTCTTTTTATGGACATGTTAATAGATTTTGCCAAAGATAGATCTACATTTGAATAAAGTACAGTGTAAAAATCACTGTTGGTTATAATGCAGAGAAATAGATGAATTGATGAGTGATGAATTCAACAATCTAACTTTTTTTTTGCCCTTGAAAATATCACAGTTCTGTAACAGAAAACAAGAACAGGTTTTGAGCAGCCCTGTTCTTTTTTTAAACCACATTTTGTTTATCGCTAAAACACAAAAAGTTTAAAACCTACACTTTTTTTTTTAAAACCTTTCAAAACATTTGTACTGAGGCAAAAGCTGAAAGGGAGAGACAAAAGAGTCAAACCCAGGGAAGGTGATGTTCTGTTCTAAGATTTGTACATCTGTTTAAAAAAAACTTTTGAAAATTGTTGAAGCTGCAAAGAGACTATTTTTGCAAAAAAAGAAAAAAAAATGAAAAAGTTACTTCATAACAGAGCTGTTTTATTTTCCAAAAAAATGCTTCCATTTCATAGGAAGGTCATTCAGAGGTGATAATTCTGGTTTCAGGCATCTATTTCCAGTCAGACATTAAAATAAACAATGTTGTCATTTGGGGGTTTCAAGTCAAATGCACACTGCTATATATACTAAAAATAGTGTTTTACCAAAAAAGTGAGGAATGCTAATTGTGATGAAACTGTATTCCTTTATCAGCCAGCAGGGACAAGATTTAGTATATTCAGCACCTTAATTGTGCTCACAAGTTGTGTGATATTCAGGTCGCGCAGCTGGGTTTTGCTTTGGGAAGAAGGGAGTTCAAAATTTATAACAATAAAAAGTATTACCTTTCAAATGACAGTGTTATATTCGTCAAATATAACCTAGCTGCTGGAGTTCATTGTGTGTTGATAACTATAATCGTTATCTAGTGAGTGATAGATTCCAGCCCTCCCCACCCTATCCTCTCATAGTTGTTCAAGATCCAGCAACATTTTTCTAATTGGTTTAATTATGTTTCCTTTATCAATTAAAACCTGTAAGAATCAATGTCATCCATCTTGTAAATTCCATTTCTGTACATGGAAATGTATCTAATCTGTACATCTCTTTAGTCGAGTACATTCAAGAAAATTTAACATATTTACCAATATCTATTTATATACTTGTTATCAACATGAACTGAAATCCTCTCAATAATCAATGTGCAACATTTGATATGAATCAATAAACACTTGAGCAGGAGAAGATATGTATTTGTATGATAGTCTATACAGGGTAGGTATAAAATATCACTCCCTACTCCTCCTGTTCCTGCTGGCTAGTAAGTGAGAGAGATCTCCAGCTTTAGCAGCTTCTAAAGGACAATGTCTGAAAGCAATGTCTGAAAATGTCCAAATTCTCTCTGAATGGACCGGCACCCAATGGCTTCTTCACTGTTTTTCGCAGCAGTTTTGAAAGAGATGAGAGAGTGTTCAAAAGCAAAACAGGGAGGATATGTGTTCAGTGGCAAACGTGTCTTGTATTATCACATTTTTGCTCCATATTCTTGTGCAGAACATTAGCTCCTTTTAGATAAACTGTGTCCTGATTTTCTCAAATGTTTATGCAGTAGCCCTACTTTTATGTAGATTTGAAAATGAATTTTAAATTATGCTTTAAAATAAATAGAGAAGATTCTCAGTGTGTTCATGGTGCTCTCATTTGCTGTGTCTCTTGCTTTGAAAATGTTTGAGATTGAATTGATGTTCACTGGTAGTCTTCTCCAGGACTATTGCAAATTCAACCAGGTTCCAAATTAATCAGGCGAAAAGAAATAAAAATAAAGCAAAGCTTGTTTATCCAACTGCACTTCAGGGGATCAAAAGGACAAAAGAACAACCTTTCTCCCTGTTAATTAAGAATGATGTGGTGCCTTCCAGGATACTTCCAACATCTCATTATTGACCAATTCCATTTGTGAACCAGTCCAATATCTGACCAGAACTTTGTGTCCATGTTTCCCATGAGTGCAAATGGCAGCACGTCCACAAACGCCCCGAGGTGCAATTAAAAAAAAAACAAGAATCTCATTTTCCTCATCCCTCACCAGTGACACAAAAAAATTCCCATCCCCACAAAGTCACTTAAATATGATTAGCAGCCTTCCCCATTGGATCATACCTCTGCATTAGTAACGCCCCGCTTACCAACAGAGATTTACAACAGGTTTTGCAAAATATGAACAGGGTGAAGGGAACCTTCAGGTAAGTGTAACCTAGGGGAGGGGGCACATCCCTGAGCATTCTGCTCCTTGTCAGTGCCAGGGTGCTGGAATCAGTACCAAGAGAGACCCCCATGGACAACATAGGTGGGTGTTCTCCTTAGTTGTGGGGGTCCCCTTGTGCATTTGTGGGGAGGAGGTGGGAGAGTTTTTTGTATCAGAGATTAAGGTGCCCTTTAGAAATGGCACCTCAATTTGGGACTCCCAGCGTTCCTGGTTTTTTTTCCCTGACCCTCTCCAGCCAGCATTGATGGCGTGAGCCAAACCTACAGATTTGTTTTTGCACTGAGTGCTGGATTATCCAGCGAGAAATATTGGCTGTGCTGCCAGGGAGCTGCACACCAGTTTTATGTGCTGGCGGAGGCAAGAAGTGAGGCAGAAATAAGGAAATTCAGCCCATAGTAACATCACCGTTTCAGACAGGAGATCTTTGGTCCATCTATCTACATCTCGTTGCACTTCTAAATAACCCTGAATCCCATCTGTTAATAGGCAACAAAGAAAAGAATATGTGTGTAATGCCTTCCAATACAATGGGTGGAACTTCCTGGTTCTGCTCACCTTGAAACCAGAAACTACGCCCAAGGTCAACAGACCTTTCCATGGTCTGTCCCTCGCTCGCTCCTGTTCCCATGGCAGGTGAAACAAGAAAATTTACCCCTGGAAGCACTCTACAGCTAATCAAATACTTTTGAAAAATTACTTATTATTGTAGCATAGAGAAACATGGTAGCTAATTTGTGTACAGCAAGATCCTACAAACTGCAAGGAACCACAAAGTTAGTTCCTTTGGTCCTGTGTGGGGCATGGGGCTGGTACTGCCATGCTGGCAATATGCAAAGAGCACACTACTCCTGATGTCACTTGGGGGGGGGGGGGGGGGCTCTCAATGCCCCTCCCTCCTGTGGGGTCAAGTTGCCAGTTCTCTACAAGTGGGGAGCAATTGTAAAACCTACTGGAGTGAAATATTCCTAGCAGGGGTGGAGAGGTTAAGTATAGGTCCTGAGCCAGTCTCTCAGGTTCTAAAAATCGTACTTTATCGGCTTTTCTTCATCCATTTGGGAATGTTCATTCCACTGCCACAAATACTAATCAAACATCCCATTTCTAATAATGGCTGATGAAGGGTTAAATATTGATTAGGACTCTAGAAAAAGCTCCCTTACTCCTTTCCACATAGTGCTTTGTGTGGGGTGGAGGGTCAGTGGGATCTTTGACAAGAGAGCAGACAGTTTCTCAGTTCAACAGCTTTTGCGAAAGATACGACAAAGAACAACAACAAAGAACAAAACAGCATGGGAAACAGGCCCTTCGGCCCAACGAGCCCGCACCGCCACCTCGATTCTACACACGATCTTCTACACCACTTCTACACACGATCCCTGTCCATGTTTATAGATCTATGGATTAAAAACCAAATTTGAGACAATTTAGGGAGAATTTGTTTTGCCAATTAGCCTAAGAGCACATCTTTGGGATGTGGGAGGAAACCGGAGCACCCGGAGAAAACCCACGCAAGCACGGGGAGAATGCGCAAACGCCCACAGACACAGGCCCAAATCCATGTATCTGCACAGCACAGCGATAGTCACTGAGCTGTCGTGTTGCCCATCAGATGGTCCAGGTCAAGCGTACACTAACGATGTGAAGCACTAGGATACTCTCGAAAAAGGTCCAAGAGCAGTCCTCTCACGACCCATCGCGTGTATGCCCCTCGTGAGACAACAAGGTGGACCAAAGCACCTGTAGGATAAAAACAAGTACATCAATATCATCATTTATTTTCACACTTCCCAGGGACTCCCAAGGCTCACGATCCCTATTTTAAATCAGTTTTCTATACCCCTCCATTCCCATTCTGTTCATGTGCCCATCTAAGTATTTCTTAAATAACTCCAGACTACCTGCCTCCACCACTTTACTTGGTAGCGCATTCCATACCCCCACCACCTCTGACATTGCAGTGTAGCTACTCACACAAGCCTGGCACCTTAAGATAATAAAAACAATAAGTGCTGGATCATCTCAGCAGGTCTGGCAGCATCTGTGGAGAGTTAACATTTTAGGTCAAAATGACCCTTTGAGGGGTATTTTGCTTTTACTGGCATTTTAAGGTCCCGATTTTACCATTTTCATTCTAAAGTGCTGAATCTGGGTGTAATACAGATCCGACTTAGAAATCTGTTTCCGGGCCCCTCATACACTGCCAGAAAAAACATTTCCAGTCCCATTTGCGCTGTGGGCCTTAACATGGCCAAAGTGATTGGAGCTCTGCATGCGCAGTTGGAAAAAAAATTCGAAAAAGTGCACCCCAGAAAATGGAGAAAGCGGCTTGAGAGCGAAAAGCAGGAGTGATGGCCCCCCCCCCACACACATCTCTGCCCCACCCCACCCCTCTCCTCCCACCCCCCCCCCCATCCATCCCCCTCACTATCCAGACCGATCGCCACCTCTGCCTGCCTTCCCTTCCACCAAATGCCAACAGAGTGGCAGCAACTCCCCACCTCCCCCCACAACTGACGATCCATCTGCACCACCCACTACTTAGCAATTGGGTCTCCCTCTTCCCCACCCTCTTTACCAGACAATGGTCTGGCCTCACTCACTCCTCACAACCACTACCCCACCCACCCCCCTCCCCGAGGAACACCTGACCTGCCTCCTCTTCCCTTCCCAACAGACAACCATTTGGCCTCAAACCCCACCCACCCCAACTAGAGAGAATGTTCTGACCCATCTCCCTCCTCCTCCTCCTCCCCATTACTGATCTGAGTCAGAGAACTGATTGGAATCACTGAACTCGCTCTTCAGCAGCTGGAGCACCTGATTCAGACTTTTATTTACAGCGTGATTCTGGATTGGCAAATGAAGTGGTAAAGGGGGAAATGTTGATAAAGTGGGCAGGCAGTTTTTTAATTCAATTTAAATGCATGCAAATACATTTACATTATCATTACGCCTGTTTTGGGTACGAATTGCATCGCTGTCTGTCCCTGGTTTCGGCAAAGTGGCAATCTGCACACACAGGTGTGGATCACATTAATGGCCTCACATCCGACTATCACATTTCTGCACCCATTCAACGGTTAAATCAGGCCCTAAGAATATATCTTGCTCCATCTCAAAACTAAGGGTTCTTATTCCATCATGTGTCTGTAACCTGCCTCTCAGATTTACCATATTTTTGGTTGGTTTGCCCATACTGTGATTTCTACTTCAGATAAAACCTACGACTCTCACAGGTTCACACTCACTGCTGCTAATTCTAATTCCAAAACACCCAACAACACTAACATTATTGATTCTATTATTTCTGCAACTTGGCTCGTATTCCACCTCGATAGGAACAGATTCAGCCTCCTCCACCTTTTCACAACTTCCACGATCCAACTTCACTGTTTCTGATCATCTCTGCTCGCTACATCCATCCACAGCTGTTTCAACAGAGCTTCAAGGAGCTAAATCAGGCGTGCTCTGGTTATGACCCCAATATTTTATCTGAACTTGGGAAACAAAGCATTCCTGCGAATCATAAAAATCAGTTCTCTAAAAAATTTGGCACCTCATTGTAAACCTTCCTTCTCTGATCCAAGTTGCAGTTAGGGTTGCCAACTGCAATTAAATGTATTCCTGGAGGTTTCATCGCATGACTTGCCCCCCGCCCCCCCTCAATCTCCAGCCATTAGTCAGCCAACACATCCATCCTTGCGACGTATTGCCTTCCTGTGCCAATTGGAAAGCAAAAAGATTGATTACCCAATTGGATGATGCTTGAGTGTCAGCCAAACAGCACTTTTCTCTCCTGTTTTCAATATTTTTATATCTGCCCGAAAGAAATGTTCAAAGAAAATTATCTTTTCTGCTGGGTCCTGAAGATTCCTGGAGACTCCAGGCCAATCCTGAAGTGTTGGTGAGTCTAGTTGCAACATGCAATAAAATGCACAAGAGATTGGTCTCATGGCGAAATACTAGATTTAGGGGGCCATTTTCCCAACCTGCTACACTGCTCTAGCAGCGCAAAGTACCGGGAGACGCGAGCAGAGGCTGTTTCGCGAACTTTTTGCTGGGCGCCACGGCCTCTGCAAATTTCCAGGTGCCAGATTTTCAGCACCATCAGCTCCATGCCAGAAATGAGTGCAGAGCTGTATAAATTACACAAATGTGTATTCAAATATCATTATTTGGACCGAAAGCTCCAGGTCTCGCTGCCACTCTGCACTTTGGGATTAAAGAAGAACAAAGAACAAAAACAGCACGGGAAACAGGCCCTTCGGCCCAACGAGCCCGCGCCACCACCCTGATGTTCCCACCTCTACCCATGATCCCTGTGTATGTTTATAGATCTATGCATTAGTGACGGGATGGGCGGAGGGGGGGGGGCCTGGCCATTGGGGGGGTGGGTGGGGGGCGGGGGGGGGGGGGGGGGGGGTAAGAGAGAGATGGGAATCAAGGGAAGGGCGGCCAAAGCTGCCTCGGATAAGTTGGGGGAGGCCAGCAGTGCAGAACTATTGCGCACGTGCTGATCTCAGCACTGACAGATGTGCAGTGGCCCACTCAGAGCTACACTGCCGGCTCTCCAGTGGGAAAGGCCCTGCACAGAAATTTTTAAAGGTATTCACGTTAGTGCAGTTGGACACTCATGCTGATAAAAACCAGCAGGATTTATTCCAGTTTTTGGAACTCACTCCCTGAAAAAGGGGTAGAAGCGGGAACACTTACAATGTTTAAGAAGCATTTAGGTAAAGCATAGACAAAGGTCATAGATAGAAGGCACTCACAATGTAAAATGGCAGCAGGGGCTTGTTGGGCCAAAGGGCCTGTTTCCTGTGCTGTGTTGATCTTTGTTCTTTGTATGAGCACTTGAAATGCCACAATACGCAAGACTGCAGAACAAATGCTGGAAAATAGGATTAAAATAGATAAGTCCTTGAGAGCCAGTACAGACATGATGGGCCTAAGGGCCTCTTTCAGTACTTTATCTCTTTTTTTGCACAAGGTCTAGGAATTTTTATGTATGTGAGTCTCTTGTGAGAGCAGTCTGGCTTTATATGTGCAATGCAGTTTGGCTTTTTAATGTATTATTGATAAGCTTATACCAAGATGGGAATATTTTTAATAAGTGTCTGAATGTGTTTATTACAGTTTATTCGTATGAAAAATATCCCTCAACATTCCCTTGATATATTCAAATTCCAAAAGGAAAAGAAAGTGAGATAACATTATGAAATAAAAGCATCCTGAAAAAATTGGGTTTATTAGTTATAAACATGTGGGAATTAATCTTGGAGGGGATTCCTGAAGGCCTCACTGGGGTTCACAATGAACCAGTTGGAAGAGTGCAGCAGTCGAAGGGTTAGAGGAGGTCAAAGAGGAGGGGCAAGACCCATGAGGCAAGCATTTTAAAACCAAGATGTTGCTGGATCTGGAGACATGTCAGTGAGCACAGAGGGGAAAAAGGTGAATGAAAATTCGTGCTGGCTAGGGAGCTAGCAGCAAGCTTTGGGTGACCTCAGGTTTACAGAGAGTCAAAGGTGGGAGGTTAATACCCTGCTGCATAATAACACAAAATTCAGAATGAGCCTCCAGTCGCAGGGGTTATCTGGAGCAGGAACAAATCTTACACCTTCTAAATCAGAAGCAGGAATATGAGAGGCAGGAGTTCTATCAGTAAATCAAAAGTTCTCTTTAGATCTGCCCTTGAGGAGAACTTTTTTCACAAGCAGTTATTTGAAAGACGTTGGAAAATAGTTTCTAATATTTTCAGTGCCTGCACCTCGGCAATTCCCTAGTATATTGTGCTTTCTGAGCAGAAACCTGACCTCAAGAATTTAATCACAAATCATGAATAATATTTTGTTTTACAGTAAATGGACTATTCTATATGTCACAGTTAACATCAATCACCTTAGGGATAGAAGCTAACACTTGCCTTCTATTGTCTTTACAAATGGAGGCGAGGAGAGTGGGAGAGGAAAAGGTGGTGTAGTGGTAATGTCACCAGACTGGTAATCCAGAAACCCAGGCTGATACTTTGAGCTCCCATCACAGCAGCTGAGGGAATGTAAACTCAAATAATGACATCTGGAATTGAAAAAATAGACCATGAAACTATGGAATGTACTGTCTTTTCCTGGTCATCTGGCCCTTTGAGCCTGCCCTGCCATTCAATAAGATGATGGCTGATCTGAAGTGGATCAGTTTCACTTTCCCACCTGCTCCCCATAACCCCTCATTCTCTTATCGATCAGATATCTATCTACCTGTGACTTAAATATATTCAATGAAGTAGCCTCCACCACTTCAGCGGGCAGAGAATTCCAGAGATTCACCACCCTTTGAAGAAGTTCCTCCCTCAACTCTGTTCTAAACTGCCCCCCACTTATTTTATACTAACCTCTAGTTCTGGTTTCCTTTTCAAGTGGAAAGAATCTCTCTACTTCTACCCTATCTCTCTACTTCTACCCTATCTAGCCCCTTCATTATCCTGTAAGTCCTTCTAAGATCCCCCCTCAGTCTTCTAAACTCCAATGAGTACAGACCCGGTCACAAGCTAACCCCCTCATCTCCAGTATCAGCCTGGTGAACCAAAGCAGCCTTCTGGATTGGCATATCATCCACAACCTTAAACATCTCCTCACTGATACACCATGGCTGCAGTGTGAAAAACCTAAAAGACGCACTGCAGCATCTCACTAAGACCTTTCCAGAGGTTCCGCCCAACACAGCAGCATCCGCTTCCGAGAATGATTCTTGGGAATGCCGTCAACTCCAAATTCAGGGCGACATGCCTCAAATCACCGAGTCGCTCACATATCGCTGTTCCTTCATCATCACTGGGTCACAATCCTGGAACTGCCTACACACACACTGAACTGATTCAACTACAAGATCCACCACCAGCTGAAGAGACAGCTCCAAATGGTTAACACTGCTGACCTTGTCAGACTCACCAATAGATTAACATATTTGAAATGGCAAAACCCTTCATTCTATAAACTAACTGACTCTACCAGTCAATGATATCCTGAAATTGTATATGTACACAATAAAGTTCAGTGACAAACTAAAACCTGGCAATGCGGAGTGGAAGATGAATAGGTAGGTACTGTGTACCATGGATGGGTCAGTACTTATGCAATTGCCAATGTGCCATTTAGCAGAATATTGTGCCAAAGACACAGTAAGCATTATTTACCTGACTGAGAAGAAATTGCGATTGGTTTAATGGAGGAACTGTGTGTGGATTTTATCACAAATGCACCATGCAAGGCATTTTGAGTTGATTTACATCATATATTTGCTAGTTATCAGTGACAGAATCTCTAATGATATTAGTGAGCTAACAGCACCATCTTGTGGGGAAAAATGTTTCTCATGAGAAGAAAATAACGATAAAATCATGTTGTTTCTCATGGTACAAATAGCACTGGCATAAACCGTGAAACCTCATGTTAGGTACAGGTTAGGTAAACCATGTTCAGTAGTTTGCACTGCACACAGTACAGGAAAGATAATTAGTGTTGAGATTTCTCCAGTTGAAAGGGATCATGCATTAAACTTAGTGTGAAAATGTGTGAAATACAGAGCTGCAATTAACAAAATCAGTGGTTCATTAGAACATAAAACACAGACAGCAGAACAAAAATCGTAGAAGTCTTACAGGGCAGAAGGGGGCCATTCGGCCCATGAAGTCTGTACTGACAACAATCTCACACAGGCCCTATTCTCAAAACCTCTTGTATTTACACTGCCAATCCCCCTGACATTAAGAGGCAATTCACCTGACCTACACATCTTTGACTGTGGGAGGAAACTGAAGGAAACCTACACAGACATGGGGAGAACATGTAAACTCCACACAGACTGAGGCCAGAATCGAGCCTAGGTTCCTAGTGCTGAGGCAGCAATACAACCACTGTGATCAAACAGAGCAAGGGTGGGCTGAATGGCCTCTCCATCACAAAGCATCTTGCAATTTGAGCATTAGCCTCAGAATCACTAGGTAAATAAGGTATTTGTTTATAATATACAGCAAGTCCCTGCTGAACATTCTCCCGTTTGATGTTGTTTCACTTTAATGTCCTGAATAAAGCAGTGATATTAAACTTTTCAATTTAACACTATTTAACTGCAGACTCCCTGTTTCATACCATAAGATACAAGGAGCAGACAGAGGTGGGCCATTCAGCCTGTTGAGACTCTTCCATCATTCAATGAGATCATGACAGATCAGATATAATCCTCAACTCAATTTTTTTCACCTCATTTCCAAAAACCCTTTATTTCCTAGTCTCAACCTTGAACTTATTTAGCGAACCAGTGTCTACAGCTTTTACCCATCACCAGACCTTTCAGCTGCTCATCTTCCACTAACCTCTCCCCCCTCCCCACCACCAAACACAGCACAATCTCACTCCTGACCGTGACCCCTAACCTCACACCCAGCTACAACCCCAATCTCGCTCTTATTACACCCTCAGATCCATTTCCCCTTAGCTGTCATTCTAATCCTCTGTTAAGGGATAACGGACTCCTTCAGCTGCTTCTCTTTCTCCTGGCTCTCATTTTCACTTTGAACTCCCACTGAAATCCTGGGCTTTCAGCTACTACCTGCATCCACCCACAAGGCAGCTCAGAGGTTAGCGCTGCTGCCTTACCGCACCAAGTTTCCTCCTGGAGGGGGTAAGGATGGTGGGTAGATGGATCATTCCCCACACCCAGAAGCAAAGTCAGCACGAGTTGACCCACTTTAGTTCTTGGTTTTGCCGTGCCCCTGTCCCCAAGGTTAACTAAGCAGCAGTGATCCCTGTGATCCAATATGCTTCAGAGACACTGACAGCCCTGGAAAAGTACCACCAGCCAGCCCTTTATAATATTCACTCAATCAGCTGCTAAGACACACAGTCCAATCACAGCAGCCTCTCCCAAGCTGCCTGCATGGGATCACCATCATCATTCAACTGGTTCAAAACCAGTCCTGCCAGATAGCCGCACATTCCTTCATCTGACTCCAGGCTCCTGAAGCAATTGTCCTGGAACTCTGTCACAGCAGAAACACTTCAGGGATATCCTCAAAGCATCCCTGAGGTGTCTCACAGGAGGACCAGACTTATGACCGAGCAAAATGGAGAAGCCCTGAATGGATCCATAGAATCCCCATAGCACAGAAGGAAGCTATTTGGTCCACTGAATCTGCACCAACTGTCCGAAAGAGCATCTTACCCAGACAAACTTCCAAACAACCCAATCTTTCCAGCATCCTCTGCCTGACATGTAGCAGAGTCCATACATGTACAGGTCAGGTTGATTCGGGGTAAATGTGTGGGGATAGGGGAATAGGCCCTGGGCGGGATTGTGATCAGCACAGACTCAAAGGGCTGAATGGCCCTCTTCAGTACTGTAGAGACGCTATGACCATACCTTGGACTGATGAACCATCTCAGAACCCATCGAACCCCCTTAATGCTGAGCGACTGCCTGGAGGAAGGCTACTTCATTTCATAATACCATTGACAAGTGAGTGAAAAGGATTCCTGGAAATTGAAGCTGAAACTATAAATAGCACAAAACCACAGCAATGCAATGGAAGTGAGCAAGCGCTGATGTTCTTTGTTGCCACATGTGGAGCCGCTGCTGTATATAGAGCATGAAAAGATCAAGAACCAAGCACTACGCAGCAGGAATGCTGTTCTAATTAAGTTGCACGATCCCATTGTTTTTATGAAAGCAGCATTAGTGACTCAATGGGGAGTTTCCAGATGGCTGCAGTACCTGACAGAAAATACACAACCTGCTTCAACTAACATCAAAAACAGTTTAACTTGTTACTCACATTTACTGGTTACGGTACCTGGTTGTGTAGAAATTGATGACTGCATTTGCATAATAATGATTACACTTCAAAAAGCAATTCAGAGGTTGCAAAGTGCAAGAAAATCCTAAGGATATGACGCTATCTAAATAATTTTATTCTTGTAAACCCTGGTACATGTCACATTGCAAAAGAAGCAAGAATGACATTTTATTCAATTTGCAGAATCTGATTCAAGTCCTGCACTTGAAGCTTGAAAATAAAGCTGCATCTTAAATAATGGTTATGCTCATTTTGGCTCTGAACACAGTAGGGCAGCACAGGTTAGCACTGCTGCTTCACAGGGAGAAGTCTCAACACCAGGTTAAAGTCCAACACCAATTTATTTGATAGTAAACCCACAAGCTTTCAGAAACATTGATGAAGGAACAGCATTTCTAAAAGCTTGAGAGTTTACTATCAAATAAACTGGTTGGACTTTAACCTGGTGTTATGAGACTTCTTACTTTGTTTACCCCAGTCCAATGCTGGCATCTCCATATCATGGGTCCACAGGGACCAAGGTTCAATTCCCAGCTTGGGTCAGTGCCTGTGTGGAATTTGCACATTATCCCATCTGTGTGGGTTTCCTCTGGGTGCTCCTGTTTCCTTGCTCCGTCTTAAAGTGGTTAGGTACATCAGCCTTGCTAAATTCTCCCTCAGTGTACCCGAATAGATGCCGGAGTGTGGCAATTGGAAATTTAGATGCGCAACGGGACAGTAGTGTTAGATACAAAGAGGAGTCACAGAATGATATGTTGAGCTATCATTGAGCTCAACATAGAGGTTGAGAAAATAATTTAAGTGTTTTTCTCCCCCTCATGTTCAACCCAACGTCCCTATTTAGACTCAAACTGAACAAATGAGGGGGCTGTCAGCGCAATGTAGTTAAATTTCCTTTGCCATTTTGCTTAAAATTAAAGCATTACATCACAACAACCAGGGGCAGCCACCAGTTGCAAAATTATTCATCTGCTTTTGTACTTAGATCATTGAAAATTGATCAGTGGAGAGATCTAGAGTTAAAGTTTTATTAAAGAATCTCACATGCTCTATTTCCTGTAAAGCAGCAGAGACCTGAAAGAGGCCCATAATGTAAAGGGATGGACAACTTGTCTATCAATAATTATTCCAGTTTGATAGATTGCAGAGGACCAAGGGATATGAATGTTAACTTTCAAGGAAGGATAGACTGGGTCTTGTAGAAAAGTACTGAACCATCAGTTAAGGTGTGTGCTGATTCAACACTTTCAGGAAATGGAATCAGCTAGGCCAGAATTGAATGTAAATGACTACTGATTACACATTGAAACCCATCCTGGAAGGCACAAGGGCAATCACACTATGTAAATCATGCAAATTTATAATATTTACTCACTTGTTGGCAGAGTTTGTCTTAGCTTGTGTCCTGGGAGATTACACAGTTGTGCAACATAAAAAAATATCTCTGGACATGATGCATCTCTCAAACACAACACAGGATAAAGCCATTGGCTTTTTACCTGATCATCCTTTTCACAAGTTCATATCCCTCATAAGAAATCGCTGAATGTGGTTCAGATTTGCCCACTTTCCTTTGAATAGTTACAATCAATAGACAAAAACTGCAGCACTCCCTCAACATCAGTCGAGTTCAAAACCAGCTTTCATGCTCCTATTTTACAGTGGAACCTTGACAACTCACCCCCTTCCTTCTTGCAGTAAGGAATTATTTTGCAATATTGACAAGAATCCTTGCTAAATTTATATACCATGCAATCCAAAAAGAAATTTTTGCAGTAAGTCCACGCTGGGAATGTGGGACTCTTTCAAGGGAATACTGAAAACGTTGCAAGATAAGTACGTGCCGGCCAAGAGGAAAGATGGGAAAGGTAGGATTAGAGAGCCGCGGATTACTAGGGATATTGAGGACTTGGTTAGGAAGAAAAGAGAAGCATATGATAGGTCGAAGCAGCTGGGAACCGAGACAGTATTGAAGGAATATAGAGAGAATAGGAGGGAGCTCAAACAGGGAGTTAGAAGGGCAAAAAGGGGGCATGAAATGAATTTGGCGGATAGGATTAAGGAAAACCCAAAGGCTTTTTACTCCTATGTTAGGAATAAAAGGGTGGTTAGAGGAAAAATCGGACCTTTTAGGGACAGAGGAGGGGAACTGTGCTTAGAGCCCAAGGGAATGGTGGAGATCCTGAATGAATACTTTGCGTCAGTATTCACAAAGGAGGGGCTTGTTGACAGCTCCAGTCTCTGAGGGAGCTGTGGACCAGTTGAGGGAAATATCCATACCGAGGGAGGAAGTGTTAGAGCTTCTAGGTAGCATTAAAACTGATAAATCTCCAGGCCCTGATGGCATTTATCCCAGACTGCTTAGGGAGGTGCGAGGTGAAATTGCTGGGCCTCTGACGCAAATCTTTGTCTCTTCTTTGGACACAGGTGAGGTCCCAGAGGACTGGAGAATAGCTAATGTTGTACCATTGTTTAAGAAGGGTAGTAGGGATAACCCTGGAAATTATAGGCCGGTGAGTTTGATGTCAGTGGTAGGGAAGCTGTTGGAGGGGATTCTTAGACATAGGATGTATAGGCACTTAGAGCGTTGCGATCTGATTAGGGATGCACAGCATGAATTTGTTAAGAGGAGGTCGTGCCTTACAAATCTGGTAGAATTTTGAGGAGGTGACAAAATCCATGGACAAAGGGCGAGCCGTTGATGGTGTCTATATGGAATTTGGTAAGGCGTTTGACAAAGTCCCTCATGGGAGGTTAGTCGAGGTCAAGGCAAATGGGATACAAGGACAGGTAGCTAGATGGATAAGTAACTGGCTTGGTAATAGGAGACACAGTAATAGTGGAAGGGTGTTGCTCTAGCTGGAGGTTGGTCACTAGTGGTGTGCCGCAGGCTCGGTACTGGGACCTCTTCTATTTGTAATATATATAAGTGACTTGGAAGATGGAGTAAGTGGAGTGATCAGCAAGTTTGCAGATGATACAAAGATGGCTGGACTTGCGGATAGTGAGGAGCATTGTCAGGCGATACAGCAGGACATAGACTGGTAGCCTGGGCAGACAGAATTCAATCCTGATAAACGTGAGGTGATGTATTTAGAACATTACAGCACAGAACAGGCCCTTCGGCCTTCGATGTTGTGCCGACCAATATAAAAAGCAATGCCCCTCCAAACTAAACCATTCCCTTCTCTTCCATATACTTATCAACTAACCTCTAAAACGCCACCAAACTTGGCGCATCTACAACTGCTGCAGGCAGGGCATTCCACTCCCGAACCACCCTTTGGGTAAAGAACCTGCCTCTGATATCCGTCCTATAACTATCACCCCTTAATTTAAAGCTGTGTCCCCTCGTGCTAGCTTTCTCCATCCTAGGAAAAAGGATATCACTGTCCACTGCATCTAAATCTGTAATCATCTTATATGTTTCGATCAGGTCCCCTCTTAGCCTCCTCCTTTCTAATGAAAACAACCTCAAATCCCTCAGCCTCTCCTCATAAGACATGTCCTCCATACCAGGCAACATCCTGGTAAACCTCCTCTGTACCCTCTCCAATGCCTCCACATCTTTCTTATAATGTGGGGACCAGAACTGCACACAATACTCCAAGTGCGGCCGCACTAGAGTTTTGTACAGTTGCAACATGACGTTGCGGCTCCGAAATTCAATCCCTCTACCAATAAAAGCAAGACTCCATATGCCTTCCTAACAACTTTCTCGACCTGACTGCCTACTTTCAGGGAGAAAAAATGTAGGGGGGAGGTATATGATAAAGGGTAGACCTATTAAGAGTATAGAAACGCAGAGGGACCTGGGGGTGCAGGTGAACAAGTCTCTGAAGGTGGCAGAGCAAGTGGAGAAGGTTGTGAAGAAAGCATATAGTATGTTAGCCTTTATAGGAAGGGGTATAGAGTACAAGAGCTGGCCTTTAATGTTGCAGTTGTATAAAACGTTGGTTAGACCTCATTTGGAATACTGCGTCCAGTTCTGGTCGCCTTACTACCGGAAGGACGTGGAGACTCTGGAGAGAGTGCAGAGGAGGTTTACCAGGATGCTGCCTGGTATGGAAGGTCTGAGTTACGAGAGATTAGGCAAATTGGGACGTTTTTCCTAGAAGACTTAGAGGAGATCTGATAGAGGTGTACAAGATTTTGAAGGGATTGATAGAGTAAACAGGGTTAGCTTTTTCCTAGGATGGACTCAAATAGCACGAGGGGTCACAGGCTTAGGGTGAGGGGGTATAAGTATAATTTGGATGCTAGAGGGAGTTTTTTCACACAGAGGATGGTGGGGGTATGGAATGCGCTGCAAGTGGTGGAGGCAGGTACTCTGGAGTTATTTAAGAAATACTTAGATGGGCACATGAACAGAATGGGAATGGAGGGGTATAGAAAACTGATTTAAAATAGGGATCTTGAGCCTTGGGAGTCCCTGGGAAGCGTGTAAATAGATGATATTGATGTATTTGTTTTTATCCCTACAGGTGCTTTGGTCCACCTTGTTGTCTAAGGAGGGGCATTCACACAATGGGTCGAGAGGACTGCTCTTGGATCTTTGAGTATCCTAGTGCTTCACGTTGTTAGTGTATGCTTGACCTGGACCAGCTGATGGGCAACACAACAGCTCAGTGACTATCGCTGTGCTGTGCAGATACATGGATCTGGGCCTGTGTCTGTGGGAGTTTGTGCATTCTCCCCATGCTTGCGTGGGTTTTCTCCAGGTGCTCCGGTTTCCTCCCACATCCCAAAGATGTGCTCTTAGGCTAACTGGCAACACAAATTCTTCCTAAATTGTCTCAAATTTGGCTTTTAATCCATAGATCTATAAACATGGACAGGGAACGAGGGTAGAGATGGGAACATCAGGGTGGCAGCACAGGCTCGTTGGGCTGAAGGGCCTGTTTCCCGTGCTGTTTTGTTCTGTGAAATCTATTAAAAGTGAAACAAGTCATTTTTTTTTTATTTTATTAAATAGCACTTCAACTTGATTGAATGCATTGGGTCTTGTACACATTTTCTCAGAAAACTTACTCCACATTATTATATTTCATACACTACATGAAACAAAATTATTAAAGAGATATTAAAAAATACTGAACAATCAATAGGAATGACAAGTTACGATTTACCAGCAAGTTTTTCCAAAGTCCACAGCTGCCTTTAAATAGCGATCATACAGCTAAGTTGGAGCTCTAGAGAAGTACAGGGTATATCTCAAGCCTAAAATGCAGAAGTCGCAGGGAAAAAATGTATTTGGTGTAACATCACAAAATGCTGTCAACTGCTCAGAGCCAATTCACACAGATTGAGAAGGCTAGAGCTGGACCAGATTTATGCTGGGTTAGTGCACACAATAAAACCTCAGCAAGGGAAATCACATGTAGATTCAAGGCTATGCATACCACATAGGCTTGACAGGTGCACTGAGCAGAGAATCAGAGTTAGAGCATGGAAACAGGCCCTTCAGCACTTTGTCCATGCCACCCCATTTTTTTTTAAAAACGCCAAAGCTATGCCCAATTGCCCCATATCTCACTATACCCATCATATCTATTTAACTATCTAAATGCTTTTTAAAAGACTAAATTGAAATATGCACTGGAAGCTCCAGAACACTAGCACTTCTACTGTGTTCCCCAAGAGGGATAGCCACAGTGGAGATGTTTCGTGAGAGGCCAGGCAGCACAGTCAAGCACAAAGCTTCACCAGATACCTCAAATTTATTGCAGCCCCAAGGTACAGTACAGTTGCAGAGTGGTTAGCACTGCTGCTTCCCAGCTCAGGTCACTGTGTGTGGAATTTGCACATTCTCCTTGTGTCTGCATGGGTTTTCTCAAGTTTCCTCCCACAGTCCAAAGGTTAGGGTGATTGGTTATGCTAAGAAATTGCCACTTAGTGTCCAGAATACGTAGGTTAGGTTAGAGAGATTAGTGGGTATAATATGCAAGGATATGGGGGTGGGGCCTGGGTGGGATTGTGGTCAGTGCAGACTTGATGGGCCAAAGGGCCTCTTTCTGCATTGTAGGCTTCTATGATTTCTATGAACATTTCAACCTGCCCTGAAGATAAAGCGTAAAGGCTGCCAAATAAGCAGGTGGGCCAATTAAAATCATGCGCAATTGACCTATAATGGGCTAAATTGCTTGCTTAAGTTTAGAGCACACAATGACATTCTGGACAAACATCCGACAAATTATCACACAATTTCACATACTTCCATATTTGGCATGCCCCCTGCCCCCTCCCCCCCACCAACCAGCACAAAATTCTGGCCATGCAACTCAATCATCAATTGTGGTGTGCAATAGGAATCAGTCACCTTCACTTCTGGTTTAATTTTCATCATGCAACCCCGTTTTAAATGTTTCACTCACATTAAATGGATTAATGATCCACCACACAACAGAACTGTTAAGCTGATGTCAGTAACAGCCAATGTTTTTTAAACACAGGCAGCTCGTCAGTTCTGAGTTGGTAGTGCATCAAAACCTTTATTGCTCAACTCAAAAGAACTCAAACACTCACCCACACACATTAGCTTACTGTTTCTAAACCTTTTCTAATGTCGCACTGGAGCTTCCCAGATGTTATAGTCTGGCTGAGCCATACAGATCCACTGGGTTTATTTCTCCACACTATAAAGAAATAGTTTCTTTATTCAGCAGAATGTTTATATTCAGAAATTCTGGATAATAACAGTAGCATACCACATGCAGGTACCCACTGTATCAAGCACCAAGAATAATCTGTTAGTTGCAGACAAAACACTCCCTTCAAACTGCAGTAACTGTCACAACCACATCTTCAGTAGGGATTCTTTTCCCTGCCGTGTGACATCTTCCATTTCTCACTTCAGGCATTATGGGAGAGACTGACAGGTTATTGCCAAATTAGGAGCTATTTTGCGTTGTTGGCAAATATCCTCTAAGATTTTTTTTAAACACAGCAGTCAGCTGACAAAGTGCTGACATTCATTGATTTGGGTTCAAAGTCAGTCCAGGTTCAATGAAAAGGGCAATGTCTAACTCCCTAATCTACCCTCAGCATTGAAGATTTCAATGCTCTACTAATCTGAAATAAAGTTAGTAGGGATTGGACAGTTTCTGCAGAAACATGCTGTAAAAAGCTCCAAACTATTTTAAGTGCATCAGTATGAATTGCTTTTGTTGTGTAGCTTCAAGCAGCACAGACCAGAATATTACATACACTTTGCAGTTTTACACATCGTATAGATACTGTTAGCAGTGAGGAACAAACCAAAAACCTCCCAACTCAAAGTTGAGAAATTTATGCAAAAATTCGGTGTTGTACAAAATGGCTGAACGGTCCATAACCACATTCTTGACCTTTTAAGGCCTAACCTTCAGTTATAGTATTTCTTACTGGAAATCAAATACTGCTTTTCTCCTCAAGGTCTACAGTGGCCATTTATCCTGGCGTTTAATTGGAATGATCTTAATCAGCAAAGGAACTTTTCTGCATTTTATAATCACTTTCATATTTGCCTCGAGGGATGCTTGGGCTAACAGTTCCCAACACAACCAGCCAGCAACCTCAAAGCGCTTGCTCGGGTTACTGAGATTAATTGTTAAGGTTACAATCTAGATCACTGATCTGCAACTTGCTAATCAAGGAGCTGCCAATCTTGAATGCAGTAATTTCAATTTAAACTTCAAATTGTATTCCTACTGGAAAAAATCCATTTTTTTCTTCCCCCACAGATTCATGAATGTTTACAATTGCTAGAATTTTAAGCAAAATTGGTGACTGACCCCTAAAGGCCAAATAAGCAATTACAGGATTTGCAGGTTAACCTTTTGTCAGAACCAAGGAATAACTAACATTTATTCTAGCACATTTTGCTAGCACACAGATACATTCAATTCCTCAAATTCAGCCTGTAAATCAGATTAATATAATTTATCTCCAATAAATCAAGAACAGGAACATGCATATGAAGTATATAGGATGAACAAATTGGTTGATATTAATTGCATAAATATTTCAGTCCTGTGATCTGTTGAATTTTTCTGGATCTCACTCCTAGAGCAGGATTTTACAGCCTTGCTTGTCCGGAAACAAAATCCCACCCGAGGTCAACAGACCTTTCCAATGGTCTGCCCTCTTGCCCACTCTAATTCCCGTGGCAAGTGAGACAGTAAAATACCAGCATTAGTGTCCAACAGAAATGCATAATCATTCAATTTCCAGAATTAAACTCTATAGATCAGGAAAACCTTGGAATCTTCAATCCTGAGTGAAAGAGAAGGTGACCTTATAAAAAAAAATTAGAAGTGCATAAAGATTTGCTCACCAAGACACAAAAAACAAAGTCCAGCACAGATTTTAGCACAAGATTGAGCTATAAGCAGCTCCCACTGAGACAATCACAAACCCAAGATACAATAAGAGTAATGAAACTCTTTACTCAAAGAGTAAGGTAGGTTCTTTACTCAAAGAGTGATTAGGGAGTGGAATGCCCTGCCTGCAGCTGTTGTAGATGCGCCAAGTTTGGTGGCGTTTAAGAGGTTAGTTGATAAGTATATGGATGAGAAGGGAATGGTTTAGTTAGGAGGGGCATTGCTTTTTATTTTGGTTGGCACAACATCGAAGGCCGAAGGGCCTGTTCTGTGCTGTATTGTTCTATGAAACGGTAAAAGGCTAAGACCAGGACAGATATTAGGAAGCACATCTTCACAAAGTGATTAATATATAATGCTCTTCTGAATAACATGGGAGCAAAAATTTGATGGGGAAACATCGGGGTTGCAGCGCGGGCTCGTTGGGCCGAAGGGCCTGTTTCCCGTGCTGTTTTGTTCTTTCTTTGATCACAGAAGAGCTGATTGGCTGCAAGATGAAAACTGACATTTCTATGAAAGGATTAGTTAAATGGCAGAATGTCCTCCAATCACTTGTAATAACGCAAAACTGAATTATATTGGAATGGGTGGGCATTAGATTGAGAAGGTGAGGCAAAGTAGCAAAGACACAAATTACATCTTTCAGCACCATCTATCAAAGGATACTATGCTGAATGTGCTCTGGGCTAGATAATCAATAAACTCCATTGATTTACAGTGATTGTAATTATCAGCATTTTTGCTAGGTTTTGTTTTTAGGCACCACCATCTGCAACTCAATCCTTTTATTTGGCAAAAGCCATAAAAGGTTCTTGTTTGAGGAAAAACTGAAGAAACTTGGATTCTTCCAACAAAAGAAAGCTTATAAAAGACAATCCGTGTGTGAAAAACCTGGCACACAGAAACAGCAAGTTAGGGGTAACAACATGAGCATTAGAGGAAAGTGAGCATAATTCCAGACTGCTGAAATTCAAATTCAGGATGGACAAGTTTTTCACACAGGGACAGTTGCAAAGACAAAAGCACAGTGGCACAATGGTTAGCACTGCTGCTTCAGTACCAGGGACCTGGGCTCAATTCTAGCCTTGGGTGACTGTCCTCCTTATGTCTGTGTGGGTTTCCTTCCACAATCCAAAGATGTGCTGGTTAAGTGGATTGGCCATGCTAAATTGACCTTAGTATTGGGGGGATTAGCAGGATAAATGAGGGCTATGGGAAAAGGGCCTGGATGGGATGTAGTTGGTACAGATTAGAGGGGCTGAATGGCCAACTTCTGTTCAGTAGGGATTCCATGATTCTAATCTAACTCATTTAAGAGTCAGTTGGATAGTGTGATTCAAAGATTTTTCCTTTTTTAAAACAGCACCAATTGTTGGTCTTAGTTATTCTGTCTCTTTAATGCAAGAGCAACAAATGGAGGACCTGTTTTGCATTAAACCAGGCACTGAGAATGATCTTCGAGGTAGGAGACAGATAACCCTTATCACAATTGACCTTGTGTTGACATCTTCATTCTCACTGATTGGCCACCTTTATCATCTCTTGCACATCAAGCAGCTTCTCCCGGGGCTTGCCTACTTTCTCTCCATTTGCCACTTCAACATTGTCAATCTTTTCCCATCCAGAAAAGGAAACTGGGTGTACACCTAAAAGCAGATTTTAAAACACATTTACATTCATATACAAACATCTTTAACAATCTGATCAAAATATTAATTTTACCACAATAATCTGAAACAGAACTCAAAATAATTGTGCATTATATGCTCTTAACTTTACAAGACAACAGAATAAGTCAAAAGAAAGTAGAATGAATTTTTTTTTAAAAGGGTATTTCACCACGTAGGCAAAAATCTTGTACATTGTAGGAATGCAGAAATGACTATGAATAACCATAGAAACAGTTTACAGATTGGAAACAGGCCCTTTGGCCAATTTGTCCACGCTACCCCTCTTTAAACCCCTAAGCTGGTTCCAATTGCCTGCATATGGCCCATGTCCCTCTATACTCATCTTACCCATGAAACTGTCTAAATGCTTTTTAAAAGACAAAATTATATTCGCCTTTACTACTACCTCTGGCAGCTTGTTCCAGACACCACTCTGTGGAAAAAATTGTCCCTCGAGGCACTTTTGTATCTTTTCTCTCACCTTAAACCTACGCCTTCTAATTTTAGACTCCCCTATTTTTGGGGAAAGATATTGACTATCTAACTAATCTACACCCCTCATCATTTTATAAACCTCTATAAGATCACCCTTCAGCCTCAAAAAAAGTTCCACTCTATCCAGCCTCATAACTCAAACCATCAAGTTCCAATAGCATCCAGTAAATGTCTTCTGCACTTTCAATTTAATAACATCCTTCCTATAATGGGACGAACCAAAACTGTACACAGTAAAAACCAATGAAGCATGTGGTTGAGAGAGAAATGCTGGCCAGGACAGAAAACTCCCTGGTTCAAGTAATCTCATGGACTCCTTCATATCTCCTGAATCACCAGAATAGAGCTTTCAGACTTCAGTTCTCTAAAGGAAAAGTCCTTTCATTGCTGCAATATTTCCTCATCACCAGGTGTGCAATTCCTGCAGTGAACCCGCAACATTCTGACGTGAGAAAAGAATACTACCCTACTGGTATTATGCATTATCCCTGCATGACAGTCTTAGATAAACTTTTTCAAATCATATAGCTTTTTTTCCCCCATGTCTGTGTGCATCAAGACTTCAAAAGATACCAAGATTACGCAAAAAAAATCCAAATTAATCCTTAAATTGATCTGGTTCTCCTCTGAAGCAAAACTGAGATTGTCTTTGCATGCATGCTGCTGCTCTGAGACTGAAATATATCAAAAAGATGGATATTTCCATGGATTATGGTCACAATTTGAGAATTATTTGGAATTGGCTTAATACATTTTGAAGCAAGTGTTTCAAACTACACACCTCTCTGTTTAAGCAAAGCTTCCATTATTTGGAATCCTCCTTTTGAAGCAGATACATCCAGTACTCCTAATCGTGCATCCTCCAACACTGACTCAGCAGTTTCAAAGCCATCGTGCATTGTAGTTACGATAACCCCCGTTGGTCCCCTTTTCACCCAGCCACTGCAGTAAAGGCCTGAAAAAGTTGGAAGGGGAAAGATAAAGATAATGGGAAAAAAACACTGCAATTAAACAACATAACGCCCAATCCTTCAAGAATTATTTCCAGATTTTTTCAGTCTCTTTCCATTGGCTCAAAATTCATGTGGCTACTTATTAATTTGAAAGCAATTCAATGACATTTCCTTTTTCAGTGAGCGCACTGAATCACCAAGACCAATTACATCCAATGACATGACTTCATCCATCTGGCAAATACCTACCTGCATAATATGCCACAATGAGCAAAGTCTGTATAATTTCAGGAACTGGATATCACTGGCAATGATGTAGAGCTGCCAGCGTTGGACTGGGGTAAATACAGTAAGAAGTCTGACAACACCAGGTTTAAATCCAACCGATTTATTTGATAGTAAACTCGCAAGCTTTCGACTCTATGGTTTTTCACGTGACGAAGTCCATAGAGTTGAAAGCTGGCAAGTTTACTATCAAATAAATCGGTTGGATTTAAACCTGATGTTGTCAGACTTCTTACTATCACTGGCAATACCAGCATGTCATCATTCATCCTCAACTGTCCTAATGTGGTTATCCACCCACTCACTTCGTTGATACAACAGAGTGGTTTGCTGGGTCACTATTCAGTAAGTAGCAGTTAAAAATCAGTCACAATTGACTTTGAGCTGATGTCACATACATGCTAAGCTAAATGAGATTGATACGATTCTCTTTACTGAAAGTTCATTATGGTGGCATAGTGGTTAGCACTGCTGCCCTCAGCATCGAGGACCCAGGGTTGATTCCCAAATTGAGTCACCATGTGTGGAGTTTGTATGTTATCCCCGTGTCTGCACGGGTTTACCAGTGCTCTGGTTTCCTCCCACAAATATCTACATTGACCCAAACTGGTGACAAGAGTGTGGTGACTAGGGCAATTTCACAGTAATTTATTGCAGTGTTAATGTAAGCCTTTTGACTAAACTTCAGGCTTGTTTCTCATTGAAATAACAATTTAACATCTTCATGGTCACTTCTACAGATTCTAACTTTTAATCTCGTGTTTTTTTTGGATAAATCCCACAATTTAAACAGCCAGAGTGGGATTTGAATTTTGAAACGTCTCTGCATTAGTAGCTCAGCAACATAGCCACTCTGCTAATTTGCAAAATGCATGCAATGCATGCACTACAAAGTTTAAGTAACATTACGCTGGAAAACATTAAGCTACATCATGAAGTGCTCAATGCTTGTGACAAAACCACACAGCAACATACACTATCCTGAATTCCTACCAGAATTGTTTTCTGATCTTTCACCTTCAACAGCTGCAGCACAAGGTTTAAAGTTTACATGGAATTAATTCTGTAGTGAAAAGAATACAGCACACTGCTGTCCTGATCAAGTTAGACTTTTAATGTCTAATAAAGTTTATAAACCAGCCGAGATTTACGTGCACAAAGAACACTTGCATTTCCACACCTGTTAAAGTCAGTAACCTCCTGACTGGCTTCCTGGTTGGTGTTTAGTCTTTGCTTGTTGAAAATATGGCAGAGCACATTCAAACATTTCCACTTGCTCCCGCACAGATTTCTAAGTTGTTAATTTAAATTCATCCCTGAATGCAAGTTTACACTATAAATAACCAGATAAGCTTTTAATTATGCTGCTGCTGTAACAGTCAAGTGATCTTCAACCTGTGTCACTGCAAAAAAATCTCCTGCATCCCCTTAGTGCATGTGCTGCAGGGACATGAATTTTACACATTAGGCCTTGCACTCCTCAGATTATCAAAACAACCTTGATTTGTACAATACGATTGGTTCTTTAACCTAGAGAACTGATTGCAAATCCTTGAGGATATGAACTGCCCTCACAAAACAGGCTACAAGATTTTTCAATTGAATTCCTTCAGTATTATCAGAAGGATCACCCCCAACATAATAGGGAGCCACATATCTAATTTCGAGCTTCTTCAGCTATGGAAATCATTAATTGAAATGTATTGTCATCCATGTAGTGCAATAATTTATGTGCAGAATACATTCTGATGTAAAGCATCATAGGAAGAATAGTTAAAGCATTAACTCAACCTTACTCAATTACAAAACAGTTACTAATGCAGAGATAGTTCCACCTGTCTAATAAAGTTTGTAAACCAGCCTGTGTTGAAAATGCACAGAAGAGCTTTCAGCATTTGTGAAGGATAAAGTAGGCTGATGTTTCATGTGAAGACCTCCTGTCTGAACTCTGTTTCAGACAACAGGTTCACATCTGAAATATCAGCCCAGTCTCTCCGCAGACTGTCATTCAAGAGCTAACAACTAACCTGGTGCATGTAGGACTCGTCCCAAATTATTTGGAATAATCCCTTGCTGCTGATCAAATGGAACTGAGGGGTCAATTGGATAGCTTTTGTAGCCAATACTGCTCAGCATTAATCCACAATCTGAGTCTTCAACATCTTCTGTCTGAACAAACTTTGCAGACTCTCCTAAACCCTCAGAAGAGAAAAGTTCTCCAGTAGTCAAATCAAACACATACAAGTTCAATAGTATGATCTCGATGCAGAATAGTCTTAAAGTGTAATATTAATTGTTTAATTATCAAGTGGTGAAAAAGGCAGTATTTATATGAACAAAGTGACTCAAAGCAAGTGTTACTAATTATACTAAACAGTCACATTAGGAGATTATGTTTGGATACCATCGGAGTTAAGAGATACGAGGACAGTGCTTGAAAATAGAGCTGAGGATAGCAGTTCATCTCCACTCAAGAGCAGTTAAGAATGAGAAACAAATGCTGGCTTGCTACCAATATTTACATCCCTATCCTTGTTGAATAGCAGCTTAAGGGCCAACTCTTGCTCCTATTGCACAAATTCTGGAAGAAAAGTTACTAAAAGCTTGGTCAAATATTGTAATCAGTATTTTAAAAGGATAGAGGGGTTGAGGTGGAGAAACTTAAAGGAGAGAGTTCCAGAGCTTAGGACCTAGACTGAAGGCATAGCCAAAGCAGCAGCAGTCACAACAAGTCAGAATGGAGGAGGGCATAGATGCTGCAGCCCCCTAACCCAAATAAAGTATGCAAATTTTCAACCCTAGCCTCAAGCCCATTGAAGTAAGGTCACCAATAGTTCCGGATGAATCATGTGTGGCACAATGTGTAGCTGTGTCTACCTCCAGTCTGTTAACAGACAGCCGAATCCCAGCCACTCGTTTGCCATCGTTACTGGGTATAACCTCCAAAGGGCTCCGCAAGAACTGAAGGCCCCATTCTTTGCTGGCTGTTGCTCGGCGCTCAGCTTCTTTCCCAGAAGGTTTTTCAAGAGCAGCTTTCATCATGAGTTCAGTCAGCCGCTTCCTTGGTCTTGGCAAGTCTGGAAAGCAACAGGTACAGAATTTAGTAAACAAATATAATCTAAAGGTCTTTGTGACCAAAAGCAGCACAGACTTCCTTTGAGAGGCAAAGACCAGTCAGTTAAAGATTTGATCCATGTTTGGGCCTTTTAGCTACCACTTTCTAGACAGGAATGCTGTTCCATGATCAATTAGTTATAAATGTTATGCATAATTTGGTCGTTCCTTTCCCCTTTAAATTCTCTCATTTGAATGTAACTTATCTATTTAAATAGCTGATGCTGTTACATTCTTTTACATGGCTATGCATGAGTGGTATCATAAAGGAGACCATTTCAGTATAGTCAGGTCTGTACCTGCTGGATTGCTATGAGACCACATGCACGTGCAGCCAATGGGAAGCATTACCAATATTTCAAATTTGACCTGCAGTAAGTCACTGAGGCCAAGTTGCCTTATACTGAAAAGGAAAAATAAAAATTCCTGATTTACAAAAGATTCCCAAAGGGTAACTTTACAACAGATCAGGTTATTTGCATTAGATTACAATTAGAATGGCAAACTTATTTTAGAAAGGAACACAAGTATCTGGTAGGGTCATCAACATAAGGCAGAGAATGGTTAGCACAGCTGCCTCAGTGCCAGGAATCAGAGTTCAATTCCCAACTTGGCTTGCTGCGTGCAGAAAATGTGTTCTCCCACTGTGCGTGGATCTCTACCAGGTACTCCTGTTTCCTCCCACTGTCCAAAAGAGGTGCTGGTTAAGTGGACTGGCCATGCTACATTCTCCCTGTGTACGCAGACATCAGAGTGTGGTAGTAGGGGACTGTCAGTAACTTCATTGCAGTGTTAATGTAAACCTACTTCTAACACTAAATAAACATGCTCTAAATTGTGTCAGCGGTCATAAGGATCCACAAAGGGTTTCTAACTAATCTACTAAGATTCCTACATTTGTTGACTTAGAATTTCTGCAATGAATGTTAATTTATATAGCACCTTTGAGTGTCCCTAAGCATGTCACAATGAGTTATGTCTGAAGTGTAGTCACAGTTGTTAGATAAGCACTGGACTCCCACTCTTAAAAATTGAAAAAAAAAAATCAATATTTTACATCCAAATGAAACAGGTTCTGTGCACTCATCCAAATTTGAATTAAATTTGAAATTTAAAGGTAAAAAAAACTTTTCATTCAAGTACTTCTCAGAGCAAGTGTATTTAGCCATCCAAAGGTTATCTTGTAGAAAGTTGGTTTCTTCTTTTTCAAGAAAGGTACATTTTGACCGTTCAAAGTATGTAATTGAAATAGCTAACTTCCTTCTTTAATGACTAGATGGTTTCCTGGAGCAAGAAAACTACTCATGGGTGAAGTCTATTCCATTTGTAGGTCTGGATAGTACAGAATCATGGCATTAAGGGTGATTAAGTCAAAAAATATTTATTGCCTTGCAAAATGGCAATCAGGTGGTATTATGTTCAAAGTCAATTACCTGCATTTGCCATGTCTTAAGTTTCAACTTATGGTAAGATAGGTGTGTTTACATGCTTGTCCCAGTGACATATGTACTTGCAAGATAAAGATGTATATCCATCTGGTACTTATCTGGTATTTATCATTTCCATTTGAATTCGCTGTTTACTGTAGATTACATCTTTTCAGTGCAATACCAACATTTCAATTGAAAACTAATTTTAAGTTGGATGGTAAATTGTCACAAACATACTTGAGCCTGTCTGCAATGCCTTTGCGATGAACTCTAACTTAAGATTCATAACCAGCAGACCAGATCCAAGCTCTGTAATCCCATCACATCCAGTTGTGAACATTGATAGACAATTGTACAACTCACTGTAGGACCCCATCCTCAAATCCAACCCAGCCAATTACCACCATCAGTTCACTCAATCAGCAAACTGGTGGAAGAGGTCATCAATAGCCCCATCAAGTGACACTTGCTTAGCAATAACCTGCGCCCAGATGCTCAATTTGGGTTCCACTAGGTCCATTGGTTCCTGATCTCACATTTGAGTCAAATCTATACATGGGAGAGTTGAATGCTGAAGGGGAGCTAAGAGTGACTGCTCTTGACATTAATTTGCCTAGGTATGGCATTAAGAAACCCAAAAGCAGTCAATGGGAATCAGAGAAAACTCTACTGGTTGGAGTCATGCATGGCACAAAGATGGTTGTGATTGTTGGTGGTCATTCATCTCAATTTGAGCTGACCACTACAGGAGTTCCTCAATGAAGTGTGAGCTTATAGCAGACCTCATATCTTTCCTATAGCCTCTGCACATTGACAAACACCATCGTCCACAAATATCTCAATGCACTGAGGAGAGCTGGTGGCCTCATAGCCCAGAGATTTTCAGACAAGAAGAATGCCTTTGATGCATCTGTTTGATAGTCCAAGAGGAATGGTTCCAGATGAAATGCCATTGATTTTACTGCCTCTAATGCTTTGGAAAATGTTGCCTGGATTTGGGAAAGAACTGGCATTACTGCCAAGCATAATCAAAGAGTGGGAAGATGGTGGTATAGTGGTACATCACTGTAGTAATTCAGAGACCCAGGCTAAAGCTCCAGGGACAAGAGCTCAAATCCCACCACAGTAGTAGGTAGGATTTAAATTCAATTAACATCTGAAATAGTTTCATGGTCACCATTATAACCACTGATTGATTCACTAATGCCACATTCCATGATATTGCAATGATCATGAGTAAGCAATTGGCATCACCCAGGCGGTAGGTAGGTAGCTAGCTATCGATATTATATATAGACAAAAACTGCATGTTTAAATATAGGAGAATGCAAGAGTGCATTCACTGTGCATGTGTAAACAAGAGCTCATGAATCAATTTGCTATGTGGGCCTTGTGGTTCACAACTAAGTCATTGTTCGATAGTGCACCAGAATGATTTTGCATTGACATGACCTTGTTCAAGCTTTAACAAGACCCCTCTGTATGGTTAAAATTTTAATTTTAACCATACATTAAATCTGCTGCCAAATACAGAATGCTACAGGAATCTAAACAGTTAAGAGTTGATACAATCATAATTGTTTGTTTACAAATAATTGGGAACATTGATTCTTGTATAAAACAAATTTCAAAAGTGATTGAGGAAGAAACACCCTTGAATTTTTGTTCCCATAAAGAAATTGGTGTGTTTCATCACTCGTGGAAATTCCACCTAATTCTGAGTAAAGGTTTTTTCCATTTTGTCTCATTTGGCTAACAACGGAACGAGTGTCCCTCTCCAATCACAAAAATTAACTGGAATCAAAAGTAGATTGATGAATATTGTTCATTTGAAGTGCAAGGTGTCAGTACAAACCACAAACACATTTGGTGTGTGTGATCAGTGGATAAATGATGGCACAATCATAATGACCTAAAAGGACAGTAATAATTCTCCTTGCCAACAGCTTTGTACACTTTTGATCCTAGCTTTAACAAGCACACTCCTCTTATAGTACTCCTACCCCCAATCAGTCCCTCTTTCTGCTCTCACTTTCCCACTACTACCCTCATTCTCATTTTTTGACATTTCTACCTTGCTGCTCCAATTTTATTTCATCGACTTATTACTCCCACCACTGTTTTTCCACCATTGTTCCCTCCAGCTTAATTTCATTTGATTTTGTAATCGCAAACCACATCTTGCAGCACAGCAGAAAACCATTCATGGCATTAAATATTTGGACCAATAAATAATTCATTTAAGCAGCAACATTCCCCACTGGTTTGAATAAATCAAACGGCTGTGTAATCAAAACAGAAGTGAGGACTGCAAGTACATTATCTTACATAGCAAGTATGCACAGCTTGCCTAGATTATTCACTTTGTTGTGCTGAAGGAGTAAGTCTATCTGCTTGCTTGCATTATTGTTGAAACTTCAGTGCAGCCACAAAGGCAGTTATCACACTTGAGTAGAAAGCACATGCATAAACTTTATCAATGTTAAGTTGCAATCTGTTTCGTACAGTCTCTAATGAAATTTCCAACACAATGCCCACTTAGCTCAAGCTGTTTGTTTCGATCCTGACTTCCCCCCCAGGACCAAGGGCCTTGCGACTTGTACTATAAACTCACTGAAGATTCGACAATTCTTTCACCTAATTAAGTGCCTTCCTGATACATGAAGCAAATTACTTTGATAAAATGCTCCCCCACTCTCCTCTTTGGCCTACACTTCTCAAAATGGGATCTCTGTACTGGAAATCTAGTTCTCTAGTCATTCTTCATTCTCCTAGTGATCAGTGGAATGAGCTTCAACCTCTGGTACAATGATAATTTCAATTGCAAGAATTTCATATCACCATGCACATTTGGACAGAAACTAAGAAATCCAGACTTCATTGGCATTCGCTTTTAAAAAAGTGCAATCTTGACTGTTTGAGTAATAACCTAATCCAAATTTCAGACCTTGAGAAAATCTCATTGATAATGAAAAGGCTCAAAAATGATTATAAAAATAAAAACAAGATGTGGAAAAATCACAACACAACTGCTGCTTTTGTATTTTGAGCAAAGGCTTACACAAAAGGTAGACAAAACTTACAAAATCTTCCTAAACAAGACTATAAACATTTAACAGTCACTTCATGTATTTAGTTAGGAGGGAATAAGATTATCAACAAAGCAGCTACTAAATTAATCAATCTCACCTTTAACAATGTGTTTTAACCCCTCAAAGTCACTTGGATGCAGTAACGGACAAGTATCAGGCAAATTAATCATTTCACGCAGCTCCTATTAGGGGAATAAGAGAATAAAACTACTTTACACTTTATGATAAAATAAATATGCATTAAGACTTTTTAAAGAATCAAGTTTGTTACTATACAGTTTCAGAGAAAGAATTCTGCAATCAGCACTTCTCCCACAATCAGAAAACTATTTTTGCAGTAAATAGTTCTGCAATTTTACAACCCATATTGCTGATATCATATTTACAGCAATTTCATACTAATACCACTGTCTAAATTTGCAAGTTAAAAATGATTATGGTTCATACTGGTGGCAGCACATGGGCCAAATATATTGCACTTCATTCTGAAAGAGCATATCTGAGACCCTCCCCCTACCCACCACCAATACCAGAAGCTGCCTCAGAAGGAAAATAGGAAAAATGGTTTAACATTGTTAAGAAGTTTGATTACATTTACTGGTCCTCAGCACACAACTTTAACCATCCTCAAATTATGGTTACAACCCAACCTAAAGATTGACCGGTAAGAAAGGATAACACCTAAAATGTAGGGAACTTCTGAACACTTAGCTGTTACAACTGGAAAATGTGCACCATGACCCAGAACATTGAGTTACCTGTAGATCAATGTGGAGCCCTGCATTTCCCTAGGGATGTCTCCACCCCATCCCCTCTCTCCTCCTCTCTCTCCTCCTCCCTCCCCCCCCGCAAAAAAAAAAGCAAACTGGCAACAGGCCAATACAATGGGTGCAAATCCAAAAGGATGCATGAACACCTCCTGGGTTGGACTCGCATCACTCATCCAAGTACGTAGCAGACTTACTAACTGGGCAAGGCTGCACGGTTTGCATTGAGTCAAATATATTTTACATCAACACTACGTAGCTGGCCTATAAGTGAATAATTACACTGAATAAGTTCAGTGTCCAAGATATCAACACCAATAAACAATTCAATTGTGAAACTCAGATACTTGGGCAGACAATATTGTGAACTGAAGTGGTACAAAAATAGGTGCATTAGGAACAAGGTAACAGCACACAAAGCAAAATCATTTATTTATACTCTAATAAGAGGGTTGCAACTTTATATCATACAACACCTTTATGGTAAACGCAACCTGGAGAGGTCCTCTTCTGCCAACAAGGAGTATCCGCTTTACCTTACTAGCTGCTATAGCCTCCAAAGCATGTGCGGCAATATCTGTTTTCTGTAAATATATATCCAGTTACAAACTAGTATAATTAGATAATTCTGAAAGTGGATGAAAATTCCTTATCAGCACAAAAATATTTGAATACCGTCTATGTCTATATATTTACATCTATAATGGAAACTAATGAAAATTTATCATGTTGCAATTTCATTCTTCCCACAGTGGAAATAATTTAAACACCCCCCTCCCAGTTCTGCAGTTTTCAGCTGCTCAGCTGACACTGTAGAAAAACTTCAATGTTCCTGCCAGCTTTACCTCTACATCCCAAATTACTGTTCAGTATTAAAATTTACCCAATGTTTAATGGTTTATACAAGCATAATAAATTGATGGGTAGGAAAAGACCAGCTGGTTAATCAACCCTGCCCACATCACAATGATCAGAGAATCATGGTTATCTACTTCCTTTCTTTTATGCATAGTTGTGCAAATTTAAATATTCTGTTTAAAATATTACATTGTGATGACAATTATGAATGAAAAGCTAGATAAAACTTCAGGAATTCACAAACCCTAAGTGAGTCAATGGGAGAAAGGAGAATCCTGGCTATGTCCAGTGCCACATTGCCATGTCCCAGGATGACGGCTGTCTCACTGCTCAATTCAGGGTTTAGCTACAATAGAAAATATGAAAATACAAAATACCCAGTGTGTGACAGAAAAGGGCAGAGTGTACAAACATAACCAAAGAGCCAAAAATGGTAAAAATAATAAGGCAAATTTAATAGCGCTTTATTTAAATGCGCACAGTACTCAGTGCAAATTAAGTGCGTTAGCAACACAAATGGAGATTAATTGGAATGATCTCAGCAACTACAGACATGGAGATCAGAACTGGGAACTAAATATTTAGGGGAATGCAATTTTTCATAAGGACAGATGGGAAGGAAAGGGGTAGTTTATTCCATTATGAAGCAGAATAAGTATGATGAGAAATTATCTTGAATCAGAAGAGGCAGAAACCACAAATTGGCGTAAGAAAAAACAAAGGGAAGGCAGCACTAATGCAGAGCTTATAGGTCCCCTAACAGCAGCTATAGTCTAGGACATAGAATAAATCAGGAGATAACAAGAGCATGTTGAGTGCATGCTTTAATCTTCATGTAGGTTGGAAAAATCAAATTGGCAAAGGTAAACATGAGGAACAATTCATGTGTATTCAGTACATTTCTGTAGAATGTGAACCAAAATCAGGATTGGACTATTTTGGACCTGGTAACTAATGAGGCAGGTTTAATAAACAATCTCCATAAAGGATCGGAGAGAAAACTGTAACCATAACATGGTAGAATTTAGCATTCAAATTGAATGAAAAATTTAGTTCAGAAATAACTGTGCTAAACTTAAGGGTAAATATAAAGGAATGAGAGTGGAGTGAGTCAGAGTGGGCTGGGAAAGGTTAGTCAGAAAGACAGTTGATAAGGAATGGCAGATATTCATGAAAATAGTTAATGACTCAAAGATTAGTTCATGGAAGGAGGCAAATCAACCATGATTAGTCAAGGAAGGATAGCATTCAAAGAACAAAGAACAAAGAACAAAGAACAAAGAACAAAGAACAAAGAACAAAGAACAAAGAACAAAGAACAAAGAACAAAGAACAAAGAAGCCCTTCGGCCCAACCAGCCTGCGCCACCACCTCGATGTTCCGACCTCTACCCGCGATCCCTGTCCATGTTTATAGATCTATGGATTAAAAACCAAATTTGAGACAATTTAGGGAGAATTTGTTTTGCCAGTTAGCCTAAGAGCACACCTTTGGGATGTGGGAGGAAACCGGAGCACCCGGAGAAAACCCATGCAAGCACGGGGAGAATGTGCAAACTCCCACAGACAGGCCCAAATCCATGTATCTGCACAGCGAAAGTCACTGAGCTGTCGTGTTGCCCATCAAATGGTCCAGGTCAAGCATACACTAACACCGTGAAGCACTAGGATACTCTCAAAAAAGAGCAGTCCTCTCACGACCCATCACGTGTATGCCCCTCGTTAGACAAGGTGGACCAAAGCACCTGTAGGATAAAAACAAGTACATCAATATCATCATCTATTTACACACTTCCCAGGGACTCCCAAGGCTCATGATCCCTATTTTAAATCAGTTTTCTATACCCCTCCATTCCCATTCTGTTCATGTGCCCATCTAAGTATTTCTTAAATATCTCCAGAGTACCTGCCTCCACCACTTTACTTGGCAGCGCATTCCATACCCCCACCACCCTCTGTGTGAAAAAACTCCCTCTAGCATCCAAATTATACATTACCCCCCTCACGCTATTCCAGTCCATCCTAGGAAAAAGCTTAGCCCTGTTTACTCTATCAATCTCCTTCATAATCTTGTACACCTCTATCAGATCTCCTCTAAGTCTACGTCTTTCTAAGGAAAACAGTCCCAATTTGCCTAATCTCCTCATAACTCAGACCTTCCATACCAGGCAGCATCCTGGTAAACCTCCTCTGCACTCTGTCCAGAGTCTCCACGTCCTTCCGGTAGTAGGGCGACCAGAACTGGATGCAGTATTCCAAATGAGGTCTAACCAGCGTTTTATACAACTGCAACATTAAAGGCCAGCTCTTGTACTCTATACCCCTTCCTGTAAAGGCTAGCATACTATATGCTTTCTTCACAACCTTCTCCACTTGCTCTGCCACCTTCAGAGACTTGTTCACCTGCACCCCCAGGTCCCTCTGCGTTTCTATACTCTTAATAGGTCTACCCTAAAGAAAAGACATACAATGTAGCAAAGATTAGTTGTAAGCCAGAGGATTAGGAAGTTTTACAGACCAACAAAAGTTTTCCAAATAATTAAAAGATAAATCACGAGGGTAAATGTGCAAGAATACAAAAATGTACATCAAGAGCTTATTTAAATCTATGAGAGGGAAGACCAAAGATAGTGAATATAGGCTTCTTAGAGAATGAAACTGGGGAAATAATAATGGGGAACCAGGAAATGGCAGAGGAGTTAAACAAATACTTTACATCAGTCCTCACAATGGAAGACACTCATCACATTCCAAACATACCTAATAATCAGGGAGCAAGAGGAGGAGGATTGTAGGAGCAAAAGAAAATAAATTCAATAATTAAGAGAAAAAGTACTAGGGAAACTAATGCTGCTAAAGGCTGATAAGTTCCTGGGATCTGATGGGTTATATCCCAGGGTATTAAAGGAAGTAGCTACAGTGATAGTGTGCACACATTAATAGAAGTTATTCAAGAATCCTTACATTCTGGAGAAGTTCTGGAGGACTGGAAAACTGCCAATGTAACATGCTTATTCAAAAGCAAACAAAAAAGCTAACTGACCTATTGTTACCTTAATATCAGTCATTGGGAAGAGAGTCCATTACAGAGAATGGATTTGGAAGTGTATGATATAATCAAGCAGAGTCAGCATGGATTCACGAAGAGGAAATTGTGACTGAAAATAGAATTGAGGCCACAACAAGCTGGATGGATAGATAAAAGGAAACCAGTAAATACAATATCCTTGGATTTCCAAAAAGGCATTTTATAAGGTACTACATAAAAGGCTACTTAACGAGAGAACCCATGGTGCTAGGAGTAGCATGTTAGCATGGACAGAGGATGGACTAACTGATAGAAGAAAAAATGGGGATAAGAGGCACATTTTCAGCATGGCAACCTGTAACTGGAATGCCAGAGAGAACAAGGCTGGGGCCATAGTTATTTACAATTTATATTAATAACTTGGATGAGGCAAGTGAATAAACTGTTGCTAAATTTACCAATAACAAAAATAGATAGGAAGGCAAATAGAATCTAGAGGGATAATAGACAGGTTAGGTGAATGGGCAAAAACTTGGTAGATGAAATATAATGTAGGAAAATGTGAAGTTATGCAATTTAGCAGGAAGAAAAGGTGCTAAGCGTTACTTGAGAAAAAGTGGAAAACTTCAACACAGAGACTTGGGAGTCCTCATGTATAAATGCAAGACAAGTGGAATGTTGGCTTTTATTTCAAAGGGAAGGGGAGTATAAAATTAGGGAAGTCTTGCTAAAACTATACAAGGCACTAATCAGACTACGTCTACAATGTTGTGAACAGTTTTGGTCCCCTTATTTAAGGAAGCTGACATAACAGACAGTCCAGAGAAGGCTCACTTTGGGTATGGAGGATTTTCTCATGGAGAGGTTAATTGGAGTTTAGAAGAAAGACATGCTAACCTGTGTTATTTTTCTAACCAATAACTCAAATATATCTATTGCATATTAGGCAACTAGCTAAATTATAATTACTTCAAACCATTAAAATAGTTTTTTGGACCCATTAGCCCTCCAACTTCTAGTACAAACAGCAGTGTTTGATGTAGTGCTGGAAGTTCAGAAACAGGGAAAAAGGGTAGTGGTAGAGTTTTTAGAAATAGGAAGTGACCATTAATCATACCATATTGAACCTTTAGATTAACATACTTGTTGGGTTTTCTCAACAACTGATGAGGATGAGCAGTGTTTTATTTTGTTCCAAATAAAACAGAGGAAATCTGGATTTTAAATAATTCTTGGTGTTTTGCCCCAAAGTACCACTTTATCTACTAATTTTGAGATACAAAAAAACCTCCTCCCCCTCCAGCCAAAACATGTTTCAAAGCATATGAAAATATAATGTAGCCTGCAAAGTGACTTACATTTCTGTTTTCAGGTAAACCATTGTACCAGCCTACAAATGTTTTTGCAGAATAGACACCCAATAGATTCTCGCCAGGAATACCAAGTGTCCGATTAGCTTCGGCTCCATAGGTCTGGGATGAGAGAGAGTTTTGTTAATGGCTTATGTTTGCCTTGTGACAAAACAGCTGGGAAAAATACTGCACTTCATTGAATACAATTAGTAACTGATGCACAAAAGTTGGCATCCAAACATGTCTTATAGTGGTGAATCTATGGAACAGTATGCTGCAGCAAGGTGTGGAAGCCAACTCACTGAATGTCTTTAAGACAGAGACAGGTAGGTTCTTGATTAATAAGGGGATTGGGGTTATGGGGATGAAGAAAAACATCAGCCATGATTGAATGGCAGAGTAGACTTGATGGGCCAAGTGGCCTACTTCTGTTCCTATCTCAAGGACAAAACAAAAGTAGAATAAGACCAACAAGACAGCACAATGCCAGGTATCCAGGTTCAATTCCAGCCCTGGGTGACAGTGGAGTTTGCATATTGTCCCTCAGGTTTCCTCCGGATGCTCCGGTCAGGTGTGCAAGTTAGGTTGATTGGTCATGCTAAGTTATCCCTAGATAATTGTCCTTTACTATCTAGATTAGGAGATTAGTGGGGTAACCAGTGGGTTACAGGGATAAGGCCTGGATGGAATGCTCTGTAGGCAAGTCGGTGCAGATTCAAAGAACCGAATGGCCTCCTCCTGCACTGGAGAGATTCTATGATGAGATGTACCAAACATCATGTTCAGACTGTGAAGGAGACAACAATGGGCAACTAACCCTAGAGTTTCGTGGCTCAGTATTGAGGATGAGCTTAGTCAAAATGTTTCACTTTGTTCATTTGGAGAATGGCAAACATTCAACAAGTTCATTTCTTACCAGTATCAGAGCATGGTATGCCTGTTTTAGTTCCTCAATGCTAACATCCTTCCCAACATTAACATTGCCATAAAATGAGCAGCGGTCATGATGTGCTGTCTGGGTGAATGCATTGATGACATTCTGTGGAATGGAAACACATTGATATCTAAAAGAGGCATTATTACACGAGATATTTCATGCAACATGAACTAGAGTTCTGTTATGATGATCGCAAGTGTTTTTGTGCATTCCTGCTGTAGTTTCACATGCAGAGGTGGGAATAGCAAAGACATAGTTACCACCATATCCACCTCTTCGTTAAATAACTCAAAAAACCCATCTACTGTATTGCAGTGGGCATTTCCCAAAACCAACCTTCTACTCAGCTCCAACAACACAAGACAATGCATTAAATTATATCCCAAATGAATTCCAAACAAACTTGAAAGTTCTTTAGATTTGTTTTTATTAAACTTAAAATGTCACAGGTCAATGAAATTGTCTGCAAACCAGCACACAAAAGCTTGAAAATAATATTCGCAAGGATCTTTAAATATAAGCTGCAAACTTCCAGCACTGAAAGATGTCCTGTGCTGTTAGTCATAAGATACAAGGTACAAATGATATAATCCACTTGCCCATGTATGGCAGGCAGATATATGAACTCAACAATCTACTCCAACCCTCCTTCAGACAGACTGCACCTTTCCAAAAATTGTAACCACACCAACAGGTGAATGGAAAATGCATTATTGAGGTTTAAAATTAAGACATATTGATTGCACTTTTTCCAGAAAAAGAATGGATAAGCTGTGCCATTATCTTCTGTTTGAATTAGTTTTTAAAAGAAAAACTGAAATGAGGTACATACGACCTTAAGTTACACCAATGCAAAAATATTTCAATGAAATATTATATTTTTGGTAGTTTTACGTGTCTATTTTAATCATTCAATTGCATATTTTAAGACACTTTGCTGCTTGGCATATTTGGAGTATATACAAATTGGAGCTGAATCTCCCTCTGCAGATAATAAGGCTAGCAGTTTGTCCAACACTTAGCGACCACACTAACCTTCACTTCTGGATGGTCAGGAGCAACACCAAATCTCACAAGGCCAAATGGAACAGGCAGCTTCTCATAGATGTCAACCACAGCTGATTCATGATACTGGAACACAAGACAGCAAATCATGTACTCCTCCCTACCAAACATACAGATTCAAGATTTTGTGGAAACAAACCCATAAATAATGCAGAAAACCAAAGCATTAATATAAAATTAAAAATTGCATCATTTCCATTCCATCATTAATGAGATAACTACAAATCCTGATTATACTGGGAAGACAATACAAGTTCCAAAGACATCAAAATCATGAATGAAAAAACTATATCAGGCATTTTCAAATATCTTCCCAAAATTGACAGACGATTTCAAAAGTTTACTTACATCAAAAGTAACCAACAAGGAATCTCGACATCCCTTTGCTCAACTCCAATAAGGGTGAACAAAAATTGCCTCTGTACATACTAGGTACATAACCGTAAACACGTTCCTCACAAACATGCATACATAGACATAATAGAGGAATATCCGCCCAGGGTAATATTATACCCAATGTAAGGAAGCGTAGAGTTAACATGTACACCTATAGTCAAAGCTCTGATTTCTGCAGCTGTTACTTCAGTTTCTCAAAAGTACAAATCACAGTAACTTCTCCAAACTGTTTCAGCAAATTAAAAAATTCTTGGGACACTATTATAATTCTACTTCAATTCATGAAAATGGTCAATGATAAATAGTCCCATTATCAATCAAAAAAAAACTGGACAGTAGATAGAAATTGTTTCCACTCAAAAGATTCAAGAACTGATTTAAAGTAGGTTGTAAAAGAAGCAAACAGTGAGAAAGTGTTTCACACAAGTAGCTCGGGTCTGGAATGCACTTCCTGGAAATAAGTAAAGGCGTGTTTAACCAGGGATATAGATGGTTGTATGAATTGAAATAACGTACAAGTGAATGAGGAAAAGGCAAGATAATGGCATTAAGTCATAATAGTTTGTAAATCCATCCAACAGTATTGTCAAGTTCCCACCATGCACTACACTGAATACAAGCAGCAGTACCCACATCATCTCCCTCAAAAATGGACAAAGTATAATTCTGTTTTTTTTTTAAAACTGGCCCCATCCAATTATTGGCAATCCTGTTTTAAACCTTGTTGGGCTGTGATGCTGTGGCTGACTTAGAACATAGAACAATACAGCACAAACAGGCCCTTTGGCCCACGAGTTGCACCGATCACATCTACCAATCCACAGACCTATCTATAACCCCCATCCTATTCTTTTCCATATACTCATCCAGAAGTCTCTTAAAAGACCCCAGTGAGTTTGCCTCAACAACCTCCGACGGCAGTCGGTTCCATTCACTCACCACCCTCTGAGTGAAAAACCTACCCCCGACATCTCCTTTGTATTTGCTTCCCTGCACCTTAAATCTGTGTCCTCTCGTAAGTGAGCATTTGAGCTCGGGGAAATAGTCTCTGAGGGTCCACCCTATCTATCCCTCTCAACATTTTATAAACCTCTATCAGGTCGCCTCTCAACCTACGTCTCTCCAGTGAGAAGAATCCCAGCTCCCTCAACCTATCTTCATAAGGCCTGCCTCCCAATCCAGGCAGCATCCTTGTAAATCTCCTCTGAACTCTCTCAATAGCCTCTACATCCTTCCTATAATGAGGCGACCAGAACTGTGCACAATACTCCAAGTGGGACTTATACCTCTCCCAAATTTCCACTCTACAGGCAAGCCAAAACAGCAAATGTCAGCACATTATTCACGTAGGATTTTGATCCAGTCATTGCCCAATATCTGTACAAAAACTATCAGACTGTAACCGGAAGCAGCAGTCCTGATTGCTTTTATTCTGCCCCCACCTCAAGTCACCAATACCAAATGTAACAACCAAATACCACGAACGAAGTTCAGACATCAAGAAACCAAGGACCCTTCCAGTGTATGTGATCCAGTACCACAACAAGTGACGCACCATCAATTGAGGCATCAGCTGCAGCCTGCATATAATACTTCATAAAGCTGTCCATAAGAACAGCAGGCCCGCTGGCTCCTCAAACCTGCTTCACTATTCAATTATTACTAGCTGACCTATATTGACTCACCTCACTACCCCTTAAAACACATACCTGACAAAAGTCCATTAATTACCTTCGTTTTAAAGTATGCATCTTTTCAAATGGCATCAAATGTCAAATGTGGATGACGTTCTAATTAGAATGGCTTCACGTCCTTATGAAGAAGTTATTTGGGAAATTTGGATAAAGCAAAAAATTTGGATATAATTGTTGCCCACCTACCTAACAACTGACCAAGACTGAATTAGATGATTCACAATCGCGATGTCACATTTAATCCCAAGGTGAGCCTCTTAACATAACCTTGCCAATACTAGTGAATCCGCAAATCACCTTGTGATATCTTTAAAGATGCTATATAAATACAAATTTGTTACCTTTAAGTATTAACCCAGCCAAGCTGAAAATAACAGAAATAGCATTATGTTACTTCATGAATTACCACTACAGTCTTCACATAAGATTACCTTGAGTAAGTGTTGAGCAGTGTAGAAACCTGCAGGACCACTACCGATGATACAAACTTTAAGTTCTGGACTTGTTTTCGAGGATAACCCTCGCAATCCTTAATTGAAAGGATGAGAACTCATTATTACACTAAATCATAGTGAATTCAAAATTGACATGCAGTAATTAGATCCAAGTTAGCTTATTTGAAAAAAAACACCACAATGTCATGCATTAAATTATTGATGCATGTCTTGCATCATATGTAAGAAATGACTAGACACATCTACAGCGCTAATCAGTAAGCGAATGTGTCTTTATGCGTACTGTTAAACAAAACAGAACACAGAAACCAGAAACATTCTGAAGGAACATAAGAGGAAAAGAGCACTTCCTTACTGTGGACTTGGGTGACTATGTCACATACTGCAAGTTCTCCCAGTGTTTGTATGGATTTCCTCCGGGTGCTCTAGTTTCTCCCAAAGTCTAAAGATGTGTAAATTCAGGTGGATTGGCTATGCTAAATTATCCCCTAGTGTCCAAGGATGTGGGGGTTAGGGGGTTTAGTAGAGTAAATACATAGCATTACAGGAATATAACCTGGTGGGACAATCATTCAGAGTTGGTGCTGAAATAATGGGTCCAATGACCCATGTCTCCACATTACCAATTCTATGGTATGTATGTGACCCAAATAGGAGACAGTAACTTAGCAGATAACAAGGCACCAAACCATTCCAACCAAGGCCCTGCTTTCCCTAGACAGCCAACACCAAACACCACAGCGTCTCACATCCACCTCCAACCCCGACCCCCAACCAACACAATCCCAGACACTTCATAGCTCCTTCAGGACCCTCATGCCTTCCGAAATCCCAACAAACACATACCCAGTCCTCCCCGAAACCACCTCCCCCCCCGTATACACACACCCAGCCCTCCCTGAACCACTTCCCCCCCCCACATATACACACACACTCAAACCCCACACACACCCAACCCCTGCCCCAGCGACCACCACCCCCCGAACTCCACACACACACACCGCCCCATTCTCTCTCCAAATCCTTCTCGCAATCTCCTGAAGGATCCATCTTCAGCCGCCAGATTCCCGGCGGTGCTGTCTCACCGGCGAAAGCCTGACTGCCGCTCGCTCTGGGACGAACCCGGGTGAGGAACCGCCACATTTTCCCAACACCAACCGTCCCGCCGCTCGTCTCCCAGGCTGGCCCGCGCGGGGTGGGGTCAGAGGGCAGCCTCTCCGTCACGTGGGGCTTCCGAGGCGGGGTTTAAAGCTGCCACCAATCACAAAACGGCTTTCCTGAACCTAGCCCCGCCCCTGGGCGCTGGAATGAGAGCTTTGTTTCCATTGGATGGCTGGTCGGGAAGATGCTGAAAAGCGGATAGTAATTGGCTGGAGTACGAGCAGCCCCTGTCCTTGTTGTGATCCAGTTAAATGGAGAGGGGAGGGAGGGTTAACAGAGATCATTTTTCATGGGGAGTCCAGGGAGAATGGGCAGGAATAACCAAATTCCACAGAACCCCTACTGTGCAAAAAGAGGCCATTTGGTCCATCAAGTCTACACCAACCACAATCCCATCCATATCCCTATACATTTACGCACTAATCCTCTAACCTATGCATCTCAGGACACTAAGGGGCAGTTTTGGCATAGGCAATCCACCTAACCCACACATCTTTCAACTGTGTGAGGAAACCAGAGCACCCTGAGGAAACCCACGCAGACACAGAGAGAACATACAAACTCCATGCAGACAGTGACCCAAGCTGGGAATCAGATCCTGATCCTTGGAGCTGTGAAGCCACAGTGCTACCGTGTTGCCTTTAGCAAAAAGATCAATGACCAGGAAACGTGGAATTTGGACATCGCTGGCTGGCCTGTCAATTGTTGCCCATCCCTAATCACCCTTGAGGTTTGCTCAACCTTGCTCAGGTCATATCAGAGAGCAGTTTAAACCCAATTGCACATTGTGTGGGTCTGGACTCACACGTAGACCAAAGCAGGTATCTCTTTCAGATAGCTCTTTTGGCATTCTAAAACAAGTAAACAAACTCAAATTAACTTAGGAACAAATTAAAAGGGGCAGCTCCCCAAAAGTGGGAATTACCCAACCAAAATCACAAAGGAAACTCAAAACATTAAATCAAAAGGTGATTATCAGGGTTGATAATACACCCCAGCCCCTGCAGTGTCCAGCAAGCACAGAAGGCATCCACTGTGCCCATGTACACCATATGTTCCTCTCCAGAGACACCTGGCCATGAATATAGCTGCAGTAGAGGGGCATACAGTTGGGATGGACAACAATGTTGATCACCTGCTGCCTGGACCTACTGATGGCTCGCCCTGCCAGGCCAAGACAACACAGGTAAAAATGGCAGATTTACCCCCATCCCACCTAAATGACACTCACCAACCAGATAGATGACAGTGGTTAGCATTGTTGCCTCACAACAACAGGGACCCAAGTTCAATTCCCACCTCAGGTCATTATCTGTGCAGAATCTGCACATTCTCCCCATGTCTGCATGGCTTTCTTTCGGATGCTCCGGTTTCTTCCCACACTTCAAAGATGTAAGGGTTAGGTTGATTGGCCATGGTAAATTGCTCCTTAATGTTAAGGGGATTAGCCAGGTAAATACATGGAGTTATGCAGATAAGTTATGTGGGATTTTGTCGGTGATTCCTTGATGAGCCAAGTGGCCTCCTTCTGCATTGTCATGATCCTAGATAGACAGATTTCCACAACAATCAATGATAGTTCTGTGGTCACCATTATTGAGACATAGTAAATCTGGTGAACTGGTTTGAAGACAATAATCTTTTCCTCAATGTCAACAAAACGAAGGAGACAGAAAATTTGGTATGTCTGCTTTAACTCTCACTAACTTTTACAGAATCACCAGAGAAAGCATTCTTTCTGGTTGTATCACAGCTTGGCATGATTCCAGATCTATCCAAGACCGCAAGAAACTATAAAAGGTCATGAATGAAGCCTAATCATCACTCAAATCAGCCTCCCGTCCATTGGTCTGTCTACACTTTCCGTTGCCTTGGAAAAGCAGCCAGCACTATTAAGGACTCTATGAACTCCAAACATGCTCTCTTCCAACTTCTTCCGTTGGGAAAAGATGCAAAAGTCTGAGGACACAACTCAAGAACAGCTTCTTTCCTGTTGCCATTAGATTTACCTATTTCACATTAACTTTATATTTTACTACGTCATAGCTATGATTAGAACAGAACATCCTGCACTCTCTCCTTTCCTTGTTTATGTATGGTATGCTTTGTATAGTGCGCAAGAAACAATATTTTTCTCTCTACCAGTAGAGTATCAAAACACCTTGCAATAATATTTATTCATCTTCATGATGTTTGTCTTCTTTCTCAGAATTCTTTTTATTTGTTTATGGGATGTGAATCCCTAATCTATTATCTACCCTAAATTGCCCACGCTTCATTTTTTAATGACCTTTCCTCTCTGCTTTGATATTTCACTATGGAGTCATGCTGACACAGTGATTAGCTCTACTGCCTCACAGAAACAGTGACCAGGGTTCAATTCTGGCTTTTGGGTAACTGTGGAGTTTGCACATTTTTCCTATGTCTGTGCGGGTATCTGCCAGGTGCTTTGATTTCTCCCACAGTCCAAAGATGCAAGTGAGGTGGACTAATCATGCTAAATTGCTCCTTAGTGTCCCAAGATGTTGAGTTTAGGTGGATTAGCTATAGCAAATGTGTGGCATTATAGGACTAGGGCATGGGGGTTGGTGCTAGTTAAGATGCTCTTTCGGAGAGTTGGTGCTGACTCAATGGGCCAAATTTCTTCTTCTGCATTGCAGGATTCTATAACTCTATGACTATGAAGCATCTATTTCCTGGGAATCCCTGGGATTTATTCACCTATTATTGCTGTTCCAAATTCGTATTCTCCTATTTGTTGTACAAAGATTGAAGGAAATGTTTGTATCCCTGGGACTTTTTTCACTGGAGCCTATACCTCATCCAATAAAGTCTTCCTCTTTGTAATCCAAACACCAGTTAGAATCAGTATTCTGCCTGTATAAATAGTCTTAGCACAACCCAGTAATGTAAATGCCAGCACTGTTTCAGAGATCCCCACAATGAATTTTGTTAATCTTCTATACAATCTGTTAAAGTTCATAACACGTTCTTCCATGAAATGACAATTTCTCTTCTGAAATTTATACCTCAGGAGCATTAACTAAGATCTCTAATAGAAGGTTCAAACTTTCATCAAAATCCAACGGAGGGCATCTGTCACACAAAATACTCAATCGCTGGCCTCCCTCTCACCCCCATTGATTCCAATGCAGAATGGCAGTGGGACCCCCATCTCCAATGATCACCCCATAGGCCCTGCCAATCAATAGGGCTCGCCTCCTTATCCTTCGGAATATCTCTTAACAACTACCCACCACAGACGTTAAGGCTCACTGGCCTGCAATTCCCAGGCTTTTCCCTGTAGACCTTCTTAAACAAAGGCACACCATGTGCCACCTCCAATCTTCAAGCACCTCACCTGTGTGTTTTTACCTGTCTGTCACTTTTTAAGGCTTACAAGTGAATCCCCAACGAGACACAGCATAAACTCAAGGTACTTCCTCTCATCTTTCAACTAGACAATGTACAGCCTTCCAGATCCAGCAATTTTGGATCATAACCATTCCCCTCATCTTTTTCAGACAACATATGTTGGTCATGATTCTGCTGTTGCCATTTATACCTCTGCTAGGCCCATCTTTCGTTTCTTAACTTGTCCATTCTCATATCTTTCTGCCTGTCACAATCATTCCTTTTGACATTTAGAGCAGGGTTTATAGAAATTCCCACTGAGGTCAACAGACTCTTTATGATTCACCGAATTTTCTGTCCCTGCCCACTACGATTCCCGTGGAAAGCAGGATGGAAAATTTGTGTCTTTAATCTTCCCTGTCTTTTATGCTATTACCAAACTTCTAAATCGTTTCAGTTCAACCTTAAATGCTGATTCTGTTTCTCTTGCCACTAGTATTGTCTGACCAGCTAAATATTTTCAGCACTTCTCTTTTTACTTCAGATTTCCTGATGAATGGAGAATATTGTGCTTTTTGTTTCACAAGAGTCAAGTCTGAAAGTGGCAAAGACATGGATCAGAGTTTTCGATATAGATCGTTAAGGTAAAATTTGAGACCAGCAATGTTATGAGGCAAATGTGAATAACTATTGTGATGGACGGGGATATGGAATTGAAATCTCAGATTACAGTCAATAGGATATTGAGGGTTCAAGCAGTTTGATTCAACCTGAGGGAATGGCCATGAGGGGAATGAAGTAGCTCAGGAGCAAAAGGTGAACAGGAACCAATATTAAATTTTTCTGGTGTTTAACTGAAGGAAAACACAACATCAATCTGCCTCTTGACTGACTGCAGAGTTTTAACTTAAATCAAACTTTTCAAACACTAGTCTGTTTGTATGAAGAAATTATTTTTGACAGATGTTTTGACTTGCCTTTTACAAGTTTACAATATGGCTTAACTTGATAAAATCAAGTGCTTATTTGTATAACACCAGGAAGGCCACAATTAATCCTACATGCCTTCCTGTACCACTGCAGTTCTTGTGATGATGGAGCTCTTACACTGTAAGGGATTGAATATACAACTAAGTGGCTTTATAATTAGTTTTAAAGGACATTAAAAATCAATTGCATGGTCTGCGACAAGAGTCCTACATTGGCCAGACCATAATGAACTAGTTTGGCCTTTACCACAATGCGGCAGTTTTCATTGGTCATATTTTTCTGGTACCAGCCAGCAAATCATCCATTCACAACTTATAATGTTGGAAAGTGAACTCTCTGGGCTTTTAGTCCAGTAATAATACAACTATACTGAGAGAAAATGTTTGAAAGAAGTCTCCTTTTATGGTTGGAGATTCAAACCTTTAGAACCTTTCTTTAGAAGTGAATTGGCTTAACATTTGTAGGGAGAAAACTTGAATTAAAGATGAAATCACTAAATATTTATGAAAAGAAAATGATGTGAAGCAGGAAACATGATTGTTTGGATGGAATGCTCGGTTTCAGTGTCATTTCCATCTGGACATGATATTCCCAGATTTGGGGAGAGGATGGAGGCTCTCAGAAAGAAAATCATGACTTAAGGGAGAACGATTCAGTTTTCCTGAGTTAAGGATTTAGTCATGGTCAGAAAATCTGAAGCAGAATGGGTAATGGTGGCTGATGAGGTAAGGAAGAAGGACAGTCCCAGTCCCTTATATCGTGGAGATATAAGGACGTCACATCAAGACGTAGACCACCTGAAGAGGGGAGTAGTACCTGATACAAGGGATCAATAGCAGATTCCAGCATTAAATTTAGATCCACCAGGATTGATTACAGGGATCCCAGGTATAAATGTGGAACTGGAGCAAGCAGTGGTTTCTGTAATTGAGAATACGGCAGCTACTGAGGAAAAATAGATCCTGGGTTGACAAGTTTGTCTTTCACCACAACGTGACTTGATTCTTTATTTCCAGGTGAACCTAGTTCAGAGGTGAGACATTCTGCTTGTGTTTGGAAGTTACTGAATCAACTAAACTTACAATAAAATTGCCTGGGGTGAGTGGGGATGGGGTGGTGGTTTTCCCGATTTTCTTTTTGAAAATTGTTCCTCACGTCAATGATGTTTTCTTTTTGTCTCTTCTTTAGGTGACTTTAGCAGTTAGGGGAGATGGAGTGTGGTCCACTGGCCCCTTCCAGAGAGCATTTCCTGGACCCTATGGAATGTCAGGGTGGAAAGCCAAGCCAATCGAGTGGGAAGACCTGCAGTTGGCACCAGGAAAGAGTAGTGTACAGTCTCATTGTTATTCTGTCTTACCCTTCTATAATTTTAGTTAATTTTTCATTGGCAACGTAGCCTTTTGTTTTTTAACCTCACTGAGTTGCCCTCAATTTGTTACACACACATTTACTATCAGTTATGGTTTATATGCACAAGAGGGCCTTTGGATGCTAGATGATTTACAATTGGAGGGAGTTGGCAGTGTGCAGAAAGGATTATCTCCCATTCTAACAGAGAGAATGCTCAAAGTCATCAACAACCAAAGAACTATATCCCAAACAGCAAGTGAGCAGTTACAGAATAAAACAGTGCCTTCTGAGTAAAAGAGATCATTTTATTTTAAATAATAAAACTGTAATTTCTTCACACAGAACATGTATTTACAAATATTGAAATGCCAATTATAAAAAGTGTAGGGAAAAGATGAATGTTTGAGGAAACATAAGCAGCCAATGACTGCATCACAGCTTTAACAAACTGAAGAAACACACGCTTATCAAAGCATCACCTTGTTTTCATAAATACTGCTGCATTTGTTAAACTTTATTTGTTCTTTTAATTAGAAACAAGCATTTCAGTTTTGTTAGCCTGTGAAACACCTTGGTCTGCATTTGATATCCCACCAATTTAATAGGAATGGATTTGCAGCATGCAACCACAGTTAATCTGGTATATAAATTACTGCAAATAACTTAATTTAATTCTCCAGGTTAAGCAACTCTGCAAAGACAGATCACTGAAAAGTTCAACTATCAAATTGCAGGGGAGGGGACTCGACTCATTTATGGCAACTGCTATAAAAACTGCTAAGAGGAGAACCTCAATGTGCTTGTGCAGTTATTGAGGTAGTTCAAATATGAAAATTGTCACAGCTGCGGTGATTGACCTGATTTTAACCTGAATATAAATGAACAAGTCTGCTAGCGCAACTTCGTAAATTTCAAACATGAAAAAATAATCTCAAAAGGATGTAAAGACACTTTATTTCTACGAGCATATGCTATTCCAACAAGTATTTGAAAAGGAAAGGAATAAGTAAAATGAGTGTTGATCACAAAGAACAAAGAACAACACAGCATGGGAAACAGGCCCTTCGGCCCAACGAGCCCGCGCCGCCATCCTAACGTCTTAATGACATATAGGGACCAATTTGTTACCCAATCAGCCTAAGAGCACATTTTTGGGATGTGGGAGGAAACCGGAGCACCCGGAGAAAACCCACGCAACCATGGGGAGAACGCGCAAACTCCTGCAGACACAGGCCCAAATCCATGTGTCTGCACAGCAACAGCGATAGTCTCTGAGCTGTCATTTTGCCCATCTGATGGTCCAGTTTAAGCATACACTAACGACATGAAGCACTAGGCCACTCCTGAAGTAACATCCAGGAGCAGCCCTCGCACGACCTGCCGAATGCATGCACTTTGTTGGTCAACAAGGTGGACCGAATAGCCTGTGGAAACAATTAAAGTATTTAAACAGTCCTCATATATCCCTCTATCTGCAGACCGCTCATGTGGCTGTCCAAGAGACCCTTAAACAACCCTAGCGTGCCTGCTCCCACCACCTTACTCAGTCGTGCATTCCACACCCCCACTACCCTTTGTGTGAAAAAATACCCTCTAATATTCGTCTTATACATAGCCCCCCTCACCCTAAGGCCGTGACCCCTCGTTCTATCCGAATCTAATGGTGGAAAAAGCTTACCACCATTTACTCTATCTATACCCCTCATAATCTTATATACCTCTAATAGATCCCCTCTCAGCCGACGTCTTTCAAGGGAATACAACCCCAGTGCGTTCAATCTTTCCTCGTAAGACAGCCCTTCCGTACCAGGCAGCATCCTGGTAAATCTCCTCTGCACTCTCTCCAGGGACTCCACATCCTTCCGGTAGTACGGCGACCAGAACTGGACGCAGTACTCCAAGTAAGGCCTAACCAACGTTCTATACACTTGCAACATCAAACTCCTACTCTTGTATTCTATACCCCTTCCTATAAAGGCTAACATACCATACGCTTTCTTTATCACCTTTTCCACCTGTACTGACACCTTCAGAGACTTGTGAACCTGCACCCCCAGGTCTCTCTGCGTCTCTATACTTCAGATAGTTTTACCTTTTGTCCTATAACTCCCCTCTACAGTATTCCGGCCAAAATGCATCACCTCGCATTTATCCGGATTAAATTCCATTTACCATCTATCTGCCCAATCTACCAGCCTCCTGTTGTATTGCCTGGCACTGCTCCTCAGTCTCTGCCAATCCAAGTATCTTAGTGTCATCAGCAAATTTGCTGATCACACCACCTACCCCCTCTTCCAAGTCATTTATATAAATCACAAATAGATCCTTTAGTGAGTGGCAATGGGGAGTTAATATCAGATAATAAAGAAATGGTAGATGAAATTAACAAATATTTTGCTTCTGTTTTAGGTGCCAAAACATTCTAGTGATAGCTGTAAACCAGGAGGTGAAAGGAGAGAGGAACTTGGTGAAATTTTCCCGAAGGCAGGGCAGTATAAAACTGGAGGGCATAGGTTTAAGGTGAGAGGGAAGAGAGAGAAAAAGGTCCAAGGGGCAATTTTTCACACAGAGGGTGGTGACTGAATGGAATGAGTTACCAGAGGCAGTAGTTGAGGTGGGTATAGTTTTGTTTTTTATAAAGTGTTTAGACAGTTACATGGGTAAGATGGGTGTAGAGGGATATGGGCTAAACACTGGCAATTGGGACTAGCTTAGAGGTTAAAAAAAGAGGCAGTGTGAACAAGTAGGGCCAAAGGGCCTGTTTTCATGCTATAAATTACTGAGGAAGCTGATGGAGCTGCAGCCTGTCAAGTCTCCAGGTCCTTTTTGACTCCATCCTCAGTTGTTAAAAGAGCTGGCTAATAAGATAGTTATTATCCAGTTATATTAGTTTCCAAAATTTGCTACATTCTAGAGAGAGACTCTGTCAGAATAGAAAGTAGCAAATATAACTTCCTCTATTCAAGTCGGGAGGGAGGTAGAAAACAGGAAACTTTGGGCCAGTTAGCTTGACATCTGTTCTGGGGAAGGTGTTAAGAAGTCAGTCATTGAGGAGATTATGGCTTGTAACTTGGAAAAACTCAAGGTGATCAGAGAAATCATGTTTAACCAATTTATTGGAATATTTTGAAGGAGCAGAACATGCTATGCATAAAGAGGGCGTGGGCAGTTGTACTATACCTGGATTTCTAGAAGGCATTTGATAAGGTTTCACATAAAAGGTTATGGTATAGGAGGTCACATAAAAACTTGGAAAAGATGATTGGCTGGCTAGCAGAAAATGGAGAGTATGCCTAAATGGGTCTTTATCGTATTGGATTGATGGGATGACTGAGTTCTGCATGGTATGCACTGAGGCCTCCACCTTTTACAGTTGATATCTGTTACTTAGTTGAGGGGAGCAAAGGCATGGCAGCTAAATTTAGAGACAAAAGAAAGATAGGAAAATATACTGTTAAAAAGGCATAAGGAATTTTCAGCCAGATAAAGATAGGCTGAGTGAGTGGGCAAAACAATCTGGCAGATGTAATATAATGTGGGCAAATTTGAAATTGTTTGTTTTGGCAGGAAGAATAACAAAGCAGAATATCACTTAAACAGAGAATGACTACAGAATTCAAGACACAAAGGGATCTACTTGTTAACAGAAGATTAGTATGAATAATACTTAATAAATAAAGAGTTATTAAGTAAGAATAGTTGCCATAATTTGTGACTGTGGTTACTAAATATAAGTGCTACTTACAATGAGTAAATAAACATGGTTGGTTGAAACATCTGCTTTGTAAAGGGAAGGAAATTAAGGGATGAGACTGCAACAGCCAGATATCAAATTTGTAGTTAAAAATCTGAAGTGCTAAAAGATGAGAGTTGTAGTCATCTTTCATTTGCCTCTGGGCCTTTGATTCCACTCTAACCTGCACCACGTTTCCATTTGGATCTGATGTAAAATGTATTTATGTAATCTGTATTCAGTTGCTGTTAAATGACTCTCCATATCACAAAACTACTGTGAATTCAATACTCTCAAGGTCTAAGTGAGTTAAAAGTTAGAATTCAACAATCTCTACATTCTACATATATTGTTATATGTACAAATATATAGTTAAGCACATCTATCTTAATTTTGGCCGGAATAATGTAAAGGGGAGTTATAGGATAAAAGGTAAAACTATCCGGAGTATAGAGACGCAGAGAGACCTGGGGGTGCAGGTTCACAAGTCTCTGAAGGTGTCAGTACAGGTGGAGAATGTGATAAAGAAAGCTTATGGTATGTTAGCCTTCATAGGAAGGGATATAGAATACAAGAGTAGGAGTCTGATGTTACAAGTGTATAGAACATTGGTTAGGCCTCACTTGGAGTACTGCATCCAGTTCTGGTCGCCGTACTACCAGAAGGATGTGGAGGCCCTGGAGAAAGTGCAGAGGAGATTTACCAGGATGCTGCCTGGTATGGAAGGGCTGTCTTACGAGGAAAGATTGAACGCACTGGGGTTGTTTTTCCTTGAAAGACGTCGGCTGAGAGAGGATCTATTAGAGGTATATAAGATTATGAGGGGTATAGATAGAGTAAATGGTGGTAAGCTTTTTCCACCATTAGATTCGGATAGAACGAGGGGTCACGGCCTTAGGGTGAGGGGGGCTATGTATAAGACGAATATTAGAGGGCATTTTTTCACACAAAGGGTAGTGGGGGTGTGGAATGCGCTACCGAGTAGGGTGGTGGGAGCAGGCACGCTAGGGTTGTTTAAGCGTCTCTTGGACAGCCACATGAGCGGTCTGCAGATAGAGGGATATATGAGGACTGTTTAAATACTTTAATTGTTTCCACAGGCTATTCGGTCCACCTTGTTGACCAACAAGGCGCATGCATTCGGCAGGTCGTGCGAGGGCTGCTCTTGGATGTTACTTCAGGAGTGGCCTAGTGCTTCATGTCGTTAGTGTGTGCTTAAACTGGACCATCAGATGGGCAACATGACAGCTCAGAGACTATCGCTGTTGCTGTGCAGACACATGGATTTGGGGCCTGTGTCTGCGGGAGTTTGCGCGTTCTCCCCGTGGTTGCGTGGGTTTTCTCCGGGTGCTCCAGTTTCCTCCCACATCCCAAAAATGTGCTCTGAGGCTGATTGGGTAACAAATTGTCCCTATATCGGTCTCTATATGTCATTAAGACGTTAGGACGGCGGCGCGGGCTCGTTGGGCCAAAGGGCCTGTTTCCCGTGCTGTGTTGTTCTTTGTTCTAATTGGAAATTCTAATGATGAGCTAAGGTTTATATTGTAGAGCATTACCAATGCTGGAAGGAGTAGCATACCAGACAAGTTGCCTCAGAAAGATACGATTTGGTTGTAGTCAGAATCGTGACAAGCACAGGTTACTGATTGTACAAAGAAGAAAAGGTCAAGGCAAGTGAGGAATTCTGACAGTTTTAAGGACTTTGAAAAATAGAGTAGGGAATGATACAACAAGCCTTGATTTTAATAGATTAGGAATGTCAGAAGGAGAAAGAATCTGTGTGTGACATACTAAGTGCTCAGAGGAACAAGAGAGTAATGCTTACTGAGGCATAATTCTTTTTGGTGAAAGCAGTAAAACTGCACAAGACGACTTTTTGATTGCACCATTTACGATGTAACCATGACATCATCTCACCTAATGTTAGCGTAATGATAGCTTAAAAAAACTTCCACTTATGTACGATATTCAGAAATCGCTCGAAGTGTTTCATGTACAACAATTACATTAAAGTTCTATGATTGTTGACAAGTGGAGCAGACATTTTACACTTAGAAAGTTCCCATGAATTGTGGCACAGGACCTCTTACATTCATTCAGCAGATTGGACAGACAGGACCTTAGTTTAGTGTCTGATCCAAAAGATGGAATCTTTGGCAGTTCAGTTTTCTTTCAATACAGCAGTGAAAGGTCATTAGACCACAAGACCTAGAATTAGGCCACTCAGCCCATCGAGTCTGCTCTGCCATTCAACCATGGCTGATTTTTTTTTCCTCATCCCCATTCTCCTGTCTTTTCCCAATAACCCCTGGTCCCCTTATTAATCAAGAACATATTTATCCCTGTTTTAAAGGCCTCGATAGTCTTCTATGGCAACGAGTTCAACAGATTCACCACTCTCTGGTTGAAGAAATTTCTCCTATCTCCCTAAGGTTGTGCCCTCTGGTTCTAGTTTTCTACTACTGGAAACATCCTCTCTACATCCACTCTAACCGAGCCTCGCAGCCTTGATTATGTGCTCAAATCTCTGGAGTGAACTTGAACCCACATATCCAATCCTTCATGTAAAAAAAGGGAAATGAAAGTTCTAGAGAAGATGAAAGAAAGCTTTACAAGATGATATCAAAACTGCGAGAGTACAATTATCAGGAACACTGTACACTGGGGTTATTTTCTCAAGAAAAGGCATTCAACATGGAAAAGTTTATTTTCCATAGGTGGGGGAGTCCAAAATGAGGACCTGAAACATAAGGTTAATGAATCCCATAAGAAATTTAGAAACAGCATTCAAATTTAGGGAGTAATAAGAATGTGGAACTCACTACTACATGGTGTAGTTAAAGCAAATAACATGGATGAACTTAAAAAGCAAGGAAATTGAAGGAGAAAAAAACAGAACGGGCATATTGACAGGATAAGATGAAGAAAAGTGGGAAAAAGCTTGTGTGGAATATAAACATCTTCATAGATTAATTTATACCATCAACCAAGACTGTTTCACCATACACTGAGAGGATGGTGGAAATTGTGTACAAACCTTCAGGCTGCGTGTTTAACAAGGAATGAATATTGTAAATATAAGCTGTAATTATAAGTATAGACAGGCATCTCAGAGTTATGTTGTATTCAAAGAGGTTAATCATAATTGCACTTAATGTAAAGGCAACTTTGAACAGTAGTATTATTATTATCTACATAAACTTATCTCAGACTGCCACCACTGATGCCAGCACTGACACCAAAGCAGCTGCAAAGAAGAATTCACAGAAATTATGACAAACATTGGCAATAGATCCCTATGGAGCTGCTGTATCAAGGCTTGAAAGTCACCAGTTAATGCTTCTTTTCATTAAGAATGCTTTAATAACTTCAATAGATTTACTCGTACAGATAACATTGTTAATAATTGCCAATTTGGCAGTGCCAAAATTTTTCAAAGAGTTATTACAATTTTGCTGGAAGTGTGCCGAGTATTTTTTTTTCAAATGCTCAAATGTACACTGTTTGCATAAAATCAACAAAAGCAGACCTTGGCTGTGATCCAGCAGCATTGCTCTTGGCCTTTCACCTATGTTTCACAATAAAGAACAGTGAAGATAATAGATTATCTGCATTCTGCAGGCATTCTCGTCCTTGAATCTAGTTTCCTAATTAGATCTGACACACATTGCAATTTAAAATACCATTGTATTTTGATCAGGTCATTCCCAAATAAAAAAAATCCTTAGCTTCATGCATATTTAAAATCATGTTTTTAATCTCAAAATTTATCATTAATCTAACTCGTTTTTTTGAAGAACTGTTGTCTAACATATAAAGCCACTAAGTGAAACATACTGCTTTGTGTATACAGTCAGATCTACTTTGTTTTATGCAAACTAAGGGTGGGATTAGGTCCATTTATTCCCATTTGTTGCCTCCCATCTATCGGATTAGCTGCTGAGCTATGCACAAAAGCTTAGGGCGGCTGCTGCAGTAGGGGAAGGCTGCTGTCTAAGGCAGTAGGTGCCACTGTACTGGGGGGAAAGGTATTGGAATTTTCCCATCCCGCCCGCCACAGCACTCAAGGGGATGCAAGGGGGCAAGGAGTGCAAGGGGGGCAGGAGACAAGGGGGGCAGGATCAGACCATGCAAAGGTCTGTTGACCTCGGGCAGGATATCCCAGTTTGCAGATCAGTCTTGTAAATAAAAGAACAAAGAACAAAACAGCACGGGAAACAGGCCCTTCGGCCCAACAAACCTGCACCGCCACCCCGATGTTCCCACCTCTACCCGTGATCCCTGTCAATGTTTATAGATCTATGGATTAAAAACCAAATTTGAGACAATTTAGAAGACAAAGACAAAGAAGACAAAGAACAAAACAGCATGGGAGACAGGCCCTTCGGCCCAATGAGCCCGTGCCGCCACCTCGATGTTCCCACTTCTACACGCGATCCCTGTCCACGTTTATGGATCAATGGATTAAAAACCAAATTTAAGACAATTTAGAGAGAATTTGTTTTGCCAATTAGCCTAAGAACACATCTTTGGGATGTGGGAGGAAACCGGAGCTCCCGGAGAAAACCCACGCAAGCACAGGGAGAATGCGCAAACTCCCACAGGCCCAAATCCATGTATCTGCGCAGCACAACGATAGTCACTGTGCTGTTGTGTTGCCCATCAAATGGTCCGGGTCAAGTGTACACTAACGACATGAAGCCCTAGGATACTCTCAAAAAAAAAATCCAAGAGCAGCCCTCTCACGACCCATCGCGTGTATTCCCCTTGTTAGACAACAAGGTGGACCAAAGTACCTGTAGGATAAAAACAAGTACATCAATATCATCATCTATTTACACACTTCCCAGGGACTCCCAAGGCTCATGATCCCTATTTTAAATCAGTTTTCTATACACCTCCATTCCTATTCTGTTCATATGCCCATCTAAGTATTTCCTAAATAATTCCAGAGTACCTGCCTCCACCACTTTACTTGGCAGTGCATTCCACAGCCCCACCACCCTCAAAAAGCTGTAATTACAAGTGTAGGAAAGAGATGTCAGGGGAAGTTTTTCATTCAGAGGGTAGTGAGTGAGTGGAATCGGCTGCCATCGGTGATGGTAGAGGCAAACTCGCTGGAGTCTTTTAAAAGACTTCTGGATGAGTAATGGGATTTAATCGGATTGGGAGTTATACATAGTTCTTTGGCCTGGTAGGTATGGATATCACCAGCTCAACTTGTGGGCCAAAGGGCCTGTTTGTGTTCTATGTTCTATCTCATAAGCGTGACCTGCTGGATTGAAGAAAACGGATCTGGTCTGCCCTTCATGCAAAGGCAACTTTGAATGGTTGTGTTATGTACTTCAATAATTTTTATGAATCAGGTATTTAGAGGGAGGGTGGGTGATTTCATCTCTAGAATATGCAATGGGAAATTAAATTTGAGGGTGGGGTTTGACTGAAATTCAGCTCTGCAGCCTAATTAACCACAAACCTTTGGTTTACCAGATCTGATATAGTGAACAATTGGATAAGCAAGAACAGATTAGGTACATTGGCCATGTTAAATTCTCCCTCAGTGTGGCGACTAGGGGATTTTCACAGTAACTTCATTGCATTAAGCCTACTTGTGACACAAATAAATAAACTAAACGAGTACCTGGGGATTTGGAAGTGTGAAACTCTGCAGAGGATTGGCAATGCAGAGCTGGAGGGGCAGGGCCCCGGCTCAGCGTCCCTGGAAGCTGGAAACAACACCAACAAGAGGCTACCATGGTGACGGTGGCTTTGAGTGACAGGCGCGCGGCGCTGCTATGGCGACGCTCCTCCCGCATTCCCCTGAGTGACAGGCGCGCGGCGCTACCATGGCGACGACACCCCTCCCCTCGAATGAGAAGGGCACGGGCGCTGCCATGGCGACTCCACTCCCCGCTCCATGAATGACAGGCGCAAGGCGCTGCCATGGAGACGCCCCACCCCCTTCCCTGTGAGTGATAGGCGCAATGGCGCTACCATGGCAACGGTCTCATGAGTGACAGCGCGGCCGGGCCTGGCGAGACATTGCGCCAGACAGAAGGCTGGTTTCAGGTGAGAGAGAGAGAGAGGGAGGGAGGACCTCCGTAAACCGCAGCTAGCGAATGAGGCGGGGCGCGGGCAGAGGAAGCGGACGCTGAGCCGGGGCCCTGCCTCTCCCCGCCCCGCTCCGCACTTCCCGTCCTTTGTTTCCAAACACCGCGAGGCCCAGTCGGCGGCCTACACAGCCTGGGGCTGGAGTGAGTGAGTGAGTCAGCGAGCCCGTCCGGCCCGGTGAGGGGGAAAGGTGGCGGTGGTCGTTGGCTGTGGACCCGCTCCAAGTTTCAGCGGAGGCTCTTTGTTTTACACACAGAGGCTGTGCTGAGGGAGGAGGTGGCGAGTGGCTCTTCCCTTTGTCTGGATCTGACCCCCATGTGGACCGGCCGCTTATTTGAAAGACGCCGGACAGAGACAGCGCTGCCTCTCCCTCCAGCCCCTCTTCTAGGCCGTCGGGGTATTATTGTCAATAAAAGTCTCATCTTCTAGCCTTCATTGATGAGTCTTGTGGAAGGTAATGTTCCGATTTAACATTTTGCGCAGCCCAGAGTTTAAAGCGGTCTTCTTCCCCCCCCCCCCCCATCCCCCTGGCTTCTCACTAAATACACTCCTTATTCAATCCGTCTCTTTTGTTCCAGATACCCGCCTCCCCTGCTTTCAGTCGATATCCCGAGCAGGGTGAGTTGCTGTGTATTTAATACCAACTCCTCGCCAGCTTCTCCTGTGTTCCCCTAGAACTGCTTATTTTTAAAGCCCTTTTCTAACGTTTAAAGTTGGGCTCTGATTCTTTCTCCAACACCCCCTTCCCCCAGTTTTAATAACAGAGCACCCACAGATGTACAGCAATATCGAAAAGTTCCGTCTGCTACATTGGGATGTTTATATATTTAAATAGTAGAGCCAAGCCAGGCCCTTCGAGTTTATAACTTAAATTGCTGATTCACTACTGTCACCCTGTACTTTGGAGTGAAGTGCTCCGCTAACAAATGTCATGATAAATCAGTTAAAAACCTGTGAGGAATTGAGTTCTTTTTTTTGATCAGCTCATCCAAGAAATATTGTTTCAAATACTACACTTACGTTTTGGTCCCCATTTTAATGTATTTAAGAGCCTTTTTAGAGAGGAAAAAAATTTCTCTTAACTAAGGTGGAACACAAATTGGTTGTAAAAGTGCCAAGTGCTCCTGTACCTTACGAGCCATCCCCCTCCCCCATATCGAGAAATACAGTTTCATTTCCTGCTGTGTGCTGCACATGTACTTCATGTCTGCTCTGAGATCAGTGTTGCCTTGTTCCATCCACTAAGGATGCAGCTCTTCAGTGTGCTATGGTAATTAGTAGAAATGAATGAGACTGTGCATGCAGCACTAACTGAGGCGACGGTCTTTGTGTCTTGATGAACCTCCTCCTAAGGACAAAGGATAACGCCTCAACGGTGTGGTCTTGTTTCACAATCCTCCTATTTAAATGTTGGTAATATTTACAAATATAATATATGCATTAGGCATATATGTATTGCCAGAAATTGGCTGCTAAACTTTTGAGTCTTAATTCTGCAGATCACTGTCTCTTGATGTTCTGTCTTTGTCTGTTATGGTGGGGATCAATGTGGTGTGCAATACTGATTTAATATTAGTTTCCCTCCACTGTTGTTAGATTAAATGTTATTAATTAGGCAACTGCAGTTGGGACAGGGAATTTTTCATCGGCTTCATATTTCCAATAAGTGCATGCCTTTTTCCAGAATTAATGTAAGCAGGAGGTTATTATTAACACTTCTAAATAAATTATGTTTGGAAAGTTGAATTGCTGGTAAATAGCTGATTTTTTTTTTGCCATAACCTTGCACATTATTTATGTTGTTTGAAAATCAATTTGCAACTTCCATATGACAGTTATTTTCCAAAAAACATATTTTTACTTTTGATATCTCAAGTTGTATTTTTGCAGCCTAGCTCCAGATATTTGCATGATCCATCATATTGTATGTTATGGACACAGCATGAAAATGATTGTCTTGCAGGGACACTTTTATCATGGGGTTTCAACTAAGGGAACCAATAGTCAGAAAATTAGTATTTGATGGAAGTTACTGGTTCATATTGGTGTATAAAAATATAAATATGGGATGATATTAATGGTTTAAATGTTCATGAAATCATATCTTGTACAAGTTTCTGTTTAAGAAGAAAGGAATACTAGTGGAAGAAAATTGGTGAGAGAGAGGGAGGATCTTCCTGGAAAATATGAGAAACGAGTAAGAAATAAATGTAAATAAAATTTATAACTGGTTAGTAATGGTACTTGGCTATATTGAGCGAGGTCAACCTATCTGGATCAGCCTCACTTTAAAAATCATTTCCCATGCTAAAGATAACCAGCCTACCACAATATATTCCATTTGGTGTCAAAGCTTCAGATAAGTTGTTTTCTTTCAAGGAAAGAGATAGACTGACTTGGTTCCTTCCTAACAAAATACTCAGTTTAAGCCCTGCTGTATTGAGTATGTAGAAGAAGCCAGTGCTCGAAGTGCTGCATTGTCAGAGTTTCTGCTATTCTGTGCAGGCTGTTATTTTTCCAAATTCAGGGGGATGTTAAATAATATTGTTACTCTTTTAAAATCCAGAAATTCTCCCAGAGTCCCGGGCCTCCAGGACCAATTCTCTCCAGCAATGCAATAAAAAAGGGATGAACTTGTCTTTTAGCATGTTACTGTTTGTGTGATTCTGCTTGATATTAAATGGCAACCTAATTTATCAATCCAGTAAGTGGATTTTAAAGTAATTGTATATGAAATTATTTGACAAATTCCAAGATATTCTGGATGGACATCTATTGGTGTAAGAGGCTACATATTTTTTATGAAATAGATATTTAAATTTTGTGTAAAGATAGTTTATTATTTATTGATACTATTAAATAGTTATGTATTTTTTTGTCCCCCAAGAAGCAGAGTGAAGCAGAAAAAAGTCCTATGATGGAGTCAGGACAGGACCAAGCTGATGGCTTACAAAACAGAAAGGATGACATAATTAATTTCAGCATCCCTGTGGATTATTCTGTTGATTGTTCAAGAAATCAAAGAGAGGTGCTACAGACAAATGACCCTTTAGAACTATTGCATAGTGGGACCATGGAAACGCAATACAATTTGTGTACTAAAAATGCAGCTGATGACTTGGAGACCAACAGTGGGTCTACTATACCTCAGACTGACAAGGTACACTTGGATGATGCCATCTCAAGTACCACAGTCACTGTCTCGTATGTCAATCGGCCCCACCTGTTCTCTTCTCAACGGATATTGCAGCATTCCTTGCATGAACAGCCATTGTCATCGCTCTTTATTCCATCTGTTTGTGTACAGTCACAGCAGATGGTACCAGCATCATTAGATTCATGCATACCTACCGATTATGTTGACTCATCATTTGAAAGCTCTGTGTTGGCACAGTCTGGTGATTTGGAATCCATTAGAAGAGGCCTTGAAAATGGAATAGATTGTAGCCTTAAGAATCAGCATAGACTCAAAACATTGGACTTAGATTTACCGTTAGCTGCTTCTGCGGGCGTTGGACCTGAATCATGTGACAGTCCACTTGAACAGACATTAGACACTGTAGAGGAAACCTTGTATGAACAATCTAGTATTTCTTCTGATATGGAAACGCGTGACTCTATGTGCCAGTTTTCTGAACAAGTACATCAGGAAAATGAATGGCTTGATCCTCTAAGTCCTGCTGAAACTGAACAAGACTCCAAACTGCTTGTAATAGAATTGACTGGGTCTTCAACACCAGAGAAAAGGCCAAACAACAAGGAACAATGTGACAACGGAAACCTGCTGAGCAGGGTGGACCACTATGATACACAGAATGGCTTCACTGGTGTTAAAAACTTGAGTAACCAGTATACTGAGAGAAAGGTTCAGCCTGTCTGTGACTTGAATAGAAATTGCAAAGACCAGGCAACAATGACAATAAAAGTAGAAAATGCTATTGAATGTTCAGAAGTCGCAGTACCAGCTGAATCTGAAGAAGGATGCATCCAGAGTGAGGATGCATTTGATGAAACATGTCCAAAAGATTTAACAGAAGGGGAGCATAACGTTTCACCTGTTTGTGAGGAAAGTAAAGTATCTTCAAATTCAATACAACTATCACAAAGTTTAATAAGCCCAGATGATTGCCAGAGAGTATACACGGAAAATGTTGGGACCAACATGTTGTCAACGTGCAATGAAGCACCCAATGTATGTAATGTGCCGCAGAGTTCAGATAATGCGAGACTTGCTACAAGTAACGTTACAGACCTTCAAAATATGCAAGAAAATATCTTATTACAGCAGGGTATAAAAACTGAAGAGTGGCCATGTGACCAAGAAGTGACTTTAACATCTGATCTAAAGAACAGAAAGGTATGTTGTTTGGGAGATGCTGGAATCATCCAAAGTAACAGCCCAGTCAATTTTGATTACAGTTCACCAGATAGTGTGGCTTCTCTATGTAGTGGAGATCTGACATCAAAATTTGAAGCATCTAAAAAGCTCCTAAGTAACACTGATAGCTATATGGAAGCTGAAAACCAAATTTCTATTAATGATGCAAACAACACCCTCTCTGCACCCAGATTGGATTTGAAGGAGATCTCTGAATCAGTACAGGTAGTTAACGATGATACTTGTATGGAAGCTGAAAACCAAACTTCTATTAATGATGCAAATGACACCCTCTCTGCACCCAGATTGGATTTGAAGGAGATCTCTGAATCAGTACAGGTAGTTAACGATGATACTTGTATGGAAGCTGAAAACCAAACTTCTATTAATGATGCAAATGACACCCTCTCTGCAGCCAGATTGGATTTGAAGGAGATCCCTGAATCAGAACAGCTGGTTAATGATGATACTTATATGGAAGCTGGAAACCAAACTTCTATCAATGACGCAAATGACACCCTCTCTGCAGCCAGATTGGATTTGAAAGAGATCCCTGAATCAATACAGGTAGTTAACATGTGTGAGAACAGCAGAAATTCTGCTTCAGCGAGCGAACAAATGTCACCTTCCTTGCAGAGGTCAGAAAGTAGCCATCCCAGGATAAAGCCTTGCTCTCTTGAATTGCATAAGCTAAATGTTCTTGAAGCAGAGGGGAAGTGTGACATTCGAGGGTATGTATTAGACTTGAAAAAAAATAATGTTGCATCAATGTCGTGCAGCATTTCTATGAGTCTCTCTTTAGCTAAATCTGGCAAAAACATTGATCATGAAGAGGAGGGAGGAGACCCTGATCCGAACTCTGAAAGAAAAGGTGGCCAGAGCCCCAGTAGTGATGGTGTGTGTGAAGTCCTCTCTACTCAGGCGGGGCCACAAATTCATAATAGGAGGAAGCAGACTTTGGTAGCCAAGTCCGAGGACAGTGACGTAGTCTACATCTCTGATGAAGAGAGTGATAGCTGTTTGGTTGCAAAAGCTGATCTGCAGCAGAATCAGGCTCAAACCCAGGATAATAAGAAATGGAGGACAGCAAGTCAACAACACGTGAATCAGAAGAAACTCGCAGATCAACCTCTCCAAACTGATGAGTCCAAACATTTCGAAAGGAAGATTCTTCCGCCAAGGCAAAGAGGAATGAAACTGGAGCAGATTGTGCAAAATATTGTAACTCAGCCCAAGTCGAGAACATCCAGCAGCCTCAGTGAGAGACTAAGAAGAAGCAGGGATGCAAAGACTCCTACAAGGTTTCAACCACCAAGAAGCAAGTCATTCAGCTGTATTGCAGAACAGAAATCCAGGGGTGGTGCTGGACGCTCTCCCTGCACCAGAGATTCCTCTCAAAAAATGACTTTGGAATGTAAAATGCAAGAACAGAATGAGACTAACCATGGAGAAACAGGCACAATAGTTGTGGAGAAACTCAATAAAAATAAATCTACCTCAATTCCAGGCACTTGCCAGGAACATGCAAAAAAACTGAGCACTTCTCATTCCCTTGCCCCATCTTCCTGCAGTGCCTCCTCATCTTCAAAGCAGTTGACAGATATTTCCTGGAAGGGGCATACTCCAGGCAGTAAGCAAGAGTTTGGTAAAGCTGACCTCACATGTTTAAACAGGAGCAGAAGGAAGCAGCTGGCAAGCAGTAGGAATGCCAAGCAGGCAAAGAACTGCATATCGTCCCAGCAACAACCTTCACAGCAGAGGACTCGGGGCTCAGCAAGAAAAAGAATACGCAAACCAGCAAGTAAAAAACGGCAGACACGGCGGGGACAGCCCTCGTCATTCTTTGCACCTGACGAGCCAGAGATAAAGTTACGAGCATTGACTCTTAAGGCTGAGGACCGACGCGATCGATACGATAGTTTTTCACCTTACATTAGGATAGAGACAAAGGGTTATTCTGTGTGCACAGTAATAAACTACGCCGAGGAGGATAGTAACAGTCTTAAACAAAAAAAACATTCCCAGCAGCAGTCACATGGTGCAGTTCCAAAATCCTCTTGCTTGACGTTGGGTCCTACGATTAATGAGGCCTCTCAGAAAAGCTTTTTAGTCTGTTGTCTTTGTGGTCAGTCTGCAAACGCCATGGAGCAAGGTGATCTTTTTGGACCATTCTATCCTGGAGGGTATACACCTTTGAGCAACCAAACTGCCCGTTCAAAAGATACCAAGACTGAGCCAACTGGTACAGTTGTTTCTAGTCCTAGTTGTAATTCTAAAAGGAATGCGGTAAATAAAACTCCAGGACAAAATCAGGAGTCTAGAACAAGGGAAGGGGCAACAACCCGTGGCCAGAAACGCAGAGGTTTGGACAATGTTGAAGAGGCCACTAAATGTTCTGATAATAAGAAGCCTAAGAATGAGCTCTCTTTGGAAGAATGGTACCAGCCTCCATTAGTCCCAATGGATACTAACGAATACTGGATACATGAAGACTGTGTGACGTGGTGTGCTGGTGTATTTCTTGTAAGAGGGAAGCTGTATGGTTTGCTGGAGGCCATCAGTATCGCACGGGAGACAGTAAGTAAGATGAGGAATTTTAGCGTACTATAGAGGTATTAACCAGATTTTTCATTCCTGAGCATGCAAAACTTATAAATCTGGAGCTTTTGATCTTTAGTAGAGCGAATGAGTGGCAGGCACCATCTTTAACCCGATATTCTGTGGTCATTCATTGCAATTTAAGAACGTTCCCAAATGAGCAAGGAAGGGAAAATTGTGATAAATATTTTATTTTCTCTGTAATAAATCATTTCAACAAAGCAATTAGAAATAAAAACAATTTTAAGAGTTCCGGTTAACGCATTGAAGGGTTCCCAGTTCTTGGAACCTTTTATAGACATTTTCTTAATCGCATTGTATCAGCATTTTGAAGGAGGTGTTGTAGCACTCTGGTAAACCACTTGCAGTGATTTACAATTCTAGCAACAGAGCTTAGGAAATATAAAAGAAGATGAATCTTTTCCTATGGATAAAGTCTAAATTTTGTTTGTACACTCAGGATTGACTAACCCATGTTGAACGCAATAGGGTAACACGTTGCTACTTAAATACTTTTAGGGAAACAGTGGTTTCTGTTTAGGGTAGAGAAACTTCCTATTTGAAATCTCTTTTCTCTTCTCTTTCTGAAACAAATGCGAAGAGATTGCAGCTGCAGGTTCCTAATTTCATACAGCCTGAACCCTGGCTGCAAATTGTACATGATAGGCATTGTAGGGTTTATTTAACACCTCCATTTCTCACTGCTATTCTGAATGTCCAACCCCTTGCTAACCCACTGTATTACCCAATCTTTCTCCTTTTGTTTCCTTCAATGTTGTCTCTTGCATTGCACTTCACATCCAGCTAACTCTAGCCATCTTGCAGAAAGGAAATGTAGGTCGCCCGATTCTTTCTTCCACACTCGTGCCCGTTGCTCCTTGACACATCTGACATTGTCTATTTGCATCTTCCTGTTTCAATCTCATGTTGCTGACTGTGTCAGAAGCTTTAAATGTCAACTCAAAATGGATATATTTATTGCATGAAAGTCTGAAATAGTGCTTGGAACTCCAGAAACATGTAAAGTTGAATGTTAAAGGCCAAATTGTTTCTCAGGGCTGCATGTAGACTTTGTATTTTAAATCACCTAAAATGCAAATTCTATGTCCTAATCAGGTGGAACCAAGTTGGTAAAAGTTTTGTTCTTAAGAATTTGTAGGAATTAATTCCTGGTTTGAGAACAAATTTTATTATAATTAATGCAGGAGCTCAAAACTCTGATACAATGACATTGGTAGATTTTAACAGTCTTGTAAGGTTGTTATAATGAGATTTGACAATATTCCCATTTGTGTCATTATAATTAAACACAGCTATCAGATTTTATCTCCAATATGGAATTACTGAAGACTATTTTTAGCAGGTCCAGGGTCAAGTTAAATACATTTTTTAACACTTGCATTTTTGATTAGTTAACAAAAAAAAGTCATGTGACTGTCACTACTGTTTCATTTGGATTATTGGCATTTCCTATTTATTATTCCAAGAACTTGAATTTTGTATAAGTAACCAGGACTTTGATTTGTTTGGCAACCTGCATCTGAAGAGGGCAGTGCATCAAGTTTCTGACTGGTTGACCTCCTGAAGCAGCAACTAAATGTACTTGTGCCTGCAGCTGTAACATGCCTTCCAAAAATCTGTTACTGCCCTTTGATGTTCCGTGTTATTTCAGTATATACTCGTAATATTTTTTCTTTTAGAATGGTGTTTGTACCTTCTGAGTCTTCCCTTGGAGAATAGTGAGAGAGTTCTTAGGCTAATTGACAATCTCATCGTTCACCATCTGAATGTTCCTGTCATGGTCATTGCCCGTGCCCAAATGCATGGTTAGTGCTAACTGCACAACCGAAATAGTGAGATGGGGATGATTGGCTTGTGGGTGGACATGAGTATCCGACTTGATGCCAGAATACCATTAAACCAGAATCCAGAGCCAGAAACTAGCAGTTGCTATCTGGACTGAGGTTAAAAACCTCACCCTTTGACTCTAATGCAGGAATGCTCCCACTGAACCAAAGATTTGTTCCAGTATGTGGTGATGTCACACCCTCTATCTTCTCCTGGTCCCTGCACATTTCATGGTATTATTTTCTGCACTCCCTTTTTGATATTTTCAGTTTCTCTCTGCATGTTTATAGAATCACTTGTTTGTCTGCTCCTTTGAAACTCTTGGTTGAAAAGTTGAGCCTTTTTTACTTTCTCAGTTGAGCCTCTGTTACAATATTTGCAAGTTTACGATGGTAATTTTTTACTGTGTTCTAATGCCTTATTAACAGAATGCACACACTATCCACAGAACATACTCAGTTGTATTTCACTTATTGAGATATGAGGTATGTTTGGTTCTTCTCCATTTAAGTGCGTTGTAATTAGCCAGTTTTAGTCTCAAAATTTAATATGAATACACAGTCCACAGCACATGCATCTTGGTAGTGAAAACTTCGAACGTTTAGTGATCATGTTTTAGCAAAATGGCCTCTTCAAAAACTCTGACAGTTTGCTACCTTATTTTCATTTTCTATTTCAATTAAGTGTATTAAAGTATCCACTTCATACGTTTTATTTTCCTTAAGCTCTTGTGAAGTGCTTTGGAATGTTCTTTCAATGTTAAAAATACAACATCTATGCAAGTTTTAATCTTGCTTCTATTTAAGATATGTAGCTAATAATTCTCACATCTTCATATCCTCTTTGACCACAGACAATGTTTAGAACTTAAAATCTAGAGTATAACCAGTTGAATGAGATCAAAGTAAGCACAGCCAAGCACTCTAGCAGAGGAAACATTTTAGCCCCTCCTTTTTCCTACCGATATTCTCTCTGACCTAAAAACAGTGACTCTGCTGAGGTGGGGTTCTGTGGGCAATGGCAGCTCCTAATGTCCCAAATTGTGCTAATTCTACCTATGTGAACGGATGTCAGCGGGCTATTAAAATTTGCCAGGCTTTTTGTCTGTAAGTTTGATCCTAGCTTTACCCAAGAGTTTTACACGCCTACTCTTCCAATTGGGAACTAGATGGCAATAAATAGCAACCCCTGCCAGTTTTTATCACAGCTCTCCCTACCTCCTGCACCCTGACCTCAACTCAGATTCTTAAACCATGAACTCTTAAAATATGTCTATTACCACTGTACAATCTGAAATCAGTTACAGGTTAGCTAAAAGAATAACCCTGGAACTTCTTTCATCTGTACAGCTTGATGCTAACTTGGTGAGTCATCAGGATGGATGACTGAGTCCTTGTGGCTGAGGTATCCAGAGAAGCGTATAGAGTTTAAGATATTAAAGCCATGTCACGTACCGTATGTAATGTGCTCAATCGTGGAGTCTCATCAATCTGTTGAAAGTCTCATAAAAAAGACACCTTGATTTCCTGTTTCTCCCAAGCAAAGCAAGTACTTCAGAGTATCTGTCTCAATTTCCATCTTTCGCTGTTTAATCCTTGGCCAATTCCCTTCCATATCTTGTTGCCTCCATCAATGTAACAACCTAGGCGCTGGTGTGCTTAGTAAGATGTGATTGCTATCTTCTATCCCCAATCCCACTCCTAAGTAGATAATCAGTCAATTGTTTTTATTCTCCAAAGGTGCTAATCATGAGTGTTAGCTGCTGGTTCATTCCACATATGTTCCTCTGCAATGGGAAAAAAAAATTCTTCCTGATTTTGACTCTTGAGCCTTGTTAATCTAGTACACGTGTCCTACTTAAATAGACTACTTTCCATCTACATTAACCATTCGTTGTAGCATTTTAAATATTTGGATCATTAATCTTTGTCTTCAGTAAGGTCAGCAATGTTTTCAGTTACAATTTCGTGATCATTTTGGCCCCTGGAAGTTTTTTGTATTGAATGCAGGATTAAAGGTAAACTCAAATGGGTCTGATGACATTTTACATACTCATAGAAAGGAACATGAAAAATGTGCTGACAGACAAAAGAATCCAAAAAGACTGTGTTTAATTGTTGCCTTTTTATCATATATAGTATTTATCTTACTGCAAGGAGTCATGAAAACCCAGCAAGGAGTATAGCTGAATGCAGAGTTACAAGCCACCAGCAGCTTTAATTACTGCATTTGTAACCTGACAACTTGTTGTGGCAGGTTTTTAGTTACCTCATGTCATTTAGCTGCTTTCTGGGATTGCCACTTTTTTAAATAAACATATGATCATATTGAGCAAGATCAGTCTTTCTGAAGAATGCTGACTAAAATAGCCTGGTGTTTTTGATCTTTTTAGGCAAAATTCAGTTAATTGGAAAATACATCTGAAAATCAGATATTTTTGACACTACTGTCGCTGCACTCCAAGGGGATTACCTTATTCCCATTTTGTCTGCTGTAGTCTAGCAAGTGCACAGAACCTGACGCCAGTTGAATTATTGGGAGAGCAATTGATTTTAAAAAAAAGCTACCTGGAACTACTTTAATTTTACCACCAACAATAATGTTTTAGTTTAGATAATGGCTACATTTATCTTTGACAAGACTTAAAGTAATTTTATTTTCATTTCACTTAGCACGTGCGATTCACCCTTTTGACTAGGGATTTGACCTGCTGTGGACCTCTTGTCACAAATGTATTTGGTTACCACCAGCCATTTTATGATTTTTTTTCTTTATTCTCTCCCTCTTTGTGTGATGCTTGCCCTCCTCTGGAGAATTCTGGCTTTTATTAGTTGTCTATTAATGACAATGCAGCATAACTCATTGTTTTAAGACTTGTAGGGGTTTGAAACTGCATTTTTATCAGCTCTTGTGTTGGAGCACAAGAGGTTATGATTCTGTAATCTCATACAATGTTTCATCTACAAACAAAAATTTAAACATCTTAAGTGTTCCTTCGACCAAAACATGCTCATTTCATTGTAGTGATATGTCTTGTGTAGATGATCTGATGTTTCTATGAAATGATTAAGTCTAAATCACATGGTTGGGAAATAAAAATGTTTGCTGAGCACTTTTGCCTTAAGTTCTCAGACTAAATAAAATTCATGAACACAAGCAATCTTAGTGTGAGACTTGCTACTACAATAACGCTGACTGCCAGTTGCCACTGTTTTCTTGCACCCATTCATCAGCCTTTTGTGAACTCACTTCTTTGTTCTTCTCTCTGTTTATCTGAACTGATTTTTTTTTCACATTCCAGCTTCTGCTCTTGTACATAAGGCTCATTCTTTACAGTGTGTGTTTTTGATTGACCACAAAATTTTTACAAACTCAATCTTTTTATTGAAATGTAAATGTAATGTAGCCTGATGCACAGAGCTGGTGGATGAGAGAGATTCTTTCCAAGTCTTTTTTAATTGACTTATCTGTCAACTTATATAAGTGAACTTATTTCCTATATACCATGTTCTTAGCAACAGCATGTTTAAAGTAATTTGATAGGAGGATTTGGTTAAAGATAATGCAATAAGATACTGTCCCATTGGTTAAAAAATGGACCTTGAAGAACTGCTTATATTGATTTTGTTAAAGCCTTAGTATTGGTTTTCATATTTCTGAGAGTGCAACAGACCTTTACTAATGAATCTATCTTCCACTGCACCCTCAGCTCAAGTGCTTTATATTGATGCTGATAAGGAAGACTTTTTGTAGTTTGTGAAGAGATTTGCTCAGATCTTCTAGTGTCCAGATTGTTGGGAGACCATTCGCCCCAAGGTGTGCCACTTTGACAAGCAATTCTTGTCCTCCACAGGATCCTTTGAAAAAGTCTCCAACTTGAGTTTGAATTGGAGATGTCAATTGAATGGTTTCAACTTAGTTGAATTATTACCCAAGAAATGTTTGTTAGAAACATCCCAGTCTAACCTTGGGTAATGAGACAATCGACACTGCCCTATCCTGACACGATCTGAATACCGCCCCCCCCCCACCCCAACATCTGACTATCCCCCCGCCCCCCGTGCCCAATCCAGCTCCCTTCTGACCTGACCTCGTCACCATATCCACCTGCCACTCGACTCCTTGCCCACTGACTCCACCCATCCTATCCCTTTTCCACTTGTACCTACATATTCTATCGTTCACTCATACATATTCAGGAGCATATTGAGAACCCTTGGGATATTTAAACTCTCACTTAGCAGAATATAACAGCTAGTACCATAAAAAGGGGTGTGACTTCCATGAAGTTCTGCTGCTCACTGAGTGAATTTAGCAGGATCCTCCATTGAAAGATTTGGCAGAAAAATTGGAGGAAGATAAGTGGGTCATTTTTGCTGGATTATGGTTGGAAACAGATTCCAACTCTGATCTGAAGATTTGGGCCATGATATTCCATGGGGGTTTTTCCCATCCTATAACATATAGAGTTTTAAACCCAAGTTTGGAGATCACCTGATAAATACTACGTGATTTATGAACATATGAATTAGGGACTGGAGTAGGCCAATTAGCCCGATCTAATTGTGGCATCAACTCCACATTCCACCTACCCTGATAACCTTTGATTCCCTTCTTAGTCAAGAATTTATCTGTCTCTGCCTTAAAAATAATGAATGAGCCATTGTTCTCTGGGGAAGAAGGAGTTCTAAAGCTTCACAAACCTTTGAGAGATAAATTTTTTCCTTGTCTCCATTTTAAATGGGTTCCTTTATTTTTATTCCGTGTCTCCTGGTTCTAGTCTCAGTCTCAAGGAGAAACGTCTTTCAGCACCCGTTCTGTCAAATCCCCTCAAGATCTTGTGTTTCAATTTGTTCACCTCTCGTTCTTCTAAACCCCAATGGATAAAGACCCAATCTTTGCTTAAGATAACCCCCCAACCCACAAATCCCAAGATTCAGCCAAGTGAACCTTCTCTGAACTGCTAATACATGTAGATTGTTCCTTAAATAAGGAGGCCGTAACTATACATTGTGCTCTACATATTGTACAACTGTAGCAAAACATCCCTGCCTTTATATTCCATTTCCCTTGTACTAAACAGCATTTGATTTGTCTTGCTGTACCTGCACAACCTGCAAACTAACTTTTCCTGATTCATGTAGGAGACCCAGATCCCTCTATACCTCAGTTCTGCAGTCTCTCTATCTAAATAATGTGCTGCTTTTCTATTCTCTCTGCCAAAGTGAACAAGTTCACATTTTCCTACATCATATTCTGATGTGCCAAATTTTTGCCCACTCACTCAACCTTTTTCCCTTTGCCAACTCCTGGTGTACTCTTCATTAGAATCATATAATCCCTACAGTGCAGAAGGAGGGCATTTGGCCTGTCGTTTTGCACCAACTCTCCAACAGTGCATTTTACCCAGGCCCCATCCCAATAATCCCACGTATTTACCCCACTAATTCCCCTAACCTACACATCTTGGGACACTAAGGGCCAGTCCAACTAACCTGCACATCTTTGGTCTGTGCAGGAAACTAGAGTACCCAGGAAAAACCCAAGCAAAATGTGCAAAGACCACACAGACTGTCACCTAAGGCTGGAATTGAACCTGGGTCCCTGCTGTGCTCACCACTGTGCCACCACTTGCCCATAATTGTATCTTTGGTTGTGTGTCAGTAATCCACTATTAACCATTGTGAATCCTCTATATGTACATTCTTCCCTTATTTATTTATACTAAATGCATTCACATCTTATGCCATTTAACACCAGTCTTTCTCTTATCATTAGGATGAAGAAGTTAGAGGATGGGGGATGTACGAACTTATTCTGTTCTAATTTTGGTGCTTCTGTTTTTCAACCATAAATCTTGTATTGCTTTTCTCTTATAAATGCTGATGTCTACATTTAAGTTCAACTGTAATTTGTTCCAGTGGTCCTAACTGCTTACTGCCAGCTGGGTGGGGACGACAGAGTATTAAGGAGGTTAATTATAATTTTCATGTGCCATTTTAATGCAATTATAAGATTTTTGATACATTGTAAAAAAGGTTGTTTAAGTAAAAAGAAGGCAAATTATTTTATGTTAGGATCTTCTGACTTGGAGCCTGAAATTTAGTTGAGGAGCCATTACATCCAGGGTTTGCCTTTTAAATCAATTCCTCACAGCTTGCTAAGTGGCCTTAATGTAGCCAGCCAAGTTAGCAGCCAGACACACCAGTGTCCCAGACTCGTGAGTACCACTGACTGAATTTGCAAGATTTGATCTTACTGTTGAGAAAAGAGAACTCTTATAAATTACTTTAAGTAGCGAGCCTAATTTCTTTCTCCTGCCTATATTTTTTCATCTTTTCACGCCTCTGCTTTTGCTGTTTGTCTCTGCATCCTTCCTCTTCTCATTTTCTGCTGTGTTTACATGATCACGTGGGAAGATTATAGTAGAGGATAGGTGGTGGAAGCCATCATAATAGGCGGAGCTGGTAGTGAAGACTTGAAAAGAAGTTGCTTCATTTCTCCAAAACAATGGGCATCTTATAAACCTTGTGTTACAGGTGTGGGTTTAAAAATAATTCTTCCTCAACTAAACTAATAATGAACACTCCTATAACGTGACTGTCCTCTACTAAAGAAGGAGCATGGTGTTATTGATTTGAACTCTAGTCAACTAATACTGGTTCCAGAATCTCGTATGAGATCCATGTGCCTGTAACTTGTCGCATGTAACCCAATCAATTCCGTTCTTTTTGTCCTTCAGTTCAGCTATTTGCTAGCTGAACAGTTTGAGAAGAATTGCACCATTGTTGGAGAATAGTGTCAGTTGCCTGCCAGTATCCTCAGCCTGAGCTCAGTTTAGAGGAACATTGTATTAAATTTTGAGATTCCATAGCTTTGAAATTGGTTAAGTCCCAGAAATAGATTTGAGGATCTCAATGGATGGCACAACAGCTAGCACTGCTGTCTCTCAATGCCAGTATCCTGGTTCGATTCCCAGCTTGGGCCACTATCTGTGTGGAATCTATGATGTGGAGGTGTTGGCGTTGGACTGGGGTAAACTCAGTATAAAGTCTCACAACACCAGGTTAAAGTCCAACAGGTTTATTTGGTAGTAAACACTACTAGCTTGCAGAATACTGTTTCTTCCCCACTCACCTGATGAAGCAATAGAGTTCAGAAAGCTAGTGTACTACCATTACTACCAAATAAACCTGTTGGACTTTAATCTGGTGTTGAGACTTCTTACTGTGTGGAATCTACACATTCTCCTTGGATCCGTGTGGGTTTCTTGCAGGTGCTTTGACTTCCTTCTGTGGTGCGAAAGATGTGCTAGTTAGGTGCATTGGTCATGCTAAATTCTCCATCTTTGTATCTAACTAGGTGCCTGAGTGTGGTGACTAGGGGATTTTCACAGTAACTTCACTGCGGTGTTAATGTAAGCCTACTTATGACATTTAATAAATAAACATAAATAAATAAAAATGTGTGATTGACTCCCACTCATTGCTTTCAATACAGGCAACACACAAACTTTGAGCTGCCTATTCATTTAAATGATTGCAGCATGCAGCCATTCACTAGTACACTTGTGGTGTAATCATTTAAATGAATAGGCAGCTCCTGAACAGCAGGGCAGGAAGGTGCGAGACACCAGCACAAGTTCAAATCAGCCTGCTTTACTTAAAGCAAGCCTGTACTAAAAGGAAAGAGTGCACTTTGACTGGAGCATGAAATGTAAGTCATTATAAATGTGAGTTGGGAAAGATACTAGAATACATGGCAGAAAGCAGATGCTAATATTTTTCAAAACTGAACTGCAGGGGAGGGGGCTGGAGGCCTTGAAGACAAACACTCAAAAATATTGGGATTAGGTAAGGTGTAATGAGCAGTGCCATGAGAAAAAAATGCCCTAGCCCACCAACTGCCCACTTATCTTACACTGTTCTATACACCACACCCAAACACTTACCTACCATTGATCACTGATCACAATTCATATGTAATGTTCATAACTTCCTCACTTAGCACTGCTTCATATCTTGCATTTACATCTCACAGCTTACATACATTGCCAAATACTAAACTTACTTTTTTAAACAATGTTTTGGCTATGTGCCCTTATATTTGTCTTGGCATCAAAGTATGCTTAATAAAACATCCCAAAGCTCTTCGTGTTATAATGTAAAATGAGCAAAATTGTTTTTATGGTGGCCACATCAGCCAAACACATTGCACCGCACTCACTGATACACACTCCTTCCTAGACAGGGTGGTGCATAACTGGCGACAGCAGCTAACTATTTGGTAACGTGCATGGCTGTGTCTTAAACTCTTGTGAAAGAGAGTTCCATAACATGTTAGGTTGATAGTTCACATGAGAGCTAAATTAAATACAGAAAATTCAATGGTAAAGTGAAAAAGAAATGAGTAGAAAAAAATGAATGTGAGAAGAAATAGAGAACCAATATAAAAGACAATCCAAGAGTCTTTAAGCATATAGATATACAAAGCTGGTAGAAGAAGGAATTAGGGATGATTGGGAAATCGAAAAATTGATTTACTCATGAGGCAGAGGGTCTGGCCTAGCTGAGGTATTAAATAAATATTTTGCATATGATTTTACTGAGAAAGCTAATGCTGCTAAAGTCATAGCAGAAGAGGGGATAGTTGAGACATTGGATGGACTAAAAACTGATGGAGGAGATATTAGAAAGTTATTTTTATTTAAAGTGAATGCCTCCCTGGGACCAGATCTGATGCATCCAACAAAACGGAGGGAAATTGCAGAGGCACTGGCCATAATCTCTCAGTTCCCCCTTAGATATGCGTAATGCTGGAAAACGAGAATTGTAAATGCTGCATACTTGTTCATGAAGGATGCAATGATAAACCCAATCATCCAAGGATAAACTCAGTAACCACAAACCATCCTGTTTACATTGGTAATAAAACATACAAGAAATGATAATCCAGGACAGAATAATGGTTTTGTAGACAAATGTGGATTAATTAAGGGCAAATGGATTATGTTTAGTTATTGGTGTCTGGCAATACAACATGACATAGGCTGGTAGGTTGGGCAGATAGATGGCAAATGGAATTTAATCCGGATAAATGCAAGGTGATGCATTTTGGCCGGAATAATGTAGAGGGGAGTTATAGGAAAAAAAGGTAAAACTATCCGGAGTATAGAGATGCAGAGAGACCTGGGGTGCAAGTTCACAAGTCTCTGAAGGTGTCAGTACAGGTGGAGAATGTGGTTTAAAAAAAAAGCGTATGGTATGTTAGCCTTCATAGGAAGGGGTATAGAATACAAGAGTAGGAGTCTGATGTTGCAGGTGTATAGAACATTGGTTAGGCCTCATCTGGAGTACTGCGTCCAGTTCTGGTTGCCGTACTACAGGAAGGATGTAGAGGCCCTGGAGAGAGTGCAGAGGAGATTTACCAGGATGCTGCCTGGTATGGAAGGGCTGTCTTACGAGGAAAGATTGAACGCACTGGGGTTGTTTTCCCTTGAAAGACGTCGGCTGAGAGGGGATCTTTTAGAAGTATATAAGATTATGAGGGGTATAGATAGAGTAAATGGTGGTAAGCTTTTTCCACCATTAGAAATGGATAGAACGAGGGGTCATGGCCTTAGGGTGAGGGGGGCTATGTATAAGACAAATATTAGAGGGCAGTTTTTCACACAAAGGGTAGTGGGGGTGTGGAATGCACTACCGAGTAAGGTGGTGGGAGCAGGCACGCTAGGGTTGTTTAAGGGTCTCTTGGACAGCCACATGAGCGGTCTGCAGATAGAGGGATATAGCAGGACTGTTTGAATATCGGGAGGACCAAATAGTAGTAGACTATCTTTTAGTTTCGTCTCGGGAATGTCTTAGTTTTTTTTAGCATGTTTAATTAAGTCTTATTTGTTTCCGCAGGCAATTCGGTCCACCTTGTTGACCAACAAGGGGCATGCATGCGGCATGTCGTGCGAGAGCTGCTCTTGGAGGTTGCTTCAGGAGTTGCCTAGTGCTTCACGTCGTCAGTGTATGCTTAAAGTGGACCATCTGATGGGCAACATGACAGCTCAGAGACTATCGCTGTTGCTGTGCTGAGACATGGATTTGGGCCTGTGTCTGCGGGAGTTTGCACATTCTCCCCGTGGTTGCGTGGGTTTCCTCCGGGTGCTCCGGTTTCCTCCCACATCCCAAAAATGTGCTCTTAGGCTGATTGGGTAACAAATTGTCCCTACATGGGAATCTTCAACAATAGGCATAGCCTAAAGTCAAGGATATGTCATTAAGATGTTAGGACGGCGGCGTGGGCTCGTTGGGCCGAAGGGCCTGTTTCCCGTGCTGTGTTGCTCTTTGTCTTTGTCTTTGGTGTCACAAACAGGCTTACATTAACAGTGCAATGAGAAAGTGTTTAACAGATCTGAGTTTTTTGAGGTAATGCAGTTGATGTGGTGTATGCGGACTTCCAAAAGGTGTTTGATAAAGTGCCACAAAACTGGCTTATCAGCATTGTTGAAGTTTATGAAATAAAAGAGATAGTAGCAACAGAGATACAATGTGTGATAGCAAACAAAGTGGACAGTTACTAAAACAAAATGCTGGAAATATTCAGCAGGTCAGGCAGCATCTGTGGAAAGAAACGGTTAACATTTTGCAATAGTTTTGATAATAGGTAGCAACCTGAGAGTTTAACACTCTCCCCAGATGCTGCCTGACTCTATACAGTACTTTGTTTTTATTGCTGATTTCCAGCATCTGCAATATTTTTTGTTTTTGTTAGTGTGAAAGGTATTTTTTTGAGCTGGAAGAAGATGTATGATGGGGTTCTTCCAAAGATGGCTATCTCTTGATTTTCATCTGTATTAATTACCTAGACTTAGAAGAGCAGGACACACATTCAAAATCTGAAGATGACACAGAACCTGAAAATAATGTGAACAATGATATGGACAATGATAACTTTCAAGGGGATATAAAGAGGAAAGAGCTTGAGCGATGGGCAGACACGTGGCAGATAAAATTGAATGTAGACAAGTGTGAAATGTTTCATTTTGGTAGGAAGAACAAGGAGAAACAATAAAAGATAAAGGGTGCAATTCTAAAGGGGGTGCTTGAGCAGAGGGGCCTGCTTGCATAAATAGTTGAAGATGTCCTGGTAGGTTGAGAATGCAATTAACAAAGCATACAAATCCAGTGTTTTCTGAGTACATGCAAGAGTACAGTGATTGAGCCTCAGTAGATTATTGCATCCAATGCTGGGCACTGCATTTTTGGGAGGATGTAAAGCATTAGAAATGGTCAAGAAACATTTAAGAATGGTTCCAAGGTCAAGCGACTTCAGTTGTGTGGATAGATTGGTGAAGGTGGGTGGTTCTCCTTATAGAAAAGATGGTGAATAGAAAATTGGAAACAGGTGCTCAAAATCATGAGGAGTTGAACACAGTAGATAGAAAAAATATTGTTCCTGCTGGAAGAGTGGATAACTTGAGAATACTGAGGAGGTTACATGAGAAGTAAATGTTTTTATGCAGTGAGTGACTATGGTCTGGAATATACTGCCTGAGAGCGTGGCAGATTTAATAGTGGCTTTCAAAAGAGAAGTGGGTACTTAACATGAAGGGAAAAAATTGTCAGGCTACAGGGAAAAGGCAAGGCAGTGGGCTTAGTCGAGTTGCTCTTACAGAAAGCTGGCAGGATCACAACAGGCTGAATGATCTCCTATACTGTAGCCATTCAATGATTCTATCATTAGAGTATCCATGATTGAGACTGTGGTCAGTAGCAAGGTTATGTTCATACCTAATTTTCCTTCTTACTGTTCCTCATCACAAAATATTTTCTGATTTGCAGTCTGCAAGAGGTGTAAGTATGCACCTCTTGCTTTCTCCCAACCTCCCCTCAGCGCTATCCTACATTTGTGCCTTTGTCCTTCAGATATACAAAAGGTGCAACCCTGCTAGGAAGCTAGTAATGAAAAAGCAACATTGTCATTTACTCTTGTGCTGACAATTGCCAGCTCAGAAACTAGCAATGCACGTACTTTTGAAAATGGTGTAGAGGTGGGACCTGCACTTGGTCTAAAGATGTGCGGGTTAGGTTGATTGACCATGCTAAGAAATTACCCCTTAGTGTCCAGGGATGTGTATGTTATAGGGGTTAGTGGGTATAATATGTAGGGACGTGGGGTAGGTTCTGGGTGGGATTGTGTTCGGTGCAGACTTGATGGGCCAAAGGGCTTCTTTCTGCACTGTAGGCTTCTATGATTCTATGGTGTGGCAGTGGGCAAGAATGCTGTTCAGCCAGGGTTTCTTAAAATATTTTAATGGACTTTGTACAGAAGAATGTTGATGGATATACACATTGAAATGCTTGATGCATTGACAGGCTTGCCAGAAAACCTGACATCAATGTTAAGCAGCATGAAGGAATCCCGCAGAAGTTTTTATTTCTAACATAGCTGAAGATGTCAGTGCTCAGTGAGGTTTACAAAGTGTTGCAACTTACCAACAATCTGTCCTTCAGTAGATTCCTGAGGTGCCACCTGGTTGAGTGGCAGTGACATTGTGGGGGTGCTGTCCTCTCCCAGGATTATAGCAGTTGTCCTCATACTATGGTAATCCTGCCAATCCCTGTTATTTGTAAATTAATTTAATTTAATTGTATTCAAGTGTGGGCATTAATTGGGGATTCACTTGAGCACAGTCTCTCCCCAAGTGTAAAACTGAGTAAAGGTTTGCTCTAATACTATCTTTCGCCAACTTGAATCCCTGACTTTAAGAATTATTTTGATGTTGCACATAAGCTAACAGTACAACAACTGTTGCTCCCCATCTTGAGATGGTATAATTTAAAGCCAGGCCTTCTCAGGCTAGTGTTGCTTGTGGTCATCCTGAAAGCCATTGACAGTCTCCGCCACTTAAGTCAGCAATCTTCAGCATGTGATAACACAAAGGGAGATACTAAAATAATTAGTTGACTTTTGTAAGCAATATAGAATCATAATCATAGAGTCATAGAGGTTTACAGCGTGGAAACGGCCCTTCAGCCCAACTTGTCCATTTTCGCTCTTTTTTTAAATCCCTAAACTAATCCCAATTGCTTGCATGTGGCCCATATTGTTCTATACTCATCTTAGCCATGTAATTATCTAAATGCTTTTTAAAAGACAAGATTGTAGACACTTCTATTACTAACTCTGGCAGCTTGTTCCAGACACTCCACCCTCCGTGTGAAAAAAATTGCCCCTCTGGACACTTTTGAATCTCTCTCCTCTCATCTTAAACCTATGCCCTCTACTTTTAGACTCCCCTACTTTTGGGAAAAGATATTCTCTATCTAGTTGATCTGTGCCCCTCATTATTTTATAGACCTCTATAAGATCACTCCTTAGCCTCCTACGCTGCAGAGAAAAAAAGTCCCAGTCTTTTCAGCCTCTCCTTATAACTCAAAACATCAAGTCCTGAAAGCATCCTAGTAAATCTTTTCTGCACTCTTTCTAGTTTAATAATATCCTTTCTCTAATAGGGTGACTAGAACTGCACACAGTATTCCAAGTGTGGCCTTACTAATGTCTTGTATAACTTCAACAAGGCATCCCAACTTCTGTATGGGATGTTCTGACCAATGAAACCAAATGTGCCAAATACCTTCTTCACCACACTGTCTACTTGTGACTGCACTGTCAAGGAGCTATGGACGTGTGCCCATAGATCTCTTTGTTCTGTAACTCTTCCCAGTGCCCTACCATTAACTGAGTAAATCCTACCCTGGTTCAATCTACCAAAATACATCACCTCACATTTGTCTAAATTAAACTCCATCTGCAATTTGTCAGCCCACTGGCCCAATTCATTAAGATCCAGTTGCAATGGAAGATAGCTTCCTTCACTGTCCACTGTGCCATCAATCTTGGTGTCATCTGCAAACTTACTAACCATGCCTCTTATGTTCCCATCCAAATCATTAATATAAATGTCTAATAATAACAGTGGATCTAGCACTGGTCCCTGAGGCACATCGATGGTCACAGGCTTTCAATTTGAAAAACAACTCTCTACAACCACCCTCTGACTTACGTCAAGAAGCCAATTTTGTATCTATTTCCCTGGATCCCATGAGATTTCACCTTATGCAACAACCTATCATGCAATACCTTGTCAAAGACCTTACTAAGGTTCATGTAGACAACATCAACTGCACTGCCCTCATCTGCCTTCTTGTTTACCCCTTCAAAGAACTAAGTCAAGCTTGTGAGACATGATTTTCCACTCACAAAATCATGCTGACTGTTACTCATCAGTCCTTGCATCGCTAAATGCCTGTAAAACATGTCTCTCAAAATATCTTCCAACACTTACCCACCACAGACGTGAGGCTCACTGGCTTATGATTCCCAGGCTTTTCACTGCAGCTCTTTTTAAACAAAGGCACACGTGCCACTTTCCAATCTTCAAGCACCTCACTCGTGATTACCAATGACTCAAATATCTCGGCAAGGGGATCCACAATTTCCTCCTTAGCCTCCCACAATGTCCTGGGATACACTTCATCAGGTCCCAGGAATTTATCTACCTTGATGCATTTTAAGACTTTCCTGCACCATCACTAGTGTAATATGTACATTCCTCAATAAATCACTATTTATTTCCCTAAGTTCCCTAACTTCCATGCTTTCCACACCAGAAAATACTGAAAAATAAGATCTCGCCCATCTCTTGTGGATCTGCACATAGATGACCTTTTTGATCCTTAAAAGGCCCTACTCTCTCCCTTGCTACCCTTTTGTCCTTTATGTATTTGTAGAAGCTCTTTGGATTCTCCTTTACCTTATCTGCCAAATCAATCTCGTGTCCCCTTTTTGCTGCCTAATTTCTCTCTCAACTCTACTATACTCTTCAGGAGATTCACTTGATCCCTGCTGTCCATGCACGTCATGTGCCTTTTTCCTCTTCTTGACCAGGGCCTCAATATCCCAAATCATCCAGGGTTCCCTACTTCTGTCAGCCTTGCCCTTCACTCTAAGAGGAATGTGTTTACCCTGAATCCTGGTTAACCCACTTTTGAAAGCCATCCATTTGCCTTCCCACAGACTTCACCAATTAACTTTTGAAAGTTCCTGCCTGATATCGTCAAAATTGGCCTTGCCCCAATTTAGAAAGTTAACTTTTGGGCCAGACCTATCATTCTCCATAGCTATCTTAAAACTAATAGAATTATGTCACTGGTCCCAAAGTGATCCCTCACTAAGATTTCTGTCACCTGCCCTTCCTTATTTCTCACAAGGAGGTCAAGTTTTGCCCCCTCTAGTCGAACCGTCCACATACTGAATGAAAAATCCCGCCTGAATACATTCAGCAAATTTCTCTCCATCCAAATCCTCTAATTCTATGACTGTCCCAGTCAATGTTGGGAAACTTAAAATCATCTTCTAATACCACCCTATTTTTCTTGGAGCTATCTGTAATCTCCTTACATATTTGCTTCTCAATTTCCCACTGACTATTTGGTGGCCTATTGTACAACGCTATCAAAGTGATTTTCCCCTTCTTATTTCTCAGTTCTACCCATATAGACTCAATGGCTGAACCTTCCAATATATCCTGTCTCAGTACTGCTGTGATATTTTCTCTAATCAAAAGTGCAACTCCCCCTTCTCTCTTACCTCCTATTCCATCATTCCTATAGCATCTGTACCCTGGAATATTGAGCTGGCAGTCCTGCCTCTTCCTTAACCATGTTTCAGTAATTGCTATCATATCTCAGTCCCACGTACCCATCCTTGCCCTGAGTTAATCTGCATTGCCTGTCAATCCTCTTGTATTGAAATAAATGCAGTTTAATGTTGGCTTCCCTTCTCTCTGTTTTACTTTGCCTGATCTCTCCGGTACTAGGATTACTGACACTGCCTTTACTACTTAATGTGACCTTTTTAACTTCTGTGTTTTCAAATTTCTGTTCTGTCTCCCTGCTGCTTTGGATCCCCTCCCCTTCCCGAAATAATTTAAACCCTCCCGAGTGGCTCTAGCAAATCTCCCTGCCAGGATGTTAGTTCTCCTCCGTTTAGGTGTAAACCGTCCGTCTTGAACAGATCAGCCCTTCCATTGATCCAAAAATCTAAATCCCTGCCCCATTGCACTAGCTGTAAAGCCACACATTCATCTGCTTAATCTTTTTATCCCTACTCTCACTCGCACATGTCCTGAAATTGCTACCTTCGAAGTCCTGCACCTAGCCTTATACTCACACTTCAGGACCTCATCCCTTTTCCTACCTATGTTGTTGGTATTAATGTGCACAAGGACCCTTCTTCTTAAGAATGGCCTGCAATCTCTCAAAGATGTCCTTGACCCCAGCAGCAGGGAAACAACACATCATCCTGGAGTCTCGATTGCAGTCACAGTAACGCCTGTCTGTGCCTCTAACTAGCGAGTCCCCTATTACTACCACTCGCTTGCTCTTTGCCTGATCCTGTCCCACAGCAGAACCAGCAGCGGTGCCACAGACTTGCTGCAGCTGGTATCTCCCCCTGACAGACTTTCCTCCTGAACAGTATCCAAAACAGTATACCTGTTTGAAAGAGGAATAGGCCCAGGAGACCTCTGCATTACCTGCCTGCTTCTCCTGGTGGTCACCCATCTCTGTCTGAGCCTGCAGTATGTCAATCTCCCTGTAACTAGTGTCTATCACACTCTCTACCTCCTTTATGCTCATATATAACTCAAATATTTGAGTTATAAAGCTGGTTGTAGATTTTATTTGTTTATTGTGGGTCAAGAGAACGATGTGATGAGCAACACTTATATTTATAAAGTATTTTTAAAATAAAACATTCCAAAATGCTTCAGAGGAACAGTATAAAACTGAGCCACATAAAGGGATACTAGGACTGATAATCCAAAAGCTTAATCAAAGATGTTAGTTATGGCAAATATATGAAAGATATTGCAGAGCTTGGGCCCAGACAATGGACGGCATGGCCACCAGTAATGTCACAATTATGATTGGCAATCCTCAGGAGACAAAATTTGGAGCATGCAAATACCTCAGGAGAGTTGTGTGGTTGGAGGAGATCCCAGGGATAGGAAGGGAGTGATGTCATGGAGGGATTCGAAATCAAGACACTGCTTGTCCAGGAGTCAATGTAAGTCAGAGCATAAGGGTGATAGGAGAACAGGACTTGTGATAAGATCTTTAAGTTTTCACGAAGGATTGAATATGGAAGACCAACCAGGGAATAATCAAATCTAGATGTCATAAAGAATGAGAGTTTCAGCAGCAGATCAGCTGAGAGAGAGCAAAGCCAAATGGCGTTACTGAGGTGAAAATGAGTAACCTCAGTGTTGGCAAAAATATGAGGTCAGAAGACAGGGAGATTAGAGACGTGACAGTTGGGGTCAAGGATTAGTTTTTGGAGAGGGGGTGATGATAAATTTAAAGAACAAGGGACAACACCTGAAGAGAGAGAACTGTTTACAATATTAGCTAACATGGAGACCAGAAGGGAGCACTGGGTGGTCAGCACTTTATTGGTTACAGGTTAGATGGACCCACTATCTGGGACTCACGGACAACATGGATTCAGGGTGGGAATGAGGGGAGACGAGAAACTAAAGAGAGTTCCTGGCTAGGGCAGCAGGGAACAATATAGGAAGTTTGGTCAGCTGGCTGTAAGGGAAGAATTGAATTGTTTTTATCTTAGTAACAGAGATGTGAATTCTTTGTGCTAGTTGTAGGAGAAGGGATTTAAGAAGATGGTTTGCAGTACAGAAAAGGAACCAGGCATTACCCTTGCACTACACATGCTGTCTATAACAAGTAAGGTATGTTATTGAATTTGCTAATATCACAGTTGGTTGAGTCCATCATGGACAGCCTACCAAAAAAAGGGGCTTTGTTAGTTGCCGTCTTCATCTTTTCTCCAGCTGGTTGCCGTTTCTTGGTGATCTCATGTTGGTAAAGTTGTACAGAATGTGGCAGATCATGACTATTCTTGACATGTGGTCTACCAACCATTGCAGGTGTCCTCCAGCACACTCAAAAGATATCAATCATTTAAGGACTCTAAATGAGTCCTGCTCAGTCATGTATTGTGCAGCAGCATGGCATTCATTTTGTGTATGCTCTTCCAGTTGTGTATGTGTGTGGATTATCCTAGGAGACTGTCTTATTTACTGGCTATTTCATTCCCTTTCCAACTGAAACAATATTGGGTTTTTAATCTAGAAGGAAATACCTACCGAGTTGAATTGTAGACTGTGGGTTCTAGGCTTTGGCAGTTACACTAAACCCACACTCCCTTTCATCGACACTTTAGCTGATTCTTTGGCCTTTAGCTGACTTCTTACTCAGCTCTCTCCCACTGACATATTTCCTCTAGATTTTGTGATAAATCTATCCTAAATGATGAATGAGAGCCTAAAATAAAAAAACTGAATCATGATTATATTTCATGGAGCTTGAACCATTGTTAGAAAGGAAATGTTTCCGTATATGATTTAATTTAATCTAGAAGTAAAAAGAAAGAAATTGCATTCTGATATGAAATACATTCTGGCTGCTATTACCACACTCTTATGTTTGCACCTTCCACCATATTTAAATGAGGGGTTAAAAATGGGTGTTGCTTCATGAAGCCTGTGGCATAAACCATAATCCTCCTCAACCCTTTGTTATTTCCCTTCTAAATGTCTCTGATTAACAGAAGAGATGCTTCTGTTGGGCTGTAGGATGCTTACTTGATCAAAGATATTGGATTCTGGAGTCTGTTTTTAACTTCTAGAAGAATACTGGTGCCAAATATTCTGTTGTCTTCTACCCTTGATATTTGAGAAAGCAAGGACATTCTGCTACTCTTGAGCGGTGTAAAGAGTTTGTCCACCCAAAGAAGACAATTAACAGATGTTCAGTCAAATACCTTCACTGCACAAGTGAACACAATGTTACTGGATCCAATTCTGCGGCAGCTTTCTAAATGTGCAGTATTAGTTTGATTTATAGAAATCTAGTTTGCTTAAAGTTTTCGTCCATTCTTGTCATTTAGTTGGATCAATAGTAGTTGAGGCAGAAACGTTTGCACATTTAGAAAGAAAAAAAGGAACAGATAATTGAAGCAGAGGGTGATTGTAGGCTATGGGAGGGGAGCAGAGTAGTTCATTAGTTTGGATTGTGCCAATGAGCCAGGGTTGATCAAATGGGACCGTTTTCATCTTTTTTGTTGTGATGCTTATGGCATCATTCTCTGTGGCTGAAACAGATCCAAAAGCAAAAATATTTACTGCAATGAGCTTTTTCTCCCAGAAATAATTTGTCCCAATAAAAAGGAATAACTATTGTATGTGTTGGTGTTTTGTCTGCTCCACATTGTAGAAACAATGGAAAATAATTTGCAAATTTTGAAAGATCTAGCTTATTTATTCATTCACAGGTTGTGAGCATTGCTGGCAAGGTTCATTCCTAATCATAGCTCACCATCATCTTTTCAGTGACAGTGTTCAACCGTTGTAGACCATGTGGTGTAGGTACACTATGCTATAAGGACATTCTAGAATTTTGATTCAGTGACAGTGAAAGAATAATTATTTACTTTGAAGTCAGACAGGAGTGCGACTTGGTGGGGAAACTGCAGGTAGAGGCATTCTGATGCATCTTCTAGATGGTAGAACTCATGGGTTTGGAAGATGCCATTGATGGAGTCTTGCGAGCTGCTGCATTGCATCTTGTAGCGGTACCAATGTTTGGTGATGACTGGAGTGAATGTTGCAGTAGTAGATGAACTGCCAGTCAAATAGGCTGCTTTGCTCTGGATGGTGTTGAGTTTCTTAGGTGTTGATGGAGCTGTGCTCATCCAGCAGGGAGTTTTCCATCACAATCCTGACTTGTGCCTTGTAAATAATTGACAAGTTTTAGGTAATCAGGGTGAGTTACTCCTCACAGGACTCTGGCCTGTTCTTGCAGCCACATGGTTGATCCTTTTAAGTTTCTGGCCAATGGTTGCCCTGGGATGTTGGTGGGGCTTTGGTTAAGGTGAGGTGGTTGAACGTCAAGGGAAAATAATTGATTTTTCTCATGTTGGAGATAGCCTGAATGTTAACTGCATGCAGACACGATTGCTTCAATACCTGAGGAGTCACAAATGGTAATCATCAGCGAATACCATGACTCCTGACCTTATGATAAAGGAAGGGAAATTGATGAAACAGCTGAAGATAGTTTGGCTGAGGATACTACAGGACTTCCTCAGAGATGAGGCTAAGTTGATTGGTCACCAACAAGCACAACCATTTTTCTTTTTTCCTCTTATGAATCCAGGGGATTTGCTACTTGACATCAAGGGCAATCACTCTCACCTCTGCATGCGAGTTTTGGTCCATGTTTGGAAAATAATGTTCTAATAAAACTGGCCTTAAGATGCCTTTTCTGAGGAAAGAAACAAGTTAGCAACCTGACGGAAGGCAGCATTCATAGCATTGCAAAACATATTTGGCATTTATGTTTTTTCAAATACATGAAAATTTGTTAAAATGTTTCTATTTTGATTGTTTTATTTTTCACCACTGATTCAAGTTCTTTCATCAAACACCTTGTTAAACCTTTGATAGAAATGTTTATGTATATTTCACTTGTTGCAGTGCTGTGATATTTCAATTTTTGTAGGCATCTCTGGCTAAACTGCTAACACAGAAGCTGGAGGATTATCTCAAAGAACAAAGAATAAAACAGCATGGGAAACAGCCCAACGAGTCCGCACCGCCACCCCGATGTTCCCACTTCTACCCATGATCCCTGTCTATGTTTATGGATCAATGCATTGGAACCAAATTTGCGAGACAATTTAGGGAGAATTTGTTCTGCCAATCAGCCTAAGAGCATGTCTTTGGGGTGTGGGAGGAAAACGGAGCACCCAGAGAAAAGCCACGCAAGCACGAGGAGAATGCGCAAATTCCCACAGACACAGGCCCAAATCCACGTATCTGCACAACACAGCGAAAGTCACTGAGCTGTCGTGTTGCCCATCAACTGGTCCAGTTCAAGCGTACACTAACGAAGTGAAGCACTAGCTACTCTCAAAAAATTCAAGAGCAGCCTTCTCACGACCCATCGCGTGTATGCCCCTTGATAGACAACAAGGCAGACCAAAGTACCTGTAGGACAAAACAGAAATATATCAATATCATTGACCTGTCTGAGAAACTGGGAAAGAAGAGAGATGGAAAGGAAATGAAGTTTCTAAATGTGATCTTAGAATTCAAGTGAAGTTAGGTGATCAGTGAGGAAGGGGGGTGGGGTCAGTGGTCAGGGGGGGTCAGGTGGTCAGTGGGAGGTGAGAGGCAGTCATTAAGATTCCATGGGGGTTTGGGGAAGTTTCTTGAGGGTGTGGGGGTGGCAGTGCAGGTGGTGTGGTTGGTCAGTGCTGTAGTTACCTAGAAGTTAGAAGTCATTTTAATTCTTCTGACTTTTTCTAAGTAGCTTACTGTAAAATAGTTCAAACCATCCAAAGTTTGCAATTTCAGTATTGGATCGTTCATAGTGCAGGCCTATTATCCAGTGGAAGTTTAAACTTCCCTGGTAACTGCAATGCAATCCTTACCTGGGGACTTGTGACAGGAGTTCCCCAGCATATCTTTGGACTACGCTCCCATTATGATGGGCTGGAACTCAGATGTTATAGGCTGGAGTGTTGTTAAACTATCGCAAACCTCAACCCGGTTACTCCTGCAAAGAGCTAACTGTGCAGAATAGTTCAGAAACTGTTTACTTCCTGCAGCCAGCTTTCTTGAAGTATGCTTTCTCTTTTGCATGGTGCCATTGTTGTAAAAAGACAAGTCAATTAACCTGCATTGTTCATTCAATCAGATAAAATAAACAACGAAGTCATATTTATAACAATTCTATCTAGAGAAATTTTATAGCTTCTTCCAGCACAGCTGCTTTTTTTCCCTTTAGGCAAGGCTTCAAGCTGACATTCAAACCCTGCCTTTTCATATGGTTTCAAAGGGAATCAATAAAGTGGGTGCTTCAGCTGAAGAATAGTAAAATCTAGTTTATTCATTTGTGGGACATGGGTGTCGCTGGCTGGTCAGCATTTATTACCCATCTCCAGTTGCCCCGAGGACAGTTGAGAGTTAGCTATGGAGTTACATGTAGGCCAGGTAGGTAAGAATGGCAGATTTCCTCCCCAAAAGGACATTAGTGAACTAGATGAGTTTTTCCGACAATCGACAGTGGTTTCAAGGTCATCAGTAGATTCTTAATTCCAGATTTGTTTTTATTGAATTCAAATTCCACCATCTGCCATGGCAGAATTTGAACCCGATCCTAGTGTAACATTTTACCTAACTTGAATTTGTTTTGATTTCTGTGAAATATTTTTTATTTTTCAAAAGCCTTTCTGACTCTGACCTTGTTTCTGCAGCTCTGTTCCATGTGTCAGAAAACCGGTGCCACTTTAGGCTGCTACATCAAAGGCTGTCCTCTTAAATACCACTATGCCTGTGCTGTAGATAGTAGTGAGTATCTCTTCAGTTATTTTTGATTACTCATTTTTTGGTAACTATGTCTGGAAAACTCAATGCAACCATTTTGTTCCCTGAAAGTAATAGGTTTTGCATTGGTGAAGGATATTAGTAGTTTAAATTGTCATGTGTGCCAATAAAAGTAATTACCCAATTTAATTCGAGTACTGAATCATAGAATCCCTACAGGACAGAAGGCGGTTATTTGGCCCTTGAACCTGCACTAACAATAATCCCACCCTGTCTCTGTAATGCCCCATATTTACCTGGCTAGTCCCCTCAAAATTAGGGGCAATTTAGCATGACTAATCAACTGAACTCGCACATCTTTGGACAGTGGTAGAAAACCAGAGCACCCTGAGGAAACTCATGCAGGCACAGGGAGAACATGCAGACTTTCCACAGACAGTGACCGGAACTGGGAATCGAACCTGAGTCTTGGTGTGAGGCAGTTGTGTTAAGCATTGCGCCACTGTGTTATTTTTTGCATTCCCACGTATTTGAATAACCTAGAAATTCAAATTGAGAAATGGTATTAATTGGGATTGTTCAAGTTAACAGGAATGGACAGGATATAATTTATTCTATTGTTCGAACTAACACTTGAATTAGATTTGATGTAACCAAACTGGTGCAAAGCTGAGTCAGTGCCTAGTGAAGCCCGTTAAGCTATTTAAGATTAGTTCGAGGAACTAGATTATTGATGCTTGGTTTAGTGTATTAATACTAATATGCTTCAGGCAAAATTGCTCTTAAGCCAGTGTACTTTTATTATGTGTTGTATTCTTCTGTGACGCTGTTAATTCATTCCTACTCCACCATTCTCACCGTTGCCCCATCAGCAATGACAAGCCAGTACTTCTCCCAGGTGCTTGACAGCTCAAAATCTACAGCTCAAAATATCTCCCCTGACGTGGCTTGGGAGAAAAAGCCTTGTTGTCAATGGCTGTCTCTAGTGATAATTCCATACTCCCATTGCACTGCACTGAAATCTCAATGACAGTGCTGTTAAAATGTATTTTTAATTAACCAGATGAATTAGTAATCTTTTGGGGAGGGAATGGTTTAGATGAAGAATAGAAAGAGATATAGGGCTGAAATTCTGTTCGGTGATAAGTGAGCAATAAAAGCAAGTAAAGCACAGACAGAGAGTTTGGTCTACTTTTGAAAGCCTTTGCATTGTCCCAGTGGGCTGCTGAATGTTTAATGGAATCCTTCAGCCGATACAGTGTTTGATGCATTGCCTGATGAATCCATTATCTCACTATTGATCTTTGGATACTGAAGATTTCTCGTATTACAAAAATCTGTGGTGTCTTTGCTCTCCCCCCCCCCCCCCCTCCTCTTTTAAAAGGGGAAGGAAAGGTGGCAAACAAGCACATCCTTACATTAGGATACTGGAAACCATTTGTTATAGCAGAGCATCAGAGACAGATGATTGCCAGCAGTTTAAGAAAGGAGACTTCCCTTGTCTTTCTGAAGTGAGCATCACCATTACTATGAAATCACCAAGTTAAATAGCAGCACAAAACTAACAATTAATAGGACAAATGTGTGAGATTCTGCTTGTTTTCTGAATTACTATCACATAGACACCTTTTGCAAAGAGAGTTAAACTCCCAGTAAAGGAATTGCATATCAACATTTCAAGCTTTAAGATTTTTATGGTAACAACTAAACTATAAGCAACTAGGTTAAACATTGCCTAGTAGACTATTGGAAAAGTCCCCTTATTGCTGTTTAATGTGGCCAATATTCCCATGCCACAGACAAGTAAACAAGTACATTATAGCACACACTTCAAAGGATTTATATAAAATTGTCTACAATCACTTCCAGCTTCCAATGGGTTCACATCTCACTGTTTTCCGCAAATCATAATGTTAAGTGATTTTCAAAAGATGCTTCCCTCATTTCTCAAAATATTCCAACCTGACTACCAGCAGTGAAGGCCCATTCCACCAATCCAATCCCTTCCTGGCCTTGCTGGGGCAAATCTTCTGACATTTTTAGAGTGCCATGGGATGGGTCTCTTCAGCTAGAGATTGTCTTCGTTCCTGCATTCTGCCTAGTAACTCACAAGAACCTTCTCCTTTCTGTTGAGCACATCAACTGCAGCCTGTTGTCTCTGAGACTTTTCTGTCTCTCTCCTGGTCCCTGGGTGATCAAGCACAAAGGCTTTTTGTCAGGCAGAATTCGCAACACATGTATGAGTCTTCATTCCTTCATTTTACCTTGCAGTAAAGAAACAATCCAAAACAACCACATCTTATAAAATTCACATTTGTAATACCTGGGTTGGCCTTTCCTGTTTAAATGGGATTCTGACATGACACTCATTATGGAAAGCAGTAACATTGTTGTTTGCTCTTGGTCTCAGGTGATGGAATCATGCCTCACAAAAGAAGGCGTATGATCCATTGTGCCTGTGCTAGCTTTTTTAAAGAACTATCCAATTTGTCCCAGTCTTGATGCATTGGTTCAAAAGACATGAGAATGAAGTTGACAAATTACTGTTAAAAATAAATGAATTTAGGTGTTTACAGTGCAGGGGTCAGAGTAATAGACACTTAAATACAATGGCGAAGAAGTGATTTTTGTCCAATTCCAGTGATCTTGAAATCTGTGTTTTGACTGTTAATTTTGTCTAAATTGATTTCTGTACAAATATGAAATTAAAAATGTGAAACCCTTGATAACCTGCATTCATTCTTTATTCCAGAATGTTTCCTAAATGAAGATAATTTCTCAATGAAATGTGCAAAACACAAGGTAGGACATTAATACATCTTTTACTATACATGAAATCAGTACTCAATTTATATATATTCAGATATATCTTTCACTGCTTTTCATCTGTTCATTTCTTATTTATGTCTCTGAACCAGTATGTAATCAGGTTGTATCTGGTAAGACTCATGTTAGAAATCCGGATTTGAGGAAGAATTTTTTTCTCTCAAAGGACGGTGAATCTTTGGAATTCTTCTTTTATCCCAGGAAACTGTCAAGGCCATATCCTTGAACATTTTCAAGACTGAGACCAGTAGGTTTTTAATCAGCAGGGGAATTGAGGATTCTGGCGAAAAGACAGGGAAGTTGAGGGTTCTGGCGAAAAGACAGGGAAGTTGACTTGATGTTGGATCAGCCGTATTAAATGATGGAGTGGATTCCAAAGGCTGAATGGTCTAAGCCTGTTCCTATGCCTTACAGTCTTATCCTTGCTGTCCTGTTTTCCTGTCACTAGACAGTAATAGAATAATTTGCAATGTTTTGTGAACAGTTTTTTGATAAGTAAATTATACTATTGAAATTGTGAATTGCTAGTCAGCATCCAACATTCAGTAAGAAGCTGCATGACGGTTTTAAGGATAAGTAAAGCAAAGTTGTTTCTCAATGCAGGTAAATTCATTGAAGTCTTTGATATGTCACACAATTAATACTGAAATTTGCAAAGACTACCTCAATGTTATAAAACTTTGAAATACTTTTTATTGTGTGTACCCATTGCATGAGTCCTATATTTTTTAACTAATGTTGTTTCTGAGCTTCTTACTAATTTATTGCAGGTTACGAAATAGACAAGAAAGCACAGTATTTTGTTATTCACTGGCTGAGCTTTGCTTTTCTCATCCAGTTGACCGAAGGTTACCTATTGATACAGTAACCAGCTGGCGTTTCTGTCAACGTGTGCTGCACTCACAGATCCCTTTAAACATTGCAGACTTGAATTTTAAAAAGAACTCTTGCGAATGGAGCACTTTTTGATTGTAACATCATCTGGCGACCTCCTCTGTTGTTAGCCGAGTGGGATTGTTTTAGCGCCTCAAGGCTGTGATGCAGGGCAGCATGTCAGCAGAAAGAGTCCAAGCAGCAGGAACTCTTGGCAAAGCAACACTTCGAGACTCACTCTTATACCACAATTTGTATCCTGTGGTACTGATTGTGTGAACATTTATTTGATTCTTTTATTCAAAGATCCTTTGTCATACAATATACATATAGAATTATCCTTAATTTACAGTATACTGGGGATAATTATTTTTAAATAAATAGCATGGTTATAAAAATAATTAAAACAATAAAATAGATAAAAATGCTTATGAAACTGTCATCTCTAAATTCAGATGATGAATTGCTTTCTGTTTCTTATGACACTTAAACCACTTACTGCAATAATTTCCCAGTAACCCATTCCATTATTATCCAGCAGTAACACCTTACACCATTATTGTTTGCTCGTTTGTTTTCTGTGTAATGCAGATATATTGACTATCTATCTAGTCATCAGAAAGTCACTCTGTAACTAGTGAAACTGATTCTGATTATTTGGGCAAGTTTTAAAGTAAGCAGCAGTTTGACCTTCGTTTTAACTCGAATCTGCGGATGTCTTTATTCAGTCAGGAATGTGTTGAATTGTTGCTATGAAACATGCCATTCAAAGCTATACGTTATTGTTGACTTTATATATAATCTGACTGCGAATGCTGTGTGTGTCCATGTTGAGGTACATCTCACAGACCTTGTGGATTTTTTTGTAGACAGTGAAGGCACATCTGTGCATAATGCCTTTGCTGAAAATGCAGATAATTTTCTGCCATTCCCTTTACATTTTTTTTAAACTTTGTTTCAATCAGTGTTCCTCTAACAAATGGCATTTAATCTCTGTTAAAGGAGGAATTTGGCATAGCATTTGCTGGTTACAATATTAAAAAACTGGAAAAACCACTTCAGAAACAGAATCAAAGTATTACATGGACAGTGAGTGTAGAAATGCTTCTGCAGTGAAATCAAGTTTCCATCATTTTAAGGTTAACATGGCAATTAATTTCCTATTTCTTGGAATGGCTAACTGGTTTGTCTCCATGAAAACTGTTTCTTGATACTCTTCCTGTTGACCTTCAACAATTCAATAATGTGTGATAGGTTGACACATTAGTGCAAGAGCGTTACATTTTTTTAAAGTACCATCAATTGGTGATGATCCGATGCCTTATCTGCCATTCTCAAGTAGGCATAAATAGTCTGACTAGAGAAGATCTTCCCATTATTTTGGCCAACATTTCTCTCTGAAGTAACTATATCAGAAACGGATAAATAATTAATTTATTTGTTGTTGATGAGATCCTGCTGTGTGGCAGTTTCTTACCTAACAATGGTGGTTATACCGCACTGCAATGGGATGTACTGAGTATGAAAGGAGTTATTTATCAATGAACTATTTTTATCACCATAAGACATAGGCCGAGAGGCCTAATTCTGCTCCTACTGAGTGTGCTCTGCCATTCAATGATATTTTTCTCATCAATGATATTGTTCTCCTGCCTGATCCCCTTATTGATCAAGAACCTGTCTATCTCTGTCTTAAAACACACTCAATGACCTGGCTTCCACAGTCTTCTGCAACAAAGACTTCCACTAACTCATCAGTCTCTAACTGAAAAAATTCCTCCTCATCTCTGTTTTAAAGGATCGTTCTTTTATTCTAAGGTTGTGCTCTCTGGTAATATCCTCTTCATGTCCATTCTATCCAGGCCTCACAGTATCCTGTATTTTCAATAAGATCCCTCCTCATCCTTTTAAACTCCAACAAGTACAGACTAGTGTCCTCAATCATTTCTCATACAACAAGATCTCATTCCAGGGATCATTCTTGAGAACCTCCTCTGGATCCTTTGCAAGGCCAGCACATCCTTTTTTAGACACAGGGCCCAAAACCGCTTACAATACTCCAAGTGGGGCCTGACCAGGGCCTTATACAACCTCAGAAGTATATCCATGCTCTTGTAGTTTAGCCTTCTCAACATGAATACTAACATTGCATTTGCCTTCCTAACTGCCGACTGAACCTACACGTTAAGCTTAAGAGAATCTTGAACAAGGACTCTCAAGTTACTTTGTGTTTCTGATTTCCTAAGCATTTCCCCATTTAGAAAATAGTTTATGCCTCCATTCCTCCTTCCAAAGTGCACTTAAGGCACTTGTTGTGATATTGCATAATTATTCTGGTGATTAGTCACTCTAATCTTTACAGCTAATTTTTACAGCTTAGTGTTTCAGAAGCAAAGCATCTTGTAGTGCCTTAAGAGGAGGTTTATTGTTTGCCTAAGGAAACCAAAGTATTTTAAAAACATTTTATAAAAAATAATTTAAAATCTACAGAAATGAGTGTATAAATTGTAGCTGTTCTAATGGGTCTAGTAGTTCAAAATATTCATATATAGTTTATTTTTCAGAAAAGTCCTGTAAAGATGCCTCTTGCCATGGACGGCAAGGTGGCTCAGTGGTTAGCACTCTAGCCTCATAGTGTCAAGGACCCAGGTTCAATTCAGGTCTCAGTTCACTGTTTGTGTGGAGTTTGTACATTCTCCCCATGTCTGCATGGGTTTCCTCAGCGTGCTCCGGTTTCCTATCATACTCTAAACACATGTGGGTTAGGCAGATTGGTCACGTTAAATTGCCCTTAGTGTCAGGAATATTAGCAGGGGAAATACATGCGATTATGGGAAAAGGGATAGTTGGGATTGTTGCTGGTGCAGGCTTGTTAGGCCGAATGGCCAGATTCTATACTGTAGACTTTCTATGATTCTGTGCAAGTGTACGCAGCTTTTTCTAATGGATAGCAAGTTTGTATCATTTCAGTTCATTGTAGGTCCTAGTGATTTTAAGAACAAATTAATTTAAAACTTTGGTTTCAGCATTTCTGGCAATCTTTCCCTAGGGATATATAAAAGTTACACATTAATGTTTTGGCATCTCCACATTTCTGGAGTACTGAATTCTTTTTATTTAAAAGACACAAATTGTGACATAATCTCTGTGGTTTTTAATTTTTATCCATAAATCCTGGAGTGTTTTGTGGTGTTTATTTGAACAAAATTCTACAACTAGAGTTTGAGATGAATTCTGATTGGTATTTTTTAATGGACGATGTCTGGCAAATTGGAAGTAATGAATGATTCCCTCCCATATCCAGGAGTTTTTAGGCCTTCCTAAAATTGCGAAAGATCTGAAAGATCTGAAAGTAAACCAGGAGAAGGCTGGACACACTCAGCAGTCAGGTGACAGGAGTGTCCTCTGACATCTTCCAGTTTTAATGAAATGCCGTTGGCCTGGAATCTTCACTCTGCTTCTCTCTCCGCAGAAGCAGTATGTCTTTTTATCAGTTGTTGTGCTTCGTATGATGTGTAAACTTTTGAATTACCCTATTTGTTTATTGAAACATAGGTAATGCAATTAATTTTTCTGTTGGGACTTCGCAATCTGCATTCTAGCTGGAAAGATATTTTAATAATTCTCATTTTTCTTCTTCTTTGACCCACTTTGAACTTTACAGAAATGTAATGTAGGAAATTGTGAATAGTGAGCATCCTGTAGCAATGCAGTTTATAACATATATTGTATATAGTTTAATCCAGAGGACTGTTGTACTGTTACATTGCTGATGTCTTGTACAGGAACAGTTGTCATATTTATATGGCATTAAGGTATCCAGAGTAATAAAGCCTCAGGAAATGTACAGTTGAACATACATTATAATTTATATCAGTGCTTTTAATGAACATTTCAGTGGACTGGTTGGTGCATTAGTCTTTTGCTCAGGGCCCTGGGTTTGAATCCAACACAGACTAATGAGATGAAAGTTTCCCTAGATTGACAATCAGATATAAAATGTGTTTGGGCAGTTTCTGGTGTACTTAATGGTGTGCACAACGCACCACCCTCTCTACTTTAGGACCAATTGACAATGTTACTCAGAAGCAACTGAATGAGGTGTGAAAAAATAATTTGTCATCGCTGGATCGAAATCCTAAAGCTCCCTTTCTAACAATATCTCACAGACTGTGGAAAACCTCTAACCATCTATCAAGGGCAAGTACAGCAGCAGTTTGCATTTATAAGCAAATTTAATGAAGCAGAATGTCTCAGGTTAATTCACAGAAGTGTTAACAAATAAAATTTGACATTGAGCCACATGAGATATTAGAATAGATGATCAAAAGGTTTAGGTTTTAAGGAATGTCTTAAAAGCATAAAGTGAGGTTAAAAAAAGCAAAGCGGTTTAGGGATGGAATGCCAGAATTTATGTCCTAGACAACAACTGGGGAGTGATTAAAATCAGAGATGCATAAAAGACTGGAGTTAGAGGAGCACAAATATTTCTGAAGATTATGGGGCTGGAGGAGATCAGACAGAGATAACATTTTTTCAGGTTACAGAGGGATTTGAAAACATGAATGAAAATTTTTAAATCAAAGTGCCATTTAATCTGGAGCTAATGTAAGTTAGCAAGCACAGATGAGTATAAGGGACTTGAGGGATTTGAACTCCATATTTAACACTAGAATAAGAAAATTCTTGTTAAGAATAACCGTATTTGTGAAAAGGACAATCACTGTTTTAGAATGCAACCCAGGAGAGTGTGGGAATTGTCAGGCAGGGATAAGGCATGAATGGGGTTGGATAATTTTACTGAGATGTAAAAATTGGGGTTAGTGATAGTGGAATGGTCAGAAGCTCTTGGAAAAAGGTGCTAGCTTTTTAAATGACGCCCATATGCTGCTATCCCAAGAATGAACAATAACCAATTGTATTGATATTGAGCAAACTCATCATGTCGTAATTGCACAGTCATTGTCAGCTACATTGTGAAACTATGTTCATATATAATGTTACAGCCACTGGTCTTGTCCTGGGAGCAAAGGTGATGGTGTGATTTGGAACAGATGTCCAAGATTATGATAAGCTTTCAAATACCTAAATAAAGAAACTCCCTTCCCATTAGCTTATGGTATAAGGATTTAGGAGATACAGCTTTAAGGTTTTGGGTAAGAGATGCAGGAGGAATGTGTGGAAGAACTTTTCATCAGAGCATGTAAATGACCTGGAACTGATTTTGCTGTTTACAAGGGTGCTGAAAGTAGGAGACAGTGATTGATTTGAAAAGGAAATCTGGTGAGCATTTGAGGGAAAGAAACTTAGAGTTGTGGGGATTGACTGGATTGCTCTACAGAGAGCCAACAAGATTCAAAGAGCCAAATGACCTCTCCCTTTGTTGTAATGACTGTAGATGAGTGCATGAATTGACACAGTGATGGGTTTTTTTTTTGAAATAGTAAATTACACTTTCCTGGGAAGCTTGAGGAACACACAGAGAGGATTTTAGGGCACTTTATTCTGAATCTAGCTACGGTATATCATATCATAGAATCCTAGAAACCTTACAGTGCAAAGGGAGGCCAGTTGGCCCATTGAGGTTGCACTGACCACAATCCCATCCAGGCCTTATCAATGCACTTACCCTGGCTAGTTCCTGTGACACTAAGGGTCAATTTAGCATGGCCAACTCACCTAATCCGCACATCTCTGGACTGTGGGAGGAAACCAGAGCACCCGGAGGAAACTCTCACAGATATAGCGAGAACATGCAAACACAGATAATCTGGGAATCGAACCTGGGTCCCTAGCGCTGTGAGGTAACGATGCTAACCACATTGTTTCCAAAATATTCCATCCCCTAGTTGTAGCAGGATTTTCACAACAGATTACTTTTTTGGTGAAAATTAATGAAGCTATTTCCTTCTAACTTAATACTGTGAAAATAGTTTATTCTGGTAATATCTGATTTCAGCCCATTGGGAAACAGACTTTGGTAATTAAACTAGAATTAATCAAAGTGAAGGGAGTATTCTTTTGGGAGAGGGTTCTGAGCTGTGTTCGCCTCGCTTGATATCATGTCTTGTTTCTGTTTGCTCACTTACAGGACAAAGCTCTGAAAGTTTCAGTGAAAGGAGAAAGCAGGTGACAGTGATATTGAGGCTCAAGTTTGCTGAATTGTAAGTAAATTCAGTTTATATCTAAGTAATTCATTTTATGTGACATGCTGCTGTTTATAATGTAGTAGCAGTGTTGACTTGAAGAAATCTGGATGAAGAAATTGCTCCTCATCTCTTGCCTTAAATAGGATATTCCCACAATTATGAACTGTTAGTTCTACGTCCTCCTTGAGAGGAATAGGCTATCTATCAAGCCTATACAGAATCTTGTGTGTTTCAGTAAAATCACCTCTCATTCTTGTAAACTCCAGTGAGCTCAATCTTTGAGAGCAGCATGGTGACCCAGTGGTTAGATCTGCTGCCTCAGTGCGCCAGCAACCTGGGTTCAATTCCTGGCTTGGGTCACTGTCAATGTGGAGTCCACACATTCTTCCCATGTCTACGTAGGTTTCCTCTGAGTGCTCCTGTTTCTTCCCACAATCCAAAGGAATTTAGATCAAACTAAATTCTCCCTCAGTGTACCTGAACAGGCACCGGAGTGTGGCAACTAGGGGATTTTAACAGTAACTTCGTCACAGTGTTAATGTAAGCTAACTTGTGACTCTAATAAATAAATTTTCCTCATTAGAGTACCCCTTCTTACTGATAATCAACCAGTTAAATCGTCTCTGAATTATTTCCAATGCAAGTATATCCTTCCTTGAATGAGGTAACCAAAACCCCACACAGTACTCCCGGTGTGATTTAACTAACATCTTGTACATTTGTAGCAATGCTTCCCTACTTTTCTACTCCATCCCTCTTGCAATAAAGGCCAAGAATCTCTTTAGCTTCACAGTGCCAGGGACCAGGGTTCGATTACTGGCTTGGGTCACTACCTATGTAGAGTTTGTACTTTTTCCCCATGTCAGCATAGGTTTCCTCCGTTTGCTCTGGTTTCCTCCCACATTCTGAAAAACATGCTGGTTAAGCGCATTGACCTAAACAGGCATCAGAGTGTGGTGACTGGGGGAATTTCACAGTAACTTCATTGCAGAATATAAGGTAAGCCTTATTTGTGACTAATAAACTTTTTTACTCTACCTGATACTTCAGTGCGGTGCTGAGGGAGTGATACTTGTTGATTGAAACATTAAACTGAAGCCTCATTCTCCCTCTGGTGAATATATAAGATCCAGTGGCAACATTGAAAGGAGAGCAGCGTCCTTGTCAGCACTTGTCTCTCAACCGACATCTAAAACAGTTGATTTGGTTGCTTATTTTATTGCTGTTTATGGGTTCTTACTGGGAAAATGTTGATTGCCACATTTTCTACACTAAATACAAAACTTCAGAAGTACTTCATTGGATTTTTTAAAAATGTTATTTATTTATTAGTCACAAGTAGGCTTACATTAACACTACAATGAAATTACTGTGAAAATCCCCTGTTTGCCATAGTCAACGCGTGTTTGTGTACTCTGAGGGAGAATTTAGCATGGCCAATGCACCTAATCTTTGGCAGGAATAATAAATGTGTAGAGTATACGGCTAATGGTAGGATTCTTAATAATGTTGATGAACAGAGGGATCTTGGTGTATATGTGCATAGATCCCTGAAAGTAGGCAGTCAAGTCGATAAGGTTGTCAAGAAGGCATACGGAGTCTTAGCTTTTAGTGGTAGGGGGATTGAATTTCGGAGCCGCAACGTCATGTTGCAACTATACAAAACTCTAGTGTGGCTGCACTTGGAGTATTGTGTGCAGTTCTGGTCCCCACATTATAAGAAAGATGTGGAGGCATTGGAGAGGGTACAGAGGAGGTTTACCAGGATGTTGCCTGGTATGGAGGGCAGGTCTTATGAAGAGAGGCTGAGGGATTTGAGGTTGTTTTCGTTAGAAAGGAGGCGGCTAAGAGGGGACCTAATCGAAACATATAAGATGATTAGAGGTTTAGATAGGGTGGACAGTGATAGCCTTTTTCCTAGGATGGAGAAAGCTAGCACGAGGGGACACAGCTTTAAATTAAGGGGTGATAGTTATAGAACGGATATCAGAGGTAGGTTCTTTACCCAAAGGGTGGTTCGGGAGTGGAATGCCCTGCCTGCAGCAGTTGTAGATGCGCCAAGTTTGGTGGCATTTAAGAGGTTAGTTGATAAGTATATGGAAGAGAAGGGAATGGTTTAGTTTGGAGGGGCATTGCTTTTTTTTTTCATAATTGGTCGGCGCAACATCGAAGGCCGAAGGGCCTGTTCTGCGCTGTTATGTTCTATGTTCTATAATCAGCATGTCTTTCAGACAGTGGGAGGAAGCCAGAGTATCTGGACGAAACCCACGCAGACACAGGGAGAACGTGCAAACTCCACACAGACACTGACCCAAGCCAGGAATCGAACCCGGGTCCTTGGTGCTATGAGGCAGCAACGCTGACCACTATACCGCCCACTGCTTAATACTTTGGGATGTCCCGAAGTTGTAAAAGCTGCTATATAAATCCAAGTATTTATTTTTGCTGCAGATATAAGACTGATTCCATTTACAAATTTTGTTTTTAACCTGGACAATGCTTTATATTCACTTCAGATTTCACCTGATTTATATATTTTTAATTTCAATTAAGGAAAGATGTAGTCTGAAAGTCATCTCATGAATAGAGTTTTGGGCATCAGTAATTTTGAACAGCAAAAATCAGATAAATGAAACTCCTTACAAATCTACTGACGTGTAGCAGTTAGCTGTTTGGAACTATACAGTCTGTGGGGTGATCATTGTGCTCCTTCACTTAAGGAGGAATTAGGTCCACACACAATCCCAGCCAGGTGTTGAACGATGGGATGAATGGTTGGATTCACATTAATAATAATAATAGAGAACAACAATTTCTTTAAATAAAACATTATCTTTGGCTCCCAGCTTTGCAATTGTAGATTAGCAAATAGAGTAAGAGTAATCTCCAGCAGTCTTCAATCCCTGTGTATGGGAGTTTTCAGATGAACCAAAGCTGCATTTGTACAGGGGCCAGTATAATCCAGAGTCTAAAAGTTGGGTATTTATTGGCAGTAACAGCAGCTGAGCTAAGGGAACCATGTTTAGGAGCAACACTATTTTCAGGAATCTGTTCTGGGTATCCTAACTAAAATGGCTACTTAAAAAGCAGATTTTGACACTGGCAGGGGAGCTGATTACCTCTCTAATGTATAGGATCAGGATTATGCACAGCAGAGTGAAGGAAATTGAATGAGGGATAAGGTAATAAATCCACTGTAACTCTACTGAGCTGACAGTTGAGCTATGTGCTTGAATTGGTTAACTAATGAATATTAATTCCTTTGTCAAGCTGCACTAAAGTGTATTAATTCAGCACTGAATCTTGTATGTGTTCTTCTGACAAAAAGAAACATGTAGGAAATCTTGTTAGTTTGAGGGATTAATCATATTCATAGATACCGAAGATAAGGAACTCCAACTTCTTGTAGGTGTTCAAGAAAACAGCACAACAACCCCACTCAAGGGCAGTTAGGGATGGGCAATAAATGCTGGTCTTGACAGCGATTCCTTCATGCTGTGGCAGAGTAAATGCAGAAGGATGGTTCATGTCCTATGATCCAAAATGTCACAGCTAGACAGTGGTTATTTTTAAATATAATTTGTGGCTTGATTCAAAGAAGTGTAATAGAGGGGGGAAGCTAATCCAGTCATTGTGCATTGAGTTGCCAGTTGTATTAAAGATTTTGGTATGAACAGGCTCAATCCGTTTCAAGTTCTGTGGCATCTCTTACTTTAATAGTACTGTGCATGTACAGGCAGTGCACCCTAGCTATGATTGTGAATGAAGTGAGATTGGTAACTCTTGTGTAATATTATACTTTACTATTATATTTGATAGGCCACAGGCAAACTGTAAAAGGATTCTAGTTTATGTAATATTAGTATGAAAGGAGTTCAATGGCGATAAATAAAAATGTGTATTTATATGGTGCTTTATATGATCTCAGTCTCAACGAAAATGTTTTACAACCAACAATACACTTTTGAAATTTTGTCATTGTTGTAGGCACACAGTTGACTTATTACAGTTGTCAATACTTTGCCTCGTAATCTTTTATGTTAATATGTACTTGAGTTCCTCTTCTTCACAGATTGCCTGGAGATGGACATGAATTTTGAGAGAGAGTCAGGCTTCACTTCAGCTGCTACTTGTTGCCTTTGCAATGAAGCAAACTGAAGATCTTGCAAGAAAGCACTGTGGGGCCCCATGCCTTTTATTGCATCTGTTGGTTAAGTAGAATGAGTTAATGTTCACGGTACTTCCAAGACCTTATGGCATTATTAAGAAGATTATTTTCCCCTGATGTTAATGAGGCTGTTCTGTGGTGGGGTGGGGGGTGAATTTCTCTGCATTGTCTGTAAACTTCACACCAGAGTTCAATATATTTTCCACACATTTCAGAGTGAGCTGCAACAGGTGTGTGTATGTATGGTCAAGGCAAACCTCATATTCATGGATTATGCATTCAGAGCAGGCATGAGAACAGGAAGCGATCAAGATACCCAGTATGATACCATAATTATCTCCATGTGCATTGTCAGAGTTAATATCATCATTAATCCTGTGCACATTTTGTGCACTGTCGTTCTCAAACATGCATGATGATGCTGGAGTGGAGTGCACTTGACTCTAAACAGCAGCACCCATATTTATTTGGACCCTTGAAAACTGTGGTATACTATTTAATTATCCACATAATGTAGTAGTATTGTTCTTCAGTTGAAACAGTTGATCTTTAGTTAGGTGTCCACACGAGAGGAATGCTGCTAGACCCTTGTGGACAGGGCAGAAGAAAACTGCCGCTACACATTAAAATCTTTTGGAAATACTTACCGGAAACAAAGAACTTACTATTTTGCACCTGTTGAATGAAAGGGGTCAGTGTAATTTGCTTGCTCTGACCCTTTTACTCTGTTGTTCCTTAAAATGGATTATTCCTAGGTTGCATTTTGTGATTTGCTTCAAAAGTTATTAATGTTATAGCGTCAAATATTAAAGCATGGTAAACTGCCTCTTCATTCCCGCTGCTGCTCTAAGTAAGGTTACTTGTTCTACAGTGTTTTCGAAAACATTGCTGTAAATGGCAGCCTCAATATTTTGTCATCTTATAAAGAGTCTGATCTGTTATATAACTAGTTTTCACATCCAAACTGTTTTAATGCTTTAAAACTGATTGGCTTTGATAAACATTTAAGAAGCTATGGTTCTTTTAAAGCACATAATTGCTCTTTTTTTTTAAAATACAAAATCGGAGAATCCTCATTGAATTTTTGTAGCTGGATTAGACAGCTACTTCATCCCACTGCACTGTGCATGACTCAATTAACCTGATTCTGGTTAAGGATGGATGTAACCATCTCAAAACAATATGAATTACAATTTAAAGCCATTTTTGTGGCTTGAGTTAGAACAACAAACTTCCAGTTTTGCTTATCTGCCTTAAGCCCCTAGTTTAGATGTTGCATTGTGATACAGGTTTTGTTCTATTTAATGGCCCTAGATTAAGGGACAGTTGTGTAGTTTTTGTTTTTGTTTTTAAAAAAGGTATTGGCCAGCCATGAGGGCTATTAAAGTGCAAATACCACTTTTATCATATATATAAATATAGATATATATAAATATATTTATTTTTAAAATTAACCAACTATGAACTTTTTTAGCTCCCTTCAGCATACTGTCCTTGCACGTCATTCAGTGACTTATACAGCACAAAATGGTTCAGCAACGTTGAGCCATCTTCCAGGTGTTACTACTGCTGCCTTCTTAAAAATTCATCATTAAGATGCATAAAAACAGTCACATCATCAATATTCAGTAGTCTAGAAAATCTAGGCAGCTATTCAGTTGTCACAAGTGCAGTAACAGGTGCTTTGAGCTTCACAATGCACTCCCACTTTCCAAATCTTGCTAAATATTGATGGTTCTGCCGAGCACTTACATGTTCCTAACTTATTTTATCTGACAATGTTTTTGTTTTTAAACCAAAAGAGTTTGTTCTCAACATTTACGCTGTTTGACTAAATTTCTTCGTCAAATTTCAGTTTCCTGTCCTAAAACGGACAAGTCCCATTCAGTTCTTCTGCCATTTGAGTCACTGCTGTTTGCAAAATGAAATTCGGCTGGTGCAGTTTTGGAAGGCAGGATTGAGGTGACATTTGAGAGAACTCTCCCTGCTGTTTATGTTGCTCAACTCATGAGATTCACACTGTCCCCAACAATTGAGAACTGACAGAGAGCAAGGACAGGAATCATTGAACTGTTGGATTATTTTTCTTTGCTGTAGAGTTTTAGTTTGCCTTTCTCGGATGTATCTGCAACATGAGCTGTACAAGGTCAGGAAGGTTACAGGTTGGTCCCTGTTTAATGCTGAATTGAGTGATCTTAGCTGAGTCACAACTTTGACGTGCTTCTCCTAATCACCGGCCGGTTGGGAATGTGTTTGTGGGTTGCTGACAGCCTCATACTCGGTTGTCAGCCTGCTGATGTTCACTTACATTCACACACCTGAAGAATGTCTACTGGGCAATTGGTACCCATGGAACCAAAGCCCAGCATTTGAACACTTCAGGAAGAAGTTGGGGTGGGGGTGGGGGGGGGGGGGGGGGGGGGGGGGGGGTGCAGTTTGAGGTGGAGAGAAATAAAAGGGCAGTTGTGTGAATACAGTGATTACAGTCCATCTGGTGAGTTAGACCTGTTGGCCATCTTTTTGATCAGTCACATGGTCCATTTGACAAGTTATGGATCAGGTCACTCTGTACAGCAATTGAGCATTTTACTGAGAAAAGAAGGGCAAGATGAAATGTCACGAGGTTTGATATAACATTAGGACAGCTGGACAAACCAGCATTGATGCTCGTAATGTGAAATATAAAAACCCGAGGTACATTTGTATCTAACTTTTAACAGCTTTTCTGCAAAGTTCACTGCAGCTGTATAATCATTTGCAAGTCTGCAGGTAAAGGAGTCAGGCATTTCCTTTGAGTAAATGTTAGATTATTGTGACAGATTGGATTATTGTGAAAGACTGTGGTTTGTGAGTTCCATTGATAAACTGGAAGATAATTATGGTTATCTTACTGTTTGTAACTTTAAAATTTTATCTTTGATTAAATCTTAACATGGTCAAACATTTGAAGCTAGCTGATGTCATTTAGTTGTTCCATAGGAAACTATAAATGTGAAGGGCAAAATTTAAAAAGCAATATCAAGTTTTTGTTTATTTCTTTGTATTCTTCTAAAGGTTTTTATTGCTGTTCCTCTCCCCGCCCTTTCCTTTATGTTCTGCTCCTAGTTGTCTTCCAGTGCTGCTGAATGACTCACTGGCAGGTGTGGTAATGAGGGAGTGCCTGGCCTTTCTTGGCATTTCACCAAGTGGCACAGCCCAGATTAATAATGATCCATGTTGCAAATTATAGCTGCAACTCTTTGCCCTCTTGTTCCATGAAATGTTGTGTCTAAATGTTTTTACAGGGGTTCCATTTTGCCATTTTGTCCTCTTCCTCCTCTATCCCTGTTTGCTCAAATTGATTTGCCAGTAAACAGAGAGTATTCAGCCTGATCTCTGATCCTTTCCAGTGAGGCCACAGCACTCCACTATGGGACATCAGCAGTTTATTGATTACTAATATTTCTGTGAGGAATATTACTTTGGAAGATTTTTTCTCTCTGCTTCAGAGACTGCAAATGTCCACCATTATTTTAATTTGTTGCTATTTTCAATTTGGTTATCCGTAAAGTTCAGATTTTTGTCTGGATCTGAATGAATATAAAATGCATGTTAAATTGTGCAACAGAGGATGCCACACCTTTGTTTATGCACAGTTTCCACTTGCCTCTACTTTTGCAACATTACAACTGTGTGATAAATTTCTTTCTTTGAATTGGGTTGACATGTTGTGGAGGCCTTTCTAAATCTCACCTGAGCCTAATCTTTGTCTCATCCCACCCCTGGACAGTGATGAGGAAGGATGCTGGCAATTGTCCCTTTCTCCGAGCTAAGGAGAACTGATTGCCAAGAACAACTAGTATCAGTCGGAATCTGCAAGGTTCAGCTTCTCGCCAGATGGACATTACTTGGCCATATAATTATTTTTTCATATTTAGATTTGTGTAATTACTAACATGCCACAGAGGATCAGAATCTCACCTACTCCATAATAACCTGTGCAAGTTAAGAATGGAAGAGAGCATTTAATTGAGGCAATCGTGAGACAGTTCAAACTGGGAAAAGTAGCATTCCTACCTTTCACACTGCATCTGGCAAATGTTAGCTATGCAAATAATAGATCACGCTTCTGAATGTCAGCAGTGAAAGACTGAGAGATAGCCCTGCAAGAATGGATCTGGGACAAGTGTTTTTTTAAAATTGATATCAAGATAGCTGTATTTTGAGGCACCTTTGACCAGTACCAGCCAGCAGTTTGATTTTCTAATGAATTTAATGCCAAAAATGACCAGCAGCTTCTCTTGAATTGGCTTGAAACAAGCCTGTGTCCAATGGAAAAACAAACGTGTTTTAGAGCAACTCTTTATAGAGGCCAGCTACAGATTTCATTTTTGTTCTGAATGTTTCTCCTCTGTCTTTAACCAGTGTCACTGTAGTAGGGTTGTAACATTTTTTGGTGTTAATAGAGCTGTCCTACAGGGTACAAAATGCTGTCAACCAAAATACGGCAACAGATGGGCTTTTTTACTGAGATTTTCTCGTTCCACTCTCACTCGAAACCAGTGCAGAAAATGCTTGTTTATCACATAGCCCCAGATGAGACCGAATCTAAAACTGTGTCCTTTCTTTACCATCCCTCTGCTCAATCCTATAGCCTTGCTATGGCCCATTAGTGTAAGAATGCTTGCTACACGTTACTCCTATGCTGCTAGTACTGCGATTTTATCATTTGAGGTGGGTTCTTTGCAAGGCTGTTGGATGGAGATGTTTTATGGGGGCTTACTTTCAGCCAAGTATAGATATATTGATGCAGGGTGGAATTGGGTACAACCACAAATGAAGATGAACTATACTCTTCTGATGCTGCAAGCCTATTGTATCAGTCAGTATCTTTTATGTAATGAAACTGGATATCGCTGCACATGACCAGAAAGGGTAAAGGGAGCTGCACATCTTAAGTCAGCACTCAGGAGACCGCTACATTAACCAACTCCAAGAACTCCACAGTGAGGGTTGCTCTTCTCATACACCAGCATTCACTGTGAAATGAATGGATGGTTTACGCCACAGTGGATGCAACCACTTGTATATGAGCTTGGTGAAAGTGCTCAGGTTGTGGGCTGCGATTTACTGCTTTTCCATTATTTGTATTTCTTTGTACCAGTCACTTTTTTGTTCCAACTGAATGGAAATTTTTATATATATGTGCACAGACACATATATATATATATATATAAAACAAACTTCCTATTATTACATTAGGCTGCAAGAGTTTTATGTGCTTGTTGTATTTTATTTTTAAATTCGAGTGGTATCTCCTGTCATTTTCTGTACATTTCTTTCCATAAATAAAGATGAACAAGTTTTGGAAATAATCAACTTGTGGGGAATTTAATTTATGCATAATATGACTATATTGTGTGTGGGTGTGTGTGTGAATTCATTATCTGCATTACTCAGGAGTAGGCCATTTCAGCTCCTCAAACCTGTTGGTATAGAACTAGACTACAGCTGACCTTTAACTTCATCTACCCTCTTTGGCTGTGTAACCCACCCATATAGCTGAACAAAAATCCATCAATCTCAAAGTTTGAAATTTTCAATTGACCCCAATTCAGTTTTACGTGAAAACCTATAGCTCTTTCCCTATAACAAGAAGTTGTACTTTTATTGCACCGTTAAGAGTAATAGTCGATTCAAGGAGTTTTGCAGAGGCATTGTTTTAAAAATGTTATAAATCCCATAGATATTAGGACAGATGAACTAAAGTTTAAAGAGTGTATTGAAGGTGGAAAGTGAGGGTGGATAAGACTTAGGAGATTCCAGAGCTGGAGGCATGGTCAGCAATGATGAAGCAATTAACAAATCAAAAATGTCAAAGGCCAGAATTGGAAGAGGTTTGTGGGACTGAAGGAGATTAATAGAGATGAGTGAGCTGTGAGGTTGGTGTGTGATTTTAAAAATAAGAGTGGGAATTCTTAAAATGAGACATTCCTTAAATGGGAACATGTGTAGGTGAATGAGTGACGATATGGACCTCTTTTAAGAGTGATGGTATGGGAAGTTGGACAAACTCAAATTTATGGAGGGTAAAACATGGATGGTCAGCCAGAAATGTAACAGTGAAGTCTGGTGGTAATACAGCACCAGATGAGCTGAGGCAGTGGCTGGACTGGAATTATGTGATGGAGTTGGGAATAAGTAATCTTAATAATGGCATAATTATCTGGTCAGAAGAGTACAGGGTCAAACATCAAAGATTGCAAATTGTCTGGTTCAGTCTAAGTTGCCAGAGCGAAGGGTAGAGTTTGTGGCAGGGACTAAAAAAAGCTTTGGTCTTCCCAATATTTGCAGGAACTTTTTGTTAATTAGAAAATAGTCCAACAATTTAGAAATAGTGGAATATTTGAGAGACGTGCTAGTGAGGTAGAGCTGGGTATATGGGCAGCACCATGGTTAGCACTGCTGCCTCACAGCACAAGGGACCCAGGTTCAATTCCGACCTTTTCTGTCTGCATGGAATTTGTGTATTCTCCCCATGGCTGTTGGGTTTCCTCTGGAATCCTCCAGTTTCTCCCACAGTGCAAAGGTGCACAGGTTAGGTTAATTGGCTATGCTAAATTTGATCCTTAGTGTCCCAAGATAAAGTTTATTAATTAGTTACAGGTAGGCTTACGTTAACACTGCAATCAAATTACTGTGAAAATACCCTAGTATTTTATTTTAGGGGGATTAGCAGGGTAAGTGGGGTTATGGGGATAGGGGCTGGATGGCATGCTTGATGGGCCAAATGGCCTCTTGCACTGTAGGGATTCTGGATTTTGGATGATTTCACTGAGAGTTAACACACAAATAAGCAATAGGAGGAAGCCAAGGATAGATCCTCGAGGGACACCAGAGGTAAGGCTGGGAATGAAGCCATTATGAGCATTCTCTGACTCTGGATAGATAATGGAACCAAGTGATACAGTGTCATCCAACTGAATGACAATGAGGCTCAAAGAAGATTATTATTAAAAAGACTGGTGACAGGTCATGAAGAGGAGGAGGAGGGATAGTTCATCTCTGTCATGCTCACAAAGGAATGTCATGTGACATTGGGAGCTGTTTTTAGTACTCTGCCAAGGTGGGAATCTGATCAGAGTGAGGGATGTGGTATGTAAAGAGAGTGGTGGAAGTTTTGGGAGCAGAAGTAGGCCATTCAATCTGTCTGGTCTGTTCTGCCATTTGCATGACTAATATGTTTATTATCTAATATCCATTTCCTCACCTTATCCCACAAGCTTTGATTCCTTTACCAATCAGAAATCTATCTCAGCCTCGAATAAACAACAACCCAGTCTCTACAGCCCTTTGAGAAGAAGAATTCTACAGATTCACTACCTTTTCATCTCTATCTTACATCCTTTAAAGTCAGAGTAAAAGGTCATCCTTTACTGTGAGATGATATCCTCTGGTCCTAGACCCTCCCATAACGGGAAACATCTTCTTAATAGCTGCCTTGTCAGGTCCCCGAGAATATATATCGCAATAAACATTGTCTCTCATTCTTCTAACCTGCATTGAGTACAGCCCTAACCTAATTAATTTCATGAGAAAACCCCTCCATACCTACCATACCCAGAATCAACTTAGTAAAACCTCCTCTGAACTATCCCCAACACCAGTATATGTTTCCTTAAATGAAGGGACCAAAACTATCCACAGTATTCCAGGCGTGGTCTCACTTGTTCTTTGTATGGTTTTAGCAAAACTTCTCTTTTTTATGTTCATTCCTTTTGAAATAAAGGCCAACATTCCATTTGTCTTCCCTATTACCTGCTAAACTTGCATGCTAGCTTTCTGTGATTTACACACAAGGAGCCCCAGATCCCTCTCTGCAGCAGCTTTCTGCAGTTTCACTCCTTTTAAATAATATTCAGCTCCTTTATTCTTCCTACCAAAATGCAAAACTTCATATTTTTCTACATTCCATCTGCCAAGTTTTTGCCCACTTACATAACCTACGTCCTTCTGCAAAATCTGTCATCCTCACCACTTGCCTTCCCAGGCTTAAGTAACCTTTTGTGTGGTACTTTATCAAGCACTTTTTGGAAATCCAAATATATTACATCTACTGGTCCCCATTATTTATCCTGCTTGTTACCACTGCAAAATAACTCTAAACTCTGATAAATTTGTCAGGCATGATTTCCCCTTCATAAAGCCATGTTGACTCTGCCTGATTATATGAATTCCTATATGCTCTGTATTACATCCTTTACAATAGAGAATGATACATGGTAAGCTAATTATAGTTACCTGTTTCTGTTTTTTTTGAAGAAGGGCAATGTGCTCTGGTTTCCTCCCACAGTCTAAATGATGTGCTGGTTAGGTGTATTGGCTATGCTAAATTCTGCCTCAGTGTACCCAAACAGGCGCTGGAATGTGGCAACTAGGGGATTCTAACAGTAATATCATTGCAGTGTTAATGTAAGTCTACTTGTGCCATTAATAAAGGAACTTAAAAACTTACAATTGGCAGTTTTCCAGAAATTAAGGATTCTTAGAAGATTACTACTAGTACATCTGCTATCTCTGTAGTTATTGCCTTTAATTTCCTGGGCCACAATTCATTAGGCTCAGAGGACTTAGCGGCCCTTAGTTTCTCTTGTATCTTTTCTCTAATTGATATTGTATTTTCTTCCTCCCACAAATCTCCCCCCTTTTCAAGCAAATTGTTTAATTTAGAATGATTCTGATTCGTGTTCAAGTTACAAAAACTGAAATTTTATTTGGTAGATGTCTTCATTTGGGTGTAGCTTGATACATTTAGCTATTTTAGTTTACAGATTTCCACATTAATTTATAACAGCATAAACAGATACTCCTTGGTTGGTGAGGCAGCATGCTCCTTTAAGAGGTGAGCACTCCATGGATCATGTGACCCAGTTAACCAATGGAGCCAGAGTGTGCAGTCCAGGGACATAACAGAGTATACCTGGTTGTTTAGAATCTGAGAGTATGGTGGCTTTTTCATCATTCTCTGTAAGTAGTTTTTTATCTCAGTAAACCAGATATTTATCTTCTTTATGGTCATCCATCTTTGTAAGATACATTTGGAGATGAGAATTAATCAGGGTCTTTTTCTACTGCCACAGAAATCAAGAGAACAGACCTGGTGTGGAAGTTTTTTGAAACAAAGTTGTTGAGTTTGAATATCAAAATGCCCCTTTTTGGTAAACTGGAACCACTGAACCCTAAGACAGTAGTGGGGATAATACGTCAAATATCTTTATTATTTCTTTAAGGCCAATGAAATTGGTGGAGGGGGGTAAAAAATAAGCAGTGGGTTACTCTAATAGCCTGTGGAGCTCCAACTTATACTGATAAGGAGTCTGACTTTTACAGATGATGACCCCCGACTCCCAAACTTTCAAAGAGCTTGTGGAATTAGTTAAGAGACATTATCATTCAAAGCATGCAATGATACAAATACAATTCAGCAACAAGAGCAGAAAATAATACCGGTTTTTATTGGTGCACCAAAGCCAAAGGGGCTGAACAGCCAGAGTTTGGTTCTGTACTCAATGGCATTCTGAGAGACAGGCTGGTCTGTGGTGTTAACATCATGGCCATACAAAAAAAAAATAACCAAAGCTGAAATTAAAGGCAACATTACATATTTCCTAGGCTGTGGACATTGTTGAGATGGGGCAATAGAGCTACAGAATGTGCAGGCAGGTTAGGGTTACCAAATCTGGCTGGAGGCCACCAGGAGTCATGGCTCCAGATTTGAAGACACACAAAGTAATGAGCAAAGAGGCTCAGAACAAAGGAGAATGCAGAAAGATCAGGGATATGGTCCGCACTTCAGGAGCTAAGGAGAATGTGGAGGAGCTTACCCCAGGACAGATATAAATTCAGGGATAATGTGTGCTTTGCCTGCAATAGGAGAGGGCAGGTTAGGAGCAAATGCAAAATTACGCAAAGTCTTCAAAGGGCAAACAAAAAAAACTCCAGTATACAATGTGGAGAATAGCCCCAAAAATGAATCTGAAGTACATAGGCCAACCAACATTGTGGGTAGGACAGCCCCAATGCAATTGTATTGATGGTAAACAGTCAGCCACTGCCAATGGAGGTGGACATGGGGTCCTGCACTTCAGTGGTAGAGGAACAAAATGTCGATGTATGATAGGTTTTTCATCACTCCATGTAAATAGTTGATGCAATAAACCATTTATTCAATAGCATGCTTGGAGATCACCTACCATTCAAGATATTCTCGTCGGGAAGAAAATTCGTCCAAATGTTCATATTCCAGTACCACTTCCTGGAAAATGTCTATGGATGTCAGCTGAAGATAGACAATACCTTAAATTCTGTGAGCATACAAGATTAACATCTGCTTGGTTGAGGTATTGATGGGCAGGTAGAACCTGTGGGCAGATAACTCACCAACATCAATACTGGGGAAGAAATGGAAGCAAAGGCAAGTGCCATCACTGCAGTCACCTGGGTGGAAAGGATAACAGTGCATTTAGAGCTGTGTAATTGCACCACTCAATGGTACAGCTCCATGAACAAAGTCACGTTCAAATTGCTGTGCTTTGGCTGCCTCCTCCTCGTCTTTTTCTAAAGCTGTTTCCTGTACTTATTGTTTAATATTACATGTAGCCAGTTTCTAATGTCTCTTGTGCATTCATTTACTTCTCTTTTTTGTGAAATTTGGGCATTGAGACAATTGTGAAATGGTTTTTCTCTATTGAACCAGAAGAAATGAGACCAGCTGCATGTGGAAATTTACAAAAGAACTTGCCTTGTGGCAGTCAGACAAACCATGTCTGTATCGGAAATGCTACCGTATCCATTAATTTAGTGTGTATAGAGTGGAAAGCATTGGTTTCATATTGACAGATCCAACTCCTTAATCTTTGAGTGAAGTTAGAAAGGGAATCCACCAGCCACCGTATTATAAAGCTCATGTCATTACTGGAATCTAAACATTATTTGTAGCTCATTCCACTGAGAATATCGTTACCATTAGAAGTAAATGATTATTGTATCAGGATCATAATAAGAATAACATATATAACAATAAAAACATCTACACAGAGGCTGCAACTCAAAAGGGGCAAGAATTTTGAGGTCAGTAGAAGAGATATATTAAAGAATAATACTTGCATTTATATAGCGATGTCCACATCCAGACATCACAAAACACTTTGCAGCCTTTAAAGTGCCTTTGGAATGTAGTCACTGTTGCAACATGAGAAATATAGCAGCCAATTTGCACTAAGCAAGCTCCCACAAATAGCAACGTGATAATTACCAGATGGTCTATTTTGATGTAATGTTGATTGAGGGTTAAATGTTGGCCAGGGCACTGAGGATAACTGTTCTTCTTTGAAAGTGTGTCGTGGGACTTCTATATCCATCTGAGATGGCAGAACAGAAAGCAGACTGAGAAGAGGAGTGGGCCGTGTTTTCCAGTCAGTCCTGCTGACTGTGGTGGGGTTGTGACGGTGTTGGGTTGTGGGGTGGGGGAGGTGAGTAGAATGCGAACAACAGAAACACCGTTTACTGCGGCAGGACTGGAAGATCCTGCCAGTGGCCAATAGTGGGCCACTTCCACCAACCCAAAAAAGAATAATATTTGTGCTATGGAGGGGTGGTTGGGGAAATCCCACCCAGAGATTACTTGCTGTTAAATTATAGATTAGACATCGCAAAAAGTTTAAAATTGGTGTGAAAGAAGGTAACTGATAAATAAAACTCCTGATCTCTTTCTTCCTTTCAAATCCCCTTTAAAACCTCCAACCTGTTTGGGCAGGTTTTTGGCCATCTATTCCATTGAGGCTCAATCTTTAATTTAAACCCTCCCGTTAATCACTTTGGAATGTTTTATTCCATAGAAGTGCAATATAAATATTGTTCCTGGGCACAAGTAATATTCATTTGTTGTGTGCTGTTGAATCCCTACTCAATACCAAGTCTCATGAGCGTTTCCTGCAACCATCACTTGTAATTTAAGTAATGCAACTGCAATTATATTTTAGGTTTCTAAACTCATTCCTTTTATTCCAGTGGTTAGAGGAAGAGGTTGGCTCAACGATTTACTGCTAAAATGGCAATGAAACACCTTTCCCATCTCCTGTTGTTGCACTATCATGAGACACACTGCACTGTTGTTTAATGGCAAAGAGATTACCTATTTCTCCAAATGCTTCCTATTGAACCATTTAAGAAATCCTTTGTAAAAACATTGGGTGGGGCCAAGTGAATTGTAAATGAAAAAATAGAATCCCTCCAATGCAGGAGGCCGTTCAAGCCTGCACCGACAATAATCCCACCCTTGCCCTTGAGCTGTAACCCCATCTATTTACCCTGCTAATCTCCCTGAAACTAAGGGACAATTTAGCATGGCCAATCAACTTAACATGTGGAGCTTTGGAATGTGGGAGGAAACCGGAGCATCTGGAAGAAATCCACGCAGACACAGGGAGAATGAAACACCACAAAGTCACCTGAGGCAGGAGTTGAACCTGAGTTCTTGGCACTGTAAGGCAGCAGTGCTAACCACTGTGCACCTTGGCAAAGCTCAAAAAAGCTGTCATCAAATGTACATTGAAATTTGTTGAGTGATTGTGTGCCTGAATTGTTAGACCCTTTCCTTTCAATGATTGTAAAGTAATATTGAGCATTGGGTTCTCTGGAAATCCCACTGTTGATAAACTTCTGATGTATTGGACAAAATTAACAAAGTTAATTCACATGAAACATTCTGAAGTTAGATTTTATGAATAGGAAGCAGACATGGCATTGAGATGGGTGGACTCTATAATCAGGGAGAGGTGTTGGGTGGCACATCAAAGGAATCAACGCTTGGATATGTGTAGTTTCTCAATTCTCTGTCGATAGTCCTCGACAATAATTCATTGAACCATAGTAAAGTGGAGGGATTTTTGTTTACCACGAGCATGGAGAGGAGATATGAGAGGATATGAGAACATATGAGAGGAGCAGAAGATCACTCGGCCCCTAGTCTGCTCCACCATTCAATAAGGTCATGGCTGATCTCAGAATCCCTACACAGTGCAATTTGAGACCATTCAGCCCATTGAGCCTGCACTGCCAACAATCCCACCCAGGTTTTATCCCCATAACTCCACATATTTACTTTGTTAATCACCCTAACAAAACTTAGCATGACCAATCAATCTTCCCTGCACACGTTTGAAGGGAGGAAACCGGCGCACTCGGAGGAAACCCATGCAAACACAAGGAAAATGTGCAGACTCCATATAGTGACCCATAGTTGGAATTGAACTCAAGTCCCTGGTGTGAGGCAGCAGTGCCACAGCGCTCATTTTAACCTCAACTTCACATTCCCGCCTACTCCCAATAACCGCTCACTCCCTTTTTTAATCAAGGATCTATTGACTTCTCCTTTAAAGGTATTCAAAGATTGCTTCAACCATTTTTTGAGGAGAAAAATTCTTAAGTCTCACAATCCTGAGAGAACTTTTTCTCCTCATCTCTGTCTTAAATGGGCAGCAGATTTTTAAGCAGTGGCACCTAATTCTAGATTCTCCCACAAAAGAAAACATCACGTCTCCTCAGGATTCCCTATTTTGGGATACATATTTTAATCAAGTCACTTCTAACTCTTCAAAATAACGGATACAAGCCTAGCCTGTCCAGCCTTTCTTTAGAAGTCAACCCACCCACTCCAGATATCAGTCTGATAAATCTCTGAATTGCAGCCAACACATTTCCTTAAATAAGGAGACCAGCTGTACATAGTACTCCAGGTTGTTCTCACCATGCCCTATATATGAAGCATACCTCTTGCCTTCAATTCTCTTTGCAATAAATAATAACATTTAAATTATTTGCTGCACCTGCATTCTAATGTTTTGAAATTCATGCACAAGGACATCTGCATTTCAGAGCTCTGCAATTTCTCATTATGTAGATAATATGCCTCTTTTCTTATTTCTTCTGCCAAACTTCACATTTTCCACATTTGCCAGATCTTTGCCCACTCACCTATCTAAATGCCTTTATAGCTCCCTTATGTCCTCTTCAGAACTTACTTTCCTACCTATCTTTGTGTCATCAGCAAATTTAGCATTGGTCTCCTCAAAATATATTTTAAAAATTAATTTATGTGATATGGGTGTCACTGGCTAGGTTGGCATTTATTGCTCACACCTAGTTGCCCATGATAAATGGTCACGAGTCTTAAAACACCTCAGTCCCCGAGGTGTAGGCACACCCACAGTGCTGTTAGGGACAGAGTTCCAGAATTCTGACCCAATGACTGTGAAAGAATGGTGATATTTCCAAAACAGAATGAGGAATGACTTGGAGCAGAATCTCCAGGTGATGGTGTTGCCAAACATCTACTGCGTTTGTCCTCCTAGATGGTAGTGGCTAAAGCTTTGGAATATAAAATTGTAAAATATTCTGTCAAATCTTTAGAATTTATCTACCTCAGCCAGAATGGGATCAAACATGGGTCTTTGATAGTGTTAATGTGATCCACACACTGGCTGCCTAACCAACTGACCTAACCAAAAATACCCTTCACCATCCACCTTTTTTTTTATTTATTGGATCTGGACATCGCTGGCTAGGCCTGTATCTATTGCTCCATATCTTGCAGCACTTAAGCATCAGTCACATTCATATTGATGGGCCAGACCAGGCAACAGCAACAAATTTCCTTTTCTAAAAGACATGAGTGAACCAGATGGGTTTTTATATCAATTGACAATGGTTTCATGGTCACCACAAGATTTTTAATTCTAAATAATTTTTATTGAATTCGAATTTCATCATTAACCATGGTGGGTCTCTAGATTACTAGTCCAATGATAATACTACTGCAGCTTCCCTGTGTGAATAATTTGGCTGCAAAATTCAATTCCAAGCTTATTTTGAGAACAACACTAACCAAGGTGGACTAGCAGATAAAGGATGTACTTAAAGCATGCTTTGGGGCATCTTGAGGATCTGAACTACAGATTGTTTTGATTTTTCATGTGCATTTGGGTCAGTTGCACCACAGGATAACAAATGAACCAAGTGTTTTGCACTGTGTAAATAAATGAAAATTCACACAAAGTTAACGTCACAGAATTGTTATAGTGCAGCAAGAGGCCATTTGGCCCTTCGCATCTAAACTGGTTCTCCAAATGACTGTTATTACTTAGTGCCATCTCCTGCTTTTTGTGTACCCCCAATCATATTCCTAGCAAGTTAGGTAAACATAATTATCCCTTTATAAATCCTGTGATGCTGGCTGTTCCTTATCAACCCATATTTTTCCATGTGACTACTAATTTATCTTGAAATAATTATTTCTAGAGACTTCCCAAACCAAAATTAAACTGAATGGTCTGTAATTGCCGGGCTTCTCCTTGCAGCCTTTTTTTTGAACAAGAGCATAATGTCTTCAATTCCTCCGTCCTCTGGCCTTCAAGCTTTGGGGTCTTTTAAAAGACTTCTGGATGAGTATATGGAAAAGAATAGGATAGGGGGTTATAGATAGGTCTGTGGATTGGTAGATGTGATCGGCACAACTTGTGGGCCGAAGGGCCTGTTTGTGCTGTATTGTTCTATGTTCTTATGGAAGTCTAAAAGATTATGGCTAGCATTCAGCACGTTCCAATCTCACTTCTTTCGATATGCTTGGAAGTATCTTATCTGTTCCCAATGCCTTCTCAAATTTAATTATCAACAGTCGATTCAACACTTCTTCCTTATGACAGAGTTCCTTCTGCTTGTCTCCATAGCCTGGATAGCATCTACCCCGTTGGTGAAGACACATGCAAAGTATTCATTCAACACCACAGCCATGCCCCCAGCTTCCGTGTGTAAATTTCTAGGTCCCTAATCAGCCCTACTCCTCCTATTACCACCCTTCTACTATTTATATCCCCTTTCTGACTGTTGATCTTGCTCATACTCCCTCTTTGTTTCTCTAATGTGCTCTCCTCAAACATCGAGGTGGCGGCGCGGGCTCGTTGAGCCAAAGGGCCTGTTTCCCATGCTGTTTTGTTCTTTGTTCTGTATTCCTCTAGGTTCTGAATTCTATTTTCTACCCAATATCTGTCTTATACACCTCTTCTTTTTTCTCTTTTTATCTCCTTTTTTATCCAGAAGCTCTGGATTAGTTCTCCCAAATGCAAATATAGGGCAAGTTATAGTTTGACTGTGCCCAAACCGGTTCTTTTTTGGATGAGACCCACTGTTCAAATGCAGTTTTCCTGCCAATCTTCTGTTCCAGTTCCTATCTCGCCCAGCTCCATTCTTGCCACTTTGAAGTCAGCTCTCTCCCTTTACTCTGATTATCCGTTGTACTTTTCTTTCATCAACTTAAAACTGACAGTGCAATGATCACTGTCTCCTAAATGTTCCCCCACTGACATTTGATCTACTTGGTCCACCTCATTTCCAAGAACCAGATTCAACACTACACTTTCTTGTTGGACTGGACACATATTGCTATAGGAAATTCTCCTGAATACAATTTAAGAACTTTTGCCCCCTCTGCCCTTTACACTATCACTGTCCCAGTCTACATTTGGATAATTAAAGTCTCCCATTATAACTGCTCTATGATGTTTGCATCTCTGTAATTTCCTTGCAGATTTGTTCTTCCCTAGTTGACAGTCTATAGACTATTCCAAGCAATGTAATTGCAGCCTTTTTGTTCCTTTAGCTTTAGTCAAATTGATTTTGTCCTTGAATCCCTGGGACGTACTCTTTCTGCAATGCTCTCCTTAACCAATATCAAACCCCCATCTTCTTTCTTTCCATTTCTATCCTCTCTGAACACTGTGTGCCCAGGAATACTTAACATCCAGTGTAACGTTTCCTTGAGCCAGGTCACTGTTATCATCTCAATACCATATTTCCACAGCACAATCTGCACCTGTAACTCCCCAATCTTATTTACTAAACTCCATGCATTCACATACCCATAGTAATCCTCATTTAGTATCATTACTTTCTCCTCTCTTACTCTGATTTCACCTATTAACTTATTATTCTCAGTATTAGTGCTATCTGCCCTGTCCAGTATTTTGTGCACACTGGTGTTCCTCTCTGATATTCGCTCTCAGTTCTCATATTCCTATCAAGTTAGTGTATAGTCCTTCCAACACTACTAGCAGAATACCCAAAGAACTCAGTCCCAGTTCTGTTCAGGTGCAACCTATCTGGCTTGTACAAGTATCATCTCCCCCCCACCCCGAGCCAGTCCCAGTATCCGAGGAATCTAAAGTCCTCCCTCCTGCATCATCTTTCCAGCCTTTCATTCAACTGCCTTATCCTTCTCCTTCTGTCCTGGCACGTGGCACTGGGAGTAATCCAGAGATTACTACATTTGAGGTTTACCTAGCCTCTTTACATTCTGACTGCAGGATACCATCCCACTTCCTAATTGAATGATCAGTGCCAATGTGGACCGTGACCTCCGGTCAATCGTCCTCTCCTAGAAAGATGCTCTGCAATCCTGGAGTCACGTCTACAGACACAGAAATGTCTCTGCCTTCCTACTACTATTGCCTTTCCTTCATCTTCCTCCCTTCTTATACACCTCGTGGTGCCACCAGCCTGACTGCACTCCGAAGATCCAAAACCCTCACCAGTTTCCAAAATGGAAAACCAATTTCTAAGCAGGACCCCAGGAAGCTTCCTGCCCTATTTGCCCAGTTCTCTTGGATTGCTTGGTCACCCATTCCTTTTGGCAGAATTAATTTTTTTCAATATAGAAAGGCTCTATTTGAACAGAATGTAATTTAAGGATTTAGACAACGGTTGAGAACATCTAATATAAATTAAGCTAAATTTTTAGAATATAATGATTAGAATTAATTTGGAGTACAAGCTACAACCCTAATCAGGAGGAAAGATTAGAAAACAGACAAATAGTCTCATGAATAATAGAGATGAGCTTTGGGGATATTTTACTGATTTTGTGAATAGAAAAAAGGCTATGGTTTATTTTAATTAAATTTTGGGGAGGTCTTGCGTGCACTGGATAGCGTCCTCACTTCTGGGCCAGAAGCCCTGGCTACAAGTCCCACTTCTGGACTTGATAGCCACAGAAGGTGCCTTCATAATGTGGCCAGTTTGATTTTCAGCTAGTAAATCCTTCCAAAATGCCTAATGACAACAGTAAAGCATGGGAGAGTTGCTTTGCCAGCCATACTGCAAAAGGCAATGGCAAACCATAGGAATGCTTTGCCAAGCATAATGATGGACCGATCCAATGAAAGTCCATGGTCACCAACACCCATTTAGCCCATGGTAGCTGAAGGAAATGGGAGATTTAACTTAACAGTTGAGGTGAACCTTCATAAAACAAAGATAAATCAGACAGCTGGACCAAGAATAGCAAAGGCTCATAACATATTTAATACAATCTACTGAACAAGTTGGTAAAGTAGAACGCATTGAGGGTAGTCTAAAACACAGTTGAGCAGAAAACCGGAGGATCTAAGAGTACTTAAAGAAATGTGCTCAATGGGTAAAATGACCTTTTGTCATTCTGACCTTTCTCATGTTTTTTTAATTAGTCGCATCAATGTGTGCGTCTCCACTGATAGCCTCCTTGCAACGTGATGAACTTCTTCCTCCCATTACAGCAGTGTACCAAATGGAGGAAACAGTAATTCACTTCAAATTACACAACCAGTTGGGCAATCTACTCCTACATGATAGTCTCTAATAATCCTGTTTCTCTCACCAACATATTTCATTTTGTTGCCAACAGCCCTTAGGAATGTGATCTGAATGTTTAATTGGTACTCCCAATGCTGTAGAACATGAGCCTTGTTTGGTAATATTAAACCCCCATTGCTTGCAACTCGAAAACAAGAGAAGTCAATTTGTTCAAAGGTAAACAATCACATCAAATAAAAGCACATCAGCCATCAAAATCTAGTCAGATATGGTAGGCAATTTGGTTAAATCCTTTAATATTAATAATCAGCCGAAAAGAAGTAGACCCCAGTTAATTCCTGTGCTTGTATTAGTCATAGTAAGAAATCTCACAACACCAGGTTAAAGTCCAACAGGTTTCAGTTGAAGAAGCAGCAGCACCTTGAAAGCATGTGATTCCAAATAAACCTGTTTTAACCCAGTGTTGTGAGATTTCTTATTGTACTCAGCCCAGTCCAATAACGGCATCTCTACATCATCCTACCCCAGCAATACATTGGGAATATCCTTTATTAAAAGCCCAAAAGGGTTAGACAAGGCAACTGTTGCCTTACGACAGCATTAGCTAACCAATAAGTGCCATATTGTTCATCTCCTTTACTTTTCAAACGCAGCAGGGTTGCTTTCAATTCAACCCCATTTTAGAAATGAGTTTTTTTGTGGAGTCAAATATCTGAAAATCCTGATGTAGCACTTTAACATTTTCAGGTGTTGAACTACATCAGTCACATCTTCAAGTGGATCTCTTATCCCTTATGATCCGGGGTGCACCTTTTGCCACCTAGCAAAAAAATTAAGGGATAGCATAGCCTGGAATTGTAAAATTGAAATTTGCTGGAGGCATCAGCTACTTAAACACTGCACATGCTGCCATAGCTGTTCTCTTTCCACAGCTGAGACAAAACTCAGCAGCCGAGCAAGTGTCTGGTTTCTTTTATGTGAAAAAAATTAGGGGTTTTCATTGTAATCTTCTTCATTTGACATTTGTGTTCTGAAAAAAAAACAAGAATATGGCCTACCTGATGTCAGATTCACTTTCAATCCAGGTGTTGCTGAACTGGCTGCTTTCTTCACTTTCCCATCTTGTGAATGTTTGTTGGAGCGAAGTGGGTGTAGTAAATCTTTATTTTAAAGCAGATTAGCATATTCAAAAATAATCACACTTCATTGTGCAACTAGCAAGAATACTGAGCCTTGAATATGCTCAGAAAATCCAAAACAAAATCTTTGAGGCATTAGAATCTCGAGTGCCTCAGGTTTTATTTGCTGATTTCCCCCTTTTATCTTGTTTGGTTGCTGAGTGTTTTTTGTGCCCATTATTAATTTATTTTTTGATTCTAGTTCCCTTTTCTGGCACCTTTGGATTTAGTAAAAGGAATCCTCACTGCTGTTACCTTTACAAGAGAATCTGCAAAGCAATGCAGGGAGTTCCAATGCTCATAGACACTCAAAGCCTTTGTCAATTCTTGCTGAAAGGTAGCTTTTTCATGTTTCAGCACAGGGTCTTGCTAGGGACTGTCAAAGAAAACTTACTTTTAAGCTCAATTTCTCCTTTAACCACCTGCTGCTGAAACAATTCTCCATACTACTTTGTTATATTTCCTCTAGATTCAACCATTCCAAAACTCATATTTTCCACCATCAATAAACATCGACTCATCTAAAACTTTGCTGCCCTCATCCTGTTTGCTGATCTACACAATGACTCCTAGTCATTTGAGTGCTTCAAGTTTAAAATACTTATTCTTGCATTTAAATCACTCCTAACTATCTCCAATCGCCTTATAACCTAAGAACACAATGCTTCTTAAATTCTGCCCTCTTGTGAATCCCCTCCACTGGTAATTCTGCCTTCAGTTGTAATAGGTTTCTAGCTTTAGAATTCCCTCTACTTTTCTTCTTTGAAACATTCTTTAAAACTTAACAACCTGACCCAGCCTTCAGTCACCACCCTAATATCTCAAAAGTAGTTGTGTCGAATTCTAATACCCCTGTGAAATAAATCCTTTGGGATATTTAAAATTACTACAATACAGGTGCTAGATCAAAGTATTTGGATGCCTCACTGTTATGTTGGGTTTCTTTTGGAAGCAACCCAATTTACTTGGTACTGTTTAAAAGGTGCAGCAGGGCAATCAATAGCTAATAAAAGCAGCAATCATTTCCACTGGCCCTGTTCGACTTAAAGCTATGAAGAGCTATAATCTCAGGGTCTGAAACCACAAGGAAGCAGATGCTGAGTAGTGTCATCTACTACAGGACCATGTGAAGCTGCTGTATTCCCAAACACAGGCATAGGTACAAAAGTAATGGTCAGTATCGGTCTTAATGGCTACTTCTCATAAATACCGTTGCTGCAATGGCATGGAACACTTCATGAATCACTTCATGAATCATCATACTTTTATCCAACAGGACGCTGAGAGCTGGTCAACTCAGCAACATGCCTGCATGTCATGTTCTGTGTCCCTTCAATTTTCACCCGTCACTTCCACCTCTCACTTATCAGGACATAGGGTCCACAGATTCAAACTGGTCAACAACAGCATTTCATGTTGTTAGCCACATTGGGGATGTAATTCTTTGCCTGGATTTCCTTAGTTGAAATGGTCAGATGAAATATAGCGATTGGGTTTGGGTTCAAGATCAACCCTAAGTACAGCCAAAACATGAGGCAAATTCTAAAAAGGAAGTTCAGTTCAGCCCCATGCTTTGTCTTAGGCACTGTGCTAAAGAGTCCAGTGGTACTGTGTTCTCTTTTCCATTTCTCTTTTCTGGAGTTTCCCTATTGATCCCTGGGCTGACAGGTTTATCCAAAAGGCTAGGTGAATTGCATCTAGATTCTCTGTTTTTGTTTTTAGAAGAATTGGAGGTGATTTCATTGAAACATACATGATTCTGAAGGAGCTTGACAGGGTAGACATAGAGGTTGTTTTCCCTGTTCGAGGAATCTAATCACTGGAGTACAAGCCTAGGATAAGGTAGTGATCGTTTAGGTCTGAGATGGAGAGATTTTGTCACTTAAAGGGTTGCAAATCTTTGGAATTCTCCAAAGGGTTACGAATACTCCATTATGGAGAACATTTAAGGCCGAGATAGATGATTGAGCTTGAAAGTGACAAAGTCATAGATGAGGATTTCAAGAACACTTGGACAGAAGCAGCAGGTTGTCTAAAATTACACCCTGATATTTAAATTGCTACATACTGGCCAAACACGTTCTCCTGAATGCACCATAAGCATTTTATTCCCTTCATTTCTCTCACACTGAGCTATTCTAGTTAAGATTGGGATAGTTAGTCCCGTATTACTGCCATGTTTTTGCACTTTTCAATAATTTGCCTACATATTTACTATCTCCATCTGCCTTTTTTTTGAGGGGAGGGGGAGTGGATCCATGGTACATTCCCAGTCATGTGACTGCCCCTTTTCTGTTCTGAAGCTCCAATCTTATCCAGTTTCCTCTCAGTCCAAAAACGTTCAGATTAGGTGAATTGGCCATAAAAAATTGTCCCTTAGTATTGGTGGATTAGCAAGGTAATTACATGGGGTTACAGGGATAGAACCTCAGTGGGATTGTTGGCAATTCAAACTTGATGGGCCAAATGCCCTCATTCTGCCCTGTAGGGATTCTATAATATGACCACAATTGATCCTTCCAACCTTTCATCCTTCTAAATTGCTGCTTTAACCAAAACTGACAGCCATCTTTTTATCCCCCTCACAATCCTTTGAATCTAAATTCACAATAGGCCAGACCAGGTAAGGATGGCAGATTTCCTTCTGCAAAGGCCATCAGTGAGCCAGATTTTTTTTTAAATTGCAAGCCAATGGTCATAATGAGACCAGCTTTTTATTCTTGATTTATTGAATGAATTGAATTTAAATTTCCTAGCTGTTGTAGTGAGATTTAAACCTCACTTAGATCATTTGTCTAGACCTCTGGATTATTAATCCAGTAAAATAATCACTATGCTACTGCATCCATTTGCAGCTTGATCAACAGTAAGATTGAATATCGGAGCAGAGAGGTAGAGGCGGATGCAGCAATGGGAGAAGCATAAGATTGTTCCAGACCAGATGCATAAGGATACCTCCACCTTCTGTCAAACTGCATAGTGAGTAGTCGTCTACTCAAGAAATGCCCAAGAGATCTTAGAAAGTAACTCCATTAGGATTATGTCAGCAATCCTATGTTCTCAGTGGCCACTCCAGCTCAACAGTACACAGATTTTAACAGATTAAAAACAGGCGAGGCTGCACCTCAATTAGGTGAATTGGCCATAAAAAATTGTCCCTTAGTGTCAGTGATTAGCAAGGCAATTCCCATTGAGCCAGGAACCCACCATTTGGCAGGGTAGAATCATTAAATTCCTAATGACATTTGTTTGAACATATTCTAATTCTTGTTTCAGTAATATTTCAAAGCTAACAGATAGCAAATCAATGACAAAAGATGTGTCATGGGAGGAAAATGAGGGCCATAAGAAAGATATATTCTCCCACGCCCTTCAGAGAAGTGTGTGCAACAGTGATACACGTTTCCCACTTTACATTCAAATTTAGATCCACAGGGCGGAAGAACAATGCACAGTCCCAAAATGACACCAAATTTTGCTGAATGAATAACTAATCCCTTCTAACTTTTGAGTGTTTTGTTCTATACGCTAGGCATTTTTAATGCAAACGGATGCTCACAAACAACATTCAGACCTGGTGCAAAAATATTTTATTGCTAACATATGCAAAGTTAGGTGGTGTGGTATTTACTGTGTATTTACAATCACAGACAGCAGTTTTTATTACTAGGAAGGGGAGCAAATTCAGCACATTTAAATAAATACAAGGGCCTGCCAGTGGCAGAAGCAACAAAGCTACCAATATCCCCTTCACACTCTCTCTCATACACACAGCAAGATGATACCTTTTCTGCACATACAGGGGAAAAAAAAGTACCAATGTCTTTAGATCCTAGAGTTTATTTTTTTTATTTTCTGAGAAACAGTATCCCTTTGGTGGGCTAGCGCAACTGAAATATGAAATCATCAATCAAAACGACACAAACACACTCCTTCACATCACTCTGGCTTGTCGTTTTCAAGGTAGTGTAAGCACATTTACTCAAACAACATGCCATTAGTACCATGTAAATCAGTTACAGTTATTTGCATTTTATCTGCCGTGGATTCTTCTTTGAAGTGCTGGCAGCTGTCAAAAAGGCTGAACTTGAAGAGATCCTTTTTCTTTGTTCATGTTTTCCCTACAATATTAAACTGTAACTGCGCAAATGGTCAAATTACAACCTACCCACTGTCAGCTGGTGGTTGCTCAGTTGTTTTCCAATGCCATTACTTCACTTGAACTTTACAAAAAGTCACTTGATTAATACACAAAATGCAATATAGGGTCTTAGTGAAATTATTCTGCACAGGAATGACCAACAGTGCCAGAATACAAGAAATAGCAAGTGCTCACCAAAAGATAGATTAGTTAGGCTTTTGGTTCAAAAATTAGAATATAGGTTAGTGTCAATGAAAGATTAACAGTACAAGTTGCTTGTTTATACTTGTCATATTCTGGCAGTTCCTTTAAAATTCTCAGTCCACAGAATCACTTTAGTAGATATATGTTCCTCCTGGGCAGCTGTAGAAACGGCATGTATAACAGTATCAAAATGAATAAAGCTTCAAAACCACTGCCAACCTTATCTAAAATTTTTTTTTAAAAGTTCCAAAGTTTAGTTACAGCCCTAGTTAACGGGCTTACAAAAAAAAACGCAAAACCGAATCATGGAAGGTTGTGAGAATTTTAATAAGATTTGTTTTGTATTGGGGGCGGGGGGGGGGGGGGGGGGGGGGGGTGGTGGTGATGGTTGGGGATGGAGGGGTAGAGAGAGAGAGTGTATTTTGCAGACTGGTAAAATGGGACACTGTCTCTTACTTGTACCTTCTGGTCCAATATTCAACATCCAGATCAAGCTTCAACTTTCAGTCCAATAAACAAAATTGAAAATACACAAGCATCCCCCTCTCTTGTGATTATATACAAGTAGTGTCTTTCATTTTTTTTCCTTAAAAAGGATTCCCCATTTGTTTACACAGTAGCTTATACAGCAGTGTATATAAATCAGCTTTACAGACTTTGTGAGGGACAGCAAGAACCCCAAACATCAAAACAAAGCGAATCCCTATATAGTATTTACAGTTAGAGATTGCAATCAGACTAATCGCAGCATCTGCAATGCATGGAGCTCAAAGTAAATGCTAGAACTTTACAATAATAATCTAGGGGAAATTAGAGTGTGTGTGTGTGTGTGTGTGTGTGTGTGTGTGTTTTTTTTAAATACAGCTTGTTTTTCAGAGCTGCAGCAACCCCAAAGCTCGCATCAAGAGGTCATCTTTGAGTTGTGATTTCCTGCAGGGGCACGATGCTCGTCTCATACATGCAAAGGAGCTCTTAAAATTCTTTTGTCTCCTTATTTTCAAATAGATGAAACCTCTGTTGAACAGTAAGTCCTTCTTTGAGACTCTGTGAAAGGAAGGCAGGAAAAACAACCTTCAGTGCAGCACACAATCAGATCAAGGCATAAAACTGGTAACTTACTTGCCCAACAACGGGATTCGAGGTAGACAAAAATCAAAAATTTAAAGCTTAGCAATAATTTTCTATAAAATGCTAAAGATTCTTTATAGCTGTGCTTGTTTTGCCAATAATCACAGTTGACTAACTAGCATTAGTTAACACTGCTGCCTCACAGCGCCAGGAACCTGGTTCGATTCCAGCTTGAGGCACTGTCTGTATAGAGTCCACACGTTCTCCCTGTGTCTGCATGGATTTCTTCTGGGTGCTCTGGTTTCCTTCCACAGACCAAAAGACGTGCTGGTTAGGTGCATTGGCCATGCTAAATTCTCCCTCAGTGTACTTGAAAAGGTGCCGGAGTGTGGCAGCTAGGGGATTTTCACAGTAACTTCATTATAGTGTTAATGAAACCCTACTTATGATATTAATAAATAAACTTCAATATTGATCAATTTTTTTTTTTTAACTCAAGCTTATAATTTGGAAGCCTGTTTTCATAGAATCATAGAAACCCTACAGTCAGAAAGAAGCCACCTGGCCCATTAAGTCTGTACCAACCACAATCTCACCCACGTCTTACCCCCATATCCCCACACGTTAACCCGCTAATCCCTCTTATCTACGCATTTCAGAACACGAACAGGCAATTTTAGCATGCCAATCAACTCAACCAGCGCATCTTTGGACTGTGGGAGGAAACCGGAGCACCCGGAGGAAACCCACACAGACATGGGGAGAATGTGCAAATGCAACACAGACAGTGACACAAGCCAGGAATCAAACACAGGTCCCTGAAGCTGTGAAGCAAAAGTGCTAACCGCTGTGCTAAAGTGCCATATTTTGACCAATTCAAAGATGGCGAAGATCAAGTGTAGTATTGACATGCTGTGTTTGGTTGAAGTCATTAGGTTACCTTTTAGCTTCATTTGAAGCAATTTTTAAAAGCGGCATCTCGGTCTTCTGGCTAAGATGCAAATGAGGTCAAGCCTTGGAGGAGGAGCTACACCTACTCCAATCAGCTTGGATCATGAGGATCAAGCCCAAGACAGGAGGTGAGAGCCCTGTCTTGTCAGCTTGGATCGGGAATGTCTCAACTTGTTGAGACTCTGAATTGGACTTGATCTGATTGAATTGGAATAAAAACAAGATATGAAATATTTGCATCAATTGTTTCAAAAGAATTTGGTGATAGCTGACTGTACACTACATGTTATTGCAAACATAGTAGATTTATGTTTCATGTAATGTTAGCAAAAATGTATGAAGTTCCATAAGTTAATTCACCCGAATTGACAAGATGAGTAACAATGGGTAAGACACAACAGTTGTATTTCACATGTAACAAATATCTGTTTGGCACATTGTAACTATGAATGCTGTAGAAGAATAGTTTATTGGTGTACATTTTCAGAGAAATTGTTGCATACCATTTAATTCACTTTATACAAACAATGCAATAAGATTATTTGCACATTAAATGATAAACTGAACAATGAACTGTCAGCAATAATATCAGACATGCAGGACAAAGACAACAAAAGCTGTAATTAAAATAGGCACCACGACTACAAAACAAACAACAGGGTTTTAGTTGGTAATGTCCCATTTTGCAGGTAAACTCAAAATCCTGTTACTAAATTACCAGACTGCTTATCTGATATGCAGTATTGGGTGATTAGAAATATTTTAATTTAAACAATGATTTAAATGTTCCAAATATTTTTAAGGCTGGCTCCATCTGCACTCCCTAACTCCCGACTCAGTCTTGTCCCTGGCAAAAGACCGAATTAAACAATTTCATTGCAGCTTTGGTGTCACATTTGAGGTGAGCTTCCAATCTTATTCATACTATCATTAAGATCTCCCACGTTTCATCTGTCATATTGCTTGACTTTACCCCCATTGCAGCTAATCTGCTGCTGAAAACCTCATTCCTACTTTCAGTAGCTGTCCAAAGACTTGTGGGTTAGGTTGAATGGCCATGCTAAATTGATCCTAGTGTCAGGAGGTTAAGCTGGGTAAATATGTGGGGTTATGGGAATAGGACCTGAGTGAGATTGTATGATTATTGTCAAGTTCAAGTTTATTAATACACTTTTGGTTGGCCCCTCACATTCTACACCCCTCACCCTACAACACACAAAATTGGTAATCCAAAGCTGTATTATTCACATCATAACACTCAGCAAGTTTGCTTGCCATCACCCATGTGCTCATTGGCCTACACAGGCTCCTGGTTAAAGCAAGATTTTGAAATTTTCATCTCTTTTTTTCAAATTCCTCCACGGCTTTGCCCCTCACTACCACTGTAATCCAACTCTACAACACTCAGATATCTGAATTCATCTAATTCTGGTCTTGAGTATTCTCTGTTTTAAATGCTTCGTCATTGGTGACCATGTCTTCAGCTGCACAGGTCCCAAACCCTGGAAAACTCTCCCTAAATCTCCCCATCACTCTAACTTGCTCTCCTTTTTTAAAATATTCCTCAAAACCTACCTTAATGACAAAGATTCTGGTCTGGCAAAGAGATGATGATAGACAAAGAGGACATGCCCCTGATCACATCAGTAATTTTGTATTCAGGTATATTTATGAGTGGGTGGGTGATTGGCTGAGATGGTTAGTCAGGTTGTGGGGGGGGGGGGGGGGGGGGGAAGGTTTAGGGGTGGGGTCATTTGGCTCGGGTTGAGGGGTTTGTATGAGGTATAGATTGGATCAGGTCAAGACTGCAGCCAGATTGACTTGGTGGGCTATTAAGGGAGGAGGTAGGTTGTGTTGCTGAGTTCAGTTATGCCAGATAACTATGGAATAATTTCCAGGATAAGTATCTGGATAAGTCCAGTGTGCCTGGCCCAAACCTCAGTGTCAGAATCTTCTGTGGATTGTCCTGGGCAGCACAATTCAGCTTATCAGTTGCTTAAACTTCCTGGGCAATTACAATGCAGGTCTATGCATCCATAAAATCCCTATAGTACAGAAAGAGGCCATCACACCCTTCGAGTCTGTACCAACTCTCCAAAAGAGCTTCCCACTAAGTCCTCCTGCACACTTTCCATGGCTAATCCACCTAACCTATGCATCTTTAGATATTAAGGGATAAATTTAGCATGGCCAGTTTACCTCACCTGCACATCTTTGGACTGTCAAGATGAAACCAGAGCATCGGAAGAAAATCCATGCAGACATGGGAAGAATGTGCAAACTCCACACAGTCCTTCCAGGCTAGAACTGGGTTCCTGATATTTTAAGATAGAATGCTAACCACTGTGCCATTGAAAAGTTCTTGGTGTGACTTGGTATTATGCTTGATTTTGTAATGTGAAACACCTTGGACATTCCATTATGTTAAGGACGGCAAATAAGTACAATTTTCCAATTTTCTTTTCCAATTTTTCCTATTCTGCAGGACACATTATCCAAACTAATGTGATCCACTTTCAAATCACAGGGTTGGGCACAAGCTAGCTTTCAAATCTGTAATATCATACCTGAGGATAAAGTTAAATGTTAATCAAATCAAGAAAAAGTCTATGAAGATGATGTGCACTTCAGGTAAGACAGATTGGCAAAAAAATTAAAACATTTCCACTTTTTGCTAACAATGACAACAGCAGAACACCACAGTCAAAAATCAATAAGGGGATTTGATGCAAGATGAAGCTCATTCATTAATGACCTAATACTTGCATGCAATGAACTCATCCTCAGATTCAGAATGTTCAAATCAGTACAGGAGGATGAAATCTCGTCACAGCTAAATTCAAACCACCAAAATTTTAAAATAATATTTTACCTCTTTCATTACATTATCCAATCTTCTGCCTAATTTGATTAGATTGTTGATGTATCATGTCACAAACAACATCTACTAAAATATACGTATGGCCAACACCTATATGAAGTTCAGAAGACATGTATGCTTTGGGAAAGTCAATTATCACAAGACACTAATCTCAATAATGTCAACTGGATTTTGTAGCACCCTTGGATATGTAGCTATATCATTCAAATAGCAAGATATGACCAGCACACCTCAGTGTACAAGGTTCTCTTCCTCACTGAATTTAAAAAAACTAAAGGTAGCCCAAGCTACTGTGCAGATTATAACAATGATCAGATTGTTACCTTGTTGGAAGTGAGATTATTTGCTCTCAAGAAACATAGCTGACAACACTTAGCACCTGTTACACTATCCCACTTTCAAGAAGTTTATAAATTGATGCATAAAATAGCCAGAAAATAGTCTAACCAAATTGTAGTTTTGCGGCTCATGCCAATAAACATTGAGACAACAGAACTGGAAATCCACCATTAATAAACTAGTTAATACTCAGCAAAGTGGAACATTCTGCATCAGTCATGGACACAAAGTGCAAGAGGTTTAATTTTGCAGCAGTCTTAATAAGCATGCACAAATCAAACTATAACATTTTAATATTCATACACCCACAGTTTGCAAATAATTATGACAAAGCATTGCATTGATTTGCCAAACCAATGGAAATGGACAACATACAAAGTAAACATAAAAGAAACACAGAGGCCAGGCGAATGTACTAAACCTCTAATGCTGTTGTTAGGTCACCAGCCAAAGACGTGTGTTGGTCTAACTTAGGAACAGGCATAGGCCATTCAGCCATACAAGCCTGTTGTGCCATTCAATTAGATCATGGCTGATCTACACCCCAACTCTATCCACCCACCTTGGTTCCACCTTCTTTAAAACCATGGCTCCAAAAATCTATCACTCTTAGATTTAAAATGAATTGAGCTAGCATGTAATTTTTATAGTGGGAGAGAGTTTCACACTTGCTTCCATTGTTTGAAATAGCTTGCAATCAAAGTCAAAAATTAATGAACTCCAACTTAAAGATAGCCACAATTATTTCCCACCAGTTTGAACCATCGTACAAGCTATTAAATTCAATTTTAGATCATACTTATTAGTAAGGCAGATGTCAGTACACTGCAACACTTCTGCGTTGTGACACTGTGAAAGAACTGATAAGGTTGTTGGGCAGAAGTCAAACAACTTTAAAATAAATTTAGAATCTCTGGCTCATCTGATTCTTTAAAAATATGCCTGCAAGACACAGCAAAGAGATTTAATTCCACACAGGCCAACGCAGAGTCCAGGAAACAAACCCAGACAAATCCCAGTGCATGACACACAAAAAAATTCCAACTCCCACAGTGACATGCCTTCACTCAGTGACAATAACCAATAGTGGTTTACCTAAAGGGAAGGTGTCAATCATCAAGTAGCTCTAGCTGTCCCATGCCAGCGCTTTACTCACAGACTAAAGGATGACAAAGGGGAGCAAAATGAAATAAGGTTAGAAAGCAAAGCATCACTATTAACCTATGAACCACAGACTAATAATTTTGGCTGAATATTATCCGAAGGGATAATCTATGAAAAGTAACAAGATACACAGTAGTCTATGATGGTTCTCCATGCAAGCTGATCTGAGTAACTTTGATCTTTTCCTTTACCAACAAAAATGGCTGAAATATTTTTTCATATAGGTTTAAAAAGAGTTTTCCATTGCTCTCTCCCCTTTTCAGTGATCTTACACTCTACCTCTAAGGACATAGCCAATGCAGACACACCATTAACAGTACGACGCACATAGCATCTAAGGTGGAGATGTTGGCATTGGGCCGGGATAAGCACAGTAAGAAGTCACACAACACCAGGTTAAAGTCCAACAGGTTTATTTGGAATCACAGACTTTTGGAGCGCTGCTCCTTGATCAACTATTATTCCTAAGCTAGCAATGATAGTCTTTGCACTGATGGGGGAAATCTATTGTTCCCAACTTAGCTTTGATGAATTTTTTAAAGCTGTATTATACCTACAAAAAATTAAGGTTAGAAAATTTTCTTGTTATTTTCTTTATGAAAAATGACCACTCAGCAACCCCAAACAAGAAACAGGCAAGCTGCTTCCCTGATATTGCATAGAAAGCTCTGTAGCTGACTACTGTTCGTTCATTGATTTAGTTCTCAAGTAACTCTTATCTATCTTCCTTTATTTCTCTAATGTTGCTGACTTTCTAAACAGGGGCACTACTTAGTGAATCATACTTATTATGGCCATTTTAGGCGGAGCCTTTTTCAAAAAGGTGCACTTCACTTAAGTTTAAAAAAAATTAAGTTATGGAAATATCAGAGGGTAACTAGCCCATATCCCCAGAAGACAATCATCTCTCGGAAGCAACCACCACCTTCAGTGGAGCAGAAGGGGTGGAAAACGTTGCAAACAAAAAAGTATTTCCATTTTTATCCAGTAAAAACCTCACTTGCGAATAGGGCGTTTGTTGTAATAAGAAAGCCAGAAGTTTTTCACAACAGGTTTATCAAGCTAATTTTCTCCATATTTGGACTAATACTACAAATTATTTAAAACTAAACACCAAGAATTTAACTAGACAAAAAAAATTACAAATGGATTATTTTAATTATTGTTACATAAGCTCAACATTACACCTCAAAGATCAGCTTTGCATGGGAACAGTTTAGCACAATAGGTGTGTATTTAAAATTAAAATAAATAAATGATATACAACCTGACTTGGTGGCTTACCTGACAATGACGCATCTAAAAATGGGAAGACACAACTCAAAAACCCAGAAGACAAATCAGTGATGCAGAGCTGCTTCATGTACATTTGTTTTCAACTATGTACCAAGTCAAGTCACGCAATTGTTTTATACCACAGCTATGATTTTTTGAAACTGAAAATATTCTTTCGTACCATCAGAATGGTTTGAAGCACCAAGTCTGAGTCCACACCTGAGGTATAAAACTCAATTATCAGAGCAAATCAACCGTTTCAGGAGCTACACATAGCACCTAATTTCCTTCCAATTTACTCGTGCAACACGTTTATTTTCATCTTGGATTAAATCAAAAAATATTATTTTAGATTAGGTAATAGACAAAGGAGATTTTAATTTTCCAGGTCCAGTAAGTTAAAATTAAATTCTGTAAGCATAATGGGTTATTTATTACTGTGTAGAGGTTTCCTCTGTTTCCTGAAGAGCTTACCTGTATTATGGAGATTAAGTGCCTTAGTGTAATCTTTAGTCCAAACTAGCTTCCAGCAACTACAACACTATCAGTCTCTGAACTAGTTTATCAAGTAGAATAATAAAAGGATGTTTGACAGAAAACATATATGATAACATTAGCAAATGTACTGAAGTACTTAACACTATTACTTAACCTGAAGCAAAGAACCAGAAATATTAAAGAATAAAGCTTACCTTTGACCTAAGTGTGCGATCTGCTCGTTTTGCTGCAGCTGCCATCTTTAGGATATCCGGATTGCTTTTTGATTTCATTATATCTGAGAAAAAATGTTTCATTCTTTTAAAATTTGGCCTCTTGCTTGCTGTAAGACTCAATTTCAAGATTGTAAGTTCAAAGTCACTTTTATGTATCAAATTGTCCCCACTTCCACAAAACATGCTTGCAACCATTTTTGCTTGAACAGTTATGGTGATGGCAGTAATTTCTCAATGATTCCTAGCACAGTATAAAACCTCTACAACATTTTACGGATTTTAGGAAACAGGCTTCCTTTTGAATTGTATAACTCTATGGTGGACCTACTGTAGCAGGAATATTTTAAGTTGTGTGCTTCCATGTCCAGAGTTTCAGGAAGTTAAAATAGTATTTTCTAGCTAGCTATCATAACAAATTTGTAACTGAACTCCCCATACCAGATGCACTGTCAACATTTTGCTCCCTTTTTCTTGAAGGCATCGGATATGTTGGAATACAGTTTCATGGGGATGAAAGCCCAGCCATTCATCCGGTGCAAGTTTGTCAACAAGTTATTTGATTAGAAAGCATATCCTGCCTTTGCCAGCAGATATCACTGTACAGAAGAGAACAGGATATAGGAAGGCATTTTCACTTTCCTCTCTCTGCTGAAAACAGTGTCGATGGTAGTCATGATGTTGAGATGCCAGCTTTGGACTGGGGTAAACACAGTAAGAAGTCTCAACACCAGGTTAAAGTTGGACTTTAATCTGGTGTTGCGAGACTTCTTGCTAAGAACAGTAACAGAGCAACCAGCTTCACCCAACTGAGATTTCCTGAATCAGTATGAATAGCACTAAGTTCAGGGCCCTGCTGGCTTGCACTCTTAGAACAAAAAGGAAGACTTGAAATAAGTTGGTCTCTGAGAAAATTCAATTAAAATAATAGCTCAATTGCATTCTCTAATGTGTCATAGTGGGTCCAGATGAAACATTTTAGTCCATAAGATCTCTCAATTTTTCAAACCTGTCAGTGGACTCTTAAATAAATTCATTGTACTGGCCACAAGCACCTTTTTTCAAGATTATTATCTAGATACCCCATTTCAGAAAGGAAAACATAAAAAGATTGTTATTTCCCAGAACAAAACATATTCTATTTAAATTAGTATAAGTATTTGCTATTATTTTTAATTCCAATTTTTGATGTACCATATCTGCTGTGCTCTGTTTCATCCATGGGCTGTTCCCCCAGTGCTTCCTGTGCCAGCTGGAGCTGCTCTTTTAGTCTGTTTACGTCACGTTCTGACTTAGCCTTTACGATACTTAGCTCAGTGTAGATGTCCTTATACTTGTCAGTGGCGTACTTTTTATCCTAAAGAAACAAATGTACTTGTGCAGAATTTACAAAGAAATTACATTATGTTGTCTCAAATCAATGATGATAGTCCTAAATCTCAGGCTGCTCACCATTCAGTTCTGCCTTTGGCCTATTGGCCCTTTCAATTTGCCAATCACAACAACTTGCAATTTATACTTTCAAGCACACCACCAGTCCAAACATCCAGCATCACCTTTGACTTCACAAAGGAATATTGCTAATCATTCTCCATAGTCAAATCCTCCATCTACTGCAGGATCATTCTTGAAAGTGCGGACAAATACATACTCCTCAAACACTGAGCACACGCTCTGACCTAACACACTGCACCTTTCGTTCGTACTTTCAAGTCCAGCACACAGCAACACGTGAACTTAATTTAATGGAGCATTTAATTTAGCTGGTCTTATGGTTTTGAAATATTTCTGGAGAAATTTTAATCTGTATAGTCAACACTATATGCATCATCGATAAAGGAAAACAGTGTTTCTTAACTTAGGATTTGAAGTTGGTGTAAATAAGACACCTGCCTTTCATTACCTAACACTAGTTACAATGATGGAACCAAACACATTTTTAAATTATTAAAACCAATACCAATCAGATAATTGCTTGGAAGTTTCCAAGTATAAATGTAAATTGGAGTGGACACAATAGGCCTGCTAAGCTGTAATCATACAAGTTGTATATATTTGAATTAACACTGTCACTTTAACATTTGTAGATGCTGTTTTGAATAGGACATCAGATGCACTAAAGAATAAAAATTCTGCAATGTCTTCAACCACTTTCCATTGCAAATCCAATTAAATGCAGAAGTGATTTCATACCCAGCTCTATGTAGTTTGTGTCGTACATTACTAAATGTAACGGCACCTATTTCTAGATTTAAAAACAGATACCATGATAATGAGACAAGTAATACTACAAAATTGACATACAGAGCTCTAGCTAAAACGAACAGCAATGGCAGAATAAGAGACAGACACCTGGAGCAGATAATGTGCAAATTTCCATAAACATACACAAGGGTCATGGATGGAAGTGGGAACATTAAAATGGGGCGTGGGCTCGTTGGGCCAAAGAGCCTGTTTCCCGTACTGTATTGTTCTTTGTTCTATAACCAGCTAGCAACGGTGTTGGTTTGCAGGGACAAGAGGGAGAAATGAAAAGTAACAGAGTTATGATTTCCATGTAAACCAAGCTACTGACTTTACCAGTGCCAAAGCCTCTGTCAATCTCTATCCTGGCACAAAATCCATAATTTAATTTTTAAAATGCAGGAAAATTACAGCAGCAATTTCTGTACCCTGTTAGAGTGATATAGAACTCTGAAACTGTTTAAATTCTTATTCATTAGCTGGAATTCCTTAGTTTGACCTTTTTATGCTGTTGTATATTTCGTATGGAAAGGAGTGCCAAGTAGTGCAAATTCTGTCTAACTTAATTAGACCCAGAAGGCACAATATTCTTCCCACTTCATCTTGTTTTATGATCAATAATAATGCACACTGGTTATTGAATATGGCATGGGAAAATTAGTGCTATATTCTTTATATTATACAAGTTACCATCCAGCTCTCCAAACTTGGAAAAGACAAATCTTGGGGTTTTTTTTTTAAATGGAATTTCAGAATAGCAACTAGACACATTGGTATACTAAAAACACTTCATAGCTGATATAAATCTGTGCTCTTTTATTACTCCTTCAAGGATTAATATCTAATGCAAATACACAAAAATGCACAAAATGTTTAATGAAAAAAACTTTAGGTGAGAGCTTTCCTCATGGCTTATTCAATAAAGGTATTGCCTGGTTTGATAATGATCTGTTCAAACCAGAAAACTGCAGATTTTAATCCTGATCTGTGCTATGGTGCCAATCTTAGCCATGGTAGCAGCTGGATACTACAAATAGCTGGGAAGCTGGGTTGAGTATGGGGAAGGGCAGCAGTTGGTATAAAATAAATCGGGGTTATAATTTCTGACTGTTATCCATTAAGTTCTGCTAGAAATGCTGGTGCATGGATATCAGGTGAATTCAACCATGCTTCCCACGGATGAATGAACACTGTGGGGTGTTCTATCAACACTTGGACTACAATGGTTCAAGAAGGCAGCTCACCGCCACCTTCTCAAAGGTGAGTAGGGATGGGCAATAAATGGTGGTCTAGCTAGTGATAGCAGCATCCTACGAATGAATAAATAATAAAAAATAAAATCTGCTTCTGTTCAGCTTGAAAGCTCTCACCCAAAGTTACAGCGAGAAGGTTGTTAGTAGCTAAAATGGAGTTGTTGTCCTCAGAAGAGAAGGAAAACAATTGGAAGACAGAATAACTTAAAAACTAGCTTCTCAGTTGAAACAAAAAATGGTAGATCTACCATCAGGCATTTAGTATAGTGAGAAGAATACTTACACGTTGAGCTGTCTGCAGTTCGTCCTTTAGAGAATTAATTTCTTGTTTTAAGTACTGTATTTCTGATTCTTTAACCCGCAGCAACACCTAGACAGAACACAAATAATTTGTATTAAATATTGGAATATTTCAATGAGATTCATACATCAAACTGCAGTGAATCTTTTACCTATTGGGAAGGCATGGCTAAAAAAGTGTTCAGGTTTAATATTCATGGCAGACTACCATGACAAAGTGAAACAGTAGGTCCCTTCTTTAATTTATTGTGGAATCTACACCAATTGTTGTAAGATCTGATTGAAATTCTTTCTGGCATCATTTTTTTTTTAAAACACAACTGTTTTTGCCAGGCTGAATAGAACATTAATGAATGTTTTGTATTATATTGCTCCAGTGCTTTTTGTTGTAGAGCATAATCAATGACATTTTTAAAATTGGTTCTGATTTTCATTTCTTGTATTCAAATTTTTTGAGAGAATAAGTATTTCAATAAGGTTTTCTCCAACTCAACAAAACTAAGATTTCAGCTCAGCTGAGCTTTTCCCAACCATATCTTGACATTTTCCCTACTTTTCCTGCATTCCCAATTACGATTCACCAGACTGCCTCATGATCTGATCCATTCTCAAGAGAGATAGCACTTATAATTCTGAACACCAAAGCTAATCTGACAACCACAGGGCTCAGATCCTCAAAGTAACTGTTTGTCAATGTTACAGTCTTGTACAATCAAATTTCTAATCAGGATCAAACGTGCCTGTAGAATATTTAACACCTCAACAATTTTGCTCATAGAGATTTGTTCAACATAAGTATAGCTTACCTCCAATTCATATACTTCTTTGCCTTGCGACAGGCCAGTGACATCTCCTCCATTGTCACTAGTCATCATTGTTCTCAACCGGGTTATTTCTGTAGCCAAACGATTATTCAGTTCCTATTGAAAAAATAAACCCAGTAAACACACACACCCCATAGATTTTCTAATAGTACTAATTCTTGGGAGACAAACCGTTACTTGAGCATTAACAAACCGAATGCTTTTAGGCAACTGACCATTCTTTATTTACAAACCTGAACAGGGAACTGATTAGTGAAATGCCCCAGTCAAGACTGGTGTGGTTTTCAACGTTCACAAACATATATTTTTGAGCCAGAGGAGAAATGGTCTTATTTTTCTCTTGCCAACAGAAATCAGCTGAAGTTGGAAACTCTGATTACACTATCTTCATTTAAACATTGCAAATCTTGGGAGTTATGATGTTATGATTTGGTGGGATTTCAACTGAGAGTGACAGACGATGTATCATACCTGATTATGTGCATTTAGCTCCTGGTTTTCACGCTGACATTGTCTTAACGCCTGTCGCTCTGCTTCCAATGCCTGAGCCAAATGTGCATTTTCTAGACACTTCTGGGAGTACTGCTCTGACAAGACCTCAATTTCTCGCTGCAATGATGCCAACTCCTCACTGTCAAATAATGTGGAAAAAATGCACTTCTTGAATACTGCTCATCCAAACACATTCAGTTTTTAAACTGGTATTCAGTAACAATATTTCAAGCATGCATTATGAATCACATTGACAATCATTTCAGATCAGACAGGACATTATTCCCTAGCCAAATGAAAAAACTTAACAGCCTCAGAAAAGTTATCTAGGGTAGTTGGAAATGTTGTTAAGATGGGATGGAGAGACTTGAAAGATGACGCATATTTACACCTAGTTCAGGAGCATTTAGTTTATATCGCATATGAAAATTTGTAATAGTAACTCAGATTTGTGCTGTTATAATCTGATTTGCTATCTCTTCTTCAAAGATTTTTGTTTTTTTTCCCTCTACATTATGTAAAGCCTGCTTCAGAAAAGGTACTTAGCCCTTGGTTATTGGCATCTTCTGGTTGGATCAAGAGAGATATAAAAGAGAATTTTATATTCCAATTACCTCTCAACACTCTTCAGTGTTTTTGAGTATGGCAATCTGTTTCTGTCTTTCCACGTATCTGATATAATACAGGTACAGCACTTCAAATCTAGGTATCCAAAAATCATCAACATCCATAAAATCAGAATTCTTTAAGTAGGCTATACAAGAACATTACATGGAGCTAATTGCACAGATGAAACTTTAATAATTTAAGCATTTGGCCATCAAAATATTTGTATTATTCTGCTAATTTTAGTTAATTAGCCACAATTCACAGAAGATAGCAGAATTCAAATGCACTCTCTGGCCAGTATTAGAATGAAAAATAAAACAGGGGTTTTGATGCACTGTCATGCACCTGTCATTCTTTGCACTGAATGGCCAGAGTGACCATTGACACCATCTGACATGACCTGATCCAAAGCGACAACATGGTGCCAGTTTCACCACTGGTGCTCCACTGCGATATTGCAGGTCAGCGTACAGTACAGCAGTTTTCTTTATTGCTGACAGGTAAGCAACATCTACCACTGCACATGATAGTGAGTGACCTTCAAAATTAAAAGCAGCAACATACCAAAGGGAAATCTGCCATTATCTTACAGCCAAACAGAACTCATAAGGGATAAGCATATTGCAAGATAACTCCGATGTGCGTGAGGCTGAAATTAACTATCACCTTTTCTCCTCAACCTGGCAAGATCAGAAATCCAATATAGGTCCAAGGTTTTTGATTCTGAGACACTCTACCTGAACAAAGTTTCAATTCATATCTGCAGATATGGCACATTTCTCTCCCATCCTCTTCATTTACTGCTTACTTTAATTGATGCTATGGCATAAGCAAACTAAGGGATAAATTGTCACAATGACAAAAGACAAAATTCATCTTGTGCAAACATTTCTGGATTGGTTGTAGAGTGAAAAATTTATTTGCTCTGGTCACTGAATTGGTGACATTGGAGGAAAAACACAAAGATAATATTTCTATCCACACACAAAGGCCATTAGGAGGCCAATTAGAATTGGTAACATACAGATACCAGTGGGGCAACAGATCAGGAAAGGGGCCAAGGATAATTGTTGAATTTTAATTGATTAATGATTGATTAAAAGGGGCAGAACAGAACAGCAACCTGGACCCAAAATATTTGCAACAATTCCTTGTTACTTTGTTTGAAGTACTTTTTTCCTCCTGTTATTCATATTTTAAGACCCCTTCAATGGTGTAGTTTGCATGCAACCTGAAGTGGCTCTACAAAGTGATGTGGGTTGATTGAGAAACACTGAAAGCAAGCCCTGTACCAGCTGAGCATACAGGAATAGTTAGCTGTGGTGCTTTTTTCAGGTTCAACCGGCAACATCAGATCAATTCCCAAGATCATCCAAAACAATGGCTCTGCTCAAAATCACATGGAGGATCACTTTCTTTTGGCGGGGGGCGGGGGACGGGGGATTCTTTCTTTGGCAGCCTTCTATCTCGAGGTAATGGTTGGAATTTTGGGGTCAACTTTATGTTAAGTATTGCCTGGTGTAGAGGAGCTCACTCTAACATGGCAGTCTCACGACAATAGGTGAAGTGGGTGCAATGTTCTCTGGCCTGTTTTCTCCGGGCCTTCTTTTGCACAGTAAGAAGTCTCGCAACACCAAGAAGGTTTACTTGGTAGCAAACACCACTAGCTTTTGGAGCACTGCTTCTTTGTCAGGTGAGTCAGGAATTCACTTGACAAAGAAGCAACGCTCCAAAAACCAGTGGTGTCTTCTACCAAATAAACCTGTTGGACTTCAACTTGGTGTTGTGACACTTCTTAATGTGTTTATCCCAGTCTGATGCTGGCATCTCCACATGCAACTGAGCTTTTGTTTTCTCTTTGTCTCCTTCAACACCTCTCCACACAGTCAACCTCCAGGAGCAAAGGCCATCAGCCATTGTGTCCCAGTTGTCCCAAAGCCTGCCAACTTCATAACTTGTTTGCAAGTGTCTTTGTAGCAGAGGTACAAATGCCCAGGTCTTGTCACAGTAGTCAGCTCACTGTTCAGGTGGTACACTGCACAGCATTGTATTGTGAAACAGAAAACACGCTTAATCAATTTACTGTAGTTTTCTGAAAGAATAACACGTGCTATAGATAAAGGGAAGTCTGTAGACATGCTGTACTCATTTCCAGAAAGCATTTAGTAAGGGATTGCATCAAAGTTTATTGTGAAAAATAAAAGCTCATGGTGTGTGTGTGCATGTGCATGTATGTGGTGGTGGGGGAAGGGGTAACATATTAGCTTGGATGGTAGTGAGAAAACAGGTAATGCATAAATTGTTGTTTTCCTGATTGGCAGGATGTGATGACTGGAGTCCTGCAGGGGTTTGTGTTGGCCTCAACATTTTACAATTTACATCAATGACTTAGATGAAGGGAGTGAATGTATGGTAGCTGAATTTGCAGAATATACATGGATAGGAAGATTGTGAAGATGACATAAGGAGTTTGCAAATGGACACAGATACATTAAGCAAGTGGACAAAAACATGGTAGATGTATAATGAGGGAAAATATGAAGTTATTCATTTTGGTAGGAAGAATAAAAAGATATTAATTAGATGGAGAATGACTAAAATGTGAGATTCAGAGGGATCAAGGTGTTCAAGTGCACGAGTCACAAAATGTTAGAATGCAAGTACAGCAAATAATTAAGGGGGCTAATAATACTTATAAAATTAAATATATTATGCCTCCGTTATAAAGGGCATTGGTGAACCCACATCTTTATGTTGTGTGCAATTTTGATCTCCTTATTTAAGGAAGGATATAAATGGGTTGGAGATGGTTCAGAAGTTTACTAGGTTGATAACTGGAATAAGTGGGTGGTCTTGAGTATAGATTAGACAAATGCACCATGTTCCAAGTGGAGTTTAGAAGAGCGATAAGTGACTTGATTGAAGTGTATAAGATTTTGACAAGGTAAATGTAGAAAGGATGTTCCCCTTGAGGGCGAGTCCAGAACGAAGGGGCACTGTTTTAAAATTAAAGGTCATCCTTTAAGGACAGACGATGAGAAATCTTTTTTCAGTGGATTGTGTGTACTTGGAACTCTTGCCTTAGAAGGTGATGGAAGAAGGGTGATTGAATATTTTTAAGGCAGTGGTAGATAGATTTTTATTAGGCAAGTGAATCAAAATGTTATTGGGTTAGACAGAAATGTGGAAGTTGAAACGAATCAGCCATGATATTAATGAATGGTGAAGCAGACTCGAGGGGCCAAATGGCCTACTTCGGCTCCTGTTTCATATATTTGTGTTTACATTCAAATGTAATGTCAATGCATAGCTGCTGTTTCTTGCAAAATGGATAAAGATGGTATTTGCTCCCTTGATGCTGCTTTTTCTTCTTTTCTGTGTGGGAAATCTGAAAGCCCTCTGAGGCAGAGGAGAGCCACTCCTGTTGCAAGGTGATGTTTGAGCAATATGCTCACTTCTACTTTATGTCGTTGATGGTTGATAGACTGCTACCAGGTTCAGCATTCCCTGTGCTTGTGACATGTTGACAGGAAGTCACAGCGTGTACACAGTGGTTGATGTGTCTACCAGCTGTACCATCATCGTAGTTACAGATAGTGGCTTCTCAGACTGATTGTGCTCTGGTGTCACTTCTGCCAGAGTTGTCATGGTAATCTTATGGGCAGTAGGTTAGTCTGACCATGAGGGATTTTTTTTGTGTTAATCTAACCATTGGAGAATGATAATAAACGTGATCCATAAAGAGAAATCAAAGGCAAAATCAGGGTCTAAGTACTCTTCAATGTTTGAGCAATCCGTACCATTTGTTCTGGCTGACTTTTGACAGCCACCTGAAGGAGAACCAGCGCCAAAAAGGCATCCCTGCTTAATGGAGAAAAAGACTGGTTACAGATGATGTACATCAGTTCACTTGCTGTCATATCTCAGTAGTCTGAAGGTCACGTCGATGACTGGGAGTCAAGACTACCTTGCTCTATAAAATGAAGTGTCTGATGTTTGAACCTAGGGGCCTTGAAGCAACAACACCGGCACTTGAATCTAATTTAAAACTTGTTAGAAGACCATTTACTAAAATATGTCAGCTTTCCAAATGGAAATACTGCACTCTTTGATCTCACTCAAGAAGCATAACTGTCTCTCTTCTGGATTTTCAGTGGATGACGTTTAGGGGATCTATGTGGTACAGGGATTTTGACTTGCAGTTTACCGAAGTGTTTCTGTTTGTTGTAGTGGGAAACACTGGGTTATCTTCACAGGACATTGTTCTTCTCTGCAAGTGTTTTTTGCATCATGATGCTGGCAAGATTGTTCTGCTGGTTAGTTCAGGAATTGTTTTGCCCTGACGAATTGTCCCTACATTTCTGTGACATAAGATAGACTGAGGTTTGGTTTCTGCCACTTGTTGTATTTTCTCTCCTTAGGGTAGTCCTTTGTTATACGTATCCTTATGACCTGCCTTGGCCAAGGTCATCTTTAGTTTGTAGAAGGTCAGAAAGGGAATCATCTGCAATACCCACCAAGATTATGTCGAGGATAACTTAGACTTTAAAATCTCCATATTCACACTCATCTGCCACCCTGACGTCATATATGACAGAATTAACAAGCTCTCCAGGCAGCTGGACTCTTACAAAATTTAGCTTTTTCCAATAATTTATATAAACATTGATGTTGAAGGACTTCAAAACTTTCTCAGATTTGGCAGATTACTCATTAGTATCTTGTGTGATGATGTTGCCTGTAAATGGCTCAATTGAACAATTAGTGTGTTTACTTGTTCTGTTTCAGATATTTTATTTAGACCTGAAGCAGTGCTGTGTTCTTCCAAAGACTCGAACTCTGTGACTGGTTCAGGCCTTGGGCAAGTTCCACCAGGGCCGAAAGTGTGGAATTGTGGTCCATGTTGAAAATTTTGATATTCTGTGTGACGCTACTTTGTCTTTAAGAAAGGTATTTTAAGCATGTAGTCAGCAGTTATAAGCAGCCCTGTTCTTCTTTATTGGGGTACCAAGTTGTCTGAGCCAGTGACCTTTTATTGTTAAAAAGCCATATAATGGGCCTTTTGTTTATTTTTAATCTGGGCTTAATGCAATATCCTGGTGTTAGTCAGGATCTCTGCCTTAACAAAGTGCTGCATTTTCTCCATTGATTAACCTTCTTTAGCAATGTGTTTACAGAGGCATTGAACTCTGTAGTAGCCTGCTAAAAAAAACATTAGTATTGTGGGTTAGAAAATAGGCTGGAATTGTATGACCCTTTTGAACTGTCTAGTTTGCAACTGATTGACAGGTCAAGGTCAGGTGGCTCCTACCTAAGGAAATCCAAGGGTTGGTTTCAGTTTGGCAGAGCTATTAGGACTTCAGACTTGAAACAGGGTTTGTCTCACCCCTGGTATTGAAAAATTTAGGTTTTGGTGACTGCCTACTATTAGAGGAAAGGAATGCCTCTGTCTCTCAAAGAGCTGAAGTTCTAATATTTCAACTGAACATCTAAAGTGGGAAATCATAGCTTGGGTTGCAAAGCTGCCAAATCCAATATCACATGAGCATACTGATTTTCTAAGCAAAACCTAGAATGGCAGTGTGCTATAAGGGTTTATTTGGTTGGAACAGTACATTTAGCTTTAAGATATATACAATATCATGATTGTTTCTTGTTTGTAATTGGTATAAGTTATTGTTGATTTTTCTTATATGTTAACCGTATTCTTAAATAAACTTTGTTTGATAAAAGCTCCCCAATGGGTCACTTGAGTCGTACCCAGAGTGAAACATCTTACACCGTGCCAAATTTCAAACTACAAAAAGTATGGTTCAGGCTGACTTCATAAAAAACCTTATATATACATAATATTCAGTGGTACAGCTGAAAAGAGTTTACAAGCTTCCAAGATAGCATCATCATGTAGTGCAGGACACTGGATTTCCTGCGCTTGCCCATTTTGGTGGGCTGTGCAAAATTCAGGAAGAAGCATTTTCAAAAATAGCTGTGTGGGTCGGCTGGCTACTGACTTGTTTTAATCAGTGATGTAGAGTTGTAAGTAATAAAGAATTTGTAAGAACCAAGGCTTAATGTTTAAGAAATTGGATGGTTGTGAAGTTTGAGAGAATTGAGTGAACTGATTATTAATTCAGCTGGAAATTGCAAGAATGAACAAAGAACGATAGAGCACAGGAACAGGCCCTTTGGCCTACCAAGTCTGTGCCGACACAGATGCCTCTCCAATCTACTATTTTCTTGCCTTTATGTGGTCCATATCTCTCTACTTGCTGTCTATTCATGTATCTATCCAGATGCTCTTGAACATTGTTATAGAATCTGCTTCCACCACCTCCTATACCAGCACATTCGCTGGCTCATTGGGCTGAAGGGCCTGTTTCCCATGCTGTGTTGTTCTTTGAATTCACCACCCACTGAGGAAAACTTGTCCCTTATATTTCTTAAACTTTCCCTCTCTTACTTTTAACCTATGCCCCCAAGTAACTGACCCTTCTGGGAAAAAGACTCTGACTATTCAATCTATCATAATCTTTCAACCTCTATCAGGACCTCCTCATCCTCCAGTGCTCTAATGAAAACAATCCAAGTTTGTTCAACCTTTCTTCATAGTCCATATCCTCCAAACCAGGCAACATTCTGGTAAAACTCTTCTGCACCCTTTCCATTGCATCAACATCCTTCCAGTAGTTTGGCGACCAGAATTGTACACAATAGTCCAAACACAGTCTAACCAAAGTCTTATACAGCTGCCACATGATTTTCCAGTTCGTATACTCAACACCCCGACTGATGAAGGCCAGCATGCTGTATACTTTCTTTACCACTTGTCCACCTGAGTTGTCCCCTTCTGTCCCCAAGCTGTGGATCTGCATGCCTACATCCTCTGTATGCTATTATTTCTAAGAGCTCTACCATTTACTGTATACTGTAGACTTTCCAGATTGCATCACCTCACATTTGTCCAGGTTAAATTCCATCTGCCACCTTCTGGCGCAGACCTCCAGCTGGTTTATATCCTACTGTATTCTCTGACAATCCTCACCATCCACTACTTCCCCAATTTTTGCATAATCTGCAGTTATTAATCAGACCATCTACGCTTTCCTCCAAATTATTTATATACAAATAAATGATTCTGTGGAACACCACTTGTCATAGATCTCCAAGTTAAAAAAAAACTCTTCCACTGCTACTCTCTGCTTTCTATTTTAATTTTCTACATCAGCCTGCTGTGAAGAATCTTATCAAAAGCTTTACTAAAATCCATGTATACAACGTAGAGTGCCCTGCTTTGCCCTAGTCAATTTTTCTTGTCACTTCCTCAAAGAACTCAATCAAGATCGTGAGACATGTTCTCCCCTTCACAAAACCATGCTGTCTTTCACTAATAAGCCTATTCTCTTTCAGGATGCGAGTACACCCTGTCCCTAGGATGTACTGTCCCTGAACGTAGCTCATCCTTGCAGACTATGAACTTGGCTTGCTAAAGCTGAATTTCCTTCATACTGTAGGGATTCTACCACCATAGGATGATGTCAGTTGCAGATTTCTGATATTCTGCAGACTTTTCTGCACTGTGTATAATGGATTTCACTCAAATATCTCTGCACATATCAGGCAAAAGAACTACACACATGAACCAATAGTAAACCAATAGTCGCAAATGTATTCCAAACAGTAAAAGACTTAAGTTTTACAAATTTAACAGTTCTCTCTCTCTAGCTAGTTGATCATTTAGAAATTCATATACTATCCTGGACCTCATGATTCCGTCAGCATGTTGAACTCTCAAGTCTGTCTCTCTCTGGTCTGGGGGTGATCTGTCTCATCACTGCCATGTCTGGACGAGCTTCTTGGAAGGCTGGAGAAGAGATTTCTCTCAAACTCTTCTAGCATAGATTCTTTTTATCCGTCTGGGGCTACTTTCTGGAATCTGAGAATTTGCTCTAACATGTACTTAGGTCCGACTAGATTCATATCATTTTTGATGGGTTTCAATGAGTGTTAACAATGTAGACTCTGATTTTGTCTGCTAGAAACTAGATATCTAATTTCAGCTTCTAATATGCATTGAATCCTTTCTTTCACTGATGCATATCTGGCCATGAACCTAGTGGTGATTTGTTTCTCAGGAAGTGTATAACAGTCCTTTTACACATGCTAATGGTTCCTGGTGCGTCTTCAGTTTTCAGTTGTCTAAGCTCAAATCTTGTAAAGGGCCTGCCTGCCTCCAAGCAGATTTGTCTCTGATTTTGGACTGAGATAATCACAGCATACCTTGACTTTAGGTCAATTTCTGTGTCAGTTTTTATGTCACCTTGCAAACTTGTATTTGTGGCCTGATGGTTACCCGTAGTTGGTTTCCTTTCAATAGTTCTACTTTACTCAAGCAATCACAGGTGGACATTGCAGAATGGATCTGTTAAAGTTTCCATGGCTTCAGTGTTAACAGCAATCTTTACTAACTATATGTAACAATATACAACAATCCAAGAAATGGTACAGGTATGCTGCTCTCCCAACCCTAGGTCGTATATGATCAACATAGATTTAGGTATTGGTCAGCGCCTTTCTTGTATCACTGTATGGGTAGTACTGTGCTCAATTCCTTCCTTATGTCACTATATGGATGGTATTGTGTTCAATCCCATATCAACCACAACCAAACCTTACTGTATTATTCATAAACTACATTGCCTAGTTCTTATTTCCCCATAAGAGAAACATCCTCCCACTACTCATTCTATCAAATCTCCTGGGGATCTTGTATGGTTCAATAAGGCTCCTGCTTGCTCTTCTAAACTTTAATGGGTACAGACCCAACCTTTCATAAAATAAGCTCCACACCCCAGAAATGAGTCAAGTGAAACATCTCCTAATCATTTCCAATACAATTATCTAAGTAGAAAACTTCTGTAGATACTCTGACTCCCACTGTAGTCTCAGAGCTGCAAGTTCCACAATCTTTTGTCGATGACCTGAAGGTATACGACAGCAACAGAGAAGAATATACCACAGGATGCCGACACCAGAATGTATTGCTGTTTGAGATCAACAGTGGAGGTCAAAGAGTTCTGATGTCATATCATATCTGACCATATGCATCATGTTGTCATGAAAAGAAGTGATCACACTGAGCAGCTTTATTAGAAGTCAGTTTTCTTCAGTAGCTTAAAAAAATCTGCCTCTGCTGATATGGTTAAATGTCCTGGTGAAATCAATGAAGACAATATATTATAATCTCCTTTGTTTATGGTATTTCTCTTGCAGGTGCTAAACTAAGATGATCACGTCAATTCGGAGACTGCAGGAGGAGTTGGGAGAGAGGATAGAATAACGAGGAAGCTAATGAAGGACAGAATCTTAAAAACTGAAAGTGTAAAGTATCAATGAGTTGTAAGATTCATTCGTATATGTGATCAAATTTCACAGCTAGGCTCAGTGTGCCAGAAAATGATGAAACAGGCTTGCTTGAAACATTCCATCAAACGTAGCAAGATGAAGTATAAAACATTAATGGTATAAAGTCTGCAGGAGAGAAAAAGGAGAAAAATTGGAGACGTGAATATACTAATTAAAGACAATTTTTGATGGTGGTCAAACAAAGTCTGTCTAGGAGCTCTTATCATATTTAGAGTTCATGATCAGACTTGTAGATTACACAGAAAGATGACAGTACTTGCAAGGTGGCAATGATGGGAGACTTCAACAGCCCCAAGTAAAATGCAGTACAAAAAAAACTTTCCAAAATAGGAAAGGGTTCTAAAACATTCAGGAATGCTTCCATGAATTATGTTGCAACAAGGATGTAGTGCCGGATCTGACTTCAAGAATGATGAGCACGCTGAACATAATAGTCATCATAACCTAAATTTGGTTCACATTGAAAACAGAAAAAACAGGAATCCAATATAAGGACTGGTCTGGGAATTGGCCAGTTTCAGTAGGATAAAAGGGAACCTAGCCAAGATTAATTGGGTGGAAAAAAAGACAGAAAAACAGTGGGAGATATTCAAAGATGAGGTGGATAAGATTAATTACATGCTGACTAGGAATAAACTAACTACATCAAAGTCAACAGCTCCATGGACAGACAGAAGTTAGAGCAAATTAAAATTTTAAGCAAGTGGAGTTAGAAGTCTGGAAGATCACTTGATTACCCTGTCATAAAAAAAGCGTTTGTGAATGATTTTCCTTTTGTAAAGTGTCTTAGGACATTTTCCTGTATTACAAAACATCATATAAAATAAATTGTTTTGTAAATTTTGACAGAAATAAAATTGTTTAAAAAAATTCATGTTTCAAATGCACCTTCTCACTAGCCAAAAGAACAAATGAACTATTCCAAGGCCTCTGGTGTTTTTTTTCCTCAAATTATCTGCATGGAGATATACCAGACTACTTACGACGAACTCTTTCCCTCCCTCCATGGCTTCCACTTGGTGCCTTCCTATGACAATGTAGCTGGGAATCAGACCCTTTCAAATGACAAGAGAACAAGGTATGGAAATGCCAGCATTGGACTGGGGTGGGCACATAAGAAATCTTACAACACCACGTTAAAGTCCAACAGATTTATTTGGTAGCACAAGTTTTCAGAACACTGCCCCTTCATCAGAGAACAAAGGATAATGCAGCACAGGAACAGGCTCTTCAGCCAACCAAGACTGTGCTGATGCACAGCTTCTACCCCTCTGTTTGCCTCCTGTTCACGTGTCTATCAAGATAGACGTTGAACGTTCTTAACATGCCTGCTTCCACCTCCACTGGCGCTGTGCTCCAGGCACCCACCATCCTCTGTATGAAAAATTTTCCCTACACATCTCTCACCTTAAACTTGTGCCCTCTTGCAGTCAACCCTTCTACCCTGGGTAAAAACCTCTGACTATCCATCTATCTATACTGCTGATATGGTTAAATGTTCTAGTGAAATCGATGAAGACAATATATTGTAATCTCCTCTGTTTATGGTATTTCTTTGCAGGTGCTAAACTAAGATGATCATGTCAATTGTGGAATCTCTCATAACAACAAGGCAACAGTAAAAGACTGCAGAGCGTGAGCTGATGTCCCATCACCTTTAATGGTTTTACCTCCAAAAGACAAGAATGCCTTCATGAGAGTTCTTAAACAACGAAAACGTATTTGTCTAAACTGTGGCAAGAATAATATGAGAAATTTAGTATTGAAACAATTGAAAAAGTCATCATCGTGATTCATCACACTTAAACATCTCAGTCAATCTTGGTTTAATTATATCATACATCGCAACATGCAAGGTGACCTTAAATTCTTCCAAAAGCAGGGGTTGACTTATACGTAGAGTATAAAATGTATTGGTGTAGGTGCCATTTTGAACTGTGACATGAAAATAATACTGGTAATTCATATTAAATGAATGCATTACTTCTTGCATTAATTCTGTAAGAATAATTTTAACTACAATTGTAATGTTTTAAAAACAATTAAATTAATCATCAACATCTGACACAAAAAAAAAAATCCCGAATCACTTTGGTTACAGCATCTTTGTAAGAATCCCACACTCTTATGAGGTGCTTTTGGCTTCATAATCATTCCTCCACAACAAATCATCTTCCTCTCCAGCCACTGAATTAGGTAGTTTGCATTTTTTTTTAAAATGATCTGATGACAGTTTGTGCATCAATAACATTCCATGATTTGATGACAACCCACTCTTTCAAAATTCAAATTGTGCAGATTGATAACTTTGTAACCAAATCAATTGTTGAAACTGTAGTGCAACTAACAGAGCTACTAACAAAGCATGTGCACACCAGATGCCTCACACTGGACAGCACCTGGATCAGCAGACTCTTCTGCACCACCTGAATACTTACCAGATTCAGCTTTCCACATCACCCTAAATAAAACTCTCCATCACTGCCATATGTTTCTTACCAGTCTAAGAAACATGCAACAGAGTTAATAATATATGATTCAATCTGTAATACATCAATACAATTTAAAACTGTAGCATAGGCACTTGAGGAGACTGGGTGAAAGGAAAACCTCTTTCCTGTCTTGTGTTGCAGGACTTATGTTTGTCTTAATATCAGTCTTTAGACACTCAGACATCACCTACACTTCATAATGTAGGAGTAGGACATAAGCATGCTGGACCTGGTGCCAGGTAATACATATTTGAGATCTTTCTTCATATTACTTTTGAAATATGGTATTATTGCTCCCAATAACACCTGCAATTAATGCCAATTACAAAGGAAAACGTTGTTCATTAATCACAGAACTTTACCCTGATACAGTACTTTTGGAAGGAAAATGAATACGTAGCGTTAACCAAGAGGATACAACCAAGATCTGAGCTTGGGGTGACCCAGTCAAACCCAATTATCTTGTACTTACTCATGCTGTTTGCAGATTTCATCAAGATCTGCATTTACGTTGCTGCTTTGCGATTTTCGTATCCTTTCTAGTTCACGGTCGAGTTCCAGGCGGTGTGCATTCTTCATCGCTTCAATAGCTTTACAAAAAAAAAAAAAATCAAACACCAATTTCAAAACTACAGGCAGAAAAATACATGAGAAAACATCAAGAACTCGAAACAGTAAATAATCACTGCCTTTTCCCAGCAGGTAAACACAGTAAGAAGTCTCACAACACTAGGTTAAAGTCCAACAGGTTTATTTGGTAGTAAACACCACTAGCTTTTTTGGAGTGCTGCTCCTTCATCAGACTCACCTGATGAAGGAGCAGCATTCCGAAAGCTAGTGGCGTTTACTACCAAATTGACCTGGATTTTAACCCTGGTGTTGTGAGACTCTTTACTATGTTTACCCCTGTCCAATGCTGGCGTCTCCACATCATGACTCCCAGCAGGTGGCAGCAATCCACATCAAGAAGCTCAATAATCCCAGTGAGGTAATGCAGATTCCCTGTATACGTGGTTTGAACGTCTTATCTCTAGGTTGAAGAAATTGGTTTCTTCACCCAAGCCACTCATTTTTCAAATGCCAGACTTGCACCAAATGTGTCCATATCAGCCTTTTTCTTACGCTGTTATAAATCTCTACATCAACTTCAGCTTTAATGCTCCAGTGTAGCTAACATCCAAGTAGAAAAAGTAAGTTAAAGCTTAAGTTTGAAAAAGACGCAGGCTGTAGGGGAAGGCAAGACTACAGAGGCAAAGAATTTCAGTTTTCAGGTCCTAGTTAGAGTACGTGGCAATTAACAATGCCTACTTATATTGGTATAATGTGAAAAGGAGACCAGAAATCTCCATGCATCTTTTCAGTGTTTACTGGCATTTTGAATGTTTCTGTTGCAGGGAAAGGGGCACTTACATTGCGTTTCTGGTATTCATGCACAATATCTTTGAAAACCAGGATTAACAGTGCCTTTCAAGTTGCAGAAGTTTCCTTATTTATATATTTATGTTGGCAAAAGCAGTGCGTACTGATGCTTATAAGATCAATGTAAAATTACCTATACACACACAACACTATGTCCCACTCTCAATGGAAACATTGTAAATACATTCAGTTTTTAAGAAACATCTGCGCTTTACCCATTTCCCACATCCACAGAACTTTTGCTCATTTCCCTCTTGTGTCCCTAGTGTTTACTGGTAACAGGCCCCATGTGTAGACCAAACAGGACAGACTTAGTTGTTTAAACTTCAAGAGTTGATGTTTAAAGTTTTACCACAGTAATTACAAAATGCACAGTGAAGACAAATAAATTCAATGAATGAAGACAACTTTCTTTTTTTCCCCTGAATACCTAAATGCCACAGGACAAATCATCATGCCAGCTGTAAAAACACAGATGTCAAAGATTTTCGAAAATGGAGCCTTTAGTGTAAAGCGTATGCCTGTTTGATACAATTGATTTCAATCTGATCTTACTCATGCGCCAATGTGAAAAAGGCATATTTTTAGTTAAATCAACACTGATGTAGCATAGTTTCACTTAGGAATAAAATCAGCAATTCCCTGAGGTTATCCAAGAAGAAATATAGCTGAATTTAGTTGAAAATAGCTGCAATAGGTGGTTTTCAATGAAATTTAATTTTGTGAAATCTTATTCAAGAGTAAAGTGTTAACACTTTTTACAAACTCAATTCTGAAGGACAGAAAAAAAGGCCCATGGGGGTAAACAAAGGCAATCCATTTATGATTTTACTGGTGGAATCTTCCCACATTTGTTTATGTCACAGCACAAAGACTAAAGGAAATCATTTCCATGGAGGTTATAGTGCTGAAAGCACACCAGGGAAATGTGGTTACAGAATCTAAGCCAAATGCCTGAACTTGATTGGAACTAAACTCAGCATTACGTTTTCAAAACAAAGGCATAGTTCCACATCTGCAGTTACACCTCATCATTATAATCTTACAGATTCCAACAAACTACATCTCATGGAAAAGTGAACTCACCCATTCCCCATGATAAAGTTCCATTGGGATTCAAGATAAGTTCCTTTAAATGAACCATAACTTTAGCACTAGTGATGATACTTTCTTTATTCCCCAATTATCGCTTGATTTTTTTCTGTTTAATTGTACCTGCATTATATGTGGATTGTTGTCATCTCCTGATAGATAAGCTTTTCAACAAAAGCCAAGTTCAGTTTTCCAAAATGCCCAAATTACTTTATCAATAATGATTGCTTTTGTCTGCATTAAAATACTGTACTAATTTGCATTTGAAGAGGGAAAAGTATAGTTGCTATTTTGTTCCACAACAGATCAGTACCATTAATTACTGCCCACAGCTGCGTAAGAATATTTTCTTTTAGAAAAATGCTGCTACTTTATGTCATTACAGCTGTAGTTTGTTAGTAAAAAACATTTTCCTGTCCTTCTAATATCAACTCTGAAAGCACGTAGAAGCCATATCAATATAGCCGTCAAAGCCTCAACAATTCTTATTTCTTTGTGCTATATTTCCTACTTTACTGCTTTATCCGGTTGGAGTTCTGAGGGTTAGAGATTTGGAAAAAAAATTGTGCAAATTTTGCTAGATAAACCTACAAGTTATCAGCCCATTGGTGCAAAGACGTATGCAAATTAATATAAAAACATTTAGTTAAACTTCAAAGAACAACAAAGAACAGCACGGGAAACAGGCCCTTCGGCCCAACGAGCCCGCGCCGCCGTCCTAACGTCTTAATGACATATCCATGTCTTTAGGCTATGCCTGTTGTTGAAGATTCCCATATAGGGACAATTTGTTACCCAATCAGCATAAGAGCACATTTTTGGGATGTGGTAGGAAACCGGAGCACCCGGAGGAAACCCATGCAACCACGGGGAGAACGCGCAAACTCCCACAGACACAGGCCCAAATCCATATGTCAGCACAGCAACAGCGATAGTCTCTGAGCTGTCATGTTGCCCATCAGATGGTCCAGTTTAAGCATACATTGACGACATGAAGCACTAGGCAACTCCTGAAGCAACCTCCAAGAGCAGCTCTCGCACGACATGCCGCATGCACGCCCCTTGTTGGTCAACAAAGTGGACCGAATTGCCTGTGGAAACAAATAAGACTTAATTAAACATGCTAAAAAAACTAAGACATTCCCGAGACAAAACTAAAAGATAGTCTACTACTATTTGGTCCTCCCGATATTCAAACAGTCCTGCTATATCCCTCTATCTGCAGACCGCTCATGTGGCTGTCCAAGAGACCCTTAAACAACCCTAGCGTGCCTGCTCCCACCACCTTACTCGGCAGTGCATTCCACACCCCCACTACCCTTTGTATGAAAAACTGGCCTCTAATATTCGTCTTATACATAGCCCCCCTCACCCTGAGCCCGTGACCCCTCGTTCTATCCATTTCTAATGGTGGAAAAAGCTTACCACCATTTACTCTATCTATACCCCTCATAATCTTATATACCTCTAAAAGATCCCCTCTCAGCCGACGTCTTTCAAGGGAAAACAACCCCAGTGTTTTCAATCTTTCCTCGTAAGACAGCCCTTCCATACCAGGCAGCATCCTGGTAAATCTCCTCTGCACTCTCTCCAGAGCCTCTACATCCTTCCTGTAGTACGGCGACCAGAACTGGACACGGTACTCCAGATGAGGCCTAACCAACGTTCTATACACCTGCAACATCAGACTCCTACTCTTGTATTCTACACCCCTTCCTATGAAGGCTAACATACCATACGCTTTTTTTTAAACCATATTCTCCACTTGTACTGACACCTTCAGAGACTTGTGAACTTGCACCTCCAGGTCTCTCTGCATCTCTATACTCCAGATAGTTTTACCTTTTATCCTGTAACTCCCCTCTACATTATTCCGGCCAAAATGCATCACCTCGCATTTATCCGGATTAAATTCCACTTGCCATCTATCTGCCCAATCTACCAGCCTATCTATGTCATGTTGTATTGCCAGGCACTGCTCCTCAGTACCCGCCAATCCAAGCATCTTAGTGTCATCAGCAAATTTGCTGATCACACCACCTACCCCCTCTTCCAAGTCATTTATATACACCACAAATAGAAGAGGTCCTAGTACTGAGCCCTGTGGCACACCACTAGTGACAGATCTCCAGTTGGAAAAAGAGCCTTCCACTACTACCCGCTGTCTCCTCCTCCCAAGCCAGTTCTCAACCCATCTACATACCTGGCCCTGTATACCATATGCCTTCACCTTTTCTATCAGCCTACCATGAGGGACCTTATCAAACGCCTTACTGAAATCCATATAGACGACATCAACGGCTTGTCCTTCTTCAACCGTTTTTGTCACCAAAGTTCTTAAGTGAACTCTGTAGTTCATATCCAAAGGACCTATGGGGACGAAGATTGAAACACTCAGTAGGACCTTGCTTACCTCCCATTACTGATTAAACCCTTCAAAATGATAAAATGTTCATGAAGTTTCATGGGAGTGAAGAAAATTGCGACACTATATTTAATATATTCCAATAATGCTATTTGAATAGATGAGTTAAGGTTGCGGTTATGAAGTGTCTGTGTTTGCATTTCACTCCATGCTTCGTTGGATACTCAAATATTATTGTGCTTCTTATTGACACTTGGGCAATGTTCAAAAAAAATTTTCAAGTGTTAAAAAATCTGAAAACATGACTGTTCCACACCTGCAATTTGACACATGCTGTCAATTTTGGTTCCTGCTGACACAGAGAGATTTTGGTCGGAGGAGAGGAGGGGAGAGAGAAGAGACGGTGGGGGGGGAAAGAAGAGAGAGGGGGGGAAGAGAGAGAAGAGAGAGGGGGGGGGAGAAGAGAGAGGGGGGGGGGAGGAAAGAGAGAGGGGGGGGGGAAGAGAGAGGGGGGAAGAGAGAGGGGGGGGAGGAGAAGAGAGAGGGGGGGAGGAGAAGAGAGAGGGGGGGAGGAGAAGAGAGAGGGGGGGAGGAGAGAGAGAGAGGGGGAGGAGAAGAGAGGAAGGAGAGAAGGAGAAGAGAGAGAGAGGGGGGGAGGAAGAGAGAGAGGGGGAGGAGAGAGGGGAGGGAGGGAGAAGAGAGAGGGGGGGGGGAGAAGAGAGAGGGGGGAGGAGAGAGAGAGGGGGGGAGGAGAAGAGAGAGGGGGAGGAGAAGAGAGAGGGGGGGAGGAGAAGAGAGAGGGGGGGAGGAGAAGAGAGAGGGGGGGAGGAGAAGAGAGAGGGGGGGAGGAGAAGAGAGAGGGAAAGAAGAGGGGGGGAGGAAAGAGAGAGGGGGGGGAGGAGAAGAGAGAGGGGGGGAGGAGGAGAGGGGGGAGAGAGAGGGGGGGGAGGGAGGAGGGGGGAGAGAGAGAGGGGGAGGAGGAGAGAGAGGAGAGAGAGAGGGGGGAGGAGAAGAGAGAGGGGGGGAGGAGAAGAGAGAGGGGGGGAGGAGAAGAGAGAAGAGAAGTGAGAGAGGGGGGGGGAGGAGAGGAGAAGAGAGAGAGAGGGGGGGAGGAGAAGAGAGAGGGGGGGAGGGGGGAGGAGGAGAAGAGAGAGGGGGGGAGGAGAAGAGAGAGGGAAGGAGGAGGGGGGGAGGAGAAGAGAGAGGGGGGGAGGAGAAGAGAGAGGGGGGGAGGAGAAGAGAGAGGGGAGGAGAAAGAGAGAGGGGGGGAGGAGAAGAGAGGGGGGGGAGGAGAAGGAGAGAGGGGGGGAGGAGAAGAGAGAGGGGGGGAGGAGAGAAGAGAGAGGGGGGAGGAGAAGAGAGAGGGGGAGGAGAAGAAGAGGGGGGAGGAGGAAGAGAGAGGGGGGGAGGAGAAGAGAGAGGGGGGAGGGAAGAGAGAGGGGGGGAGAGAAGAGAGAGGGGGGGAGGAGAAGAGAGAGGGGAGAGAAGAGAGAGGGGGGGAGGAGGAAGAGAGAGGGGGGAGGAGAAGAGAGAGGGGGGAGGAGAAGGAGAAGAGAGAGGGGGGAGGAGAAGAGAGAGGGGGGGAGGAGAAGAGAGAGGGGGGGGAGAGAGAAGAGAGAGGGGGGAGGAGAAGAGAGAGGGGGGGAGGAGAAGAGAGAGGGGGGGAGGAGAAGAGAGAGGGGGAGAGGAGGAGGAGAGGGGGGGGAGGAGAGAGAGAGGGGGGCGAGAGGGGGGGGAGGAGAAGAGAGAGGGGGGGAGGAGAAGAGAGAGGGGGGGAGGAGAGAAGAGAGAGGGGGCGGGGAGAGAGAGAGGGGGGGGGAGGAAGAGAGAGGAGAAGGCGGGAGGAGAGAGAGGGGGGAGGGAGAAGAGAGAGGGGGGGGGAGAAGAGAGGGGGGGGGGAGAAGAGAGGGGGGGGGGGAGAAGAGAGAGGGGGGGGAGGAGAGAAGAGAGGGGGGGGGGAGGGCACGGGCAAGGGCAATTAAATAAAGCCGTGAAATCAGCTGCAGAGCATTTGGACGCCACTGTGCTACGATCTCCTCATGAATTGGGAGGCCAATGCTCCCCACCCCCCTCTGTCACAACCCCAGCCCCAAAGGCCCTTCGCCCTCGGGCCTGCTCCAGCACACATATAGTTGCCGGGTGGCCACTGACAGGGTGTTGCTATCCGATGAGCACTGTGTGGCCATTCCCCGGTCTCCCACTCCCCCTGATGTGGTCATGGTGCCTGGGTCTCTATTGGTGGAGACCATTACTGATTCTAAAGAGCTGTAAGATATTTTGAGGAAGAGAAAAGTTGGCTTTCAATTATGTTAATCAGCTTCTCTGGGCACAAAACTGATCTCACTGGCAAAATAGGTGTATGCAAATCAGTTTTTTTAATCCTCCCCCACAATCTTTCCAACTTGCCACATTGATCAACCAGCAGGGCAACCAGCCCTCATATGTTCCTTGTTTTTGATTGTCATTGAGACAATTTAAATAGCACTATACAAAGTAGTGAAGATTGCAATTATTTTGAAAGATTATAATAGCATACCATAATTGGGATGAAAATAAGCCGTTTCTCACCAATAGGAATGTAGGCATGTTGGGAATAATCCATCTAAATCTATCCTTACTTTGGAATCTGTATGCATTCATCACTATAATTACTTGCAAATATTCCTGTCATCATGTTACTGTAGCTGATGTTAAGAGTTATGCTGACTGATGTAGAATGACCTGCGGACAAACAAGGGTGGCTATTCTCATGGTAGAGTTACCAATGAATGACCCTTTAATGCCACGGTTTTCTTTTAAACAAAGAGAAATATGTATATCATGCATTGTTATAAGAACATAAGAACTAGCAGCAGGAGAAGGCCATCTGGCCCCTCAAGCCTGTTTCGCCGTTCAATAAGACCATGGCTGATCTTTTTATGGACTCAGCTCCATTCACCCGCCCCCTCACCATAACCCTTAGTTCCTTTACTGTTCAAAAATGTATCTAGCCTTGCCTTAAAAACATTCAATGAGGTAGCTCAACTGCTTCACTGGGCAGGGAATTCCACAGATTCACAACCCTCCTCAACTAAGTCCTAAATCTGATTCCTCTTATTTTGAGACTATGCTACCTAGTTCTAGTTTCACCTGCCAATGAAAACAACTTCCCTGCTTCTATCTTACCTATTCCCTACATAATCTTGTATGTTTCTCTAAGATCTCCCCTCATTCTTCTGAATTCCAACGATTATAGCCCCAGTCTACTCAGTCTCTCCTCATAAACCAATCCTCTCAACTCTGGAAACAACCTAGTGAATCTCCTCTGCATCCCCTCCAATGCCAGTATAACCTTTTTCAAGTAAGGACTCCAGGTGTGGCCTCACCAACATCTTATGCAGCTGCAACATAACCTCGCTGTTTTTAAATGCCATCATTCTAACAACAAAGGACAAAATTCCATTTGCCTTCTTAATTACCTGCTGCAGCTGCAAACCAATTCCTTGAGATTCCTGCACAAGGACACCCAGGTCCCTCTGCACAGCACCATGCTGCAATTTTTTACTATTTAAATAATAGCCCATTTTGCTGTTATTCCAAAACGGATGACCTCATATCTATCAACATTGTAGTCCATCTGTCAGACCCTCGCCCACTCACTTAGATTATCTATATCCCTTTACAGACTTCTAGCGTCCTCTGCATATTTTGCTCTGCCACTCTGTGATCTGCGACTTTTGACACAGTACACTTGGTCCCCAATTCCAAATCATCTATGCAAATCATAAACAATTGCAATCCCAACTCTGATTCCTGAAACACACCACTAGTCATTGATTGCCAACCAGAAAAACATCCATTTATCCCACGCTTTGCTTACATATTAAAATATAAATTGTACACTTATCTTGAGCAAGTCAAATGCCTGTTCATCATTTTTCCACAGACATGTGGCATAAACTATCCAGGACTATTCTAAACAACATCAATGCTAAATTCAAATGGTTTTCGTGAACAGAAAGTTAAATGCAGACCCAAGTTCAAGTGGCATCACATCACAAGCATGATGATCCATGTCATTGGCTATCAAAGAAACATCCTTAATAAAATGAAAGTGTATTACTGTATTATTTAAAGGAGAAAGATCATTGGGTGGGTAGTAGTTAGCAGCAGAGGATTGTCCTTTGCTTCCATGGTTCTAAATCCATAATACATCTTAGTCTATCATCTCCACCTATAATTAAATTGCGGGTGTACCTCTGGCACAATAAAAAGTGCATTCAAAAGACACAATGATTATGCATAGTGCTGCAAAAAAAAAATGGTGGCAGATACTTAAATTCATGTCATGGTGTTCAGGCCCACAAATAAATGGGGGCAAAATAAAGAGAAACTGTCACCTTTTTCAAAGATCAAACAACATTTTCATTTGAAGTCAGGTACAAGAGACCTGGATGACTGCATCAACTTAGTGATATTGCTCCATGCAGCTACCATGTGAACCTTTGTCAGATGGTGGCTTTTAGTTCAAAGTAGAGCTACTTTTCGTTGGTGCATTTGTAACAGCAGGACATCTAAACTTTCAACTTCAAAAGTAGTAGTATTGCCCACATTCCTCTGCTGTACCATTGTGAATAATTAACCAACTTTTGACATCATTGCAACTTTCCCATTAATGTGGCTAGAATCAGATTTTATGTTCCCAAACTAATTCTTAGCTCTCTGGGCAAGCATATCTTGTGCCTGTAATCTACTCACACTACAAACAGAGACTCCAGCCTGAACATTTAAAGCAGTACAAGTTCAGCTGGTCTGAGCACAGACTTAGCTGTGCTCAAGCCAACTGCAAAAATCAGAGTTTTTGTGTTCAGTTACATATTATTGTTACCACATTCTACAGATGACTACATTTAATCACAATCTCAAACACTGGCCCAGATCATCTGGTCTCTGAATATCATGATGTAGAGATGCCAGCATTGGATTGGGGTAAACACAGTAAGAAGTCTGACAACACCAGGTTTAAATCCAACCAATTTATTTGATAATAAACTCACAAGCTTTCGACCCTCTGCTCTTCATCAGGTGAATGAGCTGTCCTGGTCTTAAACAGCACAGACTGTTTACAGATTACTGATTAGAATGCGAATCTTTACACCTAACCTGCTGTTCAAGTCTTAAAGTGGCTAACAGTGTGAGTGGAAGGAGCACTGAGCATAGGTTAAAGAGATGTGTATTTTCTCCAGAAAGCACAGAGAGTGAGGTTTTTTACTAACCCAGGCAAGTCATGGGAGTTACAGATTGTGTGACATGAAGCCAAGATCCCTATTAAGACCGTCCTCATGTGTGCGGAACTTGGCTATCAGTCTCTGCGCTGTCATGAAGGCTCCCTTGCAGAACGTTTACCCGAAGGTCGGAGGCCGAATGTCATGGGCCAAGTTCCGCACACGAGGACGGTCTTAACAGGGATCTTGGCTTCATGTCACACTATCTGTAACCCCCATGACTTGCCTGGGTTAGCAAAAAACCTCACTTACTGTGCTGTCTGGAGACGATACACATCTCTTGAACCTGTGCTCAGTGCTCCTTCCGTTCACATTGATAACCTGCTATTCAAGTCTTAAAGTGGCTAAGTGTGAAGATTCACATTCTAATCAGTAATCTGTAAACAGTCTGTGCTATTATGTGTGCTGTTTGAGACCAGAACACCTCATTCACCTGACGAAGACCAGATGGTCGAAAGCTTGTGAGTTTACTATCAAATAAATTGGTTGGATTTAAACCTGGTGTTGTCAGACTTCTTACGCTGAATATCATACTCTGGAAGATGTGCTGGGGACCCTTTCGGACATTCCTATGAACTGACTACAAAGAAATGGGCCGAGAAGTTTCAACTCCTGTTCGGCAATTACTCATGAACTAAGTGCATGAGAATTGACTAAGAAGTTGCAACTTTTGCTTTGCAATTACCCTGCACCTGGAACTCTCAAACTGATTTAATGAAGACTTTGGATGATTCTCATTCACTTGGTAGAAAGTTACCCTATGATAAGTTAGAAGAATAAAAAGCACTTCTAATGCCTAAGTGCTGGCATAGTGCTGTAAAAAGGGATGTTCCTACACTATGAGCGAAAGATACCAAGAGCAAGTATGCTCCACATTTTTCAAGTGTAGGAGAAGTAAAAAGGAGCCGTGGCAATTTAACAATGATTACCATTTCTCGGAAGATTCAGCCCATTAGCTTTATTGAGACTGTTCCTTCAGTGAAAATTAGAAAGGATAGGTGTAGAAATCTGAGACGCAATGTTAGACAATTATACCATTAAATCTGTCACAACGACAACTTGTCCCTCTCACTGTCATACAGATGGGCATAATTCATTACATGGTCTTTAAATGAGTAAAAATTCCAGGCTTTGTAACCACCGAGGGGTTTGCAAGAATTTAGACATCAGATTTTATACATTGAAAACAGAAATCAGATTTTCAGCAAGCTTTTGAAAATCCATGTATTAGGAAATCAGTCAATTAATTTCATAATTTGGTAAAGGATGGTATGTAATGTGGCATCAATTAAGTCAAGTCATCGGGTGTATTAAATATATAAACAAAAACAAGCCATTTCAACTGTTATAATCAAAAGGTTTTCTGACTAGAATAACTTCTATTGTCAACCTATTCATTTTATTGTCCGCATGCTCCTCCCTCTGAAGATATTTTTCGTGCAACGTGCCTTAATCAATTTGGCTTGGTTGCTAGCACTTGCTGCTCAAAGTAACAAGGTCATGGGTTCAGGTCCCAATCCTAAGGCTGGAGCACAACCTGAGCTGACACTTCCCCCTCTAAACATCATCACATCTATCACTGGCAGTTGCTGATATGGGGCAAACACCACTAACCATTCCATTAATATCAATTACAAAGAAATTGCTTATAACACATTCATTCTCAACATCCCTTAGCACACTTTGAAAGTGGCTTAAAGACTCAACATCCTCACGGTTTGCCTTAGAGAGGTCACTAGACCGTTCATGAAAGAAATATCATTAACTTTTGCAACGTCTCTAATTTTTAAAATATAAACTGCATTCCGTACATCCCTTCAAGTGCCAAAGATTTGTTGCTAGGATAACCAATAGCAAAGATGCAGTTTAACTAGTCATACTGATTTAAAATGTTAACTTTGTTTCTCCCTTCACAGATGCTGCCAGACCAGTTGAGTCTTTCCAGCATTGTCTACTTTATTTCAGATCTCTAATATCCCAGCATCTCCAGTATTTTGTTTTTATTAATAACAAGTTGCCTGGTCTAAGCGATGGGAGATTGTAATTGGCAAAAAACATTCTGTGTCCATGTTTAGAGAATATGACACTTGGCAGTGAGAGAACAGGCATGTCTTATTGGCCTATGTGAACGTACCCCGAGGGTGGATTTTGATTATTTTAGTAGGTTCACCAACCAATTTTAATCAATAAGTATACCAAGCATACATTCTATTGTCATCCATTTCTCACATACCAGAGATGGTGGCAGCTGTCTCTTCAGCTAACAATCGCTCTTTGTCTTCCTGCAGGTTCTCCAGCTCTCGTTGATGCTGTCGATGTAGTTCTTCTATTACCTTCTGATGTGATTCTTCCATTGCAGAAAACCCACGTTCACATGTAGCCTAAAACATTAAAAGGGAGAGGAGAAAAATCATGAGAATTTTAAAGGACTTAAAAACTGTATTCGTAGTTGTGATTTATCACGTTGACTTTTCCCCTGGCTAAAATCCATTGGAGTTCCTTCAAAAATTTCTGAATCAGTTTTATACTGTGTAGAAAGAAGTTTTATATTTAGTTAACTATAAATATTAAATAGGATTCTTACTTTAAAAAAGGACATATAATAACAAAGTGGACTAGATAATATTAGGGGGAAGAACTGTTCCAGTAGTTACAACATCACAAATACATTCAAAATGAATGTGCTTACGAAATTGTACACATTTCACCATTTTTCCCCACTTTATTTAAAATTTGCCCTTTCATTGCTGGGACCTGGGTTCAAATGCGGCTGAGGAGGAGATGGGTCAAACAACACAACAAAGCTTGAGATCAATACTTTTAAATTCAGGTCTCCATTGAAACGAGTTCGTTAAAGAAAACTGTCACTGACTCGTCCTATAAAAACGAACATAAGACTGATCTGAGCACCTTATCACTAGATACAATGCATACCGGAGAGTCTTCACTTCAATCAATATCACTGGAGACAAGTCATTCAAGGTCTATTATTTGACTACAACAGCAATGATTTAGTATTTATTGCGCAGGTGTAGTACACTTACAGGTTAACTGCAGATTGCGTACATGAGAACTGTAAATTCCTTCAGCAGTATGCTGCTTAGTCTAACTGTTGTTTGTTTTTGCCTCTACTTTAAAGCTTTCATCACTGCTTGGTTTTTATTTTCTTCCCCTTTCCTCCAGCCTTGTCTAAAAGAGCTGACTATAACATGGTATTATTTTACAAGGGCCGGCCACATATTAGCACCTTGCTATTCCTGTTATGATAATTCACATTTGCAGACTCATCAATTATGGTGGACATTAAAAAAAAGCTTGACCCATGTCTATATGTAGAGAAGGAACCTGAAGCATATTAGCTCTTTCCAAGCCTAGTAATGTGGGTATCAATTGGAAGAGCCTTATTGCTGCCCATTTCCAGAGGCTGTGGCTTTGTGCGACAATGAATTAGGCCATAAAGAAACTTTACCGGCATTTTTAAATTAAGTTCCCTTGCATTGCACTCCAGTTAAAAGGATGAACAGTTATTTAGCACCTTATGTTTGACAGTGTTTGCTATTAGAAAGTGCACAAAAGCAGCCATTCCTCCCACACTAGTTACATATTTCAGATTAAATCAAGTCACAATCTTGTGTTAAATTAAGTAAAAATGGGTGTATCACCCAAGTAAAATTTAGGATTCAACAATCCTTACTACTCCACAAACCACAAAGTTAAGCAAGGAACAGGCCCTTAGGCCCACCAAGTCTGTGCCAACATGGATGCCTTTCTAATCTAATATTTTCTGGCTTCTACGTGGTCCATTTCTCTCTATTCCATGCCTATTCATATATCTATCTAGATGCCTCTTGAATATTATAGAATCTGCTTCCACTACAGAATATATTCACAAGAGTATATAAATATATTTAAGAAGGGTAATCAAAGTAAACCACTAGCTTTCTAGATTAAAATTAACTAGGCTTGCTATGAACAAGACGACACTGGATATTGGCTTCCAATGAAGCACTGAGTCATCCCAGGAGTTTATAAATGACATTTCTTGTGAGGTGATGGACTGGATTTTGCCAAGAATTTCCTCACAGCAACATGAAAATGATCAGAAACACAGTGGTATGAAAGGGGTCAAACATATATCTTCCCTATCATAATATACTGCATGCTGGTGTTCAGAATACCTGGTTGAAAAAACAGTACATTAACTATTGATAAAATCTTACCAATTAACTCATTGGACAGATTTCTATATTAATAGACTGTTTCATATCTTCATTCTGATAAACTATTTCTACTTCAATAACACCAAAGATTGTATTTAGTGAATCTGACCATCGAGCTATGATGAAATAACTAAAGATGATAGGAAACTAGAGAGTTATTGAACATGTCACGCTGAGTGAAAACAATGCCAAGTTTCTTTTTTCCCTTTTGGTGACAGCTTTGCATATCTATCTTGCAGAATGCGAACAGCAACGCTATTCTGTGTAAAAGGTCAGTAAGACATACAGATTGATGCAAATCCATTCCGCAACAAGCGAACATGATTGTTACATTTACTAATTTTGATCTATTGTTTTCACGTCTACAATTCCTTGGAATGGAAAGGAAAGTTCTTCTCGACACTTTCTCTTCCCCTTCTATTCCAGGGAATATTAAAACACATTTTTGCTTGTGTTTGATTGAATAGACTGTGCAAGGGAAATTCAACATATGGCCGAACAGACATATTGTACTCTGTATACTGGATCATTTCCCTTGCCTCACAAAATTGGGTTTAATTTTTTTTAAACTGTTGCACAGCATACTATTCTAGAGCTATGGACAAACTATGAAATTTTCTATAATTTCACCCACAGGGCAGCATGGCACATTATTTCCTCTTTCTGTGAGATATGTCGTTGTTGTGAGAGCAGTGCAGCCAGGAACTACAAACATTCATCAGTACTCAATAGTGTCAATACAACTTCATCAAATAGGGATGCAAATTATTTGGAAGGATTGGATGTTCTTTTCGAAGTCCTTTGGCATTTTATATTGATTTTTTCCAAAAAAAATAACGATTCACAATTTAAAAACCAGCAATGATTTCACCCCACAGAAATTCATCCTATCACTACACTTCAGTCCTTAGCCATTAAGGTAAAGCTGGTCAGGGGAAGAGTTCACTGAAAGTGCTTTATCAAAACAGAAGCTACATCTTTGAAATTGCTTGGGTGTTGAATGATAATGTTGTGTGGAAATTTGCTGCCTATGCAGCCAATAAAGCTATACCAAATCAGTTCTTCAGTTGGTCCAAAGTGAAAAGCTTACCACAGTGTAGTCACTGCAAGATGTTTCACGCCAATGACAAGATTCACCATAGTGAAAAGTTATACATTTTTAGATATGAAAATCAACCAATATCTCAATCTACAATGAAGGTGTACTTTAAATACTGGATTTGCCCCTCTGCTATAAGCAACAGATATGGTTTGGAGATCATTTTGCCACTGTTTTAATTTTTATACCAAGATTTTAGCGTGTGTTGCAAATTTAATAGAATGCAATAATAGCAAACCCAATGTCAGGAGCAGCACAAATGCATTCAGTGGTCTTCTTCGAATGAACAGTGAGTGAACGCTAAGCTGAGCTGGAAATGTGTGATGCAAAACTATGCAAAGCATCCTATAAGCAAAAATCATCAAAATGTACACAAAATATAAAAATAAATAGCAAGTGCTAGAAACGCACATTGCCCTAAACTCTGAACTCTTTATCAGGACTATAAGTTCCAATAAAGAACATTTTTTTTCTTGTATTGTTGTGCACAGACTCCTTACAAGTGCAGGAGGCAGCCATTTGAGTTTGCATTGACTATCTGACAGAGCATCTTACCTAGGCCCTATTGCTGTAGCCCCACGTATTTACCTCACTCATCCCTCTACCCTGCACATCTTGGGTTAGCAGGCCAATCCAGCTAACCAGTACATCTTTGGGTTATGGGAGGAAACCGGAGAAAACCCAGGCAGACACGAGGAGAACGTGAAAACTCCATGCAGTTAGTCACTCAAGGCTGGAATCGAATCTGGTCCCAGGCACTGATAGGCAGCAGTGCTAACCTACGTGCTACTCCTAACAGTGAAAGACAGTTCAACACTTTAAAGTGGCAGCCCCTCCATGCTTTAAAGTGATAGTCCCATCCACCTTAAATTGACAGTTCCAACCATCTTAATGTAATTCCAACATTGTGTTTCTCAGTTTTCTAATGTTTGTATTTTTCTGTTTTAATGTAGGCAGACATACTTTATACTTACTTTAAATATCTGTTTTTTTTATCATGGCTCATGTTTTACTTTGACTTGCTTTGGGGAAGTCAGTAGCTACTAAATAGCAATCTCAAAATGCACAATTGCACATTTTACTATTTCTGAGCACAATAATTACCGCTTTTGCATTCTCTGAACTTTATTTACCCACTCCTGTTTACAACCTATTAACTATTCAGTAGCGCAATGGTTCACTAGCATTTGTCAACCTCCACTATTTTAGTCAAACAGTCAGGCCTCATCACAGCATGCTAATTTAATTATCCAAATAATGCTGGTGGGGTTAATTAATAGATATCATTAGTGGGAACAATGGAAATTTCCCCCATTCTCTAACCAAGCTAACTAATTAGCTGCAAACCCATCATCTTACTCAGCATGAACTCAAGGGTTGATCCTTTTTGATTAATGTGACATTTAACACAGCCACAAAGAGAAAATGCTCATGTGCACTGGTTGGATTTGAACTCAAGCCGCCAGAAAAAAGGGCAATATTATCTTAGCCACCCAAGTAAGTTGTCCCAAGGGACAAAGTTAAAACTTCTGAATAGAGTGAAATGCGACTTTTCTCTAAAATATAATAAATTTCAGGTTTTTGTAGCACTTCTTGATAAGCAACTAAGTTGCTAGTTTATTAGTGCCTCAAAGGTGCGTTAGAGATATGTAGCCAGCTGAAAGAGAAAGAAAGAAAAAGGGAGATTCATATATTAGTAGCATAGCATCAAGGCAAACAGCAAAGGGTAACACAGCCACCAATTTATATAACTAAGCGCACTAGACTGCTAAGAAGAGATGCTTCTAATCAAATGCAGTTGAACCCACTGTTCTGACAGCAATCGTAAATGTAAAATATTTAACAAAATGTAACGCTTCAAATGAAAGTAGAACAAAATATGTGTACCAAGAAGAAAATTTATCCTTTTAAAATAGGGATGCAATTTTAAAAAGATGGATTTTTCTTAAATTAGGGATCTTTAAGAATTTGTAAAGGTTTATATATTTTGATCCCTCTTTAATAAAGGGCAAAATTTAGATTGGTCTGATCAAATTAGCTTGTACATAATGAATAAATTCATGCCAAAGTGTTTATAGGAACAGCAAACTATAATTTGTTACTGTGTTAGCAAAAGATACACCAATCTTTTGACCTCAGGAGATATTCAGGAAAAATTGCTATAATCCTTTTATTTGGACTTTATCCTCAGTGTTCAATTTAATTGTCTAGCAATTCAACTAAATGTAATACACTTGCACAACACAAAAAAATGGGTTCTGCTGTATTTGAAGGATTGCTTAAGAGCATACAATAAAACTCAAAAGAAAAACAAAAAAGAACTGGGCAAACTTCAGGTACAATTCAAATGCTTTTAGGCCTTCGCCAGTTGGATTAAAGATCAGGGATAGCTTTTACATTTTTTTTTAATATGAATTATAATGCAATTAGTTTCTCATTGGTCAGCAAATAATTACTTATAGTATCGGTTTCTTTCTACCATTCTCCCAGAAGTTGCAAAGTTTATCCTGCTTGGTTTTGCCCAGTTCAACAGTACGTCATGCATTCTATCCACCATGCAGGTTGAGCGACAAAACAGAACACAAACATAAACTAATTGCTGGCAGCAAAGTGTAATGCTACAAGCCAACATGCATTTACTAGTCAGTATTATTAAACACATGGACACCTTGAGATTCTCCAAGTCCTTTTCATATTTCTCTCGCAGAGCTGTTGGGCCAACTTCAATCTTATTTTTCATGGCATCTATTTGGGACTCCAGTTCTTGTATGCGATTTTTCAGCAAGGCCATGGAATGTGACTCACTTGCTGTTTTCCTGTATTGGTCAGTGGGCCTCTGCAGTTCACTTACAATGTCCAATTCTTTAGGATCTTTACATTCTTTTAAAGCTTCAATTTCTCGTGTGAGTTCTTCTTTTACCCGAGCACACCTTCGCTCTAGTTCTCTCTTCTCAGCTTTAAAGTCTTCCCCTTGTCTCCTCAGCTCCTCAACATGCTTTTCCTTCAGGTTTTCCATGCAGACAGTCAATGAATCTATCTCCTTCACATTTTCTTCAGTTTTCAGTCTCAATGTCTCTCCTGCCCTTGCTATTTCCCGTTTTAATTTCTCCATCTCTGCTTCATATGCTTCTCGCACTTCTCGCAGCTCCTTCTTATGCCTTGCTGCCATGTCCTGCAGTTCAATAGCTTTGTCCAATGAGTCAATTGGTTCTCCCTCAATTTGGATATGAGTCATTCTAGCACCTGCTTGTGAAACATTCAAATTTTTTAATTCTGCAATCTGGCTTTTTAATTTCTTTAACTCTAAATCTTGCTCTTGCTTTTGTTTTTTCAATTCAGCTGCATGCTTGCTCTGCAATGTGGCAATGGAGTTTGAATGCTCCATCTCCAGAGCCTCTAGTCTCAATTGCATATCCCCACTTTGTGTGAGGTCATGTTTTAACTGAATTTTGGAGAATACATATGACAACTCAGCTTGCACTACTGCATCCTGGAGGAGGAAGGGCCAGATGTCTTTTGTATTACTATGTCTGCTTAATGCAGGTATGCAGTCCATGCTGTGAATAAGCCTTCTGGCTAAGAGGCCCAGATCATCATCCGTACGTGATTGAATGGATTGCGACATTTTCTTCAATACACAAGCATTTTTCCTAATTTGCTGTGCTAACTCTGTCCTTACACAAAATTCAACATCTTGACCAGCAGAAACAGATGTTGATGGTAATTGGAGGGATTGAGAACACAAGAGCTGTGATTCAACCTCTTCATTGTTCAGTTCACTACGAATTTCCTCCATCAGACCACCAAACCTGCAAGTACCAAAAGCAGCTATAACATTCCTGAGCATCTGCACATGGTTTTGATTTTTGTGATGCATTTTCATGTATTGGGCTTTCAATTGCTGCAGCTTTTCTTCTGAAACCTTCAAAATATTATGGGTCCAGAACATCATTTCACCTTTTATTAAACTACTGTTTGCCATCATATTCAGATAACTTTTCATTGGTTCAGTCAATTGATCTTCAGCATCAGTAGTCTTGCTTTCGTTAATCAGAGGGAATTTTGCCCAAAATTCTCCTTCGATTAATAATTTGTTAAGAACGGAATGTCCTATTTGAGTATCAACTTCTTCCAATGAAACCATAGGTATGGAAAAGCTTTCACTGTGTTTTCTAATTTCATCTAAAGTATTTTTCACATTAGAGTCAGAATTCTGCAAAGCATCAGCAATATTATCAAGTGCTGCTGCTTCAAGTGCCAGTTTGTCAACTAAATGTTTTAGCTTTTCCTCCTCTGTTAAAGAGTCAATCATTAAAGATTCTTCACCAAAAAATGCCCTATTTTTTCTGGCTAGGTCTTCTTCCAGATGTTGCAAGTATTGTATTGAACTTCCTAATGCATGTACTAAGTCAGAGACTTGTCTATGTTGTTCCACGTCCCAAGCTTGAGCAAGTTGACCAGTTTTCTGCTGTATACCTTCTAAAACATGATGCAACTGAAGTAGTTTAGCTTGCAGTATTTGGAATTCAGAGTTGGTAGCCTGCACTAGTATCTTAAGTTTGATATTTGAACTAGCAAGCTGCTCTGAGAGAGAACAGGTTAATGGCTGGTTTACCTTTTCCTGCTCTTTTACATGAACTCCAGGCTCTAATAATCCTCTGTGACTTTTGGCATCACATTGCAGACTTGCAGGTGTACCTAAAGGACCAACAGTTTCCCCTTTAATTTTTTGCTCTGCTATCAGTAGTTTAGTTTCAAGTGCACACGCAATTGCCAGGCATTTTTTCAGGGCTGAAAAGTAACTATCTGCTGTTGTGTCACATGAACTTTCAGTATTCACAGAGTATGGCAGACCTGAAAACCAGCTTTCTGCGCATGTTTGTGCTACTGAACCAGTGAGTGTTGTTAATTGGCTGTCCAAAAGCTGAAGTTTTGAAATTAATTCTTCAGAAAGCTGTGCAACAGAATTCACTGAGCTCTGGTCCGCCTTGGGTTCAGACCAACTGGTTGTGGAATGAAGAATATTTTCAACTGTTGAACAAGCTGGCTGGTTTCTTCTTGCCACACGTTCATTGTTTTCTCCTGAAATTTCCAGATCTGATTGGAGTTTGTAGTTTTGGGAAAGAAGTTCTTTATAATCGCTTTCAGCTGCCTGCAGCTTTATCTCTTGTTCAGCTAATCTGGCTTCAGCATCTTCTAATTTGATTTGAAGTTCTTCCTTTTTTTCTATAAGCATATCAATGTCTGTTGGCACCTGCCAACCAAGGCCTTTAAGTGTAGCCTCCTTAAGCTGAAGTTTCTTTTCTGTCTCCTCTAAGCTGGTACCCAAAGCTTCCAACTTGATTAAAGCCTCATTGAAGTCCTTATTTTTCTTTTCAAGTTCTCGCTCATAGGATTCCTTTGTTGATACCATTTTAAAATTGGTTTCTTCCACTTCATTTTTTAGCCTATTGACCTCCTGGATAGCTTCTTCAAAATCTTCATTCAGACTTTCATATCCCTCTCGCTCCTTCATCAATTCTAACTTCAGCCCTTCAACTTCTCTATCAGCTTCAGTCAACTGATTAACTATTTCCTGACAACGTTGATTTAATTGTTCGTTCTCAGTTGACAAGATGTCTATGTCATGAGTCAGTCTCTTCACTGACGTCTCACTCATCTCAACATGTTCCTCCATTTGCCTCACCATTTCACTACTTTTGAAAGAGATGGCCAGTTTTTCTTTTTGAGCTCTCTCTAATTGAGCTTCAAGAGTCTGCAGGCGATCTTCATATTCTCTAACCTTCTCTTCAGCTTCTTGTACACTGTGTGACAGAATCTCCTTCTCTTTTTCATATTTCTCTTTCAGGCTCTCATACTGTTTCTGAAAACGTTCTTCACTCAAAATAACCCCTTGTTCACTGTTCCGCAACCGACTGCTAGCTTCTTCCAAATGCTCTTGCAATCGCTTCACTTCTCGCTGATAGTCATCCTGAAGAGCCATCTGTCTTTCTAAATCCCTGAAAGCTTGTGTCTTTTCAAGAAGTAGTCCCTCCACTTCTCTAAGCTTCTCTTCACTCTCTTGTAACTTGGTGCTAAACATATTTAGTTTCCTCTCATATTCATCTGCTTGCTCTTTATACTTTTGACGCTCAAGATGCAAATCATTTTGGGTTTTGGATAATGATTGTTCATTTATGGCTACCTCCGATAAAGAAATGTCCAGTTTGGCTTGGAGGTTTTGCATTTTTGTCTCTTGTTGTCTCAGGAGCTCCTTGGCATCCTGATAGCTCTTTTTTAGGCTTTGAGTTTGTGCATTGACCCCCTCCTGTCTCTGCTGTTGAACTTCCAGTTCAGCTTGTAGATCCTGGTTCAACTTCTGTAGCTGTTGCCAGGCATTTGAACTTGCCAAAGGTGGCTCCAGCTTAGAAAAGGGGACCAGATAGTGGTTAACACAGATGTACAAGATTTTTGAATACACTGTTTAATTTTTGCTTCTCAGTCCCATAATGGCGATTTAAAACAATTATTGGTTTGTAAATATATTTTTCTTCATGTAGATTTGAAAACTTCAGCATTATTCAAGGAACAAAAAATAAGTTTTCAGCAAGTAAGGCCAAACTATTATCTATTAGTTGCAAAATTAAGCAAAAAAAAAAGCAAAGACCATTCTGCACTTATGAAGTCAGAATATGGTTAGTATCTTAAAAAGCATGCATAAGAAAAGTTAGCATTATTGGTCAGGAAGCAAGTACTATCAATGCATGGTTAGCACATAATAATCAACATACAGGCAGGGAATTTTCCTATCCATTCCTGAAATCTACTGCTTTTAACCTGTGAATACTTCTACAAACAAAACTTCTAAAGCTACCAACGACTTTTTCATTACAACAGCCCTAAGTTTGGAGCTCAAATCTGTTTAAATTTTCAAAGCCTGAGCTCTAAACTTCCAAAGCAATTGTTCTGCACATCTATTTTACCTATATTTTACAATTACAATGCCACTTCTGGATGCAGGTACCATGTAAGTTTGCTGATAAAAATCAGGTCAGCTAGCTATAATACAACCTAAGACTTATCCAAATGCACAAGAGTCTTAAGCAAGGAGACAAGTGTGCATGTTTGCAAACCTATCTTCTTCAAACAATGAGAGTCAAAGTACAAGAATTTACAATACATTGCAAAGTAAACTAAAATAAAGTGATATTCCTCATTACAATCTCATTTCGATAGTCAGACATAGTTAATTTATTTTGATGTTCAACTTTAATTTTTGGTTAATTTAGGTGCATTCTCAAGTCTCATGAATAGTACAACAGTAATAGTTACCACTTTATAAATACACATTGGGAGAAATGGAAATGGGTGCAAATTCATCAAAATGCTCAAATAAAACTTATGTCCAAAGTGCCCAATGTCACTTCATATTAAACTAAATGGTATGTTAGATCACTTACAATCCTATTGCTTTTAGATAGATGCTTTACTTGGGAATTGCTGCTTCTAAGGCGAAGAGACAGTTTCAGTACTCCACTGTAATCACTTATGTTTTATTTAATACCCCTTGATAATATATTTTGAATTTATTTTAAAAAATTTGATTTACAAAATCATTACCTACAATTTTATGTAATTTTTAATAGCTTTCAATATGTAACTGGTTTCAGTACATGCAAATAACACATCACTTAATTCTAATGGTGGGCATAAGCACTTAAGGATGATAGTTATCATTTTAATAAAGATGCTATGTAATTCATTCATGGGATGTGGGTGCACTAGCTGGGCCAGCATTTAATACCCATTTCCAATTGCCCTTGAGAAGGTGGTGATAAGTTGCCTTCTTGAACTGCAATGTGGTGTAGGTATCTACAGTGCTGTTAGGGAGAGAGTTCCAGGGTTTTGATTGAGTAACAATGAAACAATGGTAATATATTTCCAAGTCAGGATGGTGAGCGACTTGGGAGGGAAACTTAGAAGTGGGGGTATTCCCATGAGTCTACTGGTCTTATCCATCTAAATAGTAATGGTCGAAAGTTTAGAAGCTGCTGTTTAAGGAGCCTTGATAAGTTCCCACAGTACATCTTGTAAATGATACATACTGCTGCTACTGTTCATTGCTGGAGGATAGATGAAGAGTTAACCATGAGAGCTGCTTTGTCTGGATGATGTCAAGCTTCTTGAATACTACTGGAGTTCAGTCATCTAGGCAAGTGGAGAGTGTTCCATCACCCTCCTGGCTTGTGCCTTTCGATAGCAGCCAGGCTTCAGGGGAGTCCAGTGTGGATTACTCACTACAGGATTTCTAGCTTCCTGTTCTGTTTGAGCATATGAAGTCTCACAACACCAGGTTAAAGTCCAACAGGTTTATCGGCAGCAAACACCACTAGCTTTCAGAGCGCTGCTCCTTTGTTAGGTGAATGGGAGTTCTGATCAACAGTAATTCGCAAGAAGTTGAAACTGAGTGATTCAATAATGGTAATATCATTGAATATCAAGGGGGATAGTTAGATTCTCTCTTTTGGAGAAGGTCACTTCCTGGTATTTGACTTGAGGCTTGAATGTTATGTGCCACTTTTCTGCCCAAGCCTGAAAAATGCTCAGATCTTGCTGCTTTGGACATAGACTGCTTCAGTATCTGCCAAGCTGCAGACTGTGCTGAACATTGTGCAGTCATCAGCAAATATCCTCACTTCCAATCTTACGATGGAAGAAAAGTCATTGATGAAGCAGCTGAAGATGGTTGTGCCTATGATTCTATCTTGAGTAACTCCTGCAGCGATGCCCTGGACCTGAGCTGACAAATATGGCTCCAACCAGTGGAGAATTTTTCCCAATTCCCATTGGCTCCAGTTTTGCTAGGACTCCTGCTGACTTGATGTTAAGGGCAGTCACTCTCATCTTACCTCTGCCATTCAGCTCATTTGCCCATGTTTGAACCAATGAGGTCAGGAGCTAAGTGATCCTGGTGGACTCCAAACTGAGCGCATGAGCAGGTTATTGCTAAGCAAGTGTAATCTGATAGCATTGTTACTGACTATCTCCACCATTTTACTGATGATCATGAGTACACTGATAGACAGTAATTGGCTGGATTAGACTGTCCTGCTTTGGACATACTTGGGCAACATTCTACACTAATTGGTTGGTGGCAAAGGACTGTAATGGAACAGCTTGGCTTGGGGCACAACAAGTTCTGGAGTACAAGTCTTCAGTATTAATGATTGCAGAAGTAAGTGATAGTACTTCAATGAGGAAAACTTGTTGAGTAGGAAGCATCTTATCAGGACCCTGTCAAAAATCCAATGCTATCAATAGATGACATTGATTTTAGCCTTTAACATAATAAAAATGTTTCAAGGTACTTCGTATGAGCAATTTAATGAGCTACCTAAGGAAATATTAAGTCAGACACCTAAAACTTGAAAGAATGACAAAGTTTTTAAAAATGCCTTAAAGGAAATGAGAGAGGTAGAGGACTGCAAGGAAGGAATTCTAAATCTTGGAACTCAAGTAACTAAAAGTACAGCCACCAATGGTGGAACAATCCCCTGATTAGGAGTGCAAAAGGGACTAGAATTAGAGGAATGTTGCTAAGATTGTGGATTGGAGAAGATTATAATGATTAGGAGTGGCAGGCACTGGATGGATTTGAAAACAAGGATGAGAATTTTAAAATCCAGATGTTGTTTGACTAGGAGTCAATTAGGTCAGCAAACACTTCCCACATGTTAAGACATAGGCAGCAGAGCTTTGGATGACCTCAAGTTTACAGGGACCAGACAGAATAATGCATTGGAATAACTGGGTCTAGAGGGAACAAAAAGTTTCAGCAATATCTAAGCTGGGTGAGAGTGACATTACAAAGGTTGAAGTAAGCAGTCTTAGAGATGGCACGAATAGGAGCAACATTAAATTTCTAATTTCTGGCCAACCTACCTGGCCTTTGAGCCCACTTTTGAACACACAATAGAAATGCAATATTATAAGTGGTGATCATGGAAGCAGCTTACTTGTCAAGGAAATAATCCAAAATGACTGTAATTCAGCTAGCTATTTTACAAAGACAAAGCTTCAAACATGACGAAAAAATCCAACTGCCTTTGCCACATCAAACTACTGTTGAATTTGATACAGACATTGCAGCAAGTTGAGAGTTTGAAATATTGGAAGCAGGGAAAGGTGAGGAGAAAGTCCATATTTCCAATGTATTATAAAAGTCTTATACTTGCATATACTTCCAGATTGCAACATTTGACTCAATTAGCACAATTTTGTCAAACATTTTCCCAAATTAGTTTAGTGCTGAGCTACTCAACCATGCCTCCTTCTCTACAATATGACTTACATTGAGTCAATGCTAATGTATAGAAAAAAGATCCAGATGCTCAATTTCATTGAAAATTTGAGACTGTAGAGAATACCATCTGAACCAGATTGCTTTTAGTAACTATGGGGATATAAATGGAACTTCACTTTACCCCACCCAACTTACCACTGTTTCTAAACTGCCTTTTCGCTGCTCAAATAATTGCCATTTCCAAATTGCATCAGCTTAAAATATTAAAAACGGTGATCTTATCTTTTTGTAAGTATTCCATCTATACTTCAAATTTATCTGCCCTACTTTTTAAAATTTAATCATCTATGAAATTCTTCTCATCCACTGTATTAAATCTAATGCTTAAGGGAAATAAATTATAAGTAATGAATTTTTCACATTCAATTACAAACACAGAAACTATAAGCAACGGTGGGCCATTTGAGCCTTCTCTGCCATTCATTTTGATCATGGTTGGTCATCGAATTCAATATCCTGATTCCCTGCCTTCACCCCATTGCCCCCATATCCCTTGAGCCCCAACAGCTATATCTAATTCAACTCTGTGCTCCATTACTTTCTTCACCAAATCTGTAGATAAAGTTCTATTCTCCCCAAACAATGTGAAAATAATTTACTCTAATGCCATGACCCCAAAATAATACATAATTAATTTTCTTCCATATAAATTATTTAAATCTTCAGCCTATATATTTGCTTTCTGCATACAGACAATTAGATAATTCACTCATCGCCCAACAAGAAAGAAAAATTACTGACTGTGGTTGGGCAATACATTTGTCTGGGTTTTACTAGAAGGCATGGCTATAATGCCTTAACAAGAGACAGTCTGACACTAATTGGTGTGAGCTATGGATGAGCAGTTGATGCCTGTGGAACTGAAAGTGAATATCATAAATCTTCAATAAAAATTTTTTTTAATGAAATATGGAACTACCAAACATAAACCTGCGACTGCCCTTTGTGATTGAGGCTTGACTTAGGGGTGAATGAGGGGTCTTCATGCAACTTGCAATGTTTGAATTAGAATTTGGGCACAAAACTGGACAAACGTTCCTTTAGCTAACACTGAAGGAAACTTAAATTCATGTTGAAGAAGCTAAAATTCCATCTTTACCAAAATTTTAAGTAAACAACTGCAATAAAGAGTCAGAATGAAGCAAAATGCCAATGGTGCTACAGGATCGGGCAAATATAAATCCAAAGGTTAATGAATGTTATATTCTTACTTTCAACAATGTCACAATGGACTAAGTAGCAGTCAGAGAGCTAGGTCAAACTTAAGCAACCATCAACTACATAAACACTCAAAAATAAAAAAACAATTTAACAATCTTCAAGATATAACTGAATAAAAAAAGTATGCCAAAGCTTGAGAAAATAAACAGAATTCCACTTTGGTATTTATTCATTTAGCAAGACATTAAACAAATATAGCGATTGTACAAGAAGGTGACAAATAGAACATAGAAAGTTGAAATTATCCATTTTGATAGGAAGAATAAAAAGACAACTTTTTTTTCAGAACGGTGAGAAATTAATAAATTTTGGTTTTTCAGAGAGACCGAGGTCCTTGTATATGAATCACAAGAAGTCAACATTGGGGGCAAGACAAGAAGTAAGAAAGCAAATGCCAAGTTAGTCTTTATTGTAAGAAGATTGGTGTATAAGAGTAAGGAAGTCTTGCTGTAAATATACTGAGTTTTTGTAAAACCACACTTACAGTACCATGACCTGCCTTAGTTTCCTTACCTAAGGAGACCTGTATGCCCGAAAGGCAACAAAGGTGTAACAGATTGGTTCTGAAAATGAGGTAGCCATCCTACGAGCAGACATTAAGTGGAATGGGTTTATACTCACTGGACTTTAAAAGAATGAGAGGTGATTTCATTGAAATATGTAAGATTCTTGAGGGTTTGCCAGGGTAAACGCTGAGAGGCTGTTTGCTGTTGATTGGTGAATCTAGAACTAGGGATCATAAGGGATTGGCCATTTAAGGCTGAGAAGAGGAGAAATACTTATATTTAGAAATACTCATGGGCGCCATGGTGGTACAGTGACTAGCACTACTGCCTCACAGTGCCAGGAACCTGGCTTCGATTCCCAGCTTGGGTCACTGTGTGGAGTTTGCACATTCTCCCCATGTCTGCATGGGTTTCCTCCAGGTACACCAGTTTCCTCCCATAGTCTGAAAGATGTGCTGGTTAGGTGCACTGACCCAAACAGATGCCAAAATGTGGTGACTAGGGAAATTTCACAGTAACTCCATTGCAGTGTTAATGTAAGTCTCATCTGTGGCTAACAAATACATTTTTACAAATACACAAATTAGGAAGCATAGTCTATTTGGCCCTTCGAGCCTTCTCAGCCATTTGATAAGATCATGGCTGATCTGATTGCAGCCTCAACTCTAGGTGCCCTTCTATCCCTTAATACGAACATATGAATCAGGAGGAGTGAGCCATTCCCTTCACTTCGAATGTTGTGAATCTTAGGAATTCTGAATCCCAGAAGATGGTAGATGCTTAGTCAACATGTAAATTCTAAATGAAGGAGGATAGACATGATGGATATATCAGGAAAAGCAGCAGAATGTGAAGGCAACGTGAAGAAACTGCAACTTGCAGTAACTTTCTTGCATTTCAAATTTACATAGGAGTAGGGAAAACCATCTTTAAAAATGGGGAGGTTAGAACATAAATTACAAGAATTACAGCTTCAACATCCATGCATTTCTTTTGTTAAATACAGCTGCTTAAATTGTGCTGATGAGATCAGGAAACATGCTGGGTGGAGTATTGAATCCTGTAGTGACAAGCAGCTGAGTGAGTGTTTAACCTCAGGTGATTATGCCATTTTACCGAGTCTGGACTAGCTTAATTAACAGCAGGATCCAAAAAACTCCTCCAAGCTAGTTCCCAATGAGGTAATCAGTCTTTTGTGTTTATATGAAATCTCTTTTTGAAAGGTTAAAAGAAATAAATAAGAGGATATAGAAGTTGATCATTCTTAATAACTGAACTTGAAGGAATGATGCCAACTCTTCCACAGTAAAGTGTGCATGCAAGGATTAGAAACCACCCAATAAGAACATTTTAATCCCAGTTATATCATCTTTTATTCAAAATGGTTTTAGAATTATCATTCAGCTGTAGGCCAAAGATAAATTTGCATTTTATATCATGCAGCATCTCTCATAACCTGGAGGAAATAGCGCTTTCTCACTAGGAGCAAAGCCTTAAAAATGTTATAATTTTGTTATAAATAGCAAAAATGAACACCGACAGGCTTTGATGAAGCAAGGTGACCCATTGGACTAAACTGCCCCATGTTTAGGGTTTTCAATCGTCTCCATTCTGTTTTTCCCCCACAGGTGTAGAAGACAGTAATAAAACTGCTAACACAGATTTTTACTGCATTTAATTTCACTTCATACTATTTTACTCATGGGATAAAAGAAACAATAAAACAAAATAGACATTGTTGAGTGTGGAACTTCGATATAAATCAAGTTTCAAAAATATTATCCACATGGCGGCAAATTTTGCAACTTGATTACAGCCATCACTTCAACATTTTAATCTCTGCAGACAAGACAAAGAAGTGAATTAAGTCATTAAGCATCAATGGTAGATGCAATTTTTTTCTCCCCCAGTTTAGGATATCACTGATATCCATGTAATCATTCTCTAGCCTTCTCTAAATCTCAGGAAATAATTTTTTCACAAATTTTACAGAGTAGCATAAAATCTTCTAGTTTATTGTTTGAGGTTTTAATTGGTAAATTAATTAAATTCTTATTTCCCTATCTACAGCACTTTGTTTTTTAAATTATAATTCTAATAATGTATTGTGAAGCTGTGGTCCATTAAGTTTTTCCATTCAGGAACTTATTACTTTTTTTAAAACAAATTATTGGATGTTGCTTGAGATGAAACTTCTTATACTCTGATACCTATTTCTGGAATCGCCATGGGCACAAAACAGCGGCCATGTTTACCTACATAACCACTGCACTTGTGTGCATGGTTGGCATATTTAATATTTCTTTTTATAGCTGATTCTTGTTTCCTAATTCAGTTATAAAGGTAAAGAAATATGTAGCACGATAGACAGTTCTGACTGTATAGAATCATAGCATATTTACCGAAAAGAATATAGCACAGGAGGCCATTTGGCCCAATAAGTACATGCCTGCTCTCCAAGAGCAATTCAGCTACTCAAATTCCCCTGCTCTTTTCTTGTAACCTGCATTTTTATCTTTAGATAATTATTCAATTCCAAGCCACAATTGAATCTGCCTCCACTTTTGTACTTTAGGCACCACTTTATAAAGCAGAGAATTTAGTGTGGTTTTTAACTAATCTTTCAATCTTCCCTGTCACCTTCAATATATATCCATATATATCCTTAGCTGTTCCTATTCATTCTTAGGATTGTATCCTTTAGCTCACATTACCTCTTCATTTTCCTACTGAAACATTCACTTCATACCTTTGAGTTAGATTTCATCTGTTACGTATCAGCCCATTGCACCAAACTATCCTCTTAAAAACCATCACTATTCACCTTACTGTTCACAATACCTCTAAATTGTGTCTTTTTTTTTCCTCAAGGAAGAAACGAATGATGGAGATTGAGGGACAAACAGCAAAATTTCTCAATTTTGTTTTTAAATACTAATATGCTATTTGTAAGTTCAATTTCATATTAACATAAGCAGCATGAAAGCATCAACATTTGTCTTAAATATTCAGGAAAATGGAGAGGAGAGCATTTAGAACTCAGTCCGTATTGAATATTTCTACATCAGAGTTTAGGTACGGCAAAGTTCATGAGCTTTGCCATTTTCCTTAACAATGAACTGTCCATAATTTAAATACTGGACGAGTACATCATGTCTGTGCAACAATTCATTTATCCAAATTCATATAAAGACTCCTCAAAATCTCATCTTACCTGCTGAAGTAAAAGACTACAACCCAATGTAAGATGGACTGAAATCTAAGTATGGGGGAAAAGGATTGTGGTATGTGAAAACCTCTTGTTTGGCATGCTCCATGTTAATCAGATACATGATTAACTGAGATATGAGTTGATCTCCTGAGCTCTCCTCCAATGAGAAGGCTCTAGGATGATCACATGGATACTGAAGTCTTCTGAGAGACGCAGGAGCGTGTAAATATAGTGTGTGGCACCAGTGGAAAATAGTGGTACACAGCAGTGAAGGACTAAGACTGGCATGAAGACAGATCACCAATAACTATTGATGGTGAGTTTGACATCAGCAATCAAAAAAACAGACTGGACCCTCAGCATTCCAGTTAATAGGTATTCCAACTGGAGGACTGTCGGATAAGAGAAATTTTATTGAACTTCTAATTTTTCTTTTTAAAGATGGTTAAATAGCACAAAATTCTTCTTCTCGATTTTATAATCATTCTTCTTCCTATTTCTAGGTGTGAATCCAAACTCAGCGAGGTCACTAGAACTTAGTGCTGATTTCAAACAAACCTCATTTTGGTTCTTCCAAGTGCCTTCATTTTTTTTTCTTGGAATTCAGTTTGCTGGGTAGATCACTGGCTTCATCAGGGGCATCTGGATACTGACAGGGACACAACTTCCAAAGTTCTACAGGTTGGGTGGAATAGCCAAGCTAAATTGCCCATTAGTGTCCCAGGGTGTAAAGTTTGAGTGGAGTAAATACATGGGGTTAGGCCTGAGTAGGATGCTCTGTTGATGAGTCAGTGCAGACTCGATGGGTGTAATGACCTCTTACTGCACTGTAGGAATTCTATAATCCATTGTCTTCAAGGGCCTAAACGAGCAATGTGGGAGTCATAGATTGATGTAATAGATGCAAATGCTCTTAAAGGGTGAATAAGGTCTGATCTGAATTTAGTTTCAATCCTTCATTCTTTACACATGAAGCAAAGACTTCTGCTGTCATTGAGTTTTAAAAACAAATTGCTGGACTGCTGATTGACAGGCCATCTGGTGTAGGTTAGAAAAAGATATTACAATCTGGTTATGCAGTTTCAAAAGAAGTCTTTGTTGATATTTCTGCAAGTGACAATTTGAACATTTGGTCAAATTTCTAAAGCTCCAATTATCTCAGAAGGGGATTCTGACTTCACTCTGTGATTGACTGGTTAAACAGTCTGTTACAGGAGAAGCTGACTTTAAAAAGAGGTGTGAAGAAGAATTTGTTTATGCAAGAGATTATTCACAGGACTTAAAAGTTTTGAATAGTTTGCATGAATAGGGATTTTTCTCTCACTATCAAGGGCATAGGAGTAAAAGTTACATTGGACTGTAATTTCTTTTCTGCTCCACATAGTTCCTGAGGTCTGTCCATGGTGGATACTGGACGGGTGATTATAGAGGTAGCAAGAGGTATGGTGCGTGAATTGACAGTATGGGTATGAGGGGGCAAAGTGACAAGGCCTAACAGTTTCTAAAACATTCCAGAGAAATTACATGGTCCTTCTAACCAGCTTCTGCACTTAGCCAGCCCATCATTCCCTATAATTGCCTATGAGTTACTTCTTGGGTCAGCAGGAACAATTCTAGATTAAACCTGCCTCCCCAAAGCAAAGATTTGGGAAAAAAAACTCCTTAAACCAAGGCAGGTCCACCGAGTCAGGAATTTATAACATAATTTACCCACTTTGGGAATGAATCTATCTCTGGGATGGTGGGAGTTGTGGGGAATAAGGGTGAGGAAAGAGGCACCAGTTGAAGTTGGAATTTGAGACACTCCAGCATGAAGGGTCAGCACTTAATATCAACTACACAGCCTGTTTTAAATACTAGTCTGTATTTGCGTGAATATTCTTCTTTAAAGCAAATTTCTCATTGGACTTGGCTGGTTCTTTAATCTGGATATATATTTATAGATTTTCCATTCTGGTTTCTTTTTGATGTTTCTGCAGATACTCATGACTGACATGGTATCAGGGTACATACCAGTAAATTAGTGCAAAGTACGTACGTTAACAAATTGCAGAAAAACAGCCCTCAAGATGCAACAGTGGAAATCACTGGACACTTAGGTCAATGATCTTTCAGAACTGAGAAAAATTAGAAATGGATTTGTTTTAAGCAAGTGAGGAGGGGGAAGAGAAAAAGAAAGAGCAACATCAAAGCTAGCCAAGAAAGAGAGATAAAATTAAAGCAGAGATTATGAACTGAAATTGTTGAACTACTGTTCTGGATTGAATATTGAAAGTGCTACATTGAAAGCACTGTTCCTTGAACTTCACTGGGGAAGACTGAAAGCAAAGAGGTCAGTGTGAAAGTGGAGAATTAAAACAAGTGATTGAAAGCTTGGAGTCGTAATTGCAGACTGCATAGAAATCACTGATCATCATGTATAACTGATTTGTCAGAAAATTCTACTCTGAACATACCCCAACAAGATGTGGCACATTAATTTTTAAATGCAAAAGCTGGATTACTCAGTCACGTCCTGAAATCATAAAATAAACAAAGGACCAGAGGCCTCAAAATGGTGCATGTGAGAAGCAGCTTCGGGGGGTCCGTTCAAATAGAAACATCAACCAGTACTTCAGCTTCTGAATGTCATTCAATAGTTTCTGCTTGTAATTGGGAAAATGGATTATGGACTCCTGCTCTCCTCTATCAAAACTGTATACTACTCCAAGACCATTCTGGAATGCAAAGATAACACCAGCTTCATTTTTTTTACTGCAAAGAGTTGTATTCCTCCAACAAGTCCAGGAAATTGATCAGACTTCCTTATAACTAATATTTAAGCCATCTGACCCAGCTGCTTCTGCTTCTTTACTGGGGCTAAATTTGATTTTGTGATATAGGTGTAGCAGGAAAGGCAAAAGCAAGGTGGGCAGCTGGGCTTTCACTGCACTGGCTATTAGGAGGCAGGGCTGGGGTTACCTCCTTTGGAGCCTCCTTTGGAGCATTAACCCCCACTCCTTCCCAAGATCAGAGGCACCCCCTCTGCCTCTCTAAGTCTCTCTGCAACCCCCATGGTTTCTAAAATATGGTCTCACACGCCTTTTGCAAGCGTTTGCCTGGCAGGCCCATCAAACATCCCCCAACTTACAAGTCCAGGACCAATGCACTTCTTCTCCAGGAATTGCTTGCAATCCAAGCAATGCCCTACTCAATCCTGGCTATCAGAGTAGCTGACAGTGCTCTTGTGGGAAAATTCCTTCCAGTTGGAGGTCATACTCTAAATTAATTAAGGCTATCCCCAGTGCATCATCATGTGGAGCAACCAGGTTTCTAGTTACCAGTTGCTACTGGATATTTCACTCTAGGCACAGATTATCCATTCCACCCCCCCACCCCCGCTGTAAAGTTCATCCCCTGTGTTAAACATGCACCAATTCTAGTTCACTCATTAGCTCCATACACTGGGCTACAATGGTCAGAGTTAAGCAATGCCTAGATTTTAAAATTTTCATCCTCATTTTCAAATCCCTCTATATGGGCTCACCCCACTTTATATCAGTAATCTCCTCCAGCTCACAGATGTCTGTATTCCTTCATTCAGGCCACTTGGACATTCTGATTTTAATCACAGGTGGCCATGCCTTGAGCTGCAGAGGTCCTAAGTTCTGAAATTCCCTACCTAAATCCCTTCACTTTTTTCCTTTAAGATGATCTATAAAACCCACCACTTTTAACAAAGTTTTTTGCTATCTGCCCTAATATTTCCATGAGATTGTTATATTTTATTTGATAATGCTCTCATGAAGCACCTTGGGATACACTATCTCAAAAGATGCTTATACAAACACAAATGGTTGCCATTGTGAGCCATTAGCTGAGGATATGCTTAATTTGAATGTTATTCCTCTGTCCAAATGTCAAAAAGCCTATCAATATTAGATTCATGAACGAAGTCTGATAAACATCTAACAAAAGAATCAACAGGTCCAAGAGAACGAAAAAAGAAAAATGTAGCAGCATAAAAAAATTCAACATATTCTGCTCTTCTATTAAAATTAGAATGTATGCAGCTAAATTACGACAATGAGATTCACACATGAAGGTAGAGAAGAAAAACAAAGTGAAACTTACTTTAGGAACTAGATATAGTTATGGGGCACAATAATTAATACCTCTGATGTGAAAATACGTTTTATATAAAAGTGCATTTATTGACAAGAAATTCCCGCTTTGTGTTTGTTGAACTTTAAAGCCACATCCCAGCAACCTGGGATTAGTCAAAGATGACTGCATATTTGCATCACTATACCTTGTATATTCTCAAATTATTAGAAAGGAGACAAAGTATTTTCAAAGCTAGATCAGGAAAAATGATTTTGAAAAAGGGTGCATGGATTATCTTCTATCCCATTAGCAAAGCATCCATTCAGTTGGCCATTCAACTAGCTGGAGGCAAACCATCCCACCTGGACAATGAGATGTTGACTGAGAGGGGAATTCCCTATCATGATTTAATCAAGGTAATTGGAATACATTAGCCATAATCATTTTTTTGAGTTGGGGGCAATTGGGAGAGAGGTGGTCAGGTGACAAGCCAACCCTTGAGCACCTATTTCCTCCTCACATTTAGACACAAGCAACTGAGACAGTGAAGGAATAGGTTCCTTTCCCTGCTCATCAGCATATCTTTATCCAACTCGCTATCTGTTGATTTGGTCTATTCAAGAGTTGCAGGAAGACATTTTAAAGAGAACGCAACCCGCCACTGTTGGCCTCCAGAAAAATACAAGTAATCTGCTGAGAACTTCAAACTGCCCCAATGCCAAAAATAGTAGTCCGAGTTCACCCTGAAGTTAGCCAAGTCAACAACATTCAAGAGCCATAATGCCTCTCTAATTTCACTGGACTTTGAATTACTTAATTTTTCCCCACATCCCACTCTAATCTGTGAACTTCCAAGTACGCATGCCTGTGAAAGATGAAGTTTAAGAAAATTATCTTTACCTTAAAAACTTTTATTTTCAAAGCTCAAGAAGACCTGTCTGATTGTGTCTTTTGTGATCACAGCATTTAAACAGTTAAATACTGAGAATAGACATGTTTATCCTGTCTTAAAAAACCTTGTAACTTAAACGAGTGGAGCCATTCCATGCACCCCTCACCTGATGAAAACAATCTTCTTAAATATATATTCCAAAAGAATTGAAATCTATTAAATAATTCAAACTTCTTTTATACTGACAAACATCTTGCTTTCTCCATAAAGCTTTGCAAACAGGTCAGGTTATTTTTAAGATCAATCATAGGAGAAATTAAGTCCTTATTCACGACTCTGTCAGAGACCCTCATCAGTCAAGTTAAAATCTCTTTTGGAATGTTGCAAACTTCAAGTTAGGATTTTCAGGAGAAAAGAAAACTTGCAGTCCATCAAAGCTACATGTTCATCCAGCTAGAACATTAACTCTTAGTATGACACAAATTGGATTCTTAACAATCCCGCTTTAACACTTAATAGGTTATTACCAATGTGTCACTCTTTGACCAGATTTTTCACTTGAGTCAGCTACTCTTAACTAGTTGACAGATATGATTATATGCAGGATTGCTCTATCAATAGCATTTCATGTTTGTCATCCAAATGGAGTAGCATCTTTGGTTGGGTGCATTGGCTATGCTAAGCTCTGTGTACCTGAACAGGCACTCGAGTGTGGCAACTTGGGAATTTTCACAGTAACTTCATTGCAGTGTTAACGTAAGCCACTTGTGACTAATAAATGAACTTAAAAACTTAAACTTATTTTGGTTTGGCTTTTAATTCAGGGATAATAAATGAATTTATAAAATTATATATAGCAAAGTTTATTATGCTTTCTATGGAGGGGTGGAGGAAGGATACAAAATATCTAATTACAAAATTCAAACAATTAGCAACAATTTAAGGAACATAAAATGGAAAGAATAGTTATTTGATTGCTGTTCAGTTGACTTGATTTAAATATTCAGAGTAAAATATGGTTGCCTAGCTAGTTGACACAATAGGTAAGTATGAGGGAAGTGATTTGCCATCTACTAAGTTATATATAAGCATTTAAATCATAACTTAAGTGTGCTCCTTTTGGAGATAGATAATAGAACGTCTATTATAACAGTTTAATTTGTTGGATAGTGTAAATCTCTAATTCATAGAATAGAATCCCTACAGTGCAGAAGGAAGCCATTCAATCCATCGAGTCTGCACTGACCATTATCCCACCGAGGCCCTATTCCCATAACCCCATGTATTTACCCTGCTAATCCCTTGACACTAGGGGCAATTTAGCATGGCCAATCAACCTAATAGGCACAACTTTGGACTGTTGAGGAAACCACACAGACATGGGGAGAATGTGCAAACACCACAGCTTGACACAAGGCCAGAGTTGAACCCAGGTCCCTGGCGCTGAGACACAGCAGTGTTAACCACTGTGCCACCATGCTGCCCTATCATAAGATCTGATCCTTGTTCCATTTCTGACCAAGGACTGGAGAGAGATGTAGATACAGAATAATAATCCCAATAGCTTTTAAAAAAAAGGCAGATTTTATTATCTGTTTATTATCTCCAGACACATTACTGAGCATTTATTAGATAGCAGAGCCAGTCAAGATAGACTTGGAGGCAAGGGAAGTTGTGAATCACCTTGACATTGATCTGAGATAGAAGCATGAAAAAATCTACAGTAATCTAGTTTTAAAACACAGATATGCAACCGTATCAGTAATGTCTCCTCTATCCATTTCTCAAGCTTCTCTCAATTATTCTCAAAAAACATCCTTGTTACAACTTTATGCTTTTTGTCTTATCAAACCTTAAATGTTCAAAATAACTTTGGTTAATATTTTTCATTATTATCCCATACAACAGGACATACAAGGTTGACAGCACAAATCTCTCCCTCTCTTGAAACATATACTCTGGGAGGGGAGCCTTAATAGTTACAACTGAAGGATACTGCTAGCTAAGTTCATTTCACTTACAAGGAGGGCTCATGTGCTTGGTAAACGTGAATTTGAGATCCATCTACAGGTGTGAAATAAACAATACTTTGGTATTATTTGTGAGCCAAGATGTTAGCTTATTTTGTTGAACTGAATTTCTTTGATGTTAGCTTCTATAACGGAACAGTGTTAACGAATCAAAAGGCTGAAATTCAATTATGCTCTAAGAATATCAACTGCCGGAATTGTTTCATGATAGACATTTTCTGTACTCATCTGTTGATACTTAATTCAAGCAGTAAGTGGTATTTTTAACAAAACTGAACCATGTCAAAGGGATAGATGAAGCTTTAGTCCTAGTATTTGATTTATGAACGAAGTTAATGAATAAAATATTGTCTTTTTAGACGTGTTAATTTCTATTCTTTCTTCTATCTTTCACTAGTTCACTTTCCATTAGTGTACAAACAGTCCTGAACAATTCACAGGAATGTTATAACATATCAAAACTTAACATGCTCCAAACTCTTTCCCTATTTCTCTTTAGTGATGAACAAAGGCCATTCTGCCCAGAATTCGATGTTGGTAGAATGGGACAAAGCAGAAGTAATAGTGGAAATAAACTCAGAAATGTAAACTTTCCTTCCTAGTGTTTGAATATTTATAAGCCACATAAACTTTGCTCTCAAGTCACAAAGTCAACCAGTTGTCAAATTCACATATATGCCATTAATGATTTGCCATACAATGCCAGTTTTACATCTGAACTCAAAAGTAATTTCTAGCTGGCTCGGTTCATATTTGACTCATAAAAGAACCACTAAAAATGCTTATCAAAATTCCCCTCTATATGGTTCATTACTGAGGTTACTTTCCCTTTAATCATTAAAAGATGCTATTAATAGAATAAAAGCACCAATGATTCATCAGTTCTTCAATTGTCATGCAGCAGTCCATGCATTAAAAAAAATTCAGGTAAGTTGTCAGTTCACAAAACATGCAAAGGGTTCATACGGGATGTAGCACTTTCTACACATCAAAAGGAAGATATGCTTATACAGAAAAGGGTCTTTCTTACCTGGGAGATGTACCCAGAACGGATTTGCTGCTCACGTTCCATACTAGCCTTCAGCTGGTCTTCGAGCTCTGCCCTATACTTCTGTGTGTCTATCAATTCCTGCTGGCAGCGCTCTAATTGGGTTTTCAATTCTTCAAGCTACAGTGAAATAATGAATCGTGTTTTATGGAGATACAATTAAGAGTTATTATGCTCTCTCTCATTTGCATTCCAAACATTTATAACCATTATGCCTAAAGTTAAGGCATTACGGGGAGAAAGAGTCAAGTGAACATCGTCTCCTGCTGGATGATCACAAAGTGACTCAAGAGCAAATTAAAAATATTTATCTTTATGGCTGCTAAGTGAAATTATTAGCAAGAGATGATATTGTGATGGAAGGCTATAGAACATGCTCTATGACAGAGCACAGGGCTGTATTTCAGTGGACTCATTCAGTGGAAATCCAGAGGGCAATTCCACACATCTTTAACAAAAATATTTTAAAAATATATAGAACTACATGTTAAAATAAAATACCAAAATCTGTTAGAGTAAAATATTCCTGATTTAATTGAAGTTTGCCCTGTAAGTGTACTGCTTTAACTTAGAATTGATCATTACTTGACTCAAGGAGGAACATCAAGTTCAGCAATTACTCAAGGTTTTGTCAACACTTATGATCATACCATAAAATGTCACTGACTGTGACCAGTCAATAATATATTGTATAACAGTGAGAATGTTGTGCCACATTGTGTAAAATGTTGTTCATATGTATTGAAGAGGGTGGGCATGGGAAAGATGCTCTGACAGAGAACTGGTGCTGACTCGATGGGCCAATTGGGCTCCTTCCGCATTGTAGGGATTCTATGTTTATTGTAAGAAGCCAATTTCCCTCTTAGAAAATAAACAACTTTTGTGGATGGAGTGAATGGGTCAGTGTGTTGCAGAATACCCAGTGAACCTTCCGATGAGAAACATACTAGAAAGATGTATGCAATACCTAGCAAATCCATCTGCCTGATCATGCTTTCCCATTGGAAAGTCTTGTAAAATTTCCAGTTTCAAGTAAAGGAACAAATTGCATATCATTTTCTATCCCTCAATGTGTTTGTAATTTTTTGCTAAAAGGATTAAATTACAGTGCGTGATCTACAATAGATAGTCAATTTAGGCCTCTTTGCAGTCGTGTTACGAACAAAGATGAAAAAAGTTCTTAATTGATAAAGTTGACAGTATCCATTTCCAGGACAGGAATTTGGGTTTACATTTCAGTACTGATAAAATGAAGCTTTGTCCTGCATCATGTTAGAATATTTGTTCAATCTGAAGTTGTAGCTAAACCAACATGTTTAGTTATTTTTTAAAAGAACGACATATGCTCCTCCTGAATGCCTGTGTCTTGATATGACAGCCTGAGATGGAGCAATCCTGAATTTTCTGTATGGAGCGAGCATTGAGCTACAAAGAGGGGACTGCCCAACTCTATTTATAGTAATACATAACCACATCAGACTGGAATAATTTGCTTAATATTGTAAATGATATATTTAAGTTCCAACTGTGAGGGGATAACAAAGACTTTTTTCCAAATTGGCTGAATCATCGAGGATACATTGATGGAAGGTGAAAAAAATTCTTGCCTCATCATCGACAGATAATCTTGAAACAAAACAAAAACTTAACTTTGTTCTTCAAAGAAACAGTTCTTTATTTCAAAAGGAACAAAAAACATAACTGAAATTGGTTTGCAAATCCTAATTTAGGTTTATTCAGTCAAGCCATTTTCTAATTCATAATGGTGAGGTGGAACTGTAATTGTACTGAAGATTTATTTATCCAAGTTTCAGCTGTCAGACTCTGGAGATGTTTCAAGAATTTCAAAAGGCTGAAATTTTTTTTGAAATAATTTCAAGTACTAGAGTTGAACTTTATTTTATTTTTTTATGTAAATTGCCTCTTGCTAGCAATTTGAATGGTGACTTTAACCTGATAAGAGTGGCACTGCTCCTCAACTACTGAAGTAATCAGTAGCATGTGGTAGATATTTTGCAAATTGTTACAGTAAATAGTCAAGTTTAAGATCAGTCAGAACATTATTGAATGGTGGAACCAAATGGCCTACTCCTGCTCCTAGTTCTTATGCACTTAATCCTGCAGCATTACTCATCCTTTATTTCACGTATAGTTATAACATTGTCATACACAGAAGGTGCGGATCTGCCTGATTACTGAGTACAAGTGAAGCACGTTGGTCGAAATCTTGAATTCTAGCAGCATCCAGAGCGTTCTTTAGTGTTTGCCTTCTTTCTTTCACTGTGGGACCTGTTTTTGAAAACCTTCAGTGTTGTCAACTTCTGTTCCCTCACTAATCAACCAACCCCCTTAACTTAGTTGGCACATGGGCTACAAGACAATTAATAATTGGCCTGTTTCCCGTGCTGTTTTGTTCTTTGAAAGCACAGCTAATTTGTGATGCAGCATTCCAGTTGGGCTTTCAAACCACAGCTGACCAGTATCTGAAACAGAACTGCGATCATTTGAGTAACTGAAAAACATGGGTACATTGTCTGGCGAACTCCTTTCAATAAACTGTGCATTTAGGCTAAGAAGTAGTTGGCAGCGAGTTAGTTACAAGGCAGGAACTTGATAGTGCTGCCAATGAAATTGAGCAGAACTTTGATGATAAATCACTGCTTCAACACAGAAGCAGACATGTTTTATACTTTATAATACACAGACTGATGTCTTAAGTATTGCGAATATTAAGATAGAGTATCATGGGGTGAAAAAGTATGTGTATAATGACACAAGGATAACTCAACTGATAGCTAAACTGCAGTGTATCTCATTTTAATATCGGTCTAAATAAGCATGGTGCTGTTGGCCAGAAGCTGGACACATTTTTCTTCATTCATTATTCCTTGCAAGTTATAACTTTCTCCATAATTCTCCTCAATATTGCCACAAATATCAAACACTGCAATGATTCTAGCCTTTTCCCCGTATTCTGCCATGATTATTGTCTTGGCTTGAGCCGGACTGTTCACAAGCTCAGTTCTACTTGACTTTGAATTGAGGTTCCCAATCTTATATCCTCTCAGTCACAAAGACTGGATATTTTCACCTCATTCAGCCCCATCACTATTGTAACCACTCACCACTATCCTGTTCACTTAGAATTAACTATTCCAATGCTCGACTGGCTTATCACCCATCCTTGATCCTCTGTAAATGTCAAGTCATTCAAAACTCCATATCCTATTCTGTGCCAAGTTCCAATTGTCTATCATCCCTACCCTCATGACTTGCAGTGGACCCTGCCCTTCCAATGCCTTAAATTTAAAATTCTCATCCTGTTTAACTCACTTTAGCAGCTTGTGCATCCACAGCTCTGTATCCACTCTCAGCAATAAAATCATCCCTTCCTCCAAACCCTTCATCCCTCTGACTCTGGCCTTTTCTGCATTTCATCTCCCGCCACTCCACCATCGTAACCATGCTTTGAGTCACCCAAGCCCAACAGCGAACGATTGTATGAGATTTGAGAATCACTTGAGTCCTTTTTCTATGGTGAATAACTGTAATTTTTGCCTACCTCTTTTGTATGGGTCTCCAGTAGTTTGTCCATTTGTGATGTTTGTGAACTTGGCAGTACAGTTGCCAGAGGAACTCGCCGTTCTTCCCTGATGGGTGTCCGTTCCACCTGTTGCCAGTGCTCTTCAATTTCATCGTGCATCTTTTGCCTCCGATCCGGCAGTGGCGGTGAACTTGATGGTTCAAATTCCATCCTGCTTGCATCTGCTGAACTTGAGCCCATTGTTCCAGTCACAGCCTCATATCTTTTTCTACGTTCCTCCCGCCGTTTAGTCCGTTCCCAATCGCTCAGGTCGTCACATAAATCTGTCTTTGCTGCTCTCTCTTGTGCTAAAGCTTGTGCTATTGGCCTGAATTCTGCCCAGTCAAAAGTTTTTGACCTGCCCTCTCTCCTCCTTTCACGTGCTCGGCTTTTTCTCTGCCCTGTCTCCTTATCCACAGAAGAAGTTTCAGAGGATGGAGAGTCTGATTTGCTATCATAATGTGAAGTTGTATCTGGGAGCATCACAGCACACTGCTCTTCTGGTAAGCTAATGGAACAAAATCATCAGATGGAAATTCCTTAAAATAAACAGTGATTGACATATAATATTTTTGATACATTTGCTTTAGTTTGTGCACTTCCACAATGTTAATTAGGCACAGATAAGAAACAGCTAAGGAGCATCAAAGTTCCTAAAGAAGTAATAGCAGAAACTTCTGGAAAATCTCAGCAGGTCTGACAGTATCACTGGAGAAGCAGAGTTTTTGCATCCAATGTGATTCTGCTTCTGAGCACAAAAATTTTCCAGCATTTCATTTTTTTATTTCAGCACCCACATTGTTTTGCTTTTACCAAGAAATAATATTTGAAATCAAATCTATTTGAACTATAAAATCATTTCAAATTCAGATAGACTATTCAGTTAAATAATACATTTACATAGAACTTGCTGCAATGAACTACTGCAGAATATGCATAAGAAACAATAGTTAAATATTTCAGCAAAGCACGTCCTTACCTGGCAACATCTGGAGCTGTTGAAGGACGGATATTTTTCATCAATGCCTGCATCCAATTGCGTCGGATACCAGCAGTCATTGCAGAAAGGGTAAACAAAGCTTCCTGGGTCTGTAAGATGACATATCACCTATATTATCCAAAATGCCAATGCATTGTTCTATCCTGCAAACTCCAGTCACGCCAGTTAGTTATCTTAAATACTTAAAGATGAAAGTTATGAGGAATTTAACATATCTTGCGAGTTCCCAACAATAAATCTCTGTTACAAGTATATGTGTGTGACTCGAGACACTGGCTGGGAAAGCCAGATGTTAGAATATATAAGCTATCATCAGACAATGTTAATGGCCCTTTAAATACAGGTGGGACAGGAAACAGTGTTAGAAACCTGCTTTCAGAATAGAGCTCACTGCTAACTTTAAACCACATGATCGCAGCTCAACAGATTTTCATCACCTGTAAAATCCAAGCCATGTAATCTGAAAATAGTTGTCCAATTGGCACTTTTGTGTGAAGTGGTTAGCACAGTTTTACAACCAGACAAAAAATAATTCTGGCAAACTTTTAACCAATTCAGGAATTCATTTGTTTTGTTGCATTATAGCCATATAGAGTTATGCATCTGAAGACTCCATGGAGATGTTTAGTCTTTTTTTACATAAAATTTTGTTACAGATGCTAAGCCAACTTCAATGTCGTTTGGAAGGTTAACACATCATGTTTACTATTTGTGAAATAAGTAGTTAGCAGTGAATATGCTGCAAATCTAGAAGAACCTGCTCTGTTTCTTGTTTACTACACATAGGTACTTTTAAGTAAACCCGATCTCCAGACTGTAGCTTAAGTCACATACTGTTGGCATAGTAATTATCCCTTCATTATCTGATGAGTAGAAGGAAAGGAGACCATTTTACAGCAACAAGTACAGCTCTCTTTAATCTGGAGCAGCAATAAGCTGCTAAGTAACTTAAGTGAACTTTTCAGAGCTCACTTTTAGTTTGTAGGGTGTAAGGACTCACTTTCAGGAGAGCTTCTTTATGTCGATCAAGAGATCTATCTGGAATAGACTGAAAGATGTAGCAATGACTTTGTTTTATTGCAAGATGTAGCTTCTTCTAATCCAATGTTATGGTGTGGTACAATACATTAATGTGATGAGCTATTGCGAAACTTCAAGAAATACATCTGCCATTTAAAAAAATTCTTGAACTCATTGACTGACTGTTCATGATGACACTCCAAACACACAAGCAATTATGATTGCAGCAAGAGATAGAAGTAAATACCAGATCTACCACAACAGACCACAGACAGGATTTGCACTTAAATACACATCTTGTTATCTTCCAAAGTTATTAATAAATAGAGAACCCAGCTCCTTTAAGAGAGGAATGCACTTTATATTTATTTAATATTGGAGGAAACAATCACAAAAGGCTTGGATCTGTTTCTCAGAAATTTGCTCTTTCTTCACAGCAAGTCATTGAAGCCACTCTGGGATTCTCAGTGGGTGACTTCAGCAGAATGGGTTTCTCTAGAGGTCAAAATGTTGACTTTTTCCCAAGGAACAGTCCTTATGAGTTATGTGATTGTTTTATGCCCAACATGTACAATTTTCACTCTCCCCTAAATTCTCTTTAAGATGCTGGGTGACTGTTTCATTATTTTAAAAACAAATCTACTGCAGTGAATGCTAAAAAAATACTTTTTCTTGGTCATATTAATTTTAAAAAGGATGCAGGAACAGAGAGAACTGGAGGTATATGTGTACAAATTCTTAAAATCCTTGAAGGTGGAAGAACAAGTTGACATGGCTGTTAAAAAGGCAAAATTGATATTTGGCCTGATAAACACAAGCATTGGCATGGCTCTCCACATCCACATTAGCAGAAAGTGACCCAAGTGAAGCAATCTTCAACCTGGGCTGGCTTTGGTGGGGGAGCTGGTTGGTTGGTAATGTGGAGGATCAAAGGGTATAAGGTTGGCCAGATTAAAAGGCTCCTCTTATGCATGCTTAGCCAAGAGCTCAGTCTAATAAAAGGATAACTCTCTGGTAGTCCTGTTGATTCAGCTGAAGATTAATCAATATCTGAATTATTACTCGCACAAGATTAAGAGGTGTAAAATGCTCAGAGCTTCTTTTGTTGATTGTTAGATTTTGGGATGTATGAACACCAGTTTTATCCCAAGAATTCAGTGTATATTTTCTCCCTAAAGTGTTCCACTGATGTCACTGATAACATAGCATTCATTGTCTCTGAACATAATATGTGGGGGGAATGGGCATGGATGAGTCATGAGGAGGCATGGCAACTTTAAGAGGTGATGATAGAATGGGTGAGGGGGGGCACCAGAAGGTCACATTGTTAAGTTGGAGGGCTCGTGCATAAGACCTTTTGGGGAGGTGGGACCTGTAAAACAAGATCAGTTAGGACTGATGTTGGCACGCGGGGGAATCCTTTTGAAGGATTCAGAGCAGGAAGTAAGTGATAGGCACAGAAATCAAGGGCCAAAGTCAGATGAGGACTGAGTAAAAGATAATGGGAAAGGGAAAATGTTAAAAGTGCCCACTTTAAGGCTTTATACATGAATGCTTGGAGCATTCAAAACAAAATGGATGAATTAGTTGGACAAATAAATGCAAATGGGTAAGATGTAGTGACCATTGAAGAGATGTAGCTCCAAGGTGAGCAACGACAGGAGCTAAACATTGAGGGCTAAACACTGAAACATCAAGTGACCATAATGTAGAATTCTTTCAGGTTGAATCATAACATAGTTGATTCTGAGACCAGGGTCCTAAATATCAGTAAAGGTAACTATGATGGTATGAGGCACGAATTGGCCATGGCAGACTGAGAAACATTACTGAAAGGAAAGACGACGGATAGGCAATGGCAGACATTTAAAGAACGAATAGGCAAACTACAGGTTGTTGTTTATTCCTGTTTGGTGCAAGAACGGTACGGAAATGTGGCCAAACTATGGCTTGCAAGGGAAAAATATCAGATTCAAGAAAGAAGCATACAAATTGGCAAGAAAAAACAATAGGCGTGAGGATTGAGAGCAATTTAAAATTCAGCAAAGGAGCACCAAGGGATTGATTATGCAGGAAAAATAGAGTATAAAGGTAAGCTAATGGGAAATATAAAAACTGACAGTAAATGTTTCTTATAGATACATAAAGAGAAAAAAGGACAAAAACAAATGTAGGCTCCTTACAGTCAGAAATGGAAGAATTCATAACAGGGAATAAAGAAACGGCTATAGAATTAAATTTGAACTTTGCTTCAGTCTTCAAAGGAAAATATGAATAATGTACCAGAAGTGCTGAGAGAAATATGTTTTAGTGAGGAATTGAAGGAAATCAGCATTAGTAGGGAAATTATTTTGGGAAATTGATGGGATTGGTAGTGGATAAATTTCCAAGTCTTGATAATTTTCATCTCAGCATACTTAAGGAAATGGCTCTGAAAGTAGTGATTCATTGGTGGTTATTTTCCAAAATTCTTTAGACTCTGGAATAGCTCCTACAGATTGGAGGGTAGCTAATGTATGCCTGCTATTCAAAAAGGGAGGTAGAGAGAAAACAGGAGCTATAGGCCAGTGAGCTTAACATCAGTACTGGGAAACTACCAGAGTCTATTTTATAACTCAGCATTTATAAGGCAGTGGTATAATCGGGCAAAGTCAACATGGCTTTACAAAATGAAAGTGATGCTTGACAAATCTATTAGAATTTTGTGAGGATGTAACTAGTGGAGTTGACTGAGGAAAACCAGTTGATGTGGTTTATTTAAATTTTCAGAAGGCTTTCGACAAAATCTCACATAATAGACTACTGTGTAAAGTTAAAGCAAGTGGGATTGCAGGTGATGTCTTGAGATGGATAGTAAGCTGGTTATAAGATAGGAAGCAAAGAATTGGCATAAATGGATCTTCTTCTGATTGGCATTCAGTGACTAGTGGGGTTCCGCAGGAATCTGAACTAGGAACCTAATGGTTCACATTATATATTAATGATTTGGAAGGGGGAACGGAATGTATTATCTTCAAATTTGCAGACACACGACGTTGGATAGGAAGGTGAGTTGTGAAGAGAATGCAGAGATGCTTTAGTGTTATTTGGACAGGCTGAATATATGGGCATTTGCATGTCAGATGCAATATAATGTGGATAAATGTGAGGCTATCCAGTTCAGTAGGAATAATAGAAAGATTATTACTTGAATGGGTGCAAATGGAGAGAGATGGATATTCAACGAGAACTTGGAGTCCTCGTGTATCAATCACTAAAAGTAAGCGCACAGCTACAGCAGGTATTAAAGGCGGCAAATGGTATATTGGCCTTCACAGCAAGGAGATTTGCATACAGGAATAGAAATGTTTTGCTGCAATTGTATAGAGCTTTGGTGAGGCCACACCTGGAGTAGTGTGTGTAGCTCTGGTGTAGCTTATCTGAAGAAGGGTCTCTTGCTATAGCAGAAGTACAGCAAAGGTTTACCAGGCTGATTCTTGGGATGGCAGGTCTGTCATATGAAGAGAAATCAAGTCAGTTAGGATAATATTCATTGGAGTTTAAAAGAGTAAGATGCAATCTCAGAAACTTATAAAATTTCCAATAGTGGAAAAGTCCAGAACTAAGGGTCATAGTTTAAGGAAAGGGGTAAAACTTTTAGAACTGAGATGAGGAGAAATTTCTTTACCAGAGTGTGCTGAATGTGTGCAACTCACTACCACAGAATGTAGTTGAGGCCAAAACATTGTCTGATTTCATGAAGAAATTGGATATAGTTCTTGGAGCTAAAGAGATCAAGAAATGTAGGAGTAAGGGGGAATTAGGATGTTGAATTCAACGATCAGCCATGATCAAAATGGATCACGGAGCAGGCCCAAAGGGCAAAATAGCCTACTCCTGCTTCTAGTTTCTGTGTTTCTATATGGCTGCCAAATTCAAACTATGAGTCATGACTCCATGGAATCATGGAAAAACTTGCCCAACTTGATGAAAATTGTGGGAATCCAAGAAAAGCCATAACAGAACCTGCCAGGTCATGAATGCAGAGTGCTGATGCTCACACCCTTATCCCAGGGATGAAAATTGGACTACCAAAATTGGGGTAGGAATGCCAGAATTAGGTTCTAGCTGCCATTTTTAAATGATTTTAGAATCCTTCAACTCTGAAAATCTGGGCCATTGAGTACAAAGACATGGAATTCATACTTTATAAATCATGACATTAACTGGAACATTGGTTTGATTTGTCACATGTATTAGTTTTACAGTGAATTCAGGATCAATGCCAAAGTCAAAGTCATTGAAGGTACAGAGGAGATTGGTAATAGGTCTTTAGCTACATGGAGAGACGAGAGAAACTAGACTTGTTCTTCTTAGAGGAAAGAAGTTTAAGACTGAATAGGTGTTCAAAACATGAATAATTTTAATAAGAAAAAACTGTTTCCTGTCACAGAAAGATTAGTAACCAGGGAACAAGCATTTAAGGTAACTGGCAAATGAAGCAGAGGTGAGAATTTTTTTAAAGTACAAATTGCGATGATCTAGAATGCCTCAACAGGTGATGGATGCAGATTACATAAATATTACAGTTTACAGCACAGAAACAGGCCATTTAGTTCACAGGTCCATGCCTGTATTTTTCTTCACGTGAACTTCATCGAGCTTGCTCCACTATATCCTAATAGTATATCCTTTCCCCTTCCTGCAATTATATGAATATGAGTAGACTAGTGTGAACTAACTACCAACAGAAACTAAATGGGATGAATTACAAGTTTCAGTATGTATATTCTATATAATTTTATATAAAGGAAAGACGAGATCAACTAACTCAGTTAAATCCAAGAATCAAAGCTGGGAATTGTTTGTATGTCTTTACAGTCACATCATACAAGCAACTAGACTTGCACTGCCAAAATTTATTGCACAATCAGCTTGATTGGAGGAAATATAATACACCATGGTAAGAAAAAAATAAATTAAATCAAACAGCAACAACAAACTGGGGTCACTGGTGAGTGGAAGGTTAAAAAGAATCCTAATTCAGTGTCAAAATGGGGTGTTTCAACCTATTGACAGTAAAACAACAAAGGTGAAATTCAATAATACTTTTTTTTAAAGGAAGGAATCTGATAAATTACTGAAGGGGAAAAATTTGCAAGGCAATGTGGAAATGGTATGGTTTGGAATTAGCTGGATCACTCTTTCAAAGCACAGGCACAGTGAGTCAAATTACCTCCTTTTGTGCTATATTATTCCACGCTTCCATTACATACAAAAAACAAATTACAACGAGGGCATGTTTCAGACTCAAAAAGAAATCTCAATCCTAGCATAAGCCACAGCAATGCACAGAAATTGCAGCAGGAGGATAACAACACATGTGAAGCACATGTCAAGTCGGGATAAATTTTCAACATCATTTAAAAGCATCAACTTACATGGATTTGGAAGCCATAGTTGCGCTGGACCTGATATTCAGTCACATTATAGCAAGTAGATAAGTCAATTTCACCATCCAGATCTGATGCCTGTGACAATAGGGTCAAAAGTAGAAACAATTAAATTGATTTGGCAATTCACACAAGGAAATAAAAATTAGGAGGAACAGACCATTTGGTCCTTTGAAGTTGCTCTTCCATTTGATAAGATCATGGCTGATCTAACTGTTACTATACATCTACTTTCTTGTTGACACCTCATAACCCTCAATCAAAATATGTCTTAAAATATATATATTGTGAGGGATGTAGGCTTCAATCCAATCACAATAGTGGTGGAATTTAAATTCAATCAATCAATCTGGAATTAAAAGATAGTCTAATAGTGACCACAAAATCAATGTTAATTGTTATAAAAATACTTCTGGTTCATCGTTGTCCTTTAAGGAAGGATTTATCATAGAGGAGGCAGTGATGTAGTGGCATTGTCACTGGACTAGTAATGTAGAGACCCAGAGCAAGATTTAGGGACCCAGGTTCAAGTTCTGTCACAGCAAATGGTAAAATTTGAATTCAATAAAAAAAATTGGGAATTAAAAGTTTAATGACAGCCACGAAACCATTGTCAACTGACTTAAAAACTCAGCTATTTCACTAATGTTCTTTAACAGAGGAAATCTGCTGTCCTTAATCGCTCTGGCCTACATGTGACTCCACAGCAATATATTGACTCTCAAATGCCTTCTGAGACAAAGTGCTATTAGGGACCAGCAATAAATGCTGACCCAGCCAGTGGCGCTCAAGTCCCATAAAAATGAAAAAAAACATGGTCCGGCCTACATGTGACCTGCAGCAAACCCACAGCAACATGGCTGACTCTTAAATGCTGTCACAAAGTACAAAAGGACGGAAACAGGGCATTGACCCTGACACCAAAACCAAAAAGGGCATACACAACCGTGTTGACTGTGCTAAGTCCTCCATATTCACATCTGGGGGCTTGTGTCAAAATTGGCAGAGTTGTCCCACAGATTAGTCAAGTAACAGACTAAAATTGTCTGCAAGTTATGATTCAGTGAGATATATCCTATTACATCTACAGGACTGACCTACTAGAGGTGGCAGCACAATGGTGTACGTTATTAGGAAGTTATTCTGGTGTTCCTCAACATTGACTCTGGACCTCATTAAGTCTTGTGACATGAAGTCAATCACAGGGAGGGAAACTCCTGCTAGTCACCACCTACCATCTCTCCTCAACTGATGAATCCGCACATGTTGAATATCACTTAGAAGTAGTACTGAGGGTGGCAAGGGCGTATTTAGAGTTGTGGGGCTTCACTAACAGTGGCCCAGCAGCACCACTGTTGTTTCAGCTGGTCGAATCCTTAAGGACACAGCTGCTATATTTGGTTTCCGGCAGGTGGTGAGGGTACCAAAAGGGAAATCTGCCTGCTGCAGATACATCAATTCATAATAGAATGATAGAGAGGTATTAACCAGACAATCCATATGGAGACAAAGCCTCAATTTCACATTGAGAATATCCTCCATCATGTTGTGTGGCATTACTGCTGTGCTAAATGGGATAGATTTCGAACTGATCTAGCAACTCAAAACTGCGCATCCATGAGGCTCTTTATCAGCAGCAGAATTATGTACAATCACAATTTGTAAAGTCACAGCCCAGCATACCCATTATTACCATGAAACATGGGGAATAATTCTGATTCAAAGAAAAGTGCAGAAGGGCATAGCAGGAGCAGAATCAAGCATATCTACAAATAAGATTTCATAGCGGTGAAATGATAACACAGGACTATTCGCATGCAAACAGTGGAAGCAGCATGCGATGGTCAGAACTAAGCGATCCCTTCAACAACAGATCAGGTATCAGCTCTGCAGCCCTGCCAGATCCAGCATGAATTGTGGAGGACAATTAAACAACAAACTGGAGGAGGAAACTACACAAATATCCCCACCTTTAATGAGAGGAGTTCAGTACACCAACGCGAAAGACAAGGCTGGAGAATTTGCAGCCACTGTCAGCCAGAGTGCTGGGTAGATGATCCATCTCATTCCCCTAAGAACCCAAGCATCCCAGATGCCAGTCATTAGCCAATTTGATTCACTCCACGTGATAGCAAGAAATGGCTGAAGGTACTGGACGTGCAAAGGTTATGATCCTGACAGATTTCCAAATATAGTATAGTATTGAACACTTGTGCTCCAGAATTCACCAGGCTGTTCGTGTATAACTACAACAGTAGCATCTAGCAATATGGAAAATTTCCAGGTAAATCGATCACAAAAGCAGGAAAAACCAAACCCAGCCCTTCAGTGCTGCTACTCTCAATCATCAGGAAAAGTAATATCAACAGTTCTATCAAGCTATGCTTACTCTGCAAAAACCCGCTCAACTGACCTCAGTTTGGGACTGGCCATTTGGCTCCTGACTTCATTATAGTCTTGATTCAATCAAGGACAGAAGAGTTCAGATGAGCGTGAATGCTCTTGACATCACAACTGCAGCTGAGTGTAGCATCCAAGGGGCCTTGCAACACAAAGGGGATAGTGTGTGTGTGTGTGTGTGTGTGTGTGTGTGTGTGTGTGTGTGTGTGTGTGTGTGTGTGTGTGTGTGTCAATCATCACAGGCCCAGTACATCACCGCAGGATAGTGCCATAGGCTCAATACTCTTCTGCGGCTTCAATGAGCTTCCTTCCATCCAAGATCAAAAGTGGGGATGTTCGTGGACGACTGCACAAAGTCAATGTTCACTACCATTCACGACTCCTCAGATGCTGAAGCAGTCCATGTCCAAACACAACTAGGCTAGGCCTCTAAGTGCCAAACGGCATGACCATTTCCAATAATGTGGAAATGCTGGCATTGGACTGGGGTAAACACAGTAAGAAGTCTCACAACACCAGGTTAAAGTCCAACAAGTTTATTTGATAGTAAACCCACTAGCTTTTAGGATTTGCCCCTTCATCAGGTTTACTATCAAATAAACATGTTGGACTTTAACCCTGATGTTGTGAGACTTCTTACCATCTCCAATAAGAAGATCTAACTGTCTCCTCTTGGTATTTCATGATATAACCATTGCTGAATCCTCCACTATCAACACTGAGCAGAAACTGAACTGGACTGGCCCTATAAATAGTTTTGCTCCAAAGGCAGATCAGGAACTGGGAATTCTTCAAAGAATAATTCACCTCCTGATTCCTCAAAGTATGTCCCATCTACAAGTCGCAAGTCACGATTGTGATGGAATACTCTCCATTCTGCTGGAAGACCGTAGCTCCAAGAACATCTAAGAAACTCATCACTATCTAGTACAAAGCAGCCTTCTTGACTGACACCTAATTTGCTATCTTCAATATTCACTTGCTCCACCACTGAAGCACAATGGCAGCAGCGTGTATTACCTACAAGATGCATTGCTGTCATTCATCAAGGCTTCTTCAACAGCAAATTCCAAACCCACAACTTTTGCCACCTAGAAGAACAACAGAAACATGGGAACTTTGCCACCTGAAAGTTCCCTTTCAAGTCACACATTAACCTGACTTAGAATGATATCACAATTCTGTGACCGTTTCTGGGTCAAAATCCTACAGCTGCCTTGGTAACAGCACTGTGGGTGTTCCTACAACAAGACTGCAGCAATTAAAGACAGTTCAACACCACCTTCTTGGGGCCTAGAAGTGATAGGCAATAAATACTAACCAAACCAGCAACACCCATATCCCATGAACGAATGAGAAAAAAACTCCATCTTTTGAATCAGTTGAATGAGCCCTCCCTGAACTGCATGAAAAATCAATGCCTAATTTTCATTTAACATGTAACAATTGTCAAAACAAAAGGTACCAAAATCACGACAAAATCTTTGATTCAACAATATAAAAGTTAATGATTTTCTAATTTCTGCTCAAACTTTAATAAAATTCGCAGCCATTGATTTTTTTTGATTGTGTGCTGAACTGCCCATGCCCCCTATAACAAAAATCATCTACTTCCTTCGAAGTAACAAAGCCCATTTCCATCACTACCTCAGCTTACTGGTTGATGAAATCCTCATCAAAATATTTTCCTCCCAGATTCAATTGTTCCAATGCAATCCTGGCTATTCACTTAGCTTCCACCTACCACTAAATCTAGGCTTATCTGAAACTTTGTTTGCCAAATTCTAATGAACTCCAAAAAGTCTCGTTCCCCCATCACTCCCTGCACTCATTTGTTCTCAGGTCAATGTTAAACTTTTTGACTTTAAAATTCTCATCCTTATATTCAAATCCTTCTTGGTCTCATTCTCTTTACTGACAAAGTCACATCTAAAATATTTTCTGCATTCAGTTTCTTGATTCATTATACTCTTTTTTGCTAGAAATACATGTCCAGATCGAACTGTTGGTTTCAGAAAACTTGGTTGGAATTCACGATTTTTCAAGACAAACTTCCTCAGCTGGTGTTTAGATCAAACACCAGCCTGGTTGTTGGAGCTGTCTTCCTCGATGATTTATCATAGTGTTTTACCTTGATCAGTTGACCCCACTTCTGGATGCCTGTTTTGCATTCTTTCAATGTTGCCTTTCAGCAGTCTTCACATAATCGATTCACCCACTCCCAGGGTCGCATTTTGCCAATTCTGGAATTTCTATTTTCTTCCTTTTCATCATTAGCAGTCACGCCTTCAGGTAGCTGGTCCCCAAGCTCTGGAAGTTTGGCCTTAAACCTGTTAACCGCTCTCATCCCTTAAAACCTAGCTCGTTGCCAAAGTTTTAGTCATCCATCTTAATACCTCATGCTTTAGCTGGTTTCAGCCTTATTCATATGAAGTATTGTGGAATGGTCTCCTGCCCTGAAGCTGTGATCTAAATGAAGCGTTGTATGATGGTCTAAAAACAATCTTGGATCATAACAAATAAATTGCATAGACTGACTGCAAAAAAACAAGGATCGCATGTTTGAACTCAAATGCCATGACAAACGGTATTTTTTCTTGGCTTTAGATACACTTAGCCAGTTTAATTGGCAAGCTTGGAAGAATGCAGTGCATTAGTTTTACTGCTGGCACAGACGACAGGAAATTGCTTAGGACACATCATATACTCTTTGTTTATTAAGTCAGATTGTGATGTTTGTAAATTGGAAGTTCTCTTATTCATTAAGAGATAGTTGCAAACATTATTCATCATGCGATACTACAGACACAAAATACAAGATCAGTTGCTGCTTGTAGCCAAGTGGCCTGAGCTGGAAACTAGACTAGACCAGATGGGCTGTTATGGCTATACTATCAAATAGCTTGCTGACGTTCATCCTCAAGGCTGACATATTGGGATCAAGTTCTGCCAGCACCTATGTGGAGCCTCAGCATGAGTCTGTCCTGTTCCTCTGTTAAGAAAAAAGATAGGAGTGGAAAAACAAATACTGATTTTCTAAATTAAGACAACTCCGAAATGTTGCCAAAATAGCTCAAGTAAACCTTCTGCCCATTAAGTGCATCAATACTAAAATCCAAGAAAGCCTTATTCTGATGTAATCATTTAACTAAAAGGAAAATCTATAGATTAGTAATCAGCACTAGTCACCAAATTCCTTTGCTGAGAACTGACTGGCAAATAATTATCTTGACCACTAAAATTCTAAGTCATGAGTAACTGCTGTTACATTACCCACAGTATGTTCATTTGTTGTCAGAAATCTTCCATGATTTTAAAACTAGAATCCATTTTCAACCCATACTTCAGGTCCAACCAGATAAATAAATCGTATTTTTAAAACGGTGCATTCTAAGTTTGAGGCCACCTTTGGGAAAATGAGCTGCAACCCTATATAGACTGACAGCTGGGTCAAATATTGTTCAACTCCAGTTCCTCGGGTAAATATGGAAGATTTCTAGCACTTCTGAAAAATGTTTGATATATTTCATGTTAGAGCTAGTTTAGGAAGAGTAAAGTAAATACTCATTAGATTAGTTGTATTTTGATTATGCTGCACGTTGTATGGGAAAGTTGATCAGTACTAACACAAACAAGCTAGGTGCATCAACTTTATTTAGAAGAAAATGCATGCTTAAATTGGATTGAAAATGATCTTTTCACCCGGAGATAAAGTTATCGTAATAAAAACAGAAAACGTTGGAAACACTGTTTGTTTGTTTTCTCTTAATCCAATATTTAATTTCCTCTATCTTTTTGCACATATGACTCTGCTTCATCTTCCTTCTCCATAATCTCTCGCTTCTTTCTCAGTTCTTCAATTTCATCGTAAGATAGGACCAGCAATGTATCTTTCTTTCAAAAGTTGCAGATGTTTTGCTGCTCTCACTATACAGTTAGCAGTTTGCAACTGCAGCAAGTTACATTAAAAATCTTTCAGCTGGAGGACTCAAAATACCAAAAGGAATGATAGTATAACAGAGACAATAATGGGACAAATATAATAACAAAAGATGTGTCTTAGAAGAGGTCTAAACCATATATGGCAGAACAATAGACAGCAAAGAAAGTATTTAAAAAACTAATGAAGGGTTTTGTGATCTGGGAGCACCGTAGATGGTCTCGGTGATCTGAGTAGTACACAGATCACATTCTGTTGGCCGTGTCTGATAAGGAAGTGCTGAACTATCAAGGATCTTTTGTTGTATCTTTTCCAGACCACCTTTTCCCAGTTTGTACTTATCATCTCTTAACGTCTTCAATTTTGATGAAAGGCCAATTTGAAATGCTAGTTTTGTTTCTCTCTCCACAGATACTTCATGACATGCTGAATATTTCCTGTGTTTTCTATTCTTGTTACAGATTTCCAGCATAGCAGTATTTTGCTCAAGTTTAGTGAAAATACCTTTGATTGCACAAGTCCCAACAGAAAAATACCCTGGTATCTCAGCTTCTAGTTGGTACACTAATTCAGCATAATGGAACTAGTCAGTGGCACACTGCAGCCAAATTAGAAAAGCTCTGAAGATTCATGAACAGAATAAGAAAATGACATTTTTGCATTTATACTGCATCCTTAACATGTGGTAAAACATATATTTCACAGGAGTGTGTTCAGCTAAAACTTGATACCGAGCCATACAAAGACAAACGATAGAAGGAAGAGAGATGGAATGGCCATGAAGGCTGAAGGCAAGGCTTCAATAGTGGGGTGATGGGAAGTGGGGAATACACAAGAGACTAGAGTTGAACAAATGCAGAGTTTTTAGTGAGTGACATTATGACCACCTCACTTCAGGTTACTCCTGATCCTTCTCTCTTGAGTTGCAGCTGACAAGGGTGGATTAAGATTTTGACATGGCTATGCGAGTGTATCCTGTCACTTAACTGTCAGCGTGGTTCACTGAAATCCACATTTTGTTTTAAAGGAATAACAATCATAATTGCTACTTCTTATTAATAATTAATTTATGGGGATCAAGAACAACTCATGGCCAACACTATAATAACACCAATAGAAATAAAAGTCTGAAAATGTACAAAGAGCAGGACCTAATCCAGCATATTTTTAGTATTACCTCAAAAAATTAGGCCCAATATCAATTTTTTATGTTCATTTTTCTGGACAGACATTTGCAGAATGGGCAATCATACACATATTATTAGAGCTGCCAAAGAGAGTTCAGGATAGTTTGCATATTCCCACTGGCTTCTGAATTACTTCCAAACATAATACTTACATCCTCAGCAATTGAGTCCTTGTAATAACGCAGGCTATGGTCAGTCAGCACAAACCAGTATTTCTTCCACTGAAAAGCAAACAAAAACATGTATTAAAATGTTTTCTGATTAATTGCAAATAATATTTGATATTTCAGACAACTCTAAACAACTGCAACTGAAATCCAGGAAACCTACTCTGCAATTACATACCAATGCACAGGTTAAAAAAAAGACAAAAAGTAGAATGCTTTCAATTGACCTGTTTAGTACTTCTCCCCACAGCTTCTCTTCCTGCTGGAACAGAATTACACAGTGTTTGTCACCTCCAGTCCTTTGCCCAAATGATAATCATTCATGTTTAAACCTTACTGCTGTTGACAGGCTACTTTGGGTAACAGACCATAGGTGAGCACAAAAAGCAATGGTCATCTGATACTTCAGGGCTGGGTATTTTTCTCTCCTTAACCCAGGCACACCTGAGATTCAATTGCATCACCCCTAGTTCTGCAGTTGAGATCAACAATTTCGGCATGTACTGGGAAACCTGGCATGATCTTAATTCATAGCATCAGTTACAATGATCTTAATTCATAGCATCCAATGACATAATTTCTGGTCTTCATTCACTGCATACATAAATGCTAGTTGTTCTCATCTTTGCTGAAAGGCTCAGCTTAAACCAGGAACTTAACAACCATAATTTTCTGACTATTCCCACCAACAGGATTTTTTGGTCCTGCCATGGATTCCTGAGTGAAGGAATGCATACAATGGGAAATCCTGTTGACGGCAGTGATCCCACCACCAGCTAATAGCAGGCTGGCCCCACCACTGTAAAACACACTGTGCACGCACATGGAAAATCCTGTCCAATATGTCAGTGGTCTAATGGGGCCAACCTATTTGCTGGCACTGCATGGCCCAGCAGATGTACCTTATATTTCTTGACCCAGAGACAAGCTTTATCATAAAAACATTATCATGTATCAATTTATTTTAAGATATGGCATTGCAACCACCTGCAGTGTCCAAAGCATAGGAGGTTAAACAGTCATTCAGCTAAAGGCTAGACAGAAGAATGTTAATCGTCTGTTTCGTGCCAGTTATGACATGGAGATGCTGGTGTTGGACTGGGGTAAACACAGTAAGAAGTCTGACAACACCAGGTTCAAGTCCAACTGATTTATTTGATAGTAAATTCACAAGCTGTCTGTCTGTCTGTGCTGTTGTATGTTCTGTTTGAGGCCAGAACTCTCCATTCACCCGAAGAAAGGGCAAACCCTGAAAGCTTGAGAGTTTACCAAACAAAGCCTGTTGCAGCATCAACTTTTTTCTTCTTATTCTCAATAGGGCAACATAAATCAAGGATCCAAATTATGATTTTGCTAATAAGACAGCTCAGAAGAGCTGAACGTAAAAAAGGCACAATGAAATTTGTTGAATCCAATATTTCTTGTGTTTGATATTAGAGAAATATGCCAAGCCTTTCCACCCTACTCAGATAGAAATACCAGATTTTAAAATATTAAACATACTCTTCCAAGCACCAAATGAAGGCATTAATATTTCAAAAAAAAAGTTCATGTTAAACCAATGAAAATGCAACAATTTTCCATACATATCAACTTCACTAGGTCCTAGTATGTTAAATATTCAAAGTAATCAGTTTGCTCAGAGACTTGAGAAAAGGTCAATACTGATACTTGTTCCAATTTTACTTCAGTCTGAATGCCATCCTACAACATGTGCAACTGACCTCAGAACCAACATTAACTGATCATCTAAAGATGGAAAATTGAAGTATTTTAGTTACTAGGTTTAGGTAGTTTATGCTGTTTTCATTTTTTCTATCTCCTGAACTACTATTGGATCTGGATGAAAGATCCTGCAAGTGGAAAACTTGTATTTTTTGAAAATACAGGTAAACGTTTCAAGTGAAACAATTTTGAATTAAATATAACAAATTGCTTCTAAGACCTTCTTAATGAAAATTAAACATTTAAACCACTGGTATGTTCAACTTCAAACAGAATATTCCAGTAAATTGTGTCTGGCCCAAATGTAATTTATCTTCTGTCCAAGACCAGTGTACAAATAAATCTGATTCAAACATACAATTCCTTTAACATCTTTTCCTTTGAAAGAATTTATAAATTAAGGTAGTTATTTGTATAAATACCCTAGTACTGCAGATACAACAATATTGCCATTAATCCTTAATATCAGTTCCATTTCCTAAAACCTTCTGAATGGGGGGAGTGGAATAATGAGACAATCACTAATGGAATTACCATGAGCAAACTAGCAGAAGGCTTTGAGTTGCAACTGTAGAGATTCTATGGTTCCATAATTGCTGCTCAGTTAGGGAATTATTTTAGCTGACCTATTAAAAACTTCAGTTCCTGCTGCAAGTTGAGAATCTGAAAATAAGCATGATGTTTTCACCTCCCAAGCTTTACAGACCACCTTTGCTCTGATTGATGTCCTTAAGCAACCAATTAGTGTCTCCCCCCACATTCTCAATTTTGATGTTGGGAGGCATGGAGAGTTTAGCAAAGGCACACTGCTTGGACCTCAGGCCAGAAATAAGGTGCATCTCCCCCAAGAATACTCTTTCTAGCCTCCACTGATGGGCCTCATCTTCCGTCTCTACCCCTGCACTTATCTAGTCCTAGACCCTGGAACTTAGAATCTAGAGATGGCCCAGTCCACTGTTAGGACACATTAGTGTGGCCAGAAGCTCTAAATGGAACTACCACCAGAGTGAGGTGCAGAAGTCTCATCTTTAGCCAATTAATGCTCCTGGAGTTTCAAATAGTTATGGGGTTGCCATTATCAGGTTGAGGGGTGGTTTCTACCAAATCCTACTATCAGAAAAATTTGCTTATGTTCAGATAATAATATTACAAAAACATTATCTGAAGGTATGAGTGTTATCTTTCAGCATTACTTTATCATAGAATCCCAATAGTGCAAAAGAAGGCCATTTGGCTCATCAAGTCTGCACCGATTCTCTGAAGAGCATGGTAGAACCATAGAATCTCTACAGTGCAGACAGCCATTCAGTCCGTCAAGTCTGCATTGACTCTGGAAGAAAATCTTATCCAGGCATATGTTGTCCATCCTATCCCAATCACCCCGTGCATTTACAATGCCTTATCCATCTAACCTACATATGTTGGGACACTAAGGGGCAATTTACATGGTTAATCCACCTAACCTGCATATCTTTGGTGGTAGGAAACTGGAGCACCCAGAGGAAATGACAAATGGCGACAATGCACAAATTACATAGACTTCACAAGATCAGAATCGAGCCCATGTCCCTGGTACTATGAGGCAGCAGTACTAACCACTATGCCACGCAGTCAAGTTAGTTATCAGAGCCTTCATAGTCCTTACGAGTCAAAAACATTTGTCCTTTATGCTGGTCAGACACTCAAATAGTAACTCTAAAAATACTGGATTGAATTTTAGGAGTGTACTTTTAAGAGTGCCTCAGTTTGATATTGGGTTTGGGAAAAGGAGGGGTAGAATAAGAGCAGCGAGTTGAAGTTTCAGGATGCTGTGCCAGAATGGAAGGGCATAAGCTGTAAAGAAACTGTTCACATAACGAGTTACTGACGTTTGTTTGTCATAGAACTACATGAGGATAGAGGATGAAAATAGATTGGGGGGGGGGGTCTTGAGGGAAGAGTTTTAAGCCATATGGTGCCTTATCTTGTGTTTACTTGTGCTTGCCAAAAAGTGTAACAATGCTATTTTTCTACCACTGCAATTTTTCAGAAAAGGCAGTCCATTAAAGATTATATTAAAATGAGTGGAAATGGGTTAAGAACTGGTATGAAGCTGAACTCCATCTGAAGACTATTTATCTCTATAAAAAATCATGCTTTTTTTTCCCTTTCAGTTTCTCTATCTGCAGCAAACCACCTCACAACAGTACATCCCCAAAAGAGAATCAAGGTCAATGTGGATCGGAATTGAGGAACAGCCAGGATAACCTGTTGTAGGTTTGCATGTTGCAGCAAAATGCCCACTGTAGCACATTGTAACAGTTGTTACAAAAGTGAGAGCTTAAAAAGGTCTTTTGTTTATAACTCATGCTGGAGCTTTTTTTTAGATGACTAACCCTTCAGCTCATCGCAAAACACTCTCTCGTCAATTTGAGAGAGAACTGAATATCCACCAGCTAATTTTTTTTGCTCAAGTATAAACCAACATCATTTTTTTTAAACCATTCACACAAAATACTACAAACACAAAATATACTCTTGCAATTTTTGAGGGAGAGAAAAGGTTGAATTCTTAAGCAGAATTTGAAGGCCACTTAAGACAATAGAAAAAGATCTTACGTTTATGCATCACCTTAGACATCCCCAGGATAGAGTCACTGCTTAATCGGCACCCCATCCACCACCTGAAACACACACTCCATTGGCAGCACTCTGAACCATGTAAAAGATGCATCTCGTCAAGGTTCCTTCAACAATACTATCCAAACCTATGACCTTCAACACCAAGAGGATGAAAAGCAGCGGATGCATGGGAACACCATGATTTGCAAGTTCCTCTCCAGGTCACACAACATCCTGAATTAGAATGAAACTGTTGTTGAGTCATAAATATTGAATTCCCACCCTAACAGCACAACAGACCACAGCAGTTCAAGAGGCAACTCAAGGGCAATGAGGGATTAACTACAGTCTCGCCAGCAATGCTCAACCCATAGAAGAATAAAAAGATGCCAGAAGTTTTTCACAATATTTACCTTTGAAAGGTGTCACTACTATTTTGTAGGTCACATGGTAAACAAATTAAGCACAGTTACATCCTACAAACACCTGAGATAAAAGCCCAGATAATGTGTTCTTTGTGGTCTTGAGGAGTGAATAAGGCCAGGACACAGAAATAATTCCAATTCTTCTCCAAACTTAAAATGGTTGGCATGACATTGTGAGTTTGGTGAGTCATTAAAAGATACTCTGAGGTCATCTAGTTTGTGACCTCCAAAATGAGGCTATCCAAAGAAGATTGCTTACCAAACATACTTTAAAAGACAGCAATAGAAATCACTGTATTGATGGAGCTGGCTGTTAAGGAAGTGCTTCACAACTTGGTGCACAAATGAAGATTTACAAGTTGGGAACTGCCCATAGTAAGTCAAAACTGCAATAAGCAGGTCACAGAATAGGCCATTGAGCAAGTGAATACTGGAGTAAAGTTGTCAATGCAAAAATTGTAGCAAAATAGGTTGCACTGCAAAAGCTTGTTGGACTAGACCAGCCTCCCCTAAAAAGGATTTGTGCACCTTCAAGATGATGTTGCATTCTACAAAAAGAATTTACACCATGGAAGGAAAGAATCATAAAAGAATTATACAGAGTGAATCACATAGATTCTGGGTGATTCCAAAGTTAAATGGACAATCTTTTAAAATAAAGGTTGATACTAGTATTGAAGTATCTTTAATTCCTGAGACTACATATCAACAAAGTCTGAAGCAGTATCTTTTAAAATTAACTGATGTGATTTTAAGGGACTTGCACAGGAGACAATGCCGTTAAAAAGTAATATGTTCAACACAGAATTGAATGGACAAACAGCAGCATAGCCTCTCCATGTGGCCCACAGTAGTTTTCCAGATCTATTTGGGAGATCATGGTTGGAGAAGATAAAACTTAACTGAAATGCCGTCCAACAGATTGACTGGTGCCAAAACAGATCTGCATCATCTTCTGGATAAATACAAAAGTGTATTCAGAGAGACACTTGATTCAAATGAAAGATGTTCAACGGCTTCAAGATAAAATCTAACAGTCAACCAGAAGGTCTCAAAGCAAGAACGTGTGCCATATGCAATTCATCTCAGGGTTGAAGGAGAATTAGTATGGTTTGTAAGCACTGGTATGTTAAAGCTAGCTATAATGAGTGACTGGGCCACCTCCATCATACCAGTTATGAAACCAGATGGTTCAGTTTGTATTTGTGATTTTAAAACAACTATAAATCTGGCAGGGTACAGGTCAATACCTGCTTCCTTTAATTAAAGATTTGTTTTCTGGGTTATTCGGTGGGCAAATTTCAGCAAGATTGACCTTTCACAAGCATATTTACAGATGAATGTAGATACTGGATCTCAACCATTGCTTACCATAATTACTCATCTTTTTTGTTATAAAAGATTGCCTTTTGGAATGACACTCCATCAGCCCTATTCTAAAGGTCAATGGATCAGATCAGTGTCACCTGGATGATATTCTGGTTACAGATTCCAGTGACCAACAGCCCTTGAATAATTAAGAAGCAACATTGTGACATGTTAAGCAATGGTCTGCATATCAAGAAAGAAGTGTGAAATTTTCCAGAAGTCAGTCCAGCATTTGGGTCACGTTATCAATAGTAGAAGCCTACATAATGCATCCAAAGGATGGACGCTGTTTTAGAAGCGCAAAGTCTGACAAATATTTCTAAGTTTCATTAATCATGACAAATTTCTTCTTCTTAACTTAATAAATTATGCAATGGCTTTAATAATGTAACTAATATAAAACAGTCATGGGCCTGTGCAATAGAATGTGAAAAAGCATACAAGAATGTCAAAGATGCATTGCAAAAGTCTTACATATTGGTTCATTTTAATCCAAAGCTACAGTCACTGCTTGGTTGTGATGCTTCATCTTTGAATTGGAGGCACTCATTAGGCATATTATGCCTTTTGGAGAAGACCAACCAATATCTTTTGCTTCTCGTACTCTGACTAGTACCGAATCCAACTATGCTCAGCTACAAAAAGAAGCACTAAGTATAATTTTTGGCATACAAAGGTTTCATCATTATGGTGGTTAATTTCACATTATTGACTGATCGAACTTTAACTACTATTTTTGGGCCACAAAGGCAAACTGCGGTGAGCTGCTAGTTGATTGCAAAGATGGCCACTGATCTTACGATATAAAGTTTCAATCTGCATGTCATGCTAATGCGTTATCATCCTTCCATTTAGCAGGTGCCACCAACTAGTTTTGCTAATATTCTTCATTTTTCACTCGCAGATCATTTGCTTATAACATCTTTTCAAGTTCAAAGACGTATCAGAAATGATGCCGTGATGGGGAAGGTGATGGATATGGTAGTGAAAGGAACGAAAGCTGGAACACATTGTCTGCTTTCATGACAAGTATTTCAGGAAAGCTCAAGTTGGCTGTCCAATAGACACATTGTGGGGAATCCGAGTGATCATTTCTCTGAGACCGTGTGGAAGACTTCTTGAACAACTACATAAATGACATTCTGGTATAGTCTGGATGAAAGAATTAGCATATAGTTATTTTTAATTGAAGAAAAAGTAGAACAATAGAACAAGTTCATAGTCATAACTGATGTATACTCTGAGCGGCCAGAAGTCGAAAGATCTAGTATTACTGAACAAACCATTGGAAAACTTGTGGAAATTTTTGCCAGATTTGATAAGTTGAAATAGATGGTTAGCGATAACAGTTCACAGTTTACTTCAGGAGAGTTTGAGGATTATCTCACATTAAATGGTATATAAAATCTGCACTTTGTCAGCCATCAACCAATGGAATAGCTGAAAGATTTGTAGAATCCCTTAAATATTCTTTAAAAGCTTCAAGAGAACAAGATTTGTTATCACATTGTGTGAATAGCTTTTTGGAATCTTTCAGAAACTACTCACATAGCTTTCCAAAGTTCACCTGAATTACTACTTTTAAAGGGAAAGTTAAGAATTGTGCTTGAATTGTTATTACCTCTAGAAACTTCAGAGACAAGGGAGGACTAAACAATACTTATTTCAATAAGGAGATGAAGTATTAGTGTGTAATTATGCCATGACTGGGAAACTGGTTACAGCTATAGTTTTAGTAAAAACAGGTCCAATTTCTTACACAGTTTGAACAAAGATGAAGTAGTTTGGTGATGCCATGCTGACCAATTGCTGTCATCTTGAAATGATTTCTCCAAATATCTCCTGAAGCACCAATTTCTTTAACCTTTGCTTAGTTGTGAATACTACTGCAGAAGATTTAGTTGCATCTGAGTTGCCTGATGATTGTGCCCCTATATTAAGTAAGAAAGATGCAGAACTAGTTCCAAGACAGGAAGTATCAACTGAAGTTTCAAACCATACTTCTGGGGTCAAGAGCAGCCAAATTCCAGAATGCAGTATACAACCAAAGAAGAATAGGTATCCTCCTGATCAACTGTCTTATTGACTGTGCATTAATGATTAATGGCACATAGTACTTATTGTATCCAGAGTATTACTGATCCTACATACAACATCGTAATAATTTGTCATGACCACAGAAATAAAGGAGAAAGGATGTTATATATTTCAATAGTTGCTTTAAGCGGTCACATGATTTGATGGTGATGTCATTGGGGTTTTTCAGAGAATCCTCTTCTAGTTTCACTTTGCACAGAGAACCTCTCTTTCAATTAACTTGTATGTTACTTTGACTCTACATGTGCATGACATTACACATACAAGCAAGTTTATGCTGATAAGGTGTTAAATTCTAACATGTTACTTAAGTGTTTCAGATTTAACATCTGGAAAGACAACGATAACTGATCAATAAAATCCAATTTTTAAAGTGCTACTGGATAGTCAAACCCAAAAATACAACTTATTATACCACTCTTAGATGTGACCAATGTGCTGTACATTTCCAGCATTTTCTATTAGAAGTACATTTATACAATGTTTGGTATCGGATCAGCACTGGAAGTACAAAGGTTATAACTGCATAGTCCTGCTTTGGAAAAAGAAAGTAACATGCCAGGAATTCCAATTGCTTTGCTTTATATGCATGCCATTTAAAATGTTCCATCTTCATCTAATCCATGTGAGTTACTACAATTCTCAGTTAACAAGTTTACAGTTGATGATTTCAATCTTTAGTGGTGGATGATTGGTTAAAACAAAACAAACTGCACACTAACAGGCAAACTAGAAACTGTAATGCATCTTCACATAAACATGATGTGATAAAAGCTTTGACCTTCCAGTATTTAATAGAGTCAAACACTGGTTAAATATTTAGTCATGAACTGCTGTGCTGCAACATTATCTATCCCTCTCATTCATCCTGTTTTAAGACAATATTGCTCTAGACTGGGGATAAATCTTTTCTGGACTGGCAATCACCATCAATTGTAGCAGGGGTCAGGAGTCAGTATATCACTGTCCAGCAGTTAAAATTGGTTTTAATTCTAACTTTTCCTGAGTGATTAATCTGCCAAGTCAGAACTATCCCAAGTCTCTGACTATAGAGTATTGGACGATTCCAGATGCAGGATAATTGCCAAACAGAAATTGAAATTTCCTGGGTAATTCTGTGCAGCTCTTGCATGGGAACCTCTAAGAGCTCCCCAGTGCATCTTCCAGGATGCCTGCAAGATGCAACCAGCCAGAGATCTAGGCAAATGTGTTTGAAGTCCATTGTGTAATGTCTGTATCAGTTGACAAGGTCAGGTTCTTGCGCATTCCAGTTATTCAGTCAAAAGGGTAAGCAATCATCATTGCAATTGTCATTGATACAGTCAATTCTGAAGTTATATTCAGTGAGATTTTACTCCTGATGTTGAAATGAATCTCTTGTATCTGCTCATATTTCACTCAAACTGCATTACATGTCAAAATTTCACTACAGTAGAACAGGAAACAATCATCATTATTGACTGCAAAACTGCTCACTGAATGAAAAGTAATTGCAAAGAAGTCTTCATGTCATCATGACTAGCTAGTATAGTTCTTTGGGAAATGCAAACAGTTTCAGAGAATATGAGAGTTTTACACGTGTTAACTGATGTAGTGACTGAGTAAGAAGTCTAACAACATAAGTTTTAAATCCAACCGATTTACTTGATAGTAAACTTGCAAGCTTTCGACTCTATGGCCTTCGTCAGGCTAATGAGGTGTTCTGGTCTCCAACAGCACACATGCCAGCACAGACTGTTCACAGATTACTGATTAGAATGAGAATCTTTTCACCTAACCTACTATTCAAGTCTTAAAGTGGCGAACAATGTGAGTGGAAGAAGCACTGAGCACAGGTTAAAGAGGTGTGTATTGTCTCTAGACAGCACAAGGAGAGTAAAGCTGCTTTTTAACAACAATTTTGAAGAAGGAAAACAATCAAAAGTGCAATAGTTAGCAGTAAAAATTTATCTCAAGTTTTATTACACTGTCCTTGTTAAAAAATTATGGGTCATTATGGACAATTTTTAGCTGGTTGAAAAATTAAATCTCATGTTTAAGGGTTTGTCCTTCTGCAGCAGAATCACAAGAAAGGGGGGTGGGATCCTAAGTAGTTGGGGTGCTGAGAGGGATGAGAGTAAGGGGGTTATAGAGGAGAGTTGTAAAACACAGCGGCGTACGGGTGGGGTGGAGCATGGTTTGAGATGCGTATACTGTAATGCAAGGAGTATTCGCAATAAGGGGGAGGAACTTGCAGCTTGGACCAGTACCTGGAACTTCGATGTTGTGGCCATTTCAGAGACTTGGGTAGAGCAGGGACAGGAATGGATGTTGCAGGTTCCGGGGTACAAATGCTTTAGTCGGAGTAGAGAAGGGGGTAGAAAGGGGGGAGGAGTGGCGTTACTGGTCAAAGACTGTATCACGGTGATCGAAAAGAAGTTTGATGAGGACTTGTCTGTTGAGGTAGTATGGGCTGAGATTAGAAACAGGAGAGGAGAGGTCACCCTGTTGGGAGCCTTTTACAGACCTCCTAATAGTTCTAGAGAGGTTGAGGAAAGGATTGCAAAGTCAATTCTGATTAGGAGTGAAAGTAGTAGGGTAATTGTGATGGGGGACTTTAACTTTGCTAATATTGATTGGAATAGCTATAGCTCTAGCTTGTTAGAGGGGTCAGTTTTCGTACAGAGTGTGCAGGAAGGTTTTTTGACTCAGTATGTAGATAGGCCAACTAGAGGTGAGGCTACATTGGATTTGGTGGTGGGCAATGAGCCAGACCAGGTGTTAGGCTTGGAAGTTAGTGAACATTTTGGTGATAGTGACCACAATTCGGTTACGTTCACCTTAGTGATGGACAGGGATAGGCGTGAAGCTGGGGGCTGTAGTTATAGCTGGGGGAAGGGTAATTATGAGGCCATCAGGAGAGAATTAGGGTGCGTAGATTGGACTAGGGAACTACAGGGACTGGGAACATCTGGAATGTGGTGCTTATTCAAGGAGCAGCTGCTGAGAGTCCTTGATAAGTATGTCCCTGTCAGGCAGGGAGGAAATGGACGAGTAAGAGAGCCTTGGTGTACGAAAAGAGTTGATTTGCTGGTTAAGAAGAAAAAGGAGGCTTATGTCAGGATGAGGCTTGAAGGCTCAGGTAGTGCAATGGATAGCTATAGATTAGCTAGGAAGGAGGTAAAAAGTGAATTGAGGAGAGCTAAGAGGGGACACGAGAAGATGTTGGCTGATAGGATTAAGGAGAATCCTAAAGCTTTCTTTCGATATGTTAAGAATAGAAGATTGGTTAGGGCAAGATTAGGGCCAGTCATAGACAGCAGTGGGAAGTTGTGCGTGGAGCCTGAAGAGATTGGTGAGGCACTGAATAAATATTTCTCTTCGGTATTCACGCAGAGTGCTGGAAATGTAGCTGTGGAGAGCACTGAGGTACAGGGTTGCAAATTGGGGAGTATTGTAGTAGATAGGGAGGATGTGTTAGAAATTCTCGAGGGTTTGAAGTTGGATAAGTCCCCTGGGCCGGACGGGATTTACCCTAGGATTCTCTGGGAGGCAAGAGAGGAGATTGCAGAGCCTCTGGCTCTGATCTTCAGGTCCTCGTTGGTTACGGGTGTGGTTCCGGAGGACTGGAGGATGGCGAATGTGGTCCCATTGTTTAAGAAGGGGAAGAGAGACCTTCCTGGGAATTATAGGCCAGTGAGTCTTACTTCTGTGGTGGGCAAGGTATTGGAGAGAATTATTAGGGATAGGATTTATAGTTATTTAGAGAGAAATGAATTGATTGGGGATAGTCAGCATGGTTTCGTGAAGGGTAGGTCATGCCTTACTAACCTCATTGAGTTTTTTGAGAAAGTGACCAGAGAGGTGGATGGGGGTAAGGCGGTTGATGTAGTATATATGGACTTTAGTAAGGCTTTTGATAAGGTGGCCCATGGAAGACTTCTACAGAAAATGCAGATGTGTGGAATAGAGGGTGATTTAGCAAATTGGATTAGAAATTGGCTGGCAGATAGAAGACAGAGGGTGGTGGTTGATGGGAGATTTTCATCGTGGAGTTCGGTGACGAGTGGTGTGCCTCAGGGGTCTGTTTTGGGGCCCCTGCTGTTTGTAATTTTTATAAATGATCTGGATGAGGGTATTGAGGGATGGATCAGTAAATTTGCAGATGATACTAAAGTTGGTGGTGTGGTAGATAGTGAAGAGGGGTGTTTTAGTTTACAGAGTGACTTGGACAAGTTGCAGAGCTGGGCCGAGAGGTGGCAAATGGAGTTTAATGTGGAAAAGTGTGAGGTAATGCACTTTGGCAGGAACAATAAATGTGTAGAGTATAGGGCTAATGTAGGGCTCTTAATAGTGTTGAGGAACAGAAGGATCTTGGTGTATGTGTCAATAGATCCCTGAAAGTAGGCAGTCAAGTGGATAAAGTTGTTAAGAAGGCTTATGGAGTCTTAGCTTTTATTGGTAGGGGGATTGAATTTAGGAGCCGCAGCATCATGTTGCAGCTGTACCAAACTCTAGTGCGGCCGCACTTGGAGTATTGTGTGCAGTTCTGGTCGCCACATTATAAGAAAGATGTGGAGGCATTGGAGAGGGGACAGAGGAGGTTTACCAGGATATTGCCTGGTATGGAGGGCAGGTCCTATGAAGAGAGGTTGAAGGATTTGAGGTTGTTTTCGTTAGAAAGGATGCGGCTAAGGGGGGATCTTATTGAAGCATATAAGATAATTAGAGGTTTGGATAGGGTGGACAGTGATAGCCTTTTTCCTAGGATGGAAAAAGCTAGCACGAGGGGACACAACTTTTAATTAAGGGGTATGAGTTATAGGACGGATATCAGAGGTAGGTTCTTTACTCAAAGAGTGATTAGGGAGTGGAATGCCCTGCCTGCAGCTGTTGTAGATGCGCCAAGTTTGGTGGCGTTTAAGAGGTTAGTTGATAAGTATATGGATGAGAAGGGAATGGTTTAGTTAGGAGGGGCATTGCTTTTTATTTTGGTCGGCACAACATCGAAGGCCGAAGGGCCTGTTCTGTGCTGTATTGTTCTATGTTCTATGTTCTAAAGTGAACCATAAATCTAACCCACATTACATCTCAGTGGAAGAAAAATAACAGATCCTCTAAGTACAAAAATGTTTGAAAATTCCATAAGATCAAATGGAAAATATGTTCCATTCCCAATATCAAAATCTTACAATGCAATTAACTCCCTGAATTCTTCCATTAATAATTATAGCTCATTGAGACCTACAATTATCCATTAAAGGTGCCTTGCTGCCCAAGTATATTAAAAGTGCTGCATCAGTGCAGTTGTTGCACAAATTAATCACATTTTCGAATCACAGAATCTATACAGTGCAGAAAGAGGCCATTCAGCCCATCAAGTCTGAACCAACTCTCCAAAAGAGTATCTTACGCAGATCCACTCCCTACTCTATCTCCATAACTCCGTTTAATTTACCATAGCTAATCCACTTAACCTACACATCTTTGGACAGGTGGGGGCAACTTAGTATAGTCAATCCACCTGCAGATTTTTGAAGTGTGGGAGGAAAGCGGAGCACCTAGAGAAAACCTATGCAGACACAGGGAGAACATGCAAACTCCACACAGACAGCTCACCCAAGGCTGGAATCAAATACGAGTCCCTAATGCGTGAGGCAGTAGTGCTAACCACTGCGCCATCTAATTTATTTAGCAGTTGCTTATATATATAATTTTAAACAGTATTTATTTTTCATTACATGGCAGTTAACAAAAACAAACCAAAAAAATTAATGAATTGATTTGGAGAGTTGAGCCTGCATTTGTGTGGTAAAATAAACTTCCTTCCTGAGCCCCTTTTTTTGAAATATATTAAATGCATATATCTTTCAAAGTACTACTACCAGAAAAAATTAATTTTCACCTAACACAAATAAGGAGTACAATTTTTTACTAATAGGTAATGATTTACAGTTGGGAAACATGAATCTAGCTCCTGCAGTACTTCACAGCATAAATTTTCATTATACAAATACATCAAACGATGGGCAACACCTCATAGGCCAGAAAGAAAATTCCCATATTCATAAATAAAAATAAAACTCTGACCTCAAGTGGGAAGCAGGAATTTATGGACAGGAAACCTTGACTTCAATGGATAACAACGAACTTGTTTAGAATAAATGTTGCAGAAATAGGTGAAGAACAAAAGACAAAAACCTTAAAGGAGTTATTCTGCAGTATATTTTCTAGCTAACTGCCTAATGTTCTGGATAACAAACGTCAGAGGAGCTTAATGGGTCTGGTTTATATCTGCTTGCCACCAACATAAGGCTGTTGCTTGAGATGGGTTAATAGCACTACATTTTGGGAATACATGGAACACAATGTTGCCAATTTGCATTATGCATCTTAGTGGTGCATGTCAGAAAAAAGGGCTTAGATAATAAGAATAGTCTTGCTCAAAGCAGCAGCAACACGATTCTCACTGAATTATTTTTACGCAGGTTATCAACAATTCTTATAAACTAGTAACATACTAAGGCTGTAATGGCATGCAACACAAATTACAGCCATGTCAAGATTATGAATCTAAACACATTATTTTCTGATTGGTAGGACTAAAAGTGAACATTTCTATGGGGTGGGACTTAAAAGAAATCCACGTTAAATGCTAAATTATGAATTGTGTAAAAATGTAAATTTAAAGGTGCATGTCAAGCTTTTCTGATGTAGAGATGTTGGTGTTGGACTGGGGTAAGCTCAGTAAGATTGCTAATAATCAGCAATCCGTAAACCGTCTGTGCTGATGTGTGCTATTGCAGACCAGAACACCTCATTCGCCTGACGAAGGCTACAAAGGCCGAAAGCTTGCAAGTTTACTATCAAATAAATCGGTTGGATTTAAAATTGGTGTTGTCAGACCTCTTACTAAGCTTTTCTGACACAGAATATCACTACAAATAATTCAAATCCCTAACAAACCCACATAAAATTACACTGAACTATCAGTGAACCAAAAATATCTTAAAAACTCCAGTCTGCTTCATGGCTCAATGATCTATGGTTCAATTTTGAGTGTTTCCTAAGTAATCTATTTGCAGCCGGGAGGGCAGTAGGGATACTAGTGATGGAAATTTTCATACATGTTGCTTCAGTTTACAAGATAGACTCCTTTGCTGTAAATTCTGGTTGTGGCATAACCCAAGATAGAATGAAATAAAAACAGGAAAAACTGGCAAATCTCAGCAGGTCTGACAGCATCTGTGTGGAGAGAATAGAGCTAATGTTTCAAGTCTAGTTGGCCCTTTGCCAGATTTCTAACAAAACTCTGATGAAGGGTCATCTAGACTCAAACTTTGGCTTCATTCTCTTCCTCACAGATGCTGTCAGACCTGCTGAGATTTTTCAGCATTTTGTTTTTGTTTCAGGTTCCAGCATCTGCAGTATTTTGCTTTTATTTGAGAATGAATGAGCTTTGACACTTGGGTACTGTGATGTCTGGAAACTACAGGCTACTCAAGCAACTATGCCCCATCAAATCTGTGTTTAAAGGAGACAAACTGATAAAAGAAACCTTCAAGACAAGTCCAAAACAAAATAAAATGGAGTACGAATAATTAGATTTAAGAGATTAAAAAAATTTAAATGATAACCAAAGTTTTTTTTGCTTGAATGTGTCTTCGCAAACAAATTCTGGGCATTTCATAACAAATGACAGATGCCACCGAGATTTGAACTGAAAAATAACATTGGTGTAAATGAATACCTTCAGGCAAAAAGCAGAAATCACTGCAATCCCAAATAAAACTGAAGTAGTATAAATAAAAAATTATTATATACAACCTGAAGTCTTCCATAGACTTACAACTATAAATGGCATCAGAAAACAAAAATATTTGAAGTGTTTTTATTGAATATTCTTTAAGATTGTCTAATGATTTGGAAGCAATTGATCTCGTACTTGCTGATACAGAACAAGCTCTCCCAGATTATGCTGGAACACTATCTTACAAATTAAACTGATTTAAAGCAAAACAGTAGGAGCTGATGTACTTCCAGCTCTAGCAACATGGATGAGCTTATTCGCCGGGGGAGGATGGCAATGACATGCGTTCATCAGCCTTGCAGTCTCCCCATTATAATTGAACCATATTAGCTTCACCTTCTGGGCTGAAGAACCAGCTACCAAAGCTGGCTTTCTGCAAATAGAAACCCTAAGTTCCAGGAACCTCCTGGCACTTTCCAATGAACAATGGGAGATAAAAAGAAGCAGGATGTTAAACTTAAAATTGTTAAAGGGAGTGAGGGCTGGGAAATAACAAGTAGGTAATGAATAGTAACATTAATAAGTTAGAACAACAAATAAAAAAATAGGACAACCAAGTAATCCAAAAGAGAACATAAGAAATAGGAGTAGGCCATCAAGCCCTTTGCCTGCCCCGTCATTCATTAAGATCATGACTGATCTGAAGTGAATCAGTTCCACTTTCCTGCTTTCTCCCCGTAACCTTTAATTCCCTTGTCTATCAGAAATCTCTCTACCCGCGACTTAAACATATTCAACGAGGTAGCCTCCACCACTTCAATGGGCAGTGAATTCCTGAGATTCACCACCCTTTGAGTGAAGATCCTCCTCAACTCTGTTCTAAACTGCCCCCCCCCCCAACCCCCCATTATTTTGAGGCTGTGCCCTCTAGTTCTGTTTTCAGAATTCTCTAGTTCTGAAAATTATGGAAGAAAAGAAAAATAGAAGAAAAATATTTAAGTTTTAAATTCAAATTGTAATGCAGCATTTTAAGGTTATAACAAAGACAATCCACCTTCAAGTTCCTGGATTTTTAGTGTTTTCTGCCTGATTCGCTGTATTAGTGGCACCTTGCCTAGTTTTTTTTTCCCCCACCATATACTCAAAACCCTGATCACCCGCCTTAAAATGAGCTTTATGCAATTTCTATTGCTTACTTGCAGCTTTTCTTTCTTGTTTTGGACAATGCTAGCAGGTTCTGTGTATTTGAAATAGCTTGCAGAACAATAAACATGATAACTTAGTGGATGAAGAAATCAACTTTGTTGTTGTATGGCAAACAATTTTTGGATGTGCATTTAAAGCTTTGCAATTACATTTTGGTTAAGTATTTATGAAAGGGCCAAGTACTGTTTTGATTTTCTCCCTTTTTTATGGCAAGAAGCTGTACATTAAGTTCTAAATATTGGAATATTTTTCAAATTAAAAGCCACAGCTAAAACAAAATGTATTCCATATTTTTAGTGCCTAATGATTAGCCAAGCCGAATGACACATTGGTATACAATGCATCACCCATTGCTAGTTATGCAGAAAACCTACTGCTAAAGTTCCGAAAGTGAAAGTCAACCAGAGACCTTTATTACTGTATCTCTGCTATCATCACAATGAACATCTCAGGGAGAACAAATATGCCAACATTTCATCCCTCTCATGGTTACTACTAATACCAAATTCATCCAAAAGGTGCAGCAGCTTTTAAGTTACAGTACAAAAAGCAGCTTAAACGTTACTTTTAAAGCTATCAGTGACATCAGGCATAAAATCAACAAGTGTTTTTGAAAATGTTGGAAACTTGCAAGTCTCCCAAAGATCAACATGCCTTAAAGTGACTTCTAACTTGCATGAAATCTAAACCTAAATGGCAGTTTAAAACTAAGAGGTCATCTTAAAACTAAAAAAAAAATGATCAACCACGATATCTTGGTCCCCTGGCATATGAAAACCTGGAATACAGCTGTATAACTTCATAAGAGTTGCCAACAGGATCTCAGAAGGGATCGCATATTCATTTCAAATGTACAGTACGTTATTTATAGACAAGGCTGTGATGTACTACTCCCACAGCCAAGGAGTTCCCGACAGTCAAAGTTCAACCATTACAGATGGTCATTTAATTGTTGTACTATTGAGCAGCCTGCATAACTGGGACCATAGCACAGCTTTCATTAGTACATTCTGGAGTGCACAGAAGGAAATGGAAAAATTAAAAAAATCTTACAAATACTGTTAGCTGTGGCTAACTACTTCAACGGTCATACTTACTGTTTATTAACAGAAACCAAATTTGTTCCAATAAATCTAACTAGTTATAAAATTACTCAGCTGCAGCAATAAATGAAGAAAACGTTTCGCTCAATGTTGCTCTTGAAAACTTCAACAGTTCTAATTGTATTCAAAATGTTTTACTGCATGCACTGCTTCTGTGTTCCTGTTCTGATTGTCATTCTTTTAATTTTGCTGTAAATGCAGGACACTGAAGGACTGATTTGGGCCTGGCTGTGATGCCTATACAATCACATAAGTTACTAATAATCACACAAATAGTGACCAATTGGTGAATGCACAGAAAAGCAGTCGTTCTCAACATAGGCCTAGTGCTGCAAGGAACCAATAATTTCAAGAGAGTGCAGCACAAAGTGAAGGAACAAAGGCAAATATGCCTTTGTGTAATTTTGACAAACAAAATATTTCTTGTAATAGATAACACCAGAGACTATCTTCCCGTGCCTCTCAGTAATTAATCAACTATCCCAAAGAAAGGAATGTCTTACTTTTAAAATGATTCCAAATTCCAAGGATTTAAATGGTGTTTGACTAATAAAATGGACTAGAGAGAGAGAGAGAGAGAGTTTTTGACAAAACAGGCCATAAAGGTAGATTTTAATAGGATACAACAGAATCTGGCCAAAGTGGACTGGAGCAGCTACTTGCAAGAAAAGCCACAGACCAAGGAGAGTCATTTGAAAGGGAAATAGAGTACAAAGCCTCATGTTCCCAAGGGTAGGACCAGAAAATCCAGAGAACTTTGGATGTCAAGGGAAATACAAAATTGGAGAAGGAAAAGATGGAGGTTCATGGAGATATGGCGGCCGAAAACAGTGGATGCCCTAGATAAATATAGGAAGTGCAAGGGGAAAAACAAAGGAAAATCCCAAGGTATTCTATAAGCATCAAGGACATGAGGGCAACCAGGGAAAAAGTAGGGCTCATTAGGGTCCCAAGTGGCAATCTGTTTGCGCAGCTGAAAGATATAGGTGAAGTATTAACTAAGTACTTTGCATCTGTGTTCACTATGGAGAAGAATGTTTAGGTATAGAAAGCAGGGAGGGGTACCAGGATGTAATTGAACAGATTACCATTGCGCAGAGGAGGCATTAGCGATTTAAATGGAGTCAAAAGTGGATAAATTACCAGGTCCAGATGAATAAAAACACAACAAAAAGGAGTAGGCCATTCAGCCCTACAAACCTACTCTACAATTCATTTTGATTATAGCTGATCATCAAATTAAGTATCCCAATCTCCCGTCTCCCCATTTTTCTTGAGCCCTTTTAGCTTCAAGTGCTATATCCAACTTCTTCTTGAAATCAGACAGCGCTTAGCCTCAACAACATTCTGTGGGACTGAATTCCACGCATTCACCACCCTCTGGGTGAAGACATTTCTCAATTCAATGCTAAAATTTTAGCCTGTAACGATGACCCTCCGTTCTGGACTCCCCCACCATTGAGAACATTCTTTCTGAATCTACCCTGTCTAACCCTGTTAGAATTTTATATGTTTTTATGTGATCCTCTCTCATCCTTCTAAGCTCCAGTGAATGTAATCCCAATTGACTTAATCGCTCCTCATATGGCGATAATAATTCCTACCATCCCAGGAAGCAGCCTGGTGAGTCTCTGCTGTAGTCTCTCAATAGCCAGGACATCCTTCCTCAGATAAGGACACCAATACTGCACCAACCCTATACAACTGCAACAAAATATCCTATTCCTATACCCAAATCCTCTCACTATAAAGGCCAACATACCATTTGCCTTCTTTACTGCCAGCTGTGGCTGTACCTGTACACTCACTTTCAGCGAATGATGCACAAAAACTCCAAGGTCTCATTGAATATCCACCTCTGTCAATTTGCATCCATTCAAGTAATAATCTGTCTTCTTATTATTGCTACCAAAATAGATAACCTCATTTACCAATGTTGTACTGTATCTGCCATGCAGACGCCAATACTCAGCCTGTCTAATCACATTGAAGCATCTCTGCATCCTCCTCACGGCTCACCCTTGCACTCAACTTCGTATCATCGGCAAAGTTAGAGATAATACATTCAGTTCCCTCTTCCAAATCCTAGCACAGATCCCTGTGGAACCCCACTAGTCACTGACTGCCAATCAGAAGACAACCCTTTATGCCAACTCTTCCTATCTGCTAACCAGCTTTCTATCCATCTCAAGGCATTACCTGTAATCCCACGTGCTTTAACTTTACATACTTGTCTGTTACTTGAGACCTTGTCAAAAGCCTTCTGAAAGTCTAAATAAACCACAGCGACTGGTTCTCCTCTGTCAACTCTAATATTACATCTTCAGAAAAATTCCGATTTGTCAAGCATGATTTCCCTTTTTAAATTCATGATGACTTTGTCTGATTATACCACTGTCTTCCAATGTTGAGTTAGGAAATTCTTGATAATAGATTCTAGCAACTTCTCTAGTACCGATGTTAGTTTCATTTGTCCATAGTTCCTTGCTTCCTCTCTGCCTCATATTAAATAGCAGGCTTACATTAGCTACTCTCCAATCTGTAGGAACTATTCCACAATTCAAAGAATTTTAAAAAATAACCTCCAATGGATCTAATATTTCATTAAGTATTATGGGATGATTATCAGGACCCAGGAGATTTGTCCAACTTTAATCCCATCATTTTCCTAAAACTTGCTGAATTTTAAACTGCTCCCAATCCTATTGCTTTTCTTGCCAATTTGTATGCTTCTTTCTTGAATCTGATATTATCTCTAATTTCCCTTGTAAACTATGGTTTGGCCAGATTCCCTTTCCATTCTTGCACCAAACAGGAATAAACAACTTCAGGAGTTCACTTATTTGTTCTTTAAATGTCTGCCATTGCCCGTCCACTGTCTTTCCTTTCAGCAATGTTTCCCAATCCATTGTGGCCAATTCATCATAGTTATCTTTATTAAGACTCAGGACCCTGGTCTCAGAATCAACCACAGCATTATCCACCTTGACAAAGAACTTCCACATTATGGTCACTTGTCCTCAATGACTTTCTCATAACTAGATTGCCAACTATCCTTTTTCATTCTACAACACTCAGTCCAAGATAGCCTGATCCCTTATTGGCTCCTCAATGTATTGCTCCAGAAAACCATTCCATACGCATTCCAGAAATTCTTCCCAATGCATCAAAAGGTACCATACGAGTCAAAATGAAGTTACAGGTACTCTTGACATTAATTTTCAAATCCTCTCTGGCCTCAGGAGAGATATTGGAGGAATAAAGGACAGCTAATGTGATACCATTATTGAAGGAGGGAAGTCATGAAAAAGAACAGTAATTACAGGCCAGTGTCAAACATCATTGGTAGGAAAATAATTGTGGGGAAAAAATCTCTGGAGAGGGACGGATTAATCAAGAACAAGCATGGATTTATCAGAAAGAGATGGTGTCTAACAAATTTGACTGACTTTTTCAAAGTGATCAGGTGTGCAGAAGAGTTAATGTAATCAGCATGGATTTTAGTAAGGCCTTTGACAAGATCTCACATGGGACACTGGTCAAGAAGGGTGACACAGTGCCAAAGGGTGGCATGATGGCACAGTGGTTAGCATTCTGCCTCAGTGCCAGGGACCAAGATTGATTCCAGCCTTCAGTGACTGTGTGGAGTTTGTGTGTTCTCCTCGCACCTGCATGGGTTTCCTCCAGGTGCGCCGGTTTCCTCCCACAGTTCAAAGATGTGCGGGTTACGTGGATTGGTCATGCTAGATTGCCCCTTAGTGTCCAAAGATGTGCAGGTTACATAGATTGGGCATAGTAAATGCACAGGCTTATGGGAAAAGAACAAAGAACAAAATAGCATGGGAAACAGGCCCTTCGGCCCAATGTGCACGTGCCACCACCTCGGTGTTCCCACTTCTACACGCGATCCCTGTCCATGTTTATTGATTTATGGATTAAAAACCAAATTTGAGACAATTTAGGGAGAATTTGTTTTGCCAATTAGCCTAAGAGCACATGTTTGGGATGTGGGAGGAAACCGGAGCTCCCGGAGAAAACCCACGCAAGCCCAGGGAGAATGCACAAACTCCCACAGACACAGGCCCAAATCCATGTATCTGCACAGCACAACTATAGTCACTGCGCTGTCGTGTTGCCCATCAAATGGTCCAGGTCAAGCATACACTAACGATGTGAAGCAGTAGGATACTCTCGGAAAAGGTCCAAGAGCAGTCCTCTCACGACCCATCACGTGTATGCCCCTCATTAGACAACAAGGTGGACCAAAGCACCTGTAGGATAAAAACAAGTACATCAATATCATCATCTATTTACACACTTCCCAGGGACTCCCAAGGCTCATGATCCCTATTTTAAATCAGTTTTCTATACCCCTCCATTCCCATTCTGTTCATGTGCCCATCTAAGTATTTCTTAAATAACTCCAGAGTACCTGCCTCCTCCACTTTACTTGGTAGCGCATTCCATACCCCCACCACCCTCTGTGTGAAAAAACCCCCTCTAGCATCCAAATTATACCTTACCTCCCTCACCCTAAGCCCGTGACCCCTCGTGCTATTTGAGTCCATCCTAGGAAAAAGCTTAGCCCTGTTTACTCTATCTATCCCCTTCAAAATCTTGTACACCTCTATCAGATCTCCTCTAAGTCTACGTCTTTCTAAGGAAAACAGTCCCAATTACATATGATGCTCTTTCAGGGGGTCAGTATAGACTCAATGAGCCAAATGGCTTTTTTCTGCATTGTAAGGATTCTACGGAATGAAGAAAGAACCCATTGGAAACCCAATTAGATAAACTGGATCCAAAATTGGCTTAGCAGCACGAGGCAAAGGGTGTTGGTTAAAGGTTGTTTCTGTGATTGGAAGCCTGTGTCCAGTGGTGTACCACAAGGATTGGTGCTGGTTCCCTTGCTGTTTGTAATGCATTTAAATTATCTTAATGAGAATGCAGAGGGGCATGATCAACGGGTTCACAGATGTCACAAAAATTTGTGGTATAGTAAATAATGAGGAGGAAAGCCTTAGAGGGTGATATAGATGGATTAGTAAGATAGGTAGAACAATGGCACTGTGATGCATTTTGAGAGGACTAAGAATATACACAAAGAGAATACACAATGAACCTTGGGGTTCATGTCCTGCTGTCTTCAGGGATCTAGGGACAGGTAGTTGAGAAGACATATGGGATATTAAGAAAGTAACAGCAGCACATTTGGAAAATCATAATTTAATCAAGCTGTCAGCAAGACTTCATGAAAGAGAAATTATGTCTGACCAATTTTATTAGAGTTTTCAAGGAAGCCTCAAACAGGGGAACCAGTAAATGTGTTGAATTTGGACTTTCAGAAAGGTCCCTCACAAAAGATTGAGTCATAAGAACTCAAGTGCCAAAGGTAGAATATTGGTACAGATAGTGAATTGACTAATGGGTAAAGAACAATGAGTGGGAATAGGAGTTCTTATTCAGGTTGGTAACACGTAACCAGTGGGGCTCCACAAGAATCACTGCTGGGACTGCAAATGTTTACAATATCTTAATGGCTTGGAGGAGGGAAGGGAATGTACTGTAGTCAAGTTTACAGATAATACAAAAATAGGTGGGAAGGCAAGTTGTGAGGGGGATACTAACATCACAAAGAGATATTGATAGGTTAAATAAGTGAGAATAAAGTTGGCAAATGGAGTATAATGTGGGAAAATGTGAAGTTGTTCACTTTGGAAGGGACAACAAAAGAACAGAGTATTATTTAAATGGAGAAAAACTGCAGAAAGCTGCAACACAAAGGGACCTGTGAATGATAAACAGAAAGCTGGCAACCTCAAACAGACCATTGTTCACAGCAAACTACCCAGCCTTCAGGAGAACAGTGACCACAATACCACACAACCCTGCCATAGCAACCTCTGCAAGGCATGCCAGATCATCGACATGGATGACATCATCACACGTGAGAATACCATTCACCAGGTACACAGTACATACTCTAGCAACTCAGCCAACGTTGTCTACCTAATATGTTGCAAGAAAGGATGTCCCGAAGCATAGTACATTAGGGAGACCATGCAGACACTACGACAGCGGATGAATGAACATCGCTCGACAATCACCAGGCAAAACTGTTCTCTTCCTATTGACAAACACTTCAGCAGTCACGGGCATTTGGCCTCCGACCTTTGGGTAAACGTTCTTCAAGGGGGCCTTCACGACACACGACAGCGCAGAGCCGCTGAGCAGAGACTGATAGCCAAGTTCTATACACACGAGAACAGTCTTAACAGGGATCTTGGCTTCATGTCACACTATCTGTAACCCCCATGACTTGCCTGGGTTAGCAAAAAACTTCACTTACCGTGCTGTCTGGAGACAATACACATCCCTTTAACCTGTGCTCAGTGCTCCTTCCACTCTCACTGTTAGCCACTTAAAGACTTGAATAGCAGGTTAGGTGTAAAGATTCGCATTCTAATCAGCAATCTGTAAACAGTTTGTGCTGTTGGAGACCAGGACACCTCATGTGCCTGACGAAGGCCATAGAGTCGAAAGCTTGTGAGTTTACTATCAAATAAATCGGTTGGATTTAAAGCTGGTGTTGTCAGACTTCTTACTTAGGATGTTTCCTGTGAGGGGAAAATCTAGGATCAGCGGACATACTCTCAGGATAAAGGGGTTCCAATTTAAGACTGAGATAAAGAGGAGTGTCATTAGTCTCTGGAACTCCTTGTCACAGGGAGATGTGGGGGCAGAGTGCTTGTGCATATTTAAGGCTGAGATGTATAAATTTTTGATCTGTATGAGGATCATGGGTTATGGGGAAACAACAGTAAAGTGGACTTAAGGGACATCAGATCAGTCACGATCCGACTGAGTGGTGGAACAGACTCAAGGGGCCAAAGTCTACTTCTGTTCCTATTTCTTATGGCTTTATAAGCTGAGGCAGAGAATACAAGAGCAAGGAGCTGGATAAAATGACTAGGCCACAGCTAGAGTTGTGCATGCAGTTCTGGTCACCGTACTATATGGATGAATGCGATTACACCTTTTGAATACATAGATAGGAAGAAACTTTTCCGCTTACTCGTGTGGTCAATAACCAGGGCAAGAGATTTAGAGGGGATTTGAGAAAAGACCATTTCAACCAGCAGGTGCTGGAAATCTGAAACTTACTGACTGAAAGGGAAATGGAGGCAAGAATCCTCAACATTTAAAAAGCATTTAGACAGGCACTTGAAACACCACAATATACATGTCTAAAGACAAAGTGCTGGAAAATGAAATTAGAATAGATGGGTGCTTTACAGCCGGCGCAGACACGATGGGCTAAGGGCCATTTTCTGTGCTGTCTGACCCTATAACTGTGACAAATTAGCTGATAATGGATGCCCTTTGATGCTGACCCAGCATGTTTAAGATACTAGTACAATTCATGCAGTTTTTCTCAGAAATGTAATTTCTGATTGTGATTATTTCTGAAGGCCAGTAAATGTTTAAGGAGTATTATAACCTGTTGATTCTATTGCTGTCCAAGGTATGGAGATGCAATATCTTAGTTACCTTACTGCTTCAAAGGACAGTTTTGAATTTAAAAAGGAAATTGCTTTTATATTCATCATGTTATTTGTCTGCATCAAATACATGATCTTATATAGGCTGGACAGCATCAAAATAAGCCTGTTGGATTTGTTAAAGCCCAGTAAGAAGTCTCACAACATCAGGTTAAAGTCCAACAGTTTATTTGGTAGCAAACGCCATTAGCTTTCGGGGTTCTTCCCCTTTGTCAGATGAGTGGGGAGTTCTAATCACAAACAGGACAAATAAAGATACAATCTCAGTTTACAGGATGCTGATTAGAATGTGAGTCTTTACAGCTAATCAAGGCTTAAAGGTGCAGACAATGTGAGTGGAGATAGCATTAAGCATAGGTTAAAGAAATAAAGCCCATTAGCCTCTGGCCTCATCAGATTTAGCAAAGCGACAATAATCTTTCCCTCAATGTCAACAAAAGGAAGGAGAAAGTCATCAACTTCAGAAAGCAGAAAGATGACGCTCCTATCTACATCAATGGGGATGAAGTAGAAAGGGTCGAGAGCTTCAAGTTTTTAGGTGTTCAGACAACCAATAACGTATCCTGGTTCCCCCATACTGACACTATAGTTACAAAAGCCTACCAAAGCCTCTATTTTCTCAGAAGATTAAGGAAATTTGGCATATCAGCTATCACTCTCTAATTTTTATAGATGCCATAGAAAGCATTCTTTCTGGTTGTATCACAGTTTGGTATGATTCCTGCTCCACCCTAGACCACAAGAAACTTCAAAAGATCACAAACATAGCCCAATCCATCACACAAACCAGCATCCTATCCACTGACTCTATCTACACTTCTCGCTGCCTCGGAAAAGCAGCCAGCATTATTAAGGACCCCACATACCCCAGAAATTCTCTCTTCCAGCTTCTTCCATTGGGAAAAAGATACAAAAGTCTGAGGTCACATACAAATCAACTCAAGAACAGCTTCTTCCCTGCTGCCATCAGTCTTTTCAACAGACCTACCTTGCATTAAGTTGATCTTTCTTTATACCCTAGCTTTGACTGTAACACTACTTTCTGCACTCTCCCATTTCCTTCTCTAAGAACAATGAAACAATATTTTTCACTATTTGTTAATACACGTGATAATAATAAAATCAATGAGAGAAAAATCTCTAAATTAAGCAGCAATGTTCTTACCTGGCCCATTTCATCAAGTTTTACCATCCATCCTTTCTTAAAATTCAAGAGATCGGGCTAAAAGAAAATAGGTGAAAAATAGGTCAGACAATGTTAACCAGCTGACTTAACTCATTCACATCTACTGTGGATAATTTGCCTGATCACTGATTGTCCTGTTTGATCAGCTGGGCAAGGTGAATAATTTCAGTTGAAAACGTCAGAACAACTCAGTTGATAGCATTCTTGCTTTGGAATCAAAGCTAAGTTGTTTGAAAGGCACTCCGGGAACACAATTTACAGTGACCTTCAAATACAGTTGAATGTCAAAGATTCCATGACCAGCAAAGACCAGGGAGCTCTCAGTATCCTGTACAATATCCCCCCCCACCCTCAACCACCAGTCACCTCAGTTACTGTTTAAGAGCTTGCAGTGTGACTGCCACATTTGCCTATATAACAATAACTGCACTTCAAAAGCAATTAATTGGTTGTGGAGATTTTATTACGTAATTAAAATTTGATGAGATAGAAAATCTTGCAATTATATTGTATCTTTCATGCCAAGAGAAACATACGTGAAATTTCTATATGACCTTCCTCTCTCCTTTCTTCCCCTCTTGAAGGTGACCTTGGAAAACTTCAATTTATTATAGTGCTTTCTTCAATGCTAACTAATTGACTTTCACAGATGAAATTTTCATAATCAGAGAACAAGTGCTATTGTATCTCAACAATAAGTTAATTCATATTTATCTTTTTAAAAATTTATGAACAAACATTTATGCATTTTTTTTTTAAAAGGAATTGCATTTGATGTTACACATCCTACTCTTCTGTTGGAAGTAAAAATTAAATATTTATTAAAATAATCAAACCAGTCTTTTTTGAAATTTCATATTCAAGTTATAGCTCAAGCTAAATAATCTGTTTCCCTCTACATTATCCAGCCTTTCATACGTTTAAAATATCTAGGTCATACTTCAATGTTCTTTTCTGCACTGAAAACCAGTTTAGTTCTGTGCGTCTTTTGGCAAGTTGTGAAATATTAAACTCATGAAATTTTCTGCTTAACCTTTCATTAATGTATTTCATTAATTTCAAAAACAGGATGCAGAGTTGCACAGGGAGTTCAAAATGTGGTTTTAACAATTTTAAAAAGTGAACTTTTTCTAAAATTCAAAATTACAAGTATTCAAAGTATAATCTTTGAAATGTATCTTTACCAATCTAGGTTTCATATTCTAGGATTCTTATTCTACTTGAAAGTACCTTTAAAATTCATTTGTAGTTTCACACAAACATAAGTGTACTCTATTACAAGAGAGGTCAATTTCTGACTGAATTTGAAAGTACTAGTATGATCAGAGAAACTACAAATTGCATCTATATAATACCTTTAAATTTTAATACCTTTAAAATTTGAGGCCATGAATTGGGAAAAAATTCAATACAGAAAGGGCAAAATGCCAGTCCATTGCGCAAAATTACATTCTTTTTCATTCTTATTTATTCTTGCCCACATATACAGACATGCACACATAGAACATGCATTCAAAAGGACAGAATTTACCTCGCCCACTGCTTTGGAAGTAAAATCTCTGAGCCATGCAGACTGGGAACAGGGCAATGAAAGGAAAAGGGGAGAAAAGATAAGAATGTAAATAGGAAGAGTAGACCATTCGACCCTGAGCCTGCACTGCCATTCAAAACAGTCATGGTTGATAACGTACCTCAACTTCACTTTGCTGCAGCTACCCCACCACCTCCGCCCTCCCCACCACCACCACCTAACAATGCAGCATCCACATATTTCTGGGATAGATAATCACAACGATTCATAATCTGCTAAGTGTGAGAAATTTCTCCTCATTTCAGTGTAAATGAGAAACTTATCATTTGAGGCTGTGCACTTCCCCATTCCCCGTCTCAGGTTCTTCAGCTGGAAGGATAAAATAACCCCTCAGCATCTACCCTATCAAGTCCCTTCAAAATTTTATAGGTTTCAAAGAGATCAACTGTCACTCTCTTTAACTCCAGGGATACAAGGCTATTATATTCCACTCCTCATTCTAGTACGACCATGTTGCCTCAAGTGCAGAATGGTGGCAGAGGTTAGCACTACTGCCTCGTCAGGGACCCAGGTTTGATTCCAGCCCTGGGTCACTGTCTCTGCAGAGTCTGCACATTCTCCCCATGTCAACATGGGTTTCCTCCAAACGCTCCTGTTTCCTCCCACAGTCCAAAAGACGTGCTGAAATATGACAATTAGGGGATTTTCACAGTCACTTCATTCCAGTGTTAATTTAAGCCTGCTTGTGACCAATAAATAAACTAAACCAATCTAGTGAACCTTTGCTGTGCGACCTCCAAAGGAAAAAGATAGAGGCAACTTTTGCTAAAGTGTTCAACTTTAACTGAGTTCGCCATCCTTGTTACTGGACAGTTACAACTGTGCAATAAATTGGGATTAGCTTCAGGTATACTTAAAAAAAAAATGTTTACTGGTCACATCCTGTTCAAAGTTTTAACAATATAGGATCTTTAATATTAACAATCACTAGCAAGTAATGGTGATGAAAAGCAACCAGTAACAACAATTAGGCCAGATTATAATTTCTAAAACAGTTAATGCCCTCTCTTTGAGGTTAAAACTGTAAACATAATTGCATAACAAATTTGCAGCATTAATGTAGTAAAAAATTCATTTGAAAACTAAAAACTGTAACATCTGCCATTGGTTAGGAGATACATTGCCAATTCAATTACAGCAATAATTACCGTACCAATAACTTTGGTCAATCAGGTAAAGGAAGCGCACTGAAAAGGTTTTAATCTAAAATCATCTCATATCACTATATTATTGGTCCTTACCATATGTGCAAATATAATTCTGGCTAATTGGTACAAGAAAAAATTTGGAGTACCATGAAAAGAATTCAATGCTGCACAGAATATTAAATTGCACTAGTGATTTCTATTTTAGATAGAACAGTAATGCTGCAATAAGTAATTTTAAAAGGGCCAGGATTATCAGAGACTCTCATCTAAACTGCATTCGATGAAACATAGAACTCCTGAAGTGCAGAAGGAGGCAATTTGACCCATTGAGTCTGCACTTACTCTCTGACAGAAAATCTTATCCAAACCCATCCCCATAACCCCAAACATTTATCCCGTTAATCCCCCTAATGTACACAACTTTAGACATGAAGGGGCAATTTACCATGGCCAATCCACAAAGCCTGCACATCTTTGGACTGTGGGAGGAAACTGGAGTACTCGGAGGAAACCCAAGCAATCACCCAATGCCAGAAATGAACCCATGTCAGTGGCACTGAGAGACAGCAGTGCTAATCACTGTGCCACCCAGTGTCATTTATGGCACAGCATACCACTGGCAAAGTCTGTAATAAATGTAGAATCTATGTTCAATTAAATTTCTTTAAAGAACTCCAGGAAAAACAATGACCTACACAGAAATCAAGACATCAGTTTGCAGTGCCAATTGATCTCATGCGAAAAGTAACAATGTCCTGTTTTGCTATTATACATTTAAGAATTACAACATATTGTTCCATTGAAAAATGACTTGCCCTGCTAAGTAGCTGATTGTTCTTTACTTCTTATTCTCCATACATTATAGCAATATAATTGAAGTAGCACAAATTTAGGAGGGAATGGGTTCCTGTAAAGAAGTAACAGCTGGCATTTACAAGTACTTTTAAAGTAATAAAATGTCCCAAGTTGCCCAAAGCAGCAATAAACAAGACTTGGCATCCAATTACACAGGGATATTAGAGTAGATGACCAAAAGCTTGGTCCTAGAGGTAAGTTTTAAGGAGCGTCTTTAAAGGAGGAAAGAGGGAATTTTAGATCTTACAGTCTCAGTACCTGAAAACACAGTTGCAAACATTGAATTGATCAAAATTGTTCAAGAGACCAGAAGTGGAGCAGCACCGATAATGCAGCTGATTGCTGAGCTGAAGGAGATTAGAGAGCTAGGGAACTGCAAGGCAATGGAAGGATTTGAGAACAAGGATCAGAATTTTATCAAAGTATTGTTTACGATGGGTGAACAGAACATGGTGCAAGTTAGGACAAAGTACCAGAGCTTTCAATGAGTTGAAGCTCATAGAAGGTTAAAGATCGAAGACAAACTAAATGTGCTGCAATAGTCAAATCCAGAGATGACAAATACATTGAAGAATTCTTTGTAGGGTGAAGGAACTGAGGCAAAGTGGTTATATGCAGTTTTGTTGATGGTGCAGTATGTGGTTGAAAGTTCAGCTCATGGGCAGCACTATGGTACACTGGCTAGCATTGCTGCCTCACACTAGGGACACAGATTCAATTCCAGATTTGGATGACTGGTTGTATGTAGTTTGCAGATTTGCCCCGTGTCTGCGTGGATTCCCTCCAGGTGCTTCAGTTTCTCCCCACTGTTCAAAGATGTGCAAGTTAGGTGGATTTGCCATGTTTAGTGTCTAGAGAGTAGAGGGATTAGTGGGGTAAATATGTGAGGTTACAGGGCAAGTGAGGGTAAAAGTTGGTGTACACTCGATGGGCTAATGGTCTTCTTTTGCACCATAGGGATTCTCTGATCAAATATAACATCAAAGCAAGATTCAGCCTCAGACAGTAGCAAGGGAAAGGAATGGAGTTGGCAGTGAGAAAAAAGACTTGTTATTTAATGGGAAGGAATTTTCTGTTCATTCTGAATGCTCGACAAGTAGCCTGGCAATTCAAAGCAACTACAGAGGTGGGGTGGTAGAGAGAGATGCTGATGAGGAGAGAGCTGGGATCACCAGCCTGCAACTGGAAATTGGTTCTGTGTTTCTGGGTGATGTCACCAAGTGCAGCTTGTAAATGAGAAATAGAAACCATAAAATCAGTTATCAGGATAAATCTGTTTTCTCATTTTTCTTAAACAGTCCTTTGGAGTCAAGGATGACTTGCTTCTGCACTAAAAATGAGTTCTCAGGTGACAAGAGTCCAATGCATAACCACCATTATAGGTGGAGCAAGTAGTGGTTGGAGGAGCGGATGGGTGGAGTTACCATGCACTCCTTTTGTCGTTGACACCTGGTTTCAGCTTGCTCTCAGCAATGAAACAGATATTCAGGTCCTTCTCAGGTGCTCTTTCTCTGTGCTCTTTCTCCACTTCAGGCAGTCTTGGGCCAGGAATTCCCAGATAGCAATGGAGATGTTGCACTTTTTCAAGGAGGCCTCGAAGCGTTTCCTCTGCCTTCCTAGAGCTCATTTACTGTGCCAAATCTCTGAGTAGGGCAGTTGTTTCAGAAGTTTCTTGTTATGTATGCAAATAATGTGGCCCATCCAGCACAGCTTATCAAGTGTAATCAAGTGTGTGTTTTGATGCTGGCCTGAATGAGAACACCAACATGCCAATGGATTTACAGAATCTTGCAGATGCAGTGTTAGTGGTACTTCTCCAGACTTTTGAGGTCCCTGCTGTATGTCAACCTATGGTAGTTTAATCTAGCTGGATGAGTGTGAAGGTAGAATATGTAACATAGTCAATCAACTGGAGCTAATTCTAAAATACTTATGAAGCAGTTGTGAAATGTGTGGACTTAAAATTATATTCAAGACTTCTTTCTGCATTGGTAGCAGAGTAGATGGAGAGATGGCGGTATAGATGTAACGTCATTTGATTAGTAATTCAGTAGTCCAGACTAATGCTTTGGGGACAGGGATTCAAATCTGACCTTGGCAGGTAGTGAAATTTGAATTCAGTTAATGAATCTGGAATTATAAATATAGTCTTAGTAATGGTGCAGCTAAATACCCACTAGTGTCCTTTAGGGAAAGAAATTTACTCTCCATACCCAGTCTGGACTACCTGTGATTCCAGACCCAAGCAGTAAGATTGACACTTAACTACTATTTTCAAGGGGGGAGGGGGGAGGGGAGGAGACAACAAATATAGGCCTTGCCTGTGACACCAACATCCCATGAAAGAATAAAGATTTTACCAATTACTTGGTCAGTTATTACCTCATTCTTTGTTTTCATTAGGAAGGTTAGATATAGAAATGTGCTTTCAATCATCATTTTTTTTAATTCAAGGCATTTGGGGTTTCCTTCCATAATAAATTTGACCAATCAAGCGTGCTAGTATTCTACATAATCTCATGTAAACAATTCCACAAAGTCAACAACGCATTGCAATGGTCACTCGTGAAACCTTTTCCTTCTGTAGGGGTAAGGATTCACAGACCCTGGCTGTTCCCCAGCATCTCATTCATATGCGTCAGAATATTCAAACATGTTGGGATCATAGCCAATCTTGATTTTGTCCTCAGAGATCCACACATGCACACTTTCCTGAAAGAGGTCAATGGATAGCATGGAACTTTGAATGATTTTTCCACTCTTCAATCCAGAGACACTGTAACCAATTATATAGAATGCCTACAATTACTCAAGCTAACAGTACTTAACTTGATGCAGTACATGATTTAAATCAAAGTGCTTTATGGTCTGCATTGCTCAACTGCTAACTGGATAAACTCTGAGGCATTGAGGAAGTTTTAAGTCAGATTTTTGATTGGAATAAATGTGACTATACATAAAAATCACAAACAACTGCTACGCAATGAAGACAACAGTTTTACCGTCATTATGGATTCAGTGGTTCTTCTGTCAAGGGATTTTGCACGTCGAAGAGGAGGTACAGTAGAAGAATGAAAACGCTGCTCTCTGACAGATTCCTTTTTCACTTCCTGAAGGGAGAAATTACAAGTTAAAATGCAACAATCTAGAAGCCCATTCATGGTATAAAATGTTAGTTAAATTCTTAATCACTAGTCAGCTTACATTAACACTGCAATGAAGTTGTGAAAATCTAACTATGAAAATCCCCCATCGCCACACTCTGCTGCCTATTCAAGTACACTGAGGGCACCACGGTAGCACCAATGTTAGCAATGCTGCTTCACAGCTCCAGGGACCTGGGTTCGATTCCTGCTTGGGTCACTGTCTTGTGGAGTTTGCATATTTTCCTTGCATCTGCGTGGGTTTCCTCCAGGTGCTCCGGTTTCCTCCCACAGTCCTGAGATGTGCGGGTTAGGTTGATTGGCCGTGCTAAAATTGCCCCTTAGTGTACTGAGGGGCATGGGTTAGAGGGATTAGTAGGTAAAACATGTAGGGATATGGGTGGTAGGGCCTGGGTGGGATTGTGGTCAGTGCAGACTCAATGGTCTGAATGGCCTCTTTCTGTACTATAGGTTTCTATGATTTCTATGATTAGCATGGACAATGCACCTAACCAGCATGTCTTTTCGACAGCTCTTACTAAAATTTCATTATGCCTATTTCTGGTTTCAGCAGTTCCGCCTATTTGAATGTATTCAAGCCTGGTTTACATACATAAAAGGGATATTCCTCACTCTTCAGAAGAATCTTAGGCTCCATATTCAATTCAGATTTCTATCGACTGCAGGGAAAAGAGAAAGTACAAGAAACTAGCCTGAAAGATGTTCCCTTAAAATAATTCACATCCCTGGATTGTTGTTTGGGACAGGTAATTTCTCTTATTTTTCTGCAGCAAAACCCCACTTTGGACTGTATGTTTTTTCTGAGGGAGTAGTAAGAGCAACATAATGAGAACCTGGCAACGTAACAGAGCTTTCATCCACACAGGAAATAATAATAATCAGAAGTAACCCTGGTGGACAGTTAAGAGCAAACGCAACCTATAAAACATTTGGAACTTGCAAAAATGAAACTTCTGACCTTCTAAAATTTGAAGTGTTCCTGCTTGCTGCAAACCATCTGGAACAGTATTTAATGGTAGTTGAACTGTCTGAAGGTCACATTAATGAGCATTTTTGGCCTGCTAGCTTTCACAAACCAAACAATTCCTTCAGCTTAATTTAATTATATGCGCTTGGCGATCACAAAGGGGGGAAATACTAAGAATCATCCAATTTCAACCATAAACAGCTTGCTGTATACTAGTATTCAAGATTAATCTTTTGTAATCTACAGGTCCGACTGGAGTCAAGCATATAAACAAGTTAAGCTATCAAATCGGAGTTCAACAATTTGTAGTAACCCTTTAAAACAACATCTGGTTTGTAAACTGCGTGATTTTACTGCTCAATAAGGTCAAAGATCATCCCATACGGCAGAACATACCTAGGATTACCCAACCAACATAATTTACAATTAATTCCATGAACAGTTGGTAGACTCACAGAAAATCAGTTTATTTGATAAATTTATGTAGTGGGTAAGTGACTTAAATTAATCATTGAAGAGCGCGTATGTGTTTTACAAAAGTAGTCATTGACTTCAAGATATTGTGACTTGATAAGTTTATACCATTCCTTCTAAACATACTAGCAGACCACATCAAAATATGCTTCAGGGCAACCTGAAAAAAGTCATGTGCAGAGATGGATATTTCTTTCCCTTTCAAATTGTGAAGTTCTTCAGTTTCAGAATTTTACTAAATTATTTTTTCCAAAAAAAGCAAAAGACAGTAGTGGACCAAACTAGAGTCCCAGACTAGCCACAGCCGATGATAAGTTCTGCAAGGTACAACAGGCTACAAGATGAAGGCATGTAAAATCACTGGCACCAATTCACCCCTTCCTGATGAGCTGAACGCGTTTTATGCCTATTTTGAGCAAGAGGTCAGAGAAAGCATGCCTTCCACCCCGGAAGCCTCAGACCAACCTCTATCGGAGGTCACCATTGCAGACATCAGAGCCTTCTCAAAAGTCAACCAACAGAAAGTGACTGGCCCAGATGGGGTATCCAGACCAGCACTCAGGTCCTGCATGGACCAACTGGCTGGGGCATTTGCAGACATCTTTAACCTCTCTTTACACCAATTTGAAGTCCCCGTTTCAAGAAGCAATCACAATCATGTTACTACAGAGAAGCCAGGCAATGTGCCTTAATGATTATCATCCACTGGCTCTGACATCCAACGTTATGAAATGCTTCAAAAGATCACTATGGCACAAATCAATTCTAGCCTCCCAGATTGCCTGGATTCACTACAGTTTACCTACTGCAGCAATAGAAACATCTCCCTGGTCTTACACTCAACCCTGGAAACCCTAGGCAACAAAGACACTTATGTCAGACTCCTGGAACTCAGCCTTCGACACTGTTATTCCTACAAAACACATGTACAAATTTCATGGCCTGAGGTTCTGCTTCTTCCTCAGGATCCTAGACTTTCTAACTCTCAGACTGCAATCACAGTAAGGATAGGCAACAGCACCTCTTCCACAATCATCGTCAACATCGGTGCCCCACAAGGCTATGGCCTTAGCTTCTTACATACCTGTGACTGTGTGGCCAAATTCCCCTCCAATGTGATTTTCAAATTTGTTGATACCACCACCATAGTGAGTCAGAACTCAATAATGAGACAGGGTACAGCAAACAAACAGAGAGGGAATCTGATCAACTGGTGCAATGGCAATAATCTCCCCCTCAATGTCAACAAAATGAAGGAGATAGTCATCGACTTCAGGAAACATTGTGGACAATATGCTCCTGTCTACATTAACGAAGAGGAAGCAGAACTTCGTTACACGTCCAGATCACCAACAACTTTCCATGTTAAGAAAGCCCACCAAATCTCTGCTCTGTCGAAGATTGCAAAAAACTACAAGGAGTTGTGAACGAAGCCCAGTCTATAGTGCAAATCAGCCTCCCATCCACTGACCGTCTATACTTCCAGTGCCTCAGAAAAGCAAACAGCATGATCAGGGACTCTACTCACCCCAGACATACTCTCTTCTACCTTCCTTTGTCAGGAAAAAGATACAAAAGTCTGAGAAAATGTCCCAACCAACTCAACTCAAGAACAGCTTTGTCCCTGCTGCCATCAAGCCTTTGAATAGACGTTATCTTATGTTAAGTTGATCTTTCATTATACCCTAGCTATATTTAAAAGATGTATTGGTTAAGTGCAGTGACCCAAAGAGGTGCTGCAGTGTGGTAACAAGGGGAATTTCATAGTAATTTCACTGTAGGGTTAATATAAGAGTTACTTGTAATTAATAAACTTTAACTTCATGACTGTAACATTCCTTTCCTTCTCTATGTATAGTATACTTTGTATAGTGTGCAAGAACCAATACTTTTCACTGTGTATTAATACATATGACAATAATAATCAAATCAAGAAAGGATGTGAAGCCATGGGAAAGAGTGGAAAAAGGATTCATAAAATAGTCTCAGGATAAGGAAATTCAATTATAAAGATAGACTGAAGAAGCTAAAGCTGTTTTCCCTGGAGAAAATAATGCCTAGGGGAGATACAATAAGAGTTACTCAAAATCATAACGGCTCTGGACAGAGTCAATAGGAAGTGAAAGTGATAGTGACCCTAGACCAGGCCCCAACATTTGGTAAGATCCAGTTAGGGTTAGGAACCAATAATGTATTTTTTTAAAGTAGACAAAGTTTATTAAGAGAATAAATCCACAACATTCCACAAGTTTTGAACAAATAGGAATCAACAATGAAAAGTGCCTCCTTCTTATTTGGAATAGAAACATTCTAGGAAATTTTTCTGAACACACGAGGCTCTCTAGCCTCTCACTGCCCCTTACATTAGTACTATCCCAGTCTATATTCTGATATAATTCCACCATTATAAGTACTCCAGATTTCTTGCAACTCTAATTTCCTTGCAAACTTTTTTTTTTTACATTATTCACACTGATGGTGGCTTGTATATTACTGCAAGCAATGCAACTGAACCTTCGTTTTTGCTTCTTACCTCTAGCCAAATTGATTCTGCCCTTGACTCCTCTGAGAAGACTTCTTTCTCCAATACTGCAATGCTTTTCTTAATCAATACAACCATCCAGCTGCCTCCTCTTCTTTCCTATTGTATCTGAATACCTTGTATCCAAGAACATTTAACACCCAATCCTGCCCTTTTTTGAACCAGGTTCCTGTTATAGCCACAACACTGAATTTACACACAGCAATCTGCACCTTCAACTCTATGACATTGTTTACCACATATACATGGGAAATAATCTGGAGTTGGTTACTTTCTCCTTTACTCTGATCCCACGAATTAATTTGCTATTCTTTATTATAGTGCTATCTATTTCTCCCAACGTACCTTGATATTCCATCTGATTTCCAAACTCTACCAAAATTTAATTTAAATCCTCCCCAATAACAGTAGAAAAACACCCCACAAGGAACTCAGTCCCAGATCAATTTTGTTGCAACTTGCTCAGCCTGTTCGGCTCCCAGCTCCCTCAGAGTCAGTCCCAATGTTGCAAGAATCTTAAAATCTAAAGCCCTCCCCCTCCTAAATGATATTTCCAGCCACACAGTCATCTGCTTTATCCTCTTATTTTGGTACTCATCTGTGCATGGCACTAATTTGCAGATTACTACTTTGGATGTCCTATTTGCTTGGAGGGCCAAATGGCCTGTTTCCTGTGTTGTACTGTTCTTTGTTCTAATTTTGTACTTAATTCCCTAAATTCTGACGCAGAACCACATCCTTCTTTCTGCCTATGTGACTTGTACTATCTAGACCATAACTGCTGACTGTTCACCCAGCATAATCAAGGGCCCCACATGTCATTGACATACTCTCTTCCACCTTTCAGAAAAAGATAGAAGTCTGAAAACACACACTGATTCAAGAACAGCTTCTTCCCTGCTGCCATCAGACTCGTGAATGGTTCTATCACACGTTAAGCTGATCTTCCTATTAACCCTATCAGTACCTGCAACACTATATTCTGCACCCTCACCTTTTCTTCTCCCATGTGTTTTATGAATTATATGTTTTGTCTGTATAGCACACAAAAAAAATCCTTTTCATTGTATTACAATGTGTGTGACAATGATAAATCAATTCAAGATTGATAACTAAATTATGGGTTAGAGGTGCAGAGCATACTTTTAAGTATTATTCAAACAAAGTCAATGAAGTACAATTGGGTCAAGAAACCCCACCTAAATATTTACAATCTTTCAAACGTTGGAACAAAAATGGACTACAAGTTAGTAATAAAGTCAGAGAGAAAAAAATGTAATATTAATTAAACACAGATGCATCAAATCCAAGGGCTAGAAACAATATTCTGTTATTTGATGTTACAGACCATATTAACAGTTAATCTAACTTTGGCCAAGACTATTTACAGCAAAACATTCTAGTAAGAAACATCTTCCATAACTCCAATGAGTTTCTCTTGTTTTCCCACACTTTTGTCTCAGCGGAAGAGCACAACAGTAAAATAAAAGCAAAATATTCTGGACACTGGAAATCTGAATACAAACAAAGTGCTAAAAGATTCTGAGGGATTATATTTGACTTGAAGTGTTAACTTTGTTTCTCTCTCTCCACAGATTCTGCTTGTCCTGTTAAGTATTTCCAGCATTTTGTTTTTATTAGATATAAATTTAGCTAACAAAGCTGCAACAAAGGCTTACGAGCATAACATAGAAACATAGAATGATTCTATACAGAATGAGATCAAGTGACCCATTGTGCTTTTGCCAGCATTATCCAACTACTCCACCGACTCTTCTCTCTACCTATGGCCCTCTTATAGTTATTAGAGTTCAAGTAGTGCTGAAAAAACCGTGATGCTGTTGAAGCTTTTCATTTTGCAGTTATCAGGACAGATTCATCTTTCCCCCCCCCCCCCCAAGCGTTACTATTGAAACTGCTTCCAACATTGTTTAAAGCTGTGCACTGTATGTCACAGTAATAGTGTATGGAAAAATGTTAAATTGTGTCACCTTTGGTTCTTTTAAGTCAATCATCAATCACCATTTCTTTGATGATGAGATGTTTTCACTACTGGAAGAGTTTTGACAGGGGACAGAGCTACAAGATAAAGCTCATTTAAAACTGAGGTGCGTAGAAATTTCTTCTCATTGAAGGTGGTGGATCTCTGGAATTCTATGCCCAAAGGGTGGGTTGAGGCTGAATTATTGAAGTACTTGAAGCAGTGGTGGATGAATAACTGATAAATCGAGAAAATCAAGGGCATGGGAAATAGCCCACAAAAGAGGCTGAGGCCAGTATGGATTAACCACGATCATATTGAATGGCGGGGCAGGATTGAAGGGCTTCACCTTCTCCTATATCTTGTGTTCTTTTCGCTGGGTGTTGATTCAGTGCACATTCAACATGTATACTCACTTGCCTCATCACTAGTTAAGAAATACAAAGAAGTGATACCAGGAATGGGTGGGTTGTCTTATGATGAAATGTCGGGAGGTTAGGTTTGCATCCACCAGCAATTAGAAGAGTAAGAGGCAATTCAATCATAACCTTTAAGATCCTGAGGGTTATTGACAAGGTTGACGTAGAGATGTCGTCTCCTGTTGGTGGAAAATTAAGATTCACTATTCAAAAATAAAGTGCTGTTCATTTAAGATGACTGTGGAAGGAAGCAAATTCTTGATTAACAAAGGGTGAGACGCTATTGGGGAAGCAGGAACGTAGTATTGGTTACTTTCAGATTAACCACAATCTCTTCAAGTAAACATGAGGGGTCAAGTGGACTACTCCTGCTCCTAATTCACATGAACGTATCGATTCACTGCCCATCCATTGTTAATTTGAAGAATTATTTTAATTAAAAGAGTATCTGTGGAGCATGCACAGCATAAAGTTAACAATTTGTACAAGATTGCTCAATGCTAGATTCATGATGAAATCAAACATTTCCTCTTAACTTGGTTTTATTGATTGAAGGAATGATGGTTATAGATTGGCCAGTTCAATTCTTCTCACATCCTTTTCTCCTGTAGGCATCAATACTTACTGGGAGTTACGTTTTAGGTCTCATCTACCCTCAACACTTTAAGCAAATAGCTTTTCCTCTTATGTAAGTTGAGATGGTAACTACTCACAATCATTCAACCACACTAGGTGGTAGCCAAGCTGTCCTCATCTAAAATCTACCTCTATGATTTGAGACCAATCATAGCATAGTTTTTTGAAACCAGTTGAGATCAGCTAACTTACTTAGCTTGGGACTTTTCACTGTCTTCACCTCCTGTGCCAGAGAAAGGTTTACAATTTCTACTTTCACATTTGCTCTTTTGTTGCAGGCTTAATATAGTTATGAAAATGAATCACTAACCATCATGTCACAGCCAACACACCAAAATATCCTTGTGAATGCAAAACAAAAAAAACTTGCCACTTGGAGATACGTTTAACAGTGAAGCAACTAGGAACTAAGTAACAAATTAACAATATACAAAAAGATGACAGGACAAGGCTGGGTACTTAATTAAGCCTGTCATCAGTCATCATGATGCAACTAAATATCATGACCAGACTTGGTAGCAATCCTATAATTGCCCAAGGCACAAAAAAGACCAAAAATGTCTTCGCCAATTGGGGAGGGAATCTTAAATTCCTCTCATCCACAAAGGCAATCAAAACAGGTTCAAGAGAATAATGACTGTGAGGTATTTTACCCAACATCCTACCAAACTTTTGCACAGTGACATCAGCCATGGCATGAAATTCTTCTAGCCTTTTTTTGAACCTACGTACTGAATCTGCAGTCACTAAACAAGCTGCCATTTTTTTTTCAAATGTTGACAACCCTTTGCGTAATGAAAAATTGACATCTGACTTGGTTCTTTAATTACTTTTCATTTATGCATTGGAAGTAGTTCAGAGACTTATTTTACTGATACCTGGGACAAGAGTGGGCTAATTTATGGGACAATGTTGGGCATATATCCTTTGGAGTTCAGAAGATTGAGAAGTGATTGTACTGAAACATAAGATTCTGAGGGATTTGGCAGGGTGGATGCTGAAAAGATCTTTCCTCCTGCAGGCAAGATTAGAATCAGGTGGACACTGAAAAAAATAAGGGCTGTTTAAGAAAGAGAATAAGAAGATTGCAACTCTCCTAGAACATGAATCTTTGGAACTTTTACCCCAGCAAATGGAGGAGGCAAGGTCAACTAATATTTTTAAGACAGAGGCACATGGATTCTTGACTAATAATTTTCACAGTAACTTCACGGCAATAATGAATAACGAGTCAAAGTTATCAGGCATAAGTGGAATGAGGATTTGAGACAACAATCAGATCAACCATGAACTTATTGAATGGTGGAGCAGATATCAGGAATCAAGACAGCAATTCCTGCTCCTAATTTGCATGTTTGAATCCAAGTATTTTACTGAAATTATCCTCTGACAAAACTGCAAGAGGACTTCAAAGGACTTTAGAAAAGCACATTATAAATACAATGAAGGAAAACAAAAAAAAACTACACTTTAATTAAGAGCAGCATATTAAACTTGAGCTGAATAGTCATTAAAAACCAGTGCTTCCCTTTAATCACCCTCTGCTTTTAAATCACTTTAAATTCTGTCTTCACAATAAGAATGCACATTCTCTATACAATAGGTTCATCAGCCTCCCATTGTAAATCCTTGTCCAGCCAGTCAGGCTCAGTAATGGAAGTGTCATTAATACAGAACGATTACAGCATGCAAAACTACGGTAACATGGTAGGTTGGTGGAAAAAGTTAAGGCTCATGGGATACAAGGACAGGTGTTTAGATGGTTTGAAAATTGGCTTGGTAACAGGAGACAGAGTAGTAGTGGAAGGGTCCTTTTCTAGCTGGAGTCTGTAACTAGTGGTGTGCCACAGGGTTCAGTACTGGGGCCTTAGTTATTTGTAGTATACATAAATGTCTTAGAAGAGGGGGTAAGTGGTGTGATCAGCAAGTTTGCAAATGATACGAAGATGTCTGGACTTGCTGATAGTCAGGAGCAGTGTCAGGCAATACAGCAGGATGTAGATAGGTAGATGGATGGTATTGGGCAGGTAAATGGCACAGAGTTTAATCCAGATAAATGCAAGGTGATGCATTTTGGAAGGAATAATGTAGGGGTGAGTTATACAGTAAAAGGTAAGCCTATTGCGAGTATAGAAACAGAGGGACCTGGGGGTGCAAGTACACAAGTCCTTGAAGGTAGCAGTATAGGTGAAGGTGACGAAGAAGGCCTATGGTATGCTTGCCTTTATAGGGAGGCTTATAGAGTATAAAAGCTGGCGGCTAATGTTGCAGTTGTATAGAACGTTGGTTTGCCTGCATTTGGAGTACTGCGTCCAGTTCTGGTCACCTTACTCCTGAAGGTTCAGGACAGAGTGCAGAGGAGGTTTACCAAGATGTTGCCTGGTACGGAAGAACTGAGCTAAGGAGAGATTGTTCTCCTTACAAAAGTGGAGAACAAGGGGAGATCTCAGAGGCATAGAAGATTATGAAGGGTATAGATAGAGGGAAAGCGGTAGCCTTTTTCCTAGGTTGGGTACAATAATTACAAGGGGCCACGGGCTTAAGGTGAGGGGAGGGGGGGGGGGGTTATAATTCGGATGTTAGAGGGAGGGTTTGCACTCAGAGTGGTGGGGGTCTGGCATACACTGCTAGGCACATGTGCGAGTGAGAATGTGCGTACATGAATGTGTGTGTATATGAATATGAATATGAGTGTGTTTTGCATGCTAGGGTTGTTTAAGACTCACTCAGACAGGCACATGAGTGGGCTAGAGATGGAGGGACACAGGAGACTTTTCTAAATAAAGATCAAGGGCCTTGGGACGTCCCTGGGAATCAACTGATTCCTATGGACCTTCCACCATATGTCATGGCTCACTTGCTTTACTTCTGAGGATCCCTAAATGTCTAAGTTTTGCATGTTTATTGATGTTTTTTCTTTTACTTCGCAGGCGATTCGGTCCAACTTGTTGACTAACAAGGGGCAGACACGCAGTGGGTCACATGAGGCCTGCTCTTGGATGCTGCTTCGGGAGTTGCCTAGTGCTTCACATCATTAGTGTATGCTTAAACTGGACAATCTGACAGGCAACATGACAGCTCAGTGTCCCATCATTTCCTCATTACCCTTCAAGTTTTATCTCTTGGATAATTTCCTTTTGAAAGCCATGATTCAATCTGCCTCTACTATGTTCTGCGTTCATCTTCTGTAATGTGACCACACATTATTTTAAAAGAAGTCCTTCTTCACATTGCCTTTGGCTCTTTTGCCATTTACCTCATGATAATACTGTGCTTTTAAGCAATGTGTGTCATGTCTCTGACGCAGGATTTTTGTTAGGATGAGTTCTGTACATTGGTGCCTCTCTGTCTGTAATCGGCAGTCCATACGTTGATTATACAGAAGACCATGGATGTTAACTGCTATAGATTTAATATCTATAAATCTGAATTAGTGCAGTTCTGTTATTAGTGTTTTCCCCTGTGTTCCCCCCCCACCACCCCCCAGAGTAGGGCTTGCTTATGTGATTGACAGGAAAATCATTTGCCTGGGTTGGTAAAAGTTATGCTAATTCTTTTCATTAACTAAAATTTGCTTTAATACAGGCTTCCATAGAACATAGAACATTACAGTGCAGTACAGGCCCTTCGGCCCTCGATGTTGCGCCTGCCAGTGGACCCTCTAACCTAAACTATTCCAATATCATCCATATGTCTATCCACCGAACATGCGAATGCCCCCAAAGTAGGCGAGTCCACAACTGCTGCAGGCAGGGCATTCCACGCTCTCACTACCCTCTGTGTAAAGAACCTGCCTCTGAATCCGTCCTATAACTACCACCTCTTAATTTAAAGTTATGTCCCCTCGTGTTGGTCATCAACATCCGAGGAAAAAGGCTCTCACTATCCACCCTATCCAGTCCCTTGATCATCTTAAACGCCTCAATTAGGTCACCGCGTAACCTTCTTCTCTCTAATGAAAATAACCTCAGGTCCCTCAGCCTTTCCTCATAAGGCCTTCCCACCATATCAGGCAACATCCTGGTAAACCTCCTCTGCACCCCTTCCAATGCTTCCACATCTTTCTTATAATGCGGCGACCAGAACTGTACGCAATACTCCAAGTGCGGCCGCACCAGAGTTTTGTACAGTTGTAACATAACCTCACGGCTCCTAAATTCAATCCCTCTACAATAAAAGCTAACACACCGTACGCCTTCTTAACAACTTTATCAACCTGGGTGCCAACTTTCAAAGAGCTATGTACTTGTACCCCAAGATCCCTCTGCTCGACAACGCTATTACGGGTCCTTCCATTAGCCCTATATTTCATATGCCTGTTATTCCTACCAAAGTGAATCACCTCACACTTATCCGTATTGAATTCCATTTGCCACCTCACAGCCCAGCTCTGCAACCTATGTCCCTCTGCAAACTGTAACATCCATCCTCGCTATCTACAACTCCCCCCCACTTTGGTATCGTCAGCAAATTTACTAATCCAACCCTCTACACCCTCATCTAGGTCATTTATAAAAATGACAAACAGCAGTGGCCCCAAAACAGATCCTTGAGGTACACCATTTGTAACTGCACTCCAGGTTGAATATTTCCCATCAACCACCACCCTCTGTCTTCTATCAGCTAGCCAATTCCTAATCCAAACTGCTAAATCACCTTCAATCCCATGCATCTGCACTTTCTGCAGTGGCCTACCATGGGGAACCTTATCAAACGCTTTGCTAAAATCCATATACACTACATCAACTGCCTTACCCTTATCTACCTCTTTGGTCACCTCCTCAAAAAACGCAATAAGGTTTGTGAGGCACGACCTACCCTTCACAAAACCGTGCTGACTATCCCTAATCAATTTATTTCTCTCTAGATGCTTATAAATCCTATCCCTTATAATTCTTTCCAAGATCTTGCCCACAACAAAAGTCAGGCTCACCAGTCTATAATTTCCAGGATGGTCCCCACTCCCCTTTTTGAACAAAGGGACAACATTTGCCATCCTCCAGTCTTCTGGCACTATACCTGTAGCTAACAACGACATGAAGATCAAAGCCAAAGGCTCTGCAATCTCCTCTCTAGCCTCCCAGAGAATCCTGGGGTAAATCCCATCTGGCCCAGGGGACTTATCAATTTTCATACCCTCAAGATTCGCTAACACCGCCTCCTTATGAACCTTAATCCTACCCAGTCTACAACCTAGTATCGCAGTATTCTCCCCGACAACATTGTCTTTCTCCTGCGTGAATACTGACGAAAAATACTCATTCAGTGTCTCTCCTATCTCCACAGGCTCCACGCACAACTTCCCACGGCTATCTCTGACTGGCCCTAATATTGCCCTAACCAATCTTTTATTATTTATATACCTGTAAAAAGCTTTAGGATTCTCCTTAATCCTATCCGCCAAAGTCTTCTCGTGTCCTCTCCTAGCTCTTCTCAACTCCCTCTTTAGCTCCTTCCTGGCTGATTTATAGCTCTCCATTGCCCTAACTGAGCCTTCACGTCTCACCATTATATAAGCCTCCTTCTTCCTCTTCACCAGAGATTCAACTTCCCTAGTACACCATGGTTCCCTCACTCGACCACTTCCTCCCTACCCGGCAGGTACAAATTCATTAAGGACATGCAGAAGCTCTTCCTTAAATATGCTCCACATTTCAGATGTCCCCAGCCCCTGCAATTTCCTGCTCCACCCTATGCATCCTAAATCTCTCTTAATAGCCTCATAATTACCTTTCCCCTAGCTATAACTACTGTTATTCGGTACGTGCCCATCCCTTTCCATCACTAAGGTAAACGTAACCGAATTGTGGTCACTATCACCAAAGTGCTCACCCACCTCCAAGTCTAACGCCTGGTCTGGTTCATTACCCAGTACCAAATCCAATATAGCCTCACCTCTTGTTGGCCTATCTACACACTGAGTCATGAAATCTTCCCGCACACATTGAACAAAAACTGACCCCTCTAACGTACTTGAACTATAGCTTTTCCAATCGATATTAGAAAAGTTAAAGTCCCCCATTACAACTACCCTGTTCCTTTCACACCTATCCAGGATCAACTTTGCAATCCCTTCCTCTACTTCTCTGGAACTTTTTGGAGGCCTATAAAAAACTCCCAACAGTGTGACCTCTTCTTTCTTGTTTCTAATCTCAGTCCACACTACCTCAGCAGACAAGTCCACATAAAACGTCTTTTTTGCCACCGTAATGCTGTCCTTAACTAACAATGCCACTCCTCCCCCTCTTCTACCACCACCTCTGCTCTGACTGAGTGGGTGATTGACCCACTTTCCAAGTGGGTCAATCAAATCATACCTAGCGCAAAACACCATATACCAAAATCAAAAAAAATTTGGGGTCTAGGCTAATTCATAATATATGGTGGAGTTTCTGATCTGGTCCCTAACAACCTAAATTGGTGTCCCCTGGTTCTTGATAGCTCCACCAACCGGAAAAACTGTTCAGATTCTTGATTATTAACATCTCTATCAAATCTCCTGTTGTTTCTTCTTTAGAAATTGGGCTCATTTTCCTTAATCTATCTATGGAACTGAAGACTGTCATCCCAGAAACCATTCATGTAAATCTTCTCTCTTTAATGCCTTCATATTCTTCCTAAAGTGCGAGACGCAGTATCGGGCACAATATTTGAGGTTGAACCGGTATTTTATGAAGATTTGAAACAATTTCCTTGCTTATGTATTCTATGCCTCTATTTTATAAAGTCAATAGTATCATTGGCCTTTTCAACCACTTCTCAATTCATTCTGTCACCTTCAACAACTTCAGCACATTTACCTTGGGTCCATCAGCTCCTTTATCCGCTTTAGAACATTAGCCATACTTGTTCTCCTTTTTCTTCCCACTAATCTGTGATCACTTCATATTTTTCGGCATCAAGTTTCACCAATTTTACCAGCTTGTTTATGCTCTCGAAGTCTATCATTATCCTCTTCGTGCTTCATACTGCTCCCAAGACTTGTAACATATGCAGATTTTGAAATTGCATCTTGCATATCTAAATTTAGGTGATTAATAAAGATCGAGAAAATCAATAGTTCTAGTACTGACCCCTGGGGAACTCCATTATATACTTCTTCAGTCCAAAATGAAGCAGTTACTTTTTGATTATTACTATTGTCTGATATTACTTATAAAAGGACTGCTATGGAAATTGAATCAATCTGTAACTGAGCAAAAGTTTACAGTTCCAAATGAGGTCTAACCAACATTTTATACAACTGCAACATTAAAGGCCAGCTCTTGTACTCTATATCCCTTCCTACAAAGGCTAGCATACCATATGCTTTCTTCACAACCTTCTCCACCTGCTCTGCCATCTTCAGAGACTTGTTCACCTGCACCTCCAGGTCCCTCTGCATTTCTATATTCTTAATAGGTCTACCCTTTATCATATACCTCCCTCCTACATTCTTTCTCCCAAAATGCATCACCTTGCATTTATCAGGATTGAATTCTATCTGCCCAAGCTACCAACCTATCTACATCCTGCTGCAGCGCCTGACAATGCTCCTCATTATCCGCAAGTCCAGCCATCTTTGTATTGTCTGCAAATTTGCTCATCACTCCACTTACTCCCTCTTCCAAGTCATTTTTATATGTTACAAATAGAACAGGTCCCAGTACCAAGCCCTGCGGCACACCACTAGTGACCGACCTCCAGCTAGAAAAACACCCTTCCACTATTATTCCCTGTCTCCTATTACTAAGCCAGTTACTTTTCCATCTAGCTACCTATCTTTGTATCCCATGAGCCTTGACCTTTTCAACTAACCTCCCATGAGGGACTTTGTCAAACGCCTTACTGAAATCCATATAGACGACATCAACAGCTCGCCTTTTGTCCACCGTTTCCGTCACCTCCTCAAAAAATTCTACCAGATTTGTAAGGCACGAACTCCCCTTAACAAATCCATGCTGCGTATCCCTAATCAGATCGCAAGTGCCTATACATCCTATCTCTAAGGATCCCCTCCAAATCAGATCGCAACGCTCTAAGTGCCTATACATCCTATCTCTAAGGATCCCCTCCAATAGCTTCCCTACCACTGACGTCAAACTCACCGGCCTATAATTTCCAGGGTTATCCCTACTACCCTTTTTAAACAACGGTACAACATTAGTTATTCTCCAGTCCTCTGGAACCTCACCTGTGTCCAAAGAGGAGACAAAGATTTGCGTCACCACTTAGGGAGGTGCAATTTCACCTCGCACCTCCCTAAGCAGCCTGCGATAAATGCCATCAGGCCCCGATGATTTATCAGTTTTAACGCTACCTGGAAGCTCTAACACTTCCTCCCTCGGTATGGATATTTCCCTCAACAGGTCCACGGCTCCCTCAGAGACAGGAGCTGTCAACAAGCCCCTCTCCTTCGTGAATACCGACACAAGGTATTCATTCAGGATCTTCGCCATTCCCTCAGGCTCTAAGCATAGTTCCCCTCCTCTGTCCCTAAGAGGTCCGATTTTTCCTCTAATCACCCTTTTATTCCTAACATAGGAGTAAAAAGCCTTTGGGTTTTCCTTAATCCTATCTGCCAAAACCATTTCATGCCCCTTTTTTGCCCTTCTAACTCCCTGTTTGAGCTCCCTCCTACTCCCTCTGTATTCCTCCAACACTGTCTCCATTCCCAGCTGCTTTGACCTATCATACACTTCTCTTTTCTTCCTAACCAAGTCCTCAATATCCCTAGTAATACACAGCTCTCTAATCCTACCTTTCCCATCTTTCCTCTTAGCCGGCATATATCTTTTTTGCAACATTTTCAGTATTCCCTTGAAAGAATCCCACATGCCTAGCGTGGACTTACCCTTGAATAAGCGTTCCCAATCAGTTTCCATAAGTTCCTGCTTAATCCAACTGTAGTTAGCCTTCCCCCAATTCAGCACCCTCCCCCTAGGGCAACAAGCGAACTCATTGCTCCACAGAAGAGTGAGATTTGTATTACAGCCTGCACTTTTGGGAAGTAATTTTAACTTTTGCCAAGTATGAAATTTGACAAATTGGCCATCAGATTTTCCTTTGCGTTAAGTCAATAATAAAAAAAAAAATCAGGAAAGGGACATCAGATCTATAATCACATATCACCCCACCTCCCCCTCACTGTTTCCTGGAATAATACTTACATTTAGCTGTGCACTCACCTCTCTCCGTTGAATTTGTCTAGTTTCACTTCTCCCAGGTCGTGAATCGCTATGAGTGGTCTCATCAGTTTCCATTCGATCAGCATCTAGCTCCAGAGCTTCAAGTTTCTCTATTACAGTGGAGCGTCTGCAAGATCAGATTTAAAAAATATTAACCTCCACTCTGAAAACATTACACCATAAATGCATCCTACAGCATGTGTCTGATACTACAGGCAATAAATTCAGCAACTCCAAAGCAGCAATTAGTTTTTAAAACCAGGACTTGACTGATGGTTGAACCATAAATCAACCACAAGATCTACCAAAGCCCAATAAGTTTCCAGGTTCAATCTTTGACTTGTACCAAGCTGTATTTAGTCATGCAGCAGTATCTCAGCATTTTGAGACTGGAGAAAAATGACCTGATGTCTAAACAGCATTTTTTACCCCTTATATTAGCATATAAGCAAATACAAAGCTAATATATACAAGCAGGACCCTGAAAACTGAGAGAAAAATGACTAGTTAGTCTGTTATAGAAAAGGTTTTGGGTCAGGAGTATTGAACAGGACAAAGAAAACACTGTTATTCAAAAACTGTCATGGTATTGTACATGTATCTGAACAGGCAAAGTTGGCCTCTATTGACGGTCCGATTTGCAAGATGCCATCTACAAACGTAAAGCAATTCCTCAGAGTACAATGAAACATTAGCTTAGAGCATGTAAAATATAGCAGCATGTAATGAACTCATGACTGACTTAGACTGGAGCATGACCAATCCAGCAGAGCTGAACATATTTTAGTTATTAAATGGGTGGTGGAAATAGAAGAGAAAAAAAGCACTCAAAAACAATGGGCATAACCTTAAGATTAGTTAGGCACGGGAGGTACGTCTTCATGCAGGGTTATGGAAATTTGAAGTTCTTTTATGCAAATAGGTTGTTTTGTGTGTTTATTTTTCATGGGATATGGATATGGCAGGCAAGTCCATCCCTAATTGCTCTTGAGAACCACTGCAGTTAATTTTCTGTAGTGACATTACCACTGCACCACGGTTTTCCCCTTGATTCCAGCTCCACTGAAAACGTCAGAAGTGAAACTGATAATTTGTTAAACATGGGTACAAAAATCATCAAACTAGATCTGGTAGGTGGAGGTGGATATAAATCAGCCCAAGATTTGATTACATGTCAGAAAAGGCTCAAACGGCTAAATGGCTGACTCCTGTTTCTATGGTTGATAGGACTTCATCAAAATGTGCACTGCTTTGTGCAAGACTTACTATCAGAAATGCAGCACTATTTGGAAAATAAAATATCCCATATAAAATGCAACTAAGTTGACGCACACAATAAAAAAATTATGATTTCAATATTTTTGAATTGCAATGCACACTTGCTACCATATCTTGTCCAAAACACTTCTGTAAAGCTCAAAAGAAACCCACATTTTGTTGAAATCTAAATGCCATATCTATAAAGTAATTTGTACTCCGACTTCTCTCAGATTTCTACTTTAGGTAGGGGCAAATTGTGACTGTAGTAAGATGAATCTGAAACCCATTACATCAATGCATTATGGTACAAAAAGGGACAAGTCCTTTGAGTTCCCAAATCCAAGCGAGCTACCCAAAAGGAATAATGTGTGTGACTGGGAGGTAGAAGGAAAATTAAATGTTGCATATTTCTGTTTTGAATGTACACTGTTGATTCCAAAATAAACAAAAAAAACTACTCTGCATAATTCCGCAGCACAGTTTAATCAAAAAGACAGAACTTTAAGTGGAAATTAAAAGATAAAGTGAATCAATAATACATCTGTGTTACATTTGAATGTGCCTTAAAGAACGAAAGCAGACTCTGAAAATTTTATAGTCATAGCATTTTATCCAAAAACATAAACCTTGTATCAATAAATCTTCTTTCAAGGTTTTGTCTAATATAAGATTACAGTTTTATAGAATGCCTTCTTTGGGCTCTGATGACCTCCCTTTAGAAAAGCTATAATAAATGTCACTGCTTTCCAAAGAAAATTTTAGTAAAGTAATCTTAGGAGTAGGATTAGAATCATGAGACACACCATCATACACATCCAATGGAGGCCTACACAGAAGTCTGCCTTCACAGAATAAAGATTAGAGTACAGTTACAGGAATGTCTTGATGCAATCATGATGAACACTGGAACAGGTTATAAAAAAGGCCAAATGGCCTTCCACTGCTCCATTTTCTATGCTTCTATGTTACCAAAAACAGGTCAAAAGGAACAGGAAATGCACAAAATGCCAGGATTAAAACAAGTATTGTAGGGCTGAAAGGAAATACAAGAAAAGGAAGTGCAAGGTGATAAAGGGCTGTGATTGAGGATTGATTTCACATTTTCAGCATTTAGGGATCGAAAAGATATCTACAGGTACAAAGTAATGGTGGAGCAGGACTTGGATGTAATTCAAAGACCGAATGCCTGAAAGACAGGTTAATGGAGGGATTAAGACAGCTACTGGAGACAGCACTGGATATTATTTGCATAAAAAGTAGAACTGTGTCTTTGGATGATATTGCCAAGGAACAGCAAGTAGATGAAGAGGAATTGCCAAGGTTAGTTTCTTTGGAGATTCCAGAGACAATTGTGCAAGGGTGGACTCAGCATTGGATAGAAAAGAGAAAAACTAAGTAAGAAGATATCCTGTGACGCAGAGAATAATTGTTAGGCCTTGGAAGACCGTAGGGTAAACCATTTTATTACTTGTACAGAGATCAAACAGATAAAGAGAGATATTGCAGTATGGTCATGATTTGTGATACCGATTAGTGATGTTTCAGTGCTGGGACAGGGGCATAAACCGCTTGGAGAGATTCATGAAACGGTGGGAAATTTGGGCTGGAATTAAAAATGACAGTAAGAAGTCTGACAACACCAGGTTTAAATCCAACCGATTTATTGATAGTAAACTCTCAAGCTTTCAACGTTATGATCTTTGTCAGGTGAATGAGGTGTTCTGGTCTCCAACAGCACACATACTGGTTAACAGTCTGCTGGTATGTGTGCTGTTGGAGACCAGAACACCTCATTCGCCTGACGAAGACAGTGGGGTCGAAAGCTTGTAAGTTTACTATCAAATAAATCGGTTGGATTTAAACCTGGTATTGTCAGACTTTTTACTGTGTTTACCCCAGTCCAACGCCGGCATCTCTAGATCATTAAAAATGACAGCACATTCAAGGAGAAGACAGACAGATTACAGTTAGGATGGTAACTTGCAAAGAGAGGCTTGACTAAGATCTGAGAAGGCACATGGGGATGATAATGTTTTGAAAGGCTTTGACAGTACCAAACAATACAGAAATATTTACATCAGCTAGGAAGCCAATAATTGCTGTCAGACCCAGACACAGCAACCGCTGCACAGAAAATCAAAAACAAGGGTGTTTTATAATGGAACTGAAAATAGATAATTAATTTTTACATCAAAAATTGATTTACAACACAGTACAATGTGGTTACACAATTCTATATTAAATTAATCTCCCACTAAATTTTCCCAACATTCTCTCCTGATCCAAGGGAAAACAGCGACCTCAGGGCAGCCCCACATCCTTTTCATTTGCCAAAAAGACCTACACTTGTCGAGCGTCACATGCCCTATTTTCATGATCTTTTCCACTAAATATCAGCATTTGTACAGAACTAAAACAGGATGTCACTAAAATAGCAGCAAAACTAATCTCCAGTCCTCTTAAGGAAACTAAAATTCCACAGAAGCATGCCTCAGGCTGCTTCTGCATCCCCTACAAAAATATATTAGTACAGAGTTGTTGGAATAGAAAACTACTGCTGGCTGTGCTGCTGCAAATTTCAACTAAAATCTAGAAAAGGTGAATGGAATTAACTGGGTGAAAATTCTAAGCAAGTTCTACGCATCTTTCTTCGCTTTCCACAGAAATCCTGATGGCTGGAAATAGGGTGACCACCAGTCAAGTTTTGAACTGTCTTGACAATGTTACCAAATGGAAACCAGACAGAAAAAGCAAAAATGGTTTTAGAAAACAACCCAGCAGGTGCACCTGTGGACTGTTTTGCTTGTGCTCAATGAGCTTCCATTTCACATTATTTTAAGGTTGTGCCCCAAATCTAGTCAGATTTGGATTTCAGAAACCTTGCTTAGTTTATCCCTGTGACCACCAGAGACAGTGACAACTATTTTTCTACTTGAGTGCAATAGATTTGCAGGTCGTATAGAAATCATAGGAACGCCAGCATGCAGATGCAGTAAGCAATGAGGAAGGAAAATCGCATGTTGGTCATTATTGCAAGTCTTGCTGCAATTATATCGAACTTCACCGAGAATAGTGTAGAATTTCAATCTCCTGAGCTACAGAAAGATATGCTCACCTGAGATTGTGTGCAACTAAGGCTCATAGGATTGATCTAAGATGAGAGGGCTGTGCTGTAAGAAGAAATTGAGTGGGACAGGCCTGCTTAGAAGACTAGCTAGGGTAAAGGTTAAAGGGCTGTTTCCGATGGTGGAGAATTGATCTGGAATTAAAGGATCACAGTCTCAGGATAAGGGGTTAACATTGAGGACTGTGATGAGGAGACATCACAGATGGATATGAGTATATTCGAGACTGAGACCAATAAGATTTTTGGGCTCTAAGGGAATCAAGGGGGTATGGGAATAGTGTGGGAAAGTGAAATATAGAAACTCAGTTGTGATCTCCAAAAATGGCAATGCAGACTTGGTGGACGATATGGCCTACTCCCACTTCTATTTCTTTTGTTCTTATATTATTCAAAGACATGATTTTTAAATAGGTGAACACAACTTGAGATTAGAAAGGCCAGCTACTGCCAGTGTTTTGGTTGTTGAGAATGTAAGTCTTTTAAATTAGCCTTCATTTCAGTTAGACAAAAAACACTTCCACATTTAGACATGTCAGACTAACAATATAAAAAAGCTTATTCTCTGTTTCTGTGTCGTTAGCGCTTTTAAAAAAATCTTCCTCATTCACAGAGCTTGCAATGCAAAGAGGAAACCAATGTCCCCGTATGGAGTCTGCTTTTGTTTAAAAACGGACTCCATTGTTTCTCCAAGATGTCAGGCTTGGCAGGAATACGCTTCAATTTCTTTGGAGATTGGTATGGTAAAAATATCTTGTAGGACTTTGATCATTTTGGTCAGCTTTCACAGACTGTTGTGCATGTGTAAAGGATGTCATCTCCCTCGAAATAACTATTACTACTATGTTAGGACAAGCCACTTGTTTTAACAAACTTTCCTCCTTCTAAAGAAAAGAAACAATAAATTTAATCCTAGACAAAACTCTAACCATTGCTGATACTTGATCTCAACAAAGTTTAATTATACTTTGAACTACTTGGCTATTTTGACTATATAAAGCTGATTCCTCATGGTGTTGCCCATATTAAATCCTATCTACTAAAAGGCAGCTTTTAGGCACAACATTTGAAATACATCATGGGAAATGCATAAGATTTTTTTTAAAACACTAGATTTATTCACATTCAAGCCATGTTGTTTATATTGGTCGACTGAAACTAATAATGCATTACTATCACAATGTGATTCCGAGCTTTTTAAAAAAGTATTCAACATTTGTAGTGTTGTTTTCATTATGAAGAATTTGCCGTCAGTTATTTTTATCATTACTGGAGCTAGCAATGAAGAAGGAAAATATGGCATCTCCATAATAGACAAAATTGATTAGTAGCAAAAATTTATACATTAACAAAATCCTTCAGAAATTAAACACAATATAAATATCAAAATAAATAATACATATGTATAAAAATTGACACCTGCCATATTTTATGCAATGATGAGACATTTGCTATCAGAAAACTTATAAATGAAATGCATACAGAATAGATGCAATTCTATACAAAAATGATTATTTGGCTAAAACATGCAGACATTTAAACAGCAAGAAGTTGATACATTCAGGTAAGTTTAGTTGTTGTTCAGACGCATGCTGGCTTCCAACACATGAAACATTTGCAGCCAACTGCAGCTCCAAAAAGATCTGCCCAATTTGTGAAAGGGTAAAAATAAAAACAAAAACATTTTTAGGATTGACACGAGCATTAAGACTAGCACACCCGAGGCCAATGGCGCTAGCATGCCCCGAAAGCACAATGTAGTATATACTATCAGATGTTTCAAAGTACCACAAAAGGAGACAATGATGCTGTATCCTCTAGCTACTCTCTTGTCTCAGATCTCACTGAAGGTTACTGTGCTAATGTTGGCTAAAGGAACAGGGAATTACAGAAATGAGTACTAATAGATTAGTGTCCAGTTGTAACCACTTTCCTATACATTATGTTATCAGTTCCTGCAATCAATGCACTTTGCTGATTGCGACCTGACCAAATGAGCACTTCCTGAATCCTTGACTAAACTAGCTTAACTGTCAGATTGTTTCATTCATTATCGTATGTGCTTCACCTTTGACATAAGGAAAAGATGTTCAAGTTCATTTAGTAAACGTGTAAATACTATAAAGCAGACTCATGCAATCACAAATTTTGAATTCAATATATACATAGATATGGGAGGCCTGATGACTAGCATTATTGCCTCTCGATACCAAGGGCGCAGGTTCAATTCCGGCTTTGGTGACTGTGTGGAGTTTGCATGTTCTTCCTGTGTCTGCACAAGTCTTTTTCAGGTGTTCCAGTTTCCTTCCACAGTGCAAAGTTGTGTCTGTCTAGGATTGGCCAAAGTTACCCCGTAATGTCCAAAGCTGTGTAAATTTGGTGAATTAGCCATTGTACATCTGCAGGGTGATGGGGATAAGGCTGGGAAGGGGTAGATAAAAAGTCAGTGCAGACTTGATAGGCTAAATGGCCTCCTTCTGCATTGTAAGGATTCTATGGATATTATAGAGGTAAGATACAAGGATTTTATTTGTTTAAATATCTAAATATTAAAATTTAGAGGTCATTATAGAGCTAACTATCAATACAATTCTCAATGTAGACATGGAATAATACTATTGTGATATGAATACGTGCAATATAGTGGCATTTGTTCTGAGGTTGCTATTATTTGTAGACTCCAGTATTTGATTATCCATTTGGCACAAAAGCAAAAAGAGCAATAACATGATGGTATTAATTAATATTAAAGAAGGTGGTTCAAACATACGAGACTAGAGCACTTACATTACAACTATAAATCTGGGTTTAGTCCAAGTCTAGCTAATGTCACTTAAACCATGCTGTGACCTAATTTTGATGAAAAAGAGTTAAAATTCTTGCTGCTTGAATTAGTTTTAAATTTATTTCATGTTGGTGGATTTGAATGAACTCAGCACAAATATCTCCTGTTCTCTGCTTCATAATGATACGTACTAGAACTAACAGGAGACACTACTCAAAAATTACGGTTCAGCATAACAAACTCAACAAAAATTGTAATTCATCACAGCATTGCCTGCAACAGAATTTTACAAAAAAAATTAATTTTAGGTTAAAAATCCACAGGATAGAGTTTAGAAACTGTTTTAAATCCTGTATTTAATAATGCCTTTAATGACTTCTTATATTTAATAATATGCATGCACTTCTGTAATGCCTTATTACATCTCAAAAGTTAAACAAAGAAACGAAGTGTACTTATGTAGGGTAATTATGGCAGCTGTTCTGCAACAGAAATCTCTCTAAATTACTAACTTATTATTTTGAACAAAGAACAAAACAGCACGGGAAACAGGCCCTTCGGCCCAATGAGCCCGCGTCGCCACTTCAACGTTCCCACTTCTACCTGCGATCCCTGTTCCATTTTGGTGCTATTTGTTGAGGTAGGGAAGAATATTGACCAGGTCACCAGAAACCCTCAGCCTTTTCTTTGAAAGATTACAATTTACTTTGAACATCCACGTAAATTGACAGACAGGATTCAATTTAATCTCAGAGAATGCACATAAGTGTACACCTGGATTAAGCATTTAAACCCAACATTAATATTTAAAGCTAGAGCTCATGACTTGTGCTTAAGGACAGCATCAACAGTCAAGTAAAAGTAAATACGAGTTTTTTTGTTTTTGCTGATAAAACCAACTTGTTTACACTGCCCTTTAGTTTTGTGAATAGATCCAAAGACAGAATAACTGACTTCACAGGTCATATTCCCTGTTGGACTGCAATTAACAGGTACAATTATTCAGCATCAATTGTAGAGGAATTCTCATGTTATCAGCGGTGAACACACATCAAAAAAGAAATTCCATTTACTCTGGTTCCTCTAGATTCACTAAACAAGTCAAACTGTCATTTTTTTTGTGATTTAGCTTGTCTTTGTGACTATGAACAAACTATAACCTAAACAGTAGAACATTGAACTTTGGAGTGATTTTATTTACTGAGCTGTAATCTTTCATAATACTAATAAGATTGCTATTGTATGTTCAATAAAAACATGCTAGGAGCTGCAACAACATATCAAAAATTAGATGCCAACTTAGCAATACTACAATGCAAGACAGCATGCATGCCAAATAACAGAAGTAGCACGTTTGAGTTGTAAGTATCCCACAATCGATGTATCAGCTCAAAGCTCTACAGTCCTGCCATAGCCAATCATGAATGGGGCAGACAAACAAATAATTGGAAGTAAAAGAGAAAATGTTGGAAAATCTCAGGTGGTCTGGCAGCATCTGTAAGAAGAGAAAAGAGCTGATGCATCTCATTTTTTAGTGTCATCTGGACTTAAAACTTCAGCTCTTCTCTCCTCTCATGCTGCCAGACCTGCTGAGATTTTTCAGCATTTTCTTCTTTCATTTCAGATTCCACAATAATTTGCTTTTATTTAAATAACTAGAAGTGACGATTCACAAATATTCCCATCTTTTCCACGCAAGTGCAAAAAAAACACTGAAAAATTTGTAACCATTTTCAGACAGAAGTGCAGATAAAATGATTCACCTCTATTTTCTCCTGAGGTCCCAGTCAGTCTCCAGTCAATTCTGTTTATTCCACATAGCATCAGAAAATGATGATTGAATATACTAAATGCTACAAAGGCTATTGGCCCCAAAATACCCCTGCAATATCACTGATGACAGTGCTCTAGAACAAACCACACATCAAAACTAAGTTGTTCCATGACAGCCACAACATTAGCAGCTACCTGATAATATGGAAAATGGTCCATGTCTGTACTGTGCACAAATGCAAACCAGCCAGTATATCAGTATACTCTCAACCAACAAAGTATAGGAAGATATGGTCAACTGTGCTATCAAGTCATACTTATACAGCAACAACCTGTTTGAGATGGGAATCACTGCTGTTGACATCAAAGTAGCAGTTGATTAAGCGTGGCCGGGAAAATTGAAATCAATGGGAATTGGATGTGAGGCGGGGGGGGGGCGGGTTCACTCTGTCATTGGTTGGAGTCATACTTAGCACGAAGGTTGTTGCAGATCAATCATCTCAGTCCTGAGACGGTGCTGTATGAGTTCTTCAGTGTAGTATCTTTGGCCCAACCATCTCCAGCTACTTCCTCAGATACTAAAGCAATCTGTATTCATATGCTTCCAGCCTTGGGCAATATTCAGGCTTGGGCTGATAAGTGGCACAAATGCTACGAAGTGCCAGACAATGACCATACCCAACAAGAGAGTATCTAAACATCTCACCTTAACATTTAATTATATTATCATTGCTTAATCCCCATCAACATCCTGGGAGTTACCACTGACTGGAAATTTAACTGGACCAGCCAGGCAAATACTGTGATTACAAGAGCACAGCAGAGGTTAGAAATTTTGCAGAAGTCAGTCACTGCCTGAAATCCCAAAATCAAAATTGCCACTACTCCACTGTCACTGGGCCAAAATACATGAATTCCTCCCCCAAGAACAGGATTGACATATTGATACCAGGAGCATAGCAATTCAAAAAAAGACAACTTACCACTACCTTCTCTAGGGCAATTTGGGATGAACAACAATCTAGCATTGCCAGCAAAATAAAAACATAAAGAGAAGTTGGCCATTTGACCCCTTAAAACTGCGCAGCCATCCCATGAAAGAACAGAGAGAGAATCAGGTTAAATTAAGTACTGTTACAATCAACTTTTGAGTGGGGAAACAGTAGCCTTATAGTATGAACAGCCTTTTGGCATTTCAAAAAGGAACTGCCAAATTGAATATATAAATATCACTGCTGAGGTGACTTAATTCAGCTTTATATTCAACTCATACCAATCCTGTTGCCTTTCACTAAAAACAGCACTTAACACCATAAGAAAAAACAGAAAGGATTGAAATTATGCAGTCTACAAAGTTGTTAATGCATGGAGGCAATTATATATAAACCAAGTCTTGAAGAATATTTAAGGTCATCAGGATGTAACTTGTGGATATAACATTAAATATGGGTCACAAAAGTCAGTTATTTATGCAAAATCCTTCCACAAATGAAAAACACAACATAAAAAATAACTGGAACAGATCATACACCTCTTAGACTGCTCTGTCACTTAATACAATCAAGGCTGTGTGTCTCTCTCATCTCCACTATCCACATGTATGCCTGCATTCCCTGAAACATCAAAATTCTGTAACAAGTATATTTAAGGATGCAGCAGCCACAGCCCCCTGGAATAAACAACTAAGATGATTCACAACCCTGACTGAAAAATTTCTCTTCATCACAGTCCTAAATGATTGACCACTTACCCCAAGACCATATTATAACTTTCCCAGTCAATGGAAATAACTGTTCATTATCTACCCAGTGAAGTTGCTTCAGATTGTGACTGTTTAAATAAGATGACCCTTCATTCTTCGAAAGGCTGGAGAGCACAAGGCCATTTACTCAGTTTGGCACCTCACTTATTCAGCCTCTCATCCTAGAAACAAATCTAGTGAGCCCTTAATGCACTGCCTCCATTGCAAATACATCCATCTTTAGACAAGACAAATCAAAATTACACACACTATTCCAACCGTGGTCTCAGCAAAGCCCTTTACAATTGTAGCAAATCTTCCTTATTCTTGTACTTCAATTCCTTTGCAATAAAAGACAACATGCTATTTGCCTTCCTCACTGCTTGCTGTGCCTGCACAAGTACAGTTTTACATCATGTAAAATTGGTTCAACTGAGGTCTCAGCATTTTGCAACTGCATTAACTTGCATTCAATTAGCAGATAGTAAGTTCCAAAGATCATTTGATGTTTGGTTTTGCTTGAAACAGTTGTTGAAACAGCCTAGCTATATGAACAGTTTCAATCTTGAATCATGGGATCTCTACAGCACATTCAGTAATTCAGCCCATCCAGTTTGCACTGACCACAATCCCACCCAAGCCCATTCCCATAACTCTACATATTTACCCTACTAATCCCCCTGAAATTAGGGTCAATTTAGCATTGTCAATCAACTTTTCCTGCGCATCTTTGGACTATGGGCGGGGTGGGAGGGGAGAGGCTGGAGTATCTGGAAGCAACCCACGCAGTAATGGGGAGAATGTGCAAACTCCACACATGACCAGAGGGCAGAATGGAACCTGGAGTCCTGCGCGGTGAGGCAGTAGCGCTACCCACTGTGCCCACCCCGGTTCTATTTATTGGCTATATAGAAAAGGTATTTGAAAGAGTTTTCTACCATTTACAAACGAATGGCAAGATTCTTCCTTCCTTCCAGCAGTGTACTTCTTGGTAGCGAGGGGCAGAATGCTATTCATTGGCGGTGGGATTTTCTGGTCTTGAAATGAGAGTTCAATGAGAGTTCTCATTGAAGCCACCCCACACTACCACTGTGAAACCCACGGGTGTGATTGTTCTGCCGATGGGACGAGAGAATTGTGCTGGCATGAACAGCCAGAGAATTCTGGCCATAATCTTTATATTCTAAAGAGGGGTTTATTTCAGACTTAGAAATCTAAAAAACCTAGACACAGGTCTATGTGAAAAACAAAAGCAGGAATAACTTAAGTGTAAAGACACAATATTATCAAATTTCTGAACAACAGAAAAGTACAAGTACTCTGTCTGACAAGGTGCCATTTAAACAATTTGCTTCGATAAATGTTGCAGCAAATATGACCAACAGAATAAGACTACAAGTACCAGCATTAAAAGAGTTTCACCAGTTCCACTTCAGTTTAAAGCCTCATTGCCAGAAAATTACGTTACCAGTTTCACTGAAATATTTATACACTGCTTTTTCATGTCTCCAGAGACATTACATTATAATGAACAGTGGACGGGTGCCATACTGCAAGCATTCATTTGTAACAGACTAATTCATATGTCACTGGTGCAGAATGCAGTTTGTGTTGGAACTGGTTATGGTGATTGATCCACAACTATAATAGAAATATTTGCAAACCTCTAATCTTTAGAATCCAACAAACATAAATTACCGCAGCTCATTTAAAAACCTGAGTTTTTTCAAGCATATATTAAACCAAGAAAGAAATTTAAAACTACTTAAAACAGATAGGGATCGATAGGCGTTTCTGTGGGCAAAAGAGAGACTCCAGGATGGTAGTCTGCCTCCCTGGAGCAGGGGTCCAGGATGTTTCAGAGAGGGTAGAGGGAATTTTGAAGGGAGAAGGGTCTAAGGCAAATGTAATAGTTCACATAGGACAGAAAGATGTAGGAAGAAAGCGTAGGGGGGACATACGTAGGCAGTGTAGGGAGTTGGGGGCTCAACTGAAAGGTAGGGCCTCCAGGGTGGCGTTCTCTGGGCTGCTGCCTGTGCCCGGGACCGATTGGGTAAAAACAAATGAGACACTACAACTAAATGCATGGATGAGGGATTGGTGTAGGTCAGAAGGCTTCATATTCATTGATCATTGGGAAGTCTTCAGGAGGGAGGGTCATCTATTCAAGAGGGATAGGGAGCAATTGACTGGGAGGGGAACACATATTTTAGCTGGGAGGTGAGCTGGAGTGTTTCAGAAGTGTTTAAACTAATAGGGAGGGAGGGTGGGGAGAGAGAGGGAACTGGGAGTGGGAGAGAGAGGGATGATAGGGTAACGCCAGAAGGTAGAAAGGAATATCCAAGAGCTGAGGGTCTTCAGTGCATGTGTTTTAATGCGAGGAGTGTGACTGGCAAAACAGATGAACTGAAGGCAATAATGTTCACGAGGAGTTTAGATGTGGTGGCGGTGACCGAGACGTGGTTGAAGGAGGGGCAAGACTGGCAATTGAATATTCCAGGATACAAGTGTTTTAGGCATGACAGAGTTGGTGTGAGGAGAGGCGGGGGAGTGGCTTTATTAGTTAAGGACAACATCATAGCAGTGCAGAGGGAGGGAGGTATGGATGATTTAGGAATTGAGTCTCTATGGGTGGAGTTGAGGAATAGGAAGGGAGTGGTTACTCTGTTGGGTGTTTACTACAGACCGCCCAACAGCCCGCGGGCCGTGGAAGAAGGGATATGCAGGGACATTTTAGATAAGTGTAGGAAAAATAGGGTAGTAGTAGTGGGAGATTTCAATTTCCCTGGAGTAGATTGGAGAGTGCCCAGAGCTGTAGGAGTGGACGGGGAGGAATTTGTACATTGTGTTTTGGAAGGGTCCTTGGAGCAGTATGTGGATGGCCCGACTAGAGAGGGGGCTATACTGGATTTGGTTCTGGGGAATGAGCCAGGGCAGGTGGTTGACGTCGAGGTAGGAGAGCATGTGTCAAATAGTGATCACAACTCTGTCTGCTTTAGGATATTAATGGAAAAGGACGAGACCTGCCCAAAAGGGAAGGTATTTAACTGGGGGAGGGCTAGATACAGCCAGATTAGGCAAGATCTTAAAGATACCTACTGGGATAAGCTTTTCGAGGGCAGGTCGACGAGGTACATGTGGGAGTCTTTCAAGGGAAAACTAAACTCTCTGCAGGAAAGATACGTGCCGGCAAGGAGGAAGGATGGGAAAGGTAGGATTAGAGAACCATGGCTTACCAGGGATATTGAGGACTTGATCAGGAAGAAGCGAGAGGCTTACATTAGATCTAGGCAACTGGGGACTGAGACAACGCTGGAAGCTTATAGAGAGTGTAGACGGGATCTTAAAAGGGGTGTTAGAAAGGCAAAAAGGGGCCACGAAGTGGCTCTGGCAGGTAGGATTAAGGAAAATCCTAAGGCATTTTACACCTATGTAAGGAGCAAAAGGATGGTTAGAGGCAAGATTGGACCTCTCAGGGACAGAGGAGGGGATCTATGCTTAGAGCCTGAGGGAATGGGGGAGATCCTGAATGAATACTTTGTGTCGGTATTCACGCAGGAGACTGGACAGATGTCTGTGCCTGATGTTGACAAAGTTGAGGATCGGTTGAGGGAAATAAAGATTACGAGGAAAGAGGTGTTGGGGCTGTTAGGCAGCTTAAAGACATATAAAGCTCCGGGGCCTGATGGCATTTACCCCAGGCTGCTAAGGGAGTTGAGGGAAGACCTAGCTGGGCCTCTGACGCAAATCTTTGTCTCTTCCTTGGACACAGGTGAGGTCCCAGAGGACTGGAGGATAGCAAATGTAGTACCGTTGTTTAAAAAAGGTCAGAGGGATAACCCAGGGAACTATAGGCCGGTGAGCTTGACTTCAGTTATAGGTAAGCTAATGGAGAGGATCCTTAGGGACAGGATGTATGAGCATCTGGAGCGCTGCGATCTGATCAGGGATACGCAGCATGGCTTCGTCAAGGGGAAGTCTTGTCTTACAAATCTAGTGGAATTTTTTGAAGAAGTGACAAAAACAGTTGATGAAGGACATGCTGTTGATGTCGTCTACATGGATTTCAGTAAGGCGTTTGACAAGGTTCCTCATGGTAGACTGATAGAGAAGGTGAAGGCGCATGGGATACAGGGTCGGGTATGTAGATGGGTCGAGAACTGGCTCGGGAGGAGGAGACAGAGGGTAGTAGTGGAAGGCTCTTTTTCCGGCTGGAAGCCTGTCACTAGTGGAGTGCCACAAGGCTCAGTACTAGGTCCTCTTCTATTTGTGGTCTACATAAACGACTTGGAAGTTGGGGTAGGTGGTGAGATCAGCAAATTTGCTGATGACACCAAGATGCTTGGATTGGCGGGTACAGAGGAGCAGTGCCAGGCAATACAACAGGACATAGATAGGTTGGTAGACTGGGCAGATAGATGGCAAATGGAATTTAATCCGGATAAATGCGAGGTGATGCATTTTGGCCGGAAAAATGTAGAAGAGAGTTATAGGATAAAAGGTAAAACTATTCGGAGTATAGAGACGCAGAGAGACTTGGGGGTGCAGGTTCACAAGTCTCTGAAGGTGTCTTCACAGGTGGAGAAAGTGATAAAGAAAGCGTATAGTATGTTAGCTTTCATAGAAAAGGATATAGAATACAAGAGTAGGAGTTTGATGTTGCAACTGTATAGAACGTTGGTTAGGCCTCACTTGGAATACTGCGTCCAGTTCTGGTTGCCGTACTATCGGAAGGATGTGGAGTCCTTGGAGAGAGTGCAGAGGAGGTTTACCAGGATGCTGCCTGGTATGGAAGGACTGTCTTATGAGGAACGATTACATAGACTGGGGTTGTTTTCCCTTGAAAGACGTCGGCTTAGAGGGGATCTAATAGAGGTGTATAAGATTATAAGGGGTATAGATAGAGTAAACGGTGGTAAACTTTTCCCACCTTCAGAAATGGATAGGATGAGGGGTCATGGCCTTAGGGTGAGGGGGGCTATGTATAGGACGAATATTAGAGGGCAGTTTTTCACACAAAGGGTAGTGGGGGTGTGGAATGCACTGCCGAGTAAGGTGGTGGGAGCAGGCACGCTAGGGCTGTTTAAGGGTCTCTTGGACAGCCACATGAGCGGTATGCAGATAGAAGGATATAGTAGGACTGTTTAACTATGGCTTTTTTTTCCCCCACAGGTAATTCGGTCCAACTCTCTTGGATGTTGATTCATGGGTTGCCTGGTGCTTCATGTCGTAAATGAGTGCTTTATCTGGACCATCTGAAGGGCACCATGACAGGTCAGTGACTATCGCTGTAGCTGTGCAGACACTTGGAACTGGGCCGGTGTCTGCGGGAGTTTGCGCGTTCTCCCTGTGGTTGCGTGGGTTTTCTCCGGGCGCTCCGGTTTCCTCCCACAACCCAAAAATTCGCTCTTAGGCTGATTGGGAAACAAATTGTCCCTACATTGAGATTCTTCCATATTAGGAATAACCTAAAATTAGAATAGGATAATGGAATTGTTACCATATAGTTATGACGGCGGCGCTGGCTCGTTGGGCCGAAGGGCCTGTTTCCCGTGCTGTGTTGCTCTAAAGGCTCTCTAAAGATCAGCAGTTATACAACCACTGACTACTTAAGTAGACTTTATCAGGCATCTTAGTTTTCTTCAAATATTTATAGGTTTGGGATCAATGGGTCAAATCTTGCTGATATGGGGCATCTTCAACATGAACTGCTGGTTAGATTTTTACCTGCACTCTTCAGTTTGAATATCAATTGTGCTATAACTTTCTGGAAGTGTAAGCTAATAATGACGTGGCAAGAACAATGGACATCAGCACCACCAATGCATCATTGTTACGATGAGATTGAAAGTTGTGGAAGAACCAGAGGAATGAAGAGGGTTAAATTAGAGTGCAAGTGAGTTGGTCAATCAGATACAGAGAAAAAGTGGTAATGAATGATTGATCAGGAGGAAATGAAAGGGAAAAATATGAATTAAGAATCTAATTACCTTTAAAATCTCTGTACAGTTTACTACTTGTAGGAAACCAACCCAACTATTTACATTGTTCTCTATGAACCTGGAAGATTAGCATTGCATTAACCATCATCACATTGTTAAAAACATCACTGTTAACAACGGGCTATAATCTTTTTGTGGTACATTTAATGGGCATCTAATGAGCAAATCCAACAAGCTGCTAAAAATAAAAGGTACGATGGCATTTGTACAAGGCAAACAGTAAAGTGGCATAAATCGACCAACAAGATCTCAAGATTAGTATAACTATTTGCCTCTTGAACTTGCTAGCTGATTTACACATTAAATGTTAATGTGCATCGTGAGGTCACAGATATTTTAAGGAACATTTACTTGTTAACTACAAGATGTCTGCAATTGTCAGTAAAACAACTCCACTTGCATTATACTATAAAACTGATCAGGATAGTGTAGAACATGTGGAAAAGAGAGCAGTGTTATATAAACTTTTTTTTGCAGTACTATGTTGAAATAGACCACATGATTTCCTGTACAATTATTTAGAGAAAAAGATTTGAAGTGCTTTTTTTGCAACCGTTTCTGTTCGACTATCACAATATTCTCCAGTCTTTCCTTTTGTTTTCTACCTCCACTTCTTTTCCTCTATAATTTCTTTGTACGGTTCGCACAGAGCATTAAACTTGTTTCCTTTTCTTAGCCCAAGTATGTCACAGAATACCTGTGATGCAGAAGGAGGCCATTCAGCCCATCGAGCCTGCAGCAACAACAATCCAACCCATATCCTATTCCCGTAACCTCACATTTATCCTGCTAATACCTCCCCCCACCCCCCCACCACTGAGGATCAATTTAGCATAGCCAATCAACCTAATCTGCACATTTTTCGACTGTGGGAGGAAACTGGAGCACTCGGAGAGAAACCCATGCAGATACAGGGAGAACATGCAAACTTCTCACAGACAGCCAGTGAGGCTAGAATTGAACCCAAGGTCCCTGGCACTGAGGCAGCAATGCTAACCATTGTGCCACCATGTTGGGAAGATTAGATTTTATGCCACTTAATCCAATTATGGGAAAGGTAGAGAAGTATTCTCTACCTTTCTGTTGTGGGCAAAGTATTGGAGAGAATTATTAGGGATAGGATTTATAGTTATTTAGAGAGAAATGAATTGATTGGGGATAGTCAGCATGGTTTTGTGAAGGGTAGGTCGTGCCTTACTAACCTTATTGAGTTTTTTGAAAAAGGGACCAAAGAGGTGGATGGGGGTAAGGCGGTTGATGTGGTATATATGGACTTTAGTAAGGCGTTTGATAAGGTGGCCCATGGAAGACTTCTGCAGAAAATGCAGATGTATGGGATAGAGGGTGATTAAGCTAATTGGATTAGGAATTGGCTAGCAGATAGAAGACAGAGGGTGGTGGTTGATGGGAGATATTCATAGTGGAGTTCGGTGACAAGTGGTGTACCTCAGGGGTCTGTTTTGGGGCCCCTGCTGTTTGTAATTTTTATAAATGATCTGGATGAAGGTATTGAAGGATGGATTAGTAAATTTGCAGATGACACTAAAGTCGGTGGAGTGGTAGATAGTGAAGAGGGGTGTTATAGTTTGCAGAGAGACTTGGACACGTTGCAGAGCTGGGCCGAGAGGTGGCAAATGGAGTTTAATGTGGAAAAGTGTGAGGTAATGCAATTTGGCAGGAATAATAAATGTGTAGAGTATAGGGCTAATGGTAGGATTCTTAATAGTGTTGATGAACAGAGGGATCTTGGTGTATTTGTGCATAGGTCCCTGAAAGTAAGCAGTCAAGTCGATAAGGTTGTTAAGAAGGCATACGGAGTCTTAGCTTTTATTGGTAGGGGGATTGAATTTTGGAACCGCAACGTCATGTTGCAACTGTACAAAACTCTAGTGCGGCCACACTTGGAGTACTGAACAAAGAACAAAGAACAACACAGCACGGGAAACAGGCCCTTCGACCCAATGAGCCCGCGCCGCCATCCTAACGTCTTAATGACATATAGAGACCAATATAGGGACAATTTGTTACCCAATCAGCCTAAGAGCACGTTTTTGGGATGTGGGAGGAAACCGGAGCACCTGGAGAAAACCCACGCAACCACGGGGAGAACGCACAAACTCCCGCAGACACAGACCCAAATCCATGCATCTGCACAGCTGGTCCCCACATTATAAGAAAGATGTGGAAACATTGGAGAGGGTACAGAGGAGGTTTACCAGGATGTTGCCTGGTATGGAGGGCAGGTCTTATGCAGAGAGGCTGAGGGATTTGAGGTTATTTTCGTTAGAAAGGAGGCGGCTAAGAGGGGACCTAATCGAAACATATAAGATGATTAGAGGTTTAGATAGGGTGGACAGTGATAGCCTTTTTCCTAGGATGGAAAAAGCTGGCACGAGGGGACACAGCTTTAAATTAAGGGGTGATAGTTATAGGACGGATATCAGAGGTAGGTTCTTTACCCAGAGGGTGGTTATGGAGTGGAATGCCCTGCCTGCGGCAGTTGTAGATGCGCCAAGTTTGGTGGCCTTTAAGAGGTTAGTTGATAAGTTTATGGAAGAGAAGGGAATGGTTTAGTTTGGAGGGTCATTGCTTTTTATAATGGTCGGCGCAACATCGAAGGCCAAAGGGCCTGTTCTGCACTGTAATGTTCTATGTATCTTAACACCCTTTACTGAGATGCACAAGAGTAAGAATGAAGTTACTCTGACTCCTGCTGTTTCTGATCTATTTCAGCCTTTTCTCCCGTTTCTTCCATGCAGTTTATATGTGTTTTAATCTACTAAATTAAATTAGTTTTTCATGTGCAGCAAATGCTTGAAGAAATAAAAGTGGCAGCAGCATCCAGGTGGCCTGTACAGTGCCACCCTTGATGACTATTTAGATGAGAGAAATTTATTAGTTCAAAAGGCAAGGGGTGAGCCCAATCCAGGATGCCAAACAAATGCCGAGGTTGTATTTCTTACAACACGTAACATAAAAATTCTCATCTGTGTTTAAATTCCTCCAACAGCCTGGCTCTCATTTTTGTAACTGCCTCTAGTCCAACAACCATCTCAAATCTTAAATCGTTCCTCAAATCCAGCCTCCTGCATCTCTGATTTTTTTCCACTCCATCAGTGGCAGATAAATCTTGAATCATCTAGACCGATAACCTCTGAAATAACATCGCTAAACCCCATACCTCTCTCTTCTCTAAGTCACTCCATTTCTTTGACCATGGTTCATCACTGTCCAATTCCCTTTATTTAGTTTGGTGTCAAATTCTGTCTGATAAGATACCTGCAGAGTGCTCTGGGGCAATTTTAACAAAGACATTTTATAATTGTAATGCTGCTGTTGTTAATGCAACAGCAACTAGCTTAATAGGTCAAAGCATCTTTGCATTCCTGACTTTAAGTAGCAATCAACACCTACCCACCTGTTTTTGTGGGTGCTAGTGATGCAACCTGCGCAAGACACAGCCTGCCTGTTCACCCTCCTTTGGCAATGTGCTGCCAGGGAAAGTGTCAGTATTCAAATGTGGATAGGAACAAAGAACCATTCATCTTGACCGAATGGTCAATGCCCATATGGTAAAGTCCAGTGGCCAACAGACATGAGCCTGCGATCCTAGGACCATCTACAACCAAAAACATTTACCAATAAGATTACCAATAGTTGTAAATAATAATAACAACTAAGAGGAGAAATTCTAAACATTCCACAAACACTAAATGATTCATTTTCTAATTCATAGCATTCTGACGCAAACAGGAAGAGGGAGGGAATTAATGATAGCACAACATGATTCCCGCAAGCATTAATCAATTGAATTCTTGGCAAAACTGAGAAACCTAACAGGCCTAAATCTATAGGTTGTTTTCTCACTGCAATATATAACAAGGGAAGAATGAATAGTTTTGGAAGTATTTCAATGTTATTATTTTCCCTCGGGTCTTTCCAATCATAAATAAATATCTGAAACTTAAAAATAAGTATGACAAGATAATGGACTACGGTTAACTGAGTAAATGGACTAACAGGTCTGGAGATGAGTGATATTGGGAAATATTTAAAGGAGCAATTCATAAAGGAGCAATTCAAAATGGAACAATTCAAAACGTTTACCAAACATACATTCCATTTAAAAACAAAGGTTCAGCAAAACAGCCCAATCTGTAGCTCACTCAGGATGTTAAACATAGATTAAAAGAGCTTGCAACATTGCGAACAGTAGGAAGAGAGAATTGGGAGTGTTTTGTCTTTTGGCTAATATCAAGCTTCAAATCAAGCCTAAAATGGGGTGCCATGCCTTTTGTGAGCTTGGATCCTGCTTGCCTTTCCTGTGGATTCAACTGGATTTTGAATTTGGTTTTTGGAGCAAGCAAAGAATGGATTTTGGTTTGTCTGATTCGTTCTGAGCATTGGCTTTGTAGCTTTAAGGATGAAGTACTAAATTAAAGATTGTGTGTGTTTTAGAAACCAGAGGGACACCAAAACTTGATAAAAAAGAAAAAGAGTTCACCAGCCAGAAAAAAAGTTTTTTGTGAAAACTTTAATAAATACATAAAAAGGAAGCGAGTAACTGAAGTAAATATTGGTCACTTAAAAGCAGAGATGGGAAAAACTGTGATGGGAATAAGAAATGTTTTATGTTTCTCTTCAAGGTAGAAGGCACAAATTTCATACCAGAAATTGGCAGTAACCCAGTGGCTAAAGAGTGAAAAATTAAGGAAATTATATCAAAAAAAGAATTGGAACAACTTAAAAAGGGCTAAAATCCGACAATTCTCCAGGACCTAATGCCTTGCACCCTCGTGGTCTAAAACAGACAGCTGCAAAGATAGTGGATGTGCGGACTATGATTCTCTAAAATTCCTTAGGATTTGGGAATGGTTCCATTAGATTTGAAGTTAACAAATTTTACATTTTCGTTACACCACTTAGAAAAGAGGAAAATAAAAGTTATTTTAAAAAACCTGCAGCAGTTGAGGGAATACTGGAATCTATTATTAAGGAAAATATTAGCAATGCACTTAGAAAGGCATGCTATGATTAGAATAAGTCAATATAATTTTACTAATGGGAAATCCTGTTTGACAAATTTATTCTAGTTTTTTTTGACAGAGTAGGAAAAAGGTGATGTAGTACACCTGGATTTCCAAAAAGCATTCTATAAAAGTGCCACATTAGGATAAGGGCTCATGGAGTTGGGGGTAATAATTTAGCATGGATAGATTAGTTAATGGAAAGAAAGCAGAATGTGGGCATAAACTGAGCTGTTTCGAAGGTGGCAGACAGTGAATAGTGGAGCACCTCAAGAGACCTCAGCTATTTACAATATATATTAATAGCTTGAGGAGACAGAGTGTAGTGTATCAAGGCTTGCTGATGAAATCAAACTAAGTAGGAAAGTAAGCTATGAGGAAGACACAAAAGGCTGCAAAGAGATGTAGACAGGTCAAGTGAATGGGCAAAAAGATAGCAAATGGAGTAGAATGCCAGGAAGTGTGAAGTTCTTTACTTTCGTTGTAAAAATAGTAAAGCAGAATATTTATTTTTTAAAAATATGCAAAACTTATACGTTGATGTTCAAAAAAGAGTCGAGTGTGTTCATACAAGAAATGGAGGAAGTAGGCATGTTAAAAAAAATTGGGAAGGTAAATGGCACGTTGGCCTTTATTGCAAGGAGATTGGAGTACAAGAATGAAGAAATCTTGCCACGTTTGCATGGCATTTCAGTGAGACACCAGATCCAGAATGCCATATACAGTTTTGATTCCAACATTTAAGAAGAGATTAACTTGTATAGGAGAGTGCAGTGAAGGTTAACTTAATTAGTCCCTGGGATGAGGGAGTTGACCTATTGTATAGCAGGCTAGGTAAACTGCAATTATATTCCTTACAGTTTAGAAAATGAGAGGCAATCTTGTTAAAGCCTACAAAGTTCTGATGAAATAGGTGTTGAAAGACTGTTTCTAGTGATTGGAGATTCTAAAACACTGGGACACAGTTTAAGGATAAGGAACTCAGATGAGGAGAAATTACTTCATTCAAAGGGTTGTGAATCTTTGGAATTCTCAATCTGACAGGGTTGTGAATGCTTCATTGTTTGAATACATTTAAGACTGGGATAGATTTTTGGTGTCTGAGAGAATTAAGAGATAAAAAGGAATAGGCAGAATAGGAAGGAATAGGAGTTGAAGCCCAATATCAGCCATGATTGTACTGAACAGTGGAGCAGGCTCAAAGGGTCATTTGGTCGACTCTTGTTTTATTTCTTGTGTTCTTGCTCTAGCTCCACGTTCAACTGCTTATCACAAGTCCTGAGTGTAGCAAACTGCAAAAGGCCACCACAAGTTCACGAATTTGAATTTCAAAAAACTTTCAATTCAGAACAATTATGGAGCTACAAGTTTAAACAAATTATAAGAACAGAACGCGTCTCCCTTCTATGGTTACATTTGTCCTCAATTTGGAATTTCTCTTTATAGGCATTATCCAGATATCAAACAGTTCAATTCATCTGAAGAAATGAGAGTGGCAGCCACGATGAAAAATTAAAAAAAAAGCTACCATTAGACCAATGAATGTATGGCAAAAATACATTAGTCTTCTGTCAAACTGGATTTGATTCCACCAAACAATGGACTCGGAGTGTGTTTGTAGCTCAAAATGCTGCCTCATTTAAGCATTCTAAAGCAGATTTCACATTTGATCAGGACATAATTTTTAAATGCAGTTTAGTTTCCGTGCATGTAAGTTTTCAGCTAATTCAGTCAATTGGAATGATTCTGATAGAATAGTAATATTTGAAACATGGAAGCTAGTATCATTCAGATTCAAGATCGGCTAAAATATTTTAGCCGAACAGCTGCTGCAAAACACAAGAAAACATCTGCAGATTTGAAAAGTCATGCACTTGCAACAGTACAAATCATGGAATCTTTACGAAGTTATAATGCAAGAAATGCAATTCAGTGTAGTAGAGGGGCCGTTGTGTTAAGTTTGTTTTTTTTCAAGATTCTTCCATCCTTGATACAAAGGCAAACACCAACCGCTGTCCGTTTCAAAAGTTCTTTATTCTTCTTGCATATGCAAGCTGGCAAGCCTTTGCTATGTAACTTCTGTTCAGTGCTGGGAGTGCGGTAGCAAAGGCATTCTCAATAAATGGAACAGTCCCCCTTTGTGTGGTTTTACAATTGTCATGGTTACATGTGGTCTGATGCAATATAGCTAATCACAAGACACCTTTTCTTTGAGTCACGTTAACTATATCCAAGATCATAATATGGTTATGTTGAAAGAAAAATAATTGTTAATGGATAAGTTCATTAATCACAGATGTCTTAAGCTTGTCATTTTGAAATTGACTCACAACAAGCTAAAGTTATTTATGCCTTTCATACTCCAAACTGCTGGTTTAGCAGGGTTTTGCAAAAAGCTCGTAGTTCCATGATATTAACTCCTTAGTATCTCACTTGAGGGTTGTGGGTGGATAGGTGGAGCTGTTATTTCAAGGGCCACCTGAGCAGCAAGGACTCTATGTATCACTCTGGCAGAAAGCTGAAACAATCAACAGGAGTGTGTTAACATCAGGTCAAGAAAAAACTGGCAGTTGGAGCCCAGGAATCCAGAGGAGCAGTTGCACTTGTAGTTTAGTGCATATAATTACTCTGTTGGCAATATAGCCTTCGTAATTTAAACTTTATTGCATCACCCTCAATCCATTACATTGGCAACAAGTCAAAACATCAAAGTCGTCGGCGATCACAGTGTCCAGCTAGAAGGGGAGGAAACTTGAGTGTTGAGAGCAAGATGGTATATTAATTTTGCAATGCCTACGATAGAAAAGATTGAGCTATTCGACCCAGAGATCAATGACTTACTTGCAAATGAAATACAAGAGGAAGGATATTTTACTAACCATCTGAGTGGCTCACACACTTACAGCTTCAGGAGAACATTAATGTTACCAGACATCCCGGACACAAATCATTAACTGGATTATGATGCTAGTCAAAAACCACTTTAACCCTGGCCCCTCAATGACACTGAAATACAAATTTCAAATGGCAATCTGTGAGGCAGTGGAAACTATTTCAGATTTCGTGACAAAATTTAGGGAATTGACAGAACACTGCGAATTCGGCCCATTTTATTGGACAGTCAGAATTTGTGGAGATTTGAAATCAACTGTCAATAAAAGGAACACAAATAGATGGGTATCCCATACCCAGAACTGAAGACCTCTATGCTAAACGAGCTGGATGTCTGAAGTATACAAAACTGGACTTAAGCCTTCCCTATCAGCAGCTAGAGCTGGAGTTGGTTGGTGAGAATCAACACACACAAGGGATTGTTATCAATATGCCAGTCTGCCTTTGAGTCTCATCAGCCTGTTCAATTTTCCAGCACACAACTGAACTTATTGCAACGCAACCCCATTGTAGTGGCTTATTTGGTTGATATAATCACAGGCACTTCACCTGAAGAATATAGATCCAATTTAGAAGTGTTGAGATATTTTAAAGAAGAGGGTTCAACTGAACCATAGAACACTACAGCCCAGAAACAGGCCTTCTTGGCTGTGCCCAACCATTTCTCTGCCTAGTCCCACTGACCTGCACCTGGACCATATCCCTCCACACCTCTCTCATTTGTGTACCTATCCAAGTTTTTCTTAAATGTTAAAAGTGAGCCCGCATTTACCACCTCATCTGGCAGCTCATTCCACAATCTCACCACTCTGTGTGAAGAACACCCCCAACCCCCAATATTCCCTTTAAACTTTTCCCCCTTCATCCTTAATCCATGTTCTTTAGCTGAAGTGGAAAAAAATGTACATTTGAATCAGAGGTTAGCTATTTGAGATTCAGGGTCTATTCAAAAGGTGCACATCCTTTGGAAGAAGTTGTTAAAAACCATCAAGAAGGTCCCACAGCCAAAACATGTATCTGAATTGAAATTATTTCTGGGCATGGTCACTACTTCGGCAGCTCTTAAAAATTTTCACCACTTCAGCCCCAATTCAACTGTTTAACAAAACAAAAATGGAAACGGAGAGCAGAACAGAAGGCAGCTTTTGCAAAAGTTAAAACAGGCCCGGTAGTTAAAAATCAGTAAGACAGTCATCTGTCTTGCTGGTATATTTTGACTCAAACAAACAATAGTGACCTGCAATGCTTCACTTTATGGAGTGGAAGCTGTTTTTGTCTTCGCTTCAAGAACGTTGTCCAACAAAAAGAGGAAATACTCCCAAATTGGCAAGGAAAGTTTACATTTAGTTTATGATTATCATTTTACAAGTCTCAGACCACAAGCCACCATTAGGTATCTTCAGAGAACATAAGCCAATGCCTCCAATCACTTCTGCAAAGATTCAGAGATGGGCTTTTTTATTAGTGATCTACAGTTACGCTTTTCAACATTGTCCCAGTTTAGGTATCTCATGCAGACACACCAAGTCACTTTTGCCAGAAACAGCAGCATCACCACCACTGGTTCCTTGAGAGGCTATTATGGTTCTGCATTTCGTTGACACCTTGCCAGTTTTGGAAAAACAAGAAATTGTAGGAAGAGATTCTGTATTGTGAAGCAGATGATCATGCACGGGTGATGGTATAAGAAGTCAGAGTTGTTGGAACCCTAACAAAGCAGAGGGGATACTATGGGGGATAACAGTCATAGTCCAGCCCAAGGGAGACAACTCCTGTTAAGAGAATTGCACTACTCTCAATCAGATAAAAGTAGAATGAAGGCCCTACCCGAAAGTTGTGTGGTGGCCTAACTCTGACAAAGAAATAGAACAGATGGTTAGTCAATGCCCCAGTTACGAAACTCAACAAGCTTTAACATCAGAGAATTGGCATTTATGAGAGTGGCCTGGTTGACTATGGATGAGGTTACATATAGATTTTCCTGTGCCTTTTGTAAAGTTATATATTTCTTATATTAATAGAAACACTTTCCAAGAGGTTAGATGTTCAACTGATGAAGTCAACAACAGCCATGGCCACCATTGACAAGTTAAAGATGATATTCACTATCCATGGCATTCCAGAAGTAATGTCGGACAATGGCACATTATTCACAGTGGAAAAATTCTACAAATCCAATGGAATTCACTACGTGAGATCTGCACCTATCACCCAGCATCAAATGGGCTGGCAGAGGCAGTACAAACGTTTAAGCCAACAATGAAAAAGAAACAGACAGCTTTACGAATAGCAAGTTTTCTATTATCATATACCACCATTCCAAAGATGATCACACCAGCCATTTACTAATGGGACATCAGCTATGAGCAAGATTTGGCTTAATATTTCCAAATTTGGCAAGGATGGAGGTGGCTAGGCAAGCCTCCCAGAACTTAAATCATGATGTGGGAAAAAAAGAACAGAGTGCTTAAAGCAGAAGATGCTGCTTTGACTAGAAGCTTTACAGCAGGCACAACATGGATGGCAGGAAAAATTGAGAAGCGAACAGGACTAGTCGCCTATGTCTAGGACCCATGTGGATCAGCTGAGAAGTGCAGTATTGGACTCAGGGGATACTCAGGTGATCCCCATGGTTAGTTCAAGGCTGCCAAATGTGACTACTGGACTTTTGGTGGAGAATGTGAGGTCTGAGCAACCCACAGAATCCTTACAGTGCAGAAGGTGACCATTCAGCTCATTAAGTATGCACTGGGTCTCGGACAGAGCATTTTTCCCAGGACCACTCCCTGACCTATCCCTGGAATCCCATTTACCCTAACCTACACATTTTGGGATACTAAATAGCAATTAGCACAGCCAATCCAACTAACCTGCACATCTTTGGACCGTGGGAGAAAACCAGAGCACCTGGTGACATAAGAACAATGTGCAGGCTGCACACAGATGTCACCCAAGGCTGGAATCAAACCTGTCCCTGGCTCTGTGGGATAGCAGTGCTAACCACTGTCCAACACTGCTGCTGGAGGAAAAGCCTAACTGGGGGAGGAAGGGAGGAGTGTAGCAGCATGGCCCTTGGGGAGGGAGGTTTCTGATGGCCACATGAAGTCTTCAGATTGGCGAGGGAGTGGCAGTTGGAGAATGGAAATCCAGAGGTGCAAAGACGCTTATAATCTAATCTTACTTTGGTGTTCTTGCATACAGTTACTGTTAGCAATAAAGCCTTTATAATTGAAATTTCACCAAGTCACCCTTGAACTATTACAAACATGTATTCTAAATGAATATACGTCCAGTTAAACATTAGAGAAGTAGCAGCATTGAAAAATCTGCATGCTTTTCTAGAAATCCAAGTACTCAAACTATTTTGACCATTAATTTGAGCAAGTCAAACTTATGATCGTTTTAAGATTATTAAAAAAGCCAACAGATAAGCAACGTTACTTTTTTTTAAAAAAAGTTTTGAATAACAAAGCATTCAATTTTTAAACAAAAATACATTTCTCTTCTTCTCTATCTTTGCAAAAGATCTATAAATGTGCAAAGCAAAACTGCAAATCTAAAAAATGTAGCAGATTAATAAAATGATGCATGAACAACTGACATTACACACATGCACACCAGGAAAATGGATAGGTTTTCTGCTATGGTGGTGGTGGGTGGGGGAATGGGGAGCTGTGAAGGGAAAGATATTTTACACCAACTAGAAATGTGAAGTCATATAAACAATTTATTGGGCAAAATGATTTTAAAATGTTTCCTCTTAATTACATAATGGCAAATATTATGCCCAGGAAGGCAATGATGCATTACTGGCAGCGGAAGACCTAGAACCACAAATCACTTTGCTCAAATACCAATAAATCCGCAGACAAAAGATGAAGTCAACCTGACTTTAATTAGATCACATGCTGGTGGAAATTGCCAGTGGAAATGTTGCCACTATTTATGAAACCCATTACGCACTTATACCAGATTAAGGTTTGCCCTTGCCTCTACCAGCAGTCAAATTCATAAGTAAAATGAAACATCTTCCACTCCTAAATTCAACGAATCACCCAAAGAGAAATGAGCTGTCTTTTTATCCAAGCAGCTGGTGCAGTCCAAAACCAAAGCATCCAATTACAATACAAAGACGGAAGGGACTCTGACACCACTCACACTGACTTAATGTTCAGCAATGAAAGTGTATTTATACTGCTATAAAGTGATATCAGAAAGTTCAGTTCGGACACTTAACTGTATCCGTTTGGATACAGAATAAATTCCATCATAGAACTAATCTAACATAACTTCCAGCAACTCATCCTGCTAAAGATGCCATGTTTTAAAAAGGTGAAGTAAATCCAATTGCATGAATATTTGTTGTGGTTTGCAAAAACCTTACAAAGCTTTCTTATTCTCATTTACAAAAGATCAAAATGAATTTTATACAATTGGTAAGAGGGACAAAGTCATAAATTTGACTAAATGTGCTATGCCATATTTAGTCATCAAAATGCAACATTCATGATAAATGCAGTCCTTTTTAAAAGTCCAGGGAAATAGATCTTGAAGCTGAACAATTGAATTCTTTATCATATACAATTCTTTATCAGCAAACTCTCTCAAGTTCAGTCAAATAGAGTGCAATTAGATACAGTTGATTAAACTTCTTCATCAAAGCACCTGAGTTCTAAAATAAGAAAGCAGAACTCCTACTGTGTCAGACTTTACTTAGTGACAGCACTCTTGCCTTGGACTCTGAAGGTCCTGGGTCAAAAGTTACTCCAGACATGGAGCTAATCATTTTTTGCGACCCTTCAGTGCATGAGATGTTAAGTCAAAGTCGTGCGTGCCCTCTTAAGTGTACAGGATCTCAACCATTGTTCTAATGAACTTCTGCTGCTGTCGTGGTCAATATTTATCACAACTACTAGAAAACAGATAATTTGGTCATATGTTTCCTTAACATTTGTAGCATCTTATAATGCACACATTGCCTGCAATAGAAAATTGACTACATTTGAAAATGTCTTGATACATCACAAGGTAATGAAAAATATCATAAATGTGAACTTTTCTCCTTTTTTATTGTGCGAATGACATGTTATTTCATTAAATAAACCACTGTTATTCGGAGGAAGACTACAAATTTAGAACAATGTGGAACTAGTATCAGTTTTATGCCACATTAATCGTGGAATTCGAAACAAATTCCAGCTTCTTTTCTCTACTGCAAAGAATCTTCTTAAACCTCCCTCCCAACTCCTGCCTCATTTACCCACAACTCCAACAAGTAGTGCAAGGCGAACATGGACTTCTTTGTCACTGAGATTGAGAACATCTGTTTAGCTGCATCCCTCCCTCCCCCTAGCCCAATAGACCAAACTTCCTCTAACTGTTCTATTTAGAGGAAGAACACTTCATCTTTCTCTAGCTTCTTTCCTTTCCCCCTATTTTTCTCGAGTTCATCTCATCAGTAACTTTCTGCAATTCATGCACAAGGACACCCAGATCACAGTCGGCAGGAAAGCAAGTTGCAATGAGGAAATAAGACATGTATAATTCATACCAATAGATTAGCTGAGTGGTCCAAAATTTGGCAAATTAAATTTAATGTGGATAAGTGTGAGATTATCTAATTTGGTGGGAGGAATAAAAAGTAAATTATCTAAATGGAAAGAAACTTCAATATGCTTTGATGCAGATGGATCTGGACGTTCTTCTGGATGTTCTTCTGGATGAATCTTATATAAAGTTAGTATGCTGTAATAAGGAAGGAAAATGGAATTTTAGCATTCATTACTAATGGAAAGGAGTATAAAAATAAGGAAGAGTTGTTGCAACTAGAGTACTGGATACCGTTTAGGTATCCTAACTCGGGAAAGGATGTAAATGCATTAGAAGCGTTTCACAGAAGATTCACCAGACTGATTCGTAGAAACAAAAGTACTTGCTCCTATTTTCTATCATTCAGCCCACTCCACCATTCATTATCACATGTGAGAATCCAACTCAATAGCGGTTCTCCACCATACAACCCCCCCCCCCCCAAAAAAAAAAATCCTTCGATCCCTTTTACCCAAGGAGCTCCTACTAACAAATTCTACGGGCCTACCTATTTGGAGTGAAGAAATTTCTCATTTCAGTGTTAAAATCCTCCATATTATTAGACCATAATCCCTGGCTGCCAACTTAACCACCAATGGAAACATACTTCTTCTACCAACCCTGTCTAGTTAGGATTTTCTAGATTTCTATAAGATTTCCCTTCATTCTTCTGAACACCAGCAAATGTGATCTTCACCAATTCAATGCCTTCTCATATGTCAGGCCTGCTATCTCAGGGACAATCCTTTGCTACTCTCCCTCTAAAACAAGAGCATCCTTCCTCAGGTAAGGCAGCCAGGACTTCTCTCAATACTCCAGATGTATTCTCACCAAGATCTGTATAATTGCACAGCATTCCTTCTCCTGTACTTCCAGAGATGGAGGATTTGTCTTATGAAGGGGTTAGACCTATACTCACTGAAGAGCAAGAGATCATCTAAAGAGAACTGAAAGTGGTAGAATGTTTTCTTTCATTGTAGAATTGTACATTCTACAATAGGGTGGAATGTTAAAAAGAGAAATGAGGAGGAATTCCTTCACTCAGTTGTGAATCTGTGGAACTTTTAGCTCCGAAGTAGATGCCAGAATACCAAACAAATTTGAAGCAATAGATACAGTTTTAATTAGTAGTGGGATGAAGGGTTATAGGAAGCAAGCAGGAAGATGGAAATGAAATTAACCATGATCATACTGAATGGCAGAACAGGCTAAAGGGCCTAAATTGCCTACTCCTAGTTCTTATGCTTCACTCCAACAACCGTGAAGCTCAACCTGGCTGTATGCAACTTGTGCCCAGAGTGAACTTATGACCACAACTCCATCACTCAACCACTTATTTTCCCCCCAACTTCCTCCAATTCCCCCCCACCTCAACTCAATCACTCTCGCCTGAATCGTTCTGCCAAATTCCTTCACCCATGTTTTCTGACCTAAGCATACTCCCAGTTGAGCAGTGTCTCAATTTTTAAAATTCTTACCCTCATTTTTAAATCGCTCTATTACTTCACCGCTCCCTATGTCTGCAAGTTCCCCAAACACTACAATCCCCCAAGATATCTGCACTCCCGTCATGTACAAATGATTTTAATTGTACTGCCACTGGCAGGCAGACCTTCAGTTGCCTGAAGCTCTGAAATTCCCTAACTTTTTTATGCTTCTCATTACTCTCCTTCTCCCTTTCAGATACTCCTTAAAATCAGCTTCAGTGTAAGATTTTGGGTATTTGCCATGATATTTCTATGTGGTTCAAATGTTAAAGTTTGCTTGTAAACATTCTTACGCAGTAATTTGGATGTTTTACTATATTGAATGTTAAATGCTTGCTGCTGTTGCAGACTGGTGTTCCTTAATGACAAGCATTAGTTTTAACATTCATTACTATGATCATAAAGCATTTTAAACATCATAAATGATGAGAAGAAGGCTGGAAAAACAACACATCGTTTTAACCAAAGACTTGTACGCTTTCAGAAAAATTAGAACATTTTTTTTATTTGGAGCCCAGGCTTGAGATTTAAGATTAATCACAGTAATCACTGAAGAACTAATAAATATTGGATGCTCCCAGATTTGATTTTCTAGATGGAGTTTTGGGATTAGGGGATAAAAGGTTCTACTTTTGAAGCACACTTAAATATGGGTACTGAGCTTGAAATATGGAATATTAACAGCATAATGCACTGGATTAGATCACACTCAATTAGGTTTAGTTGATCTATTTGTCCAATTAATCTATTTGTACCCAGCGTTTAGTCATTATATAAACGTAAATTCTCAAAATTTGAGTGGTCCATAGGAAGAAATCATTCCCGAAGGGAAAAATCAGGAATCAATTGGGTTTTTAAAAATTAATTTAAGGGATGTGGACATTGTGGGCTAGGCCAGCACCCCCAATTACCATTGAGAAGATGGTGGTAAGCTTCTTTCTTGTAGTCCAGGAGGTGCAAGTACAACCACAGTGTGATTAGGATGGTGTTCCAGAACTTCGACCCAGTGACAGTGAAACAAGAACAATATATTTCTAAGTTAGGACGGTGAGTGCCTTGGAGCGGATCTTCCAGGTAATGGTGTTCCCAGGTATGTTCTGCTCATGTCCTTCGAGATGCTAGGGGTCATGGGTTTCAAAGGTGCTGCCTTGAATTATAGCATAAATACCCTAGAGTGCAGGAGGCCATTTAGCCCATCAAGTCTACACCAACTATAATCCCACCCAGGTCCTATTCTCATAACACCATATATTTACGTTGCTAATCTCCCTGACGCTAAATTGGCAATTTAGCATGGCCAATCTACCTAACGTGCACACGCTTGGCCTGTGGGAGGAAACTTGAGCACCCAGAGAAACCCAAGCAGACAAACTCCATGCCGTTATCTGAGGCCAGAATTGAATCCAGAGTCATTGGTGCTGTGAGGCAGCAGTGCTAACCACTATGCCTTTGTGTCTAAGGAGCCTTGGTGAGTTTCTGCAGCAAGTCTTGTAAATGGTATACACCGCTGCCACTGTCCTCCAGTGGTAGACGAAGTGAATGCTCATGAAAGGAATACTCAAACAAGCTGTTTTGTCGAGCTTCGAGTGTTATTGGAGCTGCATACATCCAGGAAAGGAGAGAGTATTGCATCAGACTTCTGACTTGAGCCTTACTGACAGTGGACAGGTTTTGGGGAGTCAGGAGATGAGTTCCTTGCTGAAGGATTCCTGCTCAGAGTTTTTACACAGCTAGTCCAGTTCAGTTTCACTAGTAACTGCCAGGATGCTCGTAATGGGGGATTCAGTGATGATAATGTCACTGAATGTCAATGGGCAATGGTCATTTGTGTCACACAAGTGGCAGGCAATGTTACTCGTCAGCCCAAGCCTAGATATTATCCAGATCTTCCTGCATTCGGACATGGACTATTTCAGCATCTGCAGAATCACAGATGGTGCCGAACATTGTGAAGTTATCAGCGAACTTCCCCTTTTTAATGGGAGGAAGGCCGTTGATGAAGGAGCTGAAGATGGATGAGCCTAGGGCAGTACCCTGAGAAACTCCTTCAGTGATGTCCAAGAACTGAAATGATTGACTCCCAACCAATACAACCATCTTTTGTGTTCAGTATGACTCCAATAATTTCCATCAACTCCAATCTTGCCATGGTTCTTTGATGCCATACTCCATCAGATGCTGCCTTAAATATCAAGGGCAGTCACTCTCACCTCACCTCTGGAATTCAGCTCTTTTGTCTACATTTGAACCAAGGCTGTAACGAAGCCAACAACTGAGTGGACTTGCTGGGACCCAAATTAAGTGCAAATGAGCATGTTATTGCTAAGCAAGTGCCACTTGTTAGCCAGGTTGGATTTTCCCTGTTGCCTGTGTACAGGGCATACCTGGGAAATTTTCCATATTGATGAGGAGATGCCAATGTTGTACCTGTATTGGAACAGCTTGGCTAGGCACAGCAAATTCTCAAACATGAGTCTTCAGGACTATTGTGGAAATATTGTCAAGGCCTTTGCAGTAACGAGCGACTTCAGCCATTTCTTAATATCACCTTTAAATTGGTTGAAGATTGACTTGTGATAGTTGGGAACCTCCGGAGGCTGAGACTGATCATTTATTTGGAACCTCTGATTGAAGATTATTGCAAATGCTTCTACCTTATCTTTTGAACTGATGTGCTGAGCTCTTTTATCATTAAGGATGGAAATATTTGTGGAGCTGCCTCCTCCAGTGAGTTAATTGTCCACTCACCGTTCATGACTTGATGTGACAGGACTGTAGAGCTTAGATCTGATCCAGTAGTTGTGGAATTGCTTAGCTTTGTTTATTATTTGTTGCTTATGTTGTTTGACACACAAGAGTCCTATGACACAGCTTCACCAGGTTGACGACTTACTTTTAGGTATGCTTGGTGTTGCACTTGGCATACTCACCTGCACTCTATTGAACCAGGGTTGATCCCCTGGCGTGGTATTATAATGGTAGAGTGAAATTATGCCAGGCCACAAGATTACAAATTGTGGAGTGGTACAATTTTGCTGCTGCTTCTGCACAGTGCCTCACGAATGCCCGGCCTTGAATTGTGAGATCTGTTCAAGTATATCCGATTTAGCATGATGGTAGTGCCACACAACATGATGGAGGGTATCCTCAATTTGAAGACAGGATGTAGTCTCCAGAAGGACTGTGGATGGTCACTTCTACCAAAATTGTCATGGACAGATGCATCTATGGCAGGCATATTGATGAGAATGAGATCAAGTATGTTTTCCCCCTTGCTGGTTGCCTCAACAGCTGCTACAGGCACATCTTAGCAGCCATGTCCCTTGAGACCAGGCTAGCTCAGTCTTTGGTGGTACTCCTGATCCACTCGGCGATGGAATTTGAAGTCCCCCACCCACAGTACATTCTACCACCCTCCGTGCTTCTGCCAAATGGTGTCCAACATGGAGGAATACAGATTTATCAGCTGATAAACAGTAATCAGCCCAGGTTTGATTTGGTGCCATGAGACTTCATGGGAGAGTCTATGTTGGGGATTGATACCCGCTGCTCATCTTCTATAAAGATCAAAATACTCTTTATTCATTAGAGGCATCACTATCAACATTCCTGGGAATAACCTGTTCCACCGATAGGATAGACCCAGGAATGGCTCCGCACAAAGTTTGCAATCAGGAAGGAGCTGTCTTGGGAATCAACATCAACTCCTCACAAAATCCTCAACATTGAGGGAAATTGGGAGTTACCTTGGAAATATTTCTGTAACAATCAATCTAGTGCATGGTTGAAAAAAAAAGATTTAATGCGCTGTGTAAAATATTTTATAACTAATTAGATGTCATATTGTGGATGTTACACAGAAAGGATCTAAGTGCTCTGGGGAAGGTGTAGCATTGGCAATGATTTGTTTTAAGGAAAGGTTATGATAGCTGAGATTCTTTTTACTGATAAACTTCTAATTTTAAGCAGTGGTCTAATGATTAAAGGAGGAAATTAAGAATGAAAGAAATTGTGTTTACATAGCACTTTGCACGTCCTGGAAGGTAAAATGCTTGACATGGACAAAGGCAGCAGCCAATTTACACAGAACGAAGTCCAACAAATAGCAATTTCAACAAATAACCAGTACAGCAAGCTAGGTTTTTGGAACTGTATAGCTGAAAGCTGGCAGATACAATATTTCCAAGTTTAGTTCTCACAGGTAAATGCAATATTTCTTCCTCATCATAAAATTAACAACCTCGAACCAAAGTATTCTGGAATGTTAGTTATATTGGTAAAACTTAACATTTCAGGCTAGTATGAGAAGATCATTCTTTATAATGTCCCAGGATCCATATGCTGTTTGTAGAGAGAATCTAAACCAGATTCTAAAAGGTTTTACTTATGTATGAAAACAATAGGTCATGAAGGGATTTTCTTATGAGAGGTTAAGTAGGCTGAACTTGTACTCACTGAAGTACAGAAGAATGAGAGGCTACCTTATTGGAACATAAATTTCCAGAGACTCAACAGGATAGGTTCTGAGAGGCAGTTTCCCCTTGTGGGAGAATCTAAAATTAGAAGGCATAATCTCAAGAGTAAGGGGTCACCCATTTAAGACATGCAGAATTTCTCCTCTCACAGGATAGTGAATCTATTCAATCCAAACAGGGCAGTAGAGGTTGAGTTATTAAGTATGTTCAAGTCTGAGATAAACAGATTTTTTCATCAGTAAGGGAATCAAGGTTATGAAGATGAGGCAGGAAAATGGATTTGAGGATTATTATATCAAATCAGTCATAATTAGAGAGTGGCAAAGTAGACTTGATGGGCTGACTGGCCTACTGCTCCCAAGTCTTATGGCTCTCAATCCTATCAAATAAACTGATTGGTCTTTAACTTGGTGTTGAGACTTCTAACTATGTCTCAATTCAGCACAGCAACTTTTTATTGACTTGGTAGGTATGGTTCCTAACCCAGTCCCAGAGCAATAGAAAGCTGTCTGAGAGATCAGGCTCGAGAAGATAATCCAACATTTAAAGAGATAGTAGAACATAGAACATAACAGCACAGAACAGGCCCTTCGGCCTTCGATGTTGCGCCGACCAATATAAAAAGCAATGACCCTCCAAACTAAACCATTCCCTTCTCTTCCATATACTTATCAACTAACCTCTTAAACGCCACCAAACTTGGCGCATCTACAACTGCTGCAGGCAGGGCATTCCACTCCCGAACCACCCTTTGGGTAAAGAACCTACCTCTGATATCCGTCCTATACTATCACCCCTTAATTTAAAGCTGTGTCCCCTCGTGCTAGCTTTCTCCATCCTAGGAAAAAGGCTATCACTGTCCACCCTATCTAAACCTCTAATCATCTTATATGTTTCGATCAGGTCCCCTCTTAGCCGCCTCCTTTCTAACGAAAACAACCTCAAATCCCTCAGCCTCTCCTCATAAGACCTGCCCTCCATACCAGGCAACATCCTGGTAAACCTCCTCTGTACCCTCTCCAATGCCTCCACATCTTTCTTATAATGTGGGGACCAGAACTGCACACAATACTCCAAGTGCGGCCGCACTAGAGTTTTGTACAGTTGCAACATGACGTTGCGGAAATAAATAGTAAGTCACTTTTTGTTCATAACCGAAAAAAAGAGAGAAATATTGAACAGAACCATTGTCCAAGAGTGTCGAATATAGGAAACACTGACATTCTTTGAACTGTGCCACGTACTCAGAATCGTAAATGCAGGAGGCTGCCATTCGGCCCATTGAGTCTGCACTGTTCACAATCCCACCCAGGCCTAGCCTCATAACTCTTACACACTTTCCCTAGCAAGTCCCCTGAAACTAAGGGACAATTTACCATGCCAATCCGCATAACCCATACATCTCTGCATTGTGGGAAGAAACCCACACAGACATCAGGAGAATGTGGAATTTGCACAGTGAACCAAACTGAAAATTGAACGTAGGTCCTAAACACTGAGGCATTAGTGCTAATCCACTGTGCCACTGTATCATCCCCAGTCTGCACTCTCAGGTTTAGACCAACCTGAAAAGGCAGACTGCACATCAGTAAACATCTCATCACTGAAGTAAAATGTTAGCTTAAATTATGTACTCAAAAGAAATGGTGCTTGAATCCATACATACATTCAAATAATAAAGGGAATTCTAATAGAAACATTTCTCATGAAGGGAAATGGATTTTCTTTTTGGAAATTTTGGAGCAGTCAATTTTAATCCTTTTAAAGGCATCCAAAGCTCTAATACACATGTGCACTGTAAAGACAACAATGATGTTGCCAGCAAGGGAGATCCTCCATATTTTGAAATTAACTTCATTTTATCAATTTTCTTCAATGCAGCTTTTATCAGATGTGAAGAGTAAACATCTTAAGTTTTCACAACTTTGAATAACCTTTGATCAGGATAAATGGGTCTTTTTCTCTGAGCTGACTCAGGCAACTTTTGCAAGAAACATCATGCAGCCCCAAAGAGAGGGAGAAAGAATTTTAGCACCTCACTTTAAAATTCTACATTTATGGGGAGAATTAGTATTTGCACTGCAACCTACTACAAGGACAAGTAAGTTCATACAGAGAGTGCTTGAAAGTGGTGAAAGATTGGTTAGATAGGCGGGAAACAGAAGATAAAGGTCAACAATGCATTTTCAAGTTTGGCACACTGACTGTTAAGAGAGCTGCAACGATCAGTGCAGGGGAGGGCTGCAGCTATTTATAATCTATATTAATGACTTGGAAGATTCCCCTATATTGAGGGGCTGAGAAAACGATTTTGGAAATAAAAAGAACGAGGTGGTTTCATTGAAACATTCAAAATTGTAACAAGCCTTAACAGGGTAGAGATTGACACTTTGTTCTGGATTCTTTAGCTAAGGGAAACAAAGATTTACAGTTTGAGAATAAGGGGATGATCATTTTGGACAGAAATGAGGAGCATTTTCTTCACTGAAATTGGAATTTTCTACCCCAAACAATTGTGTATGCATATCATTGCAGCTATTTATGATCGAGTTAGACAAATGTTTTGTGTCTCAGGGAATTAAAAAGATGGGGAGAAGGCAGGAAAAGGAGGTGAAGCCCAAGATCAAGCATGATCTTAATGAATGATAGAACAAGCTTGTATTATCTTCGCAAGTTCCAATTTCTTATGTTCAAATACGATACCATAGCCATTATTTGCATGGCAGGGCTACCTGCCCATTATCCAATAGTCAACATCCTAGCTGCCCCAATTATTTAATACTTTAAGGAGCTTTAATTAGCTGGAAACGTACTTCAACCCATACTTTAATTTCAGGCAATTCAGGTGTGTCAACAAGGGCTGGCTGACAGGCCACAGTGAGTGGAAGGTGGGAGGGATTCCTCAGAGAGGAACCTAGCTAAAACTGCTAGGCTACCAATCTGGTGTGGGTAAAAAAAAAAATCTGTAAGGATAAATCACTCATGTGGCCATTAATTGGCAATTTAAGGTGCTCTTAGACACACATACCCTTTCCAATGCCTCCACTGTCTACCGTGAAATGGTAGACATATTGGAGCAGGTGGGTAAGCATTAGGAAATTCACACACACAATTTTACAAGTCTTCAAAATCAATGGTGGGGATCTTAAAACTCCATCCCAAGACTGCAAACAGTTTGGTTCAGCTTCAGACAACTGAAAAAGGGGGATAGTCCCAGTAATTTGGTAACATAATAGCAGTTCAGGAAAGTAATGTAACTCAAATTCAATAATGTACACAATAGAATTTCTTGCATTCAGCGGTTCTTGAACATGGATTCTATATTTTAGATATAGTTCTAGTGTTTCTGTGACATTTTCTTGTTGATTATTGATGACCCTTGGGATATTCAATGATAACTCTAATTAGGAGTGAATATCAAATTATATTTGCTCTTTGATATATAAATCAGAAGTGGCTTAAGCATGCTTGTTTATTAGTTTAATGACAGCAATGGCCTCCAATATTTGCTGTTAGTTTTAATTAATCCATAAACACATTATCAAATTTACTAATTCTTTACATCTAGCATACAAAAAAATGTCTGAACAAAACTGATGCATGGAATAATTAGATCATATTGCATAAAAACAATCCTGAAAAAAAGGTGCTGTTTCAGAACTGCTGAAACCCCTTTTTCCTGGTTCAAAATATTTGGGCCTTAGGTCATTTGGACATACCCAACCATTTTTCAAAGAACCATGAATATTATGATATATTTAGAACAAATGTGCTTCTACATCTAAATACCAACGGAATTAAACTCCTCCAATTGAAATTGGCTTTTGCTAAAACTAATGAGAAATTCTCACATTCAAATAGCCAAATTAATTTGTCTCCGAAAACAAATTTCCAACAATTTCTGCTTTTAGAATCAGATCTCCGCCAGTGCAGGAAGTCATTTGCTCATGGAGTCTGCTTTTATACAAAGAAAATGACCAGGTAATCTGTTTTAGTGATGCTGGCTTAAGGATAATTGTTGGCCAGGACACTGGGAAGAATTGCCTCGATATTCTTTGAAATAGAACCTTGGGACCTTTTCCTTCTACCTTGGATGATATATGATTTGACATCACATGCTGAAGACAGCAGCTTCAACAGTTCTGTATTCTCAGTTCTGCTCCTCTTCAAGTCACTCGAATATGGCTTGAACTCATCATCTTTTGACTCGGGGGAGGGCAATGCCATGGAATCATGACTGACATTTAATAAAATGCACACTTGAAAGAGTGTGTACAGGATCTTGCACTACATTAACTGTGAATCACTTGAATTCTTCATAAGCCTGTGAAGACGTACAAAATTACAAACATAAATGTAGCCATGAACTGGCAGCACTGTCTATGCTACTGACATTTCCTACTTTCACAACTTGGCCAATGCAATATAGCCACAACCTTAGTGTAATATGTAATGTCTCATTATTTGGAGAAACAGGACAACAGCATTATATCGTAAATTACTGTGTCCGTTTAGCTTCTGCTTTAATGAAGTCACTGTAATAGGATTACACCCACAGTTAACTAAGGAATGTTGGCACAGCACAGTGCAAGGTGATTTTGAAACCATTTATGGAAAAAATACACTAAATGCCCTGGCAGAAAGAAGTTAAAATTCCATTTGCTGTCAATTAAAACTTTTGTAAGCATGCATGCATTCCATTGTATTCTCAGTTGAAATCTTTATATAAATTGTTTCTAAAAATATTTCAATGCATAATACTGTGATTGAGTACAATTTTTGTACATAAAAGTAGCCCATTCAGAAAAGCTGTACATGTAATAGAGTATTCTTTAAAATATACACATCTTTTTTGTTCCCTAAATATTTCTGCCATTCTTCTCTCTTATTTCCTCACAGTCTTAACTCCTTGTCCATGTATGGTGCAGATCAACCTTCAGTTTCTCCCTCATGTTCAAACTAATGAATAAATGTCTGCAAGCTATTTAACCTCATACACAACTGGTCTAATCTTGTTCTCACTGGATAGACACAAGTGTGTACTTTCAGTAGGGGAATCACTGGATAGTGATCAGGATTTTTGGCCTTCAAGTTAAGTATAATCTTAGTACTAGTATCACATTTGATCTGAGAACTTTTGGTCTTGCAATGCAGAGATAAGAGGAGAAGAATACCTGGGTTTTCCATAACTAATTGCGAACCAAATCTGGTGAAAGTGAGTGTCAGATAATGAGCTCTCAGCTGTAACATCCCCACTGTTTAATTGTCCAAAATTTAAAACTCATGTGGAACTGCCACCTGAGAAATTGAGCAAGAAGTAAGAGCTAACACCTGCGAAGGCATCAGTGTCTTCAGGCCAGACTTTTTTTTAAGTGATAAAATCTGGTTTAAGTGATAACCTTTAGTTTTAAGGCTGCACACTAATCAAATTCTAAGACAGGCAATTTCTTGAAGCTAAACACCTGACCCACTCTTATCAATTACAGTTTGGATGTCAATATATTAATTTATATTTGGTATTACACTAAATGCTTTATTACCCTATTAGAACCAAATTCATTTTGATTTAAAAAATATTTCCTGCTTATTCTTAAGATCTCCATGATCTGATAGGAAAAGATTTTTTTTTTATTAAGCAACACAGCACGGGAAACAGGCCCTTCGGCCCAACGAGCCCGCGCCGCCGTCATACCAAATACATTATCCTATTTTAATATTCCTATATAATAATATATATATTATTCCTAATATGGAAAATTTTCACCATAGGGACAATTTGTTGCCCAATCAGCCTAAGAGCGAATTTTTGGGTTGTGGGAGGAAACCGGAGTGCCCGGAGAAAACCCACGCAACCACAGGGAGAACGCGCAAACTCCCGTAGACACCGGCCCAATTCCAAGTGTCTGCACAGCCACATCGATAGTCTCTGAGCTGTCATGGTGCCCTTCAGATGGTCCACATAAAGCACTCATATACGACATGAGGTACCAGGCAACCCATGAATCAACATCCAAGAGCTGTACCCGCACCACCTGCCGAATGCGTGCTCAAATTATGGACCGAATTACCTGTGGAAAAAAGCCGTAGTTAAACAGTCCTAATATATCCCTCTATCTGCATACCGCTCATGTGGCTGTCCAAGAGACCCTTAAACAGCCCCAGCGTGCCTGCTCCCACCACCTTACTCGGCAGTGCATTCCACACCCCCACTACCCTTTGTGTGAAAAACTGCCCTCTAATATTCGTCCTATACATAGCCCCCCTCACCCTATGGCCATGACCTCTCGTCCTATCCATTTCTAAAGGTGGAAAAAGTTTACCTCCATTTACTCTATCTATACCCCTTATAATCTTATACACCTCTATGAGATCCCCTCTAAGCCGACGTCTTTCAAGGGAAAACAACCCCAGTCTATCTAATCGTTCCTCATAAGACAGTCCTTCCATACCAGGCAGCATCCTGGTAAACCTCCTCTGCACTCTCTCCAAGGACTCCACATCCTTCCGATAGTACGGAGACCAGAACTGGGCGCAGTATTCCAAGTGAGGCCTAACCAAAGTTCTATACAACTGCAACATCAAACTCCTACTCTTATATTCTATACCCTTTTCTATGAAAGCTAACATACTATACGCCTTCTTTGTCACCTTCTCCACCTGTGAGGACACCTTCAGAGACTTGTGAACCTGCACCCCCAAGTCTCTCTGCGTCTCTATGCTCCTAATAGTTTTACCTTTTATCCTATAATTCTCTTCTACATTTTTCCGGCCAAAATGCATCACCTCGCATTTTTCCGGATTAAATTCCATTTGCCATCTATCTGCCAAATCTACCAACCTGTCTATGTCCTGTTGTATTGCCTGACACTGCTCTTCTGTACCCGCCAATCCAAGCATCTTGGTGTCATCAGCAAATTTGCTGATCTCACCACCTACCCCTACTTCCAAGTCGTTTATGTAGACCACAAATAGAAGAGGACCTAGTACTGAGCCTTGTGGCACTCCACTAGTGACAGGCTTCCAGCCGGAAAAAGAGCCTTCCACTACTACCCTCTGTCTCCTCCTCCCGAGCCAGTTCTCGACCCATCTACATACCCGACCCTGTATCCCATGCACCTTCACCTTCTCTATCAGTCTACCATGAGGAACCTTGTCAAACGCCTTACTGAAATCCATGTAGACGACATCAACAGCCTGTCCTTCATCAACTGTTTTTGTCACTTCTTCAAAAAATTCCACCAGATTCGTAAGACAAGACTTCCCCTTGACGAAGCCATGCTGCGTATCCCTGATCAGATCGCAGCGCTCCAGATGCTCATACATCCTGTCCCTAAGGATCCTCTCCATTAGCTTACCTATAACTGAAGTCAAGCTCACCGGCCTATAGTTCCCTGGGTGATCCCTCTGACCTTTTTTAAACAACGGTACTACGTTTGCTATCCTCCAGTCCTCTGGGACCTCACCTGTGTCCAAGGAAGAGACAAAGATTTGCGTCAGAAGCCCAGCCAAGTCTTCCCTCAACTCCCTTAGCAGCCTGGGGTAAATGCCATCAGGCCCCGGAGCTTTATATGTCTTTAAGCTGCCTAACAGCCCCAACACCTCTTTCCTCGTAATCCTTATTTCCCTCAACCAATCCTCAACTTTGTCAACATCAGGCACAGACATCTGTCCAGTCTCCTGCGTGAATACCGACGCAAAGTATTCATTCAGGATCTCCCCCATTCCCTCAGGCTCTAAGCATAGATCCCCTCCTCTGTCCCTAAGAGGTCCAATCTTGCCTCTAACCATCCTTTTGCTCCTTACATAGGTGTAAAATGCCTTTGGATTTTCCTTAATCCTACCTGCCAGAGCCACCTCGTGGCCCCTTTTTGCCTTTCTAATACCCCTTTTAAGATCCCGTCTACACTCTCTATAAGCTTCCAGCGCTATCTCAGTCCCTAGTTGCCTAGATCTAATGTAAGCCTCTCTCTTTTTCTTGATCAAGTCCTCAATCTCCCTGGTAAGCCAAGGTTCTCTAATCCTACCTTTCCCATCCTTCCTCCTTGCCGGCACATATCTTTCCTGCAGAGAGTTTAGTTTTCCCTTGAAAGACTCCCACATGTACCTCGTCGACCTGCCCTCAAAAAGCTTATCCCAGTCCGTATCTTTAAGATCTTGCCTAATCTGGCCGTATCTAGCCCTCCCCCAGTTAAATACCCTCCCTTTTGGGCCAGTCTCGTCCTTTTCCATTAATATCCTAAAGCAGACAGAGTTGTGATCACTATTTGACACCTGCTCTCCTACCTCGACGTCAACCACCTGGCCTGGCTCATTCCCCAGAACCAAATCCAGTATAGCCCCCTCTCTAGTCGGGCCATCCACATACTGCTCCAAGGACCCTTCCAAAACACACTGTACAAATTCCTCCCCATCCACTCCTACAGCCCTGGGCACACTCCAATCTACTCCAGGAAAATTGAAATCTCCCACCACTACCACCCTATTTTTCCTACACTTATCTAAAATGTCCCTGCATATCCCTTCTTCCACAGCCCGCGGGCTGTTGGGCGGTCTGTAGTAAACACCCAACAGAGTAACCACTCCCTTCCTATTCCTCAACTCCACCCATAGAGACTCAATTCCTAAATCATCCATACCTCTCTCCCTCTGCACTGCTATGACGTTGTCCTTAACTAATAAAGCCACTCCCCCGCCTCTCTTCACACCAACTCTGTCACACCTAAAACACTTATACCCTGGAATATTCAATTGCCAGTCTTGCCCCTCCTTCAACCACGTCTCGGTCACCGCCACCACGTCTAAACTCCTCGTGAACATTATTGCCTTCAGTTCATCTGTTTTGCCAGTCACACTCCTCGCATTAAAACACATGCACTGAAGACCCTCAGCTCTCGGATATTCCTTTCTACCTACTGGTGTTACCCTATCATCCCTCTCTATCCCACTCCCAGTTCCCGCTGTCTCCCCACCCTCCCTCCCTATTAGTTTAAACATTTCTGAAACACTCCAGCTAACCTCCCAGCTAAAATATGTGTTCCCCTCCCAGTCAACTGCTCCCTATCCCTCGTGAATAGGTGACCCTCCCTCCTGAAGACTTCCCAGTGATCAATAAATATGAAGCCTTCTGCCCTACACCATTTTATAAACATTTTATAAAGAAACCAATGAAACCAGGGATTTTCACCACTTTTTCTACTTAAACTGTTTAATGAATGCTTAAATAAATTTACTTTTAATGTGAACATTTGCTGCAATTGGACTTAAATATAATTACAGAAGACTCAGCAACAAAATATAAAAATGATCTTGAATGAATTCCCTGCTGTCTTGCCAAGTTGGTTCAATCTGTAGGTCACAAGCTGTTGTAGGTCCCAGCAACTGACATGCACTGGTTGATTTTGAAAAAAGAAATCAAAACTAAATGCTTCAGAATTCCTCAACGCTTAGGATAAGATTTCATGGATCTATTTTCTCATGGAAAATCAGGTCAAAAGATCGAGGGAATGTTCATGGAGCAAAGGAAGAGTTGGCTTTTCATAAGGTGAGAGAAACAAAATGCAGCAATTGGGCATTAGTGCCCTAGCATTTAGGTTAGTTAATTTAGCAACATTAGAAACAAGTAGTATTTATTTAACAGATTTCACACAGTAACTATATACCTTACAAAGTACAGTAAAATGTCGGAAGGAATTTCACAGGAGAATTATCTAATAAAATTTAACACTGAGCCACAAAAGAAAATATTGTGACCACTGACCAAAAGCTTGATCAAAGTCCTCAGTTTTAAGAAATGTCTTAAAGGAGGAAAGGGAGGTGGAAGGATAGAGGGTTGCAGAAAAAAATTCTAGCACTTCTGGTGGCTGTGCCTTCAGCTGTTAAAGGTGGAACAATTAAAATAAGAGAAACTCAAGGGTCCAGAAGTGCAGATATCTTGCTTGAAAGCTTGAGGGTTACAGAGAAAGGGCCTTGAAGGAATTTAAAAATAAAAATGAAAATTTTAAAAATTGAGGCAATGCTCAATTCAGAGCAATATATGTCGGGGCGAGAAGTGCTTGGGATTTGGTCTGAGATAGATACTGAACCACAGAACGAATCCATTTGGCCATTAGGGGCAGCATGGTGACATAGTAGTTAGCGCTGCTGTCTCATAGTCCAAGGACTTGAATTCGATTCCTGCTTTGGGCGATTATCTGAAGTCAGCACATTCTTCCCACATCTGTGAGAGTTTCTTTTGGGTGTTCGGATCTCCTCCCACAGTCTAAAGATATGCAGGATTGTTGATTGGATGTGCTAAATTGCCCCTTAGTGTCCCAATATGTGTACATTAGAAAGATTAGCAGGGTAAATGTGTGTGGTTGCAGAGATAGGCTCTAGGTAAGACAGGTTGGTGCAGTCAACGGGCTGAATGACCTGCTACTGCACAGTAAGGATTCTATGTTTGTCTATTTCTGTAGCAACAATTTACCTAGTGCCACTCTCCACCTTCTGCCTGTAACCATGCACATTCTTCCTTTCCAAAAACAATCCAATTCCCTTTTGAATATCTGGAATGAACGTGCTTCCAGATTCCAAACAGTGTCAGCCAATTCTAATCACTCGCTGTGTAAAGAGGTTTTTCTTCATGTCACCATTTTGCCAATTAGTTTAAATCTGTGCATTCTTGTTCTCGATCCTTCCACTAATTCTGTCCAGACCCTCATGATTTTAAATAGCTCTATCAAATGTCCTTTCAACCTTCTCTTCACAAAGGAAAACTTCTTCCTACTTCCCCAAGCTACCAATGTAACTAAAATTCCTCATCTCTGGAATCATTCTTCTGAAACTTTTCTGCATTCTAAGCCTTCAGACTATTCCAGTGTGGCATTCAGAACTCGAAGCAATACTCGAGTTAAGGTCAAACCAGCATTTCAAACAACTTAAACATAATTTCCTCCAACGTCCCTATCAATAAAACTAAGGATACTGAATGCTTTATTAATCACTCTCAACTTATCCTGCTCCTTTAAATAGTTTATGCACATATACACAAAGGCCCTCAACTCCTGCACCCCCTTTAGAAATATGCCATTTATTTTATAATGTCACTTTGTTCTTCATACAAAATTATTCACTTTACTGCATAATTGAAAGGATGTGCAGAACAAGCAAGGGAATGGAGTTAACTGAATTGCTCTTCAAAAAAGCTAGCCTTGAAGTCACTAGGCAAATAACCCTGCTATAAGGCTAAACATTTCAAGTTGTCCTGAAGGAACTAGTGAGGAATATAAAAACCGACAGTAAGAGCTTCTTTAAATATATAAAAAGGAAATCAAATTGAATGTAGGTCCCTTAGAAAATCAATCTGGGGAGACAGTTATGGGAAGCAAGGTAATGACAGTGAAGTTAAACAGATATTTTGCATGAGTCTTTATGGTAGAAAAAGCTTGAAGCATCCCATTAATCCTAAAAAATACAGGGAGGCAATTACATATCATCACCACTAGACAAATATTAGGATAAGGGGGCAAAGGCAGATAAGTTCCTGGTCATGATGGTTTGCATTCTCAGACCCTAAAAATTAATAACCACAGAGATAATGAATGCATTATTTGTAATTTTCTAAAAATCCTCAGATTCTGGAAAAGTACCCAAGGATTGGAAAACTGCCAATGTGACACCCTTAATTCAAAAAAAAGGTGGGGGGGGAGAAAGGAGGTAAAAAGCAGACAACTATAAGATGATTAGCCTGACATCTATTGTTGGAATTAATAACTAAGGAAATAACAACAGCACACTTGGAATATCATAATCTAATCAAGACTTCATGAACAGGAAATCATGTCAGACTAATGAGGAAGTCTCAACCAGAGTGGATTGAGGAAAACTAGCAGTGTTGTATTTGGACTTCCAGAAGGCATTCCACAAGGTACCTCACAAAAGGCTAAGTCATAAGAGCCTATGGTGTTGGAGGTAGTACACTGACAATGGATAGACAATTGCCTAATGGACAGGAAACAATAAGAGGGAATAAAGGGCTCTCTTTCAATTTGGCTACCTGTAATCGGGGCGGGGAGGCACACAAGTGCTGGCACTACAACTGTTTACAATATATATTAATGACTTTATTGAATCCCTATAGTACAGGAGGTGGCCATTCAGCTCATCAAGTTTACACAGATTCTCCAAGAGCTTCTTACCCACGCCTACCTACCCTGCTCTATCCCCATAATCCCATGCATTTACCATGGCCAATCCACCTAATCTACATCTTTTGTCTGTAAAAGAGCACCCAGCTGAAACCCACACAGACGCAGGGAGAACACAAATAGTTGCCCAAAGCAGGAATCAAACTTGGGTCCCTGGTGCAGTCAAACAGTGTGGACCACTGTGTCACCGTATAGCTCTTTGAGGAAGGAATCAAGCAAATGTATTTTAACCAGATTTGCAGACAGCACCAAAATAGATGGAAAGGCAACTTGCAAGAGAGACACAAACAATTTACAAAGAGATATTGATAGGTTAATTAAGAAAGAAAAAAGTTGGCAAATGGAATATAATGTGGGAAATTGTAAAGTTGTTCACTTTAAATGGAAGAAAACTGCAGAAAGCTGCAACACAAAGGGACTTGAGATACTTGTGCATGATAAACAGGTGCAGCAGTAATCAGAAAGACTAATGGAATGTTGGTCCTTATTTCAAGGAAGTTGGAATATAAGAGTAGGAAGGTCTTGCAGCAACTATACAAGAGACCACATCTGAAGTACTGAGAGCAATTTTGGCCCTTTTGTTTTTAAAATAGTAAGATATTATTTCATTGGAGACAGTTCAGAGAAGGTTCACTAGGATGATCCTGATACAGCAGAATTGTCTTATGAGGAAAGGATAAACAGGTTGGGACTCTACTCACAGGAAATGAGAAGAATGAGAGATGATTTATTGAAACACTTAAAGGGCTTGACAGGGTAAATGCTGAGAGCATGTTTTCCTCATGGGAGAGTCTAGAACGGCATATTCTCAGAATAAAGGGGCTCCAATTTAAGACTGAGATGAGGAGGAATGTCTTAAAAGGTTTTGAGTCTTTGGAAATTCTTGCCTCAGAGAGCTGTGGAAGCAGAGTCTTTGTATATTTTTAAGGCTTAGATAGATTTTAGATCAGTAAGGAAATCAAGGGTTATGGGGAAAGGGCAGGAAAGCAGATGTGAGGAATGTTGGAATAGCCACAATCCTATTGAATGGTGAAGCAGACTGAATGAACGGCCTACCCATTTCTATTTCTAATGGTGTTATGGTTGTGAAATGTAATTCATAAGTAAAAATTAAAACGTAAACCATTTTAAGTTACCTTTCATATTTTTAAATATTTAATACTGCAAACATATATACAATTCTGAGAATATCTAGTTCTATCCCCAGTTTTAGATGGAATTTATAGTTTATATTATGGCTATTTATAAAATTTCTAACAATTTAATGTTCAACATTTAAATAGTTATATTTGGAGTGCCATGCACAGGTGAAGAATATCTATAAATAGAGGCTGTGTGTTCCATGTTGAGAAGATATCCATTTGCACTTAAGTGTTTCTTATCCCTTCATTTCAGTTAATTTACCAGTAATTCCTGAAAAATATGCTGACAAATTCATGCATCTTGACTTAGCCGTTCTCATCTTCAATAATTAAATCACTCTTTTTTAAAAAATTATTCCATCCAAAAAAAGCAAATTCAAATTAAATCCAATTCATCATTGCCACGAAAAGGGACAAACAAGATGCAAGCAGACAAGATGTACTCCATCCTGGGCTTGATCCAACATTTCATCTTACTCCAATTGCCAAAATGGTTTTGAAAAATTTCATCAGGCAACTTCTAAGTTTAACCTCATAGGCTACCCTGATCTTTTACCCCAGCCTGGGCAATCAACTTGCAAGATTGTTGACTCTTCCTGCCAGGTAAGCTCTCTTTTGATCAAGGAGAGTTTCTCTGTTTTGAGCATATGAAAATATTGTTCCGAGATCAGGCTGAACTAGCCTTGGTGGAACCTTTCAAAATATCAGTGTTTCAATTTTAAAGAAACTAAATATAGTTTTATGAGCAAGAAATATCCTTTTATTATCTGCATGTGGAATGACAGTACTGCAAAAAAGGATAATCAGCCTATTGCATCTAAAGTATCTTTCAATGAGACATCAAGTTCCACCATCCCCCAACACCTGTTCTTTCCCCATGTCCTAGCAATTTATTCTCCAAGTACTTATCCAATTCCCTTTTCAAGGTTACAAGTAATTCAGTTTCTGCCTCATCAGGAGCTGCATTTCAAATCTAAAACTACTCTTTACATTGAAATAATTCCCTCCTGTTAACTCTTGTTCTTTTGCCTACCATGTTAACTAGGCACTCTCTGAAGTTTGAATGTTCAGCCTATGGGAATGGATCCTATTTATTCCAACTAAATCTTTTCTGATTTTAAATTTCCTCCATTCCTTCTCTACTGAAAGGAGAACCTGTTTTCTTCTATTCAGTCACATAACCATAAACCCTCATTGTTAGAAGCACTCTAATAAATCTCTGATATATATGTTAATAACTTGACGTTAAGATTTTATATACAGAACTAAGTTCACAGATGGCATGAATCGGTGAAGAGGATAATGCAGTCAGATGGCAGACATGGCAGATGCAATTTAATACAAATGAATTGGCACGTTTTGGTAAGATGAGGGAAGAGAGAGTGGTAAACAGCACAATTTTAACGAGGATGCAGAACTGGAGGGACCTGGACATTAATAAAAAAAGGCACCAAAAAAGCAACAAAGTTATGCTAAACCTTTCTAAATCACTGTTTCATCTTGATTTGCCCTTTTTAGATCCTAACTGAATGACTTTACTTATTCAACTCCACCTGCTGGTTTTGTCTACACTCCGTCTCTGAGCTGCAAACTTGGAGATACAACTTCCTATTCCTTCATTCAAGTCATTAAAATATAGTAAAATGCTGACACTCCAGAACTCCGGGGAAGGAAGCTTGTCGCACCTTGTCAGACAACATTTAGGAAAACAGCAGACCACTCCAGAATCTCTTCCAAACCACGTCCAAGTAGAACAACCTTTGATAAGGGATATTTCACCTCCAAGGTTAACCTTTCCAATAATTGTGCCTAAAATTAGCAATTCTCTGTTCTAGGCAGGGAACGTTAATGTCACGTAAGAAATACGGTTATAAAAAAAATTTAGAGATTTAGGGCTCTTTCACAAAATGGAAAGCTCTTAAAGATCTTTCAAGTACATGCATCTTTGCCATTTTGCATCCTTCAAAATGCCCAAGGTGATTAAGAGGAGGTGATGAACAGCAAGTCAAGAACTGTCAAAAATATTCTAGTTGAAGTGTTACTGGATGGATGCTAGACATATGCACGTAACACTACCAAGCACTACGAACATAGATCACATTCAAGTCTAAGATACAGATTGCTGCTTGACAGCCTTTCTTTGGTCTGTCTTGACCGGCACTGATTACTGGTCTATTTCAGGAACTGGCTATAATTGCATGTCCACTGGTGAATAAACTCTGCTCAACAGGCTTGGTGGTAAGCATCCCTATCTTGACTAATATTCCCTACAAACAGAATTGCCAACTAAGTGCATACACATTTCTGGGGTCATGATTAATTGCATAATAAATGACCTCAGCCATGAAACAACAGAAGAGACATGACCACTCAATCAGAAATTAGGGCATTCTGGATGCTTGGTCTATTTAGAAGTATATCCCAAGAGCTTCCATTCTGCAAAGTGATGAAAGTTCTAGAAGACAGTGCCAACAGATGTACTTAAAGGCAAAAGCCAGTTAGAACACATTTTGTTAAATTCCTATTAGTATCTCAGCCTTTTTTTTTATAAACTATGGGGCTTTTTGAAATCACCAGGTAGAGCGTTTTAATTTTATTTTTCCTTGTTTTATTGATTTGGTGTCCTATGACAGGGCAACACAGTGGTTAGCACTGTTGCTTCATAGCTCCAGGGACCTGGGTTTGATTCTCAGCTCAGATCACTGTCTGTGTGGAGTATGCACATTCTCCTTGTATTTGCATGGGTTTCCTCCAGGTAGTCTGGTTTCCTTCCACAGTATCAAGATGCATGGGTTCAGTTGATTGGCCAAGGTAAAATTACCCCTTAGTGTCCTCAGATGTGGAGGTTCGAGGGATTAGCAGGTAAACATAGGGATATGGGGGTCGGGGCTGGATGGGATTGCAATCAGTGTAAACAATGGGTAACAAATTGGTCCCTATATGTCATTAAGACGTTAGGACGGCGGCACGGGCTCGTTGGGCCGAAGGGCCTGTTTCCAGTGCTGTGTTGTTCTTTGTTAACTCAATGGGCTCAATGGCCTCTTTCTGCACTGCAGGGTTTCTATTCTATGAAGATGAGCAATCTTTTAATTATTACTTGTTCCAGGGGTTGCCTGGCTTTTACTGCCACTTGAATTTCCAGAGTAGAAAAACACAGGATTTGCATACTAAAAAACAGAACATACTTGTGTAAACTACAGGGATGAACTACTTTTATGCACAAGTGAATAGTTCACCTAACATCATAATAGGAGGAATGCAAGCAGCAGCAAATGCAAAATTTTGTTCTAAAATAGGGGTGAAAGGAACTTCAGCACAAGGTAGAACACACAAAGTCAGACACAAGTAGGCCATTCAGTCCCACACGTCTGGATTGCCATTCAATTAGAGCACCATCTGTTCAGTTTGTGTTGAGTTCTACATTCCTATTTACCCCAATAAGCTTCAATTCCCTTGCCTAAAATTAACCCGTGACTGCATTTCTTCTGCTCCCTGAACTAGACTCAAAACTATTTCCACATTCACTTCGTCAATACCATTTAGGATCTTGCATGTATCAATCAAGTCATCCTTCACTCTTTTAAATTCCATTCAAAACAAACTCAGCATATCCACCCTATCCTCATAGGACAACCTGCTCATCCAGGCTTCAATCTAGTAAACCTCCTCTGAACCACCTCCAATGTACAAACCGCACACAACACTTATTACGCAGTCTTAACAATGCCCTGACTTTTAAGTTCAATTCTTCTCATAATAAAGGATGGCATTCCATTGGTCTTCTTGATTACATGCTGTATCCACAAACTATCCTTGGACTCATGCACAAGAAGACCTAGCTCCTTATTTCTATGCAGCTAACATCAGATTCAGGCATGTTCCTGACAGATGTCAGGTGAATGTCCTTCGGCATAATGGTGACCCACTTAGCGTGAATGGCGCACAGTGAGGTAAGCCTGACTGGCCTCCTATAGGGCCATGACAGACAAATTCTGTAGCGTAAGTCAGTCTTGAAATCCTGGGCAATCTCCTGCATCAGGTGCTGAAAAGACAGTTTGTGAAGCCAACAGCTCAGTGGACTTCTGGTAGCAGCAGATCTGCTGCAAGGCTACAGTGCCAGCACGGTAGCGATGAGGCTTCTTCACATCACCAGTTGCTGGGGCGCTCTTGCAAGCCACCTTGGTAGCCAGCTGCTTGTGGGGGACTTGCGGGCTGTTTGTTTGGTCCTGGCCATTTCCCTTTACTCTGTCTTGCCACGATTCTGTCAGCATTCTGCACCTCAGAACTCTGCAGCTGATCTCTGTTTAAGCATGCTCCACTTCTTACTCTTCCTGACAAAGTGGACAACTTCACATTTTCCCCATGTTAAACTCGCATCTGCCAGATTTATACCCATTCACTCAAGCTACTTATATTTGTCTGCAAACTCCTTTGTCTTCTTCATAACATACTTTCCTATCTATTGCTGTATCACTTGCAAATTTAGCCACCATGCCTTTGTTCACTTCATTTAAGTCATGATGTAAATTATAAAAAGTTGAGACCCCAGCATGTACCATTACGGGACTCTACTCATCACATCCTGCCATTAAGACATTTATGCATACTGTTTTTTGCCTGGCAGCCAGCCAATCTTCCATTCAGGCTAATATATTACCCCTTATACCATGAGCTTTTATTTTCCACAATAACCTTTGATGAAGCACCTTATCAAAATGTCTTCCAGAAATACAACTCCGTTCACAGATTCATCTACAACACATTACTCCTCCAAAGGACTCTAGTAAATTGTTTAAATACAATTTCCCTTTCACAAAACCATGCCAACTCCTCCTATTTACCACAAGTTTTACTAAATGTCCAGCTATAATCTACTTAATGTTCAATTCTGATACCATCCCAAAATCAACATAACCGGCCTCTAGTTTTCCATTTTCATCCCTTCTCCTTTGTTGAATAGATGGATCATATTGGCTACTCTCAGTCTGACAAAGCATGCGTAGAATCTTGCGAATTTTGGAAATCTAATACCAACACTTCTGCTATCCCATTACCTAGCTCTTTTAAAACCCTGGGATGAGTTCATTCAGATCCAGAGACTTGGTGAAATTATAACTAGGAAGTAGTACTGAGCAAAGTGATAGAGCTGTGGACTGATACATTCTGCTTTCGTTTCCACCTATTAATTTACAGCTATTGCTAGAATTTTTTTTGTATCATCAATAGTGAAAACAAGTATTTGTTAATTTCATCTGTCATTTCCTTATTGTCTATTAACACACCATTCTAATTCTGGAAGACTAACACTTACTTTACCTACTCTTTTCCTATTTAAAGACCTGTAGAAACTCTTATTATCTGTTTTCACAATTTTTTCCAGCTTCCTCTCGTACTCTAATTTCTTTCTCTTACTGAATCTTTCAGTCATTCTCTGTCTTTTCTGACCAATCATCTGACCTACACTCTTCTTTTGGCAGTTTTACGCTTTTTCCTCAATACTTTCCCTAACTTTAGTTAACCACAGACGGTGGGTCCTCCTGCTAATACTTTTTCTTTATAGGAGGGAATATACTTGCTAATGTCTCCTTAAATGTCCTCCACTGCTTTTTTTAATTAACCTAGCCCCTAGTATCTTAATTAGCTTCAGCTAGCTCAGCTTTCATGCCCATATTGTTGTCCTCAAATTTAAAATACTAACCTTAGATCCAGTCTCCTCTCTTTCATATTGAGCGTAAAGTTCAACCATATTGTGGGTGTTGCTACTTTGAGATTTACTAGGATGCCACTGGGACTTGGTGGATTGAGTTATAAGGAGAGGCTGAATAGATGGGGACATTTCTTCTCTGGAGCGTAGGGGGCTGAGGGGTGACCTTATAGACATCCGTAGAATAATGAGGGGCTTACACAAAGTAGATAGTCAATATCTTTTCCCAAAGATAGGGGAGTCTAAAACTACAGGACATAGGTTTAAGGTGAGAGGGCAGAGATACACAAGTGTCCAGAGAGGCAATTTTTTCACAAAGAGTAGTGGAACAAGCTGTCAAAGATAGTAGTGGAGGCAGATACAATTTTATCTTTTAAAAAACATTTAGATTGTTACATGGATAAGATAGGAATAGAGGGATATGGGCCAAATGTGGGCAACTGGGATTAATTTAAAAAAGGGCAGCATGGAGAAGTTGGGCCAAAGGGCCTGTTTCTACGCTGCACACCTCTGACTCTTATCAGATCTAATATTCCTTTTTATATGACCTACCCTACATTGTAGCTACCATTAGTAGGCTTGTAGACTACTCCCACTAGAAACGTATTTATCCTACTCGCTACTCAAACCAATTCTACATCCTGATCTGAATCAATGCTATCCTTCATCAACAATGCTACCTCGCCATGTTAACCTAGTTTCTTATTCTTCACGAATATCAATACTTGTGCCTCAATTCTCGTTGTCCTGCAGCCATGTATCCATAATGGCTGGTAGATCATTTATTTACTTCTGTGTGTGCCATTAATTAATTGACTTTATTATGAATGTTACATAATTCAGAGACAGAATCTTTAGTTTTATCACTTGTGTAATACTTAGTCTTGAGTTTTGGTGCACTTAAGTTTTTTTCCGTCTCTTCCTGCCATTCTCCAATCCTTATTTCCCATATTACTATTTTCCTCTCTTACATAGTCTCTACTCTGATATCACATGTTTCCACATTGCCCCTCATTACTTAGCTTAAAAACCACCCCTTCTTACCTAGTTGTATGGTTTGCAAGAACATTGATCCAGCAGGATTCAGATCTAAGAGCTGTGGACCATCCCAACGGTTTTCTTCACTTTCTCCTATATTGACGCTAGTGCCCACAAACCGGAACACTCTTATGCACCACAATCATCTCTAATTTTATGTTCCCAATGCCAATTTGCACACAGCTCAGGAAGTAACTGAGAGATTACAACACTGGAGATTCTATTTTTCAATTTAGTGCCCATCTCTTAAGTCTAATTCTATCACTGGTACCTACACAGACCATGATAACTGGATCCTTCCCCCACCCGGTGCAATTTCATTTTCAGTCCTGAAGAGATGTCCCAAGCTCTGGCACTCAATTTAAAAATAAAAGTTGACCCAGGACTTCTACTTCTACATTGTATAAATTAAGTAGACTTGTACCATTGTGTTAAAGTTCATTTTGTCTGTTTTCCTTCTTGTAGCTTACAGGGTAAAACACAGAGCAGAGTAGTTAATTAGCTAACTGGTTGAATCTGCTTTCTTTAGTCCCTGTTTGTTTGGCTATAAATACAGGATTCTTTAGTGTAGTGAGTGCAAATGAATGCAGCTGAGGAACTGAATGTATACTTGGAGTTTGATGAATGGAGGAATTCAGCGAAGGGGAAAAGGAGACACTTATTTCCTTTTTCAGTTTTCTCATCCTGTAGGAATTGATTCCTACTGTACAACAGAGAAAGGAACTAGCTGTTTGGTGAGTATCTGGTAAGTTCTGTTTTATCCCAAAGATTTAAAATAATACACAAACTGGTGCTAAAGTTAATATAAAGCAGAATAATATTAGGTAATTACTAAAACACATTAAGCATAGCGGGACAAGTGATGTATCAAGGCTGGAAGCTTCTGGATGACAGTGACCCAGGCCAAACAAGTGTGCAGTGAGGGTTTTCAGTTTGATAATTTCAGCACTTGAATCATTGAGTTGAAGGCTGAGCTGCTGACTCTGCAACACATTGGACGGCAGGAAAGTTACCTGGTGCTTTGTACCAGGAGATAGTCACGCCATTTAGGTAGGGTCTTCTGATCTGTTCAGTGGTCATAGGGACAGGAGGATGTGACTGCAAGTGAGGCATGTAAGGACACCCAAATGTAAGTTTCAGCAATTGTCCAATAGGTTTGAATTCTCTTGCTTTGTTTGGATGGAAGCCTGGGCTGCAAATTAGATGTGCAAACTGACCATTGTACAGGAAGTCATTCATTCAAGTGGGGAGAGCCCAAAGTAATCTAGTGGTGATCGGGACATTATAGTTAGGGGGATTGATAATGCCTGCCCAGTGATGGAGTCAATGTGTTTGCTTTAACTCGCACAGTTCTAATGGGAATCACTTTTAGATATTTTATCTTTTGCAACAGATACAGGGCTTCTCCCAGCCTGTGAGCCTCACATTGCAGAAAAAATGGAATAGAGCTTCCTCTCATTATGACCTGCCCAAGCCACAATAACAGGATTGCAAGGAAATCAAAATGGGGTGACCTTTCTTTCCACCAGTTGTTGCCCTTTCCACTGGCTGTGGAACATCCATACAAGTTCCCCTTGGCCTGCTCCCAGCCCCATTACCGAGCTTCTGGCCACCACTCCAGCCTTATTTTTCCTGTCCTAGGCCTCTATCCAAGTTCCTCAGTTGAATGGGTCTAACTCATCATCCAGAATATTTACCCCAGCTCTCAATCACAGGTGCCCTCCCTCCTGCCCTTGCTGCTTCTCCAATCACATTTTGTCTCAAATTTGCCTATCCCCATGTATTTTGAACCCAGAAAGGTGGCTACTGCTGTTTCTGTCTACTCTTACCAAGAGATCTGCTGCCATGGCATGTCATGCTCATCTGTCCAGCACGACCCTCACAAATTGTTTGTAGCTTGGAGGGGAACTTAAAGGTTCCTAAACTAGCCTCATCCTTCTCGATGGCAGTGGGCATGGGTTTGGATGGTGCTTTCTAAAAGAGCCTTGGTGAATTCCTGCAGTGCATCTTGCAGATGGTATACACTACTGTTAGGTGGAGGTGGAGGGAGTGAATGTTTGTGGATGGGGTGCCAATCAAGTAGGCTGCTGTGTCTTGAATGGTGTTGAAATCCTTGAGGGTTGTTGGAGCTGCATTCATCCAGGCAAATGGAGAGTATTCCATCACACTCCTGACTAGTGCCAAGTAGATCGTGGGCAGGCTTTGGGAAGTTAGAAAGCAAGTTAGTTGCCACAGGATTCCCTCTGACCTTTTATAGCATTGTATTTGTATGACTAGCTCCTTAAGTTTCTGGTCAATGCTAACCCTAAGAGGTTGATCGTGGGAGATCCAGTGATGGAAATGTCATTGAATATCAAGAGATAATAGCTTGATTTGCCCTTTTATAATATTTAAATAGCTCACTGAAGGAAACCACAATTTGTGACATGCAAATTCATTGGTCAATTCACTAGTCCTTTTGTAGGAATGGGAATTTATGATAACTGAGGATAAATATTACAAGGAAAATTACAATAATCATAGTATTCTTTATGATGTAATCAAATCGATTCGACCAGTTCATGTTTCTAAAATTATATACTTTGATATTCTTACAGCAGAGCCAGAGGTATCAATTCCAAGGTTGCTTCCTGCTTCTCCGGTTTTGAACTAAAAGAAAATATTTCCAGCAGAGGTTTCATGCTGCATACCTGAAAAATACTGTAATCAGCTCAAGACAGAGATTTTTTAAAATCCTGTCTGTATTTGAGTTCCAAATGCTCAGCATTTTCTTGCATTACGTACTGAAAGCAACAGATGGAAACTGTCTAATGCACTGTGCCAAGCAATTTCAAGTCCAATAACTAGCAGGAACTAGCTACCTACTGAGGGAAATCTGCTAACTCAATTGCTACAGAAAATTTTCATTCATAGCCTTTTATGGAAAATTCCCAATCCACTGTTATTACCCTAAAAGGTCAGAACTAGAAAGCCTCCGTTAATACCACTATTTTGGAAAGGTTAAAAGGCAATACTGCATAATGTTTCTTCTATGAACCATATGTTTTTCAGACAGTCGTGACACTATCTTCTTTAATCCAAAAATGAAAATAACTCAGATTCTGAAAATATAGTTTCGACCTGTTTAAATAAAAAGAGAGTCAGCAGCCCTTTTGCTGGCCTCCCCCTTCATGGCTCAATTTTAAATCTTTTCAGATTTGATTTAATTGTATGAACCATGTGATAAACTTCAAGGCATTTAAAATAACAATTTAAGATTAGTGTAGAAGGAATTGCTTTTGACATTTATTATTGCACTGGTAGAAACAAGAGGAACAGCTATGATAGGGTGAAACATATGAGCGCATAGAGTAAGCACGGAGAGGTTAAAAGACCGACGTATGGCTGCAAGAAGCTCATGCAGCTGGTAATTCACTTCTGAGCACCCATTTACTTATATAAGATATAAACAAATTCTCCACTTCCTTTTTCCTTTCTTCTCAGTTCCTAAACAATGACTGGCATTATGCCAAGAATAAATTAACTAGATCTGAAAAAGATGGCAATAAAGGCCATTTTAGGTACAAATTGTCCAAGATAGAATTTCAGAACATACATTGCATGTGGGAGGTGCAAAATTACAGTAATTTACACATTGACATTTGAACAAACACATTTCAAGGATCTAATTTGATAGAGCTACTACAGAATATAAGAACTGGCATACATTCCCACTGATCCACAACATTTAAACAGAGGATTTAAGGGCAAATACTTTGTTTTATTAAATAGAAGAAAGATTTTTATCTTTAATCAAGTAAAATATTTTAAAATAAAATCAAGGTCAATAAAGATATCAAATTAGACGTTGGTAGTTATTGTACATAAGGATTGAAATGGAATGTTTTTCTCCTATTCATTCCTAGCATGAACTAAGAAATAAGTCCTTCCAACATCCACAAAACATAACCCCAACCTGACAAAGTGTTCCCTTCCCATGGAATGACCATTAAATGATTGTTATGGGACTTAACTATGAACAAAGAAATATTTTGAAAGAAAATGATAGAGCAATCTAGGTAAACCAATGGTCACATATCAATTTTCTTTTCGCTATTTCCCATAATAGCCATTCCAGTTGAGTGCAATTCTGAATTTAGTGACACTGGTCACCAGCTATCCCACAATCTTGACCAAGTTGAGAGTTTCTGCCATGGTTTTCACATGACTGAGCAGGCCAATTCTCACTCTGCAGGTTTTTCAGCGCATGGAGCAGGACAGCCATGAGTAGTGGCTATTAGATGGATAAAGACTATGGTCCATCTAAGCTGTCCTTACCCTGGTAACACAGACAGCTTTTCCTTTTGTGCCCAAACATATTTTATATAGGCCCCAACAGCCAAAAGACATGCTGAAAGATTTTCCAGCTGATTTGGAACCCAGGTTCTTGCCATGACATACTGTAATACCCAACTCACTACCCCATAATACAAGTTGTTCTTCAGCTTTACTTTAGTTCCTGCACAGCTGTCCAACAGGGATGAACGTGTTTGAATCACTCAAAACTAGGAGATTAGAACAGTAGAAAATATACTAGCCACAAGTAGCTAAGATCTGGGAAGCACAGCAACTCAAAATGGAATATGCAGGTTCTATGATGGTAAGCCACTTAAAAAAAACATCTTTGGCATCCAAAGAGCACAATATTTGAAATTTTAGTCTTCTTTGAAAACAAGATATTGCACAAAGTGAATACTCCAAAGTGCATCACAGTTGTTAAAGGGCTACATACAAATCTTAGATCCTGAACAGTCTTGAGCATACATCTCAAAAAAGCTTCTGTAACAATATATGGGCAAAAGATACACTTCATCTCCAGGGCATAATTAATTAGATTAATTTTACTGGGTATGTAATCTGATTATCTAATTCTCTTCTCAGCCTTGAAAATTACTTGTAAAATTCCAAAAGGCATCATCAGCCCCATAGTATTCCAGCTCAGGTCATTATGTTTCAAGTACAAGCCTGCTAATAAACCTCTTAAGTTATCAGGTATCCCAGAATAGTCCAATCTTGTTCACACCAGAAGTTCATGTATAAATGCACCTCCTAACTAAATCTTTGGTTGGTTAATGGTCATCAAGAGGAATATTTTCCCATGCCCTCACTTGATGACATTCAGGCAAAGTGAACCAAAACACTGCTGTGGCTGAGATTAGCTAATTAAGCACAAACAAGAATACAACTTGTGACTCTCACTATCACAACAGGCAACACCTTTACTAAATGACTCCTCAAGAGAGTTGATGTCATGTTTTTAACTGCCCTGCTGCAGACAAGTGTGACATGGGATTCAACTTTAGAAAAGCCAAGTAGACAACACCATAAGGAATTACTGAACAATTGTATGAATTTTTATGGCATCCACATACCCAAGTATCTCTATAAGTCCAGATACATATTTCACTTCAGATCAACTTTTCAGAATTACCACTGTTTTAATGCATTGATAAAAATATACCAAGAGAAATGAAATAATTTACTAGACTTGTGCAATATTCTCAATTCATCACCTGTGACTGCTCTTACCACCTATCACAGTGGCAGATCTATATATAAAATTGTACTGTCACCATGCGATTTTTCTCAGCATGTAGATCAAAAGTTCACACACACCCACTTTATTTCACTGAAGCCCTAGGTACAATATTGTAAAGTAAAAAGAAAATCATTAAATAAAACAAAATATTTGTCACAAATCTGAAACATGGTGATTAAAAGTGTTCATAATTCTTTTGCTGCAATTTCAATTAACTGCAGAGGACTTATCACTCAAACATTATTCACATTATGTATAATTAGTTCTCTCTAATCACAGGAGAACGATTACATGGGAATAATCCCTAATAGACCAAACATCCCATCTGGCTTAACAACAGAACAACATTGCTGCCATGACACAAAAAAACTGCATAACAGTATGATGGTGCAGACTGATGGCAGATAAGTAGGAAAGAATAATACTGCATTCAGCTTTTCATTGTGCAATGTTTAACAGTTTGTTCATCTTTACTGCAGTGAAGCCTCGTTACTGGAACATTCAGAAACAAAAATCATTCCAACATACTAGTTACCAGTTCCAATTTCAAGGTGCAGATTCATTGAAATAAGGTAAAAAGAGAACAATTTTCAACAAATGGATCAGTTGAATAAACAGACTTCCTGCTACTGGAAAATATTCATGAAAGATTCTCCCAAAAAGTCAGGTTAAAAGAGGACATAAGAATCCATGTAATTCATTTACTGTTAACAAATGCCAATGTAATGACTCTAATGGCATAATGCTGAAGTGCCTGTTTCTTTGAGCCTGAAGAAGTGAGAACAGTGACTAAGGGTTATCAAAAGGGTGGAGCAAAAGTAAGAATGCTAAATGGATAGTAGAAAACTTCATTTTGGGAACAAAATTCAGTTGTCCTTTAGTTTTAAACAAATTTTCAGATAACCCAACCACCTGTTTTCCCCAAAATCCTAGATTAACTAACTAATCATTTCAAAGCACAATTACCATTCTCAGCTTTCTATTTACATATCCCCACCAGGTTCCCATTAGGTTCTAGACGCACACGAAAGCGCCAGCTGCTGACAGTCTGCACTGCCATATGTCTTATATAATTTTTACTTATGTAAATCATCTCTTCAGATCTTGGTTCCAGCTGGCCATAATGCCCATGCAGCTAAGAAAGTGGGCAAATAACCTGTTTCCAGATAGCTGCAGCTCCAATATAACCAACGACTGGGGCTACCAAGATGCAACTATACATCATCTATGCAAAGGCATTTCAATCTCTGCTCAACAGTTTCCACAACCAGCTCAAATAAAATTTGAGCATGGACTGGATTTAATCAGTACTTGGCTGAAACTTATGGCAGTAACACTCAGTATCACAACACCAAATTAATACATCTGTTTACACTGAAGGAACAGAATGGTAATTAATGACGCACTTTTAGAAGAGAATAAAGCAAATGGAGAGTTTAAAAATAACAGGATCCAAAATTAGAAATGAAAACGCTATTATATTCAGTTGTTAGAATAAGTCAATACTACTCATTAAGGGTTGCAGTGCCTGAATACACCGCTTGCTAAATTACTGAGCCGTGAAGTACGAAATGACAACAGCTTGTATTTGCCACTCCATTAATCTACACTCAACCATCAATAAAACGATACTAAGGGTCAACAACAACACTATCAAGCAGCACTTACTCAGCAATAACCTGCTCAGGGATGCTCAGCTTAGGTTCAACCAGGATCACTCAGCTCCCGACATCACTGCAGCCTTGGTTCAAATATATACAAAACAGCCAAATTCCAGAGCTGAGACAGGATGGACGGGCCTTGACATCAAGAGGCAGCATTTTACCAAGTGCTACATCAAGGAGCCCTAGCTGGGAGTCAACAGGTTGGAGTTATACCTGGCACAGAGGAAGATGGTTCTGGTAATTGGAGGTCATTCATCTTCACTCCAGTAAATCTCTGCAGGAGTTCTTCAGGGCATTGTCCTAGACCTAATCATCTTTAGCTGCTTCATCAATGGTCTTCTTTCCATTCCTCAGTCAGAAATGGGGATGCTTGGTGATGAAGTCTCTGAAGGTGTCAGTACAGGTGGAGAATGTGATAAAGAAAGCGTATGGTATGTTAGCCTTCATAGGAAGAGGTATAGAATACAAGAGTAGGAGTCTAATGTTGCAAGTGTATAGAACGTTGGTTAGGCCTCACTTGGAGTACTGCGTCCAGTTCTGGTCGCCGTACTACCGGAAGGATGTGGAGGCCCTGGAGAGAGTGCAGAGGAGATTTACCAGGATGCTGCCTGGTATGGAAAGGCTGTCTTACGAGGAAAGATTGAACGCACTGGGGTTGTTTTCCCTTGAAAGACGTTGGCTGAGAGGGGATCTATGAGAGGTATATAAGATTATGAGGGGTATAGATAGAGTAAATGGTGGTAAGCTTTTTCCACCATTACAAAAGGATAGAACGAGGGGTCACGGCCTTAGGGTGAGGGGGGCTATGTATAAGACGAATATTAGAGGGCATTTTTTCACACAAAGGGTAGTGGGGGTGTGGAATGCACTGCCGAGTAAGGTGGTGGGAGCAGGCACGCTAGGGTTGTTTAAGGGTCTCTTGGACAGCCACATGAGCGGTCTGCAGATAGAGGGATATAATAGGACTGTTTAAATATCCTATTTGTTTCCACAGGATGTTCGGTCCACCTTGTTGACCAACAAGGGCATGCATGCGGCAGGTCATGCGAGAGCTACTCTTGGATGTTGCTTCAGGAGTGGCCTAGTGCTTCACATCGTTAGTGTATGCTTAAACTGGACCATCTGATGGGCACCATGACAGCTCAGGGACTATTGCTGTTGCTGTGCAGACACATGGATTTGGGCCTGTGTCTGCAGGAGTTTGTGCGTTCTCCCCGTGGTTGCGTGGGTTTTCTCCGGGTGCTCCGGTTTCCTCCCACATCCCAAAAATGTGCTCTTAGGCTGATTGGGTAACAAATTGGTCCCTATATGTCATTAAGACATTAGGACGGCGGCGTGGGCTCGTTGGGCCGAAGGGCCTGTTTCCGGTGCTGTGTTGTTCTTTGTTCTTTGACTGCACATTGTTCAGTATCATTCACAATTCTTCAGATACTGAGGCAGTACATGTCCACATGCATGAAGATCTACACCATATCTAGGCTTGGGCTGACAAACGGCAAATAATATTCACGTCCCACAAATGCCAGGCGATAACCATTTGCAACAAGAGAGGATCTAACTACCAACATTTATTGTGCCACCGGAATTCAGCAAGAGGTGCCGCCGGAATTCACCAAGGATTTCTTAGGCAGCACTTCCCAAAACAACCACCATCTAGAAGGACAAGAGTAGCAGATACTTGGGAACACCACCATCTGTGGATTCCATCCAAGTCACTCGCCATTTTGATTTGGGAAATATATCACCATTCTTTCACTATTGTTGAGTCAAAATCCTGGAACTCCCACCCTAACAGCGTTGTGGGTGTAGCTAAATCTCAGGGACTGCAGCAGTTCAAGGAGGCAGCTTCACCACCATTTTCTCAAGGACAGCTAAGTAAAGGCAATAAATGCCTGTCTAAACAGTGACATCCAGATCCCACAAATGAATATAAAAAACAAGACATTTCATGCAAGTCAAAACACAAACTGGCACCAAAGTCAAAGATATCATCAGGATAATTGAAAGCTTGGCCAGGGATGGATGTTTTAGGGTGAGTCTTGAAAAGGGAAAGAGGTCGAGAGACAGCATGGTTTACAGCCAAGGTTCAATTATTACACAAAATTACACATGAATTACTACAAATGATGCATCAACAGTACCTTCCGTCTTGTCCAGTCACTTGCTCTTCCTCGCCTCTCTCTGGACTTTTTATTCGTGTCCGTTTTCCCACTTTTCTGAGATCAGCTTCATAATATTCTCTACTGACTCGTGGGTGGTCGGCTCTACTGGTCATAGCTTCAGCATGGTGACTGTCCGTACTTGTTACTGTACTTCCACTCGCTTCCGAATCCAAAGAGCTCATTGATCCACTGATATGCGATCCATTGGATAGCAGGCTGCTAGCAGATGGAAAAGGATCGCTATACACAGGTGATGGGCAACGAGGTACACCTCCAGCTTCCATACCATGCTTGCTAGAAGAACTGCTGGTAGGTGAACGGACTCGCACTTCTTGCTTCTGCTGGTCAAGAGGAACCATCCTTCCTCTGTCCACCTCATCTCCATTAACAGAACTATGATCAGAAACAGCATCAAGGGGATGGACATCACCTGTTTTGACAAAAAAGTTAAATTCATAGTACTTAAAAAAACACATTAAATAAATAACCAATCCTTTGAAAACCAGAAGTTTAACGGCCTAAATGTCCACCTGAATTCGTTCTAAATCAATTCCCTCTCAAAACAGAAAAAATATTTACTGTAAAATTCACGCAGCAGCTGTTGATGTACCCATCTTGAAACTGTAGTCACGGCATTTCAAAAACACTGGATACCATGGAGATTTTTACTCTATTCATACTTTGGACAGAAGGAAAGTTATACTGAAAACTTGGGTGGTTCAAATGTTAGATGCATTTATTCTAAAGCAGAATACAAAAACATTAGGGCATCAACTCCACAAAATATTCTCTGTATACCATGCATATTTTATATCAGAATACTAATAATAGAATGACTTTGGAAGCTGAAGGAATTAATGACTATTTTGTGAAAACAGCCATGTAAACTGCACATTATATGCTAACACACGTTATTTCCATTTACCTAGGATCTCTGCATTTCCAGCGCATTGGGAATGCACTCTGCAATATGTAGCTTCTTCAGCATGCACTGTCATTGAAACAGGACATTATATTTTGAGATGATTCTAATATTTTTCAAAAAATAGCTATATAACATGCATGAAATAATGAGCAATGGGTATAATTTGGATTTTGTGGTGTGTTAGATTATGACCTTGCATATGTAGACTATGCTCTAATATTGACAAAGATATTAGTCTATTCATAAAGAGAAAATAGCAAAGGAAACATTTAATTCTATAGGTTGGTCTAACTGGATTAATTACTAAAACATACATAATAAAAAACTAGATGTCAAGGGTTATAGGAATACTAAAACATTATGGACATTGAAAGGCCATTACCAAGATGCTGGATGCATTGAATTCCACGTCAAAATACCAAACACTAAGGCAGCATACTGCTCTCAGTTGTGAATGAACTCAACTGCCCAAAACGTTTCAACGATCTTTGGACCACCCGATTGTAAACTGAGTAAATGGTGAATGATTTCAGCAATAATAGGATTAAATTCAGACTATACAAAAGTTCTGGGCAGAAAGCAAGTGCACAGTTTACAACATTTCAATTCCTGTGAGCACTAAACAACATTCAAAAGAAAGTTATCGCTGCAAGATCTGATTTGAAGAATATTTTAAACATTCTTTAAAAAATCATGACAATCTAGTGCTGCGAACCCACATGGAGATGAGTGACACAGAATCATAGAACCCAGGGCAGATAGAGGCCCTTCGGCCCATCGAGTCTGCACCAATCACCATCTCACCCAGGCCCTACACCCCCCATATCCCTACATATTTTACGCCCTAACCCCTCTAACCTACGCACCTTGGGACACTAAGGGGCAATTTTAGCATGGCCAATCAACCTAACCCGCACATTGGGAGGAAATTGGAGCACCCAGAGGAAACCCACGCAGACATGAGGAGAATGCAAACTGCACACAGACACAGTGGCCCAAGTCAGGAGTCAAACCCAGGTCTCTGGAACTGTGAAGCAGCAGTGCTAACCACTATGCTACCATGCCATCCTGGTTCTGCCCATTCAGCCCATGAAATGACCATATGATAGAATGAAACTATGGTTCTGAATCTTAATAATAAACTACAATGGTGTGAAGTGCAAGTTGACTATGCTGGATTGGAGAAATGTTACTTAAAAGGAATAATGGGTAGGGAAATGGCAAACATTCAAAGAATGTATGCATGAACTGCAACCGTTTATTCTTATCTGATGCAAAATTAAACAGGAAAGATCGTCAACCGTGGCTTGTAAGCAAAATTAGATTTGCACTAGCTCCAAGGAAGAGGCATACAAATTGGCCAAAAAGAACAGACCTGAATATTGGGAGCAGTTTAGAATTCTGCAGGAGATCCAAGGGAACAAATAAGCAGAGAAAATAGAGTACAAGAGTAAGCCTGCGGGGAACATAAAATCGGACTGTAAAAGGTATCTGAACAGAAAAAGATTGAAGACAAATGTAGGGTCCTTACAGTCAGAAACAGGGGAATTTATTATGGGGAACAAAGAAATGGCCGACCAACTAAATGCATACTTTGATCTGTCATTGCAAGAGAGGACACAAACAACATCAGAAATGTTGAAGAACACAGGGCTTAGAGAGGGGAAGGACTGAAGAAAATCAATATTAGTAGAAAAACGATGTTGGGGAAATTAATGAGATTGAAGGTTGATAAATCTCCAAGGCTTAATCGTTTGCATCCCCAGAGTACTTAAGCAAGTGACCCTAATAATCATGGAAACATTCCAAGATTTGCGGTCATCTTCCAAGATTCTCAAGACTCTGCAACAATTCCTACAGATTGAAGGGCAGCTAATATAACCTTAAAAAGGTAGATAGAAAACAGGAAGTTATAGGCCAGCTAGCCTGACGTCAGTAGTGGGGAAAATTCTAAAATCCATTATTAAAGATTTTATAGCACAGCACTTGGAAAACACTGGCAGAATTGGAGAGTCAGCGTGATTTTACAAAAGAAAATCATGCTTGACAAATCTGCTGGAATTCTTTGAGGATATAATTAGACTTGAGGGGGTGTCAGTGGATATAGTTCATTTGGGCTTTCTGAAAGTTTCTGACTAAGCTCCACATAAGAGATTAGCATGTAACAATAATGTTCATGAGATTGGGAGAAGTATATCGAGGTGGATTAAAAACTGGTTAGCAGGCAGAAAACAGTAGAAATAAAAGGGTTTTTTTTTCAAACGACAAGCAGTGCCTAGTGGAGTACCACAGGGATTGGTGCTAGTGCCCCAGCTATTCATAATAAATACATATTATTGATTCAAAAGAGGGAACTAAATATATCATCACCAAGTTTGCAGATGACACAAAGATAGTGGGAGGGTTTGCTTTGAGGAAATGCTTTAGTGAGATTTGGACAAACCAATTGAGTGGGCAAATGCAGTACAATATATTATTCATTAGTAAAAACAGGAAAACAGATTATCCGAATGGATATAAGTTGAGAGGGAGGAATGTGCAACGAGACCTGGGTGTCTGCTTAGGTCAATTGCTAAAGATAAACATGTAGGTAGATGCAGCAGGCAGTGAATATGATAAGTTGGCCTTCATAGTGAGAAGTTCAGTACAGGAGCAGATATGTCTTGCTGCAATTATACACAGAAATATTATATGCCTTATTGGTCTCCTTAACTGAGGAAGGATGTTTTTGCCACAGAGGGAGTGTATTGGTTTACCAGGGATGATTCCTGGGATTGCAGGGTTGAGAGATTGAGTCGGTTAGGATTATATTTGCAGAAGTTCAGAACAATGAGAGTGGAATCTCATAGAAACCTATAAAATTCTAACAGGACTAATAGAGTAGATACAGGAAGAATGTTCTCAATGGTGGGATAGTCCAGAATCAGGGGTCATAGTCTACAAGGCGCCTTTTAGGTCTGAGATTAAGAGAAATTTCTTTACAACCTGTGAAATTCATTACCACAGCAAACAGCTGAGAGCAAAACATTGTATATAGCTCTTAGGGCAAAGGGCAAATCAAAAGATTTGGAAGGGATGACTGGATCAGTGTACTTGATGATCAGCCAAGATCATAATAAATACCGGAGCAGACTCAAACAGCCTATTCCTGCTCCAATTTTCTATTTTTTTATAGGATGTAGGCATCTTTGGCTAGGCCAGCATGTGTTGCACATTCTCAATTGCCCTCAAAGTGATGGTGAGTTGCCTTCCTGAACTGTTGCATCCATGTGGTGTAGGTACACACACTGTGCTATTAGGGAGAGAGTTCCAGGATTTTGAATTTTCTCTTGCTGTGGAGAGGGAGTGGGAAATAGTCAATGCCTTGCAATTTTTGTGCAGCAAATGGTTCTTGCCATTTATCAGCCCAAACTGAATATTGTCCAGGTCTTGCTGTATATGGGAACAAACTTCTTCTGTATCTCAATTGCTGTGGTTGTTGAACAAATTGGCAGCAAACATCCCCACTCTGACCTTATGATGGCAAAATAGTCTGCTTGATTGGCACCCCATCCACTCTGTCCACTACCAATGCACAGTGGCAGCAATGTGCAAGATCTACTACAAGATGCACTGCTGCAACTTCCCAGGATTTTCACACAGCAGCAGCGAAGGAATGGCAACATAGATCTATATACAAATGGTGTGTAGCTTGAAGGGAAACTTCTAAGTGCTAGGGGTTCCCATCCGTCTGACGCCCTTGCTCTTCTAGATGGTACAGGTTGTAGCTTGGAAAGGTGCTATCAAACGAGCCTTGGGAAGTGCAGTAGTGCATCTTGTAGTAGATCTTACACATTGCTGCCACTGTGCATTGGTAGTGGACAGAGTGGATGGGGTGCCAATCAAGCAGACTATTTTGCCATCATAAGGTCAGAGTGGGGATGTTTGCTGCCGATTTGTTCAACAACCACAGCAATTGAGATACAGAAGAAGTTTGTTCCCATATACAGCAAGACCTGGACAATATTCAGTTTGGGCTGATAAATGGCAAGAACCATTTGCTGCACAAAAATTGCAAGGCATTGACCATTTCCCACTCCCTCTCCACAGCAGGAGAAAATTCAACCATCTCTTGACATTCAATGGCATTACAATAACTGAATGTTTTGCTGGCAACATCCGAGGGGTTACCATTGATCTGAAAATGAACTTGACCAGCCATATAAATACTGTGGGTACAAGAGCAGGTCAGAAGCTGGGAATCCTGCAGAGAGGAATCAGGTCCTTACTCCCTCAAGCTTCTTGAGCATTATTGGAGCTGCAATCATCCAGGGAGGTGAAAAGTATTCCACCACACACCTGATTATCTGTAGATGATGGACAGGCTTTGGGGAGTCAGGAACTGGCTCAAGAGATGATTGACTTTTCTTTTGCTGGAGAGAGGGAGTGGGAGATGGCCATTGCCTCAATTTTTGTGGAGCAAATGTTACTTGCCACTTATCAGCCCAGGCCTGAATGTTGTCAAGTTCTTGCTGCTTATGGGAATGGACTGCTTCTTTATCTGAGTTATCATGAATGGTGAACATGGAGGGAGATCTTTGATGAAGCAGCTGTAAATGGTTGGGAATAGGACACTATCCTGAGGAACTAATGTTTAAGTGTGAAAATTACTTCAACACAAAATTCCACAATGTAAATACAAACTTGAGATTTTCAAGTTAGTTAAATTAAACTGCATAGTTAATTTAAATTGGCTTCACTGAGGAGTTTAATGTAGAACTTCTCAAAAGTTTCCTGGAAAGCTGTTAGTTCTACTTACCCTCTCTCACAGAAAACAGTCCTCCATGAGAACCATCAGCAAGGGGCCAATTCTGAGTTGCCTCCACATCTCTACCTTGAAGCTCCTCTTGCCACAGGCTAGACCGTGAATCTGGTATCTTCTCTGGATCAGGGATCCCTGAACCCGTCACTGCCACTTTAGCTGGCCCAGGTTCCTGAAGCCAAGGAAAGAGAGAGAAAATTTTTTTTGGAAGGAAGCAGCTAGTTATATAGTCTACTAGACTGACAAATTTAATTATTCTATTTTTGGTGCAGGCAATCAAGCACTTTATGGAACAATCAGACTTTTGATCCAGTAGAAAAATGTCTATTATTAAAAAGAATCAGAGCAAATGAAGAACCAATCCATCTCTGATTACAGTCCAAATTTCAAGGCCCATCACAAGATAGAATGCATAGTGTGTCAGGTAACTACTTGTATTAAAATGCTTTCCCAAAAGTGTTTCAGAAGCCATTTTTCAATATAATAAATCCATTATTTGAATTTTTTTTTATGTTTGAGGTGCGCTTACAGAATCCAGAACAAGTCTATTCTTTACTGAATTTGACTGAAAAGAACCCAATTCACTTCAGTCATTTCCCACATGCATACAACTTTAACATATTTCCACTCTCCCCCCCCCCCCCCCCCCCCCCCCATTTTCCGAAAGCACTGCTCCCTATCCTATTTTCTTCACTCATCCACTAAAACTGCTTTCAGGTATAATCTGCAGGTACCTTTCCACACAACCAGAGCAGGTACCATGCATGTCCATTTACCTCCCATACGACTGCTGAACAACTTCAGTCAACTGCTGGTGAAGGCAAAGCTTAAATGACCCTTTAACTTATTGTGTCCACAAATGAGACCCTGACCTTACTGCAGCTCCTCACTTTATTATATTTTAGGAGTGTGAGTGTGTGACAGTTTCAATACAAACTTTAGAAGCAATACTGCCTCATTTTCCTGGGCACTTGTAAATTTTGGAAACAGTGTACCATTCCCAATATTGGAACTGTTTCCACCAATTTTGCCTATTCCTACACAATTACAATTCCAAGTACAGTGGCACACACAAACACATGTTTTGCAAGTGACCTTAAAGCTCTCTAAGGACTCTGCCAGTCAACACCTTGAGATGAACACATATTTGGGTTGAATTGACATTGCCTTTCATGCCCCTCATTTTCTTAATTTCACTGAATGCCACCACCAACAAGGCCCTCCCCACCTCAGTTCTTGAAGGTCCCAATGTCAAGCCCTCTGTCCTCTGCTGGATTCCTCTTTCAAAGAAAAATGGAGGACCGAAAGAGGAATCCAGGAGAGGCCAGAAGTTAGCATTCGGAACTTCAAGGATTGAGGTGGGAAGGGCCTTTTGTCCTGGATGGTTTGGTAGTGACAGTGAAAGTAAGAAAATGAGGCACCTAAAAGGAGGTGTCATTACTGCCTAAACGTGTGTCAATCTCAAGGTGCTGCTAATGCCCCGACTCCCCATTCTTCTGCACTTCTCCATTGTGCCAGAGTTAAATCCACAAATTTTGTACAGAAATGACGACAAGTGCATATCACCAAGAAAATCATTGTGAATCAGATGCAACAAGATTCTCATGCACCATTGATCTACCTTGAAGTTAGGACTTAATTGAAATAATTTCATGTTGAATATTAATAATGCAAATTTTACAAGTATGAATCCACCAAAAGCCAGTGTAATGCTCTACATTCCACAAACACACCACTGACTATATTCCCACATCACAGCCTACCATCAGGAAAATGAAATTTTGCAGCCCACCTAATTAAGTCAACCTACACACATTTCTCATCCTTACTGGTCCCATAAAATTTGATACCCTCCCCTTTAAACAGATTGATACTTACAACCAACCGATGTTTTTGACATCGACCCTTTGTCAGAACATGGACTTGTTCTGGGGAGAGGACCTTCCATTTCATAGCAATAATCTGCTTTCACCCTTCAGGGCTACTATAAATTAATACATGGTTGGCTAGAACTTTTGTCTGAGAACTCATTTTACTTCGGAATCATTATTTGTGCTTTTGCAGACAGTGTTTTAAGATTCCAAAGCTTCCTGCTGCTCACCTCCAACAACCTGTCCTCCATACTCTCAATGCTTCCTAGTATGTAAATTTTTACCTATTCAGGTGCAGCTCTTAGCATCAAAGAGGAATCAGCTTTTTCAGTAATCCAGGTTTGGGAGCGACAGATCATTGTTCCATATTATTCAGGTCAGAACTGAATGTAGCTACTAATGCAACTGAGTCAGGAGTTGGCAAATTCAATGCATTTGGTCATATGAATAAGCAACTAATGAGTAATGACTCACTTTGGTTGCTATGGCCATGTGCTTTTCATCCAAAAATAAAACATTTGTTGCCTCCAAGGAGAGCATGTTTGCTGCAGCAGTGCAGATTCCCTTTTAGACAAACTCGTATGCTGTATCATAGCACATGCTTTTTGGTTGGTAAGCTTACAGGAATAGTCCAGGTATAGTAACAACCCTCATCGTCCTTCCAATGTTTCATATTACCACACAGCTTGATTAGCATTGCAGCCTCAGAGCGCTAGGGATCTGGGTTCGATTGCTGGCTTAGGTCACCACGTGTGGAGTTTGCATATTCTCCCCATAACCGCATGAATTTCCTCCGGCTGCTCTGGTTTCAGTGGCCGTGCTAAATTTTCCCTCCGTGTCCGAACAGGCACCAGAGTACAGTGGCTAGGGATTTTCAGACCAATTTTATTGCAGTGTTAATGTAACTTGTAACACTAATAAATCAACTTTAAAAAGATGCAATGGTGAAACAGGCCTGGCACATACCAATAAATATCAATAAAATTAGTTTCATGCACGAGTAGAGCTATGTATCAGAGCTTAGTAGAAAATTAAAACTTATTGAGGGAAAATGAACCTAGGAGTTATTGTACAAATTGGTGAAGATGCAAAACCAGACCCAAGAGGCTATTGTGAGAAAAGAGTACTATGGTATATAGTGAAGACAATCCAGCATAAAAGAATTCTAAGTATAATTCTAATCTCTAGAAGCTATGATTCATATTAGGTAAGTTAAAACTGAAACAGGAAGACAACCCTCTTCAAACCTACCAACTTCTATTTTTAGAAGAGGAGGGTTGATGGTTGCGTGAATAAACTGCTGGATGATTGACTGTTGAAATCTCAAGTAGGTTGCATGTCTTCATTTTAATAGGATTTCTATTTAACTTATTTTGGTCATGTTTCTTGGGCCTCAAAATTCCTGACAGATGAAAGATGACAAGAAGGGCTGGATCCAACAATAAAGTACCTACACAACCATCTTCTGGGACAAGAGAAACAGAAGTGGTTTTTCCAGGCCTGATGTGCTAACCTGTGTACATCCACCTCACATTGTCAAATCTCTCCTTGTTCCAGCCCCCCATCATTGATCCCTCACTCTGGCACTCTATCCTGCTGTCATCAACTCTCCGTCCTGCCCCAATCAACTCTAACCTGATCTCCAATCCACAACCCTAGCTCGCTACAATCTTCCAATCCTCAAAACTCACAACCAGTCTACACCTATTCCATTGCTTCCCTATCTCTTCACCTGTTTTTCAAAATACACCAAATTCCTGGTAATTGTCTTTTCAGGAGCGTTCCCTACCCAACAGTCAGTCAAATCCATCATTCAGGCTGACCTCCACTCGAGAATCTATTCTGAAAATAAGACCACAAACTATTAAAACACAACGTATTTGGGAAGACCCAGACTGAAATACTTTGGTCAGTTTTGGTCCCCGGCATGGTGGTGACAGAGAGGCACTGGAAAAGGTTAGAGAGAGGCTTGCTGGCATGACTCAGTTTAAACACCCTCAGCTATCATGATAGGGTCTACTTATATTAATTAAAGCACCTTGGTTTATGTATTTAAAACGATGAATGCACCAGCTAGCATCTGTGTGGACAAGCTATTTGAATTGGATGCATTAGGAAAAATGAGAGGTTATGCAAAAAAAGCCATTCAAGCGCAAAGAGAGGTTGATGTCAGGCAGTTTTACTTTCGCAGATGGTGACTGAAGCTCGGAACTAAATATAGGTCATGTGGTGGATGCAAACTGACTGCAACAGGTCAATAATCAGCTAGATAGGTTCTTTGTTGCTGTGCATAAAAGGTAGGTGGAATGTTGGACGATTATCCAATGACTACTGTGATCTACAATGAGATGTCCAAGGCATTTCTCTGCCAAAAGACAAGCCTAGGGTTGAAAAAATCTATTTCACTGCTTTTTTTCAAGAGCTTATTTGACTGTTGGTAAGGTGAAAATGGAGCAGAAGGGGGTTTAGGATGCTTCACCACATTATTGCTATTAAAGGCAATGAAGTTTGATGAACCTGCTAGTCTTTACCTGTCATTTTTTTCTCAGTTGTATCTCCGTCTTTCATTAAAGTTGCACAGTACACAGTTAGCAAATAATAGGGTACAGCAAATCTAGCTACCTGAAAGCTAGACATTTTTATAATGTTCCATACATGAATGTTAACTAAGCAAAATTTTTAACTTGCATATACAATTTGGCTTAGTGCTGCATTGATGCAGTATGGCTCCTACATGCTTTACTACTTAGTGATCCACTGAATCCCACACTAAAAGCTTCCCTTGACTCCACCAAACCAGCCCACAGCCCAAAACGTCTAACCTGAAAACCAACACTATCCAAAATCCTTTGCCCCAAAGCTGCCAGGTTTGAGGTGCTGTACCTGTGCATCCAATTTCTTAATTATTAAGCACTGTCCAAAAGCACCTCACCTGAGAAATTATCAATTTAATCCAATCACTTATGTTACACCAAGTTTGCTGCATCTGCTCTTCTACGAAAAGAAGGATCAGCCACTTGGGTGTACTAGACCCACACTAGTGGCTAAGATGAATTTACCATTATAGTCTGGTTTGGTATCAATTAATCAACATTTACCCAATCTTATCTCCTGCCCTCTTCAACCCTGATGGTATCTAACTGCACCTTGGATCTCAGCCCTTCAGTTTTGGAGGCCAGAAAAATTTCAGTTCAATGCATCAATAAGTAGAGGGAATTACGTGATGTTTTTCTTTTTCTTCCACCCTTAAGTTAGACAATTTTGGGAAATAGTTCAGAATTAGGGGGAATACTGCTGCCATGCAGATTTAATTATCAGATTATGTTACTGAATTACATTATGCAATTTCATCTGTAATATGTATTATCCCATAGATTACTCAAAACTAATGAACAGAATAATCTATAACAAGAAATTGTGCATCATTTTAAATTGATGAATCAGGTCACCATTATATTTTCAAGCTGAGATAATAGCATTATTTTGTTTACACATTACTGCCTGGTGGGGCATAATTTAATAATTTTGTTTCATTTAAGAAAAAAACGTTCAGGCTTTTTGGCTCCGACAATCTAAAATCAAATATAAAGAACATGATCAGCTGGAAAGCAAACAAAAGTACATCAGAGAAAGCAATGGGTCACTTCTTCAATGATTCATCTGGTTTAAACAAATTACTTGATTAGCCATAATGACTAATGACCCAGGTTCAGTCCCCAATCAATATGAAATCAGCAACTCTGGTATGATGATCAGAAAGCTAGGATGAGTTACTGTTCCCTGACTATCTCTCAATTTGATTTGATTTATTACTGTCACATGTATTAGTATACAGTGAAAAGTAGCATTTTGTATAGACAAAGCATACCGTTCACAGAGAAGGAAAGGCGGGTTCAGAATGTAGTGTTATAGTCACAGCTAGGGTGTAGGCAATTATCAACTTAATATAAGTTAGGTTCATTCAAGATTCAGTGGTGACAAGATTTTGCTTCACATTGAGACCTACAACAATAAAGTAACTACTTCTCATTAAAAGGATGGCTGTTCTGATGCATTATCATCAAAAGATGCCCATTCAATCATATCCCCAGCAAATAATCAGCATCCGTCAATTACGGCAACATCTGCAAGATGCAACAGCTACAAGATGAAGGCATGTAAAATCGCCGGCAGCAAACCAACCCACCCAAATGAGTGCAATGCATTTTATGCTCATTTTGAGCAGGAGGTCAGCAAGAACACGCATTTCATCCTGGAAGCCTCAGATCAACTTATATCCGAGGTCACTACTGCAGACGTCAGAGCAACCTTCTCGAAGGTCATGGAACGCTACTGGCCCAGATGAGGTATCTGGAATGAGCACTCAGATCCTGTGCGGACCAGCTGGCGGGATTCCTCACAGACATCTTTAACCTCTCTTTACACCAATTTGAGGTTGTTAATCTGCTTCAAGTCTATGACTATCAAACTAGCACTAAAGAAAAGTCAGGCACTGTGCCTTAACAGTTATCGTCTGATGGCTCTTACATCCATCATTATGGAGTGTTTCAAAAGATTAGCCATGGCACAAATCAATTCCGGCCTCCCAGATTGCCTGGATCCACTACAGTCTGCAAACTCCCTGGCCCAGCACCTCTGTCTTTGTAACCTGTATGTAGTCCTGTTTATTGACTATATTTCAGCCTTCAATACCAGTATTGCTATGAATCTCACCTCCAAACTGTGGGCTGGGGCTTAGCTCCTACCTGAATCCAGAACCTTCTAACCCACAGACTGCAATCAGTAAGGATAAACAATAACACCACCTCATGATCATCCTGGACACCCATGCTCTACAAGATCTGTATCTTCAGTCCCTTACTATATTCCTCATACAACTATGACTACATGGCCAAATTTCCTTCCAGTTCGATGATGACACCACTATAGTGAGTCAGATCTCAAATAATGAGGAGACATAGAGGAAAGAGATAGAGAATCTGTGAACTGGTGCGATGATAATAATCTCTTCCTTAAATGTTAACAAAACAAAGAAGATAGTCATTGACTGCAGGAAGCATAGTGGAGGATATGCCCTGTCTCCATCAATGGGAGGAAGTAGAAATGGACAACAGCTTCAGGTTTTTAGGTGTTCAGGCTAACACTTGTCCTGGCCCCTCCATGTCGACACTATAGTTAAAAAAGCCCACCAACGCCTCTATTTTCTCAGAAGGCTAAGGAAATTTGGCATGTCAATTACAACTCTCGCCAACTTTTACAGATGCACTATAGAAAGCATTCTTTCTGGTGGTATCACAGTTTGGTGTGGCTCCCACTCTGTCCAAGACTGCAAGAAAAAGAGTCCATCCATTACTCAAACCAACCTCCCATCCATTGACAGTATCTATATTTCTCACTGTCTCAGAAAAGCAGCCAGTATAATCAAGCACATCATCTTCCATTAGGAAAAAGATATAGAAGTCTGTGGATATATACCAACCTTCTAAAGACAAAATTCTTCCCTGCTGCCAAACTTTTGAATGGACCTTGTATTACGTTGACCTTTCTCTACACCCTAGCTATGACTAACACTTCATTTAGTATGTGCATGGCCTGACTAGAAGGGGGGGCAAAACTTGGCCTCCTCTTGAGAAATAAGGAAGGGCAGGTGACAAAAATGTTAGTGAGAGATCACTTTGGGACCAGTGATCATAATTCTATTAGTTATAAAATAGCTATGCAGAATGATAGGTCTGGCCCAAAAGTTAACATTCTAAATTGGGGCAAGGCCAATTTTGATGTTATCAGGCAGGAACTTTCAAAAGTTAATTGGGGAAACTGTGCGAAGGAAAAGGGACGTCAGGTAAGTGGCAGGCTTTCAAAAGTGTGTTAACTAAGGTTCAGGGAAAACATTCCTCAAAGTGAAGGACAAGGATGGCAGAAGTAGGGAACCCTGGATGACATGGGATATTAAGGCACTGGTCAAGAAGAAGAATGAGATACATGACATGCATAGGCAGCTGCGATCAAATGAATCCCCTGACAAGTACAGGGAGTGTAGGAATAGAGTTGAGAGAAATCAGGTGGCCAAAAAGGGAACACGAGATTGTTTTGGCAGATAAGGCAAAGGAGAATCCAAAGAGTAAAAGGGGAACACAAGGGCCTCTTAAGGATTGACAAGGTCATCTGTGTGTCGAGCACAAGAGATGGGTGACAGCCTAAATGAATATTTCAGACCGGTATTTACTATCGAGAAAAACATGAATGTTAGGGAACTTAGGGAAATAAATTGTGATGTCTTGAGGAATGTACATATTACAGAGGTGGTGCTGCTGCAAGTCTTAAAGTGCACCAAGGTAGCTAAATCCCCAGGACTGATGAAGCGTATCCTAGGACACAGTGGGAGACTAAGCTCTGAATAAACATTTATATGTGAAAACAATGAGCTTGACAAAGACAGCTTAGAGTAATGGGTTTTTTTCATAACTCAATCTGCGAATAAAACTATCATGCCAACACTCGCAGAGATTCTGAAGCACAGAAACAGACCTTTGTCCTACTCGTCTTCGTCGGTCTCTGTACTCCACAAGAGCCATCTTACATCATATTTCATATCATCCCATCGACATATCCTTTCATTCCTTTCTCCCACAGCTTCTCCTCGTTAATTGTTTCAACCACCCCAAATGACATCTGAATAAAGGTTTTCCTTTTTCTAAAATTGGAATTACTTAAATGTATGGCCTTTGTTTTGGACACAGTTGTGAAAATGACAATTTTCATGTTATGATTTAGGTGTGTAACTATTAGCAGGGATTGAAGTTTTTACATGCAAGATAACATAAATACCTGGTTGGGGAGGCTAGATCACCTGATGAAGGAACAGCACTCTGAAAGCTAGTGATTTATGCTACCAAATAAATCTGTTTGACTTTAACCTGGTATTGAGAGACTTCTTAGAGGCTAGTAAACAGACCTAAGTGCTTAAAATTCAAAGGATAGCGTTTCTTCAATAAGGTGTGAGGAAGTGGAGGGACGGGTGAGTAAGTTCGCCGATGACACGAAGGTCGGTGGTGTTGTGGATGGTCTGGAGGGGTGTCAAAAGTTGCAGCATGACATCGACAGGATGCAAGACTAGGCGGAGAAGTGGCAGATGGGCTTCAACGCAGATAAATGTGTTGTGGTCCATTTTGGCAGATCCAACGGGTTGAATGAGTACACTATCAAAGGTAGGAGTCTTAGCTGTGTGGAAGAGCAGAGGGATCTTGGGGTCCGGGTCCATAAGACTCTCAAATCAGCCTCCCAGGTGGAGGATGTGGTTAAGAAAGCTTATGGTGTACTGACCTTCATTCATCGAGGGATTGAGTTCAGGAATCAGGAGGTAATGCTGCAGCTTTATAGGACCCTTGTCAGGCCACACTTGGAATACTGTGCGCAGTTCTGATTGCCTCACTATAGGAAGGACGTGGAAGCTATTGAAAGGGTGCAGAGGAGATTTACAAGGATGTTGCTGGATTGGGAGGCATGCCTTATGAAGACAGGTTGAGGGAGCTGGGACTGTTCTCCCTGGAGAGACGAAGGTTGAGAGGCGACCTGATAGAGGTTTACAAGATGTTGAGAGGAATAGATAGGGTGGACTCTCAGAGACTATTTCCCAGGGCTGAAATGGTCGCGACGAGAGGGCGCAGATTTAAGGTGCAGGGAAGCAAGTACAGAGGGGATGCTAGGGGAAAGTTTTTCATTCAGAGGGTGGTGAGTGAATGAAATCGGCTGGTCGGTGGTGGTCGAGGTGAACTCGCTGGGGTCTTTTAAAAGACTTCTGGATGAGTATATGGGATCCAATGGGATTGGGGGTTATTGATAGGTCTATGGCTGGGTAGGTTTTGATGTGTTCGGCACAACTTGTGGGCCGAAGGGCCTGTTTGTGCTGTAGTGTTCTATGTAAGGTCAAGAGCTGGATGTGAGAAAAGATTAAACAACAGGTAGCTGCTTTTTGAGTTTCTTAGTAGTGGCAAGATGTCTGCAACCGTCTTCATAAGTCATTTAATGTTATTTCCCAAAAAAGGGGGAAGACTTAAAAATGGGAGATAACGGGGGTGATCTTACCATACAATTCTAAGTTCACAGATGGCACACTAACACAGCGGTTCGCACTGCTGTCTCTGCGCCAGGGAGCCAGGTTCCATTCCTGCCTCAGGTGACTGTGTGGAGTTTGCATATTCTCTCCGTGCCTGCATGGATTTCCTCCAGATGGTCTGGTTTCTTCCCACAATCCAAAGATGTGTGGATTAGATTGATTGGCCACGTTAAATTGCCCTTGTGTCAGGGAGACTAGCAGGGTAAATAGATGAGGTTGAGACAGTGTGGCCTGAGCGGGATGATTGTCAGTGCAGACTCGATGGGTCAAATGGCCTCCTTGCACTGCAGGGATTCTACGATTTAGAATTAGCATGAAAACAGGTTTTTGATCCGTTTTTCAGGCAAGTTCAAACCTGCTATCTTATGCACAGAAAAATAATCCTCAAACGATTTCTCACTTGCAGCAGAAGGGGCTTAGCTTCAGCTGTTTTCAGCAAGCCTCCCTGCCTAAACAGATTACCCTGGTGGTTTATGATTTGTCTCCTCCCCCTTCCCCCCACCAACTGTCCCCGCCATGGTGTGTCCCAAACCCCGCAATAGGGCCTACTCCACCTCAAGTCCCACCCCCTTACACTGCTCAAGTGCCAGGCTGGCAGTGCGCAAGGGACATCCCTTCCCCTCCCACCAAACGTCTTGACGGCCTCTAGTTCTACCAAAGTCATCACAACTGGTTCCCTTTGTTGGGGACCAACTGGGATTCTCACCAGAGAAAACCTCACCTGGCGAGGACATGAAAGCAAGAAAGCCAGGATGATATTATCCCAGGCTCATTAATTCAATTCTAAATAGAAATATGTGTACAGCTCACTGCACCAGATACCTGACGCCAATAAGATCACGAGAGGCAAGAAAATAGAGCATGAATCTGATTTCTTGGCTCTTGCTCAATCTCACCCTGCCCATCGGTTGGTGGGCTGCAACGTTAACATCACCCTCCAATGAGTTTGGAATTTCCATTGGGTTATCCCCAAGGGTGCCATATTGCCAGGAAGATAGATAAACTAAAAATAGCCTTCCTGCAATTAATATATTTTCTCTCAGAAACAGAGTTGAAACTTGGGAGCACCTTTGAGAAACTGAGAAAGCAGAATTCCCAAAAGTTGTAGACCAGAAGTAGAGAGCTTTCATAGACCAAGGGCATTTTCTGAGTTGAAATCACTAAAAACAATGAGACCTATGCTTGAACTATCATAATCATGAATGCTTAAAGACAGTTGAGGAGTCATCTAGCCGGATGACAGGTGAGGATCCCAGGACTTTTTTTTTATTACATGGAACATGGGTGTCAGTGGCTGAACCAGCACTTACTGTTCAGCCCCGAGGACATTTGAGAGTCAACCAACTTGTTGCGGATTTGGAGTCGCATGTAAGCCAGACCAGATAAGAATGTCAGATTTCCTTCTCTAAAGGACATGAACCAATTGGATTTTTACAATCAACAATGGTTTGTTGGTCATCATTGGTCTTTTAATTCCAGATTTCTTTATTAAATTCAATTCCTACCATCTGCGTTCGAACTTGAGTCTTCAGAACATTCCCCTGGATTTCTGCAATACTAGTCCAGTGACAAAACCACTGTGTTCCTGCTGCCCCCCCCCCCCCATTCCATAGAATACAGTAGCAAAATTGAAAAGCATCAAAATGAATTCCTGAGAGTTGTGGCACAGCTTGGTTTGGTCACAAGTGAAGGAACACCCAAGATCCTGTTCAGTATAAGGGAACCCTTGGATAAAGTAACAGTAGAGCAAGAAGTGGTCTGTGATTTTCAAGTCTAAAATGTAAGTGTTTATAAAATATATTAAGCTCATCGTACTTGCTCTAACTCTTAAGTTTTGTGAAATCTTGTAACATAATTCTCAGTTCATAACTGGGAGTTTGAATTTTTTTTTAAAACATTGCTAGTCTCCACCAAGATTTTTGAAACAAAAGACTGGTTTTAAATCCACACCATATTAGGATTTGCTAAATTTAAGCAGACAAGATTTCACCACATGTATTTATTTCTTATTAAAGTTGAAATGGCTTTATCAATTGCTGAAGCTTTCTTGGAGGGAAATTCCATCTCAGATTGCCTTATACCAATTAAGATTAAATTTAAAGAAAGAGCAGACAAGCTGAAGATTGAGAGTTAGAAGTAGGTTCTACAAAAGCAGAAATGGTTGAAGTATCTGCTCTATTTCAAACTTGACGAAAAGATTTATTCAGATCACACTGCAGTTGAATTGATTACGATTCAATTGAATCCTAATCAATTCAACTGCAAATGTAGTTAAGTTGAATTAAAACTTGAAAGGGAAGAGAAAGAGTTAAAGAAATGGAAATATGAAAACTAGAATTACGAGTTCTAAAGAGCACAAGAAATAAATAAAAGCCCTCGAATTTCGAATAAAAGTAGCAAGGAACTTTAAATTGGATAGAGAAAGACTTCATTTACAGGGACAGAGAATAACTGGTAGATTGAACAATGATTTCAATTCATCTCTGGATTCTGATTCAGCAAAGACTATTCACCCAGCATCCAAATTCAGTAAGAAATTAGAAAAATATTTTATTTCCTTTAAGAAAATTGTTATTAAGTTGGCTCGGCCACAAGATAACTGCATCATTGTTTTACAAGGTTTAGTAGAAAATCACAGATGTTTAAGCAAGCCTTTTAGATAATTTTTTGATTTTGAAACTGCTAAGGCTATGGTGCTCTATACATTAACTAATTCAGAAGCTTTGTAGATTAAAAGTTTGGAATCTGTGGAAAAGACAGATTTGAATGATTGTAGAATTTGCTAGGAAAGAAAGGCTTTTCCTGTTGGTATCATTCAATGAAAATTGGATAGAATTTTGAAAATCAAAGAGAAAAGTTGTTAAGGGGAAATTTAAAGAATCATATTCCAGTTGACTTTAGAACATACTTAGTCACTTCTTATATTTTACTGAATTCACATCTCCACACCTGCATATGCACTCCTTATAGAAGCTTTCTACACGAGCTATAAGAGTTAAAATGATTAATTTAGCCAATATATATAATAAAAAGCCTCCTTTTGCAAACCCACACAGAGACTAGAGAGTGAGCAGCCAAGACTATAGTGGTGGGGTGACAGAAATGAAATGATCCCTAAGGTGTTCAAAAAGACAATAAAGTAGACAGTAGAGTATAAATTAATGGAAGAAACCAACGTGGACCCATCATGATGAAGTCAGACACTTAAAAGCAGGTTATTGGAAGGTTAAAACCAAAGCTATAGGGTGGCTAATGTTTTTCCAGAAAATATCACATCAGGGAAGGCAGGCTTGTGAGAAAACAATAACTTCAAACATATTTACCATGAGTTTAAATATTTTCCAAGGAAAATTGTTCAACACAAATTAATTAGCAACATTGATTTAAAAATTAGCAGAGTCTTAATGTCATGAGATGAATTTCTATAGGAATATGGTCTGTTTATCTATAAAATATCACCTGCAATGATTTCTTCTTCCACTTCTGTTCTGTTAGCACCCAAATCCCCCAAGAATCTGTTTTTTGCTCCCTCCTATTTTTCATCTACACCTTACCCCTCAGTGACATTATCTGAAAGCACAGTGTTAGTTTTCACATGTATGCTGATAACACCCAGCTCTACCTCACCATCGCTTCTCACAACCAGTCCCTGTTATTAAATTATTAGACTCCTCCAACCTCTACTGCTGGCTAAGCAGAGAATTCCCCAGTTAAATATTTGGAAAACCAATGTTCCCACCCCAAATTCCATTCCTACTCACTGACTCCAGCTCTCCTACTAATCACTGTCTGACATTGAAACAAAGTAGAGATGCCGGCGTCGGACTGGGGTAAACTCAGTAAAGTTTTGCAACACCAGTTTTAAATCCAACCAATTTATTTGATAGTAAATCCGCGAGCTTTCGACACTATGTTGTGCCTTCGTCAGGCAAATGCAGTGTTCTGATCTGAACAGAATCAGTATCTGATCTGAACAGAATCTGTATACTGAACAGAACAGACTACTGTGAAGAAGTGTACCGACAACTAAACAATGTGAAACACTACAGACAGTTACCAGTGGATCCGACCAAAGAACACACTCGTCAACTCAACACTCTGATCAAAACCTTTGATCCGGACCTTCAGAACACCCTCCGGACTCTCATTCCATGTACTCCCCGCATTGGAGATCTCTACTGCCTCCCAAAGGTACACAAAGCAAACATACCCGGCCGTCCCATCGTATCGGGCGATGGGACCCTGTGTGAGAACCTCTCCGGCTATATCGAGGGCATCCTGAAACCCATTGTACAAAGAACCCCCAGCTTTTGTCTTGACACTACGGACCTCCTCCAGAAACTCAGCACGCATGAAGCAGTTGAACCAGGGTCACTCCTTGTCACAATGGATGTCTCGGCACTCTACACCAACATCCCCCACGACGATGGTATTGCTGCAACTGCCTCAGTACACAATGCCAACAACTGTCAGTTTCCGGATGAATTTTACAACTCATCTGCTTCATCTTGGACCACAAGGTCTTCACTTTCAACAATCAGCTTTTCATCCAGACACATGGAACAGCCATGGGGACCAAATTTGCACCTCAGTATGCCAACATCTTCATGCACAGGTTTGAACAAGACTTCTTCACTACACGAGATCTTCAACCAAGGTTATATACTAGATACATTGATGACATCTTTTTCCTTTGGACTCATGGTGAAAAATCATTGAAACAACTGTATGATGATATCAACAAGTTCCATCCCACCATCAGACTCACCATGGACTATTCTCCAGAATCAGTTGCATTCTTGGACACACGCATCTCCATCAAGGAAGGTCACCTCAGCACCTCACTGTACCGCAAACCGACAGACAACCTCACAATGCTCCACTTCTCCAGCTTCCACCCTAGACACGTGAAAGAAGCCATTCCCTATGGACAAGCCCTCCGTATACACAGAATTTGCTCAGATGAGGAGGATCGTGACAGACACCTCCAGACGCTGAAGGATGCCCTCGTGAGAACAGAATATGGCGCTCGACTCATCAATCGACAGTTCCAACGTGCCACAGCGATAAAACGCACTGACCTCCTCAGAAGACGAACACGGGACAAGGTGGACAGAGTACCCTTTGTTGTCCAGTACTTACCCGGAGCGGAGAAGCTACGACATCTTCTCCGGAGTCTTCAACATGTCATCGATGACGATGAACATCTCGCTAGGGCCATCCCAAACCCCCCACTTCTTGCTTTCAGACAACCACACAACCTTAAACAGATCATTGTTCACAGCAAACTACCCAACCTTCAGGAGAACGGTGACCACAATACCACACAACCCTGCCACAGAAACCTCTGCAAGACATGCCAGATCATAGACATGGACGACATCATCAAAACGTGAGGATACCATTCACCAGGTACACGGTACATACTCTTGCAACTCGGCCAACGTTGTCTACCTAATACGTTGCAAGAAAGGATGTCCCGAAGCATGGTACATTGGGGAGACCATGCAGACCCTACGACAGCGGATGAATGAGCATCGCTCAACAATCACCAGGCAAAACAGTTCCCTTCCTGTGGGCGAACACTTCAGCAGTCATGGGCATTCGGCCTCCGACCTGCGGGTAAATGTTCTTCAAGGGGGCCTTCGTGACACACGACAGCGCAGAGTTGCTGAGCAGAGACTGATAGCCAAGTTCCGCACACGAGGACGGTCTTAACAGGGATCTTGGCTTCATGTCACACTATCTGTAACCCCCGTAACTTGCCTGGATTAGCAAAAAACCTCACTTACTGTGCTGTCTGGAGAAAATACACAATTCTCTAACCAATGCTCAGGATTTCCTTCAAACATATTGTTAACCACTTTAACACTTGAATAGCAGGTTAGATGTAAGGATTTGTATTCTAATCAGCAATCTGTAACTGTCTGTGTGGATATGAGTGCCTCTGCAGATCAGAACACTGCATTTGCCTGACGAAGGCACAACATAGTGTCGAAAGCTCGCGGATTTACTATCAAATAAACTGGTTAGATTTAAAATTGGTGTTGCAAAACTTTATTGAAACAAACCCTCAATCTTGGCACCTCATTAGACTCAGAAATGAGACTCTGACCACATATCTGTTCCTTCACCAAGATCACCTATTTCCAGCTGTGTAACATCTTTCATTGTGTGTAATACCTCAACTCACCCGTACCTGAAACTCTCATCCATGTTTTTGTTACCTCTGGACTTGACAATTCAAACACACTCCTGCCAGCAGATTTCCTTTCCTAATGGACATTAGTAAACCAGATAGGGTTTTATGACAAGCAACAGTTAGATTTTTAATTGCAGATTCATGTTGAATTCAAATTTCACTATCCGCCCTGTTGGATTTTGTACCCAGGTTCCTAGAGCATTACCCAGAGTCTCTGGATTACTAGCCCATGACACCACTGCCTCCTCTAATCAGTGTTGGGACTGGGATTTGAACCCACGCCTCTAGCAGAAACTGTGACCTGAGTGCAGCACTTTAATTACTCAGCCATCCTGACACACACGATGTATTTCACTCCTCTGCTACTTTCTAGTTCCCCACTTTTATTTCCCAGTCTCAATCTCTGAGGAGTTTATGTTCACTTTAGCCTCTCTTTTAATTTAAAATATTTAGAGCAACTCTTCCTGTCTCTTTTTATATTATTTGTTTATTTAGATTTGTTGTTTATCTTCCCCCACATTAGGTTTTTTTTTGGTCATCATTTGTTGGTTTTAGAAACTTTCACAATGCTCTGTCTTACAGCTAATCACTGTAACATCCTATATTCTTCTCTCAGTTTAATGCACTCTTTAACTCCCTCGATTAATCATAGTTGATATATTCCCTTCCAGAATCTTTGTCACTGGTATATATCTTTATTGTGAGTCAAAAACTATTTTCATAATGTACGTCATTGCTGATCAATCATCTTTTCTGCTAAATATCTTTTTTTGCAGTCCAGACCAGCCAACTCTGCTCTCGTTCTTTTGTAATTACCCTTATTTAAGTTGAGCACAGTTACCTCTGACCAAAGATTGGATTAAAACTGAATGCTAAATTCCACCATGCTAAGATCACTGTTTCCTAGCAGAGTTTTTACTCTATTTATGAAAGCCGTCTCATTACACATTACAATATCCAAAGTGGCCTGATTTCTGCTTGGATCCACAAAACATTCTTGGAAACTGTGCCAGATACGTTCTGAATTCTCTCTCATGGCTACCTCTGCCAACATGACTGTTTGAATCCACAGGAAGATTAAAGTCAGCCATGATTAATGCACTGCCTTTGTCACCAGCTTTGATCTCCTTGGAATCTCTGCATTGGCTATAAGATTTTAGCTCATTTTGTATCGTGTGTTCATTAGTTCACTGTACATTTTGTGCCACATAGCACATTTCTTGATAGAGAGCCATTAATTTTGCCCTTTTCCCATTTTTCTCTCCATTGCCCCTATTTTCATCTCTTTTCTTTTTCAGTAAGTGCACTGCATCCATTCCTGTCACACTCTGCGTTTCATTATCTAAAAAGCTGCTTTGCAATGCTGCCATATTTTTTTTATTCTTAATTGGCCAAAATATCTCTCCCCAGAATCACCATCCCATTCCCCTTCTTTTTGATTAAAGCTCTTTCTACTTCCATGGTTATGCCGTTTGCATGAACACTGGTCCCAGCATGATTCAGATCATGGCCATCCCAGCAATACAGCCATCACTTTCCTCAGTGCTGATATCAGTGCCCACAAACCAAAATCCTCTTTTCTCACACAATCTTTCAACCACATAATCATCTAATTTGATGTACCCTTCGTGAATTTGCATAAGGTTCAGGCAATTATCCAGTGATTATAATTTTGGAGGTTCTGTTGTTTAATTCTCCATGCAGAACCTGTACAAGATTCTGAGGGGTATAGACAGAGTAAACAGGGTTAAGCTTTTTCCTAGGATGGACTCGAATAGCACGAGGGGTCACGGGCTTAGGGTGAGGGGGTAAGGTATAATTTGGATGCTAGAGGGAGTTTTTTCACAGAGGATGGTGGGGGTATGGAATGCACTGCCAAGTAAAGTGGTGGAGGCAGGTACTCTGGAGTTTTCTAAGAAATACTTATATGGGCACATGAACAGAATGGGACTGGAGAAGTATAGAAAACTGATTTAAAATACGGATCATGAGCCTTGGGAGTCCCTGGGAAGTGTGTAAATAGATGATGATATTGATGTACTTGTTTTTATCTTACAGGTGCTTTGGTCCACCTTGTTGTCTACACACGATGGGTCCCGAGAGGTCTGCTCTTGGATTTTTGAGGGTATCCTACTGCTTCACGTAGTTAGTGTATGCTTGACCTGGACCATTTGATGGGCAACGTGACAATTCAGTGACTATCGCTGTGCTGTGCGGATACATGCATTTGAGCCTGTGTCTGTCAGAGTTTGCGCATTCTCCCCGTGTTTGCGTGGGTTTTCTCCGGGTGCTCCGGTTTCCTCCCACGTCCCAAAAATGTGCTCTTAGGCTAACTGGCAAAACAAATTCTCCCTAAATTGTCTCAAATTTGGTTTTTATTCCATAGATCTATAAACATAGACAGGGATCACAGGTAGAAGAACGAACATCGAGGTGGTGGCATGGGCTTGTTGGGCCGAAGGACCTGTTTCCTGTGCTGTTTTGTTCTTCGAACCACTTCACTCACTCCCCCCTTCACCATAAAGGACATGTTTATTTTTGCTTTCTTATATGTTTATTTGAAGTTTATTGTAATCAAGTATAAACCCAGTATATTTTTGCAGAATAGTCATAATACATTACAACTCAAACCCCATTACATATTTTGTTTCTAAAATTACTGATCAGAATTGTAAAAAAGTTAATATATTCACACCAGAGAACATCCTTCTTATCTCGGAAAAGCAGCTGTAACCAGCGTTCAAATAAACCTTCCATTTAAGGCATGTTCCAGAAAGTTCCTCTGTGAAAAGTAAATACAAATTTTTCAAAAGCTGCATCTTAGGAGCTTATATATAAAACTTCTAGGGGAAGAGAGTAATAAAAAAAACACACTTGTAATTGTAACCATCAGAAACCAATGCCTCTTTTGATTTCCTTTGTGCACAAATATGGCAGTGGAATCTATCTGAACAGCTCAAGTTCAGTCCTCCAGATAAGGAGTGAATGATACCAACAACTTCCAATCGCAGCAAGAAAGGCTGATTTTTTTTTTGCAAAACACTGACAAGCTCACACACAGGTTGAAATACTAATGTCAACTTAAACCATTGATAGTGGATGCACGTATAAATGTGTGGCCAACTAGGTTAGTCAGAGTTTAACTCTACTATGCTTGTACAGAAAACTTTGATAAAGAGTACACAGGCAGGTGTGTAGAAACAAATTCAGTAAAATATAGTTACAGAAGACAAAACAAAATTTTGAATATCCCAGCCTATTTCTCCATACCCAAATCTTAGCCCTCTCTCCCAGTTTAATTTCTACATCCTACATGATTTAGAATTGAAAAATCCCAATGGGGCGGCGCGGTAGCACAGTGGTTAGCACTGCAGTTTCACAGCTCCAGGATCCTGCGCTCGATTCCCTGCTCGGGTCACTGTCAGTGGAGTTTGCACATTCTCCTCGTGTTTGCGTGGGTTTCCTCTGGGTGCGCTGGTTTCGTCCCACAGTCCAAAGACATGCAGGTTACGTTAACTGGCCATGCTAAGAAATTGGCCCTTAGTGTTTAGTGATGCATAGGTTAGAGGGATTAGTGGATATAATAAGTAGGGATATGGGGGTAGGGCCTGGGTGGAATTGTGTTCAGGGCAGACTCGATGGGCCGAAGGGCCTCTTTCTACACTGTAGGGTTCTATAATTCATTGATGAATCTAGAATATTTGACAGTTTGTTAAGTTACTTGTTAGTAATCTAAATGAACAGTTTGGGAACAGTAAAACAAAAGATATTTCAGCAGCTTAGCATGCATCTCCATTCATTCACATTATTTTGCATAATCTTTATACCCCCCAGCATCAACTCAAAATGTTGATAAAATCAGTTTAAAGTTGATACTTCCTCCACATCAGAACTATAAATGAAAAATGCACAAACACAGAAACTGTTTTCTTGACACATCATCATGAGGCTGTAAGTGTACAATATGATTTAATTTTTATTGGAAAGTATAGGTCAGCTACTTTATAGCAAAGGCATTTTTTTTAATCCCTCCAGACATATGTCATATAGCCTGTAGCCTTACCATCAAATTATCACTAAAAACATCTTGGTAGAATGCAAAATCTCTACATATTTCTGATATAGACTCAAAAAGTAGAAAATAGCACTGCGTTTAGAAAAACACACTTGTAAGGTAGAATGAGTGGAGGTCCCAATCTTCCAAGACTTCATGAATTTCAGTCCATATTTTTCTTGAATAGTTTTTTCTTTCACGTGAGATTGTCATATAAACGCACAGTCAACTATAAACTTGACAAGCAGGCTTTAAACAAAAAAAGTTGCAAAAATAAAACACGAATATTGCAACCCCAGGGCCAAATTCATTACTCAATAACAAAAACAAATTTAAATTTGACCTTAGAATAGTTTTGCTATAATCATTTTTGAGAAATAAAAATTCTATCGACTGCAAACAGAACTAAAAAGACAACAGCCAAACTAAGCCATGGAGGGCAACAGCATTATGTGATTAACTCTTCCATTTTGGGATAATAAATGCACAACTTCAAACTAAGAGTTAGGGTTAATTTATGTTCAGCCCCAGATTACATAAAAATAAAATGATATACAAGTTATTTATGATAAAATTGCACCTTGCGGGAACACAGATAACCATCCATCAGGGGGAACAAGGCTCATGGTAGCACATATAGAAGCCAGAATTATTACTGCAAAAATTCACAATTGGTCTATAGAGATTTAACAATCCTGATGTAAAACCACAATTGCTATACAGTCAGTCAAAGCAGCAATCATAGGTATTTAAATGGAGGGTTAAACAATGGATTTCAGTTACCATCACAGTAGGCTTTGTGAACAACCAATTACTCATAACATAGTTGGACATTTAAATTACAGAAACATGTCCCAAAAATTCCACTAAAGAATGTGAACGATAAAGGTTGGCTTTCCAAGAGATTTTTCATTATAGGCACTTAGTCTTGTCTCATCCATATAAAACTGTCAAACCCACACAAGTAAAAATAATTACTTGCCAAAATATTTTACAGGAAAATGCCCAAAAGCCACAATTGAGCTGATCCTGGAGTGTCGATTTTATATTCATTGGGGTTTAGGAGAGAGAGAGAGAGGGGATCTCATAGAAGCTAAAACTTCTAACAGGATTAGAGAGTGTAGATTCAAAGAATGTTCCCAACGATGGAGGGAGTCCAGAACTGGAGATAGATCATAGTTTAAGGATAAGAGGTAAACGTTTTAGGATGAGATGAGGAGAGATTTCTTCACCCAGAGTGTGGAGAATCCGTGGAATTCACCATCACAGAAAGTAGTTGAGGCCAAATCATTTTGATTTGGAGAAGAAATTACATAAAGCTCTTGGGGCTAAAAGATCCAGTGATATGGAGGCAAGGCAAGATCAGGATAATGAATATGATCAAAATAAATGGTGCAGCAGGTTCAAAGGGCCTCCTGCTTCCATTTTCAATAGCTATTGATGTCTAGGTACTACTCTGGTCTATTTTATAATGTTCTATTTGTTTTACTAATAAGGTCCCAAGATTTGGAATTGCTCCATCTTCCTGGCTTGATTTTGCCAGCGTGATCAATTTTACTCCCAAAAACGGCATGAAGCCAATTTAAATATTATCGTTCACGTGACATTAACACATTTGGCATAGCCATTTCCAGCCTCTCGAATGTTTCTCCCTTGTCAGAGAGGCTTTACTGACACAAATCACTCGTGGTCCCCATCCAACAAGGGAAGGGTAGCACTGGGACAGCTCCAATGCTGGTGGCGTGACACTGCTGCAAATGCTTGGGGGGTGGGAGTGGAGTCACCCAATGCACTGGGGGATTGGAGTGTCTGCACAACAGTTTCCCGAACAGTCTGCATGCAGCTTCCCCAGCAAGCTTAAGCTCCACCAGCCCCCCTTACTGGCACAAATCTCCCAGCTACCAAAGAAACTGACGGAGTGCAGGGAAGGTTGTACAGGGCAGCTCACTGAAAAAACCAGAGTGAAACACAGGTTTTCATATTTCTTGACAGAAATTTTTTTTGAAAAAATCACCTCCCCTTTATGTAGTTATAGAAACATATAAAAATTACAGTACAATACAGGCCCTTCGACCTTTTCAACGGCTTCCACATCCTTCCTTAATGAGGTGACCAGAACTGAGCACAGTACTCCAAGTGAGGTCTGATAGTTGATTTCACACACGCACCATCCTCTGAGTGAAAAACTTACCCCTCTGTACCTACTCCCCAGCACCCTAAACTTGTGGCAACTATTTCAGTCCTGGGAAAAAGCCTCTGAGTATCCACTCGATCAATACCTTTCAACATTTTAACATCTCTATCAGGTCACCCCTCATCCTTCATCTCTCCAAGGAGAGAAGACTGAGCTCTCTCAACCTATCCTGATAAGGCATGCCAATCCAGGCAACATCCTTGTAAATCTCCTCTGCACCCTTTCTATGGCTTCCGCATCCTTTCTGAAATAAGACGACCAGAACTGAGCAAATTACTCCAAGTGGGGCCTGACCAGGGTCTTGTACAGCTGTAACATTATCTCCCGATCCTAAACTCAATTCCTCAGTTGATGAATACCAGTACACCATACGCCTTCTTAACCACATCCTCAACCTGAGAAGCTGCTCGAGTGTCCAATGAATCCAGACCCCAAGATCCTTGACTTAGACTGCCAAGCGTCCTAGCCCTAATATTATATTCTGTCATCTGATTTGATCTGCCAAAATGAATCACCACACACTTATCTGGGTTGAAGACACATTCTCAAAAAAATTCAATCAGGCTCTTAAAGCATGATCTGCCTTTGACAAAGCCATGCTGACTACTCTTGATCATACTATACCTCTCCAAATGTTCTAAATCCTGCCTCAGGATCTTCCCCAAACACTTACCAACCACTGAGGTTAGACTCACTGATCTACAATTTCTTGGGCTATCACTTCTCCCTTTCTTGAATAAAGGAACCACATCAGCAACCCTCCAATCCTCTGGAACCTTTCCCGTCTCCACTGTTGCTGCAAAGATCATTGCCAGAGGCTTAGCAATCTCCTCCCTCGCCTCCTACAGTAACCTGGGGTACATCCTATCTGGTCCCAGCTTTTCAAAAGCTCCAACACATCCTCTTTCTGAATATCTATATGCTCAAGCTTTTCAGTCCACTGCAAGTCTGTACTACAACCACCAAGATCCTTTCCCACTGTGAATACTGAAGTAAAGTTTTCACTAAGCACCTCTGCTATTTCTACTGGTTCTATACAAACTTTCCCACTGTCACACTTGATATGTCCTATTCCTCTTGCCTTATCCTCCTGCTCTTCACGTACTTGTAGAATGCCTTGGGGTTTTCCTTAATTTTGCCTGCCAAGGCCTTCTCATGACCCCTTCTGGCTCTAACTTCATTCCTATTAGCCGTATACTCTTCTAGATCTAACATTACCTAGGTCCTCGAACCTTTTGTAAGCTTTTCTTTTCTTCTTGACTAAATTTATTACAACTTTTGTGCACCACGGTTCCTGTAACCTACCATAACTTCCCTATCTCATTGGAATGTTGCTATGCAGAACTCCAGAAAATATTCCCTGAAAATTTGCCACGTTTCTTCTGTACCTTTCCAATTTATGCCTAATTTCCTGCCTGACAGCCTCATAGTTCCCCTTACTCCAAATAAGGACTTTCCTAGCTTGTCTGATCCTATTTCTCTCCAATGCTAATGTGAAGGAGATAGAGTTATGATCACTATCCCCAAAATGCTCTCCCACTGAGAGTTGACATCCATCCCAGTTTATTTCCCAAACCAAGGTTATGCCCAAGAAGGATTCTTTTTCACATTATGTACAACAATTATGAAAGGGTTAATAATAACAAGCTATGAGAGAAACACAAGTCTGCATTAAAGCCAACTGACAGGAGTATCAAGCACTAGTTACAAGGGAGGAAACCACAGAATATAGGTTTGTTTATCTGACAACGGCCGTTAGTTTGAAAGAATCAAAATCTCGACATGGCAGATAATTGGTACCTACAAATCCAAATACAGGCTGGGATATGAAGGATAACTTGCAACTATAGTCAGCTAACATGATCAAATATTCACACATGTTATAATTAAGCAGGCACACAACATTGCTGACTGGTTTTAATATTTGTCTCTTATGCGTTGATGTAGCCCAATCAACAGAATCATAGAATGGTGGTGGACAATTAAAAAACTCACTGGAGGAGGCTGCTCCACAAATATCCCCATCCTCAAACAATGGAGGAGCCTGGCATAACAGTGCAAAATATAAGGCTAAAACATTTACAGCAATCTTCAGCTAGAACTGCGATGTGGATAATCCACCTCTGCATCCAAACCAGCCAATTACCACCCCTTCAGTCTACACTCGATCAGTAAAATAATGGAATGGGTCAAAGTGCTATCAACCATTAGCTGCACAGCAATAACCAATGGTGTCTACTTTGGATTTCGCCAGGTTTCAGCTCCTGACTTCATTATAGCTTTGATTCAAACATGGACAAAAACAGCTGAATTCCAGGTGGTGAGATGAGAGAGTGACAGCCCTTATCATTGACATGGTGTAGCTTCAAGGAGCCCTAACAAAACTGGAAATTAATGAGTATCAGGGGCAAACTTCTGCTATTTGGAGCCATACCAAGTGGGGTTGTTTGTCAATGATTGCACAATGTTCAGCACAATTTGCAACTCATGATACTAATGGAGTCCATGTTCAAATGCAACAAAATCTGGACAATATCCAGGCTTGGGCTGACAAATAGCAAGTAACATTCATGCTATAATATAATAGACATTGACCATCATCAATAAGAGACACTCTTAACTACTGCCCCTTGACATTCAATGGTGTTACCATCACTGAATCCCCCACTGTCAATATCCTTGGGACTACTACTGACCAGAAATTGAACGTGATTCACCACAAATAGTGGTTAAAACAGGTCAGAGGCTAGGAATACTGAAGTGAATAGCACACCTCCTGACTTCCCAAAGCATCACCTGCACCTGTTCAACGGTGTACATCTATAAGAACAAGTCAGGAGTGTGATGGAATACTTCCCACTTGCTTGGATGGGTACTGTTCCATCAAATGCTCAAGAAGCTGGACATCATCCAGGACAAAAGCAGCCTGCTTTACTGGCACCAATATCCACTGATTCAAACATGCTCAGTAGCAGCAGTATGTATTATCTACAAGATGCACTGCAGCAGTTTAAAGATCCTTACATAGCACCTTCCAAACCCACGACTACTTCAGTCTAGAATGACAAGGACAGCAGATATAGGAACATCACCTTCAACGCCATCCTGAATTAACTGGCTTCTTGGGTTCTTGCTGTAGCTCGATTGTTAATATGTTATGAAAACTCTGACTTGATCTGGCTATTTAAAGGGAACAAAGTTGTCATAGGTTGAACATCAAAAAGCTCCACAACAAATGGTAACAGATAACCTAAAGGTGCACTTAAGTCAATTACTGGATTGCTATTGACATTTAAAATTCTCTACAAGTGGGAGCAAGAAACAGGAAAGGACAAGAAATAAAATCTATATTGACCGAGAAACCTTAAAATAAGTAACTTCACATTCAAAAACTAGAAGGCCAAAGTTATAACAAATTTTAACAATGACAAATAGAAATAAATATGTGCGCTCTAGGAATATATGAGAATCATGCAACAATATAAATTATATAATAAGAGTTTAGATAAATGACTACAGCAAGCAATTAGAAATCTATGAGTTGTGGCAATATTACAGGTTACGCCACAGAGTAAATGCACTGACAACTTGGTAGCAATCATCATGCTCAATAACATTTCCGAGTTTCAGGTAGCAGGGAAAAAGGTCAAATGAAAGGATTTTAACTTCTGTAGCATTTTAAGCACCCCTTTAGTCATATTTGCAATATAATTCTGTGTACATTATATAAATTAATAATTTAACATGCCAGTGATCTTCAATTTTTTTTGGTCAAGGAATCTGATATGCTGTGACCTCTCATGCTTGTGTGCACAAACATAATACACAAATAATGGAACATGATAAAAGCAAAATACTATTAAACAAACATGCATTAGGTATGTAATACGAAAAAGTAAAACATCGGATGGATGAAAATGCAAAAAATTTTCATGATTATTTTTCATTACATCAAAGATCTTGAAATATTTAGTAGAGTTTTCAAATGACCTAAAAATTCTTAGGAGCCCTGGCTGAAAAACTGCATAACACAATATCTTTGATTTTCTTAAAATGAAAACAATTTTAACTTTTTTTTAAAAAAGGAATTCGCCTCCTAAAGGATAATCTACAAGGTTGTGTTTGCTGACACCACAACCATACAGCATACATCCCTGCATACATGCAAATAAATCTACACATTACTACCCTTTTAACCTTAAGGACTTGTACTTAAATGCCCCAAATTGACGGATGATGGGTGAAAATTTTTTCTTGCCAGCTACTGTGATTCAACGGAAACAAGAATGGGGTCATATTTACTCAGTTCCTAATGCAAATTTTTCAAAGGTTATTCGAATTTTCATAGTATATTGTTACACCATTAAAGCATGTCAAAGCACTGCATACAATTATTTTTGAAATTCAGTGCCTATTGTTACATGGCAAGCAACCATATAGACTTTCTTCAAACATTGTGCTTAAATAGCAATGAGCTGATTTTGATGTCTTGTGTTTTTTGGGTGATTCCAACAAACTGCAGGAATAAAGTCTAGCATCTGGGGAAATCAAATGTCTAGTGCATACAGCAAACTGTGGAATAGTTGTAGCTAGGCAGAAATGCTCACGTTTTCCTATAGTAAATGCTCAGAATGCAACATTTCATCATTTTGTTTCTACCTGAAGTAAAAATAGAACTCAATAGCTAGGAATATTTTTGATTCCCAAAGTCTTATTCCTTGAAATTTGAGGTGATCTTTGAATCGAATTGCTTCATGGAATGAATGAAGGGGCAACATGCTGCCTACAGAGCAGCCTTGGTGGCGACCATCAAGACAGACCTGTTAAAGGTATTACTGTGTGTAACAGTCATATCTAGACAGTAATGCTCAATAAACATTTGAGGATTACTTGACATGACTGTCCTGCAATTACCATCAATCAGGACCAGCAGCTGTAGAATTACGTTTAAGCAGCCCCTGGGCTTTTCCTTGCACGATGATAGTTCTATCATCTTAACTATCGATTTAACGCTGTTTCGGTCTTTTGAGAACTTACAACAAAGTAGGAGACAATTTTTGAAGCTGTTTCATTCACAATATAGAGTTCTAAATGCCTATATAGCAAAAATTGTACTCTCAATTAGTAATGGCAGTCAAAGAATGGTACAAAACAATTTCTTTATCTAAAAGATATTTTTGGTAGAAATTTCCAAAGTGCCAGAGGATATTGGTATAATAGCAGTGGTTAGCACTGCTGCCTCAATACCAGGAGCCCACATTCAATTCCGAGTTTGGGTCACTGTCTATGCAGAGTTTGCACGTTCTTCCTGTGTCTGCATGGATTTCTTCTGGGTGCTCCAGTTTTCTCTTACAGTCTGAAAGACGTGCTGGTTAGGTATATTGGCCACGCTATTGGGGGGGCACTGAACAATGCCAGAGTGTGGCAACTGGGGATTTTCATAGTAACTTCATTGCAGTATTAATGTAAGCCTAGTTATGATACTAATAAATAAAAGCTTTTTGGTCAAAGTACCAGTTCAAACATGGCTGATCCACTGTAATGGCTAACATTCACTAAATTAGTGAGCCAAAGCCAATACAAAATATTATGAACAACATATTCAAAGAACTTTGAACAGTGGATACGTTAACTTGTACAGAATCATATTAAACGAGACACTAACAAGTGATCCCTTAATGAAAAAATAAATGGGAAATATAAACTAATTAAAATTACCATTCTCCTAGATGACATTAGTGTGTAACTGGTAATGAAGATCACCATACCTTAGATGAAGGGTAAGTTTGAGAAGGCAGGGCTGTTTAAAATACTTATACAATCAATATAAAGAAGTCTTTAAAATTTCAAACAATAATTGGAAACATTTCATGACGTAAGATGAGGCATGGGGGAAAAAACCTGTACCAAGTAGAACGTTTTTGCACAAACATATTCCATTTTGTGTTTAAGCCTTATTTAGTGAGAACCATGTTTGAATTAAAGATATATACTGTTTATCTAATAGTCATTACCTATTACTAGACATGCTTTCAACAGGAACAATGTAATATTTGTTCACTTATCCACCACCCCTGTAGAGAGGGAGCTTTCTCCTGCAAGGTGGTGAAATCCTGTAATTTCTCAAAGCAGGCTGCCAATAGAACCACAGTTTGCCAGGACTACAAAGACAAGTTAATTCTTACTCTGTCTACGTGTCATTTGTATTATTCTTGCACTCAGCTAAACCAAAGAAACTCGCACAGAAAGCTTTACGGTGGTGGTGCCAGTTTGGGGGGGGTGGGGGGAGTGTAGCATCAATTGAGACAGCAAACAACTGGTCTTGTTGAACACTCACTTGAAGTGACAGAAGAATCCTTTATTCTTTAATAAAAATAGCTAGTTATTCTACAGTAACAGGTCCTTTTTAAGCAACACCAAATCCAGAATATTTCTGGTTAGATTTTCAGGCAAAAGAAAGAATCATTGGTTAGATATTAGTCATAGATATCCTATAGGATTGGGTGTTCTTGTGCAAGCATCAGAAGGAGTTGGTTTGCAGATGCAACAGGTAATTAAGAAGGTAAACGGAATTTTGTCCTTCGTTGGTAGGGAAATGGAGTTTAAGAACAGTGAGGTTATGTTGCAGCTGTGTAAGGTGCTGGTGAGGCCGCATGTGGGGTACTGTGTACGGTTTTGGTCTCCTTACTGAGAAAGGATATACTGGCAAAGGAGGGGTTGCATAGGAGATTCATTAGGTTGATTCCAGAGTTGAAAGGGTTGGCTTACGAGGAGAGACTGAGTAGATTGGGGCTACATTCATTGGAATTCAGAAGGGGGAGATCTTATAGAAACATAAGAGTATGAAGGGAATAGATAGAATTGAAGCAGGGAAGCTGTTTCCACTGGCAGTGAAACTAGAACAGGGGGCTTGGCCTCAAAATAAGCAGATTTCAGACTGGATTGAAGAACTTCTTTACATAAAGGTTGTGAATCTGTGGAATCCCCTGCCCAGTAAACCAGTTGAGGCTACCTCAAAGTTTTTAAGGCAAGGATAGTTAAATTTTTGAGCAGTAAAGGAATTAAGGGTTATGGTGAGCATGTGGGATAAGTGGAGCTGAGTCCACAAAAAAAAAATCAACATGATCTTACTGAAAGGCAGCACAGGCTTGAGGGGCCAAATGGCCTATATCTGCTCCTTTTTATGCTCTTATATCATTAGTCATCCTTAGCAACAACTGTGCTGACAGCAACTCAGATTTTGTGGTCAGTGGCAAAGAACAGCACTGACTACTCACTTCATTACCAACAAAGCTTTGGAGCATTGTTTTGAGGAGCACCCTTTATGGGGATTATTGGCATCCATGAGCAGAATAAGATTTGAAATGTAGTACAGAAAATGAAATAAAGATTAGAAAACATAGATGGGATTGAGAGAAAGCGATATACTGACACAAAACGTAAGAAATCTCCAGCACTAATTTTGGAGGGAATGAGACTAAACACTTACAAAATGAATTTTTCAGGACTAGGGATGTTGTTTATAAGTACCTTTCATCATACTTAAAAATTCATACGTTGAATACACTGGCTTTTCCTTTTCAGCTGTCTTTTATGGGGAACTAATGGGAAAATACCATTTATGTTTCTGCCACTGCTGTCATTTCAATGCCAAGCTTATTAACGAGAGCTGGAACTATACACTGGTAAATTAGAGTTCCAGTTCCAGAATTCTACATTTAACTGCACACATGTTAAAACGCAATGAGCTAAATTTTCCGGTCTTGTCCACCATGGGAATTGCAGCAGGCGCGATGGGAAAATCCATTGATCTTGGACAGGATTTTCTGGTCTTGGGGCAAGCATGGCCACAAAATTCCACCCTGTGTTTTCTGTCCAATTTATCCTGTAATAATGCTGAACATCAGCAGGCTCAGTGTTATTATTAATACAGCAAAATTCAGGCCATTTACATCACTTTATTCAATGGACCAATAAATCCACACCCTCGCACATGGATCACAAGAGAGTTTTTGGTTGATATGGCAAACAACTGCAATCTCATTTGCCTATAGTGATTTGCGCTGAACCAAGGGTTCAAAGTGCATCATAGCCAATCTTACTTTCCTCAATTTCAGACAGTTAGTTGACATGCCAGGTGGAGTATTTTGTCACTCATTTATAATCATCATGAAGGTAGTTTTCACAAGCTAACAGCAACAAAGGTGATAACGCAAAATCAATACCTTCTTAGCATTAATGAAGAAGTGGACACGTACAAAAACATTAAAAATAGGTGCAAGGCAGCACATAGGTTATCACCGTTGCCTCACAGCACCAGGGAGCCAGGTTTGATTCCAGTCGTAGGTGACTGCCTGTGTGAAATTTGCACATTTGCCCCATGTCTGTATGAATTTCCTCCAGGTGTTCCAGTTTCCTCCCACAGTCCAAAGACGGATTAAGTGGATTGGCCATGCTAAATTGCCCAACTGTCCCAAGATGTATAAGTTAGGAAGATTAGCAGGGTAAATGCATGGGATTAAAGGGATAGAAGGCAGTGGGTCTGGCCAAATAGCCTTCTAATGCACTTTAGGGATTCTATGAAGATTGGACAATATGGCCTCTCAAGCCTGCTCCGACATTCAATATGATCATGATTGATCTTTCTTCCTTAAATATGGAGACTATTATAGGCAGTGCTCCAGGTGTTGTCTCACCAAAATCCTGTACAATTGCAGCAAGACTTACTAACCTTTGTACTCCAATGCATTTCCAATAAAGGCCAATGTGCCATTTTCACTTCTAATTTCTTGATGTAGCTGCATGCTAACTTTGCAGTTCCTTGTACAAGTATACCCAAATCGCTCTGATCATTTACAGTGATGAGCTTCACACTTCTTTTAAAAAAGCTTCTACTTATTCTTACCAAAGTAAATAATCTCACTTCTTCACATCATACAAATGTAGATGTGTTACTCTTGGTCTCTTCAGCCAAGTAATTAATATAGATTTAAAATGGCTGAGTTTCCAGCACTGATTATTGCAGCACTTCACTAATCTCAGCCTTAAAACTTAAAGATGCCCTCTAGATGTTGATCTATACTTTTGGTTTCTGTCCATTAATCCTTTATCTAGCTAATATATTATCCTCAAATCCATGAATTTATCTTGCATGTTAACCTTTTGTGGAATGCCTCTTCAAATATCTTCTGGAAATCAAAATGTATATCTACAAGTTTCCCTTTATTTACCTATCTTCAAAAAATTAATTAAATTTATCCAACACGATCTTTTTTTGTTAAATCCAAACTGACTTTGCAATGCTTTTCTATGTGTCTTGTTAAAATTTCCTACATTTTCCAGACAAGTAATGTCAGCATAATTAGCCTGCAATTTCCTGCACATATTCTTAAACAGTGGTTATTTTGCTAAGCTTACAATTTGCTGATTCTAATGAGACTATTCTAAGTAATTTTGGAGGTAGTGTACCTACCATCTCTCCTACTGCTTCTTTTAGACCCTAGGATGTAGGCCCATCAGATCCTGGCAATTTGCTGCATTTTAACATAGAACACTACAGCACAAACAGGCCCTTCGGCCCACAAGTTGCACCAATCACATCTATACCTACCAAGCCATATACTTATCTATAACCCCTAATCCCATTAGATCCCATATACTCATCCAGAAGTCTTTTAAAAGACCCCAGCGAGTTCGCCTCTACCACCCCGATGGCAGCCGATTTTAGTTCCTTTAGTTCCCTCAATACTTTTTCTCCATTGACATTAACTGCCTTAACTTCTTCACTCATTAGCTCCCTGTTCACCCATTTCTGATAAGCAATTTTGTCTCCTTCTTCAAAAAAGAATAAATATACGCTCAATGCCTCTGCCATGTCCTCATCCACCACGATAATTTCTCCACCTCTGTCTCTAAGGCACCAAGCTTTACTTTAGCTCCTCTCCTTTTTATAGGCTGAAAAGCTCTTGCAATCTATTTTTATATTGCTTGTTAGTTTACTCTCATATTTCAAGTAGCAGATAGTAGAATTAGCTTTAGATTGCTCCTGAACAGAGCAGGCACCAACGAAGTGGTAAAAGGCCTGGTTTTGCACATGTATATCAAGATTTCTAATGTTAGTGTCTTCTGGGAAAAGCACAGATTTAGAGTAAAAGGACGTCACAAACCAGTAAAGGCTGTTAACTACAAAAATGTCTAGTGTTATCAAGCCAAGTTAATTTGTTTGTTTTTCATTGGAATTCTGGAACGCTGCACGAAACACATCAGGTCCTGGAATGCCATGAATTGATGAGGTTATAGATTCTGCCTTTTGATCCAAAAATCCTATAAATGTTAGGTCATGCTAGAATTGTAACTTAAGTTTCTAGTAATTGCACGTACCTGTTGCATAGCACGCAGGTGTACATGACATATGAGGCTCCAATAAGATAATTGTTTACATACAAACAGAAGTATTTGTTACATTCTGAAATACATGAAATCAGTTTTTAAACACTGCAGCTGCTGGAAAAAAATGGCAATGCCAGGTACTAACAGACTTTTCCCTTGAAAAGGAACAAGAAACCTTGGATGATATTCTTGCATAGAGTGATATAAGTAGATATGTTATTGCAACTAAACAATCCCCTCGGCACACTACTTGTAGCAATGTAATCATCTCAAACTGCTCCTCTTGAAAGCGCGATTTTAGAACCATAAAGTCTAGTATTTAAGAGGCACTAAATAACTCGAATATAATCCTGCCTTCTCCTATTAATGACAACCCCTTTTCATTAAAATCAATGTGTAATGCAAGATCAAGTGCCATCAACAAATATTATTTCACAAAGCTGCAGAATTTTATTTTGGAAACATATAGCTCTCACCAATGGTTTCCAAAGCAAACAGACCATAGCAATTCCCTATTTTCTACTGTAGTTCCATCTAAGTCATAGATACGTGGGAAGCATCCACCAAGTCATCGGTGGGAAACCAGCAGAGGCCAAGAGCAAGGAGGCTGCAGGATAACTCTTGGTATGGTTATAGTCTTGGACTAATGAACTATTTGGGAGGAGCTGAAACTCTTGGTGCTGCAGGTGTTGTGTTCTACTAGCATTCATATGGATCATCCAGCACTGAACAGGAATTTTGTCTCATTATTACTGAATGAGTTTGATGACTTTGATTATGCTGCTTTAAAACTTTCTTTCTCCACTCAACCAAAAGTAGTGCATTAATTGAGAGCATGCCAAATCTGCAAAACAAAATACTAAATGCCATGGATTGCACCTCAAAGCTGAAGCTATGAACTGGGGCTTGCTGCTTTAGCACAATAGTCCAAATGTGATCTTTGCTGAGCTGTTGTGCCTAACTGCAAAAATAGCAAGTCTGTTTTTTCAGTATCTAACTGTAAATGTGTGGCTTTCTGATAAACAAACTGGAATATGATAACATGCCATTCAGACAAATTCATGTTTGAAATGACAGTAAAGCTGCTTATTGCTAATACCTAGAAAGGACCACCAGATCGGAGACTAGTTAATTTACTTGAGTCTTGCAGACACCCTGAGAATCCTGCACCAACTATTCTAATAATAGTGCAATAGAAATCATGTCAGTTCGTGTATACCTGCAGTTGTGTGTCCCCACAGGAAAGTTAAAAGATCTTGAACCTGGTCTACTGCAGGGTCAACACGTGAACACAATAAGGCTTTGAGCTATCAATATAATCACACTGCCCTAAATTTTGAATGTTGGTTTAGCAAGGTACCATTGAGCAGTGAACCTTCTCTCCTTTCCCACTGCCATAAGAAAACGTTTGCGAGCTAGGAAAGTTGTTCCCAAGAAAGGGCTGCCGATGAGGCACAATTAGGCAAATATTTGTACTTGGATTGTGCTTTTCATAGTCACTGAGAAAGTGGTTTACAGACAAAACTATCTTTCAAGAGTAATTATTTGAACATGCATAATGGGATAGTAAATGGAAGCAGAGCAAGGTCCCACAAACAATGATTAGCCAGATAATTTGTTTTTGAGATATTGATTGAATATCACCGGGGATAACTCCCACACTTTTCTCTGAAGCAACGCCATGGTATCTCTTACATTCACCCAGGAAGACAGAATCTTGAAAGAAATGGGAACCTTCAACATTTAAGGAGTATTTAGGTAAGCACTTGAAACGTCATGGCATGCAAGGCTACAGACCAAGTGCTGGAAAACGGGACTAGAATAAACAGGTGATGGATGGCCAGCACAGACATGATGGGCTGAAGGAGCCTCTTTGAGCTGTAAAAGTCTATGACTCTAATGTCCCATCTGAAAGACAGCACCTCCCTCAATACTTTATTGGGGTGTCAGTCAGCCTTGATTTTTGTGTCCAAGCCCTGGAATCCAGCATCCTTAGACTCAGATGCTGAGCCACAGTCAACACAAACGATGGACAAATAATCAGTGTACAAATAGATTTACTGTGCTGAAATCCTTTTAAAGTCTTTTCAAAAGGAATAGACTTATCTCAGCAGATGGGGCAAAATAAACTTTAAAAAATATGCAGTTATTTAATAGTATCACAAGTAGGCTTACTTTAACACTACAATGAAGTTACTGTGAAAATTCTCTAGTCGCCACACTCCAGCGTCTGTTCAGGTACACTGAGGGAGAATTTAGTATGGCCAATGCACCTCACCAGCACATCTTTCAAACTGTGGGAGGAAACCGAAGCACTCAGAGGAAACCCATGCAGATATAGGGAAAATATGCAAACTCCACACAGACAGTGACCCAAGCCAGCAATTGAATCCATTGCACTGAGAAGTTAGAGTGTTTTTCAAGAGCCACGTGATAATGTGAAACACTGAAGGATGATCAGTGTTGTTACTGTACCTGGACTATTCCTGTAGGCATACCAACCAAAAAGCATATACTATGATACATCACCTGAGGTCCGTATCTAAGAGGATCTGCACTGCTGCAGCAAAAAACCCTCTCCTTAGAGGCAATAAACGTGTGTTTTTCATCCAAAAACATGTCTATAACAATCATCAAAGTGAGTTATTACTCATATTAGTTGCCTATTCATATGACCAAATGAACTGAATTTGCCAACTCCAGGCTCCATTGCATTAGTAGTTACATTCAATTCTGACCTGAATGATATGGAACAATGGTCTGTCTTTTTTATAGATCAATTATGAAATGGAGACAAATCCGGCAGCCAGGAAAAACAAAGAATTCCTAACAAGCATTTCTGCACCAACAGGGAATGCGTTAGTTCCATGGGTTTCTCATTTTTATGGATAAATAGTAGAATCACAGAATACAACCTTAGCAAACCTTTACAACAGAAATAAAATTTGCCTCATTAAATCATAAGCAAATACCTTTATTATAACATTGACAGGACATGAGATGAAAATTCCCAGAATTAATTGAAATCAAGAAACAAATTTGATTTATCCAATCATCAGAAGCCACAGCAAGATACTGTAATTTACACCATGGTTTTGGCAGAAAATTTGTTAACATATTATCCCAGCTGTCTAGTTGTTTGATATGTTGTGATGCAAGGACATTGGCAATGTGGGTTTCAACATTCCATCTTAACTCGGCATAAGAACATAAATTATATCATTAAAAGGCTCAAGTATCTGTTCCCGTTTGTGAAAAAAAATTGTCACCATATACTTGGTTGATGGTTTTTTTCATCCGAACTGGGCAACAAGTACAAACAAATTCACATTTTATGATCTCAAAGTGTCCCAAAAGGCTTTCCAGCCACTGAAAACGTCACAGAGCATAGCATCACTACACTGCAGAAGGAGGCCATTCAATCCATCAAGTGAGCACCAACTCTGACAGAGCATCTTACTCTGGCTCCACCCCCATAACTTCATGCATTTACCCTGCTAAACCGACACTAAGGGGCAATTGAATATGGCCAATCTACCTAACCTGCATATCACTTGACTGGGGGAGGAAATCAGAGCCTCACTTATGCAGACTAGGAAGAACATGCAAACTCAGGCTGACAGCTACCCCAGATCGGAACTGAACATGTGTCCTTGGTGCCATGAGACAGCCTTGCTAACCATTCCGCCACCCAGTCAAAAAAGACAGAGCAGCTATTTGTACAGCAGATTAATTCAATTTTATTTTTCTTTGCTACACTAACGTGCATATATTTGAAGTTTCTTCTAGATGTGTACTGACCGATGAATTAGGATTGATGCCAATTGGAGGAGATCTGCAGCATCTCATCACACATGCTTCATGCACAAGATTATATTTTGGTTTACAGGGAACACAGGTCTTCCTATGCTAAAATTGCAAGATGGAATATAGCCTTCCAATTTCTATCTAGGGAGTGCAGGTCAGGGATACAACAGTGATGCTGTCTCTTCAATTGTAATATTATTCATAGCAAGACTCAGCTTCTGCTTTTAGCAATGAAAAATTGTGTGTGTTTCTGGCAAAACCATTACTAATTATGATGAGCAGATAATATTCTGTGGCGCACTGCCAAACAAAATGCCCGCTAATGAACTGTTTCAACTAACCAAAACAGAAAATGCAGGAACTACTCAACTGGTCATACCACATTGTGGAGACAGAAACCTGTGTTTTCAGGTTGAAGACTTGTTATATCTCAAATTTATTCCAGTTCGAAAAGCCATTAATCTGAAATGTTAACTCTATTTATCTCACCCCATAGATGCTACCAGACTTTCTGAATAATTCCAGCAATTTTTGTTTGCAATTGGGGCAGCATGGTAGCACAGTGGCCTCACAGCATCAGGGACCCAGGTTCAATTCTGGCTAGTTGACTGTCTGTGTGGGGTTTTCACATTCTCCCTGCGATTGTATGACTTTCCTCCAGGATGCTCCAGTTTCCTCAAACAGTTCAAAGATGTGCGGGTTAAGTTGATTGTCCATGCTAAATTGCCCCTTAGTGTCAGGGAGATCCGCAGGATAAATACGTAGGGATAGTGTCTGGGTGGGATTGTAACTGGTGCAGACTTGATGGGCTGAATGGCATCCTTCTGCACTGTAGCAATTCTATGATTTTATAGTCTCAGCATGCAGTATACTTTCATAAAGTAATTCATTCTCCAATTAATTTTTAATCCAAATCTGAGGCTGCATGTTCTATTCACCACAACGAGCCAAAAATAGTCATTAAGTTCACACTTGCACACAGAATTTCTTTGTGCTTTTACAGTGAGATTTGTGGTTTGTGAGAGAGACAAAGTAGTGTGGCACCATCAAGATAGAATTTGGGGTGAGAGAAAAGCTGGCAAGAAACATGTCTCTGCAACCAGATTGACAAATCCCTTACAGGATATTCAGAGTCCAATTCCATGTGAGTTAATATCAAATCATTTCCAGAAAGCACGATGAGGAGAGAGAGATTAAGGGAAATATAAAAGGCAAGGACAAAACATTTTAAATAATCTCCCAGATTTAGATTATATTTGAAGGAATAGGACTCAATACTTATACAAATTAATTTTCAGTGCCTGGGTTTGCTTGGCAATTATAATTTACTAGACCATTAAAATTCACTTATGCTTGAATGAACATATGTTTAGTGAGCATCTAAGTACAACATCACACCCTTTATGATAGCATCACTGTGGTTAGCACTGCTGTATCTAGTGCCAGGGACCCAGGTTCAATTCCTGGCTTGGAATATTTGTTTGTGTCTACACATCCTTGCCTGCTCTGGTTTCTTCCCACAGTCCAAGAGACCTGCTCGTTACATGCATTGGCCATGTTAAATTGCCCCTTAGTGTCCCGGGATGCATAGGTTAGAGGATTTAGCAGGGCAAATATGTGGGGGTTATGGGGATAAGGCCTAGATATGATTGATTTAATGGGCCAAGTGGCCTTCTTCTGCACTGTAAGGATTCTATGAAATACACGTATACTTTATCTTGATTCACCATCAAAAATGCAAATACAACCCCCTTTTTCACACACTTTCAAATAAATTGTTATTCCACTCCAACAAAAAAGTATTTTTAAACTTAAGTACTGCCAAGTTTCAATTGCAGAGTGTACCTGGGCAGTCGTAGGTTCCACCTTCCTTTTCTTCTTCTGATTTTGTTTATTGGTTCTGGGGTATATCATCAGTTGCTCAAACCATCTGGAAAATTAAAATGTTTAATTAACAACTGAATAGAGACAACAACCATCTAAACTAAATGATTTCAGAAACAAGGAAAAAAGGAACAATGCAACGTTTGATTAAAAAATGAACCATCCTATCAGAAACAGGTATACGCAGTAGATTCCAGGGCAATCATGGTCAAATTTCCTTCTATTTGTAATTAAATTCCTGCACACATGTAACATTTGTTTGCATTGTCCATAAGCATTCTATTATTAATTCCTTTGTTCATATTTGCACAAAATGAACTATGTAAACTTACCTTGTTGCAATTACACCCACCTCTCCAGAGGAGGAGCTACAGTGTGTCAACTGGCAGAAGGACAAGTTCAGCTTAACAAATTGAAGTAGGTTATGAATACATGTGCATAAGTATCAATGATTGAGTTGTACAATAAGGACAGGATATAGAACTTTAAAATAGGACCAAATTGTATCTTGCTCTCTGATCTAATTATTCACCCTTTTAGCTCCTTTTCAAACAAAGGCTACACTTCTGAACCACATACCTGCAACACTTGGAGAAACAGAGTAATAGTACATGTACTAACATCTTATTTCATTATCACACAAGTAGTCCTCAGAAATCTCAAATATTTGCCCTCAACTAAGAGGGTTGAAATAAGGGGGAGGGCTAAGTTTGAAACAGTGCTTTGCCAATTGCCTCGTCACGATACTCCAGCCATCAGAAGGCTTTATCGATCAGTTTTTCCTGACCATACATCTCATATATACATATGTTTCAAAAAAGCTAACTGTGTCTCATAGTTATTGCCAGCACTTAATGATTTGAACCTGGAATTACTTTAAAAATTTGCACTTGTTTTATAACAAGCATTTCATATATCCCATCCTTAATACAAATGCTCAAGCACTAAATACCCATTTTACTTTATTTGTATCTAATTATTGGATAATGGATTTTTAAATCAAATTTTTTTTAAGCAAACTATACTCGAGTCCATCTGCATATATGTTAATAAAGATAAGGTGAAGCCGGTGTCAGTTTGGAGGAAGGCACTTTGAGAATGACTGAGTTAACTTTGAGTTTTCATCTCCAGTTTCTACTTTTGAATATTTACATGCAAGAATGTATCGATTATGAAAAAATACTCAAATATATTCATCGCATTTACTCTTCATTCTTTGACCAGTATGCATCCACTTACACCTCAACAGTAGTTTACATTGGGCATCTATCCATCTCTAAAGAAAACATGAGTCATTTATGATAATTTTGGGACTATGGAAATCTGTCATCAGTTCACTTTGATACAAGGCTAAATGACAAACTAATCAGCTATCTCCTTCCCCAAAATACTATCCACGAAGGCATGTGTTCCTAATCATTTTATATACAGGCTGCATATCACTTGAAAAACTAACAGGTGAATAAACATTCTGCCACTTCATCCACATACACAAGCATATCAAAGCAGAACAAATTTAAGTCATCTGGATAGAATTCATACAGAATTTGTGGGGACCAGTACCAAAAAGGTATTGCTTTGTGCTGCAGTTGCATGTGTGAGAATTTCCCAATGTATGAGCCTCGCACGTCCTTTTCAAGTAAAAGCTGCTAAATTGAGGACAGATGAAATAAACTTCAACCTCCCCTAGAAATCTTTCATGCAAGATAGCAGCAGTATGCAATGCTCTCAAGCATCGATATGAGTATATATCTTGTTTATCTTGCAGCACAAACCAAAATGTTTCTTCTCAAATAGTGCAGCCAGCACGGCAAATCCATTGTTCTCCTGCAACCAGTAGTTTAATGTAATACTTAACTTTATATTGACCATTTACCTTTTTACAGTTAAATCTGGTAAGTACTTTATAACCTAATGCAATCCAATACAATACTGATTCTTACATTTTTGTAACATTGGAGAAAATCAGGTTTTCTTTTTGAATTCTTTCAAAGGACGTAGGCATCGATGGCAAGACCAACATTTATTGCTATCCTCCAGGTGTTGTCAGTAAGCCTCCTTCTTGAACTGCTCCAATCGATCTGGTGCAGATGTATCTATTGCATTGGCAGGAAGTGAGTCCCAGGACTTTGATCCAGCATCAGTGAAGAAAGGACTATATAGTTTTAAGTAAAGATGTTACATTGCTTGGAAGGGTGGTGGGTGTTCCTACACATCTATATTGTATCCTTGGCAGAGGTTGAGTTTGGAAAACACTGTTGAAGGCACATTGGTGAGCTACTGCTGTGCATCTTGTACACAGTCCATATTGATGGTGGAGGGAGTGAATGTTGAAGATGATGGATGAGATGTTGATCAAACAGACTGCCATGTCCTGGAAGGACTTCATGAGTGTTGCTGGAGCCACACTCATGCAGGCAATTAGTGAGTATTCCATCACACTCCTGACTTCTGCCTTGTATTGTGCAAGTAACTGCAGAATTTCCAGCCTCAGGCCTGCTCTTGTAGCCCAGTATTTACTGGATTGGTTCAGTTCAGTTTCTGGTAACTGGTAATTCCCAGCATATTGATAGTGCGTGATTCAGTGGTAGCAATGCCACTGCATGTTAAGGGGAGTGGGTTGGATTCTCTCTCGTTTGAGATGGTCTTTGCCTGACAGTTGTTTAGTCCAAACGTTCCTTGTTACTTACCAGCCCAAACCTGAAAGATAACAGGTCATGCTGCACATGGGCATGCGTAGTTTCAGCATTTGACAAGTTGCAAATGGTATTGGACAGTGTGCAATCACCACCAAATATCCCCACTTCTGACCTTACAATAGAAGGTTGATGAAATGGCTGAAGATCATTACATATACCAGCAATAAGCCAAAATAGAGACACAAAAGTTTTCTATTCAATGCCTGGACTTATTTATCCAGTGAGCAAGAAAAGCATGCTTAGATTGAATCGCTACAGTGCAGAAGGAGCTTATTCAGCCAATCAAACCTGACTGACAACAATCCCACCCTGGCCCTATTCCTGTAACTCCATATATTTATCCTGCTAATCTACCTGACACTAAAGGGCAACTTAGCATAGCCAACACACCTAACCTACACATTTTTGGAGTGAAGGGAAAAACCAGAGCAGAGGAAATCCAAGCAGACACAGGGAGAACATGCAAACTCCACACAGACAGTGACCCCAAGGCTGAAATGGAACCCAGGTCCCTGATGCTACGAAGCATCAATGCAAACCTGGAGAACATAAGTGTCTTTTGAAAGGTGGGTTGGAAAATATCTGGTATGAAAACTCAAAAACCCTACAGCATCCTATGGTTCTGTGAAAGATGTCAGGAAAGATTTACTTTTTATTCCCTGCAGAGAAAAATGATGGGTAGAGCAGTTGGCGGAGGCACTGTGATTCATTGAGACTGACATAACACTCTTCCAAAAACTGCTTTTGTTTTTATTAGAAACATTGTAAAAGCAGAATAAATTGCTTGGTAACAAAAACATCATTCCCAGAGCTCTGAGAATCTACACAGTGGAAACAATAATTCTAGTTCTGATCCATATGGCACTACCACAATGCTAAGTGCAACGGACTTTGAACAAATTGAACAACTTAAGACTGAGCATCCATGAGACACTGTGGGCCGCACAGCAGCAAAACTGTACAGCAACCACAATCTGTATACTCATACTGGTTCATATATCCCCATTCTACTATAACCACCAAGCCAATGGGTCAACTCTGGCTGACTGATAAGTGCAGGGCAGTATGCCAGGAGCCAAACCAGGCATACCTAAAAATGAGGCATTAGCCTGGTGAAACTACAGCATAGGACCACTTTCGTTTCAAATAGGACTACTTGAGTCAAGCAGCAAGTGATGGATAAAGTTTAGTGATTCCACCACCAATTAATCAGATCTAAACTCTGCAATCTGGTCATATCCAGCTGTGAATGCTGATGTTCAATTAAGCTACTCACTGGAGAAGACTGCTCCACAAATATCCCCATCCTCAATGATCATCAAGATAAGGCTAAAGCATTTGCAACAATCCTCAGCCGAAGTGTCGAGCGAACGATCCAAATGGTCTCCTGAGATTCCTAACATCTTCAGCCCATGATATCAAGAAATGGCTGAAGACATTGAATACTGCAAATGTGATAGACCTAACAGCATTCCAGCAATAATACTGAAGAATTGTGCTACAGAACTTGCCCTGAGTCTAGCCAGGCTGTTCCAGCATCTGCATCTACCCAGTAATGTGGAAAATTGCCCAGGTATGTCCTGCAGGATAAATCCAACTTGGCCAATAACTGCTTCATCAGTCGATTCTCAATCATCATTAAACTGATGGAAGAGGTCATCAGCAGTACTATCAATGGTATTTTGCAACCACTGCTCAGTTTGGGTTCTGTCAGGATCACTCAGCTCCTGACCTTATTACAGCCTTGATTCAAATATGATAAAGGATCTGAATTCCAGAGGTGAGTAGAGAGTGACTGTCCCTGACATCCAAGTCAAATTCAGCCAGACCTGGAAAACATCCAGGCTTGGACTGACAAGGTGCAAATAGTATTTACATTACATTACTGCCAGGCAATGACCATCACCAACAGGATTCAAACTATCATCCTTTTATCTTCAGTTACATTACCATCATTGAATTCCCAAGTATCAATATTCTGGGAGATAGCATTGACCAGAAACTGAACTTGATTAGTTATACAAATACTATGGCTTCAAGAAAAAGTCAGAGGCTAATAATCCTATGGTGAATATCTCACTTCCTGACTTCCCAAAGTCTGTGCACTATTCACAAAGCACAAGTTTACAGTGTAATGGAATACTCTCCCTTGCTAGGATAAGTACAGCTCCACCAACAGTCAAAGAAGCTTGACACCATCCAGGGCAAAGTTGCCAGCGTGACTGTTGGTGGAATGGGTGCCATTCAGTCCCTCTGCCACCAACGAATGATAGCAGTAATGTGGATCATCTATAAGATGCATTGCAGGAACTTAGCAAGGCTCCTTAGACAGCATCTTACAAATCCATGACCACCATGATCCAAAATTATAAGGCTGCAGACACACAGGAATACACCATTTCGAAGTTCCTCAGGTGGATGCAGCTATTACTAGGGGCATAACTATAAGATTCATGATGGGATATATAGGAGGAATGTCCAAGATAGATTCTTCACTCAGAACGGTTGGGATGTGGAATGCACTGCCATGCACTGCCTGCTGTGATAGTGGAGTCGGACACTTTAGGAACTTTTCAAGCAGTTATTGGATAGGCACATGGAGCACACCAGAATTATAGGGAGTGGGATAGCTCGGTCTTGGGTTTGGGCGTAGCTCAGCACAACATTGACAGCTGAAGGGCCTGGACTGTGCTGTATTATTGTATGTTGTTTGTTCTAAGTTCCACATTATCATCCCACCACCTCCCCATATCCTTTGATCCCCTTCAGCCCAAGAGCTCCATTGCTTTTGAAAACATGCAATATTTTGTCCTGAACTGCTTTCAGTGGTCACAAATTCTACAGGCATATCACTCACTGGGTAAAAAAATTCTCTTCAACTCAATCCTAAAATGTTTACCTCATATCTCGAGACTATGGCCCCTTGTTCTGGTCACCCCCATCATCAGGAATGTCCCTGCTGCATCTATCCTTTTGTTAGAATTTTATAGGTTTCTATAAGGTTCCCCCTCATTCTTTTGAACTCCAGCAAATACAATCCTAATCAGTTTAATCTCTCCTCATATGTCAGTCCTGCCATCTTAGGAACCAGTCTCAAACTTTTTCTGCACTCCCTCTATAGCAAGAGCATCCTTTCTCAGATCAGGAGACCAAAACTGCACATAATATTGCAGGCGTGGCCTCACCAAGGTCCTATATAATTGCAGCAAGACATCTTGCTCCTGTACTCAATCACATGGACTCATCATATGGGCTGCAGTAGTTCAAGAAATTAGTTCAACATCACCTACTCGAGGGCAATTAGGATGGGCAATAAATGCTTGCTTAGCCAGCAACAGCCAAATCCTGTATTTTTTAAAAATCTGACTTCTGCATGGCAGATAATTTTATTTAGGTCAAGAAATTGGTAAGTGCCCTGGATAAACTAATTCCAAAGAACCTATCTGCAGTTTGTTTGCCACACAAAACAAATGTAACTGATCCACAATAAATACTTGTGATTCGTTCAATCTGAACCCCAAATGAAGCTTAAAAAAAACACTTATTCTATCTAATTTGTGGAGAGCTAAAATAAGGTCTCATTTGGGAAATAGTGTGCCTCACTGGGCTTTGTTTCCAAATTGCAGGAAAATGAGATTCCAATGATTGATCCTCATGTGATCCAAACACAAATGGGTCAAAGACTGAAATAATTACCAAAAAAATTAGGTTTTAGAAAATTGCAAAAAAATGCTAACAATATTTCAGAAAATATAGGGCATACAAAATATGAGCAATTGATTTAATATGATTGCAGAAATTTTTCATGTTTAGTATGATAACCTCCTGGATAACCTCTGGGAAGTGATCACCAAGGGAAGCCCAGATTTAACTGTCACTTGTGCCCAGGTTTCAGGTTGACTTCATCTCAAGTTGTCAAAAATTATTGTCCAGAGAGGATAACATGTACATTTACCTCCTCTTAAAAATAGCTTGAATTAGCTACAGTCATATCATCTATTCATGGAAGGTAAATTCTGAGAAGAATATTTGACGATGTCATTTGTACCTTCGCTAAATGCGGAGTTGAGAATAATCTTCTCACCCAGGCATCAGAGCATTTGAACAAAGAGGTTAAGTATCTTTTGTCATGTCTTCTTTTCCCATTGCTTTTGCAGCAGGCCACTACAGCAGCCCCCCCACAGACACACAGAAACCTCACAATGGTTTTTGCAGCACATCCATGTTCCACATTGAATTATATGATTTTTAGTTGCAGTCAACTGAAAGGCTCTGCCATCCACCTGGCCAAAATGTAGTTCCTCTGCAGAAAGCTGCCCTATACCTTTAGAGATAGCATTACAATCAGTTCAGCAGAAGATTTTTGTAGAAGACTGCCACACAATACACATAATTCTTGGAATATAATTAGATGCAGAATGGAGTACTAATCCGCCTGCAGTTTTGATAAAGGTTGGTTCTGCAAAATCACTGCAGGCTCAGCATATTCACTGAAGTGGCCATTAAGTATCAGGCATCAAAAACTATAAACATACCAATGTATGCTGTGATCAAACTCAAAACCTTAAACTATCACAAGATACAGCTAGCTTCCTCATCCATTCAACACTATGGAGTTCTCCCCATGTTTTCATGGGTTTCTCCCGATGCTCCAGTTTTCTCCCACAGGCCAAAGATGTGCTGGTTAGATGCACTGGTCATGCTAAATTGCCCCTTAGTGTCCTGGGAAGGGTAAATTCAAGGGATTAGTGGGATAAATGTGTGGGGTTACAGGGATAGGGCTTGCGTGGGATTGTTATTGGTGCAGACTCAATGGGCCGAATAGCCTCCTTCTGCACTGTAGGGATTTTATGATTTATACTATGATGTCTATTTCATTAGGTAGATTCAACCTAAACTTGTTGATATCGGCACTTCACTAATTTAAGCCTGTATCATCTTCGAGTTAAAAGTAATCTTCCAGATTTTTTTTCCTGCCACTTCGCAAGATCAGTGTCTCAGACACTTCCTTTCCAGGCCTATTCGTCTTGTCCCGTGTACCTCGGTAACCTGATCAGATGCAATATCCGTTAACTATAGGGCTACATCAATAATAGCCAATCTAAACTGGTCAGTGTGGGCCATTTAAGTAGCCCTGTATTATGCCTGTTCACCGCATGAATAAAATTGGGCATTTATGTTATCCATGGCTCCACATTAAATACGGTTAGAACATAGCAAATATTTCATAACCACTTGGCAGGTCAAATGGGATGAAGGAATATAATATTAAGGGTAAGACTCTGAGCAGTGTGGAAGATCAGAAGGATCTTAGCGACCAATTCATAGGACTCTCAAATTGGCTTCGCAGGTGGAGGACATGGTTAAGACGACGTATGACATACTGGCCTTCATCAATAGAGGAGTTGAGTTTAGGAGTCAGGAGATAACGCTGCAGCTATACAAGACCCTTGTCAGACTCCACTTGGAGTACTGGGATCAGTTCTGGTCACCTCATTACAAGAAGGATGTGGAAGCTATTGAAAGGGTGCAGAGGAGATTTACAAGGATGTTGCCTGGATTGGGTGTCATGCCCTAAGGATAGGTTAAGAGAGCTCTGTCTTTTCTCCTTGAAGAAAACGAGGATGAGGGGTGACCTGATAGAGGTGTATAAAATGTTGAGAGATATCAATCAGGTGGATTCTCAGAGGTTTTTTCCCAGAGCTGAAGTGACTGCCACAAGAGGACATAGGTTTAGAGTGCTGGGGAGTAGATGTCAGAGGTAAATTTTTCACTCAGAGGGTGGTGGGTGCATGGAATCAGCTGTCAGCAGTGGTGGAGGAGGCAGATTTGATAGGGTCTTTTAACAAAGTGTTTTGATTCTGATCTGCTCTTGCATTTTCAGTCACCATTTAATATCAAGTCCAATTGCTTACCTGCTTGTCTAATCCAGTATTATTTAGTGCAATAATCTGAAGTTGGATCTAGAACCATGTTTCACATTTATAGTTAATTTAACCCGTAACAACCGAGACTGATCCTATAAATGCCTCCTGTATTTGGCTACAAAGGTCTTGGTATATTCCTCCTCCTGATTTGTTATCTATATGTAGGTAGATACATTCCTTTTCTGCTTCTTCTTTACGTCTCAGCAGCAGATTCTGCTGTCAGCTGTTACCTCCTGTCACCACATTAAGGTCAACCCATGGCAACTGTCCCTGGACCTAGAAGGTAAGGGCTCAATTTCATGTACTAAACTCAACAAGACACACTCAGCTAATATGTCAAAGTTACCTACCATTGCACTATACAGTTTCAACATGGCTTACTTTGACTTGCACTTTATCTTTTCAGCCATATAATTTCACATATTTATTTCATTGTTTGCTAATCTGCAGTAGTTGGACATAAAGAATGTAGACCCCTTAACTTCATCTGATTGGTCAGCTAGGAAATCATCCCAAGAGAGAAGATTACAGAGTAGGCCTATATTACTTAGAATTAACGAGTAGGGATTTTGTTACAATAGGTAACATTTGGGGAATTAACATAGTAGACACTGAGGACAAGACTTCTAACCACCACCAGTTCCCATGGTGTGTTTTCTGATAGTGCCGTGGAGGTGGCTTACCACTGGCAGGCAGCAGTTCTTTCTGGTCCTATCAAAGTTTACAGCATTTGGCAAGGCTCACCCAATCCTCTACCAAGGAACCACAAGCGCTCACCTGAAGCAGGGCCAGCAGATTCCACCCAGGTGGGTACTTCCCCTAGGAACTAGGAGTGCAATCTAGAAAAATGTCTTTATTCAAAGTGTTATGAATCTTTGGAATTCACTACCCTAAAGGGCTGTAACTGTTTAGTCATTGAGTATATTTGAAACAGAGATTGATAAGATTTTATAAACTAAAGAAATCAAGGGAAAGTGGAATTGAAATAGAAAATCAGTCACATTCATATTGAATGGTGAAGCAGGCTCAAAACAGCCAAATAACCATTTCTTGCTCCTGCTTTTACATTCATTTCAAAACTACAGTTGGAATTTTGTTTTTCTTCCAATTTGAAGCTACTCAATATTTGCATTGCATTTTATCTGCCAGTATGCACACACAAACAATTTATAGTTTGAACTGCTATTTCAGAACCAACAAACTTTCTGCATGGAATTTCTTAATCCAAGGCATTAATGTTCTACATCTCAAAGAATTTCTCTAGATTTATGAATATTCATGATGTTCAGAAAAGTATTATCCTTTCTTGGAAGGATATTTATAGAAATCTAAGCTGCAAGGCTTTCCACTTATCTGAACCTTACAAAAGAGGTTTGGCAAGGGGGGCCTTCCTTTTCTAAATTCTGTTGATTCCTGTCCTTCAACAGGCAATCCCCAGGTTTTCTCCAACAATTGATTTCAACTGGTACTGGCCAAGATGGAATGCTTTGCTCCTGATCTCATCTGCTGTCTTTATTTTTGAAAACAGTCAGCATGTTACCTTTACCCGGATCTTCGCAGAACACTCAATTACCCTTGGGAGAGGAAGCCACACTTTTCAATCAACTCCTTCACCTCAAATACCACTCATCTCTGGGAATTTATTAGTTTTGAATCCTTTACGTCTTGATATCAAACTTATTAATTCTATTGGAATCATTGTTACCAACAAACACATTGCTTGTGCCTTTCCTTATCAATAATGGTCTAATATTTACATTAACTCTTATGTTAGTCAATTTGAGTACCTTTTAGGTCTCCCAACTTTTCTATAAGGACTTCCCTTGCTGGTTCAGTATTGAAAACTTGTCTACTCCCAGATTTTTATAGATCCCTACCTATATTGCAGGAGGCGGCCATTTGGCCCATCAAGCACATCAATTCGCCAATAGAGCATCTTATCCACGTTTCATCCACATAATAACCCTGTGATCTCCCCAAACCAACACATCTTGGGATACTAACAGGCAATTTAGCATGGCCAATCTATGTGCAATGTGGGAGGAAATCCACAGAGACTGGGAGAATATGCAAGTTGCATACAGATAATCATCCAAGGCTGGAACTGAATCCGGGTCCCAGCACCATAAAGTAGCAGTGCTGACCAGTGTGCCACCATTCCTCATAGACGTACTTGTATCTAAGTCTCTCTTTACTCTCGTGACCACCTTTTTAAAACATTTTAAAAACTCTATATTCACATTTCATCTTTTTCCATGAGATTTGTAGAAACTGTTCCTTACTCACTTCTGTTTAATTTGATGTTCAACTCCATTGAGTCACACTGATATAGCCTATACTTGCTGATCCTAGCGATACATTTTCCTGTTTTGCATTATGTTCCTCTTGTCTTCTACTGTACAGCATTTAACAACTGCCACAACGTTGTAATCCGCTTCTTTCAAAAAAATGTTTAAGCTGTTATTTTAGTTATTTGAAATTGCCTTACTTAAAAGGAGAAAAACTGGCTCCTAGTCTTCTGCACTTTACAATACTGGATCACACTAAACCTGATCCTCCTGTGTATATTGTCCCTTCAGGATGTTGTCCTGTACGCTGCCTAGATCATTTAATGTTACCAAGTCAATATGTGAACTGTCTCTAGCAGTTTTCTTTATGCAATGAGTCAGAAAACAAACAGTCAAGCATGATCAGCCTCTGAGCTGCATGGGTTTTCCTTTTTTCTTATTTAGTCAATCGAAATCTCACATTCATGTTCCTGCTTTCATCGATGCACTATTTTTAGCTATTCACAGAGCAAACTATCTTCTCTTATTTGACTTTCTGGTGTGATGCATGCATACCTTTGTCCTCATACAAGGTGTCTCACCATAATTCTTAATTCTATAACCAATTTTACTCAACCACGTTATGCTGCTGACTTCATAAGAACATAACCAATAGGAACAGGAGTAGGCCATCCAGTCCCTCGAGCCTGTCCTGCCATTCAATAAAATCATGGCTGATCTGATAGCGGTTCAGTTCCACTTACCCACCTGCTCCCCATAACCCTTAATTCCCTTATTGGTCAAAAATCTACCTACCTGTGACTTAAACACATTTAATGAAGTAGCCTCCACTGCTTCAACAGGCAGATAATTTCAGAGATTCACTATCCTCTGGGAGGAGTTCCTCCTCAACTCTGATCTAAATTGACTCCCCTTATTTTGAGGCTGTACCCTCTAGTTCTTGTTTCCATTCGAAATGGAAATAATCTCTCTGCTTCTACCCTGTCTAGCGCCTTCATTATCTTGTATGTCTCTCTAAGATCTCCCCTCAGCCTTCTAAGCTTCTTAGCAATTACCAATTTGAGTTGTTAGTTTCTGATCTTAAAATCAGAATGCTCATGAGGCCTTTTGGCCAATGAGTCTGCACTGACACACAATAAAATACCTGGCCTCCCACCTAACCCTATTTATCAGCACTTGGCCCACAGCCTTGAATGATGTGACATGCCAAGTGCTCAAGGTTTTTTTTGTAAAGTATGCGAGGCAACTTGCATCCAACATCTTCCAACCAACACATTCCAGACTTTCACCATCCTCTAGTTAAAAAAGGTTTTTCCGCACAACCCCCCCAAACCTCCTGCCCCTCACCTTGAGCCAATGTCCCCTTAAGACTGACCTTTCAAATAAGGGGAGCAGCTGCTCCCTGTCCAGGCCCCTCAGTCTATGTACCTCGATCAGGTTGCCCTTCAGTCTTCTCTGCTCCACCAAAAACAACCCAAGCCTATCCAACCTTGCTTCATAAATGTTCCAGTCCAGGCAGCATCCTGGTAAATCTCCCCTCCAGTGCAATCACATCTTTCCTATAATATGGCAACCAGGACTCCACACAATACCCCACCTGTGGCCTCAAAAGTTCTATACAACTCCAACATGACTTTTTGGCTCATGCAATCTATGCCTCGTTTGACGAACACAACTGTCCTATATGCATTTTTCACCAGGCTACTCACATGCCCTTCTGCCTTCAGAGATGTACGGACAAACATAACAAAGACCCTTTGTTCCACAGAAATTCTAGTATTGTGCTATTCATAATACACTTCCTTATCAAACTACTCCTTCCAAAGTGCATCATCTCACACTTTTCAGGGTTAAATGAGATCCTCACCATTAACCATGCAGCCAATCTTCATGTCATCTGCAAATTTACTAATCTCACCCCACACATTGTCATCTATGTCGTTTATATAAATTGTCATGCAAGTATACTTTTAAGAAAGATTCTTTTTTAAAATCAAGTCAAATAATAGAGCTTTCAGGTTTTATTCATAGCAGTCAGGCTATAGGTGTATTTTTTCTTTGGGCTTTTATTTCATTTTTGGAAGCATTTTAGCAGCACGCTATTTGCCGCAGAAGGCTGTGGAGGCCAGGTCATTAAGTGTCTTTAAGACGGAGATAGATAGGTTCCTGATTAATAAGGGGGTCAGGAGGAAAAGGCAGGAGAATGGGGATGAGAAAAAAAATATCAGCCATGATTGAATGGCGGAGCAGACTCGTGGGCCCAGTGGTTTAATTCTGCTCCTATGTCTTATGGTCTAAGCTAAGAAATAAACAGTCTCTTTCTATTTTTTTTTGTTTGGTTCCGCCTTAAAGCAGCTTTGTTTTGGCAAACAGATTCAACTACAACCTCTGAGTTGCTTCACAAGGATTTTCAGCATTCTACCCAGGAGACAGGATTCCTGAAACAAGTGGGTATTAATCTATGCTGCACTGTATTTATTTAGGTTTTATGTATTGAATATTGGCTTTGGTTGGAAACATTAGATACATTTCCTCAAGAGTTATACATTATTGTGATTTTTGTATTTGTTTGTAATTGTTAAAGGGTCTTGCTAATTGTCTTACTGTATATAATAATATTCCTCATTAAACTTTGTTTTTAATAAAAGCTCCTTGTGGATCAGTTGAATCGCACTTGAAACGAAACCTCATGCTCATCCTAGCCAAACTCAACATAAAATGTTACAGGTCAGGCGAGCTCTGTACAATACCTTGAAGTATCTGACTTGATTTATAATAAAAATAATAGGGGACTCAGCATAGGGGATCCCTATGGTATGCCACTGGACACAGTAAAGCAGCCGTCTGTCATCACCCTCTGCCTCCTACAATTGAACCAATTTTGAATCCACTTTATCAAATTATCCTCTATCCCATGTGCATTTGCCTTCTTTATAAGTCTTCCATGTGGACCTTGTTAAGGACTCTGCCAAATCCATTTGAACTACAACTTCACCAACCTCCTCTATACACCTAGGCGGGATTATTTGGATGCACTCATCCAAGACTGTAAAATCCCACTCAAGGTCAACAAGCCTTTGCATGGTCCGCCTCCTGTTCACTATACTTCCTATGGTGGGTGGGATTGAAAATCCTATCCCCGGTCACCTCAAAAAATTCAAATTTTAGGCATATCCTCCCTCTGATGAAGCCATGTTGACTATTCCTGATCAAGTTTTGCCTCTCCAAGTGGAGATAAGTGCTCTTTCAGAATTCTCTCCAATAGTTTCCCTTGTCACAGAACTGAAACTCACTGCTCTTTAGTTCTCTAGTTTATCACAACAACCCTGCTTAAATAGCTGTTCTCCAATTGATTGGCACCATCCTTGTGGGCACAGTAAGTAGTCTCACATCACCAAGTTGAAGTCCAACAGGTTTATTTGATTGCACGAGCTTTCGGAGCACTGCTCCTTCATCAGGTGAATGAACAGTTCAGTTCAAAACAGGACATATACAGACAAACTCAATTATAAGATAATGATTAGAATGTGAGTCTTAACATGTAATCAAGTGCAGAGAGAGTTAAGCACAGATTAAAGAAAGAGGCGTGGGTGCCCACAACTTGCCTGGGTTTGGAAAATCTGTCCTGGAGATAATTCACCCCCGTGGCCAGACAGGAATTAAAAATTTGGGTCAGAGACCCTGCAATCTCCTCTCTTGCATTCCACAGTAGCTTGGGTCACCCTTCACCTGACATGAAGATCTGCCAATTCTTAAACAACCAACATATCCAATATCTTCCCCATGTCAATTTTGCAGTCTCTCTCCTTGAATTCCATGCCTTCAAAGATGGATGTGAAATATTCTTTCAACACACTGATATCCTGTTTCCACCCAGAGATAGCTCTCTTGGGTCCCTAATCTTTACATTTGATATAATTATAGAACATCTTTGGATTTTTCCAGTTTTTTTTAAAACCATGCAGAACTTTCTCATATGCCCTCTTTGCTATCTTATGCTCCATTCTGCATTCTGTTCCTCACGAATGCCTCCACTGATTTTCCCCCTTTGTACCTACCCTCATTATATACTGAATACCTCTGGTCATCCATGTTTCTCCAGGCTTTTAATTTCTTCCTATAACAGGACAGAACTGAAATGGTATGTAGGCCAGACTCAGCATAAGTAGCAGATTTTCTTTTCTGAAGGATATTAGTCAACCAGTAGGGTTTTTTTTTTAAAATGAAAATCGAGCTGCTGACCTTGCCACTTTATGGTGCTATCCCACAAAATATTACATTTATTGAATTCAATTTTGTGGTAATTTTGAAATTCACTGGTCTATGATACATATGGTGGTTAATTTATGACTGTTAAGCATTCTCCCTGCATAATGTGTGACAAAAGAAAACCAGTTCGGGCTCTTTTATCTATAGGTGCAGTGCACCTGGAAAGCCATTGGAATCTATAAAGCACTTTAATTCTCTTCCTCGTTGTGATGAGCTGAGTAAGAGATCACAGTTCCAGTCATTCTTGCTGAAAACTTTTTTTTTGCTCATCTTATTACTTTTCTTATCTTTGTCAATGCAATTACCTTGTTAGCGTTCTTATTTTCAATCCATGGAATCTCAAGGGCAGGTCTGCGAACTGGAGAGGATACCCCTCCGACAATCTTAAGTAGCAGTGTATCAAAAAGTAAACGATTTATTAGTCACAAAACAGCCTACATTAACATTGCAATGAAGGTACTGTAAAAATCCCCTAGTCACCACACTCCGGTGCCTGTTCAGATATACTAAGGGAGAATTTAGTATGGCCAATGTATCGAACCAGCACATCTTTGGGACTGTGGGAGGAAACCCATGCAGACATGGGGAAAACATGCAAACTCCATTCAGGCAGTGACCCGAGTTGGGAACTGAACCCAGATACTTGGTACTGTGAAATGGCAGTGCTAACCACTGTACTGCATCAATGGAGGTTCAAAAATAACTGCAAATTTTCACAAGTAGTCATCTTTCACCAAGAGCTGGTGGCAATCAAGCAAGCCAATTTGGGCTTCAGACAGGAATTTACAAACTCCAACTATATTTCAGTGAGCCTCAAAACCAAAAAGGAACCATGATCAAGTTACAATCTCATCAGTTTTTGGGTGAGCAGAAGCCGAACTGGACAATATTACAGCCAGCAGACTTGATTGAGGAGGGTTCTTCAGAGATTCAGATTGAGAGTCAGTTATTTTTCCGAGAAGATTCCAACATTTCTTCCATCAGTGGTCCCAAAGAGTAACTGGAATAAGAGTGCCAACTAGAGCGATGAATGTAGTGAAAAGTCTGACAACACTAGTTGTCAGACTTCTTACTGTCTTTACCCCAGTCCAACGCTGGCATCTCCACATTGTGATGAATGCAGTCATGCCAGTTCATGGAGCAATAAACCAAAGTCTCTGCTCAATAAGCCAAGTCTTGCTAAAGCACAGCCAACTATTTCCTCTGTACTGCAATAGCCAGTCTTTAATCTCTTCCCAAGAACAGCACATTTCAAATAAAACAATTTCGCAAATAAGCATCAAAAGGCCTCCAGTAAATTAGCTTAACTTGATTAGAACTTGATAACCAGCCCTACTTCTCCACCACTGCTCTCAAAAAGTTGACTACCTCCATGCTGTCAATCATGGAGAATCCCACAACAATTTTTTCTCCCCTGCTACTGAATTATATCAAATACTCTTGGGGGAATATTAAAATTTTGCTTCAAGTATCCAGTGTGATCATAGCACATAAGGAAACTTAGGCCTGTGCCTGCTGACATCAGATTTACTACAGAAATATTGTCCAAGATAGTGTCAGAATCTGAGTACAGGAGTCACATGGAATAAGAATCTTATCTCAACTGACCATGAAGATATCAGATACAATTTATCCTTCACATAGAAGCATGTATTGCATATGATCTTACAAGAATACTGGCATCTGCTTGGCAGCAGTGACAAACACTGTTGCCTCTCAGCCGCAGGTACCCAGGTTCGATTCCTGGTTTGGGTCATTGTGTGCAGACTCCACACACGTCTCCCTGTGCCTGCGTGGATTTCCTCTGGTTCCTCCACAGTCCGAAAGACAAACTGGTTAGATGCATTGGCCACATTAAATTTTCCCTTAAACAAGCAAACAGGCACCGGAGTGTGGTAACTAAGGCATTTCCAGAGTAACTTCATTGCAGTGTTAATGCAACCCTACTTGTGACACGAATAAATGAACTTTAAAAATACAAGTAAGTGCCAATGAACTTTAGCCACCATGGTGTCCAAGAGTCCATATATCCATCATCTGAAGCCTGACGTTTACACAGTACCAATGCTTGATGGGCATGGCTGGAAGGCTATTGTCCGAAATAATGCAGCTATTGTTTAAGAGTGTTTCCTAATCTGAGTTAATTATATCATCACGCTTGAAGGACACACATTTTAAAAATTCAACACGTTTCAGGAAACTGATTTGATTTATTGCCACACGTATTACTAAAAACTAAAAGTTTCCTTTTGTGCTATGATCACACTGGATACTTGAAGCAAAATTTTAATATCCCCTGAGAGTTTGATTTAATTCAGTAGCAGGGAAGAAAAAATTGTTGTGGGATTGTCAAGGTGATTGACAGCATGGAGGTAGTCAACATCGAGAGCAGTGGAGGAGAGGTAGGACTGGTTATCAGGTTCTAATCAATATTGTTTCTTACATGCTATAAAATAAAGCACACCATTCATGGAGATCATAGGAGAGAAGGAGAGAAGAGGATAGACAACATAATGTCACAGTCATAGTTAGGGGGTGTAGAGAAAGATCAACTTAATAAAAGTTAGTCCATTCAAGAGTCTAGATGGCATCAGGGAAGAAGTTGTTCTCGAGTCAGTTGGTATGCGATCTCAGATTTCTGTATCTTTTTCCTGACAGATGATGGGAGTATGCCCAGGGTGTACGGAGTCCTTGATTACGCTGGCTACTTTTCCAAGGTAGCAGGAAGTGTAGATGAAGTCCTGAATTGCGTGAAGGACTAGGCTGCTACACAACCCTTTGTAGTTTCTTGCAGTCTTGGTCAGAGCAGGAACCATTCCATTGCAATACATCTAGAAAGGATGTTTTCTACGATCCCAGATGAATGTTTTCATTCTGGACGATATTTAAAAACACTAATAGATGTGGCTATCCATTTTGTCTCAACTACACATAGTTTATTTTGATCTGAGTAATTTACTGAATGGAGCAGTACTTAATGGTATATGATACAATATGACTGCAATCCACTGAGCACACACACACTGGTAAGTATAACATTGTTTGTGTATTGGCCTCTCTCTCTCTCTAAGTGCTCTTGTTTTTCTGTTGGTTTTGTTGTTCTTTATATAGTTGGAGAGCAAACTGATTTTTTTGGATTTCCCAAATGCCTTGAAGATTGTAGACTCTCACCTGTGAAGGGAGCTTTGAGAAGCTGGAGACTTTATTCTTAAAGATCCAACTAGACCAAAAAAAGGTACAACAGCAGAGATCCTAGGGCTATTTTTGACAGGAGTAAAAAACCATATGTAGAACCTTGTATTTGTAATGTCACTGATCATGTGTGAAAATGTTGTAAGTAGTTTTCCAGGAACCTAACAAACTAGGTTATATTCTGCTAGTGTGTGAGAGATGAGAACCTTGTCAACCAAGGCAAAAATGCTGCCATTTTGTAAATCCAGTACTTGTAGCAACATTTATTCCTGCTTCTGAAACAGTTGCATCATTCCCAACAATGAATGCTTGTTCTTTTGTGGCTGAGAACAGCAGCGTTAACTAGCAATAGAATTTCTTTATATTCACAATTCATTAAGTCTGTTAGAAGTCAGATATAATGTCAGGATTTCTTAGAATCACAGTCTTCTACTAATGCTATTGCCAATTTTAGTTCAGGAAACAAAGGGAACTTTCATTCCGTACAACAAAAAATGATATTGTGAAAATAAAACATGCATTAGAGAATGTAGCATCTAGGTTGGAATTGTTTTGTAATAAGTGTGAATCTGTAAAATCATTTATTTTTAAAAGCAATCTTCCACCCAATGCTGGGTTAAATTCTCTCTCATTCATTCACCTGAACCTAAACTATTGGACATGCTCAACTCAGGAAACTGGGCAGTAAACCTAGTCCCACGTAGCTACTGTACCTATAATGATCTTGGAAGGTTCATCATTAGCCAGTTTTCCCAACACACAGCAAGAAACAACTGCTCACGAACCATCATCTGACAGCAGCTGCTGTTCAGAGCAAATCATCTACAAAATCAAAGATCCACTCATCCATGGCACAATCACCCTGCACTCCATAACTATTGAATAAGTGAATTTGTGGATACATTGTTCAGGAAAGCATATTGCTTCCATCCCTGTCAAAAGGAATCGACTCAAACATAAGATAGCACAGTGACACAGCTGACTCAGTGGGTTCAATTCCAGCCTTGTGTGGCTGTGTGGAGTTTGCACATTCTTCTGATATGAAAGATCTTCCTCTGGGTGTTTCGGTTTCTTCCCACATTCCAAAGATATGTAGCTTATGGGAATTAGCAACATAAATGCATGGAGTTGCTGGGATATGTTGGGCGGGGGCAGGGGGGTGCCTGAGTAAGATGCTCTATTAGAGAGTCAGTGAATTCTTGATGGGGCAGAATGGCCTCCTCCTGCACTGTAGGGATTCTACTACATTTTGTCTGTAGTAATTTTAAGAGGCTGTATCCATTCATTTGATTTCTTAAAGTGAAGTTGAACTCCTAACATTTTGTATTTCATTGATAGGTTGAAGATGCTTTTATAAATGATTGTTTGAGAGGGATGGCAGACACTGAGAAAGCACATCCATAGCTGGCTTCAGAAGATGAGGGTGTGCAATCCCCTTGACCCAAGTCCTTATGATAATGTTCTGAAAACATTAAGTTTAAAAAATGCAATTTTGATCCAGCAACAAGGAAGAAATAACAATACACCCAAGTCAAAATGGTTTATTTGGCAGCACTAGCTTTCAAAGTCTCAGGCTCCTTCATCAGGTGAGTGAGGACCCACGACCACAAACAGGGCATACACAGACACAAACTCCATCCACAAGACAATGGCCGGAATGCGAGCCCCCACAGGCAATCAAGACTCAAAAGTAAAAACAACACAAATGGAGGGCCAAACACAAGTCAAAGAGATGCGCACCATATCCAAACAGCACAGCCAGCGAGATGCAAAATCTCATAACCGCCCCACCTGAAGACGTGTGAATCTCCATCCAGTGCTCAACCCTCTCTCCACCCACACCGCCCAGACCCCCAAGCCCCAACCACCACACTGCAAATGGAGCCCACGTCCGCATGTGCCCTGCCCACAAACACAAGTCCCCACTGTGGGGCTTCAAGAGGAATTATGGAGAGGTGATGGCCTAGTGGCCCAGAAACTCAACCAATATTCTGAGGACCTAGGTTTGAATCCTGCCAAGACAGATGGTGGAATTTAAATGCAAAAAATCTGGGATTAAGGATCTACTGATGACCAAGAAACCATTGTTGATTGTCAGAAAAACCCATCCGCCTCATTAATGTCCTTTAGGGAAGAAGAAAATTCCTTATCTCGCCTGGCCTATACGTGACTCCAGTGGTTGACTCTCAACTGCCCTCTAAAATGGCTAAACACGCCACTCAGTTTCAAGGGCAAATATGACTGAGCAATAAAATGCTGCTCCAGCTAACAATGCTCACATTCCACAAATGAACATAAGAATTTGTATCTACATTTCCTTTATGATAGCTGTTCCTGGAAAGTGCTGGTAGATTACAACTGCAACCCAAATACTATTGTAAAATTGGATTTTTATCTTAATATGCAACAAAAAAAAAAGCATCATCGCATTTATAAACTGTGTGTTGACAGATAAAGAGCAGTTGAATAGCCATAGCCTGGCTTCAGCAAGCTAGGGAGATAACTAGATTACAAAAAAGCTAAGAGTGGGAAGGAAAAAGGAAGTGAAAATAATACACGAACTGGGTGTAACTGATTCTCCATTGTCTCAAACATCAGCTACACAACTCCGTCTCCTTTCAGTCTTCATCAGAAAAAAAGTCAAATATATAGGAGGCATGGTTAGTAACTTTGCAGATGACTCCAAGATTGGTGGTACAGTGAATTGTGAAGGTTACCACAAATTGCAACTGTATCTTGATCAATTGGGCCAGTGGGTTGACAAATGACAGATGAAGTTTAATTTAATTTAGATAAATGCAAGGTGATGCATTTTGGTAGACAGAACCAGGGCAGGAATCAGTTAATGGGAGGGCACTGGGGAGAGTTACAAAACAAAGAGATCTAGAGATACAGATTCGTAGCTCCTTCAAAGAGAGTCACAGGTGGACAGAGCGGTGAAGAAAGCATTTAGTATGTTTGATTTCATTGGTCAGAACACCGAAGTGCAGATGTTGGCATTGGACTGGGGTAAGCACAGTAAGAAGTCTCACAACACCAGGTTGAAGTCCAATAGGTTTATTTAGTAGCACAAGCCATAAGCTTTCACAGTTCTGCTCATAAATAACATAAAGCATATAAAAAAGGTTTCCCCAGATCAATATCTGTTCTTTTCCAGAATCAACTAGGATCAACTATCTATATACTTTTCACATCAAATGACAGGTTTGGGAATTGCAGACAGTTGTTCAAATCTTTATCTGGGGCATCACAGTTGACTCTGTAATGGACTCTGTCGGCACTTCCCATTGCCTCAGCAAAGCAGCCAGCATAATCAAGGATCCCGCAGCCCAGATATTCTCTTTACACCTTCTTCCATATTTATGTATGACCTGAGTCATGTATATTAACCCTCTCTCCACTCACATTATCTGTACCTTTAAGACTTGATTATCTGTAAAGACTGCATTCCAACCACTATTTATAAATTGAGTTTGTCTTTATATGCCCTGTTTGCGAACAGAATTCCCACTCACCTGATGAAGGAGCAGCTCTCAAAGCTTATGGCTTGTGCTACCAAATAAACCTGTTGGACTTTAATCTTGTTGTGAGACTTCTTACAGAACGTTGAATATAGGAGTTGGGACATTTTGAAGTTGTACAAGACATTGGTACAGCCAAACTTGGAACACTGTGTACAGTTCTGGTCACCCTATTATAGAAAGGATATTATTAAATTAGAAAGAGTACAGAAAAGATTTATTAAGATGCTACCAGGACTTGATGGTTTGAGTTATTAGGAGAGGGTGGATAGACTGGGATATTTTCCTCTGGAGTGTAGAAGGCTAAGGGGTGATTTTATAGAGGTCTGTAAGATAATGAGAGGCATGAATCAGCTAGATAATAAATGTTTTCCCAAAGGTAGAGGAATCTAAAACGAGAAGCATAGATTTAAAGTGAAAGGGGAAAAGACACAAAAGGGTTCAGAAAAGCAATCTTTTCAGAGGGTAACAAGTTTCTGGAACAAGTTGCCAGAGATAGTAGTAGAGGAGGTACAATTTTGTCTTTTAAACAGCATTTAGACAATTACATGAGTAAGATGAATATAGAGGGATATGGGTCAAATGCAGGCAATTGGATCTAGCTTAAGGGTTTAAAAAGAAGGATGGCATGGACAGGTTGGGCTGAAGAGCCTGTTTCCATGCTGTAAACCATGCTGACTAACTCCCATTCACTATCATTCTAATAAAAACTGCCCTACTCTCATCCTGTTAGGACTTGAGAAAAGAGAAAAACAAATGAAAAACATGGATGAACATATTCGCTGTATCAATAACATCTGAGCTTAAGTAACAAACAGCTACATACTAAAAGAGCCCCTGAAATGCAAGAATAGATTCCATGATTTATTTTTACCCAAACTAAGGATTTAAGCCAGTAAATTGAAAGCTTTACTGTCAACTACCAAAACCCTGAACTGTCAAAATGCAATACAATTTTTTTTTTTTGATAAAACGCCAGTTTGGAATTGGAACTTAAAAGGGATTTGTTTCTGATTACATAAAAGTTTTTTTTTAAAAAGAGATATGACAGGGATTCCAGATAGCTTTATTTTTAGGTGGTAGTATCACTAACATGGCTCATATACTGCTTCAGAAATTTCCACACATCAGCAAATGTGGGTCCAGCATTAGTTTCCTGCCCACCTTTCTCCCCAGAGGAGGAAAACCCTGTGATTCCTACAAGTTTACTTTGGGATTATGTTATCCTAAATATTTTAAATTGATCTTTCATTAACAAGTGCACCGGAAATGGTAGAACAGTGGTTACTTAGTGGATAGTAATTCAGAAGCCTTGTCTAATGATCCTGGAATACAAGTTCAAATACCAGCATGGCAGCTGGAGAATTTAAATTCAATTGAATAAATCTGGAATAAAAAGATTTAATCAGTAATAACCATGAAACTATTAGATGGTCATTGTTATAAATCTAGTTTTATGATCCATATGTTTTAATGGTATAATTGTATTTATGGATTTGTAATTTTTATTTGAATAATAGAGCCACCTAGTCTGGGAAACTGGTAAAAAAAAGGCCTAAATAATTGCAATTCAAAAGGTGATCTATGTTTATTAAATAAGGTCAGAGTTGGTAATGGAAGAATAATAAATAATAGGTGGTCCTTCCCCAGCTTTGTAGTGTAGTGCAGTATAGTCAAAGTCTTATAGGGTTGCAGTTGTCCTCATGGAGATACAAATTATTCATGTAATTTTCTCAGATCAAAAACCATTGGAAAAAAACAGGTAAAGATCAATTATCCATATACTTCCCACATCAAATGACATGTTTGGGAATTGCAGGTAATTAGTTCAAATTTTTTTTTATCAGGAACGCTGTCTATTGGACTCTGTTTATACTTCCCACTGCCTTGGCAAAGCAGTCAGCATAATTAAGGACCTACACACCCCAGACACACTCTCTTCCACCTTCTTCCATCAGGAAAAAGATACAAAAGTCTGAGGTCACACACCAACCGATTCAAGAACAGCTTCTTAACGGACCTACCTTGCACTGGGTTGATCTCCCTCTACACCCTAACTCTGACCGTAACACTATATTCTGCACTCTCGTTTCCTTCTCTATAAACAGTATGCTTTGTTTGTAGAGCACAAGAAACAATACTTTTTACTGCAAGTTAATACACATAATAATAAATCAAATCAATTTTGCCTGCTGGCCAAGGGGCTCATTCAGAGAGGGTTTTTTTTGGTTTGGGTTTAATCTCACAGAAACAGACAACTGAAGTCAGCCTTGAGACGAACTGAAAGAAGGAATCTACCACGGCTGTAGGTCAGTAGCAAAAGGCCACCAGAAACCAAGAATGATTTCTAATATGGAGTCGCAAAGCAAGAACCCTTGTTGGAGCTGAGGAGTTCACAAAGGTGGTGTTTGGGAGGAGCCAGGGGAATGTCATCAACCAAATGTTAAACCCCAAAAAATGTTGTACTTCAGAAAATAGCAGAAATACTGAGGGGAATTAAAGTGAATTCCCATGAGCTGTGATACATCTTGTTTGGCTCCCCGGAGATGTTAATGAACATAGAAGATGCTGTATACTTTGGGAAATTTGAGTGGAAATAAAAGTAGAATGGCAAGCAGCGTTGAGAAGAGCAAATATTTACAAAAATAGTGTTGTTAGCAGTACTCTCAAATGAAGTTTTTTGTTTAAAACATGAACTCTTGTGGCATAATTCTTTTAGTTAATTGGGAGCGCAAATTCCTTTTAAAAATTTACTAATTCCTCTCCCTTGAGATCACATCGTAAAAATCTACAAGTTCGACAATGTCCATTAAAGGAGGAAATCTATCAGTCAGACTTTATGCAACTCTGGATCCACAGATGTGGTTGGCTCTTACATGTACTGCCCGTCGAAATTGTCTAGTAAGCCAGTTGTATTCAAGCAAGACAACTAGAAATGAGCAATAAATGCTGCCCTAAAAGCAAAATACTGCAGATGCTGCAATCCGAAACAAAAATAGAAAATGCTGGAAAATCTCAACAGGTTTGACAGTGGAGAGAAAACACAGCCAACATTTTGAGTAAGGATCAAATGCTGTTAAACCTGCTGAGAATTTCCAACATTTTTTAATAAATGCAGGCCTTGCCAGCAACATCTAGGTTCCATGAACAAAAATGTGAACCATACACCCATACAGTAGACTAAACCCTCATATTACTTTCAAACACAAAATGTAGAGCTAAGAAATTTATGTGGAAATTTCAAATCCAACAAGTGCAAGAAAACAATGACCTCTCCTTCAATGTTAACAAAATGAAGGAGGTTGTCATCGACTTCAGGAAGCGTAAAAGGAGAACATGCTCGTCCACATCATTAGGGACAAAGTAGAAAAGGTTAAGAGCTTCAAGTTTTTAGGTATCCAGATCACCAACAACATGCTGACACTATGGTTAAGAGAGCCCACCAACACCTTGACTTTCTCAGAAGTCTAAGCATGTCAGCTATGACTCTCACCAACCTTTACAGATGCACTATAGAAAACATTCTTTCTGGTTGTATCACAGTTTGGTATGGCTACTATTCTGCCCAACACCGGAAGAAACTGCAAACAGTCATGAATGCAGCCCAATCCATTACACGAACCAGCCTGCCATCCACTGACTCTGTCTACACTTCCCGCTGCTTTGGCTAAGTAGCCAGCATAATTATGAACCTCATACATCCTGGACCTTCTCCCATCCACCTACTTCCTTCAGGAAAAGGATACAAAAGTCGTGGGTTGGTAACCCACTCAAGAACAGCCTTTTCCCTGCTGCTGTCATACTTCTGAATGGACTTGCTTTGCATTAAGTTGATCTTTGTCTACATCCTAGCTATAACTGTAACACCACATTCTGAAAACTCTTGTTTCCTTCTCTATGAAGATGATGTTTATAATGGGCAAAAACAATACTTATCACTGTATATTAATACATATCCGAAGGTGTGTGGATTAGGTTGCTTGGCCATGCTAAAAGTTGCCCCTTAGTGTCCTGAGATGCATATGTTAAAGGGATTAGCAGGTAAATATATAGGGATGTGTCGGTAGGGCCTGCGTGGGATTGTGGTCAGTGCAGACTTGATGGGCCAAATAGCCTTTTTCTGCACTATAGGGTTTCTATGATTCTGTGATGTGGCAATAATAAATCAAATCAAAAATCCCTGCAGCATGAACCCATTTATTGACAGTTAAACTGTAAGATGGACAAAGCAACTGAGTTAATTGAAGTGAATGGTATGCTCAAGTAAATTACAACTGGTGATTGGTTTGCTGCATAAATGCTTGCTGGTCACGTCATATCATGGATTTGCAGCAACAGTTTTTGTAATTCATGGTTTTCAACTTTACCAGTGTAAAAGAAAAAAGTACACTCCTTATATACTTAGTAGGTAGCCTAGACCCACAATACCTAGAGCATAGTTAAGAGGTTGCAATGGGATGTTGCAGGGCGGGGGTGCTGTGTTGGACAGAGCTGTTTGAAGAGAGCACCAGTGGAAGAGAATAATATTTCTCTACAACTCAGTGAGGACTGCCCAGGGCTGATTACTGTCAAATGAATAGCCCTCACCTGGATAAAGAAAAGATGTCTAACCCTGCTCAGCTTGTCTATGATATGCTGAGAATAATGAGAGGAAGATTTTTCCACCAGTATGTCATGTGTCCTGGAATGTGCAAAATTATGCCTTTCAGCAAACAATTATCCCATATTTGATTTACAGTAGCCTCAAGCTATAGTACACAGATTAAGTGAATGTGATGTTTCTGGGTCAAAACATTTCATTACCATGTCATTCAACAGCTTATACCTCCTCCACCTATGCCACTCTACTGAAATATTAATAAAGCAAATTTGTATGCAACTCTGCAGTCTTACTCAAAGCATAAAAAAATGGAAATGGTCCTATGGTATAGAATCCCATACAAAGTCTGAGAAAACATAGCTGTGCAAACATTTAAAAATATTAAATTAAAATGATTCAATTTTCAAATTGGAGCATTAGTTTTTGAAGTATTTATCAATTTTATCATTAAATTGTTGGAAATGAACCCAACTTGAAATGACCTTAAATTAACATTAATTCTTAAAAGGACCAAATTAAATTTGAGAGCCTGTCAAACATTTTCCATCACCTTCTCCTCGCCCTGACTTTTGCCTCTATTCCCAGCTCATCAACGCATTGGATAGGCATGTACGAGTAACTAAGACAGTTTGAAAACAGCTTTCAATTGAACAAGCTGGAAGGTCAGTTTTTCCAAGTTTAAAATAACCGGTCCTACTGCAGAACCCCTGGATAAGTCCCACAGAGCCACAGGATTCAGCAAAATCCTGTTTGGGAAACACAGGTTTAATCTAATCATATAAAAACAAATGTCTAAAAGATTTCAATTTCATATCAAACTAAAAACTGTGCAATGGTGCAAATGATCAGAAATAGATTTCATAAAGAACATCTGACAGAATGTAACAAAGCATGGTATGAAAGGAATCCAAGTATATCATAATTACTAAACACAAGAATAATATCAATTTGACCATTTTTTCCAAGGTTTCCAAATCTGAAAGGTATTTTTCTTGAGAAATTATTTTTCTTTTTCTAGTTCTGCACAGCCTTAACTAAACTTATCTCTCTCATCAAGTCTACTGATCAGCTAATGAAGCTGACACCAATCTCAGTAACGTACTAGACTGCTGAGAGAACAAGTTGCTAGCTGAGCTCATGACAGTGTAACTTGGGAAACAAACTTCAACTCAAGTGCAGCTAACAAATATTTGAGGTTTTCTTTGGCCCATATATTCTACGGTGCAATCATATGAACATTTTGTTTACCACAAAGGGAGTGCTGTCCTTGCCACCCCATGTCCCCGACCACCCAGGGGCTTCAATGACCTCCTAGCATGGCTATGGCGCCTGGTCTCTGCTACTTTGACTCTCATTAGTGTGAGATCATACAGGAGAGGGCAGGGGGGAAGCATCTGGGAGAGCAGAAGCAGATATCCTGGACCCACTAATCAGATGTAATGAAGTCAGTCCTATGCTAATAGGCTTTCTGGGTGCAAAACCATTCTGGCTGGCAAATCAAGGCTGGATCAGCCTTTTTCAGCCTTGCCTGCTATCAACCTGAAATCTGTTTGCAGACACTCTTACAACCAAACCCCCTATGATTACTACATTTCCCCTCCTCTACCATATAGCAGAGCAACTATGATGCACCTTAGCCTGCGGTATGATCACTTTTATATGCTATCCATGATTCGTGGATGCTCCACTGTCCCTGATTGGTGTTCCAGTTCCGAAACCAGACCTTGCAGGAGCTGCAGCTGGAGACATTTCCTGCATACAAAGCCTGGGCAGTGGAAACGTTCCCAGCTTCCCATGAGGAGCACACCATGGCTCTGAACTCTTCTGCAATGACTTATCCCTTTAAATCAATACTTTAGAGCTCATCTTTCCTGATCTCGTTACTACAGAATATAAAAACTATAAACCACAAAAAGATCTTACAAACTTAAGCAATAAAAAAAGCAAATACTTACCCAACCTTACCCACTACTCACTAATCACCCATCTCCTGTGCAGACTCTATTATTGCAGTAGGGCAAGACCACGCTGAAAATTTAAGTTGGGAAGCGAAAAGAATACAAAGAGCACTTCTTCCCCTCTGCATGGAATTCCCACCATGCATCAAATTCCCAATACTATACTCCCTTTGGCTGTGACTTACAATGTTATAAATCGACACCTCATTTTTAATTATCATTTTCTTATCAATGACATGCTAACACATTCATACACACATACTAACTTTCTCCTCTCCCTGTCTATAACTGTAAGAAGTTGCAAAAGCAGATTAAAGTCCAACAAGCTTATTTGATAGTAAACCCTGAAGCTTTCAGGACATTGTTCCTTCATCATACTCATCTGACGAAGGAACAGAGTTGTGAAAGCTTGTGGGTTTACTATCAAATGAACTTGTTGGACTTTAACCTGGTGTTGAGAGATTTCTTACTGTGTTTACCCCAGTCCAACGCCAGCATCTCCACATCATGCTCTATAACTGGACAGGTCAAACTATCTTCATTAGGTGAGATACAAGTATTTTACTCAACCTTTTTGGTACAGTCATGATTTTAACGTAATCAGATCCTTACGTTATACTTAACGTGTGTTCAGGCTCGCAAAAGTTCAAGGTTAAACAGTCAATGGACATTGACTGATGATTTCATTATATCCCCACTAACTGAAGAACTTATTCTAAGGTGTGCAGACGTTAGTCACCTCAGAGACTTGACAGTGCAAGAGCATTTCACACACGCGACCCCACGTGCAATTTCCAGCCTTGGTTCAGGAATCAGTCCCCTATTTATACTGTTGTTCCCAAGGGAAAATCAGTCCTGACCAATGAAGTTTTGACTTGCTACATGGTTTTCAGGAACCAATAGTGCAAGTCAGAGGACTGCCTAACTGTTACATCACAAGAAGAATATGCAGACAAGCCAAAATTGAATATGTAGATAAACCAAAATTGTAGTGTTCTTAAAAGCATTAATGACTCCTCAGAACAGGCAGATGACTAACCCTTACCATATATAAACCATCACATATTTTTAAAGTTATAAAACAGAATACATAGTGCCAAATTTGAACAAGCAGGATGAGGGCTGAAAACAGTAAAAACAATTCAGAATGGAAAACAGAACAGGTCTGAAAAAGTATTTAATGTTAAGTCAAATATTAGGAAGAATTTGATTAATGAAGAAAAGGCTATAAATTTTTTCCAAGCACTGAATATGAATAGCACATAACGAAAAATACTTTACCTATTCAAATTCAGACTTAAAGAAGATTAGTATCCTTAAAAGGTGCTTCAGATATGAACTCTAAGTAAAATATCACAAATAATATCACCAACTTTGCACATACTCCGTGTCTGCTTGGGTTTCTTCCAGGTGCTCCAGCTTCCTCCCACGTTCTGAAAGACATGCTGGTTAGGTGCATTGACCCATACAGGCGCTGGAGCATAGCTTCTATGGAATTTCACCATAACTTTATTGCAGTGTTAACCTAAGTCTTACTTCTGACTAATAAATAAGCAAACTTTAAACTTTTAAAAACCATGTAAAAAAGGATTTCCATAAGCACACAAATTTACATTTATGCACATAAAGGAGCTTTCCAGTTGGTAGACAACTGTTAGCACCCATAATAAAGATACAAAATTATTTTAAAAATTAATGCTGCACATTCTGGTTCTGAAATAGGTGGGGATATTTAAGCTTGCATTCTTTAAAATGCCCCAAGTTTGAGCACAAAGAAAACCTTGTTTAAACAGCCAGCAAGTTATGCATGTCAGATGTGCATTTAGCATTTAGTTGGGTTTCAAGAAACATAGCTAAGAGAATATTTTGGAAGGTTTGATCTTTGAGCATTTGTTGGCAAAAATCAGTCCAGTTTCACAACACCAATTTTAAATCCAACCAATTTATTTGATAGTAAATTCGCGAGCTTTCGACACTATGGCCTTCGTCATAGGCCATAGTGTCGAAAGCTCGCGAATTTACTATCAAATAAATTGGTTGGATTTAAAATTGGTGTTGTGAAACTTTACTGAGTTTACCCCAGTTCAACGCTGGCATCTCTACATCAGAATCAGTCCCTACAGTTTAATCACATAACTGATCATTCAACGGGATAGAATAGTGATTATTTTTAGAGCTTCAAAAGTAGACCCCAAAAAAACTTGACTTTATATTATTTCACAGGTGGATGTCCCAGCAACAAAGGAATAGCAATATGGTTTTAAATAGCATGGTTTGGTGGTGAACTTGACAGTGGTGCTATTCCCACACATCTGCTTTTATCACTCCTCTCGGTCAGTGGTCTCCAAATAGATGATCACAATCAACAGATCAATCTTGGAGTCTCAAAGTCAATTGTCATTGGCTGTTGAACCATTGCTGAAGATGCATGGGACTCAGGCTTATAATGATGAGTGAATCTGCTCATTGGCAATCGAACAGCAGCAAAAATGCATTGGATGTGGGCTTCATGATGACAAGCAAATCAGTTCTTTGGTTGCTGAACGGCATCAAAAACACAAAACTCGAGCTTTTCAAAGAGCAAAGAAAATTACAGCACAGGAACAGGCCCTTCAGCCTTCCAAGCCTGCATCAACCACGCTGCCCAACTTAACTAAAAACCCGTACCCTTCCAGGGACCATATCCCTTCATTCTGATCCTATTCATGTATCTGTCAAGATGCCCCTTAAAAGTCACCACCACATCTGCTTCCACTACCTCTTCTGGCAACAAATTCCAGGCATCTACTACTGTGTAAAAAAAATCTGCCTCATACATCTCCTTTAAACCTTGCCCTCACACCTTAAATCTATGCCGCTTGGAATTCATTCTCACTTTTCTATAAATGTGTTCCACCGGAAAATAAATGTATACACACTTGTCTGCCAGACACTAAAATGCCTCTTTCGAGCAGATGGTCTGCCCTCATGACCAGTTCTGGCCCAAAGCAAACTCCAAAAATGTGGACACCACCTTAAGTCATGCTTTGTGCTGATTAAAAAAAATTCTAATCTCACTATATCCTTGCTCCAATACATTGTTCCCCTCATCATTGCCTAAATCTACCATATGCATTTCCTGAGTGTGTTTAAAGGCTTCACTAACCATCAGATTTCACTTTTTGGTTTTATCAATCACCCTTGGTGAGTGTTTAGGTGAGAAGACATTTTGCAAAATGTATGACATATGACACAACTGCATCACTACATTGTGATAAGCCTGCAGAATGAGAATGCCGAAAGTTTTTGACTCAAGTAATAGAAGGGCAGAGCTGTGGCACATTATGGCGAAAAGGTGATCACACTTATTGGTGAGCTTTTCAGAGGTGCACTCAGAGTCCACAATGCACAAGATGGGCAGGAGAACAAATAAACTCAGATCAAAAACCCTGCTGCATAATGGAGAGTATATTGAGTTCCTGGGGCAAAGACTTTTGGTGACTTATAAACAGAGAAGTGCCTTCTTTTGACATGAGTGCACTCAAGTGAACGCTACCTCTGCTCCGCATAACTCTGAGGTGGTTTTTAACCAAATAAAATCCATCAAGAATTGCATCTGTCCCTAGATGCCCATCTAATGGACCCTTCTCCATGTGTTAAAACATTATCCTTGTACACTACACCTTCAAGACTGCAGGTAAGTCAGTTGAATACATCTGCTTCATTCTTACAAAGCCAAGAATGAACATGACCCAGCAAAGCCTGTGACTGGTGTTCCTTCCACAAACACACTTTACATTGAGGACAAGTCCTCACTGATGTCAGGAATGGTCTGAGAATGGGCACATACTATGGTGATATAGAAACAGGTAACATTTTCATGATGAACAAATCTGCTCAGGTCACTGACTACCAAAACATGGTACAGGTGTCATGAATAGGTGAGTGTTATGAATAAGTTGGATGAAGAGCAATGAGCCAGGGACTTCCAAGGGGGCAGACATCTACCACTTGCACCAGAATGAGAAAATGAATTTATTTTTACAAATATCAAAGGCAAGGCCATTTCTCATTTCTCTCAGTGAAGCCCCAAGTAAAAGAGGTAATTTGCATCGCAAGACAACGCATGCAAAATTTCAAGGAATTTCCTTTTAAACACCATTCAGACAGAGATGTTGGGGAGTTACAGATGAAACTCATTCACTCTTCAAAACCTGCAATTAAAGTAAGACCAATAAAAAGATACTTTTTCACTTTAGCCATCTGCTGGCAAAACAAATAAGAGTCCACTGATGAAGTTATCCAGAAGGCTATAAGATTGCTGCTGACACTTTGTTCAGAGGTCTTAAAAGATGAAATTATAACAGCCATCAAGTGCATGCCGCTTGATGCATTAACAGTGTGGAGTTGTTTTGAGGTTGTCTCTCAATAAAAATAACAAAACTTATCAGGCTGAGTACTTTTTTTACTGGAGTTTGATGAGCCAGTAGTCATGACTGATATGGCCCAGCAACTTGCATTTTTGCTTACATTTGCATGGCTTTCAACAATAAAGGAGGACTCTGTTGCCACTCAAGAGTACAGCAAGCTGTCCTCAGCAAATTTAAAACATTTGTGATTAGAGAAACATTAATCAAGAAACTGGTTTCAATCACAACTGATGGTGATACTTGGTGTCAATGCAGACTTTGTTGCACTTTGCAGGAATGATCTTGAATTCCCTCTCTTTGTTAGTTACCAGTGTTATCCACCAGCAAGCATTAGAAAGCAAAGTTATGTACTTTTCTCATATAATGACTGGTATGAAGATTGTCAGTGTTCTGTGAAATCGCTTGTTCAAATCTTTAACTGATGAGCTTGATGCCATCTACAGTGAGCTAATCCTCCATGCAGATGTGAGTTGGTTAAATCAAGGAAAAGTCCTCCAGAGATATTTAGATTTGCTCCCTGAAAGTGTCATCTTTCTAAAAAAATGAAGTGCAGAGAAGACTGTCAGATAAGTGCGGTTGCTAGACTTGGTGTTTCTTACCTGCACAAGTGCAAAATTGAATGAGCTGAACTGTGATCTGCAGAGGAAGGACAGAAGCTTGTCACATGTGATCAGCGCAGTGATCATGTTCCAAATTGAAACTAGGCCAATGGTTCTCCCCATTAAAGAATAAAATTACTGAGCACTTCCAAATCTGGAGAAAACACAACAGGTCAAACAGAAAGGGTTCCTTCCAAGCAAATTGGAAAAGGAATACAGATGATTTCAGGAGGCAGACAAAATGGAACAAATCATATGTTTGTCTCAATTCGTCTTCTCCAAGTGAATATTGGAGAACAGACAGCTAAACTTCAGCAAGTGTTGCAACAAAGTGGACTTGACATTGGAAAGAATGATAATGCAAAATGGCAAAAACTGAAAGTTAGGTCACAGGGCAAAGACTTCCTTCTTTTGGCATTGTGCACACTCAAGTGAAGGCTTAACTTTGCTCCACATACCTCTGAAGTGGTTTTTAACCAAATGAAATCCATCAAGAATCACAACTATCCCTCAAATGCCCTGCTGATGGACTACGAGACCAGCCATCAAACTACAACCTAGACTTCACAGCATTCAGTATGCAAACATTGGTGTTACACTGATAGGTGAGTGAAATGCATAAGTACATTTTGTGGGGGTTTTAGCAAAGGCAAGTTTTTAAAGAATCAATCTCATGCGGTATTTTGATGCTAAGAATGATCTTGTGCTTAGAAAGATTGGAGATCTAGGTGATGAAAATCACAGGCATGGAAAGTCTATTGAAGGGACAAGCCTTGATGAGTTGCTGCTGTACATTTGGAATTTGCTGTCAAGTGTTGGCAGAAGTGGATGGTTTAGCAGAAATGGAAATTGAAGATGCCAAATGAGATAATCGGTCAAGCGAGCTGCTGTGGTCTTGGACAGTGTCAACGTTCTTGTGATTGGAGCTGCAGTCATCCAGACAAGTAATGATATTCCACCACATTGTTGACTTCTGCCTTGTAGATGATGCACAGGCTTTGGGGAAATCAGGTGATGAGTTATGCTCTGCAGAATTCCAGGTCTCTAACCTGCTCTTGTAGCCATGGTAGTTTATATGGCTGATCCAGTTCAGTTTCAGGTCAATGAACCCTAGAATGTTGACAGTGGAGGACTCTGCAATGATAATGCCATTGAACAGGAGATGGTTAGATTCTCCTTTGTTGGAGATGTCATTACCAGACACTTCTGGCAAATGTTACTTGCCACTTATCAGCCCAAGCTGGAATGTTTTCTAGGTCTTGTTGCATACAGATACAAAGTGCTTCACGTTTTTCACTCAAGAATTACCTGTCGACAATCTGCCAGAGAATTATTTGGTGCAGAAGAAACGCTTTGGCCCAGAGTCTACACTGGCATGCAAGAAACACATGACCTCCCATCTAATCCCATTTATCAGCACTTGGCCCATAGTTTGAATGTTTAAAGTTATTAGTCACAAGTAAGGCTTACTTACACAGCAATGAAGTCACTATGAAATTCCCCTGGTCACCACAGTCCTGCATCTGTTTGAGTTAATGCACCTGACCAGCATGTCTTTCAGAATGTGGGAGGAAAGTACAATCATTTTTCCTACAATGTGGCGAGCGAAACTGCACAATATGCCAGCTGTGATTTCACCAAAGTTCTATACAATTCCAACATGATTTCCCTGCTTTTGTAATCTATGCTTCGATTGATAAAGGCAAGTATCCCAAATACCTTTTTCAACACCCTAGCATGCCTTTCCATTTTCAGAGATACATGGACAAACATACCAAGGTCCCTTTGATTCACAGAATTTGATGTCATACCATTTATTTACTACTTCCTTGTCAAATTACTCCAAAGTGTAGCACTTTACATTTTTCAGAGTTGAATTCCATCTGCCATTTATCTACCCATTTGACCATTCCATCTATATCTTCTTGTAGATCAAGACACTTCACCTCATTGTCAACCATCCAGCTAATCTTTGTATTATCTGCAAACTCACTGTCAACTGCTTTCAATTGAGAAGCAATGGTTGAAGGAGCCATGGTTTAGCAAAGAAATATTCAAAGCTCCCTAAAGACAATGGGCACCTAGGAGAGCAAACTAGATTACTGGCATATTTCCACATTTTTAGGATGCATGAATATTTTCCCCACATATAATTCATATGTCCAATTCAGGGCTCTACTTTATCAGATGGAACCTGACAATGATTAATCTTGGTGCTGGGCAAGTCTTTAAGAAGTGTATACTGGGACAAAATTATCCTTGCACTCTTGAGCAAGGTAATAACATCTGCAATTCTAAACTCCTCTGGACCCACCCTGAGGCTCAGCAGGCTTGGAAGATTATGAGTATTACTTCTGCAATTTTTACCCCTATTTCCCACAGGCACATCTCATTCAGTTCTGACGACGACTTTAAATACAGCCAGCCTTCCAAAACCTGCTTAAAAATTGTTAACCCAACATCACATGAACTACCCCCACTTTAACTACAGCTTTGACAATATGTTCTTCATTGATAAAGCAACTTGTAGGAACCAGATCAAAAATTCCAAGGTATATTTTGAAGCTAGCCTAGACCCCAAACTTTTTTGATTTTGGCATTAGTGTCAGCATAAGACATTTCCTTCCAAGTGTGATTCTCCTAACCCACTAGGAAATTAACCACACAAAATATAACAAAAAGTAGCAACATAACTTTTATCAGTTGAAATACTTAAACATGACATAATTCCAATTTAAGCAAGACCCCACAGACATACATCCATTTTCCGTATCAGTTAGCACAAAGACAGATATGTTCATGTGGATGCTGTGTTTCCCGTTCTCTATCTCTGTACAGAGATGAAGAAAGACACCTGTTTTCTGATTCCCATAAAGCAACCTCCAGAGGAAGATTCATTTTCAATAGCAGAACCTCAGGAAAAAGACCTATTTTCTGGCAGGTCCCAGTCTCCAATCTCCAAGGAGAGAAAGAGACAAGCTACTTTTCTCTCAAAATTGCAAGCAGCAATTGTTGCCACAATCGTAATGGCCTTTGACAAGAGCTGGAAAGCCATAATTTGATTTTTACAATCTAATGGTCACCTTTATTAATTACTTACTTTAAATGATCAATTAATTGCTTTGATATGGCTTTACTTTTGTTCAGGAAATTGTTTCTTTTCATCATACCTCAATGATTTATTGAAATTAGTGCTTAATGCACCAATTCTTTTTAAAATTTGCTTATCTGCCCCTGGAGTGAGGAAAAAGTTGAAATGTGGCCCCTCACATGAAAACATTAGAGAAGTCTGATTTTACACATCTATGTTCTTTTCAACCGATTCGAATAAACTCATCATTTGACATATGTTTTATGCAAACAAATGGCTGAGTAAACGTAATTTTCAAAGATAGGCTCCTCTAAAACTACCAAATAGATAATTACACTGTTGTAATTTAACTTAGGGAAAGCAATTTGTTTTGTGCTCAAGGTGCTACTGTTGAAATATATAACAATTTCCTATTTCAAATGCAGTGGCAGCATCAATATAGTAATAAGATACCGTATTTGGCTCACTGAATATGCTTTGCCATTTTCTTACATCTCAATTCTCTATCTTTCTGCCACAGTCCAAGACCCCTACTTTTGTACTGTTATTCACAGGCTAGCTAAAATTATCCTCCTTTCATCTGGAGCCACAAGCTCAGAACCTTATTCCCTACTGTGCCACTTTCCTCATTTTCCACAGATTTTGCTGAACTTTTGCTTGTAGATACAGAACCTGAAGGCAAAGACTTCCCATTTAGATTGCCACTTGTTATATGATTATTGGGTGGTCAGTGCACAAACAGCTGGCAGATGGGGTTGTCAACTTATGTTCTTCTGCCATTGGGCAAGGCAGGAAACACCCGCCTCCCCAGGTCAAAGATCTTTGCTCTGCAAAGGTATGTGATAAACCTCAGCTCCCTTGGGAGGGCAGAAAATGCACGAGAGTGTGTACAGATGCTGGGGAAGGATAGCACAGCATGTCAGAGGCAATGGATGAAGGCTCCAGCATCTCCTTGGAAAGCAATGGAAGTAGCTCTGTAAGGGAATGTTCGCTTAGCACTGTCAGTCCCACCAAATTGCTAAATATAGGCAACATGGAGGCTTGTGAATGGATTAGGCATCTTTTTTGATCTCCAAGTGACCTGTCACGTCTGACAGGATGCTGTGGTTCCTCAGCTTCCTCATTGTCTTAGGATCCTTTGCAGCCTTCCTTGCAATGCCAGATTGCGTAGTACAACAGATCATAACTACCAAGGGGACCCTTGTTAGGTCATATTGAAGTGCCCCACCCAGTTTACCAAGATACCCAAACCTCATTTTGAGGTCTGCTCAAAAGATCATTGGTCAGTGTGCCTCAGTCTTTCGGTTCCATACTGGTGTCAGCAGCCATCTCTATGGAGAGTACCTCTTGTCTGTGATAATCCATCCTTGCAAGTACATATGGCAGTAAAAAGCTACTGCACCTGACTGAGACCTGAGAGATTTGCTGGTAGTGGTCAAAGACAGGTTTATGTTGAAAGGATGAGATCTCTTGCAATTAATGAAGGCTGCTAGGTGGCCTGTACGAGCACTAATGACCACATACGTGCAGTTTAAGAGTTTCTGAACCTGGAGGAAATACAGCAATGGTGCTGCATTTTCTGGCTTTCAGTCCGACTTGCCACATCAATTCTGAAATTGATGTAATGGTTGGCCCTTCAAAAGGGAGCACCCAGCATTAATTTGAGTCAGTGATGTGTAGCTGATTGAGAAATATCATCACGTCTCCAGTAGGTTCCTAGAATGAACTAGAGAGAGTTAAAAGTTTGAGTCTTGGGGGTTACTTTTTGAGAACCACTTGCATCAAATAACCAAAATGCAATTGATAATCCTCCATTATCACGACACAGATCTGACACTGAAGTGATTTATAGAAGCTTAACATAACTTTGCTTTTATACACCATACCTTCATTTATAAAACCAAGAAACACAAGATATCTTATAGAGCCTTACTGACAATATTGCCTACTTCAAAATATGCACACAAGTCCCCAGCCCGTTTTCCTAGGTTTCTTTCAAGATTATACAAGGTAGTTTATAATGCCTCTCACCCTTCCTTCCAAAATGCATCTTTTTACTGAACTATATTCCCCCAAGGTCTACTACTATCCTCCTCTTATTTACTGCAATTCAAAGTTGCATGCCATCTCAAATTTTTAAATTGTGTTATTAACATACATCAAGAGCAATTTTGCTAAAGTGAATGCTAGGGGGAGGGGATACCATTGCATTTCCCTTCAGTTTGAGAAAAACAGCTGTTACCCACTTTAATTTCTGTTAACCAATTTTATATCCAAGCTACCACTATCCTTTCAATCCCATGGGCTTCAAAAGTCAAGAGACAATAACAGTCATGCCTCAAACCCTTTCTTAGTTTATCAAACTCTCAAACAAGTTTATTGAACATAATTTACAGTGCTGGCCATTATTTATTAACCCACATTTTCCCTCAAGTGGAAATGTATTCCGTCCCCAATTATTGTCCCTGGAAGCTTACCTAATGATAGGAGGCTAACTGGCCCATGGTCATCAGGATTATCCCCCTCCCATTTTTAAATGGGGCATAACATTTATATTATTCCAGTTCTCTGGATATGTATCAAGCAAGATTAAATGATTAAGCTTAAATCAGCTACTTCCACATTTACTTTGCCTAGTAAGCTGGGATACATCCCATCCAGATATGGGTGACTTTTGGCCATATCCAATTCCTCTACTCCTTTTGACTGTTAAAGTGGCAGCATGCTTGAACAAAATAATGAACTCACTTAGTAACAGTTATAATATATTTTTGTCCCACTCTTCCACTGACTATCCTTCTACTACTTGTTTGTAAAAATAATTGGGGAGGCGATAACCTGATGGCATTATCACAAACTCAGATAATGTTCTGAAGACCCAGATTCGAATCCTGCAACAACAGATAGTGGAATTTGAATTCAATAAAATATATCCGGAATTAAAAGTGTAATGATGACCACGAAACCATCACCAGTTATCGGAAAAACCCATCCGGCTCACTAACGTCCTTTAGAGAAGGAAATCTGTCATCCTTACCCAGTCTGGCCTAGATGTGACTCCAGAGCCACAGCAATGTGGTTGACTCTCAATTGCCCTCCAAGAGCAACTAGAGATTGGTAACAAATGTTAGCCAGTCAGCAACACCCATGTCCCACAAAATAAAAAAGCAAATCTTGGTTTCCTTCTGTCATCCAATAATCTTTTCTCATATACTCTTTCCGCTCCTTCTTACGTCCGAACTATATTCCACTTGATCTTTCACCATTTTACGTATCTGACGTTTAACTTAAACCTCCTCCGATTTTATTTTAATGTCTACAGATTTGGTCATCCTCATTAGAAAGTGTCAGTTAAATGTCTTTATTTTTGCTGCGACCCAATATCCACTGTGAAACAGGCCAAAGCTTGCTAAATGAATTTCACATGGAATCCCAGAAGTCAGAACAAGAGAATTTCGTCTGATTAGCTGAGCTGGATTTGAATTGAGCCATACTGGTGAAAGAACTGCAGATAGCAATGTGAATATCGGAAATGCATGGACAAAGTAAAAACGGCAATAAGAAAATCAAAGACAGGTCTTGAAGAAAAGATAAGCAAGTCAAGTTAAAAGAAAATCCAAAGATATTTTATCAATATATTAATGGTAAAAAGGCTAGTTCAGAAAAAAGTTGAAATATCAAAATTGGTAAATGGCAAGATATTTCATTAACCAAGGTAGTTAAGGAGGCATTCTCTCTCTCTCCTGAAAGGAAACTAGTTAAATAGGTGCTTGGGTCTTAACTAGCAGGTTAATGCATATTCAAATCACCCTCAACTTGGTGCTGCTGCTGCTTGCAAAGCCTTAAATCATTTTTTATGTACAAAAAACATATCCAAATGTGGTCTGAAAATGACAGGCTAGGGCTGATCAAATAAAATCCAAACATCCTCTTATCACATTTGATTGTGCACGTTTGTCCTAAATACATTCTCAACTGCTTCTTCACTTGCACAACTTGCAAATCAACTGATAGCTACACGGTTAAAAAAAATCAATGTAAAACAAAAAACATTACATGCACACACATCTGCTTTAATAAGAGACAGATCAAAAGTAATCTAATGAAAGATGAATAAAGTCAAGGTGTATTAGGTAAATTTAATCAACAGAAATAAAGACAATATTGAAGCATTAAAATTCCTGATCAGTTTAGTTTGATATGAAAATAATTTCAAAGTGGTAGTTTTTCAGAGTTAAACTTGCCATCAATCTTGAAACTGTTTTGGTTATGTTGCAAAGTCAAACTCTTTTGGTTACATCGGAAAGTTAATGAAACATGCCAGCAAAATGTATTTATTGCAGCTACTATTTTAAAGCGCCAAAGTAAAATCCATGAATTAAAAATACAGTTTAAGAATACAGTTTCTCAACAACATAGTAACTGAATAGAGTTGGGCTTCATTTTAATTGGAGCAACAAGGCAGTTTAAAGTTTGTTGGAGAAGAGGAGGTAAACAGGAAGAGTAGAACAGGACAGCTTGGAAGGGAAGTCAACCATAGTGATGTGGATTCAGAGTCACATCTCAGCCAAACCTAGTAAGAATGGCAGATTTCCTTCCCTAAAGGACATTAGTGAACCAGGTAGGTTTTTACAACAATGGTTTCATGGTCATCAGTAGATTCTTAATTACAGATTTTTAATTAAATTCCATTTTCACCATCTGCCATGATCTTCCCAGATCTGGATTATAAGCCCAGCCACAATACCACTATGCACTGCTTCCCTCTATATTATGTAGGGTTGACTGTGATTCAGCAGTACTAAATAGTAAAGAAAAATAAATACTAGGAAAGAAAAACATTCAAACAGAATTCAAATTTTAAAAATGTGTATGCAAGTAACTAAAGCGGGAAATTGAAAGTCAATTATTAAAAAGAAAAGCACATAATAATAACTGAGTCAGGGTTACAGCCAGAATAGAAAATTAAGTATTCTTGGATAACAAACTTAAGAGGAGGGTTAAGGAAAGATGGAGAAGAGGTTGAGAATTAGAAATACTTGTTAGGATTTAAAATAAGAAGTTTGAACAAAATCTTTCTAAATTGTGCTCAGGGGCAGTAAGATGTCAGTCAGAGGGGTGGTATGGCAGCAGAGTGGTTAGCACTGCTGCTTCACGGCACCACGGACCCACATTCAAATCCAGCACCAGGTCACTGTCTGTGGGGAGTCTGCACATTCTCTCCATGTCTGCATGGGTTTCTTCTGGGTGTTCTTGTTTCCTCCCTTAGTCTAAAGATGTGAAGGTTAGGTATAGTGCCCACGCTAAATTGACCCCAGTGTCAGGGGGATTTTCAGCATAGATGTGAGGGGTTATGGGGATAGGGCATGGGTGAGATTGTGGTTAGTATAAACTCAATGGGCCAAAATAGCCTTACTCTGTACAACAGGGATTCTATGTTAGAAAGTACATTACAGACCATACAGAAGAAAGGATAAAGATATGTTTTAACAAAAGTTACAATTAAAAGAGGTTTTAATTACTCCAAATTGATTTGGAAACATTTATGGTGAAAAAGGAAATTTTTTTTTCACGTAGTACAATTCTATTTTTTTAATCATTCAGTATCTATCCCTATCTCAACAAGGAACAAAGCACTACCTGATCTGGTTCTAGGTAACAAAGTAGAACAGGTAGGTGTCCTAAATATTATGAAGTTGTATAAGAATAGAACAGGAAAACAGCAAAGGTCATGAACAAGAGTAATTGACTGAGCAAAAAAAAATGTATTATTAAAATAAAAATTGAGTTTGTTTGATTAAAAGGGAAGGAAAAACTGGCAATTGAATGTGTGTGTATATAAATATATACAAAATATTCAAAATCACAAAACATGCTAAAAAAAATTCCAATAAGTCGTCTATGGCTTTATGAAGTAAGAAGCTAAGACAAAATGTAAAGCATGAAACCTAAGACAACTAAATGAAAGCTCAAAAGAAAAGATTATGAAGGATAAAATTAGAGTAAAACAAATAAAAAACAATAAGGCAGCTTTTCATAGGATGAGGATAATCAAGGTAAGGCTTGCATCACTAAGAAATAAAGACAAACTTGCAGATCAGTAAAAGATAATGCAAGTCTTGCTAAGAAAGTGCTTTGTTCAACATTTTAAGAGGGGAAGAAATATTGGGATCACATAACTAAAGGTTGTTGTAAAACTGCTAGTGAAGGGCATTAATTAAAATGGAAATGGTAAAATGAAATTGTCTCCTGCAACTCTGCTGTCGATACTTGTCTATGGACGCGCAGAAACCAATGGCATTGTTTGCACTAGAGACAGTATCAACAAAAACCTGACTAAGTTATGAGATTGCTCGCAGTGGTTCCATCAGTAATACAAAATAAAGCTGAAGCATTTCACAGTAAGCATTTTTGCAGATTTTTGATTAGTCAGGGTCATGCCACAGTTTTTTTTTTGGAAAATTAAGTAGCCAGTTGATTCTTTAACATTATTTGAAATTAGCTAAACACAAGTAAAGAAGGAAAACAGAATAAAGGTTAATAAATGAAATAAACAAAAACAGAAAAAGGATAAAATATAAAAAGACTAACTATAAATGACCACGAGTGAACCATGCTGCACAGTGCACATATAAAAATGACGGCCATTAAGCTGGTCCTACCATTACCACTGTTCATCACAGTGCTGGCAGCAAATGCAAAAGTTTATGTTAGGCAAAACACAGATATAGTTGATGTATATTCGAAGATTCTTTACGGTGATAAAATCTAATTGAAAAATTATGCCAGAGGAAGGTACAGGCCAGGTAGTTTAGCATCAGTAAGTTTATAATACAGGATTAAATTATTAAGCATGAATAAACTTGCAAGAAAGGTATTGCAAAATTGATGGATCTTAAACTTCACAGCCATTGGACAAATAAAATTGGCAAAGGTAGTCTAGTGGAGCAGTTCAAGAGTGTTTTTGCACAATAAGTTCTTGGAACCTAGTAGGGGATCGGGCCATTTTTGATCTCATAACGTGCAATGAAACAAGGTGAATTAAGATCCTCCAGGCAAGAGTGATCATAAAAAGGTTTAGGGGGCAAAAGTTGATCCATAAATTTTAAACTTAAATAAAGGCAATTACGAGTGTATGAAGACAGTGAGCCAAAATAGATTAGGGAAATGAGCTAATAGGCAAGAAGGGGAAGCAGCAGTGGGAAATATTTAATATGATATTTCTTAACTCTTAACAAATAAGTATTCCAATGAGGGAAAAAAAAAGGCTCAACTAGCAATGCTCACATGCCTTGAGTGAGGTGTTTAAGAAATGACTCCAAAAATTGTTCACGATCACAGAGTACTATAACAAAATAAATGGTAATTGATTTTTCCACTGGTCAATAAGACAGCACAAATTTAAAAGATTTGAAAGCAAAATTAGCTGTATATTTTTAGAGACGAACAAAAATGTGGATATTCCTATGCCGAATCACATTGAAGCAGTTAATAATTCTTTTAAGAATGCAATTTTGAAGGCACTGGGAGAATGCTACATAAATATTTTTTAAAAATGAGCAAGGACATCGAATTAGGCAAGCGCCACAAGTGATGAAAAATTCCAACACATACTTGAGGGCCAAATGGCCTATTTCTCTGCCAAAATCACTTTATGAAGGATATGAAAACAGTCACTAGCTGACGTCGTAAGTGCTTTGTACAATGGTGGCAATGCACAAAATGACTTTCAGCAATTTTGCATCAAGTTCCCACTTGTATATCAACCATACTCAACTCCACTATTCTGCATTATTCATCCATCCAAAGCTTGCTATTATTATCTAAGCAATATTAAACTCAAACTTCACAAAATCCAAGTTAGATGCACTCAATTCTAAGGAGAAATAGCTTTTAATCTCCACACATGCTGCCTGACTTGTTGTGTATTTCTTGCATTCTGTTTTTGTTTTGAATTTAAAACATCTCCATTTATCTCATGCTCATATTGAGCATGTGGAACCTTACTTTTCTGCTAAGGCCAGAGCACAATTTCGTTCTCCAGGGCTAATTTATTGACACCCATTTTTGTTTACTGCTTCCCCTTTTTTCTTTTCCATTTTTATACATTACCCTCAGTCTAAAATGCCTCATTTACTTCTACTTGCCATTCTCATGCCTCAAACTACCACATGGACTCTAATATCACATACATTCTACACGTAGCTCATACAAGCCACTAATGCAAATATTGCATAAAGGAGACTTGTTTGAGGAGTATGAGTGTTTAACAAAGGCTGAAGACAGAGCTGGATAATAAAAGCAAGACAATAGATCTACAAAACTGAGTCAACATGAGTTACAGTAAAAGAAAAAGGGAGATGGGGTAAATATTTTTCCCCTCAGGCTAATTGTCTAGACAGCTGCAGGAGGATATGTCTGTTGAAAAAAATGTCATGATTAAAAACAGCACTTAACAATTCCACCCATGAAAGTGATAAGAGTTCATGTTAAAACAAGGTCAGGAAGAACAGAATGGGAGGAACTTGCACATGGGTGGAAAGATTAAGCAAATCAAAAATTGATTCCAGCGAGGTAATGAAAAAACTGGAACGTCATAACAGTGCAGCAATAAATTACAACTTCAATTTAAACTTTCCATGCTTACTATTTGATTAAACAATTTTTTTTTGCTGAACTTCATTAAAATCAACTGTGTATGCAAGAAAGTTGCATCTATAAAGAAAATGTTCAAAGTAAAATTGTGTTGTGTTCATCATCCAATGGCATACATGACTATCGCTGTGCTGTGCAGATACATGGATTTGGGCCTGTGTCTGTGGGAGTTTGCACATACTCCCCGTGCTTGCGTGGATTTTCCCCGATGCTCCGGTTTCCTCCCTCATCCCAAAAGTGTGCTCTTAGGCTAATTGGCAAAACAAATTCTCCCTAAATTGTCTCAAATTTGAATAGATCATAAACATAAACAGGGATCACAGGTAGAGGTGGGAACATCAGGGTGGCGGTGCGGGCTCATTGGGCTCTTTGTTCTTTGTTCATGTTATGTCCCATGGGACAACGTTAGATCTAAATATTTTAAGTCTGTTGTAAGGAAACGTGTTCAGCTTTAACATTCCTTCTCGTCTCTGTCTTTAATAAGGCATAAAACTAATCTAAAATTCAGAATACTCTCACTCACCCATTGATTATTTCTTTAGACTCTCCACGAATGAAGAATTCACGTTCAGGGGTCATAATGCAGAGTGCATTCTTCTGACCAGTCTTGGGTTCAGCATCAATAACATCTGTGCATTGGTTCATGTTAACTGTCCCTTGTGGTAAAGTACTTGGCTGAAAGAGAAAAAAAATTAATGGTAGATAGCACTGAACACTCAATGCAACTAATAATATCTGCAATAGTAATATTTCCTGTTGTAATCATTAAATGTAGCTTAGTATTTGATTAAACAAATTAGTGCAAATATAATCATGTTTTAAAATCGGCCCTTGAAAATTAATATATTGAACATAATGAAATAGTTACAATGCAAGCACATACAGGTTTTTGTGTCTCATACTTTTGTAACCATTTAATACCACAGTTACTCAACAGCTTTGGGAAAAATGAACATACTATGTCAAAATCTTTTGATAATTAAGCTAGATAATTAAGCTTGATAATTATGCATTTTTAAAATGCTTTAATTTCACGGGAAGGGCACCTCCTTTTAGGGGAGGCTGTAGCTTCATTTTTGCAGTTGGAAAGCCTGCAGTGGTGCCTTTTTTTTTTAAGTAATTCAAGGGATGCAGGTATTGCCAACTGCGCCAGCAATTATTGCCCATTCCTGATTGCCCTTTGGCTTGCTTGGCCATTTCAGAATCAACCACATTGTTAAGGAAACTGGAGTCACACGTGGGCCAGACCAGGTAAGGATAATATAGATTTCCTTCCCTAAAAAGGACATTAGTGAACCAATCTTTACAACAATCGGCAATGCCTTCATGATCACATTAAACTTTTAATTCTAGATTTTTTTAATCCAATTCAAATATGACTATTTACCATGGTGTGATTTGAACCCAGAGTATTACCCTGGGTCTCTGGACTACTAGTTTCATGCACCCCCATCTCCTGAACTAGACTCAATGCAACCATACTACACAGTTCCGGGCTATTTTGTTCACATGGAAGATGCAAGATTTCTGCCAGTCTTGTAATTCTTTCAAAGCTGTTCTCTTTGGAATATTTTCTACATTTGTCTTTCCCCACAAAACTCATTGTATTCTGATAAGGTGAAGGGTTTTCTTTTCCCACATGGTTGCTCAGACAGCAGTAAATGCAAGATGTAACCAGATCAGGAGCCTTAACATTTCCTTTCCCAATAAATTTTATAGAAAAATACTACAAAGGTTTCAGCTTTCTAACAGCTATTCCAATTAACAAGATAGACTACTTTCATTAGAGAGTGCAAATATATCAGATTTACTTTGTAAAGTTATCGTAGGGCTTGTTTAATACTGGTATCAATGCATTACAGGGAAACCTCTTGTAATGCTGGTTTAAATGAAGTAGAATATATTGTGTCATATTGCCAATTCATTCCCTCAAATTGTTCCCAATCTACACATCAGCACTTCACTCTAGTGTTACGAAACTCGAAATCTTCTTTCTAAAACCAACAGCTACATATATGGCATCACATGTCTGATCACCATTAAGAAATATTAACCAGGGGAAATTCACCACCAGCTTCACACCATTCCCCATTACTGAAATCCTATTGATGTTAGTATTTTGTAAGAACATAAGAACTAGATGCAGGAGCAGGCCATTCGGGCCCTCAAGTCTGCTACACTATTCAATAAGAGCATGGCTGATCTTTTTTGTGGCCTCAGCTCCATTTACTCGCCCAATTTTGAGGAAAAAGAAGATAGTTGCCATAACATGATATTTCCCTCCATTCTTGAGTGCCTACAGGTACCAGACTACGCATAATGTGGGAATTTATATGGTGGTGATCAAGGTTATATGATCTGAACTATTCTGTATATCTGTGAACAAATATTCACTACAAATTCACTAATTATGAACTTACTGCTAAAATAGCTAAATTAAATAGCCACCAAGACCAAAAAAAATGTTTGCAACCAAAACTCTCAAATCATTAAGGATTCAGCAAGAAAAGAATTTTTCCTGGTTCATATGCTGCCCAAAATTTAAAACATGGGCTAGATTTTGAACTGTAGTAACTAAAATTCCCCATACAAATTATTCCAGTATGGGAAAATTAAATGTTACAGTTCAGTCATTCTGAAGTGGAAATACTGTATTAAACTAGTGCTTTCACTCTGCAGGAGGCAAGTGAGGAGAAAGTGAAGTAAAACCCTTTGGAAATAAGTAAGTATCAAAAACTACCTGTACCAAAACCTTTCACCAACAGACTTTTACTTTTCTCTTGCTCCTCTTTTTCCAGAGGTTACTTACGTTGCTCAGAAATACTGAACTTCCTGTTCAGGACCTGAACTTCCAAGCGTATAATCGCTTAACAGTCCTGCACTTCAAGCAACAACACTGACATAAAAGATGGAACTGTGACTTTTAACTAATTTATAGAACATAATAAAAGTTATTTCTTTTGAATATATTGATTGCTTTACAGGAAGAACAACAGCCTGCATATGTTCACAAGGGAGACAACTTTCAATCCTTGAATTTCATCCAAGGATACGATGTATTTTAAGAAACGGCACTTGCCATCAGGAAGTAACCCCAATGCATGCAATGTCTAGTCAAAAAACACAAGATATTGATATTGGTCTACCGAGGTTACTCAAATGCTAACTGTTATCAATGTTTTGTATTGTCGACAAAAAAGTGTCACATTTATTTTATCAAGACAGGCCTGCTCTTTTCAAACATTCAAATTGACTAATATATCTGAGCACTACACTATATAGGCCAATAGAACAGAAGAAGAAAACAAAACTTAAGTTGACTCCTCCAAACTGTGACCTACATATGCCTTCATGAAACAAACTATAATTTCAAGTGAGGGACAGTTTTTTTGATCCATACAATTATAAATCCAAAGGTGGGATGATATTAATCTATATCTCAATCCCCAAGTAGCACATTGGCACAAGCTTTGACAGCACAGCAGGCAGGCAATAAGCTATGTATCGGATCATAGAGACTTTACAGTATTTTAATTCAGACTCAAAATTAAAACTGCAGATTACAGGAAGCGCGTTATTTGGTTTTCTCAAAAGCAATAAAGCTGTTCTAAATATAGATGATTCAAAAACTGAGGAGGGCTTACATCCACATCTGAAATGCAGCAGAAACTGGGTCAGCTGCTTGCAAAAATGGTTAACCCTCTCAAATTTCCATTTGTCCGGAAATCTGGAGAATAATTCTTTTTCCAAAAGACGACCTTATATAGCAGCAATGGAAAGTCCCAAAGGAATCTTGACATGCAAGACTTTGCATAATATTAAAAAGAGTGCAAAGCTTCAGAAATACTGCAATTTATTTTGTCATTTTTAATGAAGAGATAGATTTTGGTGAGTGGATGTATAGTTCTTCAATTTCACCTTGCAACAATACATGAAATGTTCGATTCCTTAACATTACTTCAATTCTGTAAACACTGACAAAAGTTATATATTTTCAGTAACACTGAACAAATGAGGCTGAGTTAAAACTAAAGGCATAATCTGAATTCTAAAGTCATTTCAAAAAAACTTGGAGAAAAATTAAGTTTGTTTACATCTTTATTAAACTGTTGGTCCCCACTGGGGCCGCCTTCTTAGGCAGAACCTCCAGGTCAAAGATGACTTGTGTCCACTCCAGTCCAATGGATTCTGAAATGGCTGATTAGTTCAATATACAATCTGCAAATTCCACAATATGAAAGGCAGATGGTGCTTGTAAGATAAAGCAGGTGACATGTTTGGAGATTTGTACATCATCCCCTAGATTTCACCTATACATTCTCCCAACCAAGTGTCCTTGCCCAGTAGAACTGGTTTTGGGTGATTAACACCTCCAAGCTGAGCATATTGGCTTGGGAGAAGGCGCTGTCTTTCTTGTCACCAGATTAGTATACAACAGAACTAGAGTGTGTGGATTTTGCCTGTTCTCCCCATGTCTGCGAGGGTCACCTCCACACTATGAAGAGGTGCATTAGGTGGACTGACCATGTTAAATTGCCCTTGATGTCTAAAACTGTATTGATTGGCATGATGAATCCAACTACAAGGTTACAGGAATAGGATAGGTGATGGATATAAAATGCTCTTGGGAGTTGGTGCAGACTTGATGGGCTGCTGTGGTTTTAACAGCCACATGCCTATTATCCATGGTGATAGTGGCAATATGTTAATTGACTGGGGCCATTACAACTGAACTGGATTCCATCATTATCTTGTGCATATAAAAACTGATTTTCTGGTAAGTCACATTCAGCAGTAGGAACCTTAGTGATATTTCCTTTTTCTAATTCTGGGACACAACAGCTAATTTTAATCCCAATTTAATCACTGTTAGGATTTGTCAACCCAGGGCAAACCATGAATTGAAATCAGGAATCTTCCCGACCTGTGAGATGCAGCATCAAAACAAGTTGATTTAAAACTAATCTATTGTGGTATTGATGGCTTTGCTTAAGTCATACAGAATACTACAGAGTTTGAAAGGAAAATCACCAGTGTAATATCCATGCTTCCAAAGCTTAGTTAAGTGTTCTATACAGATTCAGATGGGGTAGACCACATTTGAGGAAGTAACAACCAAAGCGGACTGTGATTTGACAACATGTTTGCGATAAGGTTTTGTAGAAACTGCTGCAAGGAATCAAGTTAAATTTGACTATGAATTTAAGTGGCATGAAATAAAGGATTAAAAACAGGACACACTGGATATACTCAGTGGGTCTGCCAGCATCTATGGAAAGAAAGAGTTAACACAGTCCAAATGACCCTTCTTCAGAAACAAGATAGAAATGTAACAAATTACATCGAAGGAAAGGTAGGGCAGAATAAAGGAACAAGGATAGAGTGGGCAGAGGAGAGACTGACAAATCTATCATGGGCATAAAATGTTAATGGTCCCATTGAGAGGGCTGGAAAAAGAGCTACAAAGGCAAGGGTCAAGATGGAGGGAGAAGTTCACTGTCTAAATTGATGAATTAAATGTTGTGTCCAATTGACTATAACGTGCCTAATCAGATGAGGTGTTCTTCCAGTTGCAATGGGCACCACTGAAACAGACTAAGGATGGACAAGTAGACATGACAGCAAGATGCTGAAATGAAATGGCAAGTGACTATAAGGCGTCAAGCTTTTGGATCGAATGAAGGTGTGCTGTGAAGCAGTCATCCAGTTTACAGCAGGCATCATCTCTCTGACCCTACACTCAACCCTGAAATATCAAGATAACAAAGACAGTTATGTCAGACTCCTTTTCATAGTCTACAGCTCTCCCCTTAACACATTATTCCTACAAGTTTCAACTCCAAACTTCGTGGCCTGGAGCTCAGCTTCTCCCAATGCAACTGTATCCTACATTTCTTCACTCACAAGCCGCAGTCAGTAAGGATAGGCAACAAAACCTCCTCCATGATCGTCCGCAACACCAATGCTCCATAAGGCTGTGTCCTCAGCCCCAAACTATCTTCCTTTTACGTTTTTGATTGTGCAGCCAAATTCCCCTCCAACTCCATTTTCAAGTTTTCTAATGACTCCATCACTGTGGGACGGATCTCAAACAATGACGAGACACAGTACAGGAAAGAGCTAGAGAATCTGATGAACTGGTGTGACAACAATCTCTCCCTCAATGTCAGCAAAATGAAGCAGATAGTCATCAACTTCAGGAAGCATAGTGGAGGGGATGCCTCTGTTCCACATCAAGGGGACAAAATGAAAATGGTTGAAAGTTTCAAGTTTTTAGGTGCCTGCATCATCAAAAATCTGTTCTAGCCCCTCCATGCCAACACGATAATCAAGAAAGCCCACCAACAGCTCTACCTTCTCAAGAGACTAAGGAAATTTGGTATGTCCGCTACAACTCTCATCAACAGATGCACCATAGAAAGCATTCTTTCCAGTTGTATCACAGCTTAGTACAGCTCCTGCTCTATCCAAGACTGCAAAAAAAACTACAAAAGGACATGAATGAAGACCAGTCTATCACTCAAACCCGTCTTCCAACCACTGACACTGCCTACACTTCCTGCTGCCTCGAAAAATCAATCCTAAGCACCCTCACTTCCATCTTCATCTGTCGGAAAAAAGATACAAAAGTCTGAGGTCACACCCCCATGGCTTGCCTGGGTTTGCAAAACCTCACTTACTGTACTGTCTGGAGACAATACACATCTCTAACCTGTCCTCAGTGCTCCTTCCACTCACACTGTTAGCCACTTTAAGACTTGAATAGCAGGTTAGGTGTAAAGATTTGCATTCTAATCAGTAACCTATAAACTGTCTGCGCTGTTATACATACTGAGGCCAGAACTCTTCATTAACCTGACAAAGAGGGGAACTTCAAAAGTTTGTGAGTTTACTATCAAATAAACTTGGTGTTGTCAGACTTCTTACTGTGTTTACCCCAGTCCAATGACAGCATCTCCATATCATGTCCACATCACATATCAAGAACAGCTTCTTCCCTGTTGCTAGACTTTTGAATGGACTTTTACTTCACATTAAGCTGATCTTTCTCTACACCCTAGCAGCATTCTATTTTTCCCCTTTCTATGTACAGTATTCTTCGTCTGTATAATATTCAAGAAACAATACTTTTCACTGTATACTAATAAATGATAATAATAAATCAAATCAAAGAGACAGGTGCCCAGAATTTAGCTGTTGTAAATTAATATGGTTTAATTTATATAAATGACCTGGATTCAGAATCCCAAAGCAAAATGATCAAATTTGCAAATTGCATCAAACTAACACTGCCAATGGAATTGAAAGCAGCAGATCAGGAATTATAAAAAGAGTTAGACATGATTTATAACTGGGTAGAGAAATACTAAATGAAATTACAGACAATGCAAAGTTTTACATGTGTAATGAAAGTTAGATAGCACATATATGGTAAGGGGATATGGAGTGGAATTTAACCTGCCAAAATGGGTGCTAAATGAGTTGGTAAGAGCCTCAAAATAGAGAGCACGTGTGGACTCAAAAAGAGAAAGTGGCACAGTGGTTTGCACTCTCAGCACAAGGGAACCGGGTTCAATTTTGGCATTGGATGATTGTCTGTGGGAACTTTGCATGTTCTACTTGTTACAGTATGGATTTCCTCCAGTTTTCTCCCACAGTCCAAAGGTGCGCAGGTTAGGTGGCCATGCTAAATGGCCCTTTAGTGTCTAGTGTCCAAAGACATGTAGGTTAGGTGTATTAGTTATGTTAAATGCATAGTTAAGGGGTGGGGGTGGGTGGGAGACATGCACCTCGTTAAAATGCTCTTTCAGAGAAAGAGAATCAAATGGACCAAATGGCCTACTTCTGCATGATTCTGATTCTAAGAGCATGATCCCAGACTTGTCTTTTTCGCTTCACCACTCTAAGGACTTCTGTTCTTGTTATTAGCCAACATTCCTATGGCTAAGGCAGCTAGAATTTGGTTTCTGCAATGGTGCCGAAGACCTAGGTCTCAAATGAAGGCTGCTTATTATTGAATGGGCAGTCAGCAGATACATATGACTGATTATATACTCAAAAGTCAAAATCTGCCCCTTCAGTTAAAGACTTGAGGTTTTTTTGAACCTGCCCAGACAATGCAGAGCAGAACTCAAGAACTAGCACCATTCTTCTATAAATAGAATATGGATCAAGTGACTGGCATGAGGACAAAGTCAGAATCACAGCATTGGAAAAGCGACTCAGGCAGAGTTATTAAACATTCTTGAGCATATTCATTATGTATATTTTAGTGAGTGTGTATGTGGACTGAAACAAGTAAACTCCAGATAATACACAAAAAGGTGACATCTTAACATGGATGTAACTCTACGTCTGACATGAATGGGAAACAATGTCAAATGAGATCAATTAATTCTGAATGAGTAAGGTCAAACTGACAGTAATGCTGTACCAGCTACCATATTTCATTTAGTTACTCAATGGCAATTCAATTCATTGGATAGTTAAGCAATGCAATACTGAAATATTTGTATTAGAACAAAATTACAGTACACAAATCTATCAGCATAAGATTTCAAATGCTAATTCTACAAGTTTTATTTGTAGTAACAATGATTTAAGTTCATTAAAAGGAAATTCCGATGCAATTTTTAAACATGACATCAGTGCAGATTTTAAGATAATTTTGGTAAACAGAACACAGTGACCTAGACATTTCACTTCCAATAACAGAATAAAATTGCACATTTCCTTTTCAATTTGATTTATTGTCACATGTATTGGAAGAGTGAAAAGTAGTTTCTTGCATGTTATACAGACAAATACAGGACATACAGAAGGAAAGGAGAGCATGCAGAATGTAGTATTATAAGCATAGCTAGGATATAGAGAAAGATCAACTTAAATGCCAGGTAGGTCCATTCTAAAGTCTGATGGCAGCAGGGAAGATTAGATTCATAAGTCAGATTAACTGAGTTGTGCAAAGTTCCTCATTGAGCAACAACTGAAGCCAGGTATGGCTTTTGAAATGTTTTATTTCAGTGAATACGACTAGTATGTAGTATTTTGAGTATTTATGATGTACTACATTTACACTTAATACACAAACATCAATGACTATATTTATAAGTATATACTATAGCAGTCACACTCCTTTTTTAATATTTTAAACTTAGCATACCAGCTAGATGGATTCAGAACTGGCTTGGCCATAGAAGATACAGTGGCAGAGGAAGGGTGTTTTTCTGAATGAAGTCTAGTTTGTGGATGATACCAAGGAGTTGCAGATAGTGATGAAAATTGTCAGAGAATACAGCAGAATGTTGACAGGCTGGAAAATTGGGCACAGAAATGGCAGATGGAACTTAATCCAGATGAAATGCGACGCATTTTGGTAGATTCAATTCAGATGCAAGCTATAAAATAAATGGCAGGACCATTAGGAGTACAGATATAGTTTTAAACTGGCAGAGAATAGAAGGTTACAGGCAGTTGGATAGGACAATGTGATCGGCACAGACTTGACGGGCCGAAGAGTTTGGTCCTTGTGCTATACTGTTCTTTGTTCTATCGTTTCCAAAATAGGTAGACTATTTTGGCAACTTCCTAGACTGTGTGGCAATACCTTCAGAGTTTTGTTTAATTGAGGGAGGGGGGAACTCCTACAAGGCCTAGCTCTAACTTTAGGGTTGAACCTTCTTGTTCTGATTTTGTAACCGTTGAAACTAGCCAATTTGCATCTGCACACATTGACTTTTAAGCACCACAATTGTACCACCATTTTTTAAACTGAAAGGAATGCAAACCCATGTTTCTCAACCCATCCTCACTAACTCAAGCAGTTTGCATTGCACTTCAAGTCATGGTTTTTTTTAAAAAAAAAGAGTGAAAGTGCCTAAAACTCAATATAGCAATTCAGATGAAGTCTAGCCCAGATTCTCTAACTGAAGAGAATGTCCTTATTTGTATTCCAACTCCGAGGTGAAGACAAATAATCCATCAGCCTTTTTGATGATACAAATTGCATACATTTCTCATTCTATCTTTTAAAATTTCATTAAATTAGGTTAATTTTGGGGCAGGATATAGCATGCATATGCATATTTGGGGCCAGATAAAGCCATTAAAAATTGCAGGACCAGGTAATGCCATTAAAAAAACTGAAGGAATGAAAGGCCTACATCTGCTTCTATCTTATGCTTTTATTGAAGCAATCTCATAACCTGCTGCTAAATGGGAAACAGTTCATACATCTGAAAATTTTACAAATGTAGAAACAGCATCTTCTCTCAAAGACTAACTGCATGATGAAAAATCATGGCTTCTAAAGCAGCATGGACTTTTCATCACAATCATTCAACACGATGCCTGTTTACGAGTCCCTATCAAAGTTATTACACTCAAGTCATTTACAGAATATATCAAAGAACTGGTTAGAATGAATTTGAATTCTTCATGTTGACTAATATTTTATAGAAATCCAAACTTCCACAACATCCTAAAATTTGCTATTCTGACCCAAAACGGAGGCCCACTTCTACCAGTGCCTCCATAAGAAAAAAGGACACAGCAGCAAAGTCACCATCTTTTCTGGCTACTCGTAAGCTTACTTTGCCTCTAAGTGAATAAACACATTTGTATTGGCTGGGTTGTATTTCCCCTCCCAGCTGCAGCGTAGCTCCAGCAGCTTGTAAACAGAGTTCCAAACTGTGCAGTTATGTTTATATTTTCGGATTCTGTTTAAACAGTGCCCAACATATCTAGATAGTTACGGACTATTTACTATTATTATTCAGCATGTGATGTCTGTTTACAATTCCATGCTAAGTTACCACACAGAAGTATTATACAGTTTACAGGTTGGAGATAGCTAAAATAGATATAGGTTCTAAACTAAGTGTTCAATTATCTTTTGTGTTTCTAATTGATTAATTTGGCTTGGGATGGTGAGGAGGAGAAGAGAAGTCAAGAATAAAGACATTTTACATGCAGAAAAACACAACAGTATCTGATTGCAATTTCCATTGAGGAGGACTCTCTCTCCTAAAGAAAATCTATGACAAATACTCTTCCACAAAATAGAGTATTGAAAAATCATTCCCAGGTGGTGAAGAAAAGCTCATCATAAAAAAATTCTAATTGGCCCAATCTCAATGCCTTTTTCACTCCGATCTTTTAAATATAAAAACTTAGAATTATATTGAGTAACACATCTTAACTTTTATTTTGTACCACAAATATAAAATTAGGTGTCCAACATTACACAGCAAATAGACCTTAGCATTAACACCAAATTAATCATCTTTGAATAAGTTATAGCTCCAAACTGTTAAGTTAATTTAAATATTGAAACAAGTATTCTGTGATTCCATAATTGGTCAATGCGTCACCCACTCTCCCAGTAGAGCTCACTAGTCTAACACTCCAGGTCTTATGCTGCCTAACAAGTAGCACAATGAAGTAAATGGGGAGCCATTAACAATAAGACCCCTCATCAGCATAACACATCCTGCAATTGCTCATATGCTCATGAACAGATTTCCTGCGACCAAATGGTTGAATCAGCTTTGAGTTACAGTCAACTATAGCTAAACAAGTTCAATCTCACAGCAAGATGTACCCAAGTCCCAACTCTGACAGTATCAAAAACAAATTGTCCTCAACCCTACTTAAACTATCAGTATTTATTGGCTGATTGGTGCTCCCAAAGTTTGAAATGTGTTATAATTCACGTTAGAAACTCCAAAGTGTATTATGAAGTCAGCCTGGATCATAAGTTTTACAACTTGAATTTAGCTAGGGTGAGTATGAAATGCTTCAAGTATGATTCAACTGATCCACGAGGGAGGTTTTATCAAACAAAGTTTACATAAGAATACACTTAACATGTACAGAAAGAAAATTAGCAAAACTCTTTACCAATTATAAAGACAATGATATTGTACAAACCTTAACAAGTATGAGGTATGCCAACCAAACTGCCATAACGGTTTAGCATAGAAAACACAAATATTCACATGATGCTAAAGAATTTAGTTCTTTAGTTGGATGCTGCAGTTCTCATTAGACACATAGACAAGCTAGCATAATTTTCACTCCAAGGTAGTTAAAAGCCTTGCTTCCATCTAGCCAGCCAAATTTCCAATTGTGGGATGCCATTCCAGAGTTAGAAACAGATCTTGGCACACAGACAATGAATAGGTTATCAAAATTTCACCTTGGGGTTAAACACAACCAAAAGGTTGTGAACAGTTTCGTTCAACTTCACAGATGGGAGGGAGAGAGAGGCTAAGGCCTTTGCAACAAAGAAAAATCTCTTATCTGGGTACTCCAGAAACAGAAGGTGCCAGTTAACTGAGATACAAGGCAAGTTCTGCATTTTCATCCTCTGAGAAAAGTTCTAGGATGATCACATGGGTATCAAGGTCTCAAGAGGTACGAAAACATATCAATCAAGTGAATGGCACTGAAGGGAGGAGATAATGCTGCTGCAGAGCAGTGGAAGGTAGAGACCAGAATGGAGAACAGTTCACATACTGGCGAAATAGACTCTGTCAATCAAAAAAAAAACAGAACTGACAGGAAACTTCAGAATTCCAGTTGGTGGCCAAACAGTAGAAATTTAACTGTATTTATATCTTTGAATACCTAGTGCAAAAGGAGTTTGCACTCCCCCTACCCGATAAAACATTATCTAGGCCCACCCCCTACCTTATCCCAGTAACACCACATAGTTGTCCTACTAATTCAACACTTTATCAACCCACCTAATCTGCACATCTGTGGGAGGAAAACAGAAAACTCAGAAAACTTGTGTTAAAAGGGAAAAACGTGCAAACTCCACACAGTCAGAAACAGTCACCCAGGTACCTGGCTCTATGGCAGCAGTGCTAACCATGTTGCCAAGTTTCAGTTCATCCACTACTGCACATTGGACAAGATATCAGGCAGTTAAGACAGCTGAGGAGTTGGAGAGAGATGACGGTAAGGTAGAGCTTTGTGTTGATAGTGTACATATGGAAGCGGACACTGTTTTTAAGTCATATTGCCAAGGGACATGATGTAGAGGAGAAAAAGGAAGAGGCAAGGATTGATCTTGGGAGAACAGAGATAACAGGAACCAGAAGTAAAGCCATTGCAAGTAATTTTTTGGCTACTTGAACTAGAGAAGATTGGAACCAGGCAAAAAAAAAGTGTCCCTTTAAGATTGCCACTCACCTTAAAGGATGCATTGTGCAATAAACCTACTGTGCGCAAAAAAAAGTGAAATTACTGCATTGCCACAATATCTTTCCATTAGATATTCGCTAAACACATCAGAAAAAAGTTAAAAATAATCCTTTCAGGTATAAAATTAATTTTAAATAGCACAATGGCAATTACTAAAACAACTGCTCTCAAAAAATATTTAGTTTCTACAAGCATGGTGTCTCTTTCCTTCAGATTTTATTTATTGCTGGCGATTTTTCAAAAAGTTTACTTCTAATTTCTTTTTCTTGTCTCACTTAGTTGCACCAGTATTTTAACTCATTTTCTATATATTTAATTCAATATTTTTAGCTTTGACTATGCATGTCACAGCTAAGAATTCTTTAGTTTGATTGGGTTAAAAGTTATCCCCATTGCTTGTCCTGCTCTCTCAGTTTCAACACTATGGTCATCAGGTTCCCAATGACTGTAAATTATTGTGCAAAAACCCACAAAAGTTAGAAGTTGCAAACTTAATGAATATTGTCACCCTCCATAAAATTTTGATTATAATCTTAAACAAAAATCTCTACCTGACCAAAGTTTCAAATGAAAGCAAACAATTATTTCATGGTTATTTTAACAGCACTGAAATTTTTCTTCATCATCCAGAAAGTTATGGTTCACCTTGTAGTACATTAAAGTTTTTGCTCATGACTATTCTTTAATTTTTAAAATCATTCATGCGATATCTGTACTACTAGCTAGGCCAGCATTGATTGTCCATCCCTAGTCATCCTCAGCACAGGTGTGTCACAGGAGTGTCCACGATGTTTTAAGGAACAGAATTCCAAGGTTGTCTCAGTGACGGCGAAGGAACAGCAATAGAGTTCCATTTCAGGATGTCTCGTGACTCAGGGAACCTGCATTTGATGTTCCCATTCATCCTGTGCTTCTATGAGGTGGTGGTTGTGGGCTTGGAATATACTGTCAAAGGAGTTAACATTAGTTATTAGTGTATTAATTTGCTCAAGGTCACAGCAATTATTTTATATAAATATACACTTGTTGGGAGATAGCCTGTCATAAATATGTAAGATTATTTACATCATTTAAAAATGATAGAGATCAGATGGATTTAGAAATTGGCCTGGTGCAATTTCACTTTGATGAACTAAGCTTGTAGGTGTTAGTATGTGTTAAGGTAGTCATATCAGTTAGCCATCTGCTATCTGTAACAGTAACTTAAAACATGCACAAACAGTTGAATGATTAGCCATTTACAGGCTTTTCAGCTATGCTCAAATGCAGGAATATTCACTTTAAAACAGCCCTTGATCTCCATCACACAGGTTCTGTAAGCCAACTGGTAACAGAAAAAATACCGTAGTCATCTAAAAAGAAACCCACACCACTCCTTTCCTGGAGTTAACTGATTTGCCAGTTGACTGGTCAATTAATGTACACTATGCAAATGCAGGGTGTTCAGAGAGACAAACAAAATGGCAGCAGTGCACCAACTTTATCTGAAACACATTGTTTACACTATGGCTTTTCTGGAGATAAAAGTAAATAAAATACAAGGCTGGTTAAAGCAGCACACACTAGTACTTAAGTGACTTTGATACAATTATAGCATAATCTGGAAGCACGTGCAAAATGTTTTTCACTGCAGCACTTTGTATCCCATTCTTCTCTAGATAAACAGAATAAATAAAAAAACAACATAATCCCCTGCACTTTGAGAAAATTACAATTATGCATGCCTAAACAGGATTGGAGCTGCAATAACCCTCTGACAAAATTGTTCTGGACCCACACAGAAGAATCAAAAATAACTTACTGCAGAAATTTAATTTTCCTTGCTAGTCTACAGGACTAGAAGATTATTTGAAGCTATGGGAAATGTTTCTTCCCTCAGGTCAAAAAACAGTCATTTGGTTTTTGGTCTTTTTCTCACTCTGTTAGATTCCAAATTTAAAATAACTTTTGTTCATCCTTGTTCTAAACTAAAGAACACATGACACACAGCTCTGCCAAACCACCAATTTTTCTATAGTGCAGTCCTATTTGGAATGGTCAATTAGATAACAAATAAGTGAATGTAAACAGATAGTCAAAGCCACAAATCTTTGGTGTCATTCAAGCTAAAAGCATGGTGGAAACCAGAAGCAAGCCCACTTTTGCTGCACCAAGAAGAACTAACGAAGAAGCAGCTTACAAAGCAGCTTTTAAAAAAGTTTCACTACATACAAAGTAAACACTAGATTAGGTCAAGGAAACATTTATTGCCCTGGATTTGTTTTTGTCCTGGTCTGTGGAATCCATACACTTCAAGCAATTCAAATCTCGCTTGGGATAGAGGGAGAGGAATTAAATGTCACACTAGTAGCTTTGCATGTGTGTCAGGACTACAAATCATTAAATGTACTTTCTCATTTTCTTGTTTTTCTCACACTGGTGTATTCATGCCTTTAAATCATCTTAGCCATCATGTTCTTTTGTTCTATATGTCTTTACACTGCCCACCAAGATTGTACCATCTAACAGTTTTCTATTTAGAGTCTGTCAGTCATTCAGCACATTAACTCCATTTTAGTAACTGGAGGATACATGTTTCTTCCACCAACCTCTTTTTCCTCAAGCACTATAGATATATGTTGGTTTATCCTACAGTGATCTACTCTGAAGAAGAGCAACAATTAGAACACAAATCCATATTCGCTTCTTGCAAATGTTATGTATTCTCAATATTTTGTTTGTTTCAAATTGTTCCTTCACATTACATATTTCTAGCCCAAATATTAATCTGTGCAATTCAAATAGTACAGAAGCATTCATGTGTCACATGCCCTGTAACTACTTCAGCATTGGCAAACTGCACCCTTAGCTGGAACCTGCAATATCAACTACAAAAGCATTTATGCAACTAACTAAATTCATTACTTTGCAATTTGGCTTCCGCTGAATTTGTCCAACAAATCATATCTCAAATATTTGAGTACACAGATTTGTAAAAGACATTTATCAAATGTTCATAAGCAATAAATTCAGAATTTCCTATTTAAAGATTATAGTGGCTTCACAAAGAGCATAAAAATATGGTCTGAAGCGTAGGGAATTTACACAGTAACTTCACTGAGTGTTAATGTTAAACCTACTTGTGACACTAATAAATAAACTTTGAAATGTTGATGCAACATTTAACTATCCAATTTGACTTATCCCTGGCCTATGCAGGGATATGGTGTTGTAAGACTTCTTACTATGAAGGGACTCTCAGGCTTTCTGCAACTGGGAAAGGAAACAATGATTGGAAATGCCAGCATTGGACTGGAGTGCAAGAATGCAGACAAGATACCAAAGAAAACAATGGCAGCAGGTTTTTACAATAGGCATCATTTAGACTTCCTGACAGGCTGCACCAATCTGCAGTCACACCAACTTGCATAACTTTAGGTTTCAGCACTACAACTGCCCATACTGCATGGCTTTCTACTTAAAGAAACCCATAAACTCACTTATTAAAAACTGAATGCGTAACGTTGATCACACTACACATACAAGCCCTGGTTTGGTTGCACCTGGAAATTAAAGTTCACTAAATGCTACTCTTTTCCATTGTACACTTATAACAAACCAATCTATTCATTTATGGCTAGTTTTACCTCAGTGGTGTTTACTAGTCTACTTTTTGAAACAGAAACAAAAGCGAAGTGATGCACAGGATTACAATATAAACACTAGACAAAGTTATCATTGACAGCAGACCCGAGTTCATTTACAGAAAGATTGATAAGAAAATCCAAGCACAAACCCAAAACAACCATTCTTTTTTGTCTGAATTTCTTACTTTCGAATGATGGTCTCAAAGATTTTAAAGAAGCTGCAGTACAAGAGTTAGATTGGATTTTAATAGAATATAAATTAAATACCAACACACCTGATCCCAAACAACTCAAAATTAATAAGTTATATTTAGCAGCTGCATCCTGCTATTCCTGACCAGAGTGAAAAGGATTGGGTAATTCCTCCATCAATCTTACTTGAAAGGCCACACTGTTGAGAATAATAAGGATTGACCAGTCATTGCATTTTGTACATTTCCTATAGTTTGTGTCATGGAATTCTGTTGCCATGGTTCATAAAAACACTTTTTAAATAGAGTAGACTGCTGTAGTGCATCATATCGTGCAAAAATAAAGATTCCCAACAATGTACTGACTGTCAAGATATGCAAAGTTTTTTGGAAGCCACCAGGGCATCTATAAACCAAGGTCAAATGTACAAAATCTCCTTGGCTCAAAGAATTGTGTCAGTCTTAAGAAGCACAATATCATCTGTCATTGTTGGGAAGAACATTCTGAACAACCATGATTCCACAGTGGTAGCTGACACTCCAGTTCCCTGTGGCAGAATCCATGGATGAACTGCCACTGATAGAAGAACCGTAACAAGCAATCATATGTATTAACAAAGCCTTTAGCAACGATGGTAATCCATCTAAGGCCCTCGGAGCTGTCAAACATTTGATTCACGCTGATATGACTGCTCGCTCAGACCGGCTGCACAGTCCAAATCACATGCTTTCAAAATCAAAACTGGGACCAAGAAAGGCTGTGATATCCCCATACTATTTACAAATCTACTTCTCAGCAACTATTTGTTTCAAAGGTCAAATACTCTTAGGTGTCAGCATTACATAGCACCTAGATAGCAAACTCTTTAGCCTCAAGTGCCAAAACTAAATTGACCATGATCTAAAGCAGTTGCTCAAGCGGCACCAGATTTGCAAGCTGCTCTCAGTCTTACCAATTTGTGCAAAATAAGCTTGGCGTGTCCTTGAATCTTGCCAAAGTTAATATCAACCCATGCCTGGTCAGCCACTTCCCATACATGTTTAAGGTGGTGCTCTGGAACATGCTGAGCACTTTCTCATACCTTAGCAGCCCTCAAAAGGGCCATCAGAGATCAACTGCTCTAGCTCAGTCACCTAAAAATTACAGCAGGGAGTGCTTGACATCAATGACCTCTGTAAACCAACAGATGTCCCAGTGCACAGTGTAGTTAACATCACAACATTACTGTTGTGCAGCGAGACCTGGGGTGTGCAATGCCATACAAGAATGTTTAAAAAAATTCCATCAGCAATGCCTCCATCACATCCTCCAAATTCATTCAATAGGAGGGCCGTGAAATAAAATACCACTTCATCCTTAAAACCAACTGCACAAGCATTTAGGCAGAACTCCCACAAAATCAACTTCAACGAATTGGAAACAGTCTGGATAGCTGAAAGCCAACACCCACTCCTGTGAGGTCCTGTTTACTCAATTCTCAAATGGCCAAAGACACCCTAAAAGCTACCCTTGAAAGATGATAAGCATTGGTATTAATTGAGGAACTTGCAACCAATCATGCATTCACAACTTATCCATCAAGCTGCACTACAGTTTGGAGTCCCAAGATCTTAAATGATAAGACAGAATAGCAGCAAAAGTAGAAAGAAAAGAAAACAAATCCTGCACTTTAGACCCTACTACTTCATGGGATGAGATCTGTAGAACAAGAATCGGCCTGCTCAGTGACATGAAGATCCATGGCAGAAACTTGCAACCCTGAGTAGGTATCAACCTGAAATCAAGAAACACTACTTAAATATTCAATTTGCTGAGCAAGAGACTCTTGTCCTATTGTAAGATCCATCCATCTCCAAGTCACTGACGACAGTAGCATCAATAGACGTATCATTTGCAAAAGCTGACAATATGTTCTATTAGGTTTCCCAAGATGCTATTTTATAATAACAGATTACTCAATAAAACATTTGCCAGGATCACTTTAGCTACATAAAAATCAAAACTCAACCCAACAGGAAATAATCCAGTAATATCAGTTACATTATTCTATTTTCTGTTTCAGATATTAACCGTTATGTATTTGCAAGGTTTTTGGTTTTATTTCCGAATTCAGTCTAAATGAGTTATGTTAGAGAGAGTGGGGTGTGTTTTTCTCTCTCTCTCATCCCCAAGTCCATTACTTAAATGTGTCTCTTTCATAATAAATATAAAGCAACCGACACACCTGAGTTCTTCAAGAAAATCTAACAAACATCTTTGGTGTTAGTTTTTTTACTCCATCCTTCAAGTTAGAAAGCCACTGCTCAGAATGGACCAGGCAAACAAATCCATTCCCCCTTGCTTGCTTGCTCCAGAAACCAAATTCAAATTCCAATTTAATCCAATTCATGGTCTTCGCAAGGGAGACAAACAAGGTCCAAGGGGCATGAGTCGGTGCACCCCATCTTGGGCTCGATCCAATGGTTGATCTTAGCCAAAAGACCAAAAGAATATGTTAAATAAAGCTCCACAGCCTGAGACTTTGAGCATTGCCCATTCTCAGAAGATGCATCTTGGCATGTGCAATATACAAAAGGATGACAGTCATTTTCAATGCAAGCAAAAATAGGCAACAAGTGATTTTTAAATTGAAATTTTGCAAAAGAACTATTTCTTCAAATTTTAACAATGTCCTGAATTTTCATAGCATTTTACCAAAGAAAATTAGGATACTATTTTCTTTGGAAATATTCCAGATAAATACTTCAATAAATTTCCATTAGGCAATTTAAATAAACAATTAATCAATTTGGTACAAAAGGCAAAAGGAAATACTCCACGATGGACAAATTCAAAGTTGCAGTTTTATTTTGAGATGGGAAAGAAAGCATGTACGCAGTCTGAAGTAGAACCATTAAACAAAAACCAAGTAAAAGCAGAAATGGTCATTCAACCATCAGGTCTGTGCCGATTGATCTGTGCTAGACAGAACACCAATTCAAGCCCACCTCAGCCTATTCTTGTAACCAACCATACGCATTTCCCATGGCTTGCCCCCCCTAACCTACAGGTCTGACGACACTAAGGGGCAATTAAGCATGGCCAATCAACCCAACCTGCACATCTTTGGACTGTGCAAGGAGACCAGAGAACCCAGAGGAAACGAATACAGGGAGAAAGTGCAAACACTACACAGTCAGCCAAAGCTGTATTGAAACCCGGGTCCCCAGTGCGGCGAGGCAGCAGTATTAAGCACATCGCAAGCTCAGTTGATTATCTTAACTTTATTGTTAGTGCAAAGCTTAATATAAATCAGGATTTTTTTTTAAGCAAGTTCTGTCCAATACTTCTATAATTAGACATTATATGCAGAGTTTAACAAGCATGAGCTGGTGGAGCATAGTCAGTACACTGCCTATTATGTTTAGCCAAAGGACGTGACATTACATAGCACTGAAATTCATACACCACATTATTCATTTGTGATAGACAGAACAGCACTTTGACTCAAGACTTTTTGGGGGGGGGGGGGGGGGGGGGGGGGAAGGAAGATAAGTAGCCTTTGCCCATTTCCAAAAGCTGCTTTTGCACTGATTTTGGACAGAGTTATTATTTGTGTAGGGATAGCTGGTAGCAAGTGAAACATAAACATATCTGACTCACCAGGACCAGCTGCTTAAAAACCCAGTGACAAAAACACATGGAAAGATAACATTATGGTTATCCCTGGGTGCTAAGGCATTAATGGCGTCAGTAATCAGAAGTTAAGCACCTCTCCAAGAGGAAAGTAAAAATGGCTCAACTAGAATTTAAGACAAGAGCTGGGCTGGATGCCCTTCAAATATCATGATTCACAGTACTGAATCACAGATTTTCAAGTTTTGTTAATTATATATTTAATAAAGTATCTGAACAAACTGCAGGGAAGATGATTCATCACATCTAAATTTACAAGATATGGATAAACGTTATACAAAATAAAACCCTTTTAACAACAGAAATACTGAAATCCAACTCTGCATGACAGTTTTTCTTCTGGCCTCCCCTCCCCCATTCCCAGTTTTAAATAAATAAACGAGAAAGTCTTTAATGCTGGCTGTAAATTCATTCTGAGGAACTAGGCCCACTTGATACCCAAACTAACATACTACCATATCCACCATATTTAAAAATTGGCATTAAGCATTATCACATGGCAGTTGGAATTTAACAGATGAGTGAAGAACTATGGACTAATCGTACAATTTTTAAATGATTTACAGAGGGACACAGGAATGCCTATATGCATAAATCTTAGAAGCAATCTTAACTTGTTCTGTTAAGATAACAGAAATCTTGGTTTTGTGAGGGGGACAGCAAGGAAGTTATATTGCACCTTCATAAAACAGGAGATAAACTTAGGAGTACTGTTTTCAACTCTGGAAACAACACAAAGGATGACAGGGACTTAGAGAAAGAGCAGAAGAGGCTTAGTGGGATGGGGCAAAGGGTTTAGGAGTTCAATTATGCAGAAAGACTGGAGAAACTGGGGCATTCAAAATCAAATTGCTATCTGACCTGCTGAGTAATGTTTCAGTTTGCAATGTGGGTGCATGCATTTAACTAGTGTTAACCCACTGGGAGGAATGCTTCAATAGCATCAATGGGTCTTCAAGTAAATCTCAAGTGTAACTGTTCAAGGCAGCATTCAAACTCAGATGTTTTGTGTGAAACCAGAGTTTGATTCTTCACTCATTCTGTTCACAATTCAGGTGCAAAGAGAAAAGTATTCTCACTTTGTTGTGCATTAAGAGAATCACTATGTAATTAATATGAATTACATCTTAATCTGAAACTTCAATGTAAACAAAAAAAGATGAAAACAGCTTTCTATCAGAAGCATACTGAGACATGGTTGTCTTAATAGAACACAATTTTTCTGATGAAGGGCTCATTCTCAAGGTGATTTTCAGCCAAAACTGGTACTACATTATAACAGGGTGAAACATGACTGTTGTGAGAGTACAAAGTTCAAGCCAGGATGAGAATACATAATCTCGACAATTGACACTTCAATATAGCACTGCATCAAATCTATTGTCCATGAGATGAATGTTAAAAAGAGACAGCATTTTCCTATTCAAAAAGTTGTAACTGATTATGTAACATTATTTGAAGGCAACACTCTAGCTCATAGCTAACACTGCTCTCAAAAGCACCACCAAAACAATTTTGACTAGTCGTTCATCCCATTTACTGATGATCTGGCCTTGTTGATCTTAAATAGCCTACAGCACTTGCACTTCAAAAAAGTAATTGATTAGATATGAAGCATTTTGGGATATTACTATAGCTCCTTTCTTTGGTAAGGCTGAAATAGGTAAAATTTGCAGCCTACATGCAGCAAACAACGCTCAACTAAAAAAAGCAACAAAGGTGCATGATGCATCCTAGGTTGCTAAATGAAGGAGTGGAAATTAGCAGAGAGTTTGGCCTCATTCTTTCAATCCTTTTGGGATATGGAGATACTATCAGAGGACCAGAATGTTGCATCCCTGTTCAAGAGAGATGTGTAAACTAAGGTCAAGAAAACTATTTCAAGGCAAAATTCATTTGGAAGAATTAGGGTTAATAAATGAATAAATATGAATTTGAAAAGGCAAATGTGTTAGAAACTTTTCAGCTGTTCAATGAAATAATGAGGGGGTTGACAAAGGCAGTGCAGCTAATTTGATTTGAAAATGTATCGATTTTCAGAAAACGTTTATTAAAAGTCCATAAAATGTTATCAAAGTTAAACCCCAAGAGATTAAAGGAGCATTGGGCAATTTTTTATTCATGTTGCCAAGAGGAAATGCTCTTTTAGACTGGGATAAAATATACTTTTCCCACAAGTAGGTATTAAAACCCCTGTTCTTTTTGACTATTCATTAATGAACTGGATTCCAAAGTTTGCAGATGGCACAAAAAATTCAGAGGACAATAGTAGCAAACTTCAGATACAGAGTGGCAAATATAAAGCTGAAAATTGTGAAGTGAAACACTTTGGAAGGAAAAATAAGAGGCAATATAAATTAGTTTGAACAATCGTGGAGGAAATCTGGGAAGAACAAACCCTGGGAGATTCACATGAAGTTGACAGGATGAGTAAAGATTACAAAAGAATACAGGATCCTTGGCTTTCTGAATATAATAGACAAGTAGCAGGAACTGAAGGCACATAAGTATAAATTTATTCTGAGATTACAAATCTCCAGTGGACTGGCATACATCAAGTCTTTCATGTATATGAACAGTTAATTTACAAGATGGAGTTAACTCTCCCTCCTTAAGGCAAAATTTACTTCTTACACCATGACGTGATCTTATTTAATTTCCTACTTTACAACAATAACACATCAAAAATCCTTTGTTGACTATAAAACTGAGATGTCCAGTGGTTATAAAAGCACCATAAGTGTTTCTTTTAATATAACTTTTGAACTTAAGTGTATGATTTTTAACTAGTTACTTTTTCACTTTGTACACAGTAAAGTTTCAGAGCAAAATACCCCTCAACACAAATGAGCTAGCACAGGCCAATCAGCTTCTGATGCTGAAATTCTACAGAAAATCCAATTGCAACAATAGACAAATGGAAATGGTTTCACATTGTTTTAACATAGACAAGATAATTATTTTAAATCAAAATAGACTAAAATAAAAAAGTTAATTGTTCACTTAAATTTTCCTCATGGTATAATTTAGGCCACATACATAAGATGTAAAAATAAATATTTAGCCTTCAAAAATGCTACAAAAACATTTACAGAATCTCCACATTTTTCAACAAAGTCTTGAGCCAGAGAAACGACAGAGGTCTTGCCTATTATGGTAATGACAGTATCTTCTTTGAAGAATGTCTTACATCACTATTATACACCAACTAAAGTGGATTACAACGCCAACATAAAAAAAATGCTTACTTTTATGCATCATTTGGAAGATAGGTCATTATCTGATTGCTGCATACTCAAAGCACAATAGGAGAAGAAACTACAATTTAAGACAGAACACTAACTTCAATTTACATATAAACTGAAGTATTCAGGCATGCTACTACCTTACAACAAATAAAAATGGTTGAAGCAGCATTAATTTACACTTTTCCCTTTCCCATAAAAATAATGAACACGCATTTCACACATGAAATGATTAGTTCTTTGTAATAAAAAATGCACTACTGACTCTCATAGTACCCCATCTACTTTGTTGCATGTTGACTGTTGATAAACAATGCAAACATTTCTGAAGTCATTCTTTTTAAGGTTTTAGAATTATTCATAAAGTGTGACATTACAAAATGTATAACTCCTTGACAACCACCATTGTCAATAAATGCGTTCATATCTGCACAGATAATAATCCAATGACTGACTCCACCGCCTACAAATTTCAGATTTACTTTCTAAAAATTAAAGCATAATATTCAAACAAGATCAAAACAAAGATTTTCCTCATTCCATTTAAAGCATGAGGAGAAAGCTTTATAAAATGCCCCTCTTTAAAGACCCCAAATAGTCTTTTGGCATAAGCACTCCTTTTCTTGGCTCAAGGACATTAAATGAAACAGTTACTTCAAAACCAGTTGATCTTGAAAATTTTCTTTCCCACTAACATTTCGTTCACACTAGCAAGGTCAGTGCTTAATCTCCTCCCCACCAGCAAACCCCCCTCCAAATGTAGAATTTCCAAGATTTTTAACAATTAGAACTCCATAACCACAGCTTCTACAAGAGCTACTGTTCCTGCAATTAAACTACTTTTTACAACCCTTTTTATTTTCTTAACTTCCCGGGCCACAAGTCAACCTTTTCCATTTTAACTGACCAAAAATGGTATGAGCTGCATTTGAATAATCAGGAAAATTCACAGTAGGAGCAACTAAAAACAATCAATTTCATGTTTTCTGGGTCACCCAAAGATGGAAACTTAAGTACATATTTCTCATTGTCAGTTTTAAATATTTGCCCATAAAACAGCCTCAACTTTTGGTGCTGTGCTGCATAATTAATTTCAATACATCAAAACAAGTATCTAGTCTTATCTGGATGCACAGTCAATTCAGTTAAGTCTTGCAACTTCTCAGTTTCTTTAAATGCAACATCTTTCTGTGACGACCTAGTATGATTAACCTGGACGCGCCACATGAAAAGATGCACTGATGACCTCAGAAGACAAACACAGGCCATGATGGACATAGTACCTTTCTTGATCCAGTACCTCCCCGGAATGGAGAAGCTACGACATCTTCTCTGGAGCCTTCAACATCTTCCAAGGCCATTCCCACACCCCCACTTCTTGCCTTCAAACAACTGCACAACTTCAAACAGACCATCATCCGCAGCAAACTACTCAACCTTCAAGAGAACAGTGACCATGACACCACACAATCCTGCCACAGCAACCTCTGAAAAATGTGCCGGATCATTGACACAGATGCTCTCATCTCACGTGAGATCACCATCCATCAGGAACATGGTACATGCTCTTGCAACTTGCCAACACTGTCTACCTGATATGCTGCAGGAAAGGATGTCCTGCAGCATGCACATTGGGGAGATCATACAGACACTATGACAATGGACACATGAACACTGCTCAACAATCATCAGGCAAGACCGTTCACTTCCTGTTAGGGAACACTTCAGCAGTCACATTCGGCTTCTAATCTTCGGGTAAGCATTCTCCAAGGCAACCTTCACAACACACGACAACGCAAAGTCACTGAAGACAGACAAACAGCCAAGTTCTGTACACGAGGATGGCCTCAACCAGGATCTCCGGTTTATATCACACTATCTGTAACTTCCACAACTTGCCTGGACTTGCAAAATCTCATTAATTATCCTGTCTGGAGATGATATACATCTCTAACTTGTGCTTAATGATCTCTCCACTCACAATGTCTGTATCTTTAAGACTTGATTAGGTGGAAAGAATCCCATTCCAATCATTATTTTGTTTCTTTATATGCCCTACTTGTGATTAGAACTCCCACTCACTTGACGAAGGAACAGCCAGCACTCCAAAAGCTAGTGGCTTTTGTTACCAAATAAGCCTGTTGGACTTCAACCTGACGTTGAGAGACTTCTTATTGTGTTTACCCCAGTCCAACATCAGCATCTCCACATACAACAAAATACGAGAACCCACTTTTGTCATTTGCTGTTTGACTATGATAGCCCTAACTATGCGCGTAGATCTAGAATCAATATCATTTTAGCCATTGCCCAAAGTGTAAACACATTGTAAACCTCTAATACTCCACACTAAAATACTCAGCACAGTCTTGGGCTTCATATGATTAGCACAATTCCTTCAGAATGATCATCATCTTGTGTCTCTGAATTCTCAGTTTTGTGCATTACTTCAAGAACTCTACTGTTCCATTTTAGGCAGTGCATCATAATATTTTAAGTCACATCTGAAGTGCCTGTTAACTGTTCCTCAGGCACTTCTGGCATTCATATGTTTACCATTGCTGCTCCAACCCTTTCATCTGCTACAAAATTCAAACTGCTAAAAGTGCTTTCATCAGAAGTGAAAGTGGTTGAAGACAAACTAGTTGCCAAAGACAAAGGTCTGAAATAAAAGCAAAATATTGTGAAGGTTGGAGAACTGAAATAAAAACAGAAATAGCTATAAAAATTCAGCATCTGTGGAACAAAAAAAAACAGTAAAATGTTTCAAGTCCAATATAACTCTTCAGTTCCAAAGAGGAGTCACTGTCATGCAGGGTAATGGCAAAGTGCTGGTAAATGGGATTAGGTGGGATGTCAGGTGTTTCTCACATGTCAATGTTAACTTGATGGGCTGAAGGGCCTCTTCTGCATTGTATGGTTCTAGGAGTCATATTGGATTCAAAACTTTTGTATGAAAATCTTGTGACAAGGAATTATGCAATTATGGCACTCATTATTGATCTGTAGTGAAATGCAAATACTTTAAAGTCATTCCAAAAAGGTGGAATTATTAGGCTTTAAGTGGCAGAATCATTGTTTACTTTCATTCCAGATTGTAGACAAAATCAAAGTGACCTCAGCATTTCTGCATTCCATAGAGCGAGTGCATGGTACACAGGATCAAGTTCATGCTAACAGAACATGACCTTGCTGGATTATGTACATGTGAAACAAAGCAAAGGACTACAGCAGTTACCTCATTTTAACTAACTACCTTCTGAAGGACGATCAGATAGGTAACAAAGGAAGGCCTTGTTAATAATGCAAATATACCAAAAAGTGACACCCGAACAAACAAAACAGCACAGCAGTAAGTGAAAGGTGACTAGTCTGAAAGGGGTGCCCTCCACTTTGTCCTCTAAGAGATCTATCCCTGTAGCTTTGCAGCTCTAGTCAAATAAGAACATAAGAAATAGGAGCAGGAGTAGGCCTTCGGGCCTGCCCTTCCCTGCAATAAGAGCATGGCTAATCTGAAAGTGGTTCAGTTATACTTACCTGCCAGCTCCCCATAACCCTTAGATTTCTGATCAATAAGGGAATTATCTACTTGTGACTTAAACATATTCAGCGACATAGCCTCCACCACTTCAATGGGCAGAGAATTCCAGAGATTCACTATCCTCCAAGAGAAGTTCCTCCTCAACTGTTCTAAACTGACTCCCCCTTATTTTGAAGCTGTCCTCCAGCTGTTTCCTTTCTAAGTGGAAAGAATCTCTCTGCCTCTACCCTGTCTAGCCCCTTCATTATCTTATGTCTCTATTAGATCCCCCTCAGCCTTCTAAACCCCAATGACTACAGGCCCTACCTACTCAATCTCTTCTCATAAGCTAACCCCCTCATCTCCGTTATCAATCTTCTCTGTACTCCCTCCAAAGTCAATATATCCTTTCACAAATAAGGGGACCAAAATTGCACACAGTACTCTAGTTGCATCCTCACCAGAACCTTGTACAATTGCAGCAAGACCTCCCTGCTTTTATATTCCATCCCCCTCGCGATAAGGGCCAACATTCCATTTGCCTTCTTAATCACCTGCTGCACCTGTAGACTGAGTTTTTACAATTCATGCACAAGAACCCCCAGGTTCCTCTGCACAGTAGCACGTAATTTTTCATCATTTAAAGTCCATTTTACTATTATTCCTTCCAATGTGGATAACTTCACACTTTCCAACGTTGTACTCCATCTGCCAGATCCTCACCCACTCACTCGCCTATTTAAATCCCTCTGCAGACTTTGTGTCCTCCACGCAATTTGCTTTCTTACTCATTGTGTCATCAGCAAATTGTTACTTAACATTTGATCCCCTCCTCCAGATTGTCCATGGATATGGTAAACAATTGAGGCCCTAGCACCAATCCCTGCGGCACACCACTAGTCACCAACTGCCAACCAAAAAAGAACCTATTTATTCCAACTCTCTGCATCCTATTATATAGCCAATCCTCAATCCATGTTAACACTTTACCCCCAACTCTGTATACCTTAATCTTCTGCAGCAAACTTTTAAGGCACTTTATCGAACACTTTCTGGAAATCTAAAAACAGCACATCCACCGGTTTTCCCCCTCTGTCAACTGCATTCGTTACATCTTCATAAAAATCCAGTAAAAATTCATCAAACACGACTTTTCCTTCATGAATCCATGCTGCATCTGCTTGATCGAACCATTTTCCAGGTGTTTATTTCTTCTTTAATGATGGGTTTTCCCAACTACGGGCATTAAGCTAACCAGCCTGTAGTCAGTCGCCTTTTGTCTACTTCCTTTTTTAAACAGCGGCATCATAGTAGCTGTTTTCCAATCAGCCAACACTTCCCCAGAATCCAGCAAATTTTGATAAATTACTACTAACGCATCTGCTATTACTTCTGCCATTTCTTTAAGTACCCTGGGCCGCATTCCATCCAGGCCCGGGAACTTGTCTACCTTTAGTCCCATTAGCCTACCAAGCACTACCTTTTTAGTAATAGTAATCATTTTAAGGACCTCGCCCCCTACAGTCCCACAACCATTAATGTTTAGTAAACTATTTGTGTCCTTTACCAGGAAGACCGACACACAAAACTTATTTAAGGCCTCAGCCACTTCCTCGTTTCCCATTATTAAATCCCCCTTGTCTTCTAAAGATCCAACATTTACTTTGACCACTCTTTTTATATATTTAAAACTTTTACTATAGTTTTTATATTTTGCACTAGTTTAGTTTCATAATCTCTCTTTCCTTTCTTTATAGCTTTCTTAGTCACTTTGTTTTTTTTTTGAAAAGGCTTTCCCAATCTTCTAATTCCCCACTAGTTTTGGCCACTCTGTATGCATCGGTTTTATTTTTCATTATCCATGTCTGGTTATCCCTTTTCTTACATTCCTTCTACATCTCTAGTATATATTTCTGCTGAGCACTGAAAAAAATCTCCTTAAAAATCCTCCACTGTTCCTTGGCTGTCCTATCAACTAGTCTGCGCTCCCAGTCTACATTAGCCAATTCCGCCTCATCCTATCGTACTCCCATCAGTTCAAGCAGAGGACATTGGTATGCTGACTTTTCTGTATGTCACTTTAAGAATTCTTTGCTCTTGCTATTTCGCGTGCCTCCTAATTTTTCTTAAGATCTCTAAATGGGTTTTTAAGCATCCACATTTCCCACAGATTTTTACTTATTGCCCAGGTTTGAGGCATACAGGTATTGGATAGAATGTAGCATGATTTTTTCATAGTTACATGCTTGAGTTTTCTTGTTACATCCTTCATCTTCACAAAATTGCTCCCAATTATCTTTCTTCAGCATCAGATAAATACTTTTATTTGTCTAAAACGAAAAACATATCTATTTGTTCCAGTGTGATACCATCCACCTCAAACTTCACTCTAGTTTATGTTTTCTTTCTGACCATTGTTTTTGTTGTTCATATAGAATCCAATTGGCCTTAAATTTATACAATTAATTCAATGACTTCAAACTTGCTCAGCTGTGTAGAAATAAATTCTAACTTGGCAGATTTTTTAAAATATCTGTTTCAATGTAATGCAAAATATCAAATGTAGTTTGAGAGACTGGATTACTTCACAACCAAAGATAACCTGATTTATTTAAAAAAAGCTAACAATTGACTTACTTCATTTTCCCTAACCAACTATTTTGATTTTACTTTATTGTTATAAGCAAAGTTAAAAAATAATGAATTATGTATTACCATTAATGCAACTTATCTGAGAGCACGAGCACTGAAGGACAAGTTGGTTACAAGGGGAATAAAGATCACTGCTTTCATTTTCTCTAAATGGATGTTAGAGCAAACTTTTTGTTTTTCATGGTACTGTACAAGAAATAAAAGGTTTACATTTAGGAAGCATCTTTTGATTGCAACCTTCAAGTGTCCCAATGTGATTCATATTCAAGTCATCTTAGTAAAGTAACTGTACAACCATAATACCCAATAATCTCAAGCAGTGACAAATTTAAGCTGCTTAATTGGGACATTGTGCAAACTGGTGCTGTAGAACAACTGTGAAGAAACAAAATAAAGTGGAAGTTTTCAAAATACTACACGCTTGGAATTGACGTGCAACATAAAGCTAAAATATGGTGTTCCACCCTTTGATATAGCAGAAGTTGCATAAAAAATTAGTCAACTGTGACAGTCGTGACAAGTAACAAACAGGCTGTTTTTTTAAAAAAATCAGACTTGGATGTCCATTAGCTCTGCTGCTCAGTGATTTTTGGTAGAATTCAACGATCTAATGTTAGGAATCTAACATTCAACTTATCCAGTGGGTTTAATTCCACAACATGTGATATGGTTGCATGTGTTTTGAATTGATTTTATCGCGAGTGTGTTTCTGAAGTGAAACTGCACGTTCAGTCTAGATAACCTGCACCAACATTCTCCACATTCTGAACACCGAGACTAATTTCACTCAAAATTCAGAAAATGTCAATAATCAATATTTATCCTGACCAACCTGCACTAGCATCAAGTGTAGTATCAACATGCTGTGCTTGGTTGAAGTCATGAGATTACATTTTAGCTTTATTTGAAGCAATTTTTAAAAGCGGCATTTCGGCCTTTTGGCTAAGATGCAAATGAGATCAAGCCTTGGAGGAGGAGATATGCCTATTCCAATTAGCTTGGATCATGTAGATCAAGCCCAAAACAGGAGGTGAGAGCCCTGTTTTGTCAGCTTGGATCGTGGATGTCTCAACTTATGAGACTCTGAATTGGACTTGATTTGATTGAATGGATAAAAACGAGAAAAGAAGAAACATTAAACAATGTCTTGTTCCCACAACTAGAATAACATTCCCATCCTAAACATAACTAGATTGTGTGTGCTAGAGTGCTAGTTTCATCAAAGTTTCATCAAAAAAGAGTATTTACACTAAATCAGCAGTATCCATGTAAAAGTATTTACAAAATAAATGCATCTTAAGGATAGTATAGGGCCGGAACCAATACCAGAATAAAGTGAACTGAGAAATGAAATTCCCATCTTAACTTTGAGCAAGAAATGCATTTAGTTTTCTGGAGCACGAATGCATCTAGTTTTCTGGAGCACGAATGCATCATGAGCAAAAGAACAGAATCATACTTGGCTATGAATCCAGGTCCATCATTTCAAGCTGTCACAAAAAAAGTCCAGAGCAACACTGTCACATTTTCTTTTAGCCAGCAACACAATTCCAAACTAAAAATGGCCTTTAGTTATTATTTGTAACAATAGCTGGGAGAAAAACACAGCCTACAAATGCTTAAGCATTGAATACAGCTATTTAAAAGATGCCTAGGCTGTTAGTTGGCATGGATTTACTACAATATTTTAAAAGTAATCAATCTGCAGTGTTTTACTATTATGACATGTGAACATCTCATAGCTAGATTCCCATCATTCTTGCATTACTCCCCCATCTGTTATCATCTTGCAAAGTCCTTGCAAAAAAGTCACAGTTGGATTTTGAAGTAGGGAAATTTGCTAAACGTGAAGGCAATATAAACACACTTATCAACATGCCCTCCTCAGGACATTGCCACAATGAGTTTACCTTTCAATAACTTCTAAAATGGCCTAAAAACATTATGGTAGTATCTGCATTTATGAAGTTGAAAGGATGTACCATAACTTCAAGCTTACTGAAGCTTCTGTTCTTTCAACAGCTGGAGAAAGTCTGTAATATTTTGCAGTTCACTCCAAGTTCTTTTTGAACAAAGAACAAAACAGCATGGGAAACAGGCCCTTCAGCCCAACGAACCTACACCGCCACCTCGCTGTTCCCACTTCTACCCGTGATCCCCGTCTATGTTTATAGATCTATGCATTAGAACCAAATTTGAGACAATCGAGGGAGAATTTGTTCTGCCAATCAACCTAACAGCACATCTTTGGAATGTGGGAGAATGCGCAAACTCCCACAGACAAAGGCCCAAATCCATGTATCTGCACAGCGATAGTCACTGAGCTGTCTTGTTGCCCATCAAATGGTCCAGGTCAAGCGTACATTAACGACGTGAAGCACTAAGATACACTCAAAAAATCCAAGAGCAGCCCTATCATGTGTATGCCCCTTGTCAGACAACAAGGCGGACTGAAATACCTGTAGGATAAAACAAATACATCAATATCATTGACAATTTACACACTTCCCAGGGAACTCCCAAGGCTCATGATTCCTATTTTAAATCAGTTTTCTATACCCCTCCATTCCCATTCTGTTCATGTGTCCATCTAAGTATCTCTTAAATAACTCGAGTGCCTGCCTCCATCACTTTACTTGACAGCGCATTCCATACCCTCACCACGCTCTGTGAAAAAACTCCCTCTAGCATCCAAATTATTCCTTACCCCCCTCACCCTAAGCCCGTGACCCCTCGTGCTCTTTGAGTCCATCCTAGGAAAAAGCTTAACCCTGTTTATTCTATCTATACCCCTCATTATCTTCTACACCTCTATTAGATCTCCTCTAAGTCTAAGTCTACATCTTTCTAAAGGAAAACAGCCCCAATTTGCCTAACCTCTCCTCAGACCTTCCATACCAGGCAGCATCCTGGTAAACCTCCTCTGCACTCTCTCCAGAGTCTTCACATCCTTCCAGTAGTAAGGCGACCAGAACTAGACGCAGCATTCCAAATGAGGTCTAACCAATGTTTTATATAACTGTAACATTAAGTGCCAGCTCTTGTACTCTAAACCCTTTCCTATAAAGGCTAGCATACTATATGCTTTCTTCACAATTTTCTCCATCTGCTCTGCCACCTTCAGAGACTTGTGCACCTGCACCCCCAGGTCCCTCTGTGTTTTTATACTCTTAATAGGTCTACCCTTTATCATATACCTCCCCCCTACATTCTTTCTCCTGAAAAGCATTACCTCGCATTTATCAGGATTGAATTCCATCTGCTATCTATCTGCCCAACCTACCAGCCCATGTTCTTTTTTTAAAAAATTTTAAATGAAGGCTGAGGCATACCATAATACTCTGGTATCCACTTGGGGGAAGCCAGTTTCTCAACTATGAAATATCAAGTTAAAAAATTACACAAAGACATTGACAATGAGGTTTAATAACGAATTTACACCAAAAAAATAGGATGCCATATATTGTTTGAGTTTTCGCATCTTCAGATATTTATCTTTTTGCTAACAATAATTGGCATATTTAAAATTAACGATCCACGTCATTCACTACCGATTATATCATAACAGCAGACCCTCTTTAAAATAAGGTTGTTCAAGTAAAATCTAACAACCATCTGGCACTGGTGATTTGTACCTCCTGTCTCATTCAAGTATCTTGCCCTATCAGCTGGGTGAAGCCCTGATGAGAAAATACCAATATAAAAAAAATTGGCAAAAAGGAGAAGATACATGACGTCTCCATTCTACCACTTCACAAAATGTAGAAGTATACAAAGGGAGCTACATTTTAGGACAGCACTTGCTAAACAATCCTGAGTGCGCTAATTGCACTATCAATTTAACATCATCAGTCATGCTCACAATGTGAAGCATTATGCAAGCAATAGTAGCCATCCATACATGAAGCTCTGTCCATTGCAAGCAAACAAAACATGCCAAAGCATCATGCATATTTTTTTAATTAAACAAGAGTGAGGGCAATAATTCTGCATGGGTTTCAGTCCAAAGATGTGTGGGGATAGGTGGATTGGCCATAATAAATTGGCCCTTAGTATCAGGGGGGGCTTGCTAGGGTAAATACATGGGATTACACAGGCCTAGATGGGATTGTAGTTGGTGCAGATTTGATGGACTGAATGGATTCCTTCTGCACTGTAGGTTGTACCTTAATTCCATCTAACAGAAATTCAGTGCAACATAAGTTGGTCATGGCTTCAAAATCTTCGTGATCTTGCTCAGGGCAGTTGAACAGTTAAACACAACTTGATTGTTTAGGTAAGATACTTTATCCCTTTCCCCTGCTGCCCCCCTTTCCCTCCAGCCCATTTGCTGAAAGTATGCAAATATAATTTAAGGGGGAGGGCAGAGTTGGGCCTGACTAACACCCCTTGCTCGAACAGCCTGTGTTATAGTTCAACATGAATGGACTATTTGGGTGAGTAACAGAGGATACTTAGCTTCCTTGGAACCATACCACAATGCAGAAGAATTTGGCAACAATTTTAAATTAAAAGTAAAATTGTTAGTCTGATTCTGCATCAGAAAAGGACAATGATGTGTACTGCATCTAAATTTAGTTCACAAATCCCTTGTTAAATACTCATCATTTGCTTACACTTGTAGGAGAGAAAGCAAGTGACAAAACCCAAGAGCAATTAACAGCCTTATGTCACGAAAATTCCACCTCCATATACCAGAACCAAATTTAACTGTGGTAGACAAATCAACTACAAAGTTTTAAATGAAAATTATTCATTCCCTCCAAAATACTGCTAGTTTGCTACTTATTTCATAAGCATTAGGTCAACTCATTGCTAAACTTAAACTGTACACTGACTACTGTTGCTAGGTGATAGAAAATCCACTGGCTTTTCTAATATTTTTATTTTGTCTATCTTGTACAAAATTATAGAATCATAGAATCCTACAGTGCAGAAGGAATCCATTTAGTCCATGAAATCTGCACCAACTACAATCCCATCTAGGCCCATGTAATCCCATGTATTTACCCTTGCAAGTCCCCCTGATATTAAGGGCCAATTTATTATGGCCAATCCACCTAACCCACACATCTTTGGACTGAAACCCAGGCAGACACAAGTAAAATGCACAAATTTCACTGTCTGTGCTGACCTCGTGCTTATGAAGTAGCAAGCTAGCAATCAAGAACTTACGATATTTTTAATATATTAAGCACATTACAAAACCACACATCGTACACAAATGGAATTTAGGTGCTTTTTTTAAAATCCATGAAGTACAATGATGAATATTTCTTCATGACAAATATAGACGATTTTATTTTACATCGACAAATAAATATTCAAGAATCACTAATTTTATGCCAAATATAGAAGGTATCACTAAAATCTTAGAATACCTGGTTCAAGTCCAACAGTTTTATTTGTTAGCACAAGCTTTTGGAGCACTGCTCCTTCATCAGACTCACCTGATGAAGGAGCAGCACTCTGAAAACTTGTGCTATCAAATAAACTTGTTGGACTTGAACCTGGTGTTGTAAGACTTCTTACTGTTCCTTCTCTAGTCCAATACCAGCATCTCCACATCAAGGTATCACTAAGTCATCAAGTTCTGATTTCTCTTCTACAGATAACTATCTTCCAAGTCAGAAGAGACTTTGTACAATCATATTAGGAGCAGCTCAAGTCTGCTCCAACTTTCAATAAGGCTGCAGCTAATCCAACTGTGGCTTCAACTCCATGATCCTCTTGCCCCCCCCAATATCCTTAGTCTTTCAATCAAGAATTTACCTATCTCCGCCTTAAAATTATTCAATGACTCTTCCTCTACAGTTCCAAGAAGAGAATCCCAAAGGCTCAAAATTGAAAAAAGAATTTAATTTCAGCTACACCTTAAAGTCAGAGTCCTTATTTTTAAACTCGACTCTCGCAAAAGATAAAACATCCTTTCAGCACCCACTCTGTCAAATCCCTTCAGGATCTTGTGTTTCAAAAAGATCACCTTCCATTCTTCCAAACTCCAAAAAATACAGACTCATTCTGTCCAACTTTTCTTCTAACGTTAATTTACCCATCCAGGTATCAGTCATGTTTCAAAGATAATCAAGTGTCTGCATAAAATTGAATTCAACTTTCAGATAGCGCCAAACTAACCATAATACAAGAACATAAAAGGTGTTTTCATATTTGGAATTTATTTTGGTGCAGTCTAGAAAAATAGGCAGCCATAATTCCATGAGGTCTGATGGAATTAGTATAGTATTGTGTTTTCACTCATCCTATTAACAGATTAGATATTAGAATTATGAATTACTGACATCACCTTAATTTTCATAAATTAAGCCAACCCCTAGAGTCCTGGCATATAATAGACAATTACTCGTTAACATGCACACCAAGTAGACCAACTGAATACTCACCTTGGTTATAGATTCACTACAGTGTTATCTCAGAGTCTTCCCAGAAATTGCATCTCCAAATGGGACAGTCAACTATTACCTTTCCAGTAAAGGTCTGAGACACTGGTAAGAGTAATTTTTAAACGAAGACCATCATGGCCTTTCAAGAATCAAAAAAAACCCAATCACCTTTTCAAAGAGCAAAAGAAAATAAAAAGGAAAAAAATGCAATATTCTCATAAAAGATAGGTCCATACTTAATAGCAAGATTCTGGGTTCTTTCCAGTAATTGAAAGACAAAGGATTCTAATATTTCAGAACAAAACGTTACTTAGTTTTTTTGTTCTCCATCGTATCAAGCATACGAATTGGTAGCATCGTGGATAAATATGCATTCTATATCGAAGGTCCAAGTTTTAGTAATATAAGCTGTTACTATGCTTTCCGTCATTGACGAACATTTTCTTGGCCCCTTGCTGGAACTGGGTGCAAAGTTCACATAATGTTGCTATACTGTTGGGAAGGCATCACATATTGACCATTGTGCCCACAAAAAATTTCCTGAACAAATTGAAAAGCTTGAACTTGGCACAAAATGCTATCTGCTCCCAGCTGTAAAACAGATTGATAGAAATCATCCCGTGCAAATTCTGATTGATGCCAGCCAACTGTTGCAGAAGTAATAGGGGTTGAACGTCCAGGCCAACAGCGGAAAGCTACACATGGGAAACACAAAGGAGCATTCTTAGATAATCTTAAAAAGTGACAAGCATGAATGTTCCCCCTATGGAACTTATTGGCATTAAGTTCACTCTCAATATCTGGAGAAAAATTAGCAATTTAAACCAGTAGAGTTACAATATTCGCAGCAAGGAATAAAAAGTCAAATGGCATAATGTATCCTGTGTTTATATTTTTTGATGATCAAAGAAAACTCTTACAAAACTTCAAGATATAAATACGCATACAAGAGGAGGGACAGGAATAATGGGGCTTGGCACAATGAAGTAGGATTTGTTGGCTGATCTGTTAAAGTAGAATCTAAAGTATTTTCTTGGCCTAAGGTCTCTCAATAAAACTTAGCTTTAGTGTTATGTAATGGAATCGATAAAGAAAAAAGTGGCTAAAATCCTAGGCCATTTCTTGATAAACATTCTTAGGCTCTGGAGTAACTAACCATCCAACATTTCAGCTTTCATCAAGTGTAAACTGAACAAGATGGAAGTGTGTGAAAACATACAATTAATCCATCAGGCCCTGTGCTTAATTCAAAAACATTCAAATCACATGCAGTACTTGCATTGTGTAACTTAATACCCAACCTATCACTACTCAGTTTAAAGCAGGCTTTACTGTTTGCACCCTTATATTGTGAACTTTTGGACAACTAGCACAAGGAAAAAAGTTTATTTTGGATTTCAGATTAGAATTTTTGCCTATTTGATTTCCAATTCCTACAATAAATCCTGATGTCATTCTTTCTACTCTACAAAATCTTTGAATCATGGATGCCCAAATGACTGTGGTAATTTCACCAGCTGCAAGACCAACTCTGAGCTCAATTCCACTAAAGTGAGTTTCCATATCACAACCCTCATGGAAATCACCAAAATCTGGTGCAACTGAGGCAGGTTGATATGATAAAACAGCCATAAGAATTAAATGTGCAATATCCTGCATGATTTACTATTGCATTTGGCCAACATGTCAAGGAACCAAACAAGTCGCACAAAAAGTTGCAAGATCCAAATGCTGCAGTTGGACAACTTGAAAACATTTGTACTATATGACAGCACTGGGCAGAGTTGTGGAGGTGGCAACACCGCACTGCACATATGTTTCATTCTTAGCCAGGACCACACTGATTGCACACAAGCATAAGCAAGCAGGGACAGGTATTTGGGGAGGGAAAGGGGAGAACGACCCTGGCAGGATCTTAACTTTCTGAACACTAAGACTCACTTTTATTTTTACACTGCTAAATAGCTCAGCTATCCAATTAAAAGATGATAATCAACATGAAGGTAACTCTCAACAAATAGCTAGGTCTTTTTTGTTTTATTTCCTTATTATTTCAAAGCACCTCACCTAGGTGAAACAGACTTTGCTACAATTATCATGCATTTTAACTGAACTTCCATTAAAGGATGCTTGCAAACCCTGCCTAAAGGATCCCAGAACAACATAATTCCCTTGGCAGTGTTACAACACATTTTCCAGTTAGATGCCACAATGGAGTGCAGCTTAGTTTAAAAGGATTTGAATTCTATATTCTTCGCACAGATTTCTTTTAAAACAAAGAGCAGAAAAGGGAACTTTTAGCTTTTCCTTGATATGCTCTTCTACCTCCCTGGTTTTCAATTATATTCATATGCTAAAAAATTAATCTTGTGGATCTCAGATATTAAATTCATTTTATAGTTCTAGAAAACACTGACTAACTCTTGCCATGAAAATTTAACTGCAGAAGAGACAACAAAAAAAATTTGTATTACTTGCAGCTTTGAAACATAATCATGGAAAAACTGACTGAAGCTAATCAAGTCCACTCTATAACCATTTATAGAACTGTCCCTTTTCAACAGTACTGTGTCATTCCTTGACATATTATTTTACAAATAGATACTAAAGCATAGAACCTTTGGAATGCAAATCACAGGCATGCCCACAGGGTCCATGTGGTTTTTATGATTCAAGGATAATTCTTCCTAGGAACTTGGATTAACCACCAGTCTATTGCGATGTAGCCAAATATGGGAATATTGGTGCAAAAGCATAGAAAAGCTCTGGACTGAATCAGTAAATCCTGCACTATTTTCTTCCAAGACAAAGTGGCAACAGCAGTTTCCTGTTCTGATAAGAAAAATTAAAAGTATTCAAAAATTCAAATCAACCAAATTATCCTTTCACAGGGAAATAAAACAAAATTTTTTTTCGTTATACATTAGTCATTTATCTTTTCAGTGATTTTTCACATTTTTTGATTCTGGTAACCACAGAATTATTACTCAGCCCTCCCAATTTATCACAATATAGTTTTATTTCTATGGATTATAGTGGATAATAATGTTGAAGAGTGACATATCTTGATGTCATAAGACTGTACACAGTGTATGCAGTATCAATTTCTGCAATCTGAAATAGGCACACAGCCTACATGTGTACAGGGTGTGACTTGCTCTGTACCATTTACCAACTTTTCCACGTGGCTTACTATGTAAATGCACTTCCATGCATAGCACAAAGCCAAACAGAGTTGATCTGCAGTCTGCACTGAATTAATTGTCCTTAGCCACAGCTTAGTTTGGTTTCAAGGCTCATGGGATACAAGGACAGGTAGCTAGATGGATAAGTAACTGGCTTAGTAATAGGAGACAGAGTAATAGTGGAAGGGTGTTTTTCTAGCTGGAGTTCAGTCACTAGTGGTGTGCCGCAGGACTCTACTGGGACCTCTTCTATTTATAATGTATATAAATGACTTGGAAGAGGGAGTAAGTGGAGTGATCAGCAAATTTGCAGACAATACAAAGATGGCTGGACTTGCGGATAGTGAAGAGCATCGTCAGGCGATGCAGCAGGACATAGATAGGCTGGTAGCTTGGGCAGATGGAATTCAATCCTGATAAATGTGAGGTGATGTATTTCGGAAGAAAGAACGTAAGGGGGAAGTATATGATAAAGGGTAGACCTATTAAGAGTATAGAAACGCAGAAGGACCTGGGATGCAGGTGCACAAGTCTCTGAAGGTGGCAGAGAAAGTGGAAAAGGTTGTGAAGAAAGCATATGTTACGTTAGCCTTTATAGGAAAGGGTATAGAGTACAAGAGCTGGTCTTTAACGAAGCAGTTGTATAAAATGTTAGTTAGACCTCATTTGGAATACTGCGTCCAATTCTGGTCGCCTTAATACCGGAAGGACGTGGAGACTCTGGAGAGAGTGCAGAGGAGGTTTACCAGGATGCTGCCTGGTACGGAAGATCTGAGTTACGAGGAGAGATTAGGCAAATTGGGGCTGTTTTCCTCAGAAAGACGTAGACTTAGAGGAGATCTAATAGAGGTGTACAAGATTATGAGGGGTATAGATAGAGTAAACAGGGTTAAGTTTTTTTCTAGGATGGACTCGAATAGTACGAGGGGTCACGGGTGAGAGAGATAAAGTATAATTTGGATGCTAGAGGGAGTTTTTTTCACACAGAGGGTGATGAGGGTATGGAATGCGCTGCCAAGTAAAGTGGTGGAGGCAGACACTCTGGAGTTATTTAAGAAATACTTAGATGGGCACATGAACAGAATGGGAATGGAGTATAGAAAACTGATTTAAAATAGGGATCATGAGCCTTGGGAGTCCCTGGGAAGTGTATAAATAGACAATGATATTGATGTACTTGTTTTTATCTTACGGGGCATACGTGCAATGAGTCGTGAGAGGGCTGCTCATGGATTTTGAGAGTATCCTAGTGCTTCATGTAGTTAATGTACGCTTGACCTGGACGATTTGACGGGCAACACAATAGCTCAGGTGATTATCGCTGTGCTGTGCGGATACACAGATTTGGGCCTCTGTCTGTGGGAATTTATGCGTTCTCCCCATGCTTGCATGGGTTTTCTCCAGGTGTTCCGGTTTCCTCCCACATCCCAAAGATGTGCTCTTAGGCTAACCGGCAAAACAAATTCTCCCTAAATTGTCTCAAAATTGGTTTTTAGTCCATAGATCTATAAACACACTCAGGGATCACGGGTAGAGGTGGTAACATCGGGGTGGTAGCACGGGCTCGTTGTGCCGAAGGGCCTGTTTCCTGTGCTGTTTTGTTCTTTGTTCTTTCTTTGTTAGTTTAGTTTGATTGGGAAAGGTTGTATTACCCTGGCAACCTTGACAGGGAAGAGCAAAAAAATTCATTTCAATCACAGAGATGGCTCTGTGTGCATCAGGTGAAACCATGGTCAAATTCAAGCATGATGCCCAACAAAACCGTCAATACTTGCTGTTCAGCTTACACATGATTACACACAATTGGGGTAAGGCTATTAGGACTGTTAGCGTCATCAGAACTGTTTACTAGTAAGAGCAAGCATGTTAAAATACATTTGAAAACTGTAAATACATTTACTTGTGTCTTTATGAAGTGCTAACATACACAATACATAAATTATACAATTCTCACCAGCATCGTCAAAATTTTGCCAGCTCATATTTTAAGTGGCTTTCATTCAAGACCCTGAACTCATGTTTACAGGAAAATGGTACCCTTTAAAACGAAGTCTTTTTATACCAGAAGCCGCAGTGGCATTATATACAGCAGGCTTCATGGATGATTTTCTCATGACTAAACTGATTCATCCAACTGCATCATTTCAGTTGCAACCACCAGAATTTACAAATGAACCAATTACAGTCCAAAAACACTCCAATATCTGCTATATAACATTTCATGAGATTCTTGTGAAATAACTATTTTTCACACTGGGAATCCAAACTTTTTATTTCACTGCACAAGTTTAAGATCTTCTAGAAACTACTTTAAGAAAAAAAAACAAAATCCTATCCAGAAATAAGCCTGATACTTCATGGAGGAAAGCTTTCTTCAATAAAATAATTGTGATTAGCTTATCCATTTTTCTGATTGATGTTTGGATTGAAATGATAGTTTTGACATCTTCTACAGACAAACTATTTGTCTGTGCATATGTATGAATTAACATCGCAAAAACTTCAGTATTAACCAAAAGTACCTGATTAAGTTTTGATTACAGCCAGTGACAGCCATGCTTGACTGCACTGTAATGGACATCTCTAGACAATTTGGGAAACAATGCTAAAACAAACTATTAACTTCCAAGTGCAACTAACCAATTCATGCCTTTAAATTGAGTTTTTTTAAAATAAAGTTGAATATAGAACATATTTCCTACAAGACATGAAGAGCATTTACTGGGTTCAGTTAAAGGCTGCAGAATTCTTGTAAAATGCTAGAACCTGTCTTGCTAATAATACAGTCAATTGAAAATATACTAACCAAACCTAAATCGTGTTTAAAAACAAAAGTTATTTTCCTCCAGTTGTGAATGTTTTGATATGTGACCAAACCCAAAAAGCAGTCCAGTTTAGATAATATTTAAGATCAAATATTAAGTCATACTTCATTTTTTAAAAAACTGTCAACCCATTAATATAGTAATAATACATTATTAAATGTTTTGACTGATGAATATTTCTCATGGCTGCAAAATGGTAAGCTTTATTGTTTAATAGACTATACAGCCAACAACTTGAGAGTATATCATTTATACTACTTAACAGCTTAATTATTACTTACCAATCCATTATGACAAAAGTTCAGCAATATTTGCTTCTTAAGCTTCTTATAAACTAGAACCAATCCATCCCCACACCATTTCCTTCCTCCAATTTGCCTACCACAATGCTCCCAATGCATCATTTCCTGGACCTCAAGATAAATTCCCAGTCACCATAACCAGAAACATAAGATGCCTCAAACAAGAATCCTAGCCTGATCTACAATTGATACAGGCCTTTATTTCATGAATACATAGCTCATATATTAAAGCGTTATAAAGGTGTGTGTTGTATCACCAATTCCTAGTCCTTATTTAATCCTACTTATTGCCCATATGTGGTTTCTATCCTGTTTGCCTCCCATTCACTGAACAAATACCCTAATCTGTGTTACACAGAGTAATGCTGGTGTATAACTTCAGATTTATGTGCTGCGCTGGGAGATCTACATTGTATATACTGAGAAAGCCTGGCATGCTACAAAATATTTGACCGAAATAGATCAGACGCTATTTTGTCAAAGTGTGAACAAACAAGAAATTTTGCAAGTACAGACAAGTCAAATCCAGAATGAATTATTTGACATCCACTGGATTTATGGTCATGTTGATGAAACTATAATTCTTTTGCTCTTTCTGATGACGTTATCCTGCATAGAAGAGGATGACCCAAGACAACTGGCACCAGATCGTCAATAGAGATTACCAGTTGGTCAACAGACTTTGAAATGACACAACAACATAGGCTTTGGACAAAAAAAACAACACTTTGTCTGCCTCATGTGCATTAAGATACAGGAGCTTGTAAGTTATTATCTTACATATACAACTGGCCATATAATTTGGCTTTAATTGTTGCAAGAAGATATCATATGATAAACTATAGGTTCACTTCTGGCTCACTATACTTGAAGTATAATCATTCATTGCCATAGTAGTGGTTTTATTATAAACAGTTTACTCAGTAGTCTGTAGGTTAATTTTTAAGCCAAAATAAATCTCCTAATAGAATTACAATCTTGATTGCATCATTTGGTTAATATATTTGTGAGTGCAACGCTTTAGTTAACTAACAATTTTCCTGAATCTGAAATCTTTTTACTTCAATCTATTTGAACACAGTAATTTTAAGAATGGAAACAGATATTTTAATGACAGCATACATTTTTCCCCCCATTTCCAGAATACTTGATCAGCTGTCCTAGCCCACAGACATGTTAAATGATGGTTTCAACAAGCATTTCAAAGAATCTGAAGTATAAACTTCAGACAATTTGTCTCCGTCTACTGAAATGCACTCTAATTAGATGCAAATTGTGATCATCCAGTTAATGTTTGAAAAAGAGCATTTTTTAAAAAAAATAATTTCTGGCTCTTAAGCACTGCTAGCAAGGCTGGGTTTTTTTGGGTCATTACAGGTTTTTCGAGAAGCTGGTGATGGGACCTTCCTCCTGAACCAGTGCAAAGTTCAAACAAGTCATGGAACCACCGAAAGGGTAATTTAGTGACTGGATATATTCCCTAAGTTGGTAAAAGACAGCCAAATGTCTTGTAATCTTCAAAGGAAAAGATAAAACAAAATAGTTGGCTCGCTGCAGTCAGAGACTATTACAAGCAAGAAAAGGACGAATGATAAGATACCACTAAACTAGATTTGTCTTAGATCACAATTTTTATTGTTTTATTCCACTCAAGGAATTAAATAAGCTTTTAACAGTACAACAAGATGCCAACTTTGGTCTTGTGACATTCACACTTATAAATCAAAGTCATAAATTCAAATCTGACATCGGATGAGTTTACAATCTGGATTGACACTTCAGTGCAGTATTGAGGATGTAGCTGTCCTGTCAGAGATTCAGAGGATCCTTACACTACAGAAAGGGGTCACTCAGTCCATCAAGTCTATACTATCCCATAGATAATTTTACCCAGTCCTTCCCCCCAACCTATCCCCATAGCAGCACGTATTTACTTGTAATCCGCACTACCATTGGGACATTAAGGGGCAATTTGGCATGGCAAATCCACACATTTGAACTGTAGGAGGAAACCAGAAAAAACCCAAACATGGAGAACATACGAATTCCACAGACAGTTACGCAAGGTCAGAATCGAACCCAGGTCCTTGGTGCTAAGGGACAGAAGAGCTAACCACTATGCCACCTTAACTGCCATTTTCTGTCTATCGTGCCTATGTTTACCTGAGTGCAAGAAAATTCTGTTGTCCTGACCAATATTTGTTCCTCAACTATTATTAAAATCTGATTATCTTGTTATTCAAGACTGTGCTTTGCGCAAATTGGCTGCTCCATTTCCTACACTTCAGTGGAAGCACTTCATTTTCTGTAAAGAGCTTCAGGACTCCTCGGATTGTGAAAGGCAAATTGTAAATGCAAGCTCTTCCTTTACTTATCATTAACTACCTTAATTTTTGCTTATTCAGTAAATGCACTTAAATATTTTAAAATGAGATTTGATATTCATGGGATATTCTCCAGTACCTAGAAAAATAATCAGCATTAATGAAAAAATTTACCTAGATCTCAAAGTTAAGAAATACAATGAAAAAAATGAGGTAGGGATTTTCCTCAGAATTGTCAGAAAATCCAAGAGATTGTTTAATTTTAATTATAGGTGGAAAAGTTCAAAACAGCAATTCTTAACTTGAAGCATTAAATAGTCAAAGAAAAAAATCTGCAGCATTCAACTATCAACCAACACCGTTTTGATCATAAGTTGGTGTCAAATGAAGACCCTTTGCACACGCATGAAGTATATTTGATCTTGCCTTCCAGGAAGCAACCATTATTGCATCCAGTGATTCCTTAGGTGGGAGCAATGGTAGTCTTCACTACTTAGTTGCAGCCCATTCCAGCAGCTGGTCAGTGTTAAAATAAACTTCGCAATGCAAATCGTAAACTTGCGCTTTGCAACCTTGAACAAGTCTCTATTCCACTGCCTTGGTGCTTGAATCTGGCTGTTATCCTACTGCCTTGGTGCAAAGCACCTTTTGCAGATACGCTTCCTCAATTCTGTTTGGTGATTCATTATGTATCTCTTAAATGATCGGCTCTAAAATGCCAAAACTTTATCCATGTGTACCACACAAACACAGCTAGTGACCATCTGAACTAATATTAATCAGACTATTAACTTTTTTTAACTGCTGGTTCACAGCAAATCTAAAATGAAGGCAATGGAATCAGTTTGCCAGTTACTCTATCTGAAGATATGACATTAAAGTCTGTGCACTGAACAATGAGCAGAAATCAAGGTGTAAGCATATCAGATTTCCTACAGTGTGGATAGAGGCTACACTGAGTCCACTGAGTCTGTGCCAACTGATAGGGCGAGTGATGAACCTATCCCTGTAACCCCAAACTTTTACCATGGCTAATCCATCTAACCTGCAGATCTTGGGACACTAAGGGGCAATTTAACATGCCAATCATTCTCATCTGCATATCTCTGGCCTGAGGGGGGGACGATAGTAGTCATGATATACAGATGCCGGCATTGGATTGGGGTGGTAAGAACTCAGTAAGAATTTAGCAACACCAATTTATAATCCAACCGATTTATTTGATAGTAAAAAAGCGAGCTTTCGACTCTTGTGTCTTCTTCAGGCAAATGCAGTGTTCTGGTCTGCAATAGCACACATCAGCACAGACAGTCAGAGATTGCTGATTAGAATGCGAATCCTTACATCTAACCTGCTATTCAAGTGTTAAAGTGGCGAACAATGTGTGTGAAGGGAATCCTGAGCATTGTTGGAGAATTGTGTGTTTTCTCCAGACAGCACAGTAAGTGAGGCTTTTTTGCTAACCCAGGCAAGTTACGGGGGTTACAGATAGTGTGTCATGAAGCCAAGATCCCTGTTAAGACCGTCCTCATGTGTGCGGAGCTTGGCTATCAGTCTCTGCTCAGCGACTCTGCGCTGTCGTGTATCACGAAAGCCCCCTTGAAGAACATTTACCCGCAGGTCGGAGGCCGAATGCCCATGACTGCTGAAGTGTTCGCCCACAGGAAGGGAACTGTTTTGCCTGGTGATTGCTGAGCGATGCTCATTCATCCGCTGGAACAGCCATGGGGACCAAATTCTCACCTCAGTATGCCAACATCTTCATGCACAGGTTCGAACAAGACTTCTTCACCACACGAGATCTCCAACCAAGGTTATATACTAGATACATGATGACATCTTTTTCCTTTGGACTCATGGTGAACAATCATTGAAACAACTGTATGATGATATCAACAAGTTCCATCCCACCATCAGACTCACCATGGACTATTCTCCAGAATCAGTTGCATTCTTGGACACACGCATCTCCATCAAGGACGGTCACCTCAGCACCTCACTGTACCGCAAACCGACAGACAACCTCACAATGCTCCACTTCTCCAGCTTCCACCCTAGACACGTTAAAGAAGCCATTCCCTATGGACAAGCCCTCCGTATACACAGAATTTGCTCAGATGAGGAGGATCGTGACAGACACCTCCAGACGCTGAAGGATGCCCTCGTGAGAACAGGATATGGCGCTCGACTCATCGATCGACAGTTCCGACGTGCCACAACGATAAACCGCACTGACCTCCTCAGAAGACGAACACGGGACACGGTGGACAGAGTACCCTTTGTTGTCCAGTACTTCCCCGGAGCGGAGAAGCTACGACATCTTCTCCGGAGTCTTCAACATATCATTGATGACGATGAACATCTCGCTAGGGCCATCCCCACCCCCCCACTTCTTGCTTTCAGACAACCGCACAACCTCAAACAGATCATTGTTCGCAGCAAACTACCCAACCTTCAGGAGAACAGTGACCACAATACCACACAACCCTGCCACAGCAACCTCTGCAAGACATGCCGGATCATAGACATGGACGACATCATCAAACATGAGGATACCATTCACCAGGTACACGGTACATACACTTGCAACTCGGCCAACGTTGTCTACCTAATACGTTGCAAGAAAGGATGTCCCGAAGCATGGTATATTGGGGAGACCATGCAGACACTACGACAGCAGATGAATGAGCATCGCTCAGCAATCACCAGGCAAAACAGTTCCCTTCCTGTGGGCGAACACTTCAGCAGTCATGGGCATTCGGCCTCCGACCTGCGGGTAAATGTTCTTCAAGGGGGCTTTCGTGATACACGACAGCGCAGAGTCGCTGAGCAGAGACTGATAGCCAAGCTCCGCACACATGAGGACGGTCTTAACAGGGATCTTGGCTTCATGACACACTATCTGTAACCCCCGTAACTTGCCTGGGTTAGCAAAAAACCTCACTTACTGTGCTGTCTGGAGAAAACACACAATTCTCCACACAATGCTCAGGATTCCCTTCACACACATTGTTGCCACTTTAACACTTGAATAGCAGGTTAGATGTAAGGATTCGCATTCTAATCAGCAATCTCTGACTGTCTGTGCTGATGTGTGCTATTGCAGACCAGAACCCTGCATTTGCCTGAGGAAGACACAGAGTGTTGAAAGCTCGCTTTTTTACTATCAAATAAATCGGTTGGATTATAAATTGGTGTTGCTAAATTCTTACTGAGGGGGGGAAGCAGAGCACTGGGAGAAAAGCCACACAAACACATCATGTGTTTGTGTAATCATTATTACCAAACCATGTTTAAATCTAATTTATGGCCTCAAATAACTTATTTTGGGGTGGGTGTGGGGGGGAGAGGGGGCGGAGAAATTGTGTTAATTCCTTGATTGTCATGTAATCTATCCTTTGGTTAGTACTGTTACCAATATATTTTTGAAAAAGCATTAAAGATGATAAAATGTGAAACATATGCTTTTCCTTTTTAGCTATGGCTTTCCAGCTCAAGAAACACTGTCCAACAGAACATTCAACTTCTTCCCTAGTTTTTGGCAACGTTTTTAAACAAGGGGAGATGGTAGTAATCCAGAGACCCAGGTTCATGAGCTGGGCGTACTGGTTCCCATCATGCAATTGATCAAATTTATCTGGAATCAGTCTCCATAATGGTCATATAAACCCACATTGTTTATGATGAAGGATATCTGCCAGCCTTAATGTCTAGCCAAATTCTCAGCTTTTTACCAAAGAAGATGGGCAATAAATGCTGGACTTGTCCATAATGCCCATATCCCATGGAACATCAAAGGAAAGCACTATTTCTTATTTTGCACATCAGTGCATCATTCCATTGTGTGTTGCCATATCGAAATACTGACCATTGGGTTACAGTGACCAAGACTACATTCATTTAATATACAACAAAAATACAATAACACGTAACATTTTAACTATGGGGCTTGATATTCAAGAGAAATTAGAATTTATGTGACTGTAATGCAGAATAAATTCTTCTCACCATCCCTCTAGAGAGCAAAGTTGAGGTTCGACTCAATTTTTGCATTAAAAATATTTGTTCTCAAAATATAAAATGTCTTTATTATAGCTTGCAGCTTCTAGCTCAGGAATGCTAAAAGCTATTCTAGTCAAAAATATCTAAACCAGAAAAGAATTTAATTTGACGTGCCCAAGTTTTAAGATCAACCCCAGATAAGTGCAACTCGCAACCGGCTTATCAAGCTAATGAAGAGGATAGGTGAACAAATGCTGAAAAGCTGGAATCATCATTAAGCCAACTAGCATCCACCAACTGTGAGAAAGGAAACATTTCTCTAAAATGGGCAGATCATTTTGGGAAACATATCAATATGCTGCCCAAAACATGGGCAGCATATTTTCTTTCAACTACAATACTCAGCATTGTACAGAAAGGGATAGGAAAGAGCCCAACAGATCCATAGCAGATAAAAAACTGCTGTTCAGTCACAGAAATCATCAATTGATTTTTGAAGTATGATTATTTGCTACAATATCAAAACATTTTCAACTTCCAAAAATATAAATAAACTGAAAGCTTATGTGTACTGGATGTGTTCCAAATTTAGCAATCGTTAGATTTTTTTCGTCATGCGCTTATATGGCATTTTAAACACCAACATAGATATTTCAAATTACTGTTAAAAGAAAAGGCAAATAGTTATGGGAATAAGAGGGAGGAGAGAAGCCACATACTTTGTCACCATCCCATCTATAATAAGATTAAATAGAGTTATTAATTCAGGAGTCCTACCAGTACAACATATTTTCTTTCAAGAACACAAGCTGTTTCACTTCACAAACCTACCATTTTATGTTCGCTGACCAGCTTTATGATGGGTCAGAGATACTTAAGCACGTGAGCTACAAGAAAATAGTCACATGAATAACAGAGTTTGGTTTCCATATTTACATGCTCATTGGAACACATCCAAGCCAAGAATCTTTAACAAGTACTGCACCAGCTTGTACCAAAGCAACTAACTTGAACATCTTCCTATACTCCACAAGAATGGAAAGGATGTCAGCTTCCCCCAAGTTATCACTTATCAAGTAAGTTTAAGTAATTTCAACTCAGTGCATCTAAGTTGCAGAGACTTGAAGTGTTAGAATCAAGGGCAATTAAGAAGTCATTTATCATTAAGAGTCTACATTTTGGAATCATAGTGTTTTCAGTGCTGCTTTTTTTAAAATTGCTTTAATTATTTCAGCCATATTCCACAAAAGATCACCAATTATAGTCTGGAAAAAGATGCAAATTACATTCCAAAAAGCTATCTTGACATCAGTCCCCACCTTGGCTCCAACATTTTTAAAAACAAAACTGGCAGCATCTAGGCTTTAGTAAACTGTCCAATTATGTGCTGTACACAAAAAACCAGGACAAATACAACCCAGACACTGGTACCTGATCATGTATTCTCGATCATCAGCAAAGCAATGGAAGGGGTCATGAACAATGCTCTCAAGGAGCATTTTACTCAGCAATAACTGGGGAGAAGAAAAACTGTCCCCTGGTTGATGTAGACTCAGTCTTCAGCTGCTTCAAAAATGACAATCCCTCTATCAAAGTCAAAAGTGGAGATGTTCACTGATCAATTACACAATATTCAGCACCAACTGCAACTCCTTGATATGGAAATAGTCTGTGCCCATATGCAGCAACACCTGGACAATATTCAGGCTTGGACTATTAAGTGACAAGTAACATTCACGTAACACAAGAGCCAGGCAATGACATCTGTAATAAGAGAGAATCCAACCATCTCCTTTGTCATTCATTCCCATCATCATTTCTGAATTCCACCTCTGTCAACATCATGTCCATCAACCAGAAAATGAACTGGACCAATCACGTACACATATCATGGCAGGTCAGCTTTTAGGAATCTACCAGAGTAACTCACCGAAACCTGTCCACTATCTCCAAAAACACCCAAGTGTGGTGAAATACTCTCTACTTTGCCTGGACGTGCAACCCCACTGATACTCAACACCAAAGGAGCCCACGCCCATCACCTTCAACACCCATTCCCTCCACTAGCAATGCAATGGCAGCAGTGTATACCATCTACAAGATGCAGTATAGCAATTTAGCCAAGGCTCCTTCAACAGCATCTTCCAGACCCACAACTTTTACCACCTAGGAGGATAAAAGCAATAGAATTTCCCCTGTAAGCCACACACCACTGACTTGGAAATATACCACCATTTCTTTACTGCCACTGAACCAAAAGTCTGAAATCCCTCCCAACAGGAGGAGGGGGTGTGTGTGAGTGCGCGTGCGCGTCTCAAAAGCAACTCATCACTTTTTGAATGGCGATTAGGATGGACAGGTACTAGCGCTGACAGTCACATGCTACGAAAGAATTTTTTTAAAGAAGTGGCACCATACAATTTCATTCTAGCTCACCTTTTCTAATCAAATACATTAATTGACTGAGAAATAAAAAGTTCATTATATTGTAGAATGACGGGGTGCAGCCAGTTACTGTCAATGAAAGAGCTAAGGAACTGCACGAAGGCTGACCAAAATTTCAAGTCGACAAACTTCTGGGAAATGCAATCAGGTCCATAATGTTAAATACTAGTAAACTGGAGATATAATTATCAAGTGTCAAACCTGTTAATAGAATGCCTGGAAAAAATTGAGAATAATTGTCAACTGAATACTTACCATTTCCAGTTATCTCTGAACAGCACATGACAAGCAAACAGAATGCTACATGACACTGTCTGAGGTTGTCAAGCTTAAAATTAATAATGCCATCAGGCTGCACCTTGAGTACTGTATTCACATCACTGAAACAAAAGAAAACATCCAAGTTCTGGATGCAGTACAGATAGTACAGAGAAGAGCCTCACAGCAAGTTGATCCCTAGCATCAAAGGGGAAGGGGAAGAATGAAGAACGATTGGAAAAATCCTTATTCTTAAAGACAGGTGGCAATTCAAAGGGTCCTTATAGAAGACACAATAATTAGTCTCACAACACCAGGTTAAAGTCCAAAGTTTGTTTTGTAGCATGAAGTTTCGGAGTGCTGCTCCTTCATCAGGTAACACTCACCTGATGAAGGAGCAGTGCTCTGAAAGCTTGAGTTACAAAATAAATCTGTTGGACTTAACCTGGTGTTGAGACTACTTACTGTGTCCACCACTATCCAACACCAGCAACTCCACATTACAGAAGAAAAGTAATTCAACATAGAACATTACAGCGCAGTACAGGCCCTTCGGCCCTCGATGTTGCACCAGCCAGTGGACCCTCTAACCTAAACTATTCCAATATCATCCATATGCCTATCCACCGAACATTTGAATGCCCCCAAAGTAGGCGAGTCCACAACTGCTGCAGGCAGGGCATTCCACGCCCTCACCACCCTCTGTGTAAAGAACCTGCCTCTGACATCCGTCCTATAACTACCACCTCTTAATTTAAAGTTATGTCCCCTCGTGTTGGTCATCACCATCCGAGGAAAAAGGCTCTCACTATCCACCCTATCCAGTCCTTTGATCATCTTATACGCCTCAATTAGGTCACCGCGTAACCTTCTTCTCTCTAATGAAAATAACCTCAGGTCCCTCAGCCTTTCCTCATAAGGCCTTCCCACCATACCAGGCAACATCCTGGTAAACCTCCTCTGCACCCTTTCCAATGCTTCCACATCTTTCTTATAATGCGGCGACCAGAACTGTACGCAATACTCCAAGTGCGGCCGCACCAGAGTTTTGTACAGTTGTAACATAACCTCATGGCTCCTAAATTCAATCCCTCTACCAATAAAAGCTAACACACCTTACGCCTTCTTAACAACTTTATCAACCTGGGTGCCAACTTTCAAAGAGCTATGTACTTGTACCCCAAGATCCCTCTGCTCGACAACACTATTAAGGGTCCTTCCATTAGCCCTATATTTCATATGCCTGTTATTCCTACCAAAGTGAATCACCTCACACTTATCCGTATTGAATTCCATTTGCCACCTCACGGCCCAGCTCTGCAACCTATGTCCCTCTGCAAACTGTAACATCCATCCTCGCTGTCTACAACTCCCCCCACTTTGGTATCGTCAGCAAATTTACTAATCCAACCCTCTACACCCTCATCTAGGTCATTTATAAAAATGACAAACAGCAGTGGCCCTAAAACAGATCCTTGAGGTACACCACTTGTAACTGCACTCCAGGTTGAATATTTCCCATCAACCACCACCCTCTGTCTTCTATCAGCTAGCCAATTCCTAATCCAAACTGCTAAATCACCTTCAATCCCATGCATCTGCACTTTCTGCAGTAGCCTACCATGGGGAACCTTATCAAACGCTTTGCTAAAATCCATATACACTACATCAACTGCCTTACCCTTATCTACCTCTTTGGTCACCTCCTCAAAAAACTCAATAAGGTTTGTGAGGCACGACCTACCCTTCACAAAACAGTGCTGACTATCCCTAATCAATTTATTTCTCTCTAGATGCTTATAAATCCTATCCCTTATAATTCTTTCCAAGACTTTGCCCACAACAGAAGTCAGGCTCACCGGTCTATAATTTCCAGGATGGTCCCTACTCCCCTTTTTGAACAAAGGGACAACATTTGCCATCCTCCAGTCTTCCGGCACTATACCTGTAGCTAACGACGACATGAAGATCAAAGCCAAAGGCTCTGCAATCTCCTCTCTAGCCTCCCAGAGAATCCTAGGGTAAATCCCATCTGGCCCAGGGGACTTATCAATTTTCATACCCTCAAGATTCGCTAACACCTCCTCCTTATGAACCTCAATCCTGCCCAGTCTACAACCTGGTATCGCAGTAATCTCCCCAACACTGTCTTCCTCCTGCGTGAATACTGACGAAAAATACTCATTTCAGTGTCTCTCCCATCTCCTCAGGCTCCACGCACAACTTCCCACTGCTATCTCTGATTGGCCCTAATCTTGCCCTAACCAGTCGTTTATTATTTATATACCTGTAAAAAGCTTTAAGATTCTCCTTAATCCTATCCGCCAAAGTCTTCTTGTCTTCTATCCGCCAAAGTCTTCTGGGTCTTTCCCCCAGCTATAACTACTGTTATTCAGTATGTGCCCATCCCTTTCCATCACTAAGGTAAACGTAACCGAATTGTGGTCACTATCACCAAAGTGCTCACCCACCTCCAAGTCTAACACCTGGTCTGGTTCATTACCCAGTACCAAATCCAATATAGCCTCACCTCTTGTTGGCCTATCTACACACTGAGTCATGAAACCTTCCTGCACACATTAAACAAAAACTGACCCCTCTAACGTACTTGAACTATAGCTTTTCCAATCGATATTAGAAAAGTTAAAGTCTCCCATTACAACTACCCTGTTCCTTCAGACCTATCCAGGATCAACTTTGCAATCCCTTCCTCTACTTCTCTGGAACTTTTTGGAGGCCTATAAAAAACTCCCAACAGTGTGACCTCTCCTTTCTTGTTTCTAATCTCAGCCCACACCACCTCAGCAGAAAGTCCACATCAAACGTCTTTTTTGCCACCGTAATGCTGTCCTTAACTAACAATGCCACTCCTCCCCCTCTTCTACCACCACCTCTGCTCTGACTGAAACATCTGAAACCCGGAACCTGCAACAACCATTCCTGCCCCTGTTCTATCCACGTCTCTGAAATGGCCACAACATCGAAGTCCCAAGCACCAATCCAGGCTGCAAGTTCATCCGCCTTACTGCGTATGCTCCTCGCATTAAAGTATACACACTTCAAACCACCCTCCTGTTTGCCACTATACTGCTGCAACCTAGAAACCTTATCTGTGACCTCGCTATTCACATCCTCTTGTATACTGGCACAACAATTCAGGTTCCCATTCCCCGCCCCCCTGAATCAGTTTAAACCCCCCTGAATAGCACTGGCAAATTTACCCCCCAATAACAGAACACATTAGTGCAGAATATCATTTAAAAGTGTAAAAAAAGCATAAACTAGAAGGCATTTGGGACTCATGTCATACTGAAAGTGTCCACTGTTCTCTTTGTAAGGAAAGAAACAAACACTCAGGTATCATTCAGCTGGTAGGATGCTCCAAGGGTCAAATAGCTGCTCAGATCTGTACCTATATTTGTAATTTACAACTGATCTGAGCGCTTAAATGAATAAGAATTGCCTGCTGATAACAACCATCTGGATTTTTATAAAGGATGCATGCAAGGGCTGCAAATGCGGTGGGGGGAAGCGAGAGATGCAGGAGACACAAGGACATCCGAAAATGAAGAGGAGAAAAAAGTATGAGCAAATGGCTTCAACCCACTTTATTGCAACTAATTGCCAGAGCATGCTGAATGGTATGGAGGGAGGTTTATGAACTTTTATGAACCAATAAAAAGTTATGGAATATGGATGGGGAATGGGATAGAAGACAATCAAAATTCTACAGTTCTTGGCCTCATTAATCAAGATAACCAATACGAGATCTATACTTAAATGCTCATAAAACTGTACTTGCACTTGATCTGCACAAGTAATTATTTATATGTGATAACAATATTGCATGAGTATGGCAGTCAGACTGAATTAATCAACAAAAGTTTTGTAACAAGGATGATTTATAATTCTAAAGCACAAAACAGGAGAATTGCTAGTTATACTAGGATAGCTCAACTATTTTGTGGTCATGTAAACAGTCACACAATTCAGACTGCAGAGTAGACTAAAGTTTGTGTCTGCAACGTGGTTGTTTGCTTCATTACCATATTTGCAGTGTAAATAATACATGCAGCAGAACGAATTAAGCAATAATCCAGTATGTGAGCACAGATGACTGACTTGGTCATTATGAAACTTTTATTTATTCAGGATTGCAGCACATCAATTTCCCCAGCGGTCACAATGTAATCTTTACAAGTTGTGAAAATCACTTCTTTGCAATTATATATGCAATTCTTTTGTAAGGTTAGTGGGTCAGGCAAAAGCCATATTCACATTATCCAGATTATACATGATAGCTGGATGAAAAGAAAAGGGATTGGAAGGCTATGGCAGCAGGGTAATTAAATGAGATTAGAACTATTTCCTCATCTTGAGGCTAAACGTGGACATAAAACTGTTGGTCAGAATGTCCTGTGTTTGTATTGCAAATTCAAAGAGTTTCTACATATAACAAAGATCTTCAGCCGTACCAAAGTAATTTCACCTTGGTTTACTCAAATACCACTGTAGCCACAGGAAAGACAACTTCCACAGCAAATGTTCCAAACTACAAAACATATTACAAAGTTGTTCATTTCTACAATGCAGAAATATCCACCATTGCCTCATACTAGCAAAGATTTTCATTAATTTACTCATTTCTCAAGGAAAAAATGAGCAACAAATATTCATTTGAAGTTCTGGGATTGAAAATTTACAGTCTGGTACATTTTACTGTGGCTGAGTGTTACAAAATTATTTGAAGTATCATAAAATACGGGTCAACAGCCTTCATATTTTTCCACTGCAACATAAGCAAGGGAATGAGAAGCATTTGATGATCAACCACATCTTTAAAAAAATTCTTAGCTTGATTTGGATGCATTTTGCAAGATGTTACAAAATAAAGAAAATTCATCAGATACTTTGCAGACGATATACAGGAGACTTACTAGAATGGTATCATGGTTGAGGAGTTTCAGTAGCTACGATAAATCAGAAAAGCTGGGATTGTTCTTGTTAGCAGCACAAAGATTACAAACAGATTTAACAGAGGTGTTCAAAAACATGGAATTTTCGATGAGTAGATAGGGAGAAACCATTTGGGACAGGAAAAGTTCTGGCTAAGGGTTAGAAATCAAAAATCAAAACACAGATTTAAAATAACTGGCAAAAAACCAGGAGATTAGTTCTTTTTAAAAGTCAGCAAGTGGTTATAATTTGGAATACAAATTCAACAGTAACTTTCCAAAGATCTCTACTTAAAAAAGGAAAAAAATATGCAGAGCCATGAAAAAAGCACAGGGAAGCAAGACTAATTGGCAGTTCAGAGAGCCTGCACAGACAAGATGCCACAAATGGCCTCCTCCTGCACCTTATAATTCTATTAAAAATGGATATTTTTCAAGATTACAGTCAAAATAATTCCTAATTTCAAATTAGGAGAGTTATAAGTCTCCTTATAACTCCCCATCATTTTTCATATGAAGTACCCATAATTCAGACTCTGCAAATACAAATGCATTATTATAGCCTTTTGCACCACTAAAAGGATGGTTCTCAAACATTCACTGCTGATATTTCATGGTACTGCTGCTTCAGAGCACCTGGGACCCAGGTTCAATTCCCGGCTTGGGTCTGTCCAAGTGGAGTTTGGTGTTCCCCTCAAGTTTCCTCCAATAGTCAAGATGTGAACGTTAGGTGGGTTGGCCATGCTAAATTCTCCCTTAGGTGCCAGAATGTGGTGACTAAGAGATTTCACAGTAACTTCATTGCATTGTTAATGTAAGCCTATTTGTAACTAATAAACTTTATTTTTCTTCGACAATGCCCTGTTCTATTTTCTAGTACAATGTCACTAATGTCTTTTAAATGGTTATTTTTCTATCAACTGATATTCAATGGAATGTTATTTGCCACATATGACATGTCGATTATTTCTTGTAGCATAATAGGTTTGGAAAATAATTAAGTCACATCTAAAATGTTACAGCACAGAAATTCAGTTTGAGCATTTTCAAAACATACACTCAAGTGAGACACCAAATCTTTAAATTAAAATTGCTTCATAAAAGCCACTAAACTTGAAACATTTTAATATCATGCTGAAATCTATCATCTACAAATCTTGCCAGTACATAATTATGTCAAGGTAACTGATTGCAGGCCTACGATATTAACAAAAATATCAGGCAGATTTAACGTAAATGACAGGTTCAACACACTGGTTGGAGAACTAGTAGGAAACCCATGTCACTAAGGACAAAATTCAAAGGATCAACATCAGGCACTTAAATGGCCTGCACCAGCCTTCCACAGGAGTCAGGATCCAGAAATGTCATCCCTCCAAAAGCTGTTGGCCAATTAGAGTTTGGTAGCAATGGTTGTTGTCAGTATTTGGTCTAAAATTGCCAAGGGATCCAGGCCACATGAGAAATGGGGACCACAAGTGTGGACCTACACAATGTTAGCACCTCTGTCAACCATCAAGTGCTTGTGATAAAAGGGACAACACCTAAGAGAGAACAGGCAATCTCTATAGGTTTTCCTAGCAGCATCCTGGAGACATGGCAAACCATGTTACTCACAAGCAATCCTTAAGACACCATTAAAATTCTACCAGGCTCAAGGATAAGCAGTCATTATTGGGCTAGTCAACACCAACAGACAATCTGCTTCAAATGCGAGAGCTTCCCCAAGCCCTTTCCTGCATCCACCTTAATGATGAGAGGTTCCTTGCTACTGGGACACAGACACATAGTATCACACAGTCACCATGTTTATTGCTGCAATAGGCTGCATCAGATCCAGCCCAATTTCTTCAATTCTATTCAATGAATGAGATATTGAAAATAGTCATCCCTAACAATGATACTAACCACAGAATATTTAATGTTTGGAATTAGCATTTTAACAACAGCCAATCGTAGAACATCTCAAACTACATGATTTCAGTTTATTTAAAATAAATGAAGCATTAATAGTATGGAGCATAAAAATGAATTTTAAGAGTGTGTGATGTGAAAGTCCAATAGCCAAACGTTCTACACAAAGACAATTTGGAAAATGAGGGACTGAAAAGTATGCAAGTAAACTTATTTGGATTGGTGATGCCATGTTTGATACACAAAGCAACATCTGGAAAAATACAAGATCCCAAAGCAACGTTGAAAGATAAAAATTTTAACTTTAAAGAAGATCCAACAGCAAATCAAATCAGACAGTCATTTCATTGATGCCAAGGTGCATCCCTTCAGGAATTTCTTCAGAGGGAAGTGAATCTTTAGAATTCTCTACCCCAGAAAATTGTGAAAACTCCAGCATTGAAAAGGATCAAGACAGAACAATAAATTTCTACAGGCTCATGACATCAAGGGATACGGTGATAGCACAGAAAAATGGCATTGAGGTAATGATCAGCCATGATCTAGTTCAGTGGCCCCCAACGCATGGTTACTAAGCATGTAGAAGCAGTAGATCTGCTAGCAACATCCATAGGGTCGCATTAGCCACAAAAGAAAATGCCTACTGATCTCATAACCATTTTGGAGGAATCCATTAAAACAGTTAATTTACTGGACAGGCCTTGATAAAATTAACAAATATTTGCAGTTGTGGGAGATGAGATGGACAGTGATCACCATCAACTACTTCTGCACACTGATATCCATTAGTTCTCCTGGCAAAGATACTTTCACGTCTAAGTTGCATGATAAACTGAGTATTTTTTTTAATTGACTCATTTTGAGCTCTCATTGACTTGCTAAATTGAAAATATCTGCCAATCACTTAAATAGTCTGAACTGGAGTTTTCAGGGAAAATCAGCTCATGTGCAGGACAAAATAGAAGCAATGATCAAGAAAATAAAGGTGTGGACCAAAGGACTTGAGTAGTCAAATTATGACTTGTTTATGAATGTAAGATTCTTTGGCCACGACAGAAATGCAGCTTCCAAACATAAACATGACATCAGAAAGCACCTGCAAAATTTGAAAACATAGCTATGTGAGTACTTCCTTTTCTTGACGAAGTTCAACTGGATACAAAATTCTTTTTGTAAGCCTTGATGATGACGACATCTTCCCATACCTGACCTCAGAGAAAAAACAAGGGAGCTTGTGTGTGACAGTGCTTTAAAACTGGATTTTTCTCAGAACTATCTGCCAGAAGCTTGGCTTAAAGTTGTTTTGGAATACCCAGGACTATTCAACAAGGTAGTGAAGTTTCTGATGCCTTTTCCTATAAACTACCTTCGTGAAACTGGACTTTCAGGGACTGTTGCATTGAAGACCAAGTATCAGAATAAACAATGTTAAACCAAACCTCCAATTAAGGCAACATCTCTGGAAACTGACATCCAGCTTTTGATATCAAGATGATAACTTTCTCATTAAGGTAAGCTTCATCTGTTTCGATTGGCAGGTCCACTGGAAGTAAATGTGCTATAACAAGTTCAATGAATGTGAATGTGCTTCATAAACTGTTAGAAATAACTGTATTTTTAATATACATAACTAAACAAACTTGACTCCCGTCAGCCACAGTAAAAATGTTTAAAACGGCTTGCGTAAGTTGTCATCCACCAAAGATTTTGATGACAATCCAGATAAAGGAAAGGGTTGGGAATGATTGAGTTGAACAATGGAGCAAGCTTGAGTTGAACAGCCTATTCCTGCTCCACTGTTCCCAATCCCACATTTTAAGTGTCAAAAGTCTTTTACCAAATGATTGACGCACATTCGCACTATAAAGACTGGCTTCCATTCTGGACTGATTATTTCCGATTTTGTTACAAATCTAAATGAGTTGAGTTTAGATTTTGAATACTTGGTACCAGCTGAAGAACATGCATGCCCAATAGCTCAAACATGACGATCTAATGAGCAATTCTAATGAGTTCACAAACTGTGCTGGAAATTTTGCTGTCCCCTCTCAAACAAATATAGGTGAGTTTATAAATATTAAAAAACATAACTAAGGCATACTCAATCCTGCAAAACTTCCTCACTAATTAGCAGACCATAACAAGAAATAGTCAAATAACAGCCTTACATTCACAGAATCACTCCTTTCAACCAATCCCTAAACTCTTGCATCATATTCCTAAGGCAAGTCCTGTCCCCACTAGCAGGACAGAATCAGCAGAGGTGAACGATCTCCTTTAAGGAGGAAGTCTAATGGTATCACTGAATGCCCCACATCAAATTCCTGAATGGACACCAGTGGCCAGAAACCGAAATAAATACTGAATCTACATTAATCAGTGGCTCTGTATTCTGTACAAGTGACCCACAACCACCTTACTCTGGCCTTTCCAAAACCATAACCACCATAATAGAATACTTTCCATTAGCCCAAGTGAACGAACAACACTTGAGCAGCTTCACATCATCCGGGACAAAGCAGCCCGCTTAACTGGTGCCCCACCCACTATTGGTACAGTTTGACTGCAGTGTGTACCATCTACAAGCTGCTCAGAACAATTGGTCACAATTTCTTTGTCAGCACTCTCAAAACTACAAACTCTATCACCTAGAAGGACTAGGGCATTAGATATATGCAAACACCATTATATCCAAGATCCTCTCCAAGCCACATACTGGAACTCCCTATCCAGGGCACTGTGGGAATACCACTGCTACTAGAACGAAGCTGTTCAAAAAGGAAGCTCATCACCACCTTAAAGGCAAATAAGGATGGGCGAATTATCAGCAATACCAATGAATAGGCTTTTAAATTAACACAGAGTGATCAGAATGTTTTATGTTAACAATCACACAATATTCTAATTTCATTTCACAACGCTAGCTTTGAAACCAAAAGCATACAAGTTTCTATTCTTATAGACACAATGGCCAGATTTTCCTGCACCAATTTCCTCTCCACATTCCCAGAGCAGATGAAAAGAATATATAAACACTATTGCTGACAGTCTTTTAATAAAGTACAATCGAAGGAAAAGCATTTAATTGCATAACAGTAGGAAAACCAGCTTTATTACATATCCAGTGATCCCAAAACTGACCTTAGCAAAAACCTAAAAACAGTATCCAGCTATAATAATGAAAACACCCAAATAAGAAACAAAAATTTGTGGTACTAAACATTGTGAATTATCTAGCAGGATTCCTCAACAACTCAATGTACTTACCCTGTAAGTAGCCAAACCATATTGGCTGCTTGAATGGTTACATGAATGGAGGCATGGGCATCATAACTGGCCTCAACAAAAGTGAGGATCGTTGAAAAGCTAGTGTGTTGGAATCCATTGAGGGAAGGGTTAAGAGTGCTTGCATTTGTAAAAAGCCCACTGACATTCATTACTGGGGATCATTAAATTCAGATCTGAAAACAAAAAAACTGCCAAAATTCGCAAATTTATTAGTTTTTGTGCATACAGGACGGATAGAGAGACACAAATATGGTGCATTTGTATTTCCAAAGGGCATTCTACAAGGTGCCTCATAAATGTTGCTGCACAAAACAACAGATGTTAGGAGCTTTACATCATCATGGATAGAGGATTGTCTAATGAACAGTCAGGATAAATAGGCCATTTTCAGGTTGGCAACATTAATTATTGGAATGCTGCAGAGATCAGTGTGGGGCCTTAACTACTATGATCAGCAGTAGAGGGCACTCTGATTGTCCACATACATAAATAATATGCTGCTACAGCAAGCGAAGAATAGAAAAATATTGTTCTCCTATATTGCAAGGGAGTTGGGAGCATAACATTTGGGAAGTTTTGCTACAACTAGACAGGACATTAGTGAAACCACACAGAGAACTTAATGCAGTTCCAGTCACCTTACTTTTTATTATTTCACAGAACTGGGGTATTGCTGACTAGGCTAACATGTTTCACTGCCAAATGCTTAATTTCCAGGAGAATCTGGGAACGAACTGCCTTCTTAAATGGCTGCAACCCATTTGCTTTGGTCCATCAAAATGCTGTTAGGGAGGGGGTGCAGGATTTTGAGCCAGTGAGTTAAGGACAATTATATCATTCCAAGTCAGAATGATTGTGTGGATGGGGGAGATGTTTGCAGGTGGTGATGGTTTCCCCATGCATGTGCTGCCCTTGTCATTCTAGGTGGCTGAGGAAATGGATTTGTAAGGTACTTCAGGCTGTCACAGTTCATCTTATAGATGGCACACGCTTCCCGCCATGCATCAGTGCTGGAGGCAATGGATGTTGAAGTTAGTGGATGGGATGCCAATCAAGCAAGCTGCTTTGTCCTGGACGGTGATGAGCTTCAAAATTTGTTGGAGCTGCATTTAAGTGAGTAAGTGAACAATATGCCATCATACTCCTGATTTGTAACTTTGGGGAGTCAGGAAGCAAGTTACTCTCTGCAGAATTCCCAGAATCTGACCTACTTATTTTGACACAGTATGTTTCTCGCTCGTTCATTTCTATTTATAATCTACGTTGACTCCCAGAATGTTGATAGTGGGGAATTTAGAGATGGCAATGCTATGGATTGTCATGAGGAGGTGACTGGATTTTTTTTTGGAGATGTTCATCATTTGACATTTGTATGGCATAAATGTTACTTGTCATTTATCAGCCAAAGCCTGAATGTTGTCCAGGTCTTGCTGCATATGGATATATGCTGCTTCAGTACTTGAGCTGTTGCACAATGTTCAGCAGCTTTCGCAATCACCAATGAACATCCTAATTTCTGACCAAATGATCGAAGGACAATCAATGATGAAGCAGCTGAAAATAGTTGGGTACAGGACACTAACTACCCTGAGGAACTCCTAAAGTGATTTCCTGGGACTGAGACAACTGACCTCCTTTGTGCTAGGTGTGACTCCACCCAGTGCATAACTCCTTAAAGAGGGATATAATTGCATTGGAAATTGTTCAGCGAGGTTCACTAGGCTGATTCTTGGGATTAAGGGATTGCCTGAAGAGAAAAACTTGAGCAAGTTTGGCCTATTGGTGTTTTGAAGAATGAGGGGTAGTCTTATTAAAGCAAATGAGGGGCTTGACAGATTTACTAATGTCCTTTAGGGAAGGAAATCTGTGGTCCTTGCCTGGTCTTGCTTACATGTGATTCCAGCTCCACAGTAAAGTGATCGACTCTTAACTGCCTCAAATGGCCAAGCCATTCAGTTCAAGGGATATTAGGAATGTAACAAAAATTAACAATGACCAAATCCCAAGAAAGATTTAAAAAATCCTTCATTTAGACACACCTAAAACAAACTAGTAGTCTTTGGCATCTGCCAGAACCTCTTATCTCACCATCAATTCAGTATCTCCCTCTGGTTCTATTTCATGTCAAGGTGAACTTATGAACCTGTACCTTCTCAAAAAAGGACCACCTGCTTTCAGCTCTGACATTGCTATTTCTGCCCAGACATCAGCCTAAGGCATTTCCACTGCCTGACTCAACTATTCCAACTGAAGGACTTGGGACTTTCTGGTGCAAGATTAAGGTAAAGCCCAAGTTGAAAAAGCAATGTTTGCCTTGGACGCTGAGACGGGGGGAGGGGAGAGAGAGAGAGAGAGAGAGAGAGAGAGACTGGAAATCCTAAACTCCTGAATAAGATGAAAACAAAATGAAAGAAACAAGTGCAAACAATTCAAATGGAAACAAATTTATACACAGATTAATTAGGATCAACAGCATATCAGGGAATGCATCCATTGTTCTCAAAATGCACTTGGAAGTAATGCATGCTGAATAACCAGTAACTTGGCCAAATTCATATGATATCATGGATTTTGTTATTGTTCCAAACTGCTCCAAGCAGACTACTTTTGAAGGACACTGGCTGCTAACAATGAGGAATAAACAAGATTAATAATAAGACAGCTGCCTGATGGACCTTGGAAACTAAGAAAAGTTAGCGTTCTATCCTGTAACAAACTTTTGGAAAAAAAATTTGCACAGGTTTGCAATGATTTTCACTGAAGGCCACACAAGGCAAAGAGGTTGGCAACAAAGAATCAACCCACTTATCTCTCCTGAAACAGGAACTCGAGTTTTGAGTTGCACACCCCAGAACAAGGTTGCAAGGCATCTTTATTTGCAAAGTTAGCATATCTTAAAGACAACATTTAGATAATGCTTTCAAAGTGTTTCAGTCTCAGTTGTCTAATACCTTTTGAAGACAAGAAATATAATTAAACCCTACACAACACTTTCATCAATAGTTTCATATCATCTGCACTGCTAGTGCCAAATCCTATCCTATCCTATCCCTCTCATTTAGTCGGTGAGAAAATGCCACTGTTCTCACCGACTTTGCACATGGTCATGCAACACCCGAAATTTAAAATCCTCATCCATGTTGTCCTTTCAGCAAAGGAGGTTGAGGGAAGATGTGATAGAGCTGTGTCAGATTTAGGCTTGGGTATAAAGGTTTAGCCACAGTAGAACTGTTCCTGTTAGTTAATGGCATAGAATAAGGGACACAGGTTTATAGAAACATAGAAAAACTACCACACAGAGATCCTTCGGCCCTCAGGTTGCGCCGAACATGTCTCTACCTACTAGGCATACCTATAGCCCTCTATCTTACTAAGTTCCACGTACTTATCCAAAAGTCTCTTAAAAGACCCCATCAAATCTGCCTCCACCACCCCTCCCGGCATCCGATTCCACACACCCACCACCTCTGAGTAAAAAAAACTTACCTCTGACATCTCCTCTATACCTACTCCGCAGCCTCCTAAACCTATGGCCTCTTGTGGCAACCACTTCAGCCCTGGGAAAATGTCTCTGAGAATCCACTCAATCAATATCTCTCATCATCTTATACACCTCTATCAGGTCACCCCTCATCCTTCATTTCTCTAAGGACAGAAGACCAAGCTCTCTCAACCTATCCTCATAAGACATGCCACCCAATCCAGGCAACATCCTTATAAATCTCCTCTGCACCCTTTCTACGGCTTCCACATCCTTCCTGTAATGAGGCGACTAGAACTGAGCACAATAGTCCAAGTGGGGTCTGACTAAGGTCTTATACAGCTGCAGCATTATCTCCCAATCCTAAACTCAATTCGTCCATTAATGAATGCCAGTACACCATACGCCTTCCTAACCACAGAAGCTGCTTTGGGTATCCTATAAATCCAGGCCCCAAGATCCTTGATCTTCTACAGTGCCAGGAGTCTTAATATTATAATGTCATCCTATTTGACCTGCCAAAATAAATTAAGACACTTATCTGGGTTGAAGTCCATCTGCCACTTCTCTACCCAGTCTTGCATCCTATCAATGTTTATGGTGTAAAGACTTCTTTTTTAAAGAAAGCAAGTGGGAAGGATGTACAACCTACTACATTCAAGGGTGATGGAAGAGGGATGATCAATAATTTCAAGAAATTGGATGAATACCCAAGGGAAACAAATTTGGCAGGAATTTGGGTTACAGTGGAGACAGGCACTGAATCGATGAGCAGGTACTCAGCAAATTAGGATTAAGTTTTAAGGGTAAATTTTTCACACAGAAGTTGGTGAGCAAGTTGAATCAGCTGCTGTTGATGGTGGTTGAAGCAAACTCGCCTAGGGTCTTTTGAGAGACTTCTGGGTGAGTACATGGGATTTAATGTTATAGATTGGCCTGGTAGGTATGGATATGATCAGCGCAACTTGTGGGCCGAAGGCCTGTTTGTGCTGTTGTGTTCTATGATTGAGGGAAGATTAGTCCCCCAGGCCTGATGGTCTACATCCTTGGGTATTAAAGGCAGTGGCAATGGAGATAGTGGATCCATTGGTTAGAACATTTCAAAATTCCCTGGACACAAAAAGGTTCTTGTGGGTTGAAAAAAATGCTAACGTAATGCCCTTATTCAAAGGGGGAGGGAGGCAAGATGTGGGAAATTGCAGACCAGTTAGTTTAACATCTGTTGTTGGGAAAGTGTTAGAATCAATTATCAAGGAAGCAAAATCAGGACATTTGGAAAGTCAAAAATGCTATCCAGAGTCAGCATGGTTTTTATGAAGGGCAAATCATGTTTGATTAATTTGCTAGAATTCTTTAAAGATGTAACAAGCAAAGTGAATAAAGGGGATCCTGCAGATGAGATCTATCTGAACTTGCAGAAGGTGTCAATACAAAATGTGAAATAGATCACGTGGGATTAGGGATAATTTATTAGCTTGAATAGGTGACTGGCTGATGGACAGAAGACAAAGTTGGGATTTTTTTTTCTCTGGATGTCAACAACAACTAGTGGGGTGCCACAGGCTTTGGTCCTTGGGCCCCAGCTATTTACAATCTATATTAACACTTGGATACAGGGATAGGAGGCTCTAAAGCCAAATTTGCTACAAAAATAGATTGCAATGAGGAAATAAGAACCTTACAAATGGATATAGATAGGTTAGGAGAATGGACCAAGATATGGCAGATGCAAGTGTGAGGTCATGCATTTGGTCAGAAAAGTGACTTATTATCTAAATGGAGACAGACATTGGGGATCAATTAAATCAACTGGAGTGCAGAGAGAGCTGGGTGTCCTCGTTCATGAGTCACAGAAAACTAGCATGCAGATACAGCAGATAATAAACAAAGCAAATGGGATGTTGGCATTTATAACTAAAGGAATAGAATATAAAGGCATTGTTGCAACTATACAGGGCATTAGTGAGGCTGCACCGAAGTATTATGCACAGTTTTGGTCCCCTTGTTTGAGGGGAGATATAGTGGCATTGGAGGCAGTTCAGAGGAGATTCAATAGGTTGATTCCAGAGGTGAGGAGTTTGCCACATGAAGATAAATTGAACAGTTTAAGCCTATATTCTCCGGAATTTAGAAGAATGAGAGATCAATTTGAGGTATACAAGATGATAAAAGCTATGGATAAAGTAAACATGGAACTTATGCTTCCTCTTATGGGGCACTCTGGAATGAGTCTTAGGGTAAGGGGTAATGAATATAAAACAGAGTTGAGGAGAACCTACTCATCCCAAAGGATTGTAAATCTGCAGAATCTGCTACCCCAAAGTGTAGTGAATGATGGCAGTGAGTAAATTTGAGTTGGACAAATTGTTTAATTGGAAACGGGTTGAAGAGTTATGGGGAGAAGGCAGGAAAACAAGAATGACGAACGTATGTTCGAATGATGGAGTAGAGTCAATGGGCTGAATGGCCTGTTCTGCTCATATCTTATGAGCTTATGAAGGTATGGATTCAACAATGTGCCATCAAGACACTGTAGCTCATCTCATGGAACCTCCTCCAGTCTTGCAACCCTCTTTCACCTCCGAATTCTCTGTTCCTTTCAATTATGATCTTTTAATCATCTTCTAATTTATCCCCTCTTAGCCAGCCATCTGTTCAGCAACCAAAACACCACACTCAAATCTAGATATCCCTTCACAAACTCCTTTAACTTGCTTTCTTTAAAGCTTCTGAACATCTGTTCTGATGCTACTCTGAAGCAACTTGGAATCCTTTCCTACATAGTAACAACTTAGTTGATAAGTTTATGGAAGAGAAGGGAATGGTTTAGTTTGGAGGGTCATTCCTTTTTTTTTTCATAATTGGTCAGCACAACATCAAAGGCCGAAGGGCCTGTTCTGCGCTGTAATGTTTTATGTACATCAAGAGTTCCATATAAAATATGCAAATCGTGCAACAGAAAACTCCTACATAAAACATACATGAAAGTAGGCTGCTCAACCCAACTAGTTGGTGTTTATCTTGCACAGAAGCAGTCACCCTAATGACATGTAATGTTTCTCTTTCCATTTTTTAATTCTCTTTTCCTTACCAAACATTTTGAACGTGGAGATGAATTCTGCTTCAATTCAGTTCTGGGTATGCAACATTCTACAGTTCAGAAACATTTTTCCTACTCCCCATCCTAAATTATCTCAATTTATTTCAAATCTCCTTGTTCTAGACACCTCAACCATCAGTAATTTTAATTTTTCTATCCACCTCATTCCAACGTTTTAAACACAGATCACCCGATAATCTTCCCTTTAGCCACAAAGCATCCTTGTGAACCATCTCAATTCATTCCTATAGTTGGAACCCAAAGCTGCACAATGTACTTTAACTATCGTCTTACTACAGCTTGCATCATTTCAACTTAACTTTTATACTTTGCACTGTGTCTCAAAACGAAATGTTGTTTGCAAAGAGAGTTTTATTTAATGAAAATATACTTAAAATTATGACAAATTTATAGCCAAAATATACCACTTAACATGTATGAACATGCAACCTCATCTGTCACTTTGCTTTAGGATTCCACCATCTTAACAACCCACCCTCACAACAATCTTGGTCCTCAAGATTATTCATATTACTCCTATAGTATTGTACAAATTGGAAACTATTCTCTCTAGCTCTTCTGAAATCACTGATATGCAGAGTTAGCAGGAGCAGTTATAGAACTGCTAGCCTGTTTAACACTGCCACCAATTTCCAACAACTTCACCAAGTTGTTCAATTTTAAAAAAAGCCTACTTCCATGTATATCTTTTATTCACTCAAAAAAAAATTGCTCAGACAGAAGCATGGATCCAGACCAAAAAGAAATCCTCAAAACAGTTAAGTCTTCTTGCAAATCTATAGATGATGTTTGAGCCAATATTTCAATACCCTATGAAAGATATTAGGTGCATATTTAAGTTACCTATTCAGGGATTTAAAGTTGCATGAAATAACAGCCATGTCATTTCTAATACCAAGATTGTATGACCATCCGTATAAGATGGCACTTAAAACTGAGTGCAACAAAAAGTTATGAAATCTAATATCAGCTTATCAAATCAATCAGGGTTTAAAAGAATGATAGATACATCAGCTGTCAGTTCCATACCCAAATCTTAGCTTCCTTTTTCCACACTCAATCAAGTCACATAGGCAGCTGTAAATTTACATCAGGGATAGCAATGTAGCCATGTAGAAATACACTCCTCACTATATGTCATCTCTAGAGCATTTTCAGTGTTCCATTCAGTCCATCAAGTCTGCACTGACCACAATCCCAACCATGCCCTGATTCCATAATCCCACATATTTACCCTGTTAACTCCCTGACACCAAGATCGATTTAGTATGGCCAATCAACCTAACCCACTCATCTTTGGACTGTGGGAGGAAATCACAGCACCCGGAGGAAACCCATGCAGACACAATGAAAATGTGCAAACTTGAATCTGGGACCCTGGAATTGAGGCAGCAGTGCTAACTACTGTGCCAATCTACAGAGTATAAAGAAACAATTTCAACAACTACTAGAACTTAGCAATCTGTCCTCTATATTCTTTTCAATCACTGATACTATGCCTTTCACCAAGTTCCTCAACTGAAAGAGAAACTCTACCAAACACTCAGTTCTACAGTTTCAGAATTTAATGTCTGTTCAAGAACATTAAATAATTCTTATATAACTGCACTTGTACACCTTATTTCCTGTATTTTACCTGGTTAAATTTCTCAATTTTATCTTAAATAATTGAAGAAATATACTTGGCTCCTTCTGCCTTAATTCACTAACAACACTTTTCCAAAACCTCTTTCCAAACAGTATTATGCATCAGCATAGGAATGGCTAATTCCAGTAAAGTGAATAGTTACATTTCTAATTGTGAGAGAAATCAACAACTTCATCTCTATTGATCCACTATTCTGTCAGTCATTTCATTTTATCACACATGCACAGCAACATTGACAAAGAGTTCAGAAGACGACCACTTGGCACATCATTACCCTGCTGGCTCTTTTAAAAGAACTTGCCAATTAATTCCTCTCACCACTGCTCATCCTGTAATTCTTCCTTTACAAGAATATGCATAATAAACTTCTGGAGGTAATTACTGAATTTGCTTCCACCTCCCTTTCACATTGCTATGATCTGGAGTGCACAACACGCTCAACATAAACAACTATGCACTTTTGGCTCTTTCACCAATTACCTTAAACCTGTGTCCTCTGTCTATCCCCGACACTAGAAACCATTACTCTTTATTAGGCCATCAGAATCCTTTTGTAATACCTTCTCTACTCCAAGGAGAACAATACCAACTTCTCAATTCCATCCAAGTAACTGAAATCCTTCATCTTTGGTATAATTTCAGTAAATCTCCTCTTCACCTCGCCAAAGCTTTGGCATTCTTGATAAATTGCAGCAGCCATAAAATACAATAGTCCTGCTGAGGTGTAACTTATAAAAGATTCAGCGTAAGTTCACTGCTTTTGTATTCATGAAGTCCCGCATCTTGCTTTTTTTAAAAAAATAAAGCCATATTCACATGGTCTGTCACCTTCAAACGTTTATGTATCAGAACCAAATCTCTTTTCTTACATTTATCATTATACAATCTAGCTTACATCACCTCATGTCATCATTCATTTAACTCAAAATAATCCTTTCAAACCCAACCACTGATAACTTAGGATAACAAAAAGGATAACGATAAAAGGTCTTCAAGTTACACATTACACAAGGAAATGTCGAACGCTAACATAAAATTAGAGCAATTCTAAAAAATAATTTTCTTTGACTAGTGCATGATTAAGAGCCAATATTGTTTATGCAGTACTGGATTCACATCAATTCCTCAACGCAACCCAAATAGTAAAAATGACAAACATCAGTAACAGTTAATTATCTCTCATTTCTAGTGTATGGAAGTTAGCCTGAAAGTTGCAAACAAGAAGCTTTCTAATGCCTCAAATTAGTTAACAATTCAGTAGGAAACCTACCTAAAGTACACTCAACAAATCAGGATGTTAAGAACTTCAAATCAATAAAATGTTTGCATTTAAATGGCAAATAATTGCCAATTCAAAAGTAGCACAAACAGGTTTAAATCTTTTATTTACAAACTGATCTATTGCAATATTCTGCTACATCTTTAAAAGCAAGACTTACCATATCAAATAAATAAAGAAGGAAACGTCACTTACTGATTCATCCAAGGCATAACGTAGACATCCATGTTCATATAACACAAAGAATCTGCGCTGCCATTTCTAGAAGTTGGGGCAAAGAAGCAGAGAAAAGTTATATTTTGAATACCTGCAACAATTTGGTTCAACATATTTTCTATTGGAAATTTTATATATTTAAAAATATAAATACAAAGCTCATTAATTCAACTCAAGTTATGGGATAATTAGAGATGGGCAATAAATGCTGACCCAGCCAGCAACACATACATCCTATGAACAAATAAAAATCTTAAACAGCTGGTCTCATCTTTGCTACTTTTGGTGATGTTTCCTACAGAGGAAGTCATTTTGAACTGCAGTGGCACATGTTTTAATGCAGTTGCCTAGTAGCAGTAGAAGACCCATGACAAAATAACATACATTCTAGAAGATCTCTCTCATGGGAAAAGGAAGTCAGCCAAGACAAAGAAGTGGGCTTTTATTGGAATCAGTGAACTTCTGTTAATAACTACCTGAATTATTTACTTGAAATACATTCACAATTATTGCCTTATAAAGAAGATTTTGAGAAAGTGTGGGGGCAATTAACAAATGGGAAATATTTCTACCTGTGCAGCATTATAATTACACATGATGTGGAGTTGCCAGTGTTGGACTGGAGTAGGCACAGTAAGTAGTCACACACCACCAGATTTATTTCTTAGCACAACTTTCTGAACATTGCCCCTTCATCAGGTGAGTCCAAAAGCTCATGCTATGAAATAAACCTATTGGACTTCAACCTGGTGTTGTGAGACTTACTATAATTCCACAGTAACACAAGCAGCTTCTTAAAATTTAATAAAGTTAGTCATTAAAAACCAGGTTCAATTGTGAAACTAAATCTCCTTCCATATCTTACTGGTACAAATGCAATCAATCATTCTGATCAAATATATTAACTTCTGTGCAAGAAATTCTCAATCATATTGCTAGCTACAACACATGTATTTTTCATATATCTAATGAATTTCAGTGGTAATTTCCATGAAGATTTTTTCTTCTGCTTCATTTCCTGCAAATTATGGAATGTTACAGCACAACATAACACATTCTCTTCCTCAATCCTGATACCTTTCTTTTCCCTCCCATATCAATTATTTAACAGTCAAGAACTGAAAGACCATCTCACTCATTCTACACTTCAGGTCCTTCCCCCATACCCAAATTAGCCAATAGTTCTTGTCCTTCTCTCATTTTACTAAATCTTGTGACAAATTTAAGGTGCAGAAATCTCTAATAAATGGAAAATTCTGCAGAAGGGTCATATGGACTCAAAATATCAACTGTTTGTCTCCACAGATGCTGGCAGACCTGCTGAATTTATCCAGTATTTTCTGTTTTTAAACTAGAAAGTGTGCGTTTTGGGACTGCATCTTAAATTTAAGGTACAATGTAGGAATGAAGGAGGTCATGTAACTGCTCTGCATTCTGTTGACAAGATTGGGAGCCTGGCTGTCAAGGGGAAAACCCATACAATTTTATTAAGAAGGTAGCAATAATTGTGAATATGTTTCAAGTAAAGAAATTGATTAGTTGGGTGGACAGAAATGAATTAACACTGGTTGGAAAATCTACCCCAAGTAAATGCAAATGCCACAAAGGAGAAACCTTAGGGAACACTTAACGCAAAGGGGTCATAAAATAAACAGTTTAACCTAAATAATCAGATCATCTTAAACTAGAAATCTATTCAAGCATATAAAGGAATATGAAGCCAGAGTGGATGAATACATTTATCCATATATTGCTCAAGTGTGCATGGCCAACATAATTACCAAGTAGTCACTGGGACAACTAGATTATAGCAATGAAAATCAAAAATACTGAAGTACGAAATATAAATGAAACACAGAACTTTAAACTGAAGAGAATCTGGATAAACATTTGTATTGCAAATACTGATTGACATTCAAGAATGTCAAAGACCAGAACTGCTCTCAGAAAATGTTAGTAATTTATTCCTCTTTACAGTAAAAGTTCTAAAGTTGATTTCATGTAGTATTGTGTAAGCACCTAATTAGAGATCAGCATAGAGAGATTTTCATTCCATTAAACATTGAGATTCGCCAGCAAAATAGTCAAATCTTCCACTTAGCTTAATGAATATACTTAAGGTTAATACAAAAATGTACAAAGTGCTCCACTGATAAAAAAGGATATTTTAAAAAGATTTAGTTTCTTAAATCAAGCAATAGAATATCATAACCTAAACCAAGCCATTTAAATTATCTACATACAATTGAAGAGATAATGGTAAAGGCTCACCATTGTTCAATGTCAGTATGCTGAGATATAGAATCTAGGAAATTTCTAGGTTTGACTTGTAATCAAATCAGAATATGCTTTTCTTAGCTAGATCAATAGCAGCAGGTAGCAGAAACAGCAAGCAGTAAACAAAGCTAAGTGATCCCTTAATTAATGGATCAGATCGAAGTTCAGGAGCTCTGCCACATCCAGTCATAAATGGTGGTAAACAATTAAACTACTAAAAAGCAGTGGTTCCACATGTAACTCCATCCTTAATGATGGGGGAGCACAGCATATAAGTGCAAAAAACAAGACTGAAGAATTTACAGCCATCTTCAGAAGCGTGCAGTGGATGGTCAATCTCTGCTACCACCCAAAGTCCCCATCATCACATATGCCAATTCATTTAGTTACACATGACATCAAGAAATGGCTGAAGACACTGAATACTGCAAAGGCTATGGGCCCTGACAACATTCCATCAACTGTACTGAAGACTTGTGCTCCAGAACAGCTACAACCAGCAACATAGAGAATTGCCCCAGTACATCCATATACACTAAAAAGCAGGACAAACTCAACCCAGTCCACACTTGATCATCAGTAAAGTGATGAAAAGTGTCGTCAACAGTGCTATAAAGAGGCACTTACATAGCAATTATCCATCCACTGACACTTAGTTCAGATTCTGTCAGAGCCTGTCAGTCCTTACCCTCATTACTATCTTTGTCCAAACATGGACAAAAAGAAAACAAACTCCAGAAATTGAGAAAATGACTGTCCCTCGACATCAAAACTGAATTTGACCAAGCATCAAGGAGCACTAAAAAAAAACTGACGTCAATGGGAATCACAGGGAAATGCTCCACTGTTGGATTCATGCATAACACAAAAGGGAAGTGATTGTGATTGTTGTAGGTCAAATCATCCCAGACCTGGGATGCTGCTGCAGGAGTTCAACAGGACAGTGTCTTCAGCCCCACCATCTTCAGTTGATTTATCAATCAATGATTTTCCCTGCATCATGAGATCATAATTAATGTTCATGGATGACTGCACAATGTTCAGTACATTCATGACTTCACATAGTGAAGCAGACTGCATCCATATGCAAAAAGACCTGAGATATATTCAGATTTGGGCTGACAAATGGCAAGCAATATTCACACCATACCTGGTCATCATTATCACTTCTAACAAGAGAATCTGACAACTTGCACTTGACAGTTCAATTGTATCATCACTAAATCCTGTTATTAACATTCCATGGCTTACTGTTGACCAGAAATTGAAAAATACCAGCTTTCAAGATGCTCTACATCATCCAAGACAAAGCAGCCTGCATGATTTGCAACCCACCTCTCACCTTCAATAAATGCTACCTCTATCACTGACTCAGTGGTAGCAGTGTGTACAATGTACAAGTTGCACTGCAACAAAATCACCAAGGCTCCTCTGACTGCAACTTGGAAACCCTCAACCTCTACACCAAGATGGACAAGGGCAGCAGATGCAAAACATCACCAGCTTCAAGTTTCCCTTCAAGCCACACACCATCCTGACTTGGAACTACATCACTATTCTTTCCCTATCGCTGGGTCAAAATGCTGGAACCCCCCCTCAAGTGGATATTCCTACAACATGGACATTCCTCCAATGCATGAACTGCATCACTTCAAAACAACAGCTTATCACCCCTTTCTGAAGAGCAATTAGGACTGGACAATTAATGCTGATCTAGCCAGCAGTGCCCATATCTCATGGGCAAGTAAATAAAAAGAAAGCTTGAAGAGGAAAGAAAGTCTAACACATTCTTCCTGTTTTCTGGACAGGATTAGATATTGCAGACAGTTTAATAGGTTTGCATCCTCGTAATAGCCAGTTGGTTCACTGTTGAGGGGTAAACAAGAAGAACGGCAACTTGGATAAGTTTCTAGAATATTGCTGCATCCTTTAAACATATGCTGCATAATTAGTTACCTTTGGTTAGAGTAGGGGAGAATGAACAAATTCAAAAACATACAACTGCACCATATGCCACATTCTGGCTAATAACTTGTTACTAAATGCAATGCAAGAATTCTGTAGTTTTGTATCTTTCACACTGGCTGGATCCCAGTTAATATTTGGGATTAACTGAAAGTCCATACTATCATTGCCTTAAAATTTTCACATGCTTTTGAAATTCGTTACAAATTTGATTAATCTCCCTTGATTTCATCTATGGTACATTCCCAGCAGCGCAATTTCCACTTTCAAGTTGCTTAGTTCAAGCTAAGTAGTCTCATTTGGCAAACATATGATCCCTTCTTTAAATCAACAATTCCACTTTTTTTTTAATCTCTGTCTATCTTATCTCAATAACCTATAATCAGGAACATTAATCTATGTTTATTGCCCTTTTAAGTCATGGCTCAGAAACAGGTTCATCTGTTCTGTGAAGGAATAATGTGCGCTATGGATAAGGAGAGCCTGCACATAGGCTGTACTTGGATTTCCAGCAGCATTTGATAAGGTACCACATCCAAGGTAATTGCAGGGAAAAAAAATACATGGTGCAGGGGTAACATTTTAGCAAAGATAGAAGATTAGCTGGCTGGCAAAAACCAGAAATATGCAAGATGAAGTGACAACGATTGGTAGTAAACTGTATCGTGAAGAGGACGCAAGGTGTTTGCAGACATATAAATAAGTTGAATGAGCGGGCCAAAAATCTGGCAGATTTTGTATAATAAAAATTAAGAGTATTATTTAAACAGGGAACAGATGTAGAATTGAAGTGCAGACGGATCTAGATGCTCTTCGGTGTACTAAAAAAGTTAATTCGCTGGTTAAAAAGGAAAAAGGAGGCTTATGTCAGGATGAGGCTTGAAGGCTCAGTTAGTGCACTAGATAGCTATAGATTAGCCAAGACGGAGCTAAAGAGTGAGTTGAGAAGAGCTAAAAGAGGACACGAGAAGACTTTGGCTGATAGGATCAAGGAGAATCCTAAAGCTTTCTTTAGATATGTTAAGAATAGAAGATTGATTAAGGCAAGATTAGGGCCAGTCAGACAGCAGTGGGAAGTTGTGCGTGGAGCCTGAAGAGATTGGAGAGGCACTGAATAAATATTTCTCTTCGGTATTCACGCAGGGAGATGTAATGTAGTTGTGGAGAACACTGGGATACAGGGTTGTAAACTGGAAAGTATTGAAGTAGATAAGGAGGATGTGCTAGATATTCTTGAGGGTTTGAAGTTAGATAAGTCCCCTGGGCCGGACGGGATTTACCCTAGGATTCTCTGGGAGGCGAGAGGGGTGATTGCAGAGCCTCTGGCTCTGATCTTCAGGTCGTCATTGGTTACAGGTATAGTGCTGGAAGACTGGAGGATAGCGAATGTTGTCCCATTGTTCAAGGGGAATAGAGACTTTCCTGGGAATTATAGACCGGTGAGTCTTACTTCTGTTGTGGGCAAAGTACAAAGAACAAAGAAGCATGGGAAACAGGCCCTTCGGCCCAACGAGCCCGCACCGCCACCTCGATGTTCCCACTTCTACACTCGATCCCTGTCCATGTTTATAGATCTATGGATTAAAAACCAAATTTGAGACAATTTAGGGAGAATTTGTTTCGCCAACTAGCCTAAGAGCACATCTTTGGGATGTAGGAGGAAACCGGAGCTCCCAGAGAAAACCCACGCAAGCACAGGGAGAATGCACAAACTCCCACAGACACAGGCCCAAATCCATGTATCTGCACAGCACAGCTATAATCACTGCGCTGTCGTGTTGCCCATCAGACGGTCCAGGTCAAGCATACACTAACGATGTGAAGCAGTAGGATACTCCTGAAGAAGATCCAAGAGCAGTCCTCTCACGACCCATCGTGTGTATGCCCCTCGTTAGACAACAAGGTGGACCAAAGCACCTGTAGGATAAAAACAAGTACATCAATATCATCATCTATTTACACACTTCCCAGGGACTCCCAAGGCTCATGATCCTATTTTAAATCAGTTTTCTATACCCCTCCATTCCCATTCTGTTCATGTGCCCATCTAAGTATTTCTTAAATATTTCCAGAGTACCTGCCTCCACCACTTTACTTGGTAGCGCATTCCATACCCCCACCACCCTCTGTGTGAAAAAACTCCCTCTAGCATCCAAATTATACCTTACCCCACCTCACCCTAAGCCCGTGACCCCTCGTGCTATTCGAGTCCATCCTAGGAAAAAGCTTAACCCTGTTTACTCTATCTATACCCCTCACAATCTTGTACACCTCTATTAGATCTCCTCTAAGTCTACGTCTTTCTAAGGAAAACAGTCCCAATTTGCCTAACCTCTCCTCGTAACTCAGACCTTCCACACTAGGCAGCATCCTGGTAAACCTCCTCTGCACTCTCTCCAGAATCTCCATGTCCTTCCGGTAGTAAGGCGACCAGAACTGGACGCAGTATTCCAAATGAGGTCTAACCAGCTTTTTATACAACTGCAACATTAAAGGCCAGCTCTTGTACTCTATACCCCTTCCTATAAAGGCTAACATACCATATGCTTTCTTCACAATCTTCTCCACATGCTCTGCCACCTTCAGAGACTTGTTCACCTGCACCCCCAGGTCCCTCTGCGTTTCTATACTCTTAATAGGTCTACCCTTTATCATATACCTCCCCCCCTACATTTTTTCTCCCAAAATGCATCACCTCACATTTATCAGGATTGAATTCCATCTGCCATCTGTCTGCCCAAGCTATCAGCCTATCTATGTCCTGCTGCATCGTCTGACAATGCTCCTCACTATCCGCAAGTCCAGCCATCTTTGTATCGTCTGCAAACTTGCTGATCACTCCAAAGTGGAAAAAATTATTAGGGATAGGATTTATAGTTATTTAGAGAGAAATGAATTGATTGGGGATAGTCAGCATGGTTTTGTGAAGGGTAGGTCGTGCCTTACTAACCTTATTGAGTTTTTTTGAAAAAGTGACCAAAGAGGTGGATGGGGGTAAGGCAGTTGATGTGGTATATATTGACTTTAGTAAGGCGTTCGATAAGGTGGCACATGGAAGGCTTCTGCAGAAAATGCAGATGTATGGGATTGAGGGTGATTTAGCTAATTGGATTAGGAATTGGCTAGCTGATAGAGGACAGAGGGTGGTGGTTGATGGAAATTATTCATCGTGGAGTTCGGTTACAAGTGGTGTACCTCAGGGGTCTGTTTTGGGGCCCCTGCTGTTTGTAATTTTTATAAATGATCTGGATGAGGATATTGAAGGATGGATTAGTAAATTTGCAGATGACACTAAAGTCGGTGGAGTGGTAGATAGTGAAGAGGGTGTTATAGTTTGCAGAGAGACTTGGACAAGTTGCAGAGCTGGGCCGAGAGGTGGCAAATGGAGTTTAATGCGGAAAAGTGTGAGGTAATTCACTTTGGCAGGAATAACAAATGTGTAGAGTATAGGGCTAATGGTAGGACTCTTAATAGAGTTGAAGAACAGAGGGATCTTGGTGTATATGTGCATAGATCCCTGAAAGTTGGCAATCAAGTCGATAAGGTTGTTAAGAAGGCATACGGAGTCTTAGCTTTTATTGGTAGGGGGATTGAATTTTGGAACCGCAACGTCATTTTGCAACTGTACAAAACTCTAGTGCGGCCGCACTTGGAGTATTGTGTGCAGTTCTGGTCCCCACATTATAAGAAAGATGTGTAGGCATTGGAGAGGGTACAGAGGAGGTTTACCAGGATGTTGCCTGGTATGGAGGGCAGGTCCTATGAAGAGAGGTTGAAGGATTTGAGGTTGTTTTCGTTAGAAAGGAGGCGGCTAAGAGGGGATCTTATTGAAGCATATAAGATGATTAGAGGTTTAGATAGGGTGGACAGTGATAGCCTTTTTCCTAGGATGGATAAAGCTAGCACGAGGGGACATAGCTTTAAATTAAGGGGTGGTAGTTATAGGACGGATGTCAGAGGTAGGTTCTTTACCCAGAGGGTGGTAAGGGTATGGAATGCCCTGCCTGCTGCAGTTGTAGATGCGCCAAGTTTGTTGGCGTTTAAGAGGTTAGTAGATAAGTTTATGGATGAAAAGGGAATGGTTTAGGTTAGAGGGTCATTGCTTTTTCTTAATTGGTCGGCGCAACATCGAAGTCCGAAGGGCCTGTTCTGCGCTGTAATGTTCTATGTTCTAATACATGAGTCATACAAAGGTACAAGTAATGAGAAGGCTAATGCTATATTTTATTGAGTGGAATTGAACATAAAGATGTCTTGCTCCAGTTATGATCTCCTTATTAAAGGCAGGATGTAAATGCATTGGAGTTAGTTTAGACGTGGTTTAGAATCATAGAATCCTACAATGCAGGGGAGCTTTCGGTTCATCAAGTCTGCACTGACCACAATCCCATGTAGGCCCTATCCCCATAACTTTATATATTTACCCTAGCTGCTACTCCTGATAACATAGGTCAATTTAGCATGGGCAATCCATCTAACCCACACATTTTTGGACTGTTGGAGAAAACCCACATAGACATGGGGCGAATGTGCAAACTCCACACACAGATAGTGACCCAAGCCAGGAATCAAACAGCCTGATGCTGTGAGACAGCAGTGCTAACTACTGTGCCACTCCTAGATTGATATCTTGAATGAGTGGGTTGTTTTATGAGGACAGGCTTGGCTTGTTTCAACTAGAGTTTAGAAGAGCAAGGGGTGATTTGACTGAAGTATACAAGAACCTGAATGGTCTTCACAGTGGATGTGGGAAGGATGTTTCCTACAGAGTCTAAAACCGGATGACACTGTTTTAAAATTAGAGGTCCAACTTTCAGATCAGAGACGTGGAGAATTTTTCTTTGAGGCAGAGTTCCAAAGTCTCTCACGTTTCTCAAAGGTTGGTGGATCATTAAATATTCTTAAGGCAGATGTAGATAGATTCTCTTACTTAAGGTTCTGGGAACATAGGACTTAAAACACAAACATATCAGCCATTCTCTGATCGAATGGTAGTGCAGGCTTGAGGTGCCAAATGGTGTACTTCTGCTCCTAATTCATATGTTTGTATGCAAGCAAAAGCATGCCTAGTCTATGCAACTATAATCACAATTTGACACCTGCCATCCAAGTATCCTGCTGATGAATCTGCACTGTCCCTGAAGTCAATACATCCTCCTGAGTTGCAGTGCTCAGAACTTAATGGGGCTTGAACCAGATTCTAGTACAGAAGTAACGTAACTTTCACCCTTTTGCCTCAAGAAAAGGATTTTTATTTTTATTTGTTCCTATCCACTAGTTTCTACTATCCTGGACCCTAAATCTCTCTGTTCAAGTTTCTGACTGCTTTTGATGAGATAGAATTGTGGTCTCTCAGAGAATCAAGGGATATGGGAAAAGAGTAGGGAAGTGGGGCAGAAACCCAAGACACGCATAGGGATATTGGGAATGACCAGGAAAGTGAAGTTGAAGCCGAAGCCTAAAGATCATCCATAGCCATACTGAACGGTGGAGGAAGTTTATAAACAAATATAGTCTCCTATATCTTGTGTTCTGCAAGAACGCATTCCACGGTTAAAAAGTAAACCTCCATCTATCAAAGTTTACCCACTTAAATTTAGCAACATTTCATTGCAATTTCGTGATTGATAATATTTAGTGTGCCACTTGCGTGCCAGCAAACTTAGATATGCAGCTCTCTATTCCATTATTCAAGTAATTTATAAATATACTCAAAAGCTGAAACCCCAGGACAGATCTCTAGGAGGGCTTCATTCATCATATCCTGCCCATACCCATTATCCCTGATCTCTTGTAAACCAAAATCTATTTAAGCCACTTCTAATTCAATGTGCTCTCACTTTTGTTAGCAGCCTCGTAGGTACAGCTTCAGAATTCCTAAATTCCTAAGTATCACAAACAAAATACTGCAAATGCAAGAATCTGAAATATTACAGCCCTCAGGACTCAACCTGGAGTTCAACTTTAGACTTGAACTTTCTCCTCCATCTTGAACCTTTTTTTTTAAGAAGGATACATTTATTTTCTCAATGCAAATCACCTCCACCCCCATGCCAGGCCATCTGTCTCTTGTTCTTTAGGAATCGCAACACAAGGTTAAATTGAAATCACGAGCTTTCGGAGTGCTGCTCTTTCATCAGGTAATGAAGGAGAAGTGCTCCGAAAGCTCATGAATCCAAATAAACCTGGACTAACCTAGTTAGGTAAGACTTCCAATGGCAGCATCTCCATCTCTTGTTCTTAAAGTTATTACATCTTGTTACAATCTTTCCCAGCCACAGCTTAGTTCCAACATACTTCTCCCTCTCTAGTTCTGATGAGAGTCAAAACATTAACTCCATTTTCTCTCCCCAAAAGATGGCACAAAACTGGCCGAGCTTTTTCAGCATTCTCTGTCCCACCACATTTGCTACCTCTCAAAACAATCTACTGGGCTCGTCAGACACAACTTCCCCTTTAGAAATCCATGCTTGGTCTCAAATTAGTTCACATTTGTTTAAATGTTCAGTCATATTAGTCTGATTAGGGACAATAACTTCCTCATACTGATGTCAGATTAATAGACTTATAACATTCAATTGTATCTCGCCTACCCTTCATAAATAAATTATATTGGTAGTTTTCCAATTGAAGATAATAATTGCTTAAGAGTTTAAATTGTTTTATTATCTGAGAACTTCCCATCATGCAATAAGGCCCCCCATTATGGGCATCATCATGGAGAGAAGATTATTGATGAAGCAGCAGGACACTGCCTCTCTTATGTTCTCGGACTGAAGCTGAATGACAACGTCAGCCACTTTGTTTTTTATCTGGTACAACTCTGATGTCTTGAGAGCTTTCTTCCTCCCTCACATCACTGACCAATTTTACTAAGGTTCATTAACACCATTCTTGGTTGAATGTTATTTTGATATCACTTCCATGCCTTTGAAATTCAAGCCATACATCTATTCTTGGAGCAAGCCTCTATGTAGTCTGGAGCACAGTGGTGTTGGTCTTTTTTAAATTGCGATATCAAGGAATAGATAATTATCAATAACTTTCTTCACAGCACTGTTGGTAATTCCATTCACCATTTTGCTGATGACTGGGAATTGGCTAATGGATCAGTAACTAGCACAATAAATCTATTATATTTGTTGCAGATAGGAGCCAGTTGGATAATTTTTCATGCTGAGGGCAGTGATGTGGCTGGATTCAAACTAGAAGCTAGGTAGCCAGGTAGTTCTGAAGCACAGGTGACGCTGTCAGAACTGTGATTTTGTAAGGGCTACAAATTTCACTAACGTAATTTCAAACTTAATGTAATTTTCATTGCGGTTAAGAAAAATTGTACAACTTGCCCATCAAGTCTACTCTGACACTTGAGAAACACCTGACCTACCTAATCCCATTTACCAGCACTTGGTCCATAGCCTTCAATATTACATGTCAAGTGCTCATCAAGGTACCTTTTAAAGGATGTCAGGCAACCCACCTCTACCACCTCCCAAACAGCACATTCCATAATGTAACCACTCAAATAGAACTAAATCCCTACAGAATTCATGGAGGCCATTTCGACCAGTGAGCCTGCACAGGCAATAATCCATCCTATCCCCGTAATCCCACATATTTAGCCTATTAAACTCCTTTACACTAAGAGGCAATTTAGCATGGCCAATCAACCTAAACCGCACATCTTTGGACTATGGGAGTAAACCAGAGCACCCAGAGGAAACGCACACGAGAAGTGTAAACTCCCAACAGACAGTCACTTAATGCCAGAACTGAACCAAGGTCCCTGGCACTGTGAGACAGTAGTGCTAACTAGTGTACCACAATGCTACCTTCTGGATTTAAAAAAAGCTTTTCTCATATCCCTCAAAACATCCTGCCTCTCACCTGTTTTCTCATGCCTGCCCCTTCAACTAAGGCAAACAGCCAATCCCTATCTATTGTGTTCATGTCCTTCAATCTCAATAAGGTCGCCCTTCAGTTCTCTCTGCTCCAACGAAAACAATCCAAGCCTGTCCAATCTATCTTCGTAGCTTACATGTTCCATCCTAGGCAGCATTCTGGTGGAACTTCTCTGCACCCCTCCAGTGCAATCAAATCCTTTCTTCCTATAAGATGCTGACCACAACTGCACAGTACTCCAGCTGTGGCTTCAAAATTCTGCAAAACTCCAACGTGACATTCCTGCTTCTTTACTCTATGCCTCAACCGATAAAGGCAAGTGTCCCATGTGCCTTTTGCACCATACCACTAACGTACCATTCCACCTTCAGAGATCTTTAGGCAAAGATGCCAACAGCCCTTTATTCTTCAGGACTTCCTAGTATCATGCTGCTCATTGAATACTTCCTTGTCAAATTATTCCTTTCCAAGGGTATCACCCCTCACTTTTGAGGGTTAAATTCTGTCACTCTGTCTATTTAACCATATCAGTTATATCTTCTTGTAGCCCAGGGCATGCAGCCAATCTTTATATCATCTAGAAACTTACTAATCCTACCCACCACTCAGTCATAAGTCATTTATATAAATGACTATAGGAGGCCCAACACAAATCTCTGTGGTATGCCATTGATCACTGACATCCTGTCGCTAAAGCAGCTTTCTGCCATCACCATGTCTCTTATGACTAAGTCAATTTTGTATCCACCTCATCAAGTGTGAATTTGCTTCCTTTGAGTCTCCCATATGGTTTTGCTGAAATCCTTATGAACTACATCAACTGCATTATGCTCATCTAAACACTTGGTCATCTTCACAAAAAATTGAAATTGTTAGGCATGACCTCTCTGACAAAGCATACTGACCATCCCTCAGCAAATCTTGGCACTCAGATTCTCACCTTCAGAATTTTCTCTAGTTTCTCTATCACTGATGGAAGGCTCACTGGTCTGTAGTTCCCTGGTTTTATCTCTAAAACCCTTCTTAAATGATGGAATATTAACTGTTCTCCAGTTCTCTGGCACCTTCCCTACAGCCAGAAGGGAATTAAAAATTTGAGTCAGAGCCCCTGCAACCTCCTCCCTTGCTTCCCGCAACAAATTGGGGCACAATTCACCATGACTTGGAGATGTGTCTTTTAAGCCTGCCAACATCTCCAATACTTCGTCAATCTGCTCAAGAGCCTCACACTCTCACTCTGCGTTCCATACCTTTATCTGCATTCTCTTGGGCAAAATAAATGTGAAATATTTGTTCAACATTCTACCACCACCACTGTTCTCCTCTAGATTTCCCCATAATTGCTTTTCCACGTGTGTCTTGGCCAAGTCCTGCATTATACTGAAACCCACTCTCCTCCAACCAAAAACTTTATTTTCCAACAACTTCTCTATTTCTTAGTACAATTTAAGCTTATTATGGACAATGTTGTAGTCGCCATCACAAAACTGCTCCCTACAACATCTCACTATCTGCCTGACTTTGTTTTCCATAATTATGTCTAGCACTGCATCATCCCTTGTTGGGCCCTCTATATATTGAGCTAGAAAGTTGTCCTGTACACACTTCAAGAAATCCAATACATCCAAGTTCTTAATACATTTTGGGAAAGATTAAAAACACTGAATATAATTACCCTATTGTTAATGTTTTACAGACTTCTGTGAATTGTGCACATTTGCTCAATTCCCTGCTTATTATGGGGGTCCATAACAAACACTTGGCAATGTGGCTGTCCCACAAAGCCCCCTCCAAGATATCATCTCTCCTCACTGCAATAACTACTTACTTAATAATGCAATGCAGATTTAAAAATAAATTTAGAAATCAGTCTAGAAGTTATACACATTGGAGACTAAATTTCAAAAATATATAAAATAAATTCAAATAAAGGGAGAAAAAAAGAACTTACTCGAGATCTCTGCATTGGATTTTCAAAATCTGTGCCTTCGGGTGCCAAACACAACCAACCTCCATAGATGGGTTTAGCCTTTAATCAAAAAGTAGAAAAAACACGCTTTATGAATGTGTTTTCCAAACTGAATTTTACAGCCAAGGGAGATTAAATTGTAAACAAATCTGACAAGCAATCTACGTTAGCCAAACATTTTTTTTTAGAAAAGGCAAAGAAATAGATTACGAATACTGCACCATTACAACAGCATAACTGACCACTTTCAGCCAAGATAGACCAAATGAACACACGTCATAGCTTAATCATACACTCGGTGCTGGAACTCAAAAATAATGAAGTGGCAAAGTATAGGAGAACGTCCAGCACTAATGGAGAAATACTTTCAACACAAAGCATTTAAGCATATTGTGATGCATATGGCTTAGATCATCCTCCAGAAAGGCCCTGATTCCCCCGTCCCTGCATTCCATAATTGTTCAATTTTTGCCTCCTGAACTCTAACCAGAAATCTATTTCATATGTTAAATATTCACATTAGACCTCAATTTTTCTTTCATTAGTTTGATTCTGTGCTGCCCCCTTGTTCCCCACCCATCCCAATCCTACTTTGACAGTTTGATACCTTATTCACTTTGCAGTTCTCAACTAGCACCTTCAAAGGTTGAAAAGCTAAGTTTGTCCAGCCTTTCCTCAAAGCTCAATTCTCTGATGACACAGACGGCTGTAAAAGCTTATTTTTGAATAGTTACCAGCACTTCAATGTTTCCTTACATTGGTAATTTTTTTTTATAATTACCTGGCCCATAGAGTTTAGCTGTATTCATTTTTTAAATATAGATATATACAAAATAAAAACAGGTATGTTAGATATAAATAAAGGGCTGGCAAAACTCAGGAGGTCTAGCAGCATCAGTGGTGAAGGAAACAGTTAACATTATAGAACTATTTTTAACCTAGATTGGAAACTCTCAAAAAAGAACCATAATTTAAAAACACAAAAATCATTATTAATGTTCAATTTTTCAAAAATGAAGTGTGAACCCAGATCTCAATCATCTTGTGGTGAGAGCTAAATGAGGGGAAGAAACGCAGGATTGACTCAAGCTTTTCCTATACTGTTAAAATCAAAAACTTTCCTTTTGAGCAACAAGGCAGTCAAAACCTCACATCTGCAATTGTCCAAACCTTTGCACAATTTTAGAAACAGCTGCAACAAGCAATTTGGGAAAGTGGAGCAATGCTGGTACAATTCAGTTACCTTTAGAAGCATAGAATAATCTGTGCCACACTTGAATAGGGATGTCATTAACTTTAACAGAAATATGCTCCAGTTTGACAATAACTGTACATTAACAATAAAAGCATTCCAAGACTTGTTTCAAGCAAAGGTTATTGTTCAAGATGCTTTAGTAAACAAGTATTAACTTGAAAGATGAGCAGAGGATTTTTAAGTGCAATAAAGTTGTGATGCACAATATGGTGAAAATGGATAAATAAATCTCCACTATTCTTAATAGTGTAATTCTTGTTTTCTTTGGGAATAAGATGGCATAGTTACAATGTCACTGGACTAGTATTTCCAGAAGCCCAGGCTCTTAGGGACATGGGTTCAAATTACAACATAGAGGCTGATGAATTTCAAGCTATTCTCAGTAAAGATGACTATGAAACAGTCTATTATTATGAATACCCATTTGATTCACTGATATCATTCAAGGAAGGAAATCCATGATCCTTACCTGGTCTGGCCTACTTGATTCCACACCTAGGGCAATGTAGTTGACTCTTTACTGCCTTATAAAGCCACTCAACTCCAGAGCAATTAGGGCGGGCAGAAAATGCTGAACTGCACAGCAACGCCCACATCCCATGATGTGATAAAGGGGAAGTTGATTTTATGATGTTATACACAAGATACTTCCATTTGTACAATGGGCTTTCAAAAGTACTAATAAGAGGCAGAACAGAGGGATTCAGGATATCATACATAGAACACTACAGCGCAGAACAGGCCCTTCGGCCCTCGATGTTGCGCCGACCAATTATAAATTTCAAATGGTTCACCCCAAAATAGTTTGCACATATTCCTATGCATATATCATTTATGCTACTTAAAACAGGCTACATTTTATTTCTTATTTGTAATGTAATGAAGTGAAGCCTTCAATGCTAGGAAACCTTTGGACATATTTTGTTAATAGCAAAGGAATTGATGAAGCAAGAATAGTCAGTCAACCAGAGAAGTGTAAAAAACAGTATATAATGGAATAATACCAGAGTTCATTACAGGCTTTTAAAATGACACCCAGTTTTTGCAAGATTGCATTGCTCTTCCTTACATAGTTCAGGGGTAGAGCAGTTGGTTTTCCTCCAAACCAGATGTAATGTGGGATTCATCATTCTATATGGGCAGACTACTCGTGACATTCTGGTAAATGTGAATTCACAAAGAGTGAAGTCATGACTACATTAACATGCTACTAGAACTGCATGAATACAGATCTTAAAATGACAACATTAATTGGGAAGAAGCAAGTTAGAAAAATATGGGCCTCCCAAGTTGCCAGTTTGATAAAATCCATCAAGTTTATCTTGATGTCACCGCTGACTTCATGAAACACATGAGAGCCTGTGACTGAATAGCAATATAAAAAAGTAGCTTTAAAAAACCTTTTATTCTGCAATCTCACTTTCCTCTCCCCCACTGCCATTTAAAATGTTAGAAGTTTGGACTCTTGCCAAGTTTGGTTACGCATATATTCTAAATGTTGTCACTAGCATTTCAGTAAAGGGTAATGGTGGGAGTGTGAAATTTCCATGTTTTAGCCACTTGAAATAAGAAAAACTGTAGTAACATTGCTGGACTATTTAAAAGCTCTCCTTTGAATATTAGTTCACAACTTAAAGTTTCAGGCTATTTAAATTCAGAGAGAAGCAGTGATGGTTAGAACACTAGCACTGGTGGTATCAACAACACTGATTTCAGGACAAATCAAGAGCATCAAACAAAAGGCATATTAACATTAAGGTTTGATTATTATTGTAACATGTATTGGTATACAATGAAAAGTATTGTTTCTTGTGTACTCTACAGACAAAGAATACCGTTAGGGAGAAGGAGAGGTGAAGGTGCAGAACGTACTGTCACAATCATAGCTAGGATGTAAAGAAAGATCAAGTTAATGAGATAGATCCATTCAAAAGTCTGATGACAGCGAGGAAGAAAGTTGTTCGAGTTGGTTGGTATATGTCCTCAAACTTTTGTAGCCTTTTTCCAATGGAAGGAGGTGAAAGAGAGAGAATGTCTGGCACGCAGAGGGTCCCAAGTAACTCTGGCTGCGGGAAGTATAGAGAACGTCAACAGATGGGAACCTAGTTTGAGCGAGGGACAGGGCTATGTTCACAATCTTTTATAGTTTCTCTCAATCTTAGGCAGAGTAGGAGCCATACCAACCTGTGATACAACTAGAAAGAATGCTTTCTGTGGTGCATCTGTAAAAGTTGGAGTCATAGTGGACATGCCGAATTTCCTTAGTCTTGAGAAAGTTGGTGGGCTTTCTTCACTATAGCGCACATGGAATGAACAGGAGAGGTTGCTGGTGATCTGGACATGTAAAAATTTGAAGCTTTTGACCATTTCTACTTGTCCCCATAGAGGTCCATTAGCCTTCCTGCAGTTGACGACTATCTCCTTCATTTTATTGACATTAAGGGACCGACTGTCACAACACCAGTTAACCAGATTCTCTTTCTCTCACTCCATCTCATCATTGTTTGAGATCCAATGCACAACAGTGGTCTCATCAGCAATATTGAAAATCCAATTGGAGAGGAATTTGGCTACACAGTCATAGGTGTATAAGGAATATAGTAAGGGGCTGAGGGTACAGTCTTGTGGGGCACTGTTGTTGAGAATGATCGTGGGAGATGCTGTTGTTATTGCTTATCCTTCTCGATTACTGTCTGAGGGTTAGGAAGTTCAGGATCCAGTTGCAGAGGGAGGAGCCAAGCCGCAGGCCATGAAGTTTGGAGATGTGTTTCGTAGGAATAATGGTGTTGAAGGCTAAGCTTGTCAATAAGGTGCTCTGTTTGTAGAGCTATTATCTCTATTTATACAATCACATCTTGATATTTCTAATGTTATTTCAAGATACATTTTGTAATAACATTACAAGCATATACATAATTGATGTATCCAGATTGCCTGGTTACTCAAGAAATTTACTTCACCTTTGCATCAAAATCTGATAGCTCTCCATTAATTTTTTGTTTTAATGTTATCTTGTTTGAAAGAAAGGCTGCCTCATCACATTGCACTCTCCATTTTCTTCTTTAATTCCAGCTATCCAATCCTAGTTTATTTCAAGAATCTGCTAAAAATGTAAAGAATAAGAATCAATTTTAGCTAGATCTAATGCAGGCAGAAAAAGGCCCTTAACAAACAAGTGCAGAAATCCACAGCAGGTTTTGTGCACAAAAGGATACCAATGAAGAAAGTTAGTAGGGCAGTATGGTGGCACAGTAGTCAGCACTGCCGTCTCTTAGCACCAGGGACAGATTCCATTCCCATCTTGGATCACTGTCAGTGCAGAGTTTGCACATTCTCCCCATGTTCAAGAGGGTTTCTTCCAGATGCTCCCATGTCCTGCCACAAACATGCTTGTTGGGTGCATTGGCCATTATGCTAAATTCTCCCTCAGTATACCCATAACAGGTGGAGAATGCTGATTAGGGAATTTTCACAAGAACTTCCTTGCAGTGTTAATCTAAAGCTACTTGTAACACCAATACTTAAACTTTCAGTCTTTAAAATTAGGTGACAAAAGCCAACTTCAAAAGGACAACATCTATCAGTATGCTCTAGGTACAGCCTCAATAAAAGGTTACAAACATAATCCCTGACTAATCATGATTTTTTTTGTCACTGATCAGAGAAATTCTTTTGCCCCAATTTTCAAAAGTTTAACCGTAGTTTAACTTTGTTAGCTTCCATGATTAAATTAGAATTTTTGTTACATTTGCAAGTCATTTCAGGACTTCAATCAAAGAAAAAAAACTACACATCACAATCCAGTAACTAAGGACCAACAAACAAAGTAAATAGCTGCTACCAGCTAAAACTAAAACTTTGAAATTTGTTTCTTGCCTTGTGTATGAAGGTAAACACGTGAAGGAGATGAAAATTCATGAGATGGCTTCCAGTATTTATACTGCAAAATCTAGCTCCCATGTTGTATTCACAAAATTATAGGCCCATCAGGGATGACACCTCGAAGCTTAAAATGCAAATGCCAGGAACCAGCTTACAAATGTTAGTCCGAATTCAATTTTAAACAGTTCTCGTATAAATCAATGCAGGAAGGCAGATATTGTAAGAAGTATTCAATGTGAAAAGCAGTGTTTTTTGTAATCAAGAACAGCTTAGAGCCTGAAGGCTTCCTTTTAAGGTATTGGTGAGAAACAGGAAAGCAACAGGAATCACCACGTGGAAGCAGCAATAAAGGCATTTTCCTGAGAACTCAGGCTAGGGTTACAGAAAATCTGGCTACGCTGCAAATTCTTTTGGAAAAAGAAAAGACCCCCTTGACCTTATTCCCAATAGTCTGCTGACCACCCAACTTCTCTTCCAAGACCGGTGTGAACTGTCTTTTTATTGAAGATTTTTCATTTTTCACAAATAATGCAACAAACTCTCATTCACGTCTATTTTGTCCAGTTTAAGGCATCACAGAAATGCATATTATTGTTGAATATACTCATTTCCCTATTTTCATGAGCAAATTTATCATAAAATTTTAAGTTGTTTCAGATTTAAGCTGCAGTGATAGATTATGGTTAACGTACATCACAAAAGTGATACTAGTCTCTAGCTACTTTCAATTTCAGCACACACAACTCAATAGGATACATAAAATTGGTCTGATTTTAGTTTGACAAGCCAATGGATAAACTTAAATATATTTTCATATATCTCAAAAAGTCTTTTGTCTTTTAAATTTTAGACATGTTGATCAGTGTATTATCTAGTGTCTAAGGTTTTGTTTCTCAAAGCGTTGGTGTATTGGTATCGTGCAAGGTTCCCATTCTTGCGCCCAAGTTCGATTCCCAGGCGGCACAGTCTCCTTTCCCCCATGTCTGTGTGGGTTTCCTCCAGGTGCTTTGGTTTCCTCCCACAGCCAGGTTGTGCAGGTTAGGTTGATTGACCATGCTAAATTGTTCCTAGCGTCAGGGAGACAAGCAGAGTAAATGTGTGGACTTATGGGAATAGGGCTCGAGTGGGATTTGGTTAGTGCAGATTCCATGAGCCAAATGACCTCCTTCCACACTGTAGCATTCTATAATCCTCCAGTTAAATATTCAGCTCTAATACAGCAACATTCCTACTATCTTATGGAAGTAAAAAAATTCAAATTAAATCACAAATTATGCCTTTTACTCCAGAACAATTAGGTTAGCTTAAAATACATGTGAAAATTAATCACTAAATCACTACCTTATACAAGCTTTGAGAGGGAAAACAAAAGCTTTAAAATTTATTGCCTAATTAGGCTAAAGAATCATCACAAGGTCACTTGCATGGCTTTTGCTCAAAACATGATTGAAATCATTTCACTTAAGGAACCTCTTTTATAATCCACATGAATACAGCTGTTTTCAAGGTGCATAATACTCCAAACATGACACTAAATTCCATCCAACCTAAGTATCAAAAGATGGCCTTCTTTACCTCCACCGGCATAATGAACCAAACTAAAATCAAAGTTATAACAATAGGCATTAAAAAGATCATCTTTGCATTTCATCCCCAAATCAGTCTTTAGATTTCCTTGTCTCTGTGCTCCCTTTATAATCATAGGATCTTTGTCATAAGCAACATCAGCAATTATAAAATGGAGGGGCAAAAGTAGGCCTTTCAGCCCACTGAATGAGCACACCAGTGAGCTAAAGATGCAATGTCTAGACCTATTTCTAAAACTGTTGTTTTTGAGTTGTTGTTGTTTTGGTGAAACAGACTCAGTGAGATCATTCTCAACATCACTTCCCTGCCTTAGCCCTCAATTTCCTTGCTGATTATCGATCTCAGCTTTGAACATACTATGACCCAGCCTCTATAGCCCTATGATAAAGAGCGAAACAAATTCAGCACCCTTTGAGAAGAGATTTGTCCTCATTTCAGTCTCCATAGATAAACCCTTAGATTATGCCCTCTAGCCCCAGACACTCCCACAAGAGGAAAACAACCTCTCAGCACCCATCTTGTGAAGCCCACTGAGAATCCTATACATCTCAATAAGGTTGCTTCTCATTCTTTTAAATTTCAACAAGCATAAGTTAGTTTTGGGTTGAAGAAGTCATCTCTAATCATAAAGCTCTTTCCTACTGGGTTGATTACAAGCCTACAAATATACAAAAACAGTTTTAGAAATAGGTCCAGACATTGCATCTTTAGCTAGATCAATCAAAGCCACCTTGCCAATGAATTAGCACCATTTTCTCATGCAGGACAAATTGTTACTCCCATTGAAATTTAGCATTCTTGCATTTATCCTGTTAAGTGTAAGTTTAAAAGCTTTGACAGCCTCTTCTGTCAGTAATATAAGAAAAGATATTTTCCTGAATACTACAAACCGAATATCATTACTGCTAGTATATATTTGGGTCCATTTGTTACATAATATACATTCCCATGGAAATTGCTGTAAAGCAAGTGGGCATAGTGCTTTCATAGCTGAGGGCATGAATGTTTAAGGTAATGGAAGGAGTGGTAATTAGGCTGTTTCAGCTTGGATATTGAACTTGTTTGGCAATTTGCTAATCCATCAAATAGCCACTTTACAATTTGGTTGTTGCTGGAATTGTCAGCTCCTTATGAATATAGGGCCGAAAACCAGTCTAAAGTCTCAGGATCTAGTCTCAAAAAACTAATACAATTGTATGAGAGAATTGAACCATTTATTGATCCCAATCTACTAAAGCTATTAAGAGCTCAAGAAAGCCAGAAAAAAGTGGGAATACTACTGTATGAGAATTTAAAATAGTAAAGTCATAATCAAGCACTAAATTGGGGAAAAAAGTGATGTTCACCTTTATTTTGACAAAAAACTGACCTTTCTCAACAACAGTCAGTGAAAATAGATTAGATGGCAGAAAGGAAAGTTACCTCACTAGTGCTATCCTCTAACCAGAGGAATGGAGCCAGCTTAGAATATACAATTAAGCCAACAAACTTCTCTACGCATATGCTTCCACAACTACAGGCCATTATGAACACAAAACATGTCAAAAAAGCTAATAAAACTCGATAGGCAAATAGGATGAGTCACAGTGCTCTTTATTTAAATCTGTACGACAAATAATTCAGATAAGATTCTAGAATAATAAGTACAGTATCACTGTGGTTAGTGCCATTTCCTGTAGTAAACCTCTATTACTGAAAAGGACCATTATTCATTTCTGAAGTGCTGCACATTTTGGTAGTACCTGGTCACATGGCACTGTCTCAAACCACTTTAAAATCAATGACTATTATATAGATAGGCAATTGATAATTCAAGAAGTGGCTGGATATAGTACTTGGGGCAAATGGGATCAAAGGTTATAGGGAGAAGGCAGGATTAGGCTATTAAGATGGATGGTCATCCATGATCATAATAAATGGCAGAACAACTCGAAGGGCCAAATAGCCTCTTCCTTCTCCTATTTTTTATGTTTGTGTTTCTGTAATGACCCTACCTGTAATCATCTGCTTACTGCAATCAGTCTCACCAAATTCCTCCAAGTAGCAATTTTACAACAAAGTTTTAATACTCATTTCCAATTAACAGTACTAAATATCACAGGAAAAATATAAAAGCACTTAAAGTCTTGAGATTTACAAGTTGTCTTCAAGCACAGAGCCACTGAACCCCATTACCTGTAGCAGCAAAGAAGTGGAATCCTGAAAGAAACTTGTGCTTTTAATCCGATTAGTGTCAAGCACCAGGCTTTGGGGTAATTCATTCCAATAGTTTTCAGACACAATTTATCCTTCATCATTTATATTTAAAACAAGCTCAGGAGATATACAAAATGTGTGTCATTCCAAAAATTAAGGTCCATTATCATTTATGTTAAAAGGACATTGTTGCTATTCAAGTCACGAAAACTCAAAATTGATTTGAGTTTCAATTTGAAAAAAAAACAAACATGTCCTATCAACATTGAATAAGTAATTCACAGATTGCAATGCCTATTTACCTTAGATACCAGAAAAAAAAAAGCACCAGTTAGCACTGACGTGATTTCAAATTGTGCCAGCTACATAAGCTATATATAGGTGGATGCAATTAAAAATGTCAACAGACAGACAGAGTTAACATCTCTGGTGAAGTTGAAAGGTGAGCTATTTCTGTCCAAATATTTTTACTGAAGATCCTCAGAATAGAAAAGGCATCCTGTTGATAAATGCATTGCCAAATCCAACACTTTTCAACAGCTCTTAGTCAAATGCCATTAGACTGCTGCCAAATCTAACTTTTTTTTTATTAAAAACATCTTAGTCAAATTGTATTAGACTACTGACCTGCTGCCTTAGAAGTGTGATGGAGAAAAAATGCAGAGGCAAAACACATTTCCAATACCTACCTCCAGGTGAGTCAAGTTAAGATCAGACAAGAATGCAAATATTTTCCCTTATAATCCTAATAGAAAACTGGTAGGAAAAAGGGTGTTCCAGCAAGATTGTGTAACTACGGTACAGTGAGACTAGCTGTAGGAGTTTGTCTATTGTACGCTAATACCTTTTTTACTAGCTTTGAATTCTGGTCGAGCCTTGGACTCATGTTTGGAAATATAGATATGATCTAGCTTTGATGAGGATGGGAGAGCAAGTTTTATGGTCAAGTTCCTTAAAAGTTTATTCATTGTCACAAGTAGACTTACATCCGCATTGCAATGAAGTTATGTGAAAATCCTGTGGTTGCATCTGTTTGGGTACACTGAGGGCGAATTTAGCATGGCCAATGCATCCTAAAAGCACATCTTTCAGACTGTGAAGGAAATCTGAACACCCGAAGGAAACCCATGCAGACACAGGGAAAACGTGCGGACTCCACACCGACAGTGACCCAAGCCAAGAATCGAATCCAGGTCTCTGGCACTGTGAGGCAGAAGTGCTAAGTACTGTGCCATCTCTTGTATTTCTCTGGAAATACATTTGGATCTATAGAGTGTTCTACTCTGCTAACTTGTGTTGGTTGTTTACCTTGGACGGAACAAGGAGTCACTGCAAAATAAAAAGTAGGCTATCATAAGAACATAAGAAATAGGAGCAGGAGTAGGCCATCCAGCCCTTCGAGCCTGCCCTGCCATTCAATAAGATCATGGCTGATCTATAGTGATTCAGTACCACTTTCCTGCTTTCTCCCCATAACCCTTAATTCCCTTGTCAAAAACCTATCCAGTCTTGACTTGACCACATTCAACGAGGAAGCCTCCACCACCACATCAGGCAGAGAATTCCAAAGATTCACCACTCTTTGCATGAAGAAACTCCTCCACAACTCTGATCTGAACCGCACCTTCCTCCCCCCCCTCCCTCAATCTTGAGACTGTACCCTCTAGTCCTGCTATCTTTGTTAAGCAGCAAGAGTCTCTCAACCTCTACCCTATCCATCCCCTTCATTATTTTGTATGTCTGTATAAGATCCCCTTGTCGCAGACACTACGACAGCAGATGAATGAGCATCGCTCAACAATCACCAGGCAAAACAGTTCCCTTCCTGTGGGTGAACACTTCAGCAGTCATGGGCATTCGGCCTCCGACCTGCGGGTAAATGTTCTTCAAGGGGGCCTTCGTGACACGACAGCGCAGAGTCGCTGAGCAGAAACTGATAGCCAAGTTCTGCACACACGAGGACGGTCTTAACAGGGATCTTGGCTTCATGTCACGCTATCTGTAACCCCCGTAACTTGCCTGGATTAGCAAAAAACCTCACTTACTATGCTGTCTGGAGAAAATACGTAATTCTCTAACCAATGCTCAGGATTCCCTTCACACACATTGTTAACCACTTTAACACTTGAATAGCAGGTTAGATGTAAGGATTCGCATTCTAATCAGCAATCTGTAACTGTCTGTGTGGATATGAGTGCCTCTGCAGATCAGAACACTGCATTTGCCTGACGAAGGCACAACATAGTGTCGAAAGCTCGCGGATTTACTATCAAATAAATTGGTTGGATTTAAAATTGGTGTTGTAAATCTTTACTAAGATCCCCTCTCAGCCAAAAGATTACAAACCTAGGCTATTCAGCCTCTCCTCATAATCCAACACCCTCATCTCTGGTATCAGCTCAGTAAACCACTTAGTCATCCACTTGGCAAATTGGAAATTAGACAACATTCTCTGCCTCAGTGTCACAGCTTTGGACAGGTCTTGCTTATAACTAAAATATGAACAATGAATTGTGATTTATTTGCAATCTGTTGTTTGGAGCATTGTTATGCAGGATTGTAAATAATTTCCTCTTGAAGAGCCTCACAAGAAACCATTATTAAAATGCTTCCTTCAAAACTTCGTGGTATTTTAGATGCAGACTTATATTTTGCAAACTTCAGATATTTAAAAAGGACAAGAGTAAAATACAACTGAACACTGAGCCACACAGATCAGTTTAAATTCTGAACTGCTGTAGGTCAATCTCACTTAGGCTACTAGTGAAAGTCATATAATGGAGTTTTGAACTTGGGAGTAAAAAAATGAGAAAAGAAATCTTATTTGTTATTTATATCTTACTTTCAATTCACTTCTAGGTTTTTTTCCATTATCAGGTGTGGTCAGGATCATAATGAAAAACTTGGTTAACCACTGTCTCAACTCACATGTGGAGATGGCAGCACTGAATTGTGATGGGCGCAGCAAAAGATTTCTTACTCAACTCAGACAGGAAAGGAGCCAGTTGGGATGATAGCATCCGGAAGCCATTATGCAACAATCACACACACACACTCATATCCATAGTTCAGTGCCTTCACTGATCAATCTAAATACTCTTCACTTTTCAATCTCCATTTGTCAGCCTACCCCAGAAATATAGGCCATCAGCCCTAATCATTTTCACCTACTCATTCACACAGTTTAACTGACGTTATTTTCTCATCCCTTCACACAACATTCTTTCAATTTCTTCATCTCTTCCTTATTGTTTCTAGTAAGTGTTCTTTTTACCTCAATTGAGAAGTCCTCCCGCAGTCATTGTCAGGGCCTCCCTTGTGCCCTATTCTATTTCCTGCTCTCATGCTCCCAGAAGGGCAACAGGATTCTTCATGTTAACTACATTACAATCACAATAAGCTTCTTTCCCCTCCACATTCTCTGGAAGGACCAGTCACTCAATATTCTTGCATACAACACAAGCACTACTACTCTCACATCTGCTTCCCTGGCATTATCTCCTGCAGATTGCTAGGGTTGTGATATCCATCTATTTGGCCTTATCTGCACTCAGGACATCCAAACACATACTTCCTTACTTAAAGGCAGCATAGTAGCACAGTGGTTAGCACTGCTGCTTCACAGTTCCAGGCAGCTGGGTTCGATTCCCGGCTCAGGTCACTGTCTGCGTGCACATTTTCCTCATGTCTGTGAGAGTTTCCTCCAGGTACTCCGATTTCCTCCCACAGCCCAAAGACATGTGGGTTAGGTTGATTGGCCATGCTAAAATTGCCCCTTAGTGTCCTGGGATGCGTAGATTAGAAGGATTAGTGGATAAATGTGCAGGGATATGGGATAGGGCATGAGTGGGATTGTGGTCAGTGCAGACTCAATGGCCAAAGGGCCTCTTTCTGCATTGTAGGGTTCTATGATGATTCTATGATTCCTCTCATCTTTTGCTGAATTCATTGCTCACCATGAGCATACCCTGCACACTGGGAAAATCAGATTGCTGATGAAACCACTTTGTTGAATACCTCTGTTCATTCCCATGTTTTAATGAAGCTGAATAAAAGCTTCAGCAACTGTATCTCATCTCACTGCTCTCAAAAGATTGTAGCCCTCTGAACCATGTCGTCAGCAACTTCAGAATTCAAACTTTTAGTTTTCAGTGTGACAGAAATTATAAGTTCCTTCACCAAATCTAGATTTATTTGCATAAGTTAGTAACATTCAGACAGGTACTTCCCATTACAGAATACACATTCAACGCCAGTAGCCCGGACACGCCACATTATATACCTTTGCAGGACTCAAATTGCACAGCATTAACTGCCTCAATCAGGAAGCTCATAATTCTAACAGATTCACCTCACTGACCTCATTATATCATGCTGGCTGACCAATCTGTATTTGCTCTACTTCACGTACATTGCAGTAGGGTAAATAAAGGACCCACTATATTCTTATGACCATTTAGATAAACAGAAAAACCATATGACCTTCAAAACAAGGGGAAAAAATTATTAAATCAGATCACTTAACAAGGAATAGTGTCCGTGGAAAAGTGAAAATGCATTTGAATAGTTTTCAATTGCAAGGTTAGCTCAAGATACCAAACTCCCAAAGGCAGTTAAGTACTTTTTTGTTTTAATATTGTTAGCTCATCATACAGATGGGACACAGTAGGAAAGTATTATTGGCAAAAGTCCCAGAAACCAATGTAGATGATGTTATAAAAGTGTCAATGATTTTACAATGTTACTGGAAATGTAAAAAATATGTAGAAGTAGAACACAGAGCTGATTAAAAAGTTGAATAAAAGCAGGATAAATAAATTGGTTTCATAGTTCACTGGCACTGCTAGTTTCTGAACACTAAAGAAAGAACCTGCATTCATATAGTGTCTTTCACAATTCCTGAATGTCTCAATACAGTAGTTTAAGAGTATTTACTATTGCAAACAATAGGCAATTTGTTCATAGCAGCAACAAGATAATGATAAGATAATCTGCTCTGGTAATGCTGGTTGCGGGATAAATTATGGCTAGAACATCAGGGAGAAATACACCGCTATTCTTTGAGTAGTGCCGCTGGATTCTTTTAAGTGCACTTGAAGGGACAGACTGGATATTGATATAAATGGTTAATTTAAAAAACTGCATTTCTAATAACATGACACATCCTCAATAATAAACTGTTATCCAAGACTAGCTCCACAAATCTAGTCACAATGCAAAATAAACAGGAACTTTGACCTCTAAATCAAATGTCAGCCATAGCTTATTAGTAGCACTCTTGCTTGAATAAGAAGGTTGTGGCTTCAAGTCACATGCCAAGACTGACATTTCTATGCAGTCCTGAGGAACTGCTATCTTTCAAATAAGTCACGAAACGAAGCCCAACCTCCGAGCTGAACAAAGATGTTCACCGGCAGCATTTCTTAGAAGCTGTAGTTATAGCTGATGAACTAACGAATATCTATCTTGCATTAGAACAGTGACACTTCAAAAGTACTTCACTGGCTGTAAAGTGCTTTGAGACAAAATGGTGCTATATAAATGCAAATCTTTTTTGTCTGGCTACAAATAATTTCTTTTTAAAAGAAATCCTGAGTTTACACACCACCTGGGATTCGGACACCACAGCAGCTCCCTGTTGTATCAATGGACTAAATCCACAGATTTTACTGAAGTAAAAGCAAATTACCATTTGATAATTTATTGACTCCTGAAACAGAGTGAAATACAAATCTAACTCAATGACCGATATTTAGTGACAGCTTTGGTGTTTTTAAAACTACTTTATACTTAGCAGAAAATTTTAGTCAATAGCTTTTGATTTTTTTTTGGTTAAGGTTTCTGACAGAGAAAATATAGCCACAAAGTTTCGAGTGGCTGACCATAATGGTAGAATGCAGTCTTAATTACTTTTAGCAAAATATTGAATAAGATTATTTATTTCCTGAAGTGCAGTGATAGATTTTCCAGACATTTGAGGTGTGTTTAATCTGCCTCCTCACCTTGCTCAGATTACACGGTTTTGGGTGAGATGTGGAATCTATACAAAGTATAGAAGGTACTGCATTTGCTTGGAAAAGGCTGGATGGTTCACAGCACCTTTTGCTGTTCATTGTCTCTATTAATTGCATGAAATCAATCTACCCCATGGTTCCAATTTTGGAATCATTGTTTTATAAGCACAGACAAGTGCAATAAAACAATAAAGCAACAAATGCTTCCATGGGCACAGAACTACTCCTAAACTGAGGAAGCAAGCATTTATATTTGTCAGTGAATAAACCATAATGTAGTTTGGATCTTTAAAAAAAATTTTTCAAATCAAGGGTCTGCCCTCAGAAAATGTGTCAAATTTTAAAATACTTGAAATGCCCTAATGATAAAATGGAATGCTCATTTGATTATGAATTTTGCTCTTCAGTGGCAGCCATTAAATTTGATGACCATCACAACAACATAATATGGACAAAAACATTGTTAGTAAATTAGCAGCACAAATCCATAAATGTTAGTCAATTAATAGCACAAATCCACTTAACAGCATGCATGAAAAAATGAAATTATGTTTCACTAAGAAAACTCTATGTTTAGCTGTCTAACTACAATCAAATTTATTAAATAAAGTATCAAATTCATGGTCAATTATTGTAATGATCCCAACATGAAGTTTATTTATCAGACATAAACAGGCTTATATTAACAAAGTTACTGTGAAAATCCCCAAGCAGCCACATTCCGACACCTGCTCGGGTACAGAGGCAGAATTTAACATGGCTAATGCACCTAACCAGCATGTCTTTTGGACTAGAATCATTTAGCTTCAACTAGGTGTGTAAATTTGGATCCTGCACTTTTTTTATACAATGCAAATATTCTTAAAAATATCCAAACAACAAAAAGTTGGATTGGAGATCAAAGTGAACAAAAGAAAGGCTTCCTCAACTATAAGTTTATTGAGTGCTTAGTTGAATTGCATAAATCCCAAAATCACAGGCTGTATCATGCTGAATTCATTAATTTCAGTCACACCTACAGCAGGAGTGCTACAGCTAGCCTCAGCAAAGAAAAATAAGAAAATTATCCAAGATTTACATTAATGATGGATCACAGCTGGAACGGTGTTTGAGAGTATATAAAACACAGACAAAATTGGACTCAATAGTGATCAGTCTGCACAAATATTACTGTAAACATTTGCAGACAAAGCTCATGTGAACAATGGCAGATTGCTATTACCTCATTCAAACAGTCATGCATGGAGCTTTCAAAGCAATGCTTTGAGATACAAATAAGAGGGAATTAGGCTGGTTTTCTTTTTCTCCCTACATTCAGCACCCTCATCTAATTTTCCCAAGTTCACAATTTATTTAGCATATCGGTAACAATACTAAGTTTAAATCACCTCAAATTAATTTTAAACTGATTCACAAGGTAGTCACTGCAGCACAGAATTTAATGTCCATTCCTAGTAGAACTAATGGTTTTCTATTTTGATGTGAGGCTGGAGTGAGAAAAGGCATATTGAAAGAATAGGCTTTGCTCCCTAAGTTAATGAACCAGTTGGGATTTTACTAAAATCCAATACCTTTATAGTCACTTCTTACTACATAATTCTGGACATGCATTTAATGCCAAGTGACATAATGTAAATGAGAAAATCAAGGCGGCAAATAAGGATTGATCCATGGAAGACATCAGGTAATAGCACAGGCAAAAAGAGAGGCCATTGCTGGAGATGCTGTACCAGCAGATGGACAAGAATGGAGCCACTAAGGTCAGTTCCACTGAGCTGCCCACCTATGCGGTGAAAGGCTACACAGAGATGGAGATAAACAAAGAAGATCACACAGGATGCAACTGTTAAGGCCATTTCAGTGTTTTGGCAAAAATCTAAAAAGGGATTTAAACAAGTGCAACAGGAAAAAATGGTATGGATCTGAGAAGTGTTGCTTCATTTAGAAAGGTGAGAAACATGGTTGCAAATCAAGGAGTGGATGGGAGGAGACCTGGCACCAGTTTGTAAGGACAGAGTTAAAAGGTTCTTTAACAAAAGAGGGGCAGAGTAACAATGAGAATTACTTAAGGGAACACAAGGAGAAGGAACCATTTACAAAGTAATTTAGCATGGGGCATGGGAAGGGATGTGTTCTGCAGTTGAGTGCAGATGGAGTAAATTTATTAGTGTTAATATAATTAAGTTACTGTGAAAATCCCTTAATCGCCACACACCGGCATCATTTCAGGTACACTGAGGGAAAATTTAGCATGGTCAATGCACCTAAGGTTCACTAGGCTGATACTGGAGATAAGGGCATTGGATTATGAGGAGAGACTAAATAGGCTAGGTTTGTACTCTTTGGAGTTTAAAACGCTGAGAGGGGATCTTATAGAGACATATAAGATAATGAAGGGGATGGATAGGGTAGAGGTTGAGGGATTCTTCCTGCTTAACAAAGTTAGCAGGACTAGAGGGCACAGCCTCAAGACTGGCGGGGGTGGTTCAGTTCTGTTCAGAGTTCAGGAATTTCTTCATGCAAAGGGTGGTGAATCTTTGGAATTCTCTGCCTTTTGAAGTGGTGGAGGCTTCCTTGCTGAATACATTTAAATCAAGAGTGGATAGGTTTTTGAATGACAAGGGAATTAAGGATTACAGGGAGAAAGCGAGGAAGTGGTACTGAACCACTGCAGATCAGCCATGATCTTACTGAATGGCGGGGTAAGCTCGAGGGGCTGGACGGCCTACTCCTATTTCTTACGTTCTTATTTTCATTTTCCAGAATGTTGTGGAACAGCAATTTTTTTTTATATTGAGTACAGCAAGGCACAAAAGTGGTTAATTTGATCAAATCATGTGCAGATGGCTAAACAAATTGTGTTAAACATCTCAATCTGCAATGCTTTAATCAAGGATTTTGAAGATGATAGCCACGCCAAGCAGAAGACCAGGGCAGGTGAGGATAACAGTTAACAAAACCAAGAGTTGGATAGAAAAACTATGCAGATTAACGGCTATAAATGTCAAATTAGGGGACGGGGTTAGAAGTGAGAGTTTGAAAGTATGGTTGTAAATGAATATGGAGGGGGTGTGGGAAATTATACCAGGAGCTGACAGAACAAAATAGCCAGAATAGCGAGGAAAATTATTACAAATGTCGACAGAAGGTATTTTCTATTGGGAGTGATATTAGGCCCCAAGTTCTGGATTTTCCTCTCCACAACTCTACATCCCTTTTCTCCATATTTCTCAACACCAATCTCTTCAACCAGTTTGCTTATCAATATTCCAAAGGGATTTATTTTGTTTACAATACATTGTTATTCATTCGTTGCTCCCAATGACTGCACCCCTTACCCCAGCACTTTTTAATGCACATGTAGGAAATGTAATACCTAGCCTTACAACCATTCACAACCCCAAACACTCCTTCCAGGTGAAAACGTTACCAGACTATGTAGAAAGAGGAGAGTGGGACTAATTGGACAACTCTACCACGATGGGCTAAATGGTTTTTTTCTGTGCTTTCACTGTGTATTGAGCAACGAATGCAAAATCTGTTACACTGGGGAAGAATGCTTCAGTTCAGTCTCCAAGCAAAACTGCAAGTTTCCAGTCAGGCACTTAGCATTATAACTTTCCACCCCAATCTGACCTATCTGCTTCAGCTTCATACACAATGCAACATCTGACCTCAATACTGAAATTAACATTCAAAATAATCAAGATTGGAATGGCAGGTCTGTCAAATGAGAGACTAATTCTGTTAGGATTATATTCTGGAGTTTAGAAGCGAGAGAGATCTCCTAGAAACTTATAAAACTCTAACAGATTAGACAAGATAGAGTCAGAATGTTCCCAATGGTGGGAGGGCTCAGAACTAGAGGTCATAGTTTGAGGTTAAGGGGTAAAGTTTTTAGAACTGAGGCAAGGAGAAATTTCTTCACCCAGAGGGTGATGAATGTGTGGAATTTACTACTACAGAATATAGCTGAGACCAAAATGTCTGATATAGCTCTTGGGACCATTGGCTTTGGGGGAGTGGGGGTGGGGGGAGTCATCGTCAGGATCCTGAATTCAATCATCAGTGATGATCAAGATGAATAGCAGAGCAGGCTCGAAGGGCCAAATGGCTTACTCTTGTTTCTAATTTTAATGGTCTCATTTTTTTTGATCAGATGGTCACACTGGCTCTGCTGAAAATACTTAGACCTCCCTACCACTGTCTTTTGATTTTTATTTCATTTTTCTGTAGCACCATAATTTGTCATTTCATTATTCCTGTCCAATGTCTGCTTTGTTCTTCATTCATTCCTTTTTTCCCTCCCTCTGTTCTCATTTAAAAATAGCTAATTCTTGAACTTCTTCCAGCTCTGATGAAAGGTCATCCACCTGAAACATAACATCTTTCCGTAGATGCTGTTTGATCCAAGTATTTCAGGTTTATAACATCTGTAGCATCTTCTTTGTGTGACAGTTATACTCTTCCCAGTATTTGAACAATGCACAGAAGACAAACAAAAAGACAATTTGAGATAGCAATGCTTCATTTAGAGATTCAGCGATAGTCTAACATTTACGTCATTGGCATATTTTAGTCTAGGATTTCCTGAAACAGATTCTACCTTGCTGTTCCAGAAGTATTTGGCAAAGTTCCAAAGTTAATCAGTCCTGACAGGTTAAAAACGTTGGTGTGCTATGCCTCAATATATCATGAAGTTTCAGTCAATACTTTTAAAAACATAATACAAACAGACTATTAAAATGAGTGTTGCAAATCATGTGACATTTAGCCTTTAAGCTACATACAGTAGCATGTAGCAAGAAATACCCAACTAAAAACAGACATTTACAGCCATCCAGGGAATTCAAACATCTTTGTTTAGGATGGGTAAACACAAAAAACCTTCCAGACTATTTCAATTCAACGTCTATTCTTGAAACCAAAAGGCTATGAGATTGAAAGGAACATTGACAAACATCTCAAACCCTCAAGTGATGTTAACCCATGCAGCTTCAAAATAAGTACTACTTCTCATTTGGAAAAGGACTTGAACTTGGGGGGATATATATCAACTAGCAAGATAGTCATGTTTCTGTCTGCTTTTAAACATCAGCTAAGAGCTGCATGCAGGCAATTTTACCAAAGTTATTGTACCAAAGTGTCACTGGTCATAAAGCTAGCCCAAAGTAAGTAACAGCAATGCCTTGAGAGCAGGAGACCGCAACCAAAAAAATTATTCCCTCCAATCTTTTCCAACATTTGAGAACTAATCTCCTGGAAATTTGACAAGAAACTTATACCCTGCTGAGAAACCTATGTTAGAACTCTCACTTTAACTCACCAAAGCAATTCAAAATATCTACTACAAGAGACTATGGGAGCTAATTAACGATTATTCAAAATCTTAGGGATGAACTTTCCTTCACCAATACTTTTAAGTACAATGAGGCTATCAACAAGATGTTGATATAGTTGTGCTCTGAACTAAAAATTTACTAAAAAGGCTAATTATATTTGGCTTGCAAATGATAGTAATTTTTCCAATAGTTAATATTAACAGTTCTAGAAATTGAGAGCTACATATTAAATAGTATAGCATTCATATATCCCTCGAGAAAAATTGGGGGCCAAGCTTAACTTCCTCAAAAAGGTTAACTACCACAAAGATAGTACTTAGTAAATTCATTAGAGTACAAAATTAGAATGCCAGAAAGGATCTTAAAAATGGTTCAATCTGGGAACAGGAAACAAAGCTGCATCATTCATGTTCTCGCAACCTCCTCCCAAAGAGCTTCAAGAAAATAAATAATTATTCAGCATCATTTCTTACAGGCAAGCTCAACTTGCAACTAATGAACAGAAGGACTTGCCTTTAGTGCTGCTGATGCGGGATAATCATTGGCCAGGACAAGGAAAGCTTTCCTTGCTCGTTCAAAAAGAGAAAGACTCAGCCTCATAAGAAAGAGGATACTGCAACAACTACCAGACTAGATTGAGGTAAAGCCTTGAAGCAAGGCTTCCACTAATGAACTTCTGACTTAAAGTGCAAATACTAGTAATAAACCAATCTACCAAATAAAAAAAACTGCCACTAAAGTTATCCAACACAATAATTGACCAATGATCTAAGTAGACCTCTGATTTCAAATCTAACCGCGTGAAAGAACCTTTTATATACCTTTATATAGCACTTCTCACCACCTCCAGACACCCGAAAGCACTTTACAGCCAACGAACTAAGTGTAGCTACTCCTGTGATGCAATGAGCACAGCAGCCAAATTATGTACAGCAAGATCCCACAGTAATGTGATAAAAACCAAACAACCTGCTTCAGTTATATTGAAATGAACAAATGTTGGTCAGAACACCAAAAAGACCTGTTTTATCTTGTTTGAAAACTACAAAGGGCTCTTGTTTGTCCATCTCTGACAGCAATCAAGGGCTCAGTTTTATATTGTGTATACTGCCATACTATATTCAAAAAAACAAAAGCTTCAAAAGTATTGTACTCCTTCAGAGTGTCATCCTAGATTGTGTTCCAGTCTCTGGAATGACATCTGAACCAACAACTACCTGACTCAGAGGGTGAGTGCAAGCAACTGAGACACAGCTATACAATACTGATGTTCAGACTTTTTAATAGTTGGAGTGGAGTGATGTTCCCGAGAATGTGGCAGAACTGAAATTAACTGTTGAATTTATAAACATTACTGCAGCACTAAATCAATTAGATCATGGTCATTCAACTTAAACAAAGCAGTCAACTCCTTCAAAATCAAAAAACATTGATAAAAGGATGTCTTCTTTTCAGCTGCTATCATGTGATTAAATACAAAGAAACTGTAGAGAACAGAACCAGGTTAGCAATCTCATGGTCTAAAATTACCATAAATCAAAGACGTATGACAACACACTGATAACAGCGATGCTGTGCAATTTAGTTTGGCCATTATTTTTCTGGTTTGCGTGAAATGGTTTTTAATAAACAGTTACCTTATCTGGATTTGCTATTTACGTACAAAACAAATACATTTTAATCAAGGGATATGGGGAGCAGGAAGAGTACAGAGCTGTAGTGGAACATCAGCCATTTTTCTTCCTTCCCGAAGGAAAAAACTACCAACTAAAATGGTGCATGTGAATACAAAACTCAAGCCACGTTTTCATGTAATGTGAATGAAAGCTTTATGAATGTTACAAACTAAAAAGTAGTTTTGTACAAACAATAAACTATAGCACAATACTAAAGATGTTTTTAAAAATATTTGATATCACCAAATTTCTTCTGTCAGAAAAAAACAAACTGGGTTTCACTTGAGTTTTATAAACAGGCATCAGGAGCTCAACTGCAAGAGAAAAAAGTGAATGAAAGTTTATGACAACAAATGTCTTAACTTCCAAGGTAATACCTGGTAATGATTTGCAGGAAAGTCAACTTGAAATATGTAGGTGAACTAACACTGAATGAACAGTTTGTGGGAAAAACTCTGTTACTATAACAGTGCTGACAGTTTCTCCAATTTTCCCATGATCTAAGAATTCATGCTTGAACATGGATACGGTTTACGTTACTAGGATCACAATAGACCCTGTCAAATTACATTGTTGGATACAGTTGTTTCCCCATTTGATATTTCATAATATAGTGCTAACCTTATTCTGCTATTAACTCCTACTTCTTAGCTCTAACGTTTCCATAAATCTTGGTTAGATTTTTGAAGACAAGACCACTTTCTTCCATTTTTCACTGCCGTTTCAGTGGTTCTTGGGAATGCCAGTTTGAGCCTCTACTGGTTCTTGGGACCTGCTATCTGTTGGAAGTTTGAGATTCCTGCTTTGCAATTCCTCATTTTATCATTTTTGTTTGATTTCTTCTTAAGCAGTCCTTCAGAGTTAAGAATAATTTGCTCCCACACTAAAATGAGTTCTTAAGCAGCTGAGTCCAGTGTGCCTTTATAGTAGGTGGGCAGATAGTGGGGTACTTGGGCTGCCATGTTGCTTTGCCTGATTGGGGCTCACATGATGTACAATTATGGCAATATTATTAATGCATTGCTCCGGTTCCAGTTTATAAACAGTGAGAAATGCTTAAACAATAAGGAATATTTCAAGTTTAAGAAAGCTACAAGGAGAAGAAACTGCACACATTTACATTTTTGCAATTACTTAATTGGAGTTTTTGGGCATTGAAAAAAATGCACAGAAGGGCAAATACTGATTAATGGCAACTGTTCAAAAGGAAATTGGATATACTTGGAGAAAGAGTTGAGAAGCCAAAGCCAAAAAAGAAGCCAAGATATAACAATGTTCGTTTAGCAACAACAATAGAATATGCAAGCCGACATTAAGATAGGAGATAAGGAGTTAACCAAAACCAAGGACACGAGAGACAGAGAGAGAGAGAGCCAGAGCATGAGCGAGGGAGAAAACAAGCAAGTGACTCAGGCAGCCTACCAAACATTTACAGTGTTCCTTCATTACAAGTCACTTCAGTTCATAAGTTCCTAATTCATTGTAAAGGTCTTCGCAATATGCAGCAGTCATGAAACACTGCTACTTATATGTATGTCTTTCTTTTCAAAGAGAAGATTTTGTACGTGCTACTATTAAATGGAAGCCACGAAATGCTACCATTTTAGTCCAAATACAAAATTTTCAAATCATCCGACAAAATGTCATTACTAATGTCATGCTGAAAAATAGCCTTACATAAGGGGCAAATAATTCAAATAATTACACTCCAACTTGCATCTCATGTAGAAATAGATTTCAAAGTTCTTAGATAGAACATCAAGGAGTGAGAAAGGGAAAAAGACCAGGGTAAGGATTGGTGGCAAAATGTAGTTGCTGTAGAGAAAGAAATTTTAGGAAGGATCATGACACACAAAAATACAAACTCATTACATGATCCATAAAAAGGCTTGTGAAAGGAGGCCAGTTTCCACAATTAAGTGATCAATCACATGCCAGCACATCCAAGTCCACATTAATATTAAATCTTAAAACATCCATTTATCCATATTTTCAACTTTAAAAGAGGAGCTCTACCATATCACACCAGTACTAGTTTTGCATAACACAAATATATCTTGGCGTACATCACAATACCCTGCAACATAACCCACCCAGTTTAAAAGATTTCCAAATGCTAAACATAATCAAGATCTACATATTAAAGGTTGGCATTGAGTAGCCAATTGGAAAAATATAGTTAAACAAAGTATATATCAAAATAATGGTACAGCTAACGTTAATAATCAATTGGTCAACATGTCAAACAAAACTCCCGCTCTATCACCAGTTATTCATCATTTTAAAAATGATCACAAGTACTAATTACTCTTATTTTTAAGATTTGAAAATGCAAATAGATTGACACAATAAAGAAAATGAAAATAAAGAAAAAAAGGAATTAACAATGAGAGTTAACATAAACAAACAACTGGATTTTATGCTGTCATTGAAGATGAAGTTTTTTTAAAAACACTAGTCTTCAATTTAGGACTAGCTGTTATGAGAGCAAAACAATCACGTCTGTAGCAAAATACAGAACTGCAGTAAACGTTTTAAGTTTGGAAATGGAAGAGATCATGGTTCAATTTCAGTTAGCTATTTGTCAAGTTCAAATTCATTCTGATTACTGCAAATTAGAATTATTACAACGCAAGAATTAAATCTCAATGAGAAACAGATATAGCAAGAACAATCATTGTTTTAATAATTACCTTCTTGATAGTAGCCCCATTGCATATTAAGTTGCTATTGCAGTTTACAGTCTTTTCTCATTACTACTTAAATTATTTTTCAAGCGATCAGCCTCAACTGTCATGATTAAATATTTTCGCAGTTATAAGCAACAACTAAGAATAGTGCTCTGTGTAAATGCCAAGGGATTTTCATGATTTACATTAATATATTCAACTGTTTGTGTCCAATAACCAATATTTCGAATATTTATCAGGACTGAGAACCAGTAACAGATCATGACACTATCAGCATATTCTAGAGGCTTCTGAAATAGGAGAAAATGCCCAGAAATGACTGCTATTAAGCATTTTTACGCCACAACTTTCAAGCATTTCTCCATCTTCCAAGGAGTACTGAAAGTGTTCCAATATTGTATGACAATGCAATACAGCTACAGTTTATTACAGCTACTCAAGAAGTGGGACTGTGCTTCCAAACAGGACATTCATTTCTATTATATATTGCAGATCACATTTTAATACCTATACTAATAAATATTCTCGAAATTTTCATTCGAAACCACTTTTTCCATGGGGGAGGGAGCGAGAGAAAGGGTTCACAGGACAGTTCCTTGTGAAAATTTAGACCAGAGAGAGCAACTTAATATTCTCTGCATATTCTAGAATTTTAAGAGAAAATACTTCTGCCCATTACAGTGGACTCTGGTACCTTTAGACATTTAATCACGTACTCTAATGCCCCGACAACAAGGGCCATCATTTTCGCAGAACATTTACAAATACAAAAGGCATTTTTCGATGGGATGGAGGCGGGGATTAACATTAAAAGTCAAAGCCGAATTAAAAAGTTTTATCAAACACAATACAGCAAGAAAGTGATGCATTAGTTTCAAATCTACGCAGCAAAAGCAAATGCTGCGGGGGAAAAGCAAAAAAAAGGCAAAGTGTTTGGAAAGGAGGAAACTGCCCTTCCTTTAGAGTCCAGAAACCCTACTGAAAGCAGGAAACAGCAGGCAACAGGCATACAAATATCAGCTCAAACCTGGAAAGGGGGTAGGGGGTGGCGGGAGGAGGAGAGGAGAGAGAATGGATTCGTCAACACACTTCTCTTTCCCTGAGACAATTTTCCTCCTTCCTTTAGGGCCCGAGTACAGAATGGGTGGCGTGATCAGAGGCAAAAAAAAAGCAAATTCCAGTCCACAGTATTACTTATTGTTGGCTCCAAAAAAAAAATCTCCATCCTCCCTGAGGAACACAAGAGTCCACTTCTCTCCCCTCATGATGTTTAAGGGTGTTGGAACAGGCGGTGTGGAGAAAGGAGACTGCAATTTAGAATTACAAAGATGGAAATGTCCTTCTATGCCGCCCCCCCCCAACCAACCAATGCTCACCTGGTTCAAGTCCTCGTCCGTCAGTAAGTGCACCTCCCGGGGTTTGAAGCAATTCTGACATTTGCTCTTGTTGAAGATATTCGCCTGGAATTTGCGGCACGGATTGTCCTTGGCCCCGGCCAACATCTCGGTGAAAGTGGTGGCGGGGGAGGGAGGGGAGGGGAGGGGGCGCACAGGGTAAGGGGGAAAAAAAACAAACACAACCCCCTCCTCTTCAGCCGCGGAATTAAAAAGACGAATAATTAATTTTTAAAAAAAAAACAAAAAGAGATGTAACTGTATAAACTGCTTGGTTAATAAATCACGGCGGCGGCGGGGGGGCTCGGGTTTCGATGTCTCCGCCTAAAACAGGCCGGATCTTCACCCCGATTAAATTCGCCCCGTGCGCCGCTTCATCTCTCACCCACACCGGCCTGGTTTTCACAGTGGCTCTCCCTTGAGGGCCCCCACAGCACTCGGGCTGGCTCTCTGCTGCTGCCGCGGCTTCTTCTCTTTCCTCCCCTCTCTATCTCTTGGCCGGAGTTGTTCGCTCACTCCATGGCCGTGCTATGGGCCCTGGAGCCGCGGTGACGGCTGCTGCTGAGGGAGGGGGTAAGATGGCGGTGGCGGTGGCCGTGGGGGGGGGTTGCCGGGAGTGAGCGCGAGGGGAGGGGGCGGTGAAGGGGGGAACGATTGGCTCCCTGGCTGCTCGGTTCCCCCGGTAACGATCCCCAACGTTCCGGCGCTCGCTCGCTCTGTCCGGCTCGCGCGCCGCCCGCCCACTTTTATCAATGGGCGTGCAGAGCGCCGTCAACAGGCAGCGTGCGGCAGCGCAGCTCTAGCCAGCCCCCGTGGGCACACACACACACACACACACACACACAATGGGACAGATGTACATCACAGTGCCAGCCCATAGGCGCAGCGCTGGACATGTAATATATACAGTACCAAGCCCCTGGACACACAAAGAGAACAAAGGAAAGAACAGCACAGGAACAGGCCCTTCGGCCCTCCAAGCCCGTGTGCCCATCATGATGCCCTAACTAAAATAAGACTTTCTGCCCTTACCTGGTTGGTATTTCCTCCCTATTCATGCACCCCATCCAGATGCCTCTTAAATGTTGCTAAAGTGACTGCTTCTATCGTTGGCCAACATTAAGGGCATTTAAATTGGATAAACATATGGATGATATTCGAACAATGTGTGTTAGATGGGCTTTAGATTGGTTTCACAGGTCGGTGCAACATCAAGGGCTGAAGGGCCTGTACTGTGCTATGTTCTATGTTCTGGCAGCACACTCCGAGCACTCACCACTCTCTGTGTGAAAAACTTCTCCTGCACATCTCCCTTAAATTTTCCCCCTCTCACGTTGAACCTGTGCCTTTTCATAATTGACATTTCCACACTTGCAAAAAGCCTCTGACAATCCACCCTGTCTCTCAATTTTGAAGACCTCAATCAGGTCTCCCCTCAGCTCCATCTTTCCAATGGAAACAATCATAGTTTATTCAACCTCTTTTCATTGCCAATGCACTCCAGCCCAAGCATCATCCTGCTGAACATTCTTTGCACTCTCTCCAAAGTTTCTATGTTCTTCCACTAGTGTGATGACTGGAACTGCACGCAATTCTCCAAATGCAGCATAACCAAGGTTTTATACAGCTGCAACATGATTTCCCAACTCTTGTACTCAATGCCCCAGCTGATGAAGGCATGCATGTCACATGCCTTCTTAATCACCTTGGCCACTTTTAGAGAACTGTGGACCTGCACTCCCACATCGCTCTGTATGTTAATATTCCTAAATGTTTTGCCATTTACAGTATAAGTCACACCTAAATTTGATTCTCCAAAATGCATCACCTCACATTTATCCAGATTAAGTCCACATGCCATTTCTGTGCCCAAGTCTCCAATCTATCAATATCCTGTTGTATCTTTGACAATTTCTGACTCTATCAGCTACTTCATCAGTCCTCGTGTCATCCACAACCTTACTAATCAGACCACCCACAAATTTCCTCCAGCTCATTTGTGTATACTATAAATAACATAGATCCCAGCACTGATCCCTGTGGAACACTGCAGCCACAGATCTCCATCTGCAAGATACCCTTCCATGTCTTCTACAATCAAATAAGAAGTCTCACAACACCAGGTTGAAGTCCAACAGCTTTATTTGGTATCATGAGCTTCCAGAACGCTGCTCCTTCATCAGGTGAATGGACCATCACTCTATAACCAAGCCAGTTTTGTATCCATCTCGTAGCCCACCCACTATAGGATATAAAGTGCCAGCCCATAGGCACACAATAGAACATTTATACAGTACCAGCCCATAGAAACTAAAAGCAGGTGTAGGCTATTCAGCCCTTTGAGCCTGCTCTGCCATACATTTTGATCATGTCAGATCATCAGATTCATTACCTCGATTTTCCTTCCCCCAAATTCCTTGATCCCTTTAGCCCCAAGAACTATACCTAATCTCTTTCTTGAAATCAGATATTTTGGCCTCAACTACTTTCTATGGAGTGAATTCCACACACTCACCACCCTCTGGGTGAAGAAATTTCTCCTCACCTCAGTTCTAAAAGATTACCCCTTATCCTCAAACTATGATCCCGAGATCTGGACTCCACCATCATTGGGCACATTCTTTCTGAATCTACACCGTCTAACCATTTAGAATTTTATAAGTTTCTATTAGATCCCCTCTCAGTCTTCTGAACTCCAGTGAATATAATCCTAACTAACTTAATCTCTCCTCATATGGCAGACCTGCCATGCCAGGTATCAGCTGTAAACCCTCTATAGAAAGAATAGCTTTATTCAGATAAGGACACCAAAACTATGCACAATACCCCAGGTGTGACCTCACTAATACCTAAAGAATTGCAGTAAAACATCCCTATTCATATACCCAAATCCTATGAAAGCCAGTACATCATTTGCCTTCTTTACTGCCTGCTGTACCTGCAAGAACTGTTGCACAAAGATACCAAGGTCTTGTTGAGCCTCCATTCAACTGCACCAACTAATAGGCACTGCACCAAACAAATATACAGTACCAGACAATGGGCATAGGAATGTACATATAGGAGATGATTCTCCCATCCTGCTGCACTAATTTTTTAGCTTGGTGGACCCAGAGAATCTCGCAGTAGGCAATGTATGGTATTCAGAAAGCATTCCCATCCCAATAGCATCTTCCAGTGTCAGATTTTAATATACTTTAAGTGCAATTAGTGGTCCCAGGACTGAAATCTCCACTAGCATCCCCCCTCCCCCTCATCCCAGCAGAAGTAATTCTCTCCAGCAGGATTTACAGTAGCTCCCCAGTAACAGGGAACTAGCGACGCAAGCCCAATGGAGTGGAGGGCAATTGGGCCCCCCTCAGGGTGTCAGGCAATGTCGTGTATAATGCCAGCCCAAAAGCTCAGTAGTGGACATGTATACAATGTATCCAAGCAGTTCAATTTGGTTCTTAACTTTTTTGAATCAGACTACATGGATAAATTAAGCATAATAAGTTTTATGAACTTTACAATTTAAAGTGCGGTTCTTAGCAACATCCAGGAACAGAACAACAAGAACACACAGTGCAATATCAGTTTCTTAAGTCACTCCAATAGAGACTTTAAGAATACATAAACATATACGACAATAACCCATGCACACAGTGCTAATCGTATATACAATGTCAGCCCATAGACATAGCACTGGCCTTATACACAAGAAGAGTGCAGGGTGACGAAATTTGCTGATTACACGAAGATGAGTGGAAAAGCAAATTGTGTGGAAGGTGTGGAAAGACTGCAGAGGGATCTGGATAAGTTGAGTGAGTGGGCGAGGACCTGGCAGATGGAGTATAATGTTAGCAAGTGTGAGGTTATCCACTTCGGTAAGAATAACTGTGGGAAAGATTACTATTTAAATAGAGAAAAGCTGCAGCATGCGACAGTGCAGAGGGACCTGGGGATCCTTGTGCACGAATCACAAAAACACAGTATGGGAGTGCAGCAGGCGATTAAGAAGGCAAATGCAATGTTGGCCTTTATAGCTAGAGGAATAGAATATAAAAGTAGGGAGGTTCTGTTGCAGCTGTATAGGGTGCTGGTGAGCCGCAGCTGGAGTACTGTGTGCAGTTTTGGTTGCCGCATTCGAGAAAGGATATATTGGCCTTGGAGGGGGTGCAGAGAAGGTTTACTAGGCTGATACCGGAGATGAGGGCGTTGGATTATGAGGAGAGACTGAATGGGCTAGTTTTGTACTCTTTGGAGTTTAGAAGGCTGAGAGGAGATCTTATAGAGACATATAAGATAATGAAGGAGATGGATAGGGTAAGGTTGGGAGACTCTTCCCACTTAGCAAAGATAGCAGGACTAGAGGGCACAGCCTCAAGATTAAGGGCAGGCGGTTCAGATCGAAGTTGCGGAGGGGTTTCTTCACGCAAAGGGTGGTGAATCTTTGGAATTCTCTGCCTGATGGGGTGGTGGAGGCTTCCTCACTGAATATGTTCAAGTCAGGAGTGGATAGGTTGTTCAAAAGGGGAAGAGAGACTTTCCGGGGAATTATAGGCCAGTGAGTCTTACTTCTGTTGTGGGCAAAGTATTGGAGAGAATTATTAGGGATAGGATTTATAGTTATTTAGAGAGAAATGAATTGATTGGGGATAGTCAGCATGGTTTTGTGAAGGGTAGGTCGTGCCTTACTAACCTTATTGAGTTTTTTGAAAAAGTGACCAAAGAGGTGGATGGGGGTAAGGCAGTTGATGTGGTATATATGGACTTTAGTAAGGCGTTTGATAAGGTGGCCCATGGAAGGCTTCTGCAGAAAATGCAGATGTATGGGATTGAGGGTGATTTAGCTAATTGGATTAGGAATTGGCTAGCAGATAGAAGACAGAGGGTGGTGGTTGATGGGAGATATTCATCGTGGAGTTCGGTTACAAGTGGTGTACCTCAGGGATCTGTTTTGGGGCCCCTGCTGTTTGTAATTTTTATAAATGATCTGGATGAGGGTATTGAAGGATGGATTAGTAAATTTGCGGATGACACCAAAGTCGGAGGAGTGGTAGATAGTGAAGAGGGGTGTTATAGTTTGCAGAGAGACTTGGACAAGTTGCAGAGCTGGGCCGAGAGGTGGCAAATGGAGTTTAATGTGGAAAAGTGTGAGGTAATTCACTTTGGCAGGAATAACAAATGTGTAGAGTATAGGGCTAATGGTAGGACTCTTAATAGTGTTGATGAACAGAGGGATCTTGGTGTATATGTGCATAGATCCCTGAAAGTTGGCAATCAAGTCGATAAGGTTGTTAAGAAGGCATACGGAGTCTTAGCTTTTATTGGTAGGGGGATTGAATTTCGGAGCCGCAACGTCATGTTGCAACTGTACAAAACTCTAGTGCGGCCGCACTTGGAGTATTGTGTACAGTTCTGGTCCCCGCATTATAAGAAAGATGTGGAGGCATTGGAGAGGGTACAGAGGAGGTTTACCAGGATGTTGCCTGGTATGGAGGGCAGGTCTAATGAAGAGAAGCTGAGGGATTTGAGGTTGTTTTCGTTAGAAATAAGGCGACTAAGAGGAGACCTTATTGAAACCTATAAGATGATTAGAGGTTTAGATAGGGTGGACAGTGATAGTCTTTTTCCAAGGATGGAGAAAGCTAGCACGAGGGGACATAGCTTTAAATTAAGGGGTGGTAGTTATAGGACGGATGTCAGAGGTATGTTCTTTACCCAGAGGATGGTAAGGGTATGGAATGCCTTGCCTGCTGCAGTTGTAGATGCGCCAAGTTTGGTGGCGTTTAAGAGGTTAGTAGATAAGTTTATGGATGAAAAGGGAATGGTTTAGGTTAGAGGGTCATTGCTTGTTCCTAATTGTTCGGCGCAACATCGAAGGCCGAAGGGCCTGTTCTGCGCTGTAATGTTCTGTGTTCTATATTCTAATTGCCAAGGGAATTAAGGGTTACGGGGAGAAAGCGGGAAAGTGGTACTGAACCACTACAGATCAGCCATAATCTTATTGAATGGCGGGGCAGGCTCGAGGAGCTGTATGGCCCACTCCTGCTCCTATTTCTTATGTTCTTAAGTCTCACAGTACCAGGTTAAAGTCCAACAGGTTTATTTGATAGCACAAGCCACTAGCTTTCGGAACACTGCTCCTTCAACAGGTGAGTAGGATTTCAGTTCACAAACAGGGCATATAAAGACGCAAATTCAATTTACAAAATAATGGTTAGAATGCGAGTTTTTACAGATAATCAAGTCGTAAAGGTACAGACAATGTGAGTGGAGAGAGGGTTAAGCACAGGTTGAAGAAATGTGTATTGGCTCCAACCAGGACGGTTAGTGAGATTTTGCAAGCTCATTCAAGTGATGGGGGTTACAGATAATGGACATGGATAAGTCACCAATCATGAGGATGGCACTGGCCACAGATACAGCCATATTTACAACCCATCTAATCATTCCAACTCAGCCGTCTTCCTGCCCTTTCCCTCGAGAGTTTTTAAGATTTTAGCTGTCTGAGTCGCCTATTTATATCTGCTGATTGACCTTGTTTTTAGCTATTACAACCTTCCCCTCCTGTAATTTTCAGTGCATGCTTCATAATAATTTATTAACAGTGTAATTGTTGGTGATTTACTACCAATGTACTACTAGCATAATGAGTGAGTTATCATAGAATGGTTACAGTAGGAACCTACCGTGCAGAAAGAGGCCATTTGGCCCATCGAGTCTGCACTGACCACAATTCTACCCAGGCCCTATCCCCACAAATTTACCCACTAATCCCTCTAACCTACGCATCTCAGGACACTAAGGGGCAATTTTAGCATGGCCAATTAACCTAACCTGCACATCTTTGGACTGTAAGGAAAGCGGAGCACCTTGAGGAAACCCACGTAGACACGAGGAGAATGTGCAAACTCCATACACAGTGACCCAAGCCAGGAATTGAAGCCAGATTCCTGGAGCTGTGAAGCAGCAGCGCTAACCACTGTGCTACCATACCACCCATTTTTTTCTAAACTTGCGGACCTGAGATTAGCTGGCACAGCTGCATCCCTCTTGCCCATATAAACCATAGAAACCCCAAAGAGGTTTGTGCTGTCTGAAGGAACAATTCACCTACAGCTGCTCCTTTTCCCATAACCTTGCAAATTTTCTAGCAATGATTCAATCTCGTTTGAAAGCCGCAGTTGACTCAACCAAAGTCTCAAGCAGCGCATTCCAGATCCTAACCACTCGCTATATAAAAAAGTTTTTCCTCATGTTATCATTGCTTCTTTTGCTAATTGCCTATAATCCGTGCCCTCGATTCTTAATCTTTCCACCATAGGATTCCATATTAATCATTGTATTATTCACGATTCTTATTATTTGCATTGATCTTATTGCTCAACTTTTAATGTTATCTCCATTAGAAACTTTCTGTGTTAATGTTAGTCAAGATGTTTTAGAATTTCAGTGCTAAAAGAGTTTTCACCAGAGGCCCTATCATTGAACAGTTTTGTTTTTGAATTTTTTTTTCACTTCATAAATGTTACAACTGAAAGGGAAACATTGGAAACAAAAATTGGCAAACACCTTTGTGTTTACTGACCTTTTATATGATCATTTAAGGTTAAATTTCAGTATAGATGATTTAAAGGTAATGAAAATACAATTGTTAAAGATCTGCATGTTTTGTACAAACTGTTGGTGTAAGATGACAAGTAAATAAGAAATAATTATTTCTTTTTTCCTTTTTCCATTTACTTGTTTTCAGGTTGCGAAAAGATAGATCAATTTATCATGAAACATATTTGTGAAACAGCCAACTGATATTGTTATGAAAGCAAATGTTATTTTTGTCCTTTCACAGATGTATTCATCTACTCCTCTCACCTGCTAAATAGAGTGAACTGCCTTTATGTATTTAGGTATTTCTTGTATTTATCCTGGCTATAGAGCAACACAGTGCACCAGAATATTTTGGAGTGAATTAAACACTAAAACAAAAGCAAAAAAACTTCAGAATATTTATACACAGCATGTTGCTTTTAATGTTGTGTTTAGTTCTCTGCCATTTCTCTTCCCTACCTCTCTTCTGTTGTTAAGAGAAGCCATTTGGATTCGAGTTGTTGACTCTGTTTCTATCTCCACAGATGCTGCCAGATTTGCTGAGTTTTTCCAGCATTCTCTGTTTTTCATTTCAGAATAATTTGCAGGTTTGTTATAAATATATTCAAAAAATTGCACTGTGTTTACATAAATTCTTTTTGTATTTAATAACAATGAAATATCATTATTATCATTATTATTAAAATATATATAAAAATATATAAGTGTGTGTGTGTGTGTGATGGGATAGATTTTCATTTGTCACCTGATCATTAACTTAGCATTACAAATCAGCCATCCATTAAAGAAACCTTTCAATTATCATTGCAATCATTGTGGTGGATCCATAATGTCCTTGGGGAGGTGATGGAATTGCTAGATTGTTAAGCTAGAAAGTCAATTCATGCTCTGAGGGACCTGGTTTCGAATCCCACCATGGCAGATAGTGAATTTTAAATTCAATAAAAAATATCTGCATTTAAGAATCTACTGATGACCATGAAATCATTGTCCATTGTCGGAAAATCTGGTCACTAATGTCCTTTGGGGAAGGAAATCTGCCATCCTTACCTGGTCTGACCTCCATGTGACTCCAGAGCCTTGGGATGTTTCATTGCATTCAAAGTGTTGTCTGAATACAAATTGAGTGGTCTGCAAGGAACTGAGGAGCCTATTGGTAGTTTTCCTTGGAGAGATCCCTGTGGCAGTGTTGTTCTCAGTTGGTCAGGTGGGATGGTGCGCAGTATGTGGGACATCATGAATTTATATTAAATCCTCAGAATTCTACTTCATGATTGCTTGAAATATTGAGTTAAGTATGATGTTTCAATGCATCAGATTTTACTAATTATTATAAAGTTTAATTAATCCTACAAAGACTTGATAGGTCTAATAATCGTCACATTTTCACAGCACAGTTCTTTTTATAATTCATAGATCTATCTGTCTTATGTCTATAGTTAGATAGATCTATGTATAAACAGACAGATAGATAGATCTATCTATAAATAGATAAATAGATAGATAAACTAAAGAGATAGTGTTAGGTAGAGTGATAAATAAATAGTGACAGATAAATAGATAGAGTGTTAGATAGAGTGATAAATAGATAGAGTGATAGATAGATAGAGTGATAACCCCTACTACTCACATGGTGAATTCTAAATTGACCTCCTTGTGTGACTCATGGCATATGAATTCCCATGAGAAAATTGTCTAACCAGGTGACACTCGTATCCCAAGTCCTTGATAAAGCAGACCCCGGAGCAGGTCTAATTTCTATTGTCCCAGATGGGACTCGTGTACACATACCACAGAGTTGTGATTTAACCTTTTCCTTTGATGAATAAATGTTGTTCCTTTCCAGTTAGCCTGCTGAATGATTACAATAAATAGCTAGACGAATATACAGACAGACAGACAAACAGATAGATAGATATACTGATAGACAGATAGATAGGCAGCTAGACAGATAGCTAGATAGACAGGCAGATAGATAGATAGACAGCTAGACAGATGGATAAATAGACAGACAGATAGACAGACAGATAGATAGATAGATAGACAGACAGATAGATAGATAGATAGACAGATAGATAGATAGACAGACAGATAGACAGACAGATAGATAGATAGACAGCTAGACAGATGGATAGATAGTTAGGTAAATAGACAGGTAGATAGATAGACAGACAGATAGATATACAGATAGATAGATAGACAGATAGATAGATAGACAGACAGATAGATCGAACGAGCATTTTCGCAAACACTTTGCCAGATTTCATGATGACCAAAATAACCCATCAGATGTAGGGGAATATGTATTCCAGCCTGATTATGTACAGCACTTACAACAAGATAAATGAGCAGATAACCTGCTCTTATAATGGGATTGACGTTGGTCATGACACCAGCAGTGCTGCCCTGATATTCTTCAAATAGTGCCATCTGAGAGCACAGGTCAGCCTCACTTTTACATCTCCTCCAAAAGATGTAATGAAGCTGGAATACATATTCCCCTATATCTGATGGGTTCTTTCGGCCATCACGAAATCTGCCAAGATGCTTATATAAATGTTTGTTCGATCTATCTATCTATCTATCTATCTATTTCTGAAGTACCAGGTTAACCAGTTGCTCAAGTCACATGTGTGGGAGTTCATCAAAACCTCTCAAGCAGAGCAAAGCGAGCTCTTACTGATATTCAAAGGTTCACCATTTAAGCCATAGTGTTATTATGTGCTGAGTGCTAAGGGTGGATTTTGATTCTCGGTTGACCAACTAGCAGAGTTCTCAGTTCCTAAAAATATTCACCAACATTTTACAATAGTTAGAGCAACTTTTGAAATAAAGCAAAGTCTTGGAATTGGCATATTGACATTTCAGTTCTTGAAATATCTTGGAGGTCCTTTGACACCTTTGAACACTGAGCCTTTTGCTTGACTCTAATGGGCACCCTGACATTTCATTGAAATTTAATAGAATCCCTACAGTGCAGAAGGAGGCCATTCAGCCCATCAAGTCTGCACCAACTCTCTAACAGAGCATCCTACCCAGGCCCTACCCATGTAACCCCAGATATTTGCCTCATTAATCCATCTAACCTACACATTGGACATTAAGGGGCAATTTAACATGGCCAAGCCACCTAATCTGCACATCTTTGGCATGCGGGAAAACAGCAGAGCACCCAGAGGAAACCCACATAGCTACAGGGGGAATGTGAAAACTCCACACAGTCAGTGACCCAAGGCTGGACTTGAACCCGGGTCCCTGGTGCTGTGAGGCAGCAGTGCAAACCACTGTACTGCCCCAGATTCAGACCCTAATATCTGAATGAAAGCTTCCAAATGGTTCTTTACTTCATATCGACAGATGTATTTTCAGATTATTGCACATATATTATGATTTCAGGGTTTTGGCCCTATCCTGCTAATTCAGTGACATCAGGTATGATCTGAAATCCGTGTCTTGTTCACACTTGTACTCCAAATTAACGATTATTACAAAGCATTACAAAATACTTAACAGCATGGAAAGAAATCATGCAGTGTCTATGCATTGTTTATGCTCCACTTGACCCTTGTCTCACTGCAAATCATCTGATCCCCACTTGCATCCTCTTGTTCCTTTCTCTCTTGTGCATTTATCTAGCTTCCCCTTAAGTGCAACAATGTAACAACGATGGCACTGCTACTGGATAAATGTAGCCTCAAGCTACACTCCCACCTCAGATTTGTACATGGATAAAATTGTCTGCGGACTAGAGTTTCAATAGCTAAAACAAGCACTTCAAATGTGTAGAATATAAGGCAACTGGGATCTGTGACAGCAACTTTACTGCAGCAGTCCCTTGGAATAAATCAAATCCTGGAATTCAGCACAAAATGGCGACCTGGCCCTTGGATATTCCAATTCTTAGAAGCATATTCCACAGATAAGGAATCTCATGTGACCCTTACGCTGTCCGAATCCCTTCATCTAGAGATTTGTCAGAATCAGCAAAGGTGAAAGGATTTTCCAATAGACCCATGCAGGTTCCTTTAGGCAGGAAGGAAGATAGAGTTTAAAGGCATTATCAAACTCAAATAGAATGTAATAACACTTAATAATGTTAGAATGATCCATGTACAAAAAAATGTATCAGTGCCACTCTGTCCAGGTATGGTCTAACTAGATATACCATTTGCTGGTGATGTCTTATTGTTCACCTATAGAGAGTCTAAGTTGCTGTGGCAACATACAACCTTACATGCATGTTGTAGTCTGGAGCTATAGTTCATAGAATCTCCGTAGAATCCCTACAGAGCAGAAGGAGGACATTCAGCCCATAGAGTCTGCACTGATCACAATCCCACCTCTATTTCTGTAGTCCCACATATTTACCCTGCTAGTCCCCTTGACATTAAATGGCAACTTCACATGGCCATCAATCCAACATCTTTGGAGTGTGGGTGGAAACTGAAACTCACACAGACGTGGGGAGAATGTGCAAACTCTGCACAGATGGTGAACCAAGCCGAGAATTGAACCGGGTTCCTGGCACTGTGAGGTAGCAGTGCTCATCACTGTGCTACTGTGCCAGGAACGGTAGATTACTCTCCCGTGTCTGAGTGGGTTTCCTCCACACACTCCGGTTTCCTTCCACACTCCAAAGATGCTCAAGATAGGTGGATTGGCAATGCTAAATTGACCCTAGTGTCAGGGGGATTAGCAGGGTAAATATGTGGAGTTACAGAAGTAGGGCCTGGGTGGGATTGTGGTTTGTGTGGACTTGATGGGTTTAATGACCTCCTCCTGCTTTGTAGAAGTCCTAAAACTCAAGATGGTTAGAGATGGCAGAAGCTCCAACTTTCTTTCCATTTCATAGTTGATTAGAATCTCTTACCACCCGTCTGTTGGAAGGATTTGCAGGGTGATATTCAATTTGCTAGGCTATCTTATGAACCATCACAGCATGGGGGGGGATTGAACCCAAAGCTTCTAGTTCAGAGATAGGGACACTACCCACTGTGCCATAAGACCATCTGGAATATTATTTACCTACCTCTTAATCATACAATTGAGGTTTTAAAAATCCACTTTTAACAAGGATAATTAAAGCACATTTCAGTCTGACATTATACAAGGATTGAGTTTGTGTGATACAAATCCTGAGTTCTGAATCAAGTGGCAGGACCAGTTTAATGTCCCTCCTGTTAATCACTGCAAAGTGCAACACACTCATATAGTACTTCCAAAAACTTTCCATGCCGTGGGAAGGGGGATGGGAGGCTGCGTTTACCTAAAAATGCCGGAATTCCCTCTTCTAACCTATTGAATAAAATAGTGTCACTTACTATCAGCTTTATTGCAGGAAAAGAGATTTTTTCATGTATGGTAGTGGAGGTCCAAATAACTCAGTGAGCTGATGATAGATGGCTTGGAATCTGGAACCAAGACGAATCCCTTCAAATATTGTCATTGATCCTCCAGGGGCCTCAATCTGAAATTTATGTTTTTTAATAAGTTGCAAGGGGCTATTCAGCTCTTGTTTGGAGGAATGTGTGGCTTTTTAGATATATACTGTTTTTATATATATATAATATATATCTAAAAACAAAGATTTCTGAAGGTTTAAGAAGGATCAAATCTTGATTCTTAGAACCTGAGAGGTAGACTAATTGTTACTGTATCCTTTATAATAGGAATCTATATGCATTTTGAATTCAGGGATTACACAGCTGTTGCTTAAAGCTCCATGGACTACTTACAAAATTCTCATTGATGTTCCCATGAACGTGTGTTCATCTGAAATTTCTTCTTCTGGACCATGATATTCTCATTTAAGTTTTATCCACCATGGAGACAACAGTACTAAAGTTACCTCTTCCTGAACAGTCAGTCTCATTAAATTTGATCAGGCCAAACTAACCCATTGGGAGATATATAACTGCAAATAGCACTGTGTTAACAGAACAACATGAGCCACAATACCAGAGCTCATGGACCACACAACCTCCACACTGCTGGACGGCACAGTGGCACAGTAGTTAGCACTGCTGCCTCACAGTGCCAACGACCAGGACCCCGATTTTCTAGCTTGTTGACTGAGTCTGTGTGGAGTTTGCACATCCTACCCATGTCTGCATAGGTTTCCTCCAAATGCTTCGGTTTCCTCCCACAGTCCAAAGATGTGCGGGTTAGGTGGATTGGCCATGCTAAATTGCCCCTTAGTGTCAGGGGCACTAGCTGGGGTAAACGTGTGGAGTTGTAGGGGTGAAGCCAAGGTGGGATTGTGATTGGTGCAGACTCAATGAGCTAAATGACCTCCTTCTGCGGTGTTGGATTCTATGAGTCTATGACCATTGCTTCCTTAATCCCTTCCAAGTTACGTGGGTTTCTGATTTGAATAACTCTTTGCCACTGAGTTAAAATCCTGGAACTCCCTCCGCAACAGCACTGTGCAAGCTCTTTCACCACATGCAGAAGGTGGGTCACCACTATGTTCTCAAAGCAACTAGGGATAGGTAATAAAATGCCAGCCTTGCAACAATGCCTGTATCTCAAGAATGAGTAATTTTTAGAAAAAGGTTTCCATCTTACCCTTTTGACCATCCCTGGAAGATAATATATATTGTGGTATACATTAAAAGAAAAGACCATGAAAAGAGGATAATCACTAAAAGATCCAAATGGAAAATAAAGAGAAATTTCTTTATTCAGGTGATGGTTCGAATGTGGAACGAACTTCCACAGGAAGCTTTCAAGGGGAAACTAGACATGTACATGCAAGGACAGGAGATGGACAAATAAAATGAATGGTGAAGATGAGGCAGGTGGAATGGGTGGACTGGACACTCACTCGACAGAAACATCAGCACAGATTAAATGGGCCTAATGTCCTGTTTCTGGGCAATATATCCAAATAATTCTACGTAATGTTCCTGGACGATATAACTCCTGAATTTACCACTGGCAATGCCAAAATTATTGTTAGAAACATATTTTAAACAGAAGTACATCTTTGGCAGATCCAATGTGCCTGCAGCAGTAATCTGTTTCCTTCAGATTCTGATCCAGGAGAAAAGCACCAGGCACTGTTGTAGAAATTGAGGGATGTACTTTAGTGACAACCAATGTACTTTTCCAGACTATACATGTAGTTCTTAAGGCTAAAGGGTTCAAAGAATATGGGGGGGAAACATGAATATGTGATGAGTTGGATAATATGCCATGATGATAATGAATGGCAGAAAAGGTTTGAAGGCCTACCCCTTCTCCTATTTTCTATTTAATGATGATATGGAAATGCCAGCGTTGGACTGGGGTAAACACAGTAAGAAGTCTGACAACACCAGGTTAAAGTCCAACTGATTTATTTGATAGTAAACTCACAAGCTTTTAAGGTTCCCCTCTTCGTCAGGTGAACGGAAAGTTCTGGCCTCAGACAGTACATTTAACAGCACAGATAGTTTACAGATTACTGATTAGAATGTGAATCTTTACACCTAACCTGCTTTTCAAATCTTAAAGTGGCTAACAATGTGAGTGGAAGGAGCACTGAGCACAGGTTAAAGGGATGTGTATTATCTCCAGACAGTACAGTAAGTGAGGTTTTGCTAACCCAGGCAAGTCATGGGAGTTACAGATAGTGCGACATGAAATCAAGATCCCTGTTGAGACCGTCCTCATGTGTGCGGAACTTGGCTATCAGTCTCTGCTCAGCAACTCTGTGCTGTCATGTATCGTGAAGGCTACCTTGGAGAATGCTTATCTGAAGGCCTGTGACCACTGAAGTGTTCGCCAACAGGAAGGGAACAGTCTTGCCTGGTGATTGTTGAGTGATGTTCATTTATCCGTTGTCGTAGCATCTACACGGTCTCCCCAATGTACCATGCTTTGGGACATCATTTCTTGCAACGTATTAGATAGACAACATTGGCCAAGTTGCACAAGTATGCACCGTGTACCTGGTGGATGGTGTTCTCATGTGTGATGATGTCATTCATGTCGATGAACCAGCGTGTCTTGCGGAGGTTGTATGGTGTTGTGGTCACTGTTCTCCTGAAGACTGGGTAGTTTGCTGTGAACAATGGTCTGTTTGATTGTGCAGTTGCCTGAAGGCAAGAAGTCGGGGTCTGATGATGGCCCTGGCGAGATGTTCGTCTTCATCAATGATATATTGAAGACTCTGGAGAAGATGTCATAGCTTCTCCGCTTTGGGGCAGTACTGGATGAAGAAGGGTACTCTGTCCACCGTGTCCCGTGTTTGTCTTCTGAGGAGGTCGGTGCGGTCTTTCACTGTGGCACGTCGGAACTGTCAGTCGATGAGTCGAGTGCCATATCATCCCGAAGCATGGTACATTGGGGAGACCACGCAGATGCTACGACAACGGATGAATGAACATCGTTCAACAATCACCAGGCAAGACTGTTTCCTTCCTGTTGGCAAACACTTCAGTGGTCACGGGCATTAGGACTCCAACCTTCGGGTAAACGTTCTTCAAGGGGGCCTTCACGATACATGACATAGAACATAGAACATAGAACATTACAGCACAGTACAGGCCCTTCGGCCCTCGATGTTGCGCCGGCCAGTGGACCCTCTAACCTAAACTATTCCAATATCATCCATATGACTATCCACCGAACATTTGAATACCCCCAAAGTAGGCGAGTCCACAACTGCTGCAGGCAGGGCATTCCACGCTCTCACCACCCTCTGTGTAAAGAACCTGCCTCTGACATCTGTCCTATAACTACCACCTCTTAATTTAAAGTTATGTCCCCCTCGTGTTGGTCATCACCATCCGAGGAAAAAGGCTCTCACTATCCACCCTATCCAATCCCTTGATCATCTTATACGCCTCAATTAGGTCACCGCGTAACCTTATTCTCTCTAATGAAAATAACCTCAGGTCCCTCAGCCTTTCCTCATAAGGCCTTCTCACCATACCAGGCAACATCCTGGTAAAACTCCTCTGCACCCTTTCCAATGCTTCCACATCTTTCTTATAATGCGGCGACCAGAACTGTACGCAATACTCCAAGTGCGGCCGCACCAGAGTTTTGTACAGTTGTAACATAACCTCACGGCTCCTAAATTCAATCCCTCTACCAATAAAAGCTAACAAACCGTACGCCTTCTTAACAACTTTATCAACCTGGGTGCCAACTTTCAAAGAGCTATGTACTTGTACCCAAGATCCCTCTGCTCGACAACGCTATTAAGGGTCCTTCCATTAACCCTATATTTCATATGCCTGTTATTCCTACCAAAGTGAATCATCTCACACTTATCCGTATTGAATTCCATTTGCCACCTCACGGCCCAGCTCTGAAACCTATCTATGTCCCTCTGCAAACTGTAACATCCATCCTCGCTGTCTACAACTCCCCCCACTTTGGTATCGTCAGCAAATTTACTAATCCAACCCTCTACAGCCTCATCGAGGTCATTTATAAAAATGACAAACAGCAGTGGCCCTAAAACAGATCCTTGAGGTACACCACTTGTAACTGCACTCCAGGTTGAATATTTCCCATCAACCACCACCCTCTGTCTTCTATCAGCTAGCCAATTCCTAATTCAAACTGCTGCGCAGTTTGGATTAGGAATGACAGCGCAGAGTTGCTGAGCAGAGACTGATAGCCAAGTTCTGCACATGTGAGGACGTTCTCAACAGGGATCTTGGTTTCATGTTGTACTATCTGTAACCCCCATGACTTGCCTGGGTTTGCTAAACCTCACTTAGTGTGCTGTCTGGAGACAATACACATCTCTTTAACCTGTGCTCAGTGCTCCTTCCACTCACATTGTTAGCCACTTCAAGACTTGAATAACAGGTTAGGCGTAAAGATTCGCATTCTAATCAGTAATCTGTAAACCGTCTGTGCTGTTATGTGCTCTGTCTAAGGCCAGAACTCTCCATTCACCTGACAAAGAAGGGAACCTTGAAACTTGTGAGTTTACTGTTTAATGATAGCAGAGAAATGGTGTTTGTTGTCACCTCTGATCTCCGGCCTCTCTCCTTCTCTGTCCTCCTTCATGCATTTTAAAATCCAAATTTGCCATCATCCATCTATGACCCTCGATTTATCTCACCATCTGTTACTTTTTTTCTACTTTGCAGGAGGTGCCCAAAGTTTCATTTAAGTGACAGAAATAAGGCTTTATTTGTAAACCCGCTTTGCAAAGGGCTTGTGACAGCCTCTTTTGCACATCAGCTATCCCTGATGTCAATATGCTGTGCCCAGAAAGCTTTTGCTAGTGTGTGAATAGTCGGACTGGAATGGCCTTCCTTCATCACATTCCATGCAGCAGCAAGATGTCTCTTTGTCAACACTTGTGATGAGATGCTTGTTAAATTGCTTCATTTGACCATATGAAGTGTTACACTGCTGTTAGCACACCACCACCATCCAGTGGAGGAAGAGCATACTGCGAGAGTGAAGAAAACAAAAATTTATTTTACATGCGGTGGTTGGGATTTTCCAGCCTTCTGCCTATGGCAGGTTTTCCAGCACCGGGTTAAAGTCCAACAGGTTTATTTGGTAGCAATAATATTTGCTATCAAATAAACCTGTTGGACTTTAACCTGGTGTTGTGAGACTTCTTACTGTGTTTACCCCAGCATCTCCACTTCAGGTTTTCCAGTGGCAAATGGAGCTCACCATTGGCTGCTGGTGGGATCTTCCAGTCTCGCAGAAGTCAATGGCCATTTGCATTGCTGCGTCACTGGGGTACTTGCCAGCCAGCCGGTGACTCTAGTGTTGGAAAACATGACATGGAGGGCTGGAAAGTCCCAGTCAGAATCTTCAACATAATAAGGTATCCTAATATGCTCCAATGAGCATTATAAAGCACCCCACCCTCTTCCTACAACCCTAACAATTTACCTCCTAATTCATCCGACTTGTACATCTTGGGACATTAAAAGACAATTTGGCATGGCCAATCCACCTTTCCCACACATCTCTGGGGAGTGTGGGAGGAAACCAGAGCACCCAGAGGAAACTCACTCAGAAACAGGGAAAATATACAAGCTCCACACAGACAGTTACCCAAGGCTGGAATTGAACCTGGGTCCCTGGTGCTGTGAGGTAGTTGTGCTGACTACTGTGCCACCGTGCCAGTGCATACTTGAGGCCGTGTTTTATTTTATAGTTGTTTGGTAGTACAAAACTTGAGTAATGCTGTAAAAAGAGGCCTTTGGTCGAAGCTCCTCATGTTGCACTCATCAGGATAATGTGCAGGTATGCCAAATGTAAAGGGAGCAACAATTCATTCTGCATAAGAAGAGAGTGTTGATTGGTTGACAAGTGGACAAGGTAGTGTTGCTATGGGATCCCCCCGAAGTCCAGCTCTCACAAACATCTTTGCTGGTTTTCATGAGAAATGTGCCTTGGGTTGAAATGGGCTGAGGTAAGGAATTGAAAGTCAGGGATATCTAGAGGGCAGTGATCATGGGGGGATAGACGGAGTGGCAAATGGAGGGGTACTATGGGGGGGGTGAGAGAGGGGTGGCCTTTCGGGGGATTTGTTGAGGGGGTGGTGATTGGGGAGGGTCAGTGGGGAGGTCATGAGGGGGGATGTCTGTTGTGGATGGGCCCGGGGGGGCAGGATAGTTCACTGAAAAGGCCGGAGTGAAACACTCTAGTTTTCAGACTTTTGAGATATTAGCTTGTCCCTTTGATCAATCGATGTGGAGAAAGAGGCAAAAAGTCGGCTTTGTACCTGATTTATCGCTTCTCATGATACTCCTGGCACTGTGAAGATAGTGTATTCATCCAGGAGGGGCGCAAGGCTGATTATAATGCTTAAATGTTAATTTAAATATTATTAGTGAGCCCAGGATAGAATCAGTTGGGCTCATTTGCCTTAACAGCTTTGTGGTGAAGGCCCTCACCAGCTTGAAACATGTATGGTTCCTTCACCAGGTGTGATGGCCTCACTGATGGGACCAGAGGCCATTGAGGTTATCAAGGTGGTTGGGTACAGGGGAGGCAGTGGGAAGCTAGGGAGGAAATTGCAGATCCCCTAACCAAGATGTTTGAACCATCGATAGTCACGGGTGAAGTGCCTGAAGATTGGAGAATGGCAAATGTTGTAAATGTTGTGCCTTTGAACGAAGAACAAAGAACAAAACAGCACGGGAAACAGGCCCTTCGGCCCAACAAGCCCACGCTGCCACCTCGATGTTCCCACTTCTACCCGCGATCCCTGTCCATGTTTACAGATCTATGCATTGAAACCAAATTTGAGACAATTTAGGGAGAATTTGTCCTGCCAATCAGCCTAAGAGGACATCTTTGGGATGTGGGAGGAAACTGGAGCACCTGGAGAAAACCCACGCAAGCACGGGGAGAATGCACAAACTTCCGCAGACACAGGCCCAGATCTATGTGTCTGCACAGCACAGCGATAGTCACTGAACTGTCGTGTTGCCCATCAAATGGTCCAGATCAAGCGTACACTAATGACGTGAAGCACTAGGATACTCTCGAAAAATCCAAGAGCAGCCCTCTCACGACCCATTGCGTGTATGCCCCTTGTTAGACAACAAGGTGGACCGAAGTACCTGTAGGATAAAACAAATACATCAATATCATTGACAATTTACACACTTCCCAGGGAACTCCCAAGGCTCATGATCCCTATTTTAAATCAATTTTCTATATCCCTCCATTCCCATTCTGTTCATGTGCCCATCTAAGTATCTCTTAAATAACTCCAGAGCGCCTGCCTCCACCACTTTACTTGGCAGCGTGTTCCATACCCCCACCACTCTCTGTGTGAAAAAACTCCCTCTAGCATCCAAATTATACCTTATCCCCCCTCACCCTAAGCCCGTGACCCCTCGTGCTATTTGAGTCCATCCTAGGAAAAGGCTTAACCCTGTTTACTCTATCTATACCTCTCATAATCTTGTACACCTCTATTAGATCTCCTCTCAGTCTACGTCTTTCTAAGGAAAACAGCCCTAATTTGCCTAACCTCTCCTTGTAACTCAGACCTTCCATACCAGGCAGCATCCTGGTAAACCTCCTGTATGCCCTCTCCAGAGTCTCCACATCCTTCCGGTAGTAAGGCGGCCAGAACTGGATGCAGTATTCCAAATGAGGTCTAACCAACGTTTTATACAACTGCAACATTAAAGGCTTGTACTCTATACCCTTTCCTATAAAGGCTAGCATACTATATGCTTTCTTCACAACTTTCTCCGCCTGCTCTGCCACCTTCAGAGACTTGTATACCTGCACCCCCTGGTCCCTCTGTGTTTCTATATTCTTAATAGGTCTACTCTTTATCATATATCTCCCCCCTACATTCTTTCTCCCGAAATGCATCACCTCACATTTATCAGGATTGAATTCCATCTGCCATCTGTCTGCCCAAGCTACCAGTCTATCGATGTCCTGCTGTATCGCCTGACAATGCTCCTCACCATCCGCAAGTCCAGCCATCTTTGTATCGTCTGCAAACTTGCTGATCACTCCACTTACTCCCTCTTCCAAGTCATTTTTATATATTACAAATAGAAGAGGTCCTAGTACCGAGCCCTGTGGCACACCACTAGTGACCGACCTCCAACTAGAAAAACAACCTTCCACTATTACTCTCTGTCTCCTATTACCAAACCAGTTACTTATCCATCTAGCTACCTGTCCTTGCATCCCATTTGCCTTGACCTTTTCAACTAACCTCCCGTGAGGGACTTTGTCAAACGCCTTACTAAAATCCATATAGACGATGTCAACGGCTCGCCCTTCGTCCACTGTTTTCATCACCTCCTCAAAAAATTCTACCAGATTCGTAAGGCACGACCTCCCTTTAACAAAGACATGCTGCGTATCCCTAATCAAATTGCAACGCTCTAAGTGCCTATACATCCTATCTCTAAGAATTCCCTCCAACAGATTCCCTACCACTGTCATCAAACTCACCGGCCTATAATTTCCAGGATTATCCCTACTACCCTTTTTAAATAATGGTACAACATTAGCTATTCTCCAGTCCTCTGGGCCCTCACTGTTTATAAAAGACTGCAAAGAAAAGCATGGGAACTACAGGCCAGTGAGCCTCACATCTGTGGTAGGTAAGTTGTTGGAAGGTAGTTTGAGAGACGGGATCTATAGGCACTTAGAAATACAAGGACTGATTAAGGATAGTCAGTATGGCTTTGTAAATGCAAAATCATGTCTCACAAATTTGAAGGTGTAACCAAGAAGATAGATGATGGCAGTGCAGTTGATGTTGTCTACATGGACTTTAGCAAGGCCTTTGACCAGGTACTGCATGGTAAATTGTTGCATAAGGTTAAATTTCACAGGATTCAGGGTGAGGGATCTAAATGGATACAAAATTGGCTTCTTGACAGAAGCCAGAGGGCGGTTGTACAGCATTGTTTTTCAAACTGGGGGCCTGTGACCAGCAGCGTGCCTCAGAGATCAGTGCTGGGTCCACTGTATTTGTCATTTACATTAATGATTTGGATGAGAATATAGGAGGCATGGTTAGTAAGTTTGCAGATGACACCAAGGTTGGTGGTATGGTGGACAGTGAAGAAGATTATCTCCAATTGCAACGGGATCTTGAACAATTGGGCCAGTGGGCTGACAAATGACAGATGGAGTTTAATTTAGACAAATGCGAGATGAAGCATTTTGGTAGATTGAACCAGTGCAGGACTTATTCAGTTAATCGTAGAGTATTGGGGACAGTTACAGAACAAAGGGATCTAGAAGTACATGTTCATAGCTCCTTGAGAGTGGAATCACAGGTGGACAGAGTAGCGAAGAAGGCATTCAGCATACTTGGTTTAATTGGTCAGAACATTGAATACAGGAGTTGGAATGTCTTGTTGATGTTTTACTAGACATTGGTGAGGCCACATTGGAATACTGTGTGCAATTCTGGTCACCCTATTATAAAAAGGATATTATTAAACTAGAAAGTGTACAGAAAAGCTTTACTAGGATGCTACTGGGACTTAATGGATTGAGTTATGAAGAGAGGCTGGATAGACTGGGACTTTTTTTCTGGAGTGTAGGAGGCTGAGGGGTGATCTCATAAAATAAAGAGGGGCATAGACAAAGTAGATAGTCAATATTTTTTTCCCAAAGGTAGGGGAATCTAAAATTAGAGGGCATAGGTTTAAGGTGAGAGGGGAGAGATACAAAAGTGTCCAGAGGGACAATTTTTTCACACAAAAGTTGGTGAGTATCTGGAACAAACTGCCAGAGGCAGTAGTAGAGGCAGGTACAATTTTGTCTTTTAAAAGCATTCAGATAATTACATGGGTACGATGGGTATAGAGGGATATGGGCCATATGCGGGTAATTGGAATTAACTTAGAAAGCTGAAGCTCTTGACCATTTTCACTTTATCCTCACAGATGTAGACAGGGGCATGTTCTCCTTTACGCTTCCTGAAGTTGATGACTACCTCCTTTGTTTTGCTGACATTGAGGAAGAGATTATTGTTGCTGCATCAGTTCACCAGATTCTCTATCTCTTGCCTGTACTCTATCTCATCATTGTTTGAAATCCAAACTACTGTGGTGGTGTCATCAGCAAACTTGAAAATCGAGTTGGAGGGGGATTTGGCCACACAATTATAGGTGCATAAGAAGTATAACAAGCGGCCGAGGGCACAGCCTTGTGGGGCACCAATGTTGAGGATGATCGTGGAGAAGCTGTTTTTGCCTATCCTTACTGATTGGGATCTGTGGGTTAGGAAGTCGAGGATCCAGTCACAGAGGGAGGAGCTGAGGCCCAGAGTTTGGAGATGACTTTTGTAGGAATAATGGTGTTGAAAGCTAAGCTGTAATCAATAAATAGGAGTCTGACATAGGTGTCTTTATTATCCAGATTTTCCAGGTCGAGTGTCGGACAAGGGAGATGGAGTCTGCTTTGACTTGTTGTGATGACAGGTGAACTGTAATGGATCCAGGCAATCTGGGAGGCTGGAATTGATTCATACCATAACTAAGCTTTCAAAGCACTTCATAATGATGGGTGTCAGAGTCCTCAGACAATAGTCATTAAGGCACACTGCTTAGCTTTTCTTTGGTACTGGGATAATGGATGTCTTCTTGAAGTAGATAGGGACCTCAGATTGGTGTAAGGAGAGGTTGAAGATACCTGTGAATACCTCTGCCAACTGGTCTATACAGAATCTGAGTGCTTTTTTGGGTACTCTGTCACAGTTCCTTTGGAAGAATTATTTGGGAAAAGTTCGCCCCTTATGTCTTCTTCGCTACACACTATTCTATCTATTTTGTATCATTGCAAATTTAACTATTACACCTTCACTCCCATCATCTAAGTCGTTGATATAAATTGCAAACATTGGAGGTCGTAACACAGACCCTTGCTGGACTCCACTTTCACATCCTGCCAGTTAGACAAAAAGCCATTGACACATTCTCTCTGTTTTCTCCCAGCCAGCCAATCTTCTATCCAAGAAAATGTGTTACCTGTACACCCCCTATACCACAACCTACAGAGACTTATTTATGACAAATCATTCTGTAACCAACACTCTCCCAACACCGACACAACACTTAAATCTGTATTAGAGTGTCAGCCTAGAGTTTGTGCTTAGGTCTTTGACGAAGGATTGAACTCACATCCTCCTCTGCAGGGGTGAGACATAACTAACACTTTTTGTATTATTGTTTGTGCTTTTATCAGTTTACTTAAAGTTCCTGAAGATGATTTTCTGAATGGTCAAATTATATGTTACGTTCGTCATTGTTGCATCATTTGAAACACAAGAAAATGGCAATATGACAACAACTAGATATAGTGCGTTTGATTTATTCTTTCATAAGAAACTCCCTTACATGCAATATATTGATGACTTTGCCCGTTAAGGAATTGTTCCGATATGGGACGTCAGTATCAACCCCTCATGCTAAAGATCACACTTCAGATGTTGAGTTAGTTTTGCATGGGAGACATCAGGCTTCTTGTCCTTGTGTTTGCTTTCCAACAGGAACTGTCAGACTGAAATCAAAAGTGATAACGATGGCTAATTCCACCAGCATACACCAGCAAACCCCTCCCCACCACCCTGTTTAGTTACCAATTACTGTGTCCCAGCTGAGATCAGCTAACTCCACTGAGACTGGGAATAACGTGCTACCCACAGCTTTTCATGATTTACTATGACACATGTTCATCTACTTAGCTGCTGAGCCATTATTGCATCTGGATCTTCTTCCACTTTAAGGAGCAGGGGGAACCTGCTGTCAGCTGATGAATAATGGGTAGAAATAAGACAGCGAATTCTTGAATTAATGCGGATGATATAATCTGTATCATCCTTGTCTTTGTTGGTGATTTAATGGAAACAGAGATCGGAGTCATTGATAGATAATTAGATCTTTACCTAATGGACTGTGCTGTTCACTATTCATCATAATGAGCTGGCGGTCGGGAATGCTGCACTTAGATTTCCCGGAGGATTGGTGTCCAGGTGGCTCTGGTAAAAGGAAATTTATTGATTGAAAATGATACCTGATTGTCAACTTTTCAAGTCATTTTCTCTAGCTGCCTTCTAAAAAAGGCTTGTTAGTGAGGAGGATAGAAATAAATGAATGAGTCCTTTAATTTTCTTTCCATTAGTACCTGTTGTATACAAATTAAAGAGCAAAAAATGGGAAAATCAGACTCTTCCTATGAATGTCCCTCAACTGTCTGAACCCAAAAGTAAAACGTCTGAAAATCCTTTTGCAAAAATAAAGAACAAGACAATAATTCATCACTTAAAATTTTATCACTTAAAACATCAAATGAAACAACTATTATTGAATCAGACGTTTCCATAGGAATTAATGTTAAAACTGGAGTTAATCTCTCTCGAATGCTCCTTGCCAGGAAATAGCTATGCACAAGTTGAGAATCTCCATAAAACCTCTTCCAGGTGTTTGCGCTCCAAAGTTCCTGTGACCAGGACATTGTCCAGGTACAACACTATCCTTGGAGTATTTTCTCTGTCACTCATTGAAAAATAATGCATGAAGGCAACACCCCAAAGGACAGGAGAGTGTACTCGTAAATGTCTTTGCGTACACTAATTGTCACACACATCCGGGAATGCTCTTCTAATTCAAGGTGGAGGTATGCATGGCTCATGTCAAACTTAGAGAACGCTTGGCCACCAGTTAACCTGGCACTGTGAGACGGCAGTGCTAACCACTGTGCCACTGTGCTGCCCCAAGGCAGTCTCTTGAGTTTGGGATTGATTTGCTTTGTCTCCAGATGAATGGGCAGTGAGATGGCTGATCAATCCAATGTACGATCTGCAGACTCTGCTACATACGGAGGATGTGTTGTTTGATGCATCAGATAGAGATTTGTGCACTGTCTGGAAACATTGGCATTTATCGCCCATGCCTAGATTCTCTTGAGAAGATAGTGGTAGTAGGCCTTCTTCTTGAACAGCTTCAATCAATGTGGTGAAGCTGCTTTCACAGTGCTGTTGGCATGGGAATTCCAGGATTGTGATTCAGTCACAGTGATGAATGTTCATGTCAGGACAGTGTGTGACTTCAAGGTGATGGAGTTTCCATGTGCCTGCTTACTTGCTAAATTCTCTATCAATATGTTATTATTAAACATAATTGATGTACAATGGAAAATGCATCTTGATTGTATATTGTTCTATCAAAGCAATATTGCAAATATTTTGGATGTGGAGGATTAACAGCTTTAATTTCTCCTCTCAGAATCTCTACAGTGCAGAAGGAGGCCATTTGACCCCTCAAGTCTAACTGACAACAATCCCATCCAGGCCCTAAGTTTGTAACATCAGATATCTACCTTGCTAATCCATCTGACATTCAATTTAGCATGGCTAATCCACCTAACACGCACATGTTTGTGGGAGAAAACGGGAGCACCCAGAGGAAACCACACAAGCATGGGGAGAATGTGCAAACTCCACACAGTCACCTGAGGCCAGTATTGAACCCGGCTCCCTGGTGCAATGAGGCAGCAGTGCTAACCACTGTGCTGCCATACCACCCACTTCTCCGTAAACAGAAAGCTGTTTGGATTTCCTCCCCTCTTTATCAGCAGCAGCGTATTTCCCAATCTGTTAGTTTTGGTGTGATCTAATTTTCTATTAATAGCCTGACATTGAAGTCAAGATAGGATGAATTCAAAGGGTTAGTTTATTTGCACACACTCAAAACATGGGAGGAGGATTGCAACATTGCCTCATCTGTATTTATACAGTTGATGAGGGATAGAAAAAAGAAACATTTACAGTAGAGACCACAGATAAAAGTTTGGGCTCTCGTCTGTGAGTCCGCTAGTCTGATAGTAAAAAAAACAGACAAGACTTTGCAATATTACTGGTTCAGTAAGCCAGAGGCCCATATTACGTGACTCCCACCTCATCACATTTTCTTTGACAATGCAACATGCCTCCCTCTTCTGAATCCCTGAGATTGTTAAATGTCTTAAGCATAAGAAATAAAAGGAAGGTTACAGGGTTCTTTGCCTTAGCAAACAAGAGTTCTGTTGGCTGGCTTGGTTATGAAAATGCCAATCACATCTGTATAACGATCCACTGGAGTCTTCAGGGATTATGATGTGTGAGTTTCCCCAAACTGCCAGGTCACTTCCTTTGTTTGGGGTCACGATTCAGCCATTTTAGGTCTTTTTCCAGTTTGAAACTTTTAGAGAATAGCAATGAACATATCTTTACATGTTTCATAAGAAAAATATACAGGGTGAACCATCTCCCTTTTACGGACGTCCGTCATACAAGGCACAGGGTATAATCTTATGATGCATTCCTACTGTCTTCAGGGCAACAAGCGATAGGAAATAAATGTTATCTTCCCAGTGGCACCTACCACACTAATACAGTTTGTTCATTTCTGCAAACTTACCCATTCTCAAAACAGGAAATTTCTGGTTTTCCACAATCAGTTTCTGTGCTGATTATACACAACCTTGCGTAAGAATGTCTGAGTCACAAACTGATGAGAAACCCTATAGTTGGCTTCTTTCACTCCCACCTCCCACTCCTCGGAATTCTTCCTTCACTTCCTTGTAATCTTTTGAAGCAGCCTTTGGCACTTCAGTCAAAGAACAATTCTTCATGTGTTGAGCCTATTCCGTATGTCTCTCATGTAGGAGTTTCTATCTTCTATAAAATACACTATTTATTGTTCTTTGACCTACGAATTGTGAGAGGAAAAAAAACCTGACTTATGCAAAATGTTCTTACACTTGATAGGGGTTAGTTTATTTGTACCCGTGATTATAGACCTAACATGGGCACAGTTTTAAAATGATGACAAGATAATTAAAATGGCTGCAGAAAATTATTACACTTTTAATAAATTGAAAAAGGCAAATAATAAAATACTGATTTCTTCCTTTATTCCCAGCAATTCAATTCTTCACTCAAATAGAACATAGAACATTACAGCGCAGAACAGGCCCTTCGGACTTTGATGTTGCGCTGACCAATTAAGAAAAAGCAATGACCCTCTAACCGAAACCATTCCCTTTTCGTCCATAAACTTATCTACTAACCTCTTAAACGCCACCAAACTTGGCGCATCTACAACTGCAGCAGGCAGGGCATTCCATACCCTTACCACCCTCTGGGTAAAGAACCTACCTCTGACATTCGTCCTATAACTACCACCCCTTAATTTAAAGCTATGTCCCCTTGTGCTATCCCAGCTAGTAAACACTTCACCAATATTTATCTCAAATCTGCTCTTAATTGTGGTCATACAATTACCAGAGGTACTCAGCTCCCATGGATGTGGTTCATCTCCCCATGGGCAGTTGATTCCTCTCTATGAGATTTCCTTCAGACCATTGGCATGATCTTCTTCTTTCAACTGCTGTGCATGTCCAATCTTTTATATCCTTTTTTCTGGTGATGGTGTTAGTTCATTATTACTGACAAGTTACTATGAAGTTTCTTTCCAAAGAACAATCCCAACATGTACCCTGTGGCCATTGTTTAAACCACAATTTGCATCCACTGAGAAAGTTGACCATCTTCCTTCTCCTTTCTCCAGTAATTTTCCATTATGGGAAGACCTTGGTAGTACATTTTCCAGGAATGTTATATTTTGCTGGAACACTTATCTTGATTCAATGTCTGACATTCACAACTAAAATGCAGGTGTCTCTGGCTGGCTTGTTAGAATCTTGTTGTTTTCTGTGATAGCATGTTCTTTTTTTGTCTCTCAGCTTGGTGAGGCTTATTCTGGAAACAAAAACTGCACAGAAATTGCTTTCTCAGTGCAGTTCTTTTCATCTTATAATATAATGAATATCATTGTTGATCACTGCTATAAAAACAGAAAATACTGGATAAACTCAGCAGGCCTGGCAGTGTCTGTGGAGAGAAACAGAGTTAATGTTTCAGATCTAAATGACCCTCTGACAGAAGGGAATATGTAATAGTCAGTTATTGCCCTGAATGCGTTTATAACTTTTGCTTGTCGACATTGGCTTTTCAATGTTTACGGTAACGTACATGTTTGGTTCCAAGTCTAAAATTATGAAAGAGCAAGTACAGAGACAAGCAGGAAATTCATGGTGGATTGATTGGTACATGAGGGACACGATTATATTAAACTTTCATTCGTGTCTCTTCGTCAAGACGACCAGTTTTCAAAGGAAAGATGTGTGATTTTAGGGTATCTCCTGACGATCCAGATTTCTATCCAGTCTTGATTATGAGTGAGAGTTTTGTAACTGTGTCCAATTCTTTTCAAGGCTGCAAAAGGTTGAATTTTCACCCTCCCCTGCCCCCACCCAGAAGATAATTGATGTGGGGTCAATTGCAATTTTGATGACTGAGATTGACAGCTTTTTATTCGGAAAGAATATCTGGGTCTATGTATCAAAGTCAAGTGAATGGATTTGAGCCAAAGATCAGTTATGACCAAATGGTGGAAACAGGCTTGTGGGTTTGAAGGGGGGGGGGCATCCCCTGTTCCTATGTTCAAAACTGCAATGAAAATACTTCAAAGTGGATACAAATACTGAATCTACGTGATGGTGCTGTCCGAGCTACAGGCTTTAATGCCAGTAATAAAATAGACAGGGATCACGGGTAGGGGTGGGAACATCGGGGTGGCGGCGCAGGCTCGTTGGGCTGAAGGGCCTGTTTCCCATGCTGTTTTGTTTGTTCTTTGTACATATAGCCCAGCTCAAGATCTTTGTTTCAGCACCTCATTGATGTTATCATAACTTGGTTGGATAGAGATGAAGAGAAATTTTTCTTCCAGTGGGTTGTAAGATTGTGGAACTCTCTTCCCCAAAGAGTTGAAGGGTCTGGATCATTGAATATTTTTTAAGGTAGGGATAGGTAGATTCTTGACCAACAAGGGAATCAAAGGATATTGCAAGTAGACAGGATCGTGGGGTTGAGATAAAGATCAGATCAAACACAATATTATTAAATGATAGAGGAGACTGGATGTATAGGAAGGTCATGTAGGTTAAGGACCAGATTTTCCGCACACCTGTATGTGTTTCATTGTGGTAGAGGTGGCCTGCCATTGGCAGGTGAGAGGATATTCTGATCCCACCATTGTCAACAGGATTTCCTGTGGTTTGCAATCCCTGCATCAGAGGAACACATAGTGGGGGTTATCCATCGAATGTACAGAAAGATCCTGGCCCTAAGTACAAACAGAATATGCTGGAAACACTCAGCAGATCAGGCAACATCTGTGAACAGAGAAGTAGAACGAATGGGAGTAGAACAAATTCCAGCCTAGAGGTTAAAGGGATGCTGTTGCCAGAAATTGCATGTGTAACAATGGGATAAGCAAAGGAGATATTGGAAAGTTCACAATGCAGCTTTATCAGTTGCAGCAGTAGATGGCAAAACTTTGTGGGTTTTAAGTAGTGCATTTCAAAGCTGCCATCATTAGAGAACTGTGAAAATTATAATGATAAGAATGACAGATTTCAATTTTGTTCAAACATATGGTGTGCTAACTTTAGTCATTCCTGCCAATTTTCCTCCTCCTCTCGCAATGCTGTTGACTTCTGCGGAGATCCAGCTCCCTGGGTGTGGACCGCCTGCCACTACGTTTTGCCTAATCAACCATTCTTCATGTGTGAAGCTTGATCCAGAAGGCTTGTGGGAGTGGGGTGGTGGTGGTGGGGGTGGTGGGGAGCGGGGGAGGGTGGGTAAACCACAGCTAAGTCCACTTCTATTCTTAACCACAATATAGCTGCCTGCAGATGTTGACTGAATTTATGATCAAGAGCATGACAGATTTCATGATCTGTCTCTCTAGAGTGATTGAGACCATAATTAAGGACACCATGCACCCCAGGCATATTCTCTTCCACCTTCTTCCGCTGGGAAAAAGATACAAAAGTCTGAGGACGTGTACCAACTGACTCAAGAACAGCTTCTTCCCTGTTGCCATCTGACTTTTGAATGAGCCTACCTTATATTAAGTTGATCTTTCTCCACACCCTAGCTACAACTGTAATGCTATGGGCGGGATTTTATGGCCTCACTTGAGAGCGGAAAATCCCACCTGAGGACAACAAATATTTCCATTGACCATCCCTTGTCTGGTCCGATTCCAAGATGGGTAAGACATCAGAATTCCAGTGTACATTCTGCACTCTCTCTTTTCATTCTCGATGTATAGTATGCTTTGTCTGTATAGTGTGCAAGAAACAATACTTTTCACTGTATACTAATACATGTGACAATAATAAACTAAATCAAATCAAATCAAATTGCAGAGTTTAGCAAACTCAGTGCAGACTTGGAAGTTGAACTGAGGACATTGCTGGTCTCTACATACTTAGGCTGGGATTTTCCATCCCAACAGCAAAGGGCCACATCCACAGGCAAGACTGGAATATCCCAACCCTGAATACAAACAGATGATGCTGGAAACACTCGACAGGTCAGGCAACTGCTGTGAACAGAGAAATAGAGCTAATAGGTGGGAGTTACATTCTGGGTACAATTAGAGATGGGCAATAAATACCAACTTGGCCAGTGATGCCCACATCCCATGAACAATTAAATAAAATAGAGGTCGGAACTGTTTCTAGAAACCACGCAGGGGGGCATTCACTGTCATTTTCACAGTGCTCGTTTAATTGCCCTGGAATTGGATTGAATGTCTAATTGAGGTCACTGTGTGGGCTCTCAAAGCTGGAGAGCCAATCGGAGACCTTCCAATTCGAAAGAAAAAGGAATTCCATGGTAGATAAGTAAGGGAGAGGGCTCAGAGTCAGGGTGCCCTCTCTTCAACTACTTAAAATCTAAATTCAAAGATGGCTTATGTAGCACTGCTGTTGAAGGTGGGGGTGTGGGGGAAGGGGGGTCGGAGGAGGGGGGAAGGTGTCCCCACACAGGGCAGCCAGGCTGGGAGGGCTTCTTGGCCTGCCTGGATTATTGGCACCACCTTGACCAACCCCTGCCTGCTGCTTGGCACTCACCCCCAGGCATCTAGTCCGGTTCCTTCCACTTGTGAAAATATAGAAGCCAACTGGAAAATCTCAGCAGGCTTTCTTTCGTCGGCCTCAAATAGCTTATAATGAGCTGTGTTGGCTACCTGTTGTACCTGCAGAAAATGGCCCGGAGACAGGATGGAGCCGGGAAGCCATTTTTAGCTCTTGCCTGCCTCTAATCCAAGCCTAAGTGAGGGCTGAACATCTAGCCTGATGTTTTAAGGTGATGGCCTTTCATTAATTTAGAAATGTCAACTCTATTTCTCTTTTCATAGTTGCTGACTGACCTCCTGGTACTTGGAGTGCTTTTTTTAATTTCAGATTATAGGTTGCCAACCCTCCAAGATTGGCTTGGAGTCTTCAGGAATCAAAGCTCAAATATCATACAGCAATGTGTACAATCTTGGGGAAAATCATGAGGATATAAGAAAAATGGTTTCTTTTTGTAGCTTTCTTTGAATATTTTCCTGTACCAGATGTAAAACTATTGAAAATGGGGGAAAAGGCTGTTTGATTGATGATCAGACAGCATCCAATTGAGTAATGCATCTTCTTTCTTTCCCATTGGTGTAGGAAGACAGTGTTTTATAAGGATGGATGTGTTAGCCAAATAATGACTACAGGGAGGCAAGTCATGTGATGAAACCGCCAGGAATATTTAATCACAGATGGCAACCCTGGTATAGCAGGGCCATTGAGATCTCAGACGGTGGTCACCCTTTTGCTAATCACCCCAGGTCCAGGTAATTATCCCACTTTCAGAATTACAAATTATGGCCAAAGGCAGAACCAGCAAAATTTCAGTGTTGGTGACAGAAGAGCTTGAGGGACAACAGCTGTTAATGTGATTAGAAATAATCACACCTTGGACACAAAATGCTGGAGTTTCACTGAGTGTATTGCATCTCTCCATGTAGCTGGTGGACTGACAGACTAATGCACTGTTATTCGACTGTGTAGCAAAATGTCGCACCCTCAGATATGTTCACACAACAATTAGTTCCTATTTCTTTATGAATAAAGTAACAATATAGCAGTCCAACATTTGGGTATGACTTACATGTCCATCTCCTGTATTCTTTTATCTTGTCATTTTGTTTAAATGGGAGTAAAACAAGACTAAGACATCACAATTTTTTTTATATATATATATTTACACCTAGATGGGTATATCCTAGAATTTTGAAAATATCTAATGACCTTCTAACTAGAATCATATCTGGCTGTGACTCTTGAACAATAAGGGCTATTTGGCAGGATCACATAAACTTGCATTTTGTTCCACTGCCATCTATATGTATTTGCCAGGGATAACCATAGGAATACATGAGTCTACTTGGATAAAGGACCGTGCAACCTTTTCTTCAAATTCTTAATGATTAGAACATAAATAATCTTAGAAATCCAGCTGGGGGAACCAGTTAGATTTGCTGTATGGCAAATCAATCTGCCATCTTCCATTGACCATGCAGTAATTAGAAAAGGGACTCTATTCAAGTTTGCATGTCTATCTCTAAGTAAATTGTTTCTGCTGGAACTTATGAGCCATTGCCTCCAAGATATTCATACTCTTGGCAGATCATGGGGGTTATCACAGCAGTATTTTGCTTATGACTCTGATGCAAGATAACTTGCACAACACAGTGATTAGCATGGCTGTCTCACAGTACCAAGGATCCGGGTTTGATTCCTGGGTTGGGTCACTGAATCTGTGGAGTTTGCACATTGTCCCTGTGTCTGCGTGGGTTTCCTCCAGGTGCTCCGGTTTTCTCTCACAGTCCGAAAAACGTGCTGGTTAGGTGCATTGCTAAATTATTCTTCAGTGTACCTAAACAGGTGCCGGGATGTGGGTCGAGGAAATTTTCACTAACTTCACTGCAGTGTTAATGTAAGCCTTACGACAATTATAAATAAAGCTTTAACAGCCGAGTAACTGCAGCAAGTTCAAACTTTTCTCTTTACTTGCAATATAATCACTGCTGAAGTATAATGCATTGAGGATATATTACAGTGCATGCTTTAAGTTATTACTAACTGACACTATCTCCACTCTGCCATCCCAGCAAAGATGCTCTCCAGCAGCGCAGGCTGCTGCTCCTTACTGCGCATGTGCCTGGTCCCCGCGGGCGGTTGCTAGGGACGCGCCTCCGTTACCAGGGCAACGGTGGGGCCCGGATTCCATCCCCGGTGCCAGACTGAGGGGCAGGCCCCGTGAACCAGGCTCGGGGAAGGCATGCCTCAGGCTTCTCCCATGGCCAAGAGTCAGCACGGAGAAGAGACGGCCGCAGGGTAAGTGAACTCGGAGTCCGCCCGAGCTGTGAGGCCCAGTATGTCCATCACCCTGTATTATAACTAGTGTCCAAATGTCCACCACTATTATAACCAGTATCCGAATGTCCATCACCCTATATTATAGCCAGTGTCCAAATGTCCACCACTCTATTATAACCAGTGTCCGAATGTCCACCACTCTATTATAACCAGTGTCCGAATGTCCACCACCCTGTATTATAACTAGTGTCCAAATGTCCACCACCCTGTATTATAACCAGTGTCCAAATGTCTACCACCCTGTATTATAACCAGTGTCCAAATGTCCACCACTCTATTATAACCAGTGTCCGAATGTCCACCACTCTATTATAACCAGTGTCCGAATGTCCATCACCCTATATTATAGCCAGTGTCCAAATGTCCACCACCCTGTATTATAGCCAGTGTCTGAATGTCCACCACCCTGTATTATAGCCAGTGTCCGAATGTCCATCACCCTATATTATAACCAGTGTCCAAATATCCACCACCCTCTATTATAACCACTGCCTAAATGTCTATCACTCTATTATAGCCAGTGCCCAATTGTCCATTATTTTGTATTATAGCCAGTGTCCAAATGTCCATCACCCTGTATTATAGCCAGTGTCCAGATTTCTATCACCCTGTATTATAGCCAGTGTTCAAATAACCATCACTGCATTATAACCAATGTCCTTTATGTCCCATACTCTGTATTATAGCCCGTGTCGATCACTCTGTTGTAGCCAGTATTTCCATTGCCTATCACTGTATTATAGCCAGTGTCCTGTATGTCCATCACCCTGTATTATAGCCACTGAGCAATTGGCCATCACCCTGCATTAAAGTCAGTGACCAATTGTCCATCCTGTATTATAGCCAGTGTTCTGTAAGTCTGGAACCCTGTATCATAGTTTGTATCCCATGTTCTGTATTTTTGTCTAGTGTCCTATGCTCTGTATGGTGCCTATATTATGGTCAGTGTCCTTTATTATGGCCAGCACCCTATATTATGACTGGTGCTATATATAGTCAGTGCCCTGTATTGTATCCAGCATCCTACTCGTGGCTCATGTCTGCTGCCTATATCATGGTAAGAAGTCTCATAACACCAGGTTAAAGTCCAACCATTTTGTTTGAAGCTTTCGGAAATGGTGTTCCTTTGTCAGGTGTGCGGAAGGTGTCATAATCTTCCACACACCTGATGAAGGAACACTCTTTCCGAAAGCTTATGGGATTATTATCAAATAACTGGTTGGACTTTAACCTGGTGTGTGAGACTCCTTACTGTGTTTACCCCAGTCCAATGCCGGCATCTCTGCACCGTGCCTATATCATGGCCAGTACACTGCCTGTGCCAGTTTACCAGCCTAAACAGAATCTGCTTGTTAAATGGTACTTTAAAGTGAGACTCCGTTTAATATGTGTGAGGTTGTAACATGATCAACATTTGATTTTTACAGTAGGTTATGAATAATCCATAACTAGTTTCTAAGGCATTGCTTTCAGGTTGAAAAGGAGGTGTACGATTTGTATCTTGGTCTGCGCCGCATCTGTTGGTCTTTACTACCAGTGCTTTACTACCAGTGCAATATCTTTGAAATGTTGACATTATTATAATGTTGGAAGTGCAATGCTCAGTTTTCCCACAACAACCTCCCATAAACACTGTTGTGATAATCTATTTTAGTAAAGATGGTTGAGGGGTGTACATTTTCCAGGGTATGGGGAAAATTGTGCTGCTTTTCCTTTCATTGAATCATGGGATCTGTGGAGGCAGATGGAACTCCATTATACTAACTGATCCAAATTACAATGCAACACTACCTCAGTATACCGCTGAATTGCCAGCTTGGATTATATGTTCAAGTCTTCTGGTGTGAGACTTGAGCTCACGACTGTCTGTCTAGGAAGTGAGAAGTTTACCAGTCAAGCAGAGCTAGCACCTATACAAGTTGAAGGAACAGAAAACATAATTCTGAAATATCAGTTTGAGTTCTAAGGATAGAACAAAATAGATCTCAAATCCAAACTGGTAAAATATAAGCTGAGGACTAAGGTAGAATGAAATATCTGTCCTTGTAGTTTGCCGGTCATGAGTTGCTGAGGTTCCATTTGTTAATTTTTTATTTTATTTATTAATACTTTTGAAAATTTATGCACTGGCTTTAATTTATTTAGTTCATATACCGATTTTCCACATTCAATTTTTCTTCGTACATGTGATAAATGTCACTCCAGTGCTGTTGCTTGGTGCATAGCCACCAACAATTATATTAATCTATGTAAACTGTTGCAGCCAACGTCAGCTGTTCTGGTTGAAGTGTATTGATATCAATTATTCACTATCTGTCTTGGTCTAGTAGTTTGCAAAGTATCCACTTTGATCCATCAGAGAGGCTTTCAATAGCGCATAGATTGTAAAAGGTCTTTCATAGTCAACAATGGGTTACTATGATTAATGTTTACACTGTCTATCATCTACGCGGACGAACAAACATAAAACAAATCATGAACTAATTTATGCAATTCACAAATCAGTTTTTAAAAAGAAACACCATCATTGATCAATTTGCTGCATGTAAAGTATTGTCAGGAAGATCCAACAAGGTGAATGGATGTTTGTTCATCTTAAGTGCGTGTATTTTATTTTATATAAAATTATTAGGTTGAATCCAGAGTTCAGAACCGGTATTTTTGCTCACTCCCTGGTATTGTACAATAAGAAGTCTCACAACACTAGGTTAGAGTCCCAGGTTTATTTGGTATCACAAGCTTTTGGAATGCTGTTCCTTCATCAGGTGTACCTAGCTGTATTCTGCTTGGCACCCTGAAGCATGCCCAGGACTTGGGGCCTTGTATTGTGCTTGTGTATTGAGACAGAGGCCAAGTATTATGTGTGGCAGGACTCCTTGGTTATTTATTTTTGTCTATTTTAATTAATTTTGTATATAAGATCATAAGAAATAGGAACAGGAGTAATGTCCTTGTGCCTACCCTGCATTTAGTAGGATTATGGTTATCCAAAGATTCTTAATGTCCACTTTTCTGCCATTTTGCCGTAACCCTTGATTCCCTTACTGATCAAAGGTCTGTCTATCTCAGCCTCAAATATACATAAGCACTCTGTCCCCACAGCTCCCTGTGATGAGTTCTAAAGACTCACAACCCTCTCAGGGAGAAAATTCCTCCTCATCTCAGTCTTAAATTGGGATCCCTTTCTACTCTGTCTGCTCCTAGACTCCCCTGAGGGGAAACATCCTCTCAACATTTATGCTGTCAAGTCCCTTAAAAACCTTTTATGTTTCAATAAGATCATCTCTCATTCTTTTAGACTGCAGTGAGTAGAGTTACAACCTGTTTATCTTTTCCTCATAAAACAATCCCTCCTTACCAGGTATCATCCTTATGAACCTTCTCTGAAATGCCTCCAATGAAATACATCTTTCCTTAAACAATGGTCCTAAAATTGCTCTCAGTACTCCAGATGTGATTCATCAATACTTCGTACAGTTGCAACAAGACTTCCTTACTCTTATACTCCAACTCTCTTGAAATAATGGCCAACATTCCATTAGCCTTTCTGATTTACTGCTATATCTGTGCGCCAGCTTTTTGTTTATCATGCACCAGTCCCTTTGTGTTGCAACTTTCTGCAGTTTTTCTCCACTTAAATAATACTCTGTTCTTTTGTTCCCCCTTCCAAAATGAACAACTTCACATTTTCCCACATTCTACTCCATTTGCCAACTTTTTGCCCACTTAACCTGTCAGTATCTCTTTGTGAACTATTTGTATCCCTCTCGCAAATTGTCTTTCCACCTATTTTTGTATTGTCTACAAATTTAGCTGCAGTACATTCGCTTCTTTCCTCCAAATCATTAATATATACTGAAAACAGTTGTGGCTCCCGCACTTGTCTCTGTGGAACCCTTCCAGTTCTAGGTTGCCAGATTGAAAAAGAACTTCTTATCCCCTCTTGCTGTTTCCTATCCATTTGCCAATTCTCCATCCATGCCAATATACTACCTCTAATACCATGAACTCTCATCTTAAGATAACCTTTTATGACATACCTTGTTGAACAGCTTCTGGAAGTCCAAACACAATACGACTACTAGCTCTCCTCCATCCTGTCTAGTTGAGACTTCTTCAGAAAACTCCAGTAAATTAGGCAGAGATGATTTTCCTTTCATGAAGCTGTATTGATTCTACTTGATTAGATTATGACTTTCCAAATATGCTGCTATTCCTTTCTTAATAATTGATTCCGACATCTTTCCAACAACAGATGTTAGATTTATTGGCTTATAGTTGCCTGCTTATGCCTTCCTCCATTTCTGAATTAAGGGTTTCACATTGGCAGTTTTCCAATCCTCTGGTACTTCTCCAGAATGCAAAGATTTTTAGAAAATCCCAACCAATGCATTCACTATTTTCTCTAGTGAGGGTACTTAATTTCACTCCATGTTCTTTACTATTAATGGGATGTTCAAAGTATCTTCCACCATAAAGACTGAAGCAAAATACCTGGTTAAAAATAAATAACTGCAGATGCTGGAATCTTTGACAAAGGTTCATCTGGACCCAGGACGTCAGCTCTTTTCTCTCTTTACAGATGCTGCCAGACCTGCTAAGATTTTCCAGCATTTTCTCTTTTGGGTGCAAAATATCTGTTTAACTCTTCTGCCATTTCCTTGTTCCCCGTAACTGTTTCCCTGGGTTCATTTGCTAAGGAGCCTATGTTCACTTTGATCTCTTTTTTATGTAGTTAAAGATGCTCTTATTGTGAGTTTGAAGCTTGCCAATGGCATTGTTTGTAAATGCATTACTGATATTTACCTGAGTTTTACAGACCAAGAACATCCCAAGTTTAGCCTCCAACTACCCACCTCATCCCAATCCAACCCCAGTATTTGCTGTGTTAGTGAGTTCAGCTGAGTAGCAGTTCTAGGGATACATGTTCTTAGCTGCTTGAAAGTGGAGTCACAGGTGGACAGAGTGGTGAAGAAGGCATTTGGCATGCTTGGTTTCACCAGTCAGAATATTGAATTCAGGAGTGGGAATGTCGTGTTGAAGTTGTACAAGACGTTGATAAAGCCACACTTGGAAAACTGTGTGCAATTCTGGTCACCCTATTATAGAAAGGATATTATTAAACTAGAAAGAGTGCAGAAAAGATTTACTGGGATGCTACCGGGACTTGCTGGATTGAGTTATAAGGAGAGGCTGAATAGACTGGGACTTTTTTCTCTGGAGCATAGGGGGCTGAGGGGTGACTTTATAGAGGTCTATAAAATAATGAGGACACAGACAAGATAGATAGTCAATATCTTTTCCCAAAGATAGGGGAATCTAAAACAAGAGGGCATAGTTTTAAAGTGAGAGGGGAGAGATGCAAAAATGTCAAGAGGGGCCATTTTTTCACACAGAGAATACTGAGTGCCTGGAACAAGCTGCCAGAGGTAGAAGTAGAGGCAGGTACAATTTTATTTTTAAAAAGCATTTAGATAGTTACATGGGTGCGATGGGTATAGAGGTATATGAGCCAAATGCGGGCAATTGGGATTAGCTTAAGGGTTTTAAAAAAAAAAGAGCGGCCTAGACAAGTTGGGCCAAAGGGGCTGTTTCCATGCTGTAAACCTCTATGACTCTAAGTGTTTCAATTCATCCTCTTGCTGTTGAGATGGAATGGGGAGGAAATCAGTTTGAAAGCTCATGGATGATAGCTACCCACTGAAAATTACAGGAAAATATATGACTCAACATCAGACAAGGATAGAATCAGCGTTTGGTTATGAGGTCCTTTGCAGTTGAATAGGCTGACAAGACTATGTCGATCCACTGCAGTATTTTGAAACTTCTGATATAAGGCCTGAAAAGAATTTTGTTTTGATTTATGTAATGACATAGTTATAGAGGATAAATTGAGATTACAGAGGGTTAACTCCCAGAGATACATAAAATATTTCAGATTACAATTAGGCTAGTTTCAAAGTACAGCTAAACCAGATACCTTTCTCAACCTTTCTCAAGGTGTTACCTTTCTGACAGATAGTTGGTGAAGGAGACCAGAAGTCAAATTTTGCTCAGTTTTAAATTTATTCACAAAGTGAAACATTCCAAATGTAAAGCGGAGTTTCTAACTCACCACCAACGTCAATAAATGTTTCCATAAACCTCTGTTGATACTAATAAACATCTCTTCAAATGCTCAAATCATCATCTAATGATTTCCTTTCACCTTACTTCATACAATTAAACTTTAATTTATACAATTAACAAAGTGTTTACTTTTGCATTATCTTTATGTTCCATTATCTTTGAGAGAAAGGTGCCTGTTTTGATCCTCGCTTCAGTAAAACTCTGCGGCATTGAATCTCAGGGGATTCTCACAAACCTCATGAAGCTCTGCAGCATGATAGCTGAGGAGTCCCCATTCCCATTGGATGCACAAATATATTGCCTAGGTAAAAAACAACAGATTCAAACAGCGAATATGGGGAGGTGATGGCCTAGTGTTATTATCGTTAAACTAATAATGCAGGAACTCAGCTAATGTTCTGGGGACCTGGGTTTGAATCCCCCCCCCCCATGGCAGCTGATGGGATTTGAATTCAATAAAAATGATTTGGAATTAGAAGTCTAAGGATGACCATGAAACCATTATTGGAAAACCCATCAGGTTCACCATTTTCCTTCAGGGAACGAAAGCTGCGGTTCTTACCTGGTTTGACCTATATATGACTCCAGAGCAACAGCAATGTGGTTGATTCTTAACTGCTTTCGTACAACTAGGGATGGACAATAAAGCTGGCCAGCCAGCGATGCCCATGTCCCAGGACTGAATAAAAAAAAATAAAATGAAAACACAGTAAAACAGTGTACGTGAGGAAAAGTCTTTATTCAATTTATTCACATCTTACAATGGCCAATTTCTTTTTCTGCTTAGCATGCCTATTCTTGAATTGATCCAGCCATCCATTGGTGCAGATGAACTTCTCATGTCCAAATATCTTGGATTGGGGAAAGGAACTTTCTTTGCTCAGCCTGCCATGAACCATGTCAGCAGAGCTTCTTCAATATTGGGATAGCAGCTCTCTGTCTTTCTTGTTGAGGGAAAGCCTGCTTGTTGAACTGTTTATCTTTGGTATTTCCTAACCACGGACAAACCTGATGGTGCAATATTCTACGTCTTTGCAATGACTGCTTTGCAACACAGTTTCTCATTTGTACCAACTCACCTCTCTGATCAACAACACTTTTAACTTTCTCATAGGTCGAGCCATACTCACAGGCTTTGCATCTTCTTTCACAGGGAGATCTCTATGTCAAGTGATAGTTTGCCCAGCTTGATTTTGTGCTTGTGTGGTCTAACTCTACTGCGGTTGGTAGCGTCATGTGACAAGTTTGGATAAATTCAGCTAATCTGGAATTACGAGTACAGAATTATGACTTACCAAGGGCATCATTCTGTGGCATTTGCTATGCTGTCTGTGGGAATAGTTTGACATAACTGGAATTTTGTGTTATCTGAGATTGACTCATTAGAATACCACTGTATTTCTCGCCGTTAAGTTAGAATGAGTTACATTCATTGTGCCTGTGATTTTAAGGAAATAAAGGAAGAGATTGTGTCATTAAAAGGTTACGTCATGGTCAATGTAAAGTTGAGTGGACAAACAGTGGAGTTGCCTCTCCATTTGATCCATGATAATTTTCCCGCTCTATCTGGGAAATCATGGTTGAAGAAGATAAAACTTAATTGAAGTATTGTCAACAGATTGATCAATCCCAAAACAAACCTACAACACTTTCTGGATAAATACAAGAATGCATTCAAAGAGAGACTTGGTTCAATGAAGGGAGTTCAAATGAAACTCAATAAAGCCTCGTAGTCAACCAATAAGTCTCAGAGCAAGAGCAAGTACATTATGCAATTTGTTCCAAGGTCGAAGAAGAATTGGTATGACTTGTTAACACTGGTGTGTTAGAGCTAGTTACAACGAGTGACTAAGCTATCCCTATTGTACCTGTCATGAAACCAAATGCTTCCATTTGTATTTGTGGTGATTTTAAAACAACCATAAATCACCATTATGTGATAGTCAATATCTGCTTTCTTTAATTCAAAATTTGTCTGTTGGATTATCAGATGAGCAGAAATTCAGCAAGATTGATCTTCCACAAGTATATTTCCAGATGAATGTAGGCATTGATTCTCAACTGTTGCTTACCATTCTTTTTAATGTAGGTCTTCTTTATTATAAAAAAATTGCCTTTTGGAGAAACATCCGCACCAGGCCTATTCCATAGATCAATGGATCAGATTTTAAGTGGTCTCTCTAGTGTACAATGTTACCTGAATGACCTTCTGATTGCAGGGTCCAGTGAACCAGAGCATTTGAATAATTTAGAAGCAACATTGGGATGTCTTTAATCACATGGTCTGCGTATCAAGGAAGAGAAGTTGTCTTTTTCCAGATGTTAGTCTAGCATTTGGGCCACATCATTGATAGTAAAAGCCTATATAAAGCATCTAAAAAGATAGAAGCTATTTTAGAAGCGTCATGTCTGACGAATGTGACGCAACTGAGGTTCTTTCTACGATTAATAAATTATTGTGGCAAATTTGTTACTAATTTAGCTATATTATTGAAGTCATTGCATAATTTACAATGTGTGAAATAGTTATGGGACTGGACAACAGAATGTGAGAAGGCATACAAGAATGGAAAAGATGCTTTGTAGAAGTCTGACATATTGGTTCATTTTAATCTGAAGCTACCTTCATTGCTTGCAACATTCATGGAGTGGGGCTGTCATTTCACACATTATGCTTTTGGGAGAAGAATGACCAATAGCTTTTGCTTTGTATACTCTGATTAGTCTGATTCTAACTATGGTCAACTAGAAACAGAGCATTGAGTACAATTTTTGGCGTACAAAGGTTTCATCATTATTTATATGGCTGTAATTTCACGTTATTGACTGATCATTGGCCCTTAGCTATTTTTGAGTCATATAAAGGTTTGTTAGCTGCTGACTAATTGCAAAGATGATCACTAATCTTATCCACAGACTGTTATGATATAAAGTTTCATCAATCAAAGCGCCATGCTGATGCACTATTGTGCTTACCTTTATCTATTGAGCAGATAGTTTTGTGAACATTCTTTATTTTTCGCTGGTAAATCATTTGCCTGTGACAGCTTTTCAATTCAGAGACATAGCAGAAATGATTCTGTGATAGGTAAAGTGATGAGTATGGTATTGAAAGGAACAATAGCTGGAATGGATCATACGCATCTGATCTGAAATGTTTTGTGTCAAGAAAACTTGAGTTGACCGTCCAAGGTCAGTGTCTATTGTGGGGAATCCAAGTGATCATTCCTTCTAGTCTGCCTAGTTCTTGGACAACTACGTAAAGGATATTCTGGTATAGTCTGAATGAAGGAACTACGTGGAATTATTTTTGGTGTTTTTATCTGGATTTTCAGATTGAAGAAAAAGTGATTTGGTGTCAATATGTGCACAAATAAATAATATCTCACTCTTGTCTCCTTGACGCCCTTGGGAGTTAGCAATAGTTGAATGTAGATTTTTGCTGGTCTATTTGAGGGTGATATATTCTTCATCATAATTGATACATAGTTAAAGTGGCCAGATGTTGATATCATGAGATTTATTGAACAAACCATTGAAAAACTAGGTCAAGTTTTTGCAAGATTTGGTAATAATGGTTCACAGTTTACTTCACATTTGAGATTATCTCAAAGTAAGTGATATTTAGCAAATAAAATCCACACCTTATCATCCATCAACCAATGGATTATCTTAAAGATTCATACAAACCTTGAACCCCATTCTTTAAAATTTTCAAGGTAGCAAGGTTTATTATCTCAACATGTGAATAGCTTTTTGGCATCTTATGTAAAACTGCTCATGTGACTTCCTAAAGTTTACCTGCATTACTACTCTTAAAAAGAAAGTTGAGAACTAGATTTGATTTGTTATACCTCCAGAAACTTCAGAGATAGTAGAGCATCAACAATAATCTGAAGTTGTTAGATGAGAATTAAGGGCAATATAATGCTCATTTCAACAGGAAGCTCGAATTGATGACATAATTATGTCAGAAATGAGCAGTGGGCTTCAACTGTAGTCAGAGCAAAAACAAGTCCAATCTTTTACCCGGTTGAAACGGAAGATGAACCAGTTTGGCACTGTCACGCTGACTAATTTTTGTTGTCTCAAAATAATTTCTCAGAATAATTTCCAGAAGTATCAACTTGTTTAATTATTATATGTGAGTGCTATTATGGAAGGAAAACTTAGTTGAATCTGAGATGCCTAATGATTGTGTTTTTGCTGCTATACAAAATGAGAATGATGCAGAATTAGTTCCAAGAGATAAAGGTCGACTGAAATACCAAATCACACTTCTAGGGTCAAGGACAGCCAAATTCCAGAATGTCATATACAATCAAAGAGGAATAGTTATCCTTCTGATTGACTTTCTTGTTGACTGTGTATTAATGATTAATGGTGCAAAATATTATCTGTAGAGCATTACTGATCCTATATATTGACATTTTGTAATTTGTTGTCATGATCACAGAGGTAAAGGAGGGGGGATATTTTTAACTGACTGCATGATTGCTTGATCATGAGGCCATTGTGGTATTTCACATACTTCTGTCTTAGTTTCATTTTCTATTTTGTGCAGAGAACACCCTTTTCAATAAACCTTTTATAAGGCCTATAAAAGGTGAAGGGGGAAAAGTCTGTGTGAATCCGGAAGAAATGGCAGAGGTGCTTAACGAGTACTTTGCCTCGGTGTTCACGGTGGAAAGTGAACTGGGAGATTGCACTGCAGGTTTGCGGCATATGGAAAAGATTGAGTATGTGGATGTTAGGAAAGAGCATGTGTTAGACCTGTTAAATTCTATCAAGATAGACAAGAGGCCGGGACCGGATGGGATGTACCCCAGGTTATTGTGGGAGGTGAGGGAAGTGGTTGCAGAGCCCCTGGCGATGATCTTTGAGTCGGCTATGGAAACGGGAGAGGTTCCGGAGGATTGGAGGATTGCGGATGTGGTTCCTATCTTTAAGAAAGGGAACAGGGAAAGGAACAGGAAATTACCGACCGGTGAGTTTGACTTCAGTGGTTGGTAAGCTGATGGAGAGGCTTCTGAGGGATAAGATATACGAACATTTGGAGAAGTTTGGACTGATTAGAAATAGTCAGCATGGTTTTGTCAAGGGCAGGTCATGCCTTACGAGCCTAGTTGAGTTCTTCGAAAATGTGACTGAACACATTGACGAAGGAAGGGCGGTGGACGTAGTGTACATGGACTTAGTAAGGCGCTTGATAAGGTTCCCCATGCAAGGCTTCTGGAGAAGGTGAGAGGGCATGGGATCCAAGGGACTTTGGCCTCGTGGATCCAGAACTGGCTTGCCGGAAGAAGGCAGAGAGTAGTTGTGGATGGGGTCTTGTTCTGCATGGAGTTCGGTAACCAGTGGAGTGCCCCAGGGATCTGTTCTGGGACCCCTGCCGTTTGTCATTTTCATAAATGACCTGGATGAGGAAGTGGAGGGATGGGTTAGCAAGTTCGCCGACGATACAAAGATCGGTGGTGTTGTGGATGGTCTGGAGGGATGCCAAAAGTTGCAGCGGGACACAGACAGGATGCAAGACTGGGCAGAGAAGTGGCAGATGGACTTCAACGCAGATAAATGTGTAGTGTTCCATTTTGGCAGGAATAATGGGATGAAGAAGTACAATTTAAGGGGTAGGAGTCTTAGTTGTGTTGTAGAGCAGAAGGATCTCGGGGTCCGGGTCCATAGGACTCTTAAATCGGCCTTGCAGGTGGAGGAAGTGGTCAAGAAGGTGTACGGTGTACTGGCCTTCATTAATCGAGGAATAGAGTTTAGGAGTCAGGAGGTAATGATGCAGCTCTATAAGACTCTTGTCAGATCCCAGTTGGAGTATTGTGCGCAGTTCTGGTCGCCTTATTATAGGAAGGATGTAGAGGCTATTGAGAGGGTTCAGAGGAGATTTACAAGGATGCTGCCTGGATTGGGAGGCTGGCCTTATGAGGATAGGTTGTGGGAGCTGGGACTCTTCTCTCTAGAGAGACGTAGGTTGAGAGGCGACCTGATAGAGGTTTATAAAATGTTGAGAGGAATAGATAGGGTGGACTCTCAGAGACTATTTCCCCGAGCTGAAATGGTCACTGCGAGAGGACACAGATTTACGGTGCAGGGAAGCAAATACAAAGGAGATGTCAGGGGTAGGTTTTTCTCTCAGAGGGTGGTGAGTGAATGGAACCGGCTGCCGTCGGAGGTCGTTGAGGCAAACTCACTGAGGTCTTTTAAGAGACTTCTGGATGAGTATATGGAAAAGAATAGGATAGGGGGTTATAGATAGGTCTGTGAACTGGTAGATGTGATCGGCGCAACTCGTGGGCCGAAGGGTCTGTTTGTGCTGTATTGTTCTATGTTCTAAACCTGTTGTGTGTTACTTTGAATCTAAGTGTGCAAAACGCTTCTTTCTCTTTTTCTTTAAACCAACGATCCCTAACAGAGTTAGGACATTAAGGAAATATTTCTTCTGGTGTTTAGTGTATTAATTAGCTACTAACCAATGTTTAGTCAATGTTAATTTTAGTCTGTTACATTAATAGTCTTAAAATGTGAAATCTTGTGTGATCCTTTGAATCGGGAATTCAGATGCCTTTTAAAGAGTTATTGGTTTTGGTATTGTAACAAGACAAATGTGACCGATAAAGCGACATATTGAATTGGCTCACTAAAAAGCTTAGTAGATGTAATTACAAATTGAGAAGAGATGTGTGGGTGATCAGGAGAAAGATAAAGAGAAACAAGATATATTTGGGTGGCTGATTACATTGTAGTGAACATTTCTATTTCTGTTTTGTTTTGAAGTTTAAACTATCTACCCATTCCTTAGGTGTCAGACCAATGTGAAAAGACTACATAACACACAGGTTGCAAGATCAGCTTGTTCCAAAGCAAAACCATCTGGTTCTGTTAAAGATGTTACAGTAGATAACAGGGATACTTCAAAAGACCAGGTTAGTGTAAATATAACAATATTTGAACTTGTATTAGTTGCTTTGTAAGTTCCCATGTTGGCAATAACTCAAAAAAGGGAAAGTATAGCCTAAAGCTTAGGATGCGTTTTGAGTGGATTTTCCCTCCAATTGAAGAGAAGAACAAAAAAAGGAGACTTTGCATCATTAATTATGAAATGTGTTTAGATGAATGTTAATCTCACTATTTATTTTATTTTAATGATATTTCCGGTTCTGGCTATTTTCTGCTTGTTGAAGTTGCTTCACTGTTGAATTTCATTGGCCTCATCATCCGAATCTTCGGCAGTGTGAAGAAATCTTGATTGTTAAAATTAACATTTTTGTAGTAATTCTTTGAACTTTGAACAAACGAAGAAGAAACTGGTATTCAAGTTCTAAACAATGTTTGGCATCTGCTTACGTAATCTGCAATGGAATATTATATGTAAAGGAACTACTTGAGTAACGCTCTGTTATTTTTTACATGCAAAGATTTATAAAAAATGACTGCAACTTCAGATTTTCAATTTCTCAGAAAAGAGAATGGGGAGGAAAATGCTGATCAGTCAGTGGAGACTTTAGGTTTGTTCTGCTTTTAAAGTGATGATGGGTAGGAGTGTTGCATAGTTGGTCAAAAATGCTTGTGAGCAACTGCAGTAGGCTAAGTGATGACAGAGTTGACAGAGTCCTCTGTGGATGTGGGTAGCCTCCTCCTGCTTCAAGGAATGTGGGACCAGAATTAGTGTGACAGCTACAGCAAAATTAATGTTGTGCAGACACTTTGTCAAAGAGTATAACTGTTCCACTATTCAATTATCAGTCGATGAGCTCATTCTTACCTGGTTTGATTCCGTTTTTCCTCCAATGGGAAAACAGCAATATCTTGTCTTAAAAGTTAACGAATGAAGTCTTAACATGTACCAGGGTTTTTTCAAATTTCACTTTCTGTTTTTTGGGAGGGAAGCCAGGATTAGCATTCTGTGAGAGGAAAACATTTTTGGTTTCAGTTCGTTTCACAATTGTTCAAATGAGGGTCACTCTTATTTCATTTTACAGTGGAGATTCATTGTAAGTCACTGCACAGGATAAACATCCAACAATTGAAAAATCCATTTCCCACACCAGCTTCTGAATGAAGATGCTAACTTTTGCTGAATTATAGGCAGATTTCTGCTGTGGACATATGCCCAGGAACCAGCTTGAGGTTTCCTAAGCACATTTCACACAGCAGCCTTGGAATTAGAAGACAGGGAATGCATTCATCTGATTAGTTGAAATTGGATGCAAATCCAGTTGGCAAAGGTGAAAGCAAGCACTCTAACCTATGGTGAAAACAATGTTATTCCATTCTTTACGAGATGGAATTTAACATTAGAATCATAGAAACGGTACAGAAAGAGGCAATTCAGTTCATCGTGGCTGCACCAGCTAAAAAGGAAAAAAAAAATGGGCTAACTGCCTATTCCAGAATACCACCTTCCAGCACCTTGCATTTTAGGTGCAGGTCCACGAACCATTTAAATTGGTTAAGGTTTTCTGCTTTCACCACCAAACCAGGCAGTGAATTGTTATTTTATTATTAACATTATTATTTTGGAAAGGCTTATTTCATCCCTTCAGAATCTCCACCTGCCCATCCTGGTAATCTGAAAATATACCAAAACATTTTTCTTTCTCCTATGGCAAGGAAGGTCAAGGAGCAGGAGATTTTATGTAGTAGGAAACTCTGTTATAATTCGAGTTCTGGTGCATCTGGAGCAATCAAAAGCCCCTTGTGCTGAATCCAAAAAAACCACAAAGTAAAAACGTACTCTTGTTTTTGTAATAATCTGCATTTGTTTTGTTAGTATACAGCAAAGGCAACATACAAGCCAGTCAATACAGGCAAACATAGATGAAAATCTGATGTTTATAAAATATTCCCCCCCTCTCTCTCTCTGTCTCTCTCGCACACACACATACATGACAATTAATCCTTACGTATACTGCTGTTTCACTCTTGCCCTCTAACTAATGCAGTCTAACAGCTGTTATCCCTCAGGCTTTCCATATCAGCTATGCAAAGGACATCTGCTTCTCTGAGTGAGATTGCCAAGGAGAGCACACTCATACTTTAGGGTACTCACATGTTGTAATTCTCCAAACTCGTTACACTACCATCTTCGTAATGAGTACAGGGAGGATACCTTTTATCAGTTTGAACCAAAATGAAAGGTCAGTACATAACTCACTATGCCTATGCATTCTCCCAGCTGAGAACACTGACATTCCATTAACTAGCTCTTGATTATTTTACAAGTTTTCGAAGGAAATGTTGGATGGATGTAGGAGTGGCAACACATTAGACCTACATGGAAAAGGAATAAAAAAGATACATACGTTTGAAATGGTAAGCATTCGCCATTCCTTATTAAAAGGATTTCTTTCCTTTTCTAATTCTTAGTTAAAAAGCGTACATTAAAACAAGTTACTAGAATTTGTTAGCCTATGCAAGTGTGGTGTGATGACACAGTGGTTAGCATTGCCGCCTTGCAATGCCAGGGACCCAGGTTCAATGCCTGGCTTGGGTCACTATCTGTCGTGAAGTTTGCAGGTTCTTCCCGTGTCTGCGTGGGTTTCCCCTGGGTGCTCCGGTTTTCTCCCACAATCTCAAAGACCCGCTGGTTAGTTGCACTGGCCACGCTAAATTCTCCCTCAGTGTACCTGAACAGATGGAGTGTGGTGACTAGGTGATTTTCACAGTAGCTTCATTGCAATGTGAATGTAAGTCTACTTGTGAATCATAAAAATCTGTTTTAAGTAATGAAATAAGTGTACTTTCTGGATAATTTCCACAGTTTAGTTTCTGATTTTTGAAGATCTTCATTCCTCGTGGATCAATCCTTTACAAGACAAATTTTTAAAGGTCCATAATTTAAGGTCCGCTAGATTAATGTTCTTGAAGATTAATTATGATGAATCCATCTAGTGGGTGCTAAATGGATCGATCTTTCATAGAGCTAGCAAAAGCATGATGGGTTGAATGGTCCCTGCCACACAATATTAGTCACGTTAGGTGATGGAGGAAGTGGAGTGTCATGTGGGTGAAGAGGACAGGAGAAAGAGACAAAAGGTTTCCTTAATTTAGCCCTGTTAAACCTGCCAATGAAAACACTGGGGCTTCATCACTCATGCACAGTTTTAGTCCAAATTTACAAACAGATCATTTTCCGAATATTTGAATTTCTTTGACCATACCTTCCTGAATATAAAACAAAGGTAAAGAGATGAACCTGTTAAAGTGCAATGAGATAGAAATGGCAAAATTGATTCATTTCCTTTTCTAATTTTTAGTTACAAAGCGTACATTAAAGCAAATTACTAGAAGTTGTTAGCCTGTACAAGTATGGCATGGTAGCACAGTGATTTGTGCTGTTGCCTCAAAGCAGTGGGGACCAGGTTGGATTCCCAATTTGGGTCACTTCTATATGGAGTCTGCAGGTTTTTCCCGTGTCTTCTGGTTTCCTGCCATAGTCTGAAAGATGTGAAAGTTAGGTGCATTGGCTGTGTTAAATTCTCCCTCTGTGTACCTGAACAGGCTCTGGAGTGTGGCGACTGGAGTACTTCCACAATAATTTCATTGGAATGTTAATATAAGGCCTACTTGTGACACTAATAAACAAATTTTAACTTTATAACTTTTGTTACTGTATAGCCCACTCCAACATGGAATGCTGCTTATAGAACTATGCACGTCAGTTTGGTTGTGCACCACAGAAGCTCATTTTGGCATAATTGAGCAAACGTGCCATAGTAATAACTTTTGGTTTATCAAGATTAGACACAGAGGACATGCTACTGTGTTCTTCAGCTAAAGGATAAAGGAACCCAAAAGATCTTTATTTTAATGCTGTTCTGTTTAGTAAATTGAAGAAAATACATCTTACCACGATCTCCTCTTCAGCTGCTGCTTTGCCAAATTTGACTAGAAGTTAGGAGGGGTTTAGGAAGGCTGCTCCAGAGCTTTGGGTTTAGACAATCGAAGATGCAATAATGGAGCAATCAAAGTTGGGGTTACATGACAGGCCAGAAGTGGAGGGCTGAGGACTAGAGGAGATCAGGGGCAAGGCCATTGAAGCATTTGAAAACAAGGATGAGAATTTTAAAATCAAGATGTTATATGACTGGGAGCCAATGCCAGTCTGTGAGCATAGATGTGATAGGCGAATGGGATTTGGTGTAAGTTGAGACTTGGCACCAATGTATTGGATGGGTTCAAGTTTATGAAGGGCAGAATGTGGCCCAAGAAAAAGCCAGGATTGCATTGCAATTGTCATGTCCACAGAAAATCAAGACATTAATGAGGGTTTCAGCAGTACTTGAACTCAGATGTAATTGAGATTGGGTGATGTTACAGTGGTGAAAACAGGCACTTTTAGCGATGGAGCAAATATTTGATTAAAAGCTCATCTCTGTGTCAAATGTGACACAAAGATTGCAACCAGATTGGTTTAGTCCCAATGTTGTTAACAAGGGGATGAAATAAGTAACTGGAAAAACAGAATTTGGAGTAGAGACTGAACAAAATGCTTCACTCTTCCCAGTATTGGCCTGAGGTTGGCAATGGCAAATGCTCTAAGCTATTGATACCCTTTATACAGAAGTGTACCTATAATGTCCTGACATCCCTGCTTACTTTAGCAACCATAATGGGGATTGAGGCAAGTTGTTGTAAATCAATGATTTATTTGCTCAAGTTGCAAAAGTTAACATCCAATTTTTTATGAAATCTTGTTCAGAGAACGCAATGTACCTTTATAGTTGTAAAGGATATATATTTTTATATCTTTATTTGTAAAGGGTAGAATATATTCAGACATCCTGCAATTTACTTTATTACAGTTGCCTGGAGTAAAGGTTTTGGACCTGTCCTGTAATTCCATTGACGAAATTGAAAATTTGGAGAATAATTATGAAATTACAGAGCTTAAGCTATATGGTAACAATATCAGGAAAATCAAAAATCTTGAAAGGTAAGCAATGAGAAGATATATTCATTGTGAGATAAATACTATCATTGTTTGGAATCTGTAAGTGAATTAGTTGCACTTCTTTGCTTACACATTCAAGCTGTGGAGCTGTGATGCATGTTCTTTCAAGAATTTAAATCAAGTTTAAAGCCAAACTATGTGTAATGATTTTCATTATACAACCACGTGTATCCGATTCATGTAGATTTATATATATTGTAAAGCACATTCTTTTAGTTAAAAATTTGAAAAACAGAACCCAGTGGCAATAAGTAGCATGATATGGAGATGCCAGCGTTGGACTGGGTAAGCACAGTAAGAAGTATCACAACATTAGGTTAAAGTCCAACAGGTTTATTTGGCAGCCAAATAAATCTGTTGAACTTTAACCTGATGTTGTGAGACTTCTTACAATACGTATCATCACAATAAAACAGTCACTGGTAAGCTATCTGCCACATGCAAACAAGATAATTTATTTGTATATGTATCTTGCACGTAATGATGGAAACAACGAGCATGTTTTCAAAACTGAGTTGTCCAAACTTTTGATTGAAAGACCTGTGCTTTACAATGGGTCACATGTCCTATGTGATAGGACTCCTGGTCATCTCTCTCTGGGGTTCTGGCCAAATCTTGAATCCTGAGATCAATTGAATGCAGGAAGTAGTGGATTCACTACTCAGGCTGGGAGAGAGATTTGCTATGTCTTTGTCTTCAGGGGTGGGAAGGGAGAGGGCCTGCCTCATCAGAGGTATAAGGCAGTTACTTAGCTGTCTGAGGAAAGAAAATCTCTTTGTTGAAACCCTTGTTATGCTGCTGGGGCTTGAACACAACTGCAGTCTGAGTGCACTAGTGCAAGCCCCTTTAAGATTCTACTCCTCGTGGTTCCTCTGTCAGTCTTTAAATACTGACAGATAGTTCAAGCATTCTGCGTTGAACCGGGGAGGGAGGGATTGGTTGTGATGTGATCTGTGTGGTACACGTTCTCTGATGTGTGGTACACGTTCTCTGCAACTGTACAAAACTCTAGTGCGGCCGCACTTGGAGTATTGTGTGCAGTTCTGGTCCCCACATTATAAGAAAGATGTGGAGGCATTGGAGAGGGTACAGAGGAGGTTTACCAGGATGTTGCCTGGTATGGAGGGCAGGTCCTATGAAGAGAGGTTGAAGGATTTGAGGTTGTTTTCGTTAGAAAGGAGGCGGCTAAGAGGGGATCTTATTGAAGCATATAAGATGATTAGAGGTTTAGATAGGGTGGACAGTGATAGCCTTTTTCCTAGGATGGAGAAAGCTAGCACGAGGGGACACAGCTTTAAATTAAGGGGTATGAGTTATAGGACGGATATCAGAGGTAGGTTCTTTACTCAAAGAGTGATTAGGGAGTGGAATGCCCTGCCTGCAGCTGTTGTAGATGCGCCAAGTTTGGTGGCGTTTAAGAGGTTAATTGATAAGTATATGGAAGAGAAGGGAATGGTTTAGTTTGGAGGGGCATTGCTTTTTATTTTGGTCGGCACAACATCGAAGGCCGAAGGGCCTGTTCTGTACTGTAATGTTCTATGTTCTATGTTCTATGATGTGTTTGTGTGTACGTACAACAGAATATTTGACAGAAGCTGTTTTCCTTGTTTTTAATTTTTATACACCTTCCCATAGAATCATAGAAACCCTACACTCCAGAAAGAGGCCATTGGGCCCATCAAGTCTGCACCGACCACAATCCACCCAGACCCTATCACCATACCCCTACACATTTACCAGCTAATTCCTTTAACCTACATATCTCAGGACACTAAGGGGCAACTTTAGCATGACAATCGACCTAATCTGCACATCTTTGGACTGTAGGAGGAAACCGGAGTACCTGGAGGAAACTGGCACAAACGCGAGGAAAATGTACAAACTCCACACAGACAGTGACCCAAGCTGGGAATCAAACCCAGGCCCCTGGAGCTGTGAAGCATCAGTGCTGATTACTGTGCTCTCCTTATATAGGTGATAGATTTGTCACCCACATATGGCTGATGGATGGGTATATTCAGTACAGCAGTTCTGCTGATTAGAAAATTGGGATAATGTGAGAGAGCTGGTGATGTGACAGAACCCATATTTGAGTAAGTCTCTGCCTGAGGTATGGAGCTGTGTGGGGCAGAAATACTAACCCTAAATGGAGACCTGGAGAGCAAGAAAGAAAAAGCCTTTATATCCTTCCTTTGTTTTGTAATGCCTATTCCTGATTACCTATTTGAACTCAGTAAGAATTTAGCAACACCAATTTATAATCCAACCGATTTATTTGATAGTAAAAAAGCGAGCTTTCGACTCTGTGTCTTCGTCAGGCAAATGCAGTGTTCTGGTCTGCAATAGCACACATCAGCACAGACAGTCAGAGATTGCTGATTAGAATGCGAAACCTTACATCTAACCTGCTATTCAAGTGTTAAAGTGGCTAACAATGTGTGTGAAGGGAATCCTGAGCATTGTTAGAGAATTGTGTATTTTCTCCAGACAGCACAGTAAGTGAGGTTTTTTGCTAACCCAGGCAAGTTACGGGGGTTACAGATAGTGTGTCATGAAGCCAAGATCCCTGTTAAGACCGTCCTCATGTGTGCGGAGCTTGGCTATCAGTCTCTGCTCAGCGACTCTGCGCTGTCGTGTATCACGAAAGCCCCCTTGAAGAACATTTACCCGCAGGTCGGAGGCCGAATGCCCATGACTGCTGAAGTGTTCGCCCACAGGAAGGGAACTGTTTTGCCTGGTGATTGTTGAGCGATGCTCATTCATCCGCTGTCGTAGTGTCTGCATGGTCTCCCCAATGTACCATGCTTCGGGACATCCTTTCTTGCAACGTATTAGGTAGACAACGTTGGCCGAGTTGCAAGAGTATGTACCGTGTACCTGGTGAATGGTATCCTCACGTTTGATGATGTCGTCCATGTCTATGATCTGGCATGTCTTGCAGAGGTTGCTGTGGCAGGGTTGTGTGGTATTGTGGTCACTGTTCTCCTGAAGGTTGGGTAGTTTGCTGCGAACAATGATCTGTTTGAGGTTGTGCGGTTGTCTGAAAGCAAGAAGTGGGGGGGTGGGGATGGCCCTAGCGAGATGTTCATCGTCATCAATGATATGTTGAAGACTCCGGAGAAGATGTCGTAGCTTCTCCGCTCCGGGGAAGTACTGGACAACAAAGGGTACTCTGTCCACCGTGTCCCGTGTTCGTCTTCTGAGGAGGTCAGTGCGGTTTATCGTTGTGGCACGTCGGAACTGTCGATCGATGAGTCGAGCGCCATATCCTGTTCTCACGAGGGCATCCTTCAGCGTCTGGAGGTGTCTGTCACGATCCTCCTCATCTGAGCAAATTCTGTGTATTCTGAGTTCTTACCACCCCAATCCAACGCCGGCATCTGTACATCATGACTACTATCGACACCGCATACTGCTGGATCCAAGTGGAGAGGATCTCCAACAGGATTGCACATATCGACACAGACATCAAGTTTCTACAGAGATGCAAGAAAGCAGACAGGATACCAAAGGGACTACAGATCACGAACCCACTCAGGTCAACCTATAACACAGACTACGCTGAGAGGCTTTGCCGTCGCACCTCTCTCACACTCCTCAATCACCTCATACACCAGCTCTACAGCAAACGCCACACCCTGGAAAGTAAAATGGAATACATATTCTCAACTTGCACTCAGAATGCAGATCAGCTGCGAAACTTTGCCAAGCAGATGAGACAAAGAAACTACACCATTTACATGCACACCAAGAACAGGAAACTTGAAAAACTCGGCATCGCCACCAGCAACAACCAAGCCTCCCTTGGCACCACAGTAGAAAACAACACTACCGCAGGGAGGTCCATTGTTAACCTGTCAGACTACACACTTCAATCAGAGGAAATCGAAGTTCTCAGCCGAGGGCTCAATTTCTGTCCCACCACCAAAATGGACCCCATCAGTCTCGCAGCAGATACAGAGGAATTCATCAGGCGAATGAGGCTGCATGAGTTCTTCCACAAACCCCAAGAGGCCAATAGTGGACTCAATGAGACAGCTAATGAACCAGAACAGCCAACAGAGGGATCCGCAGTGCAGCAACCAAAGAGGAATGAATCCAATTGGACTCCTCCGGAAGGCCGCTGCCCCCGACTGGACATGTATGCCCAAGCCATCAGGAGGTGCGTGAACACCAGATTTATCAACCGCACTTACAAGACAGTCCCGAACATCACCCAAGTACAACGCAAGGCCATCCGTGCTCTCAAGACCAACCGCAACATTGTCATCAAACCAGCAGACAAAGGAGGCGCCACCGTTATACTGAACAGAACACTACTGTGAAGAAGTGTACCGACAACTAAACAATGAGAAACACTACAGACAGTTACCAGCAGATCCGACCAAAGAACACACTCGTCAACTCAACACTCTGATCAAAACCTTTGATCCGGACCTTCAGAACACCCTCCGGGCTCTCATTCTGCGTACTCCCCGCATTGGAGATCTCTACTGCCTCCCAAAGATACACAAGGCAAACATACCCGGCCGTCCCATGGTATCGGGCAATGGGACCCTGTGTGAGAACCTCTCCGGCTATATCGAGGGCATCCTGAAACCCATCGTACAAAGAACCCCCAGCTTTTGTCTTGACACTACGGACTTCCTACAGAAACTCAGCACACATGGAGCAGTTGAACCAGGGACACTCCTTGTCACAATGGATGTCTCGGCGCTCTACACCAACATCCCCCACGACGATGGTATTGCTGCAACTGCCTCAGTACTCAATGCCAACAACTGCCAGTTTCCGGATGCAATTTTACAACTCATCTGCTTCATCTTGGACCACAATGTCTTCACCTTCAACAATCAGCTTTTCATTCAGACACACGGAACAGCCATGGGGACCAAATTCGCACCTCAGAATGCCAACATCTTCATGCACAGGTTCGAACAAGACTTCTTCACCACACGAGATCTCCAACCAAGGTTATATACTAGATACATTGATGACATCTTTTTCCTTTGGACTCATGGTGAACAATCATTGAAACAACTGTATGATGATATCAACAAGTTCCATCCCACCATCAGACTCACCATGGACTATTCTCCAGAATCAGTTGCATTCTTGGACACACGCATCTCCATCAAGGACGGTCACCTCAGCACCTCACTCTGTACCGCAAACCGACAGACAACCTCACAATGCTCCACTTCTCCAGCTTCCACCCTAGACACGTTAAAGAAGCCATTCCCTATGGACAAGCCCTCCGTATACACAGAATTTGCTCAGATGAGGAGGATCGTGACAGACACCTCCAGACGCTGAAGGATGCCCTCGTGAGAACAGGATATGGCGCTCGACTCATCGATCGACAGTTCCGACGTGCCACAACGATAAACCGCACTGACCTCCTCAGAAGACGAACACGGGACACGGTGGACAGAGTACCCTTTGTTGTCCAGTACTTCCCCGGAGCGGAGAAGCTACGACATCTTCTCCGGAGTCTTCAACATATCATTGATGACGATGAACATCTCGCTAGGGCCATCCCCACCCCCCCACTTCTTGCTTTCAGACAACCGCACAACCTCAAACAGATCATTGTTCGCAGCAAACTACCCAACCTTCAGGAGAACAGTGACCACAATACCACACAACCCTGCCACAGCAACCTCTGCAAGACATGCCGGATCATAGACATGGACGACATCATCAAACGTGAGGATACCATTCACCAGGTGCACGGTACATACTCTTGCAACTCGGCCAACGTTGTCTACCTAATACGTTGCAAGAAAGGATGTCCCGAAGCATGGTATATTGGGGAGACCATGCAGACAGTACGACAGCGAATGAATGAGCATCGCTCAGCAATCACCAGGCAAAACAGTTCCCTTCCTGTGGGCGAACACTTCAGCAGTCATGGGCATTCGGCCTCTGACCTGCGGGTAAATGTTCTTCAAGGGGGCCTTCGTGACACACGACAGCGCAGAGTTGCTGAGCAGAGACTGATAGCCAAGCTCCGCACACATGAGGACGGTCTTAACAGGGATCTTGGCTTCATGACACACTATCTGTAACCCCGTAACTTGCCTGGGTTAGCAAAAAACCTCACTTACTGTGCTGTCTGGAGAAAATACACAATTCTCCAACAATGCTCAGGATTCCCTTCACACACATTGTTCGCCACTTTAACACTTGAATAGCAGGTTAGATGTAAGGATTCGCATTCTAATCAGCAATCTCTGACTGTCTGTGCTGATGTGTGCTATTGCAGACCAGAACACTGCATTTGCCTGAAGACACAGGAGTCGAAAGCTCGCTTTTTTACTATCAAATAAATCGGTTGGATTATAAATTGGTGTTGCTAAATTCTTACTGAGTTCTTACCACCCCAATCCAACGCCGGCATCTGTACATCATACCTATTTGAAAACAGTCTAGTTAGCCCATTCCCCATTTGAAATGCACAGTAGGCATTCAGAGTAGAGTACAAGCTAAGAAAATACCTAACGCGCTCTGTTTTGCAGTGCAACAGACACCCACCTAATCCTTCTGTATTTTTGTGGAATACTTGGCTATGCGGAACTCTTGACTGAATCATTCTTTTGTGTTTCAAAGAATCAGTATTGTACATCACACCTTTTTTTTATCTCTTTTTATAAGCTTAATTAAAGGACTAGTTGGAACTTGTGCCCATCGTTATTGGCTAATTCAATTAAACATCCACAGTGAGAATAATATTCCAGAAACATTTATGCTCAGTCTGTTGAATTCTCAATTAGATGCCCTTTATGGTGGTGGAAGATACAAGGGGAAATTCTGCATTCCTCGTGTGAAAGCTATTGAAATCCATATTAATGACTTGGATGCAAAGATAGAGAGAGCACTATAGTCAGATTTGCAGAGGACACTAAAATAGGTGGGAAAGCGAGTTGCAATGAGGAAATAAGAAAAATACAAATGGAAATGGATAGATTTGGTTAGTAGGCCAAAAATTGGCAGATGGAGTTTAATGTGGATAAATGTGAGGTTATCTATTTTCATCAGAGGAATAAAAAGGCAATTTATTATCTCAATAGAGAGACTTCAAAATGCTTTGGTATGGAGATATCTGGTTGTCCTAATGTATAAATCATGATAGTGTAGTACGCAGGTGCAGCAAGTAATGAGGAAGGCAAATGGAATTTTGGGATTCATTGCTAATGGAATAGGGTATGAAAGTAAAGACATGCTGTTGCAACTGTATTTGGCATTGGTGAGACCTCATTTGAAGCTCTGTGCACGATTTTGATTCCCTTGAGCAGTAATGTAAATGCATTAGAGGCAGTTCAGAGAACATTCATTAGATTGAGTTTAGGGATGAAGGACTTGTCTTATGAAGAGAGATTCAGCAGGTTAGGCCCATATCTGCTGGAGTTTAGAAGAATGAGAGGAGATCTAATTGAGGTAAATAAGACACTGGAGATTGACAAGATTGATGTAGAATAGATATTTATCCTTTTTGATATTGTTTTAGACTAAGAGGTGGCAGATTTATAACAGAAAAGGAGGAATTATTTCACTCAAAGGATTCTCTATCCCTGAGTACAGTAGAGGGTGGAGCACAAAACAAGTTTAAGGAGATATTGTTAAAGACCAGATCAGAAACTCCAAGGTGGATTATGAAGTTAGCCACACCTTAACCTTTTCTTTTGATTTTGGCATTAGAGTGAGTATAAGCCATTTTACTCCAGGTATAATACAATTGACCCATTAGGAAGCTTTTATCAAAATAAATTGTATTTAAAAACAGATTACGTAGAACATTACAGCGCAGAACAGGCCCTTCGGCCTTCGATGTTGCGCCGACCAATCAGGAAAAAGCAATGACCCTCTAACCTAAACCGTTCCCTTTTCGTCCATAAACTTATCTACTAACCTCTTAAATGCCACCAAACTTGGCGCATCTACAACTGCAGCAGGCAGGGCATTCTATACCCTTACCACCCTCTGGGTAAAGAACCTACCTCTGACATCCGTCCTATAACTACCACCCCTTAATTTAAAGCTATGTCCCCTCGTGCTAGCTTTCTCCATCCTAGGAAAAAGGCTATCACTGTCCACCCTATCTAAACCTCTAATCATCTTATATGTTTCAATAAGGTCTCCTCTTAGCCGCCTTCTTTCTAACGAAAACAACCTCAAATCCCTCAGCCTCTCTTCATAAGACCTGCCCTTCATACCAGGCAACATCCTGGTAAACCTCCTCTGTACCCTCTCCAATGCCTCCACATCTTTCTTATAATGTGGGGACCAGAACTGCACACAATACTCCAAGTGCGGCCGCACTAGAGTTTTGTACAGTTGCAACATGACGTTGCGGCTCCGAAATTCAATCCCCCTACCAATAAAAGCTAAGACTCCGTATGCCTTCTTAACAACCTTATCGACTTGATTGCCAACTTCAGGGATCTATGCACATATACACTAAGATCCCTCTGTATAATAACAAAAATTATAAGATTATTACAAAAATTAATATAACTTCTACCAATTAAAATATTTAAACATGTCAAAGTGTAATTTTTAATAATAAGCAATCTCTACAGTTCCAATTTAAAGTCATATCTCCATAAACATAACCCTTCTTCAGAATTAGCTATCATAAAAAACAGATAAGCTCATGTGAATGCTATGTTTTCAGCCTTTTAATTCTCTGGACAGAGATCCAGACATGCACCTGTTCTTCTGATTCTCAAAAAACAACCTCCAGACTGCAGAATCTCAGAGAGAGAGACTTTATTCTGTCAGATTCACTTCCCAACTCCGGACAGAGAAAACCTCTCTCTCAAGATCCCAACAGCAGGCTGCCTTGATTTCTCTGTGTAAGCCTAGCTCGACCTAGTCGTATGATGTTATTTTTCAATCAACCCAATCAAACCCCACTCTGCAATATCCCAAGTGATCAAATAACCACCCAACATGGTAGCAATTAAGATCAATATGCTGCTGCAGTAACAACACAGTACTGCTGCATACAGACAAAACAGATCTGAGTGCATAGACCTGCTACAACAAATCCAACACAAAAGTGACACAAATACACTTGTGGCACAGTATCATCACAATAGTCAGATAGTTTTTTAATTAGTAGCGGAACGAAGAGTTATGGGAAGGGGGCAGGAAGGAGGAGATGAGGCCAAGATGATCAGCCATGATCGTATTGAATGGCGGATCATGCTCAAGGATTTGAATTGCCTATTCTTGCTCCTAGTTCTTATGTTGTGCTTGAAGGGAAGAGGATGGTAGAGAGATACATGGTTGTAGCTATAATTCTCCACCTCAGTTTCCCTGCTAGACTGTAGGACATCCTTGTACTGTAATAACATTTTAATTATATATTTCATAAAGATTGCTGAAAACATTCAGTTAACAAGATTTTATTATATTAGAAATATTCTTTGAATATAACTGAATTCAATTTGGATGCTCTTTTTTAAAAACAGTCAGATGATTTTCTTTTCATGAGTGAACCATGACAATGTCTGGAGGCTATTTAACTGTGCGATTGAACCTGATCTGGTGCTCATCTCAAGCCCCACGGGGCAGTTAGATGAAAACAGGATATGGCGCAGTAACCTTCATTGAATACACTTTTCAGCAGCTGTCATTGGATAGGATTCGGGGCAAGCAAGTTAATGTGTTTAAGTTTTTAAGTATTTCTTTAGTCCAGGTTAGTGATATCAGTTATGTATTCTTACTACCATGGCAGCTGAAGTCAACTAAATTAGTGCACAAGGAAATAAACTTGGTGGATTTTGCTTATATTAAGTGTGAGGCCAGTTGATGCCTTGACACAATGAATCATCACAAGCTCTCAATTAAATTGTTGTCATCTTCTGTGGATAATATTGTAGTATTTTTTAATTTTCACGTACTAAATCACACACAGTTAAGCGGAATAATAGAATGAAAGCACATACATATGGAGCAATCTACTGTGCAATTTATGGTATGCAAGCACAAGAACCACAATACTTAATGAAGGTTCCTGAAACAATTGCTGTACTCAGAACCTGGTCACAGCAGGAGACTCCCAGGAGGACACACTTTAGGGATGGCCTCAAGGCATCCCTGGAGGTCAAACATTCCTATCCACTCATGGAAGGACCTGGCTTGTGACTGACCAAAGTGGAGAATGCACATCCAGGAAGGTGCTGAGCACATTGAGATTCTTCACTGGGAACCCGCAGAGGCAAAGTCGAGGCACAAACTTCCAAACGATGCCTCTCCCCAACTTGTCAATCACCACCTGCAGGTCTATAGATCACACATCGGACTTATTGGTTGAAATGGAAAAAGGGCTTGATTGGAAAAATAAAACATTATCCTGGATCTTTCACTTAGTTGGGACGTTATTATGAATGCCTCTGAGTGTGCAGTGCCGAAAATTCTATATAGCTGTATTCCTTAGAAATTTAATGAACAAAAAGCCTTCTTTCTTCAAATCAGTCTCTGTGCTACAACAGAAGTGAAGGATCTGCAGCATGAGAGACGCAAACTGGAATGTGTAAGTAGACTGGTTATTATTGGTCAAAAATCTAGAGAAGGGACAAAATTCTATATGCAGTACACCACTAAAGTAGTTGGAAAAAGAATCAGGTGAATGAAGAAATACCCATCTGTCTGCAATATGGCTGAAGTCTCATGTCAATGTGGTTAACTCTTAACTGAGCTCTGATGTGGTGTAACAAGCCACTCAGTTGTATTAAACCACTATCAGTGGTTCAAGAAAAGGGCCCCCCCTCTCCACCATTTTCTAACTAGGCAAAGCTATCAGTGCCAACTTTGCCTGAAGTGTCCTCATTCCAAGAATAATTTGTAAGAACAATCTGAAAATACAATAAAGTAATGCTAAGCTTGAAAACATTGTTTTTAAAACATTGAAGATTATAGGAGGAGAGGATGAGGTGGAGGTGAGGTAGATGCTTATTAGAAATTAGCGTAAGTATTAGCAGTTAGTCAAGCGTTAAAATAGTGCACACCTGCTATGTACCTGGGCCAGTGGCTCAAAACTTCAACTAATAAAATTGTGCTGTCTTTATTCACTAAGTGCTTAAACAGACAAGAGTGGGAAGGGGAATGGAGGGAAGGGTCACCATAATTCCAAGATTTCAGTGAATCTGTAAGATGATATCCCAATCCATTCAAACCCACTGCAGCTAGCCAATTCAGAGCTTGATTTCTACAAGATAGGGATGCAGAGCTGATGAAGAATCTGTCAGTTAGTTGTGATCTATCTCCCATTTAAGTTGCTAACCTCTGGCAAATTACATAGCAGGATGATGTACTATCCTTGCATTGCACCATTATATTATCACTTCTTACTGTTGTACTGGATGAATGTAATTCAGAAAGTAGCCTAGGACTGTATGACAATATGGAATTCATAATTTATGTTGTTTACTGTGGATATCTGACTTAAGCAGATCAAACTATAATTGCAAACTGTTCTTCATTACTTCATCTTTTATTTATAGGTTGCAAGAGCTCCAGATTCTCCAGTTGCAGTTTAATCGTATCACAAGTATTAGTAAGTGAGACTTGCCACAGGTTTTCAGGGTTAGAAGGAAGGTGCAAAAAGTAGAGGATTGCCACAATGTTTAAATTATATTTTCAGCTACAGCACCTTGCACTTTTAAAAAAAACTCTTGGGTTGTAGAACTTCCTTGAAGGTCCACAAGCGGTCGCAATCAACAGAAACTGTCAATGATGATGAATTTGGTTGTGGGTGTGACCAGTTTTGTGGATAGGACCGGCTTTCAGCAAATGATCTTTTAAACTAAAATGTGGAGGAAAGCCAGATTTGCCCTGAATTTGCTTTGACCTTTTGCACTGGTTTCTGATGAACTGTGTCAAAAAAATCAGTGCAACATAATGAAAATCCCAGGCCATTGTATCAACTGAATGTACAACAGAGATTCACAGTACATTCATTATATTCCAAGGGAGCGAGGTGATTACGGTGATTGAGGCTAATGTTGTATACTGATTTTACATTGGCTAATGTATCATATAACACAGTGCAGTCATGAATGAAATAATGAAATTTTACTGTCTCTGTGACAGAGTATTTTAATGATGGAACTACTGCTTCTTAAAGCCTATCTTTTATCCATTCTCTAACTAAGTGAGAGCACAGTGCTTTTTCTGAATAAACTTTGGGGAGATGCACAATAATTGTTTCAGTTGATCTTTCTTTCACTTGATGTCGCAGATAATGAGAGCAACAGCAGCAAAAAAACCCCATTCATCTCCTATTTGACATGTTTCTTTGGGGGTGCAGTGTTATACAGGGGTCATTCCTTGAAACATGCCTGAGGCGCTTTTTAGGAAATGATGCACTCTGGGTTATTGATTTTCCATCCATTAAAGGCAATGGATGAATGAAGCAATAAGTGGAATGTAGAGCTGAATCATATGCACTGCTTGCCGCCTCTGGAAGAGAAGTCGATCCCTGAACTGATTGACTTTAAACAAGGTCACCCCACAACCATTGTACACTGAGGGCAGCCTTAACATGGTGCGAGTTGGACTTCTGCTGCTCTGTTGGAGGAAGTGCTGCCCTAGGAGTTGCTGGCCTGTCTAGTTAGCTGACAACTCGTTCCAGCAGCATCAGTGGTGGGTGTGCTAGGTCTGCAAGCATCTCCATGAAGATGAGCAATGGTGACTGAATGGTGAACTGGGCTTTTAGTGTGGGAAGCAATCAGGTGCTCTAGTTTGGTGGATGGGCATTAAAGGGAGATGCAGAGAGGTTTTGATGGTGGGGGGGGGAACATCTTGGAGGTATTCCCCTAATGTTGCACAGGTACTCCCTAAAAAAATGTACCCTTCCCACCTTTTAACCAGCTGCGTTTAGAAAGAAAAATGGCCTCCTCACTCCCGCCTACCTGCCACTGCCCAACAGATTGCAGTTCTGGAGGCAGATTGAAGGCTTTAATTGAAAGATGGACAATCTAAGAGGGCCTGTTGGAGTTCGTGTCTAAACCAGGAATGAACATTTGCTTCCCTCCTGTTCTGAAAGTGCATGAGAAATCCTGACACTCCTTATCCAAGTCATCATAATTTATGTATGGGCCCAAGAAACAAGTGTTAGCAAATTGCATCCATCACTGCTGATCATTTTCTTGTCCTCACAGAATATGTGCATCATGGCAATGAATATTAGATAGCAAAAGAATTGAAAATTCTAGCTGATTGTTTTTTTTTCCATTTGCCCCCCTCTTTAGCACTGAGATGTTGATGCCATCTATAATGCCCTAAGGAGTCAGCCATGGCTCAGTGCTAGCACTCTTGCCTCCGAGTTTAAGTTCCATTATGGAGACCTGAGTGCATAATCCTAGCTATCATTCTAGTACAGCACTGAGAGAGTGTGGCACTTTAAGAAGTGCCATCTTTGAAGGAGACATTAACCCAAAATCAAAGGCCCATAGATCTTCTCAGATAGATATAAACCTCTGGCACCTTTTCCAATAGCAGAAGAGGAAGTATCCCCAATTTCCTGATTGATGTTTGTTAAAACAAGTTAGCTGGTCAACAAAACATTTATTGTGTGTGTGTGATCTTGCTGTGTGCAAATTGGCTGCGTGTTTCTTATAACACCAATACAATTCAAAGATACTTCACTGACTGTAAAGAACTTTTAGATATTCTGAAGTCCTCAAAAGCATTATTATTCATGCAATGTTTCCCTTAAGTGGGAAACTAATGTCAACTGAATCACTGTGGATCAGTGTTCAAAGTATGTAATCTTCCTGATGTATCTAACTCAGCTCAGAAACCACACCAGAAATTAATATACTTGTTAAGTTATTGAGGTAATGAGCATTGTTTTGGATGCAAATGTACCAGTTAATCTGTTGCTGAGTGCAGCGTGGGGTCAAATCTATAATGTTAGTTGTTAACTTTTTTCTGTCATGTTTAGGGAAAGGTCTGCTCAGATGCCGGAAATTACAACGATTGAGGCTGGACAGTAACCAACTAATCTGCGTGGAATCACGAGAATTTTCAGGATTATCGCAACTGACGTCTCTGGATATCAGTCATAACCAGTTATCAGACATCACTGTAAGGAGAACTGCAATGGTTACTCGGGTCGGGGAAAATGGTGCAATTACCCTGTTGTGAATTGTTTTTGATCAGTAGTTTAGGACCGTAACTAGTCTTTTAGAAAGTTAACTGAAGTTTACAAGATCGAGTACATTTTAAACAAATGCTCAGAATTTAAAGAAATTTACTCTTGGATGTGTAGAAAACAAAATCACAGTCAGTACGTATAATTTACTTTAGCTCGCCTTACTCCAACTCATTGGATGATTTTTAAGCTCTAGTGTGATTGGAATGTGGGGAGGGTAGAGGTCAAATTGACAGTGCCAGCCAGCAAGCCAGTTCCCAGGCTCCATCTAACCCTGGGCCATTTCTGTTGAGGAGTGGAGGTCGGGAATGTGGCAGAGCTACCTGCCCACATGTGATGGGTTTATTAATGGCTACTTAAAGTCAATGGGGCGGCACAGTGGTTAGCACTGCTGCCTCACAGTGCCAGGAATCTGGGTTCGATTCCCAGCTTTGGTCACTGTCTGTGTGGAATCTGCATGGGTTTCCTCCCTCAGTCTGAAAAATGTGCTGGTTAAATGGATAGACCATGCTAAATTCTCCCTCAGTGTACCTGAACAGGCCCTGGAGTGTAATACTTGATACGTAATAAACGGAAGATGATTAAGAGGAATCCCTGGAACATGTCAAGTGTAGAAGTATAAAGAAGGGAAACATTTCTGAGAAGCTGTACTGACAGGACTGGGGCAGATAGGAGTGGATTCACAAGAGGGCAATACGGTGGAGATTGACATGTAGAAAGTGGTGCCTAAGTGGTCAATAGTATCAAACAATCTTAAAGTCAAAGAGGAAAGTTGAGTTTCAGTTATGTAGTCTGTCATCAATGACTATGACCTAGCTTGTTTTGGTGACGAGGAAAGAGTGGAAACCAGACCGGAAGAGCTCAAATGAGAATATATGCTTCTTGCACTATCTTTCCCTTCTATTCATATGAATTGCTAATGGAACATTTTGGTTTAATTCCCATAAAAGGTGAACTGTAAATGTTTGTAATGTCATAGAATGAAGTGACACATACTGATGTAATCTGAGAGTCAAGAAGAAAGCAAAGTGGAAAGAAGCTAGTGTAAAAGAGTGATCACATAATTGTAAATATGTTACAATGAAGTCAGAGTGTTTGCAAATAAGAGTTTTTGGGAGTTATTGAAACAACTCCACCTCAACAACATAATATTTGGCAGCAAGAAGTAAAGGTATAGTCCTAGAAAAATTGCTACCTCTACTAGACCTTGATGTACAGGGCACAATTTCAAAAATTGCACATGATACAAAACTTGGGGAGCATTCTAAATTCTGAGGAGGATAGTATGGAACTTCAAAAGGACACACACAAGCTGGTGGAATGAGTTGATGGCAGATGAAGTTCAATGTACGGAAATTTGAGGTGGTACTTTTTGGTATGAAGAATATGGAGAAATAATGTAGTTGAGCAAATTTTTAGTTGGAAAAAAATATTTTTTTTCAAACTTCAACAGAATTTGAGGAAGTTAATGAGGAAATTTATGAATTCACCACAATCTTAGGCTTTCTTAATCAATGGCAATGTCTTCCAGGTGCAGAATTTTCCTAAGTACACCGATGAAGCCTCATGCTGCCTCACTGCATTGACTATCATTGATTTGATTTATTATTGTCACATGTAATGATATACAGTGAAAAGTATTATTTCTTGCATCCTATACAAAGTGTACTGTTCATGAAGTCTATCAGTACTATCAATCTATTTAGTGTCTATCAGTATTAGTCACTGCTTGTCAGTGTCCATCAGTATTAGTCATAGCTATAGAGCCATATCTGTAAGAGATTGAAGTAGAGCATTGTTAGAGAGTTTATTAGAGTTAGAATGGTTTTAAAAGCATAGAACAAGACAAGAAATAGAATTAGAGGACATGCTGGGCACAGCTTGTCTTGCTCCAGTGCCATTTTGATATAATTGATTCCGTGGCTGCTACTTCCTTTTCCAAATGCCTATTCTGGATTAATTCTCTACTCCTCGGTTCAATTCTGGTAAAGCTGAGACCACAGCATTTTTGGCTACCAGCAGCAACTGCACAGCTCTGACCTGGTGCATCCAATGGTACATAGACTTGGCATCCTACTTGATCTTGAGCGAAGCTTTCAAATCAACAACTGATCAGTCGCCACGTTTGATCATTTTGACTAAATCGCATCAGTCGACCTCCAAAAGAATTCTACTTTGTCTATTTTTTATTCTCCCTCACCTATTGAAATCCTCATCCGCATCTTCATCCTTTTCAAACTGACTCCCCCAGCATCTTTTATCACTTGCCTGACAGTCACACCCTCAGAACTTTGTGGCTCAAATCCACACTAATTTCATTGTTCTCTTCCTTGCTGAGGCACCTGAAATATGAGAATGTTTTATTCAGTGTTGACATTATCACCTTGTTTCAGGTGACTTTCTCCAGGTAAATTTGTTGTGAATAATTGTAGGTGGGAAGGTAGTAAGAAAGTGTTAAGGCTAATTAAATTAGTTGCACACGGGGATGAAAACCATTTATTGAGCCGTTAGAAATTTCTGGTTTGATTTGGACTGAGCCAGTTGACCAAATGGGATGTGAACAAGAGTTAGTCTGTAACTTAATTAACATAAGCAGCCTTGCTACAGAAGTGGAGGTTCACAGGTTCAGTAACTGCATTATGTCTTTACCAGGCTGTGAATGCGTTGCCCTGCCTCGAGGAGCTGCTTGCATCCCATAACAAGCTGTGTGGGATAATTGATCTCAGCAAATGTAATAAGGTCAGTATCAGATGCACAAAACACTAAAAAGCCTTGCTGAATATTTACTGCATCTTTAACAGTTACATCAATAGTATTGGTATCTTCTTCCTTCCGTGCAATGTGAATTTGGAGAATTGGACTGTAAATCTTGATGACAGCGGTTAACTCATTGCTTGTGTTTTATTAAAAAATCCTGCATTGAGCAAACATGAGCACTTGCCTCCTATAGTGGATTTTCCAGTGTTGTAGAAGGGGTGTTATTGCCACTTAAATTCTGAAGATCCTGTGAATATGTGATACGTACTAAACCCAACATTATCCCAGGCCAGGATCTTGGAGCCCTCATTGATTTATGATCTGGATCAGCAATCTGGAATTTTTGTCCAATCCAATTCATCATTATTTGGAGCCTAACAGCTTGACAAATCTTTGAACTCAAGAGTCCATCAATCACATTTTAGACCCTGAAGGAGACTTGTGAAAAGTTTCATGACTTTCACAAGACAACCAGGAGTTGTGAAAGGAATTTCAGTATTATGCAAATGATTATGATCAAGAGACTTATTTGGCTATAAAAGGTACAGTTATGACTGTAAAAAATGGTAATGAAAAATAGTAAGTTGTGTATAATTAAAATACATAAATGTGCTGATGAATAAATGAATACTTTAAAATGATATTACTTGGCTGTCACAGTTTAAATTTGATTTGATTTATTATTGTCCCATGTATTAGTGTACAGTGAAAAATATTGTTTCTTGCGCACAATACAGACAAAGTATGCTATTCATAGAGAAGGAGAGGAGAAAGTGCAGAATGTAGAGTTACAGTCATAGCTATGGTGTAGCAAAAAATTAACTTAATGCGAGCTAGCTTCATTCAAAAGTCTGATGGTAGCAGAAAGAAACAGTTCTTGTGTTGGTTTGTACGTGTCCTCAGACTTTTGTATCTTTTTCCTAATGGAAGAAGGTGGAAGAGAGTATGTCTAGAGTGGGTGGGGGTCCTTAATTATGATGGCTGCAGTGAAACAGAGTCAATGGACGGGGCGGGGGGTGGTTGGGGGTTCTGGTTTGAATCGTGAACTGGACTTTGTGACCTTTTGTAGTTTCTTGTGGTCTTGGACAGAGCAGGAGCCATATCAAGCTGTGACACAACCAGAAAGAATGGTTTCTATGGTGAATCTCTAAAAGTTGATGAGAGTTATAGGGGATATGCCAGAATTCCTTAGCCTCCTGAGAAAGTAGAGGTATTAGTGGGCTATCTTAACTATAGTTTCGGCGTGGGAGCTCCAGGACAGGTTGTCAGTGATCTGGATACCTAAAAACTTGAAACTCTTTGATCATTTCTACTTCATCCCCATTGATGTAGACAGGGTTTAAATTGGGAGATGGTATGGTTTGTGTATTAAATATTGAGAAATATATAAATACGTAAATGTGCTGCTGTACAAGTAACTATTTCCAAACATAGTTGAATTGTTTTTTGTGTAAATTCCACCTTCTCATTTAATGTATAGTCTTGCATGCTGGTTATTGATTAACTGATTAAATGTCACGTTTGTCTAGTTTTGTTCTGTTAACAGGCCAAAATGGTCTTGAACAACAGATCAAGAAACTCAGATAAAGGTGTAAAGACAAATCAAACAAATTGAGAGTTGAAATCAGGCCATAATTATTTAAATTTATTCTTTTGTGGGATCTGGGTGTCACTGGCAAGGCCAATGTTTGTTGCTCATTCCTAATTGCCTTTAAACTGAGAGCTTGCTCAACCATTTAACATCAACCATATTGCTGTGGGCCTGGAGCCACATGTTGGCCAGACCAGGTAAGATTGGCGGATTTCACTCCCCCATGGCGTTGATGAATCAGATGAGCTTTTATAAACATCCTGGATTACTAACCCTATAACATTATCGTTATACCACCAGTTCCCTGTAAAAAGTGGAATAAAAGTAAATTAGCTCATGTACTGAAAGAGACACTGCTGAGGTTGTAGACATGGATGTATTTGGGTATACAGACAGATGATCTAGTATGTACAATCTTAAATGTACATACTTCACATTAAGTACACTACATATAGTGTGTACTTATTAAGTCGCATCTATGTCCCTGTAATCTGTACATAAATGTTTCATGTGTCATGTTCTAGAAAAATAAGCAAATTGATAAGCTGCTAAAACACATAAGATGCTATCTACTCTCCAACAGCATGACCAACTAGTGCTCTGCAGCAAGACACAGAACAACATAATTCATAGAATCAAAGGATCCCTACAATGTAGAAAGAGACCTTTTGGCCCATTGAGTCTGCACTAACTCTCCAAAAGAGCATCTTACCCCCGCCTACCCTTACCCTATCCCTGTACCGCTGTACATTTAGTAAAGTTTTGCAACACCAATTTAAAATCCAACCAATTTATTTGATAGTAAATCCACGAGCTTTCGACACTATGTTGTGCCTTCGTCAGGCAAATGCAGCAAAGGCACAACATAGTGTCGAAAGCTCGTGGATTTACTATCAAATAAATTGGTTGGATTTTAAATTGGTGTTGCAAAACTTTACTGAGTTTACCCCAGTCCAACGCCGGCATCTCTACATCACCGCTGTACATTTACCCAGCTAAGTTCCCCTAATCTACACATCTTAGGACAGTAAGGGGCCAATCCACCTAATCTTGATTTGCTTTGATTTATTATTATCACATGAATTAGTCTACAGTGAAAAGTATTGTTTCTTGTGAGTTATACAGAAAAAGCATACTGTTCAAAGAAAAAGAAAGGAGAAAGTGCAGAATGTAATGTTACAGTCAGAGCCAGGTGTTGAGAAAGATGAACTTAATGCAAGATAGGTCGATTCAAAAGTCTGATGGCAGGAGGGAAGAAGTTGTTCTTGAGGTAGTTGGTATGTATCCTCAGACTTTTGTATCTTTTCCTCAATGGAAGAAAGTGGAAGAGAATATGTCCAGGGTGTGTGGGGTCCTAAATTATGCTGGTTGCTTTTCTGAGGCAGAAGAAGTATAAACAGTGTCAATGGGATGGAGGCTGGTTTGAACGATGGACTGGGCTTGTTTCTTGCGGTCTTGGACAAAGCAGGAGCCATACCAAGCAACGATACAACCAGAAAGAAAGCTTTCTATGGTGCATGTGTAAAAGTTGATGAGAGCCATAGCGGACATTCCAAATTTCCTTAGTCTTCTGAAAAAGAAGAGGCATCGATGGGCTTTCTTAATTATAATGATGGCATGGGGCACCAGAACAGGTTGTTGGTGATCTGGATACTTAGAAGCCTAAAGCTCTTGACCATTTCTACTTTGTTCCCCATTGATGTAGATCGGAGCATATCCTCCACTATGCTTCCTGGAGTTGTAGACTCTTTCCTTCGTTTCATTGACATTGAGGTAGACATTATTGTCACCGCACCAGTTCACCAGATTCTGTATCTCTTTCCTGTACTCCCCTCATCTCACTATGGTGGTATCACAGCAAACCTGAGGGCGGTGGGTGCATAGAATTGGCTGCCCGCGGTGGTGATGGAGGCAGATTTGATAGGGTCTTTTAAGATACTTCTGGATGAATACATGGGACTTAGTAAAATTGAGGGTGAGAGATAAGCCTAATAGGTAGAAATGTTCGGTGCAACTTGTGGGCCAAAGAGCCTGTTTGTGCTGTAATTTTTCTATATTCTATGAAAATCAAGTTGGAGGGGAATCTTAGGACTATGGGAGGAAACCAAAATACCCAGAGGAAACTTATGCAGTCACAGTGCGCAGCAGTATTGCTGTCTTATAGTGCCGGAACCCGGATTCTATTCCTGGCTTGGGTCACTGTCTGTGTGGAGTTTGTGCACTCTCCCCGTGTCTACGTGAGTTTCCCCTGGATCTTCTGGCTTCCTCCCACACTCCAAAGATGTGCAGGTTAGGTGGATTGAACATGCGAAATTGCCCACTAGTGTCAGGGGAACTAGCTAGGGTAAATGCATGGGGTTATTAGGTTAGGAATCAGATTCGATGGGCTGATTGGCCTCCTTCTGCACTGTAGGATTCAAATCTATGAATGGGGAGAACATGCAGATTCCCCACAGACAGACACTCAAGACTGGAATCAAGCCTGGGTCTCTGGCACTGTGAAACAGCCGTGCCAACCACTGTGCCACCATGCTGCCCCTACACACCACACAATGAGGCCTAATAGAGACCCATAGACAAATAGCTCATGGTGATTAGTGACATAGATAAAACAATGTTAAAGGAGCTACATATTGCAGATGCATGCTGAGTGGCTAATATGTCATGGCTAGAGATCACAGTTGCGATTTGCTCTTTAGGATACATCTGGGAAAGCTAATTAGTGGGCTTGCTTTTCAAGGAAAGCTGTTGTAGCACCTGGAACATATTGAGCATTTCTGCATACCCATGACTTTGCAGGATATGGAAGAACAGTTGGCTATATTAGAGATTGCTGTTAGGCAAGAAGCTACACCAGTGATCAATCTCATTAATGCACGTCATAAACACATTAGATGCAACTCCAATGAATGTTTCCTTGGTTGAAAGGTCCAAGATTTAAGAATCAGACAAGGCCAATACATATTCTGTGAGGTAAATTTTATGTGCAATCATTATGTAAACCTTCAGGGAGCCAGAGTCTTATATGTGGACAAGTCTTCAGCCTTAGGTGATTTTCTCTAAATGTAACATATAGGGCAAACAAGACTAGCCAAAGGCTATTGCACTCAAGGCAACGTGAAAAGAAGTAAACAACAGATCAAAAAGTATTGGATTCCAACAACTATAAGTTCAAGTTTCTTTATTCGTGTCACAAATAAGCTTACATTAACACTGCAATGAAGTTACTGTGAAAATCCTCTACTCGCCACACTCCGGCACCTGTTCAGCTACACTGAAGGTGAATTTAGTATGGTCACTGCACCTAACTAGTATGTTTCTCGGACTGTGGGAGAAGCCCAGAGCACCTGGTGGAAATCCACGCAAACCCAGGGAGTATGTGCAAACTCCGCACAGACAGTGACCTAAGCTGGGAATTGAACTTAGGTCCCTAGCGCTGTGAGGCAGGAGTGCTAATCTTTGTGCTGCCCCATAATACAGAACTCTTGTGGACTGTGACCCATACACCACAGCTATTTATGTGCTGCACAGACAGCTTAACTATCAAGTTAAGGAAAGATTTTAGATTAGTGCGTATGAGGGAATGTGATATAGATGTAAGGGACAACCTGTGTATGAATGGGTAAGTGAACTTGATGTTGGACTTCTGGCTTCATTTTAATTACATTAGTAAACTGCAAACACCTACTGGACATCTCCAGGAACCATCCTGCTGAGTTACTAACCACTATAGAGTTGCTATGCTTTTGACAGTAAGTACTTGTAAGTAAGTGAGTGATTATGAGTTGTCAATTTGGAGGGGTGGTGATAGGCTGCCATTGATGTTTTCTTTCCTTTTAATATCTGATTCAATCAAGGTTGGTTTCAACATAAAAGGGGACAGTATCTTTAAAACAGAGTGCCACCAGATTCCAGTATTCGCTTGATTTATGAGTGTATCAAAATGAACTACATAATAGATAGTTAGTTTGCCCCTGTAAATTGTCCATTTACAAATAATCAGAATATTTCCAAATCAGAAAGTGAACTGGGCCAGCTGTATAAATACTGTGGCCAGTAGGTTAGAGACTGGGAATTTTGTTGTCAGTAACTTATCTCCTGTCCACAATCTGCAATGCACGATTCAAGAGTGTGATACTGTCCACTTGCCTAGATGACTGAGACTCAACATCATCCAGGACAAATCAGCCTGCTTGATTGGCACTGCATCCCCTACCTTGAACATTCACTCCCTCCACCATCAACGCACAGTGGCTGCAGTGTGTACCATCTACTGATGCACCCAAGTCAACAAACGTCCTTTGACAGCACCTTTCAAACTAACAACCTGTTGGTTTGTTGGGACAAGGACAGCAGCTACACAGGAACGTCACTACCACACATCATCCTGATTTGGAACTTTCTGCTTGTTGCTTCACTGCCACTGAGTCAGAACTCTGGAATTCTCTTCCAAACAGCAATGTGGGTTTAGCTACATCACATCAACTGTCTCACCATCGCCTTCTCAAGGGAAATTTGGGGTGGGCGATAAATGCTGGCCTAGCCTGTGAAGCCCACACCCAGTGAATGAATGAATAAATAAATAGGAGCTCCAATTTTTAGACAGTGGAGTGAGCCTAACTGTTAATGTATTCCATCTTCCCAATTGGTAATGATTGTGGTGAAAAATCAACCTATGTTGTCATCCACTTAAGCTGAAGGGCACAGGAGTGGGACAATCGATCCAACAAGTCCATGTGAGCAATTATGCTCCAACCCAGCCTCCCCCCATCTTTCCTCATCTGAATCTACCTGTTCTCTTCTTCTTCATTTGCTTGTCCAACTTCCTCTCAAAGATATCTATACTATTTGCTTCAACCACTCCCTGTGATAGTGAGTTTGGCATGAGGAAAATGCGTTTCTTTTGGATTCTTGCACGATCTTTTTGTAACGCTCTTTCCCCACAAGTGGAGACATCTTCTTTGGATGGGATTTTGCAGTCCTGTCCCTGTCACACATGGGGGATAGGAAGTCCTGTCCTCTGTGTCTAGTCTGTCAAAAATCTTTCATAATTTATACTTTGTCTATTGGGTTACCCCTCAGCTTACTTTTTTGCAAGACAGAAGAGACCCAGCAGATCCATCCTTTCTGATATGTATTCTGGTATCATGCTTAGAAATCTTCTTTGGATCTTCTAGGGTGCCTGTATATCCTTTGTATAAGATGGTGACCAGACAGCACTTGGTGACTTTTTAAATCTGGCCTAACCAAGGTTCAATACAGGTTTAGTGTAACTACTTCCCTATTTTCTAATTCTGCTCTTCAAGTAATAAAGCGTAGTGCTTGGTTTGCATTATTGCTGCTAAATAGGGTACTTGTTGGCTCTGTGTTACACATCATGTGGTGTATCCTAACTAATTGCCAGGAGTGCAGCCCATTCATTGATTCCCTGGCATGACTATGAGGCCAAAAAGCCTAAGGTATAACATCACTCAACCCTTCCCCTGCCCCCGCCAACTGACTGCTGAAGATTGCGTTGCCTTACGGTGGTGATAAAAATTATTTGCTTTCGGCGATCTTGTATAGAAACCTTGGTTGTTTTCCTCATGATTTACTCACAAGCCTGAAGTATATAAATAGCCAAATTTGTAGTTTACTAACCCAAACAGTCAAGTTTCCAGACAGATTAGCCTTTAGCAAAGTCTTTAACAAACAGAGTGCTTTTTTGTGGCCTCGTTCCCAATAACGCTTTTAGCTTGTGGGAAAAACTATAAGCATCTGTTAATAATGAAAGAAGGGTTGTCTCTCTTCCAATTATTTTCCTCTCAAATGTATTCAGATAGCTGCTGGTTAAATTCAGGTCAGTTTAGACGTTTTATCCATAGAAAGTGCAGTGGAATAAAAACAGACCCAAGACTTGGCTCCTGAAAACACTTCCAACATATTTCAACTAGGGCAGCTAAAAGATTGTAGCAATTATCCATAGCATTTCTGTGTTAGGAAGGAAATCAATTGCCAGGTTACATTCTTAACAGCTACTCGAGTATTTGCAAGCGGGCAGCAGATAAGGATCTGCCACACTCATCTGTGATGCTACTGTAGTTGAACAGCCTGCTGATACTTATGGTGTCAGTTCATGTGTGAAGGATTAGCATGTAGTTGAGCTGTTGCCATTTGTAGAACTGCACTTCAGCACAAGTTACTGCCTTCAGGAAAGGCAATTTTAAATTAAAACATAATTACTTTCAAGTTAGACTGCAGTCCCACTTTTTGACTCACTTCAGAGAAGAATCAGCAAAAAATTGTTTCTTTTAAAAGTGGTTAGCATGCTGATTTTCTCAGCGTCCTTCCTGTTCTGAAGGTGTAGACATTTTGTCAGGGGACAATTCCACAAGGGCTTGACTCTGGTACCAGATTCCGACCATTATTTATGTGTCGAAGACATTAGTCAACCTAGTGGTGCTTTCAGCCAACGCTCATACACCCATGTTTCCAGTCAGGGATATCTCTGCATAATAATCAGAAACAAGAACTTTACTCCATCCTCCACCCACAGCCATAAGCCCACACTAAATGTATGTTGTACATTGGGTAAGATTGGTTTGAAACTGGGAATCAAACTTGAGATCATCCTGGCCTCTCTTATTAGGGAAATTATAAACGTGAAATTTAATTCATTGATACACTTTCTAATACAACATTATTTTTCTTCCTATCAGTTACAGGAACTGGATTTATCCAATAACAAAATATCAGAGGTCCGAGGGTTGTCTTTACTGGAAACTGTAACAGTGAGTGATAGAACAATTCAGTAACTGTGGTCAAACTAATCACATGCATTTTGCCAGTACTGTCATTATTGAACTGAATTGTGCCGCCTTCTTGTCTCCACTACAGATTGTCAACCTCTCTAGGAATGTTCTATGCAGCACTGAATGTCTTGGATCTCTTTGGTGAGTTTGAAGTCATTACTAAATCTGTAAAGAAAGCCAGAAGTAAGAAAAGGTTTTTCATCTGCTTTGTTCCACAGACCATGCTTGATTGCTTTAATCATGGATTACCCCACTCTCCTCCTCCACTATCAAAATCTCAGATTCACATTGCAGCTAGACCTGTTAATCTGAAAGGAAGTATCCTCTGTGCATAGAGTGTGGCAATTAAAACTATAACCATGTTTGTAAACAATGTCTTGATAGCCTTGTTGCCCCTTATTATACGGAAGAAATTTCCCTCAGTATTTCTGGACCCCTCAATCCCTTGTTTTTGTCTTACGGGAATTGATCATGTCTCTTTTCTCTGTATGACTTTTGTTTATATTTTTATAACCTGCCCAGCTTTGTGCTTGAATTATATTCACACGATGCTGCAAATTCAATAAATCATCTAAAGTACTGGTGAACCAGATCCCCTCTCCACTGTACTGTCTGGCCTGCTGATTGTTGTGGAGCTGAAGCTTTTGAAGCTTTTGTGCATTTATTTCATGCCCCATTATACATAAAAATCAGTACTAAGTGATCGACAGTCCTATGATTTTATTTCAGGCATTTGATATTCATCCAAGTGTTTATTGCAAAACCAGTTACCTAAAATGTATTCCCTTCTTCATAAACACTTATCTTCCTCGTTTGTGTGCACACCAGATGGGGATACTGCTAGATAATAAATCATCTTGTCCTTTGGCGCCTCCAGCTGCTTTCTAATGTGCTGTTAGAAAGATGTATTTGTGTTTTTCTGTTATTGCTTTCATGTGTTCCCCTTCGCCACCTCTGAGGCTGAGCAAATGAGCCACCGACTTCCCCAAAATTGTTGCTGCTGCTTGGGAATACAGCTCTGTACGTACCGGCTACCAGACGGTACACATCACGTCGCATTGCTGAATATCACAGGAGGATAACCTGATTACTTACAGACCAGATTTGTCTTCTGATTTAATCCCCAACATCTAAGCATTTACATTCATAAATCTTGAGGTTGTAAAGGGTGGAGAGCATTGGGGGATAGAACACTGATTGAAAGCTATTTTGACATGTGTTGGGGACAGTATGTTTAGTGTCTGTTACCCTTCTGTGAATGAGAACCTTTGGTGGATGTATCCAGATGGTGATGGTTGACTGAGTATTTGACTGCAAGGATTATCTGATATTACAGCTGTTAAATATAACCTTCTTGAAACAAGGTATTAGTTGCTACCTTCCTACACTCACCTACTCCCACCCCCACAAACCCAAAAGAAATTCCTTCTGACTTTGCCAATGCCATCGGTTTGGAGCTGCATGGTTTCTGAATTTAAATCTTGAAATCCCAGCTGAACTGGCCCCTTTGTCTCCGTATGCGTCTTTCTTTTTCACTTGTGTCACTTCTCTCTTGATCTCGCTGTGTGTCTCCCATCGCTCTCGCTCTCCCCCTTTATTTTTTTTTATTTATTAGTGTCACAAGTAGGCCTACATTAACACTGCAATGAAATTACTGTGAAATTCCCCTAGGTGCTTTCCCGCTCTCTCTGCTATCTCTCTGTTCCACACACCATTCATTCTAGCATGGATCATTGGATGGTGTTGGGAATGCTGACCATTTTATCTCCCAAGCCATGCTGAGAACTGCTATCTTATAATGCTGTAACTATTACCCTGGCTAAGATTCGCTAATTTATCCCAGATTCAGAAGAATTCTGTATTGCCTGGTTTATCTCTCCTAAATTATTGCCTCTTTTATCTCTCCCCGTGCTCACAGACCTAAGTCTCAGCAGGTCTGGCAGCATCTGTAACTCTGTACTACTTTAGGTTGTGGAAACTGTTCAGCAGCAGGGAGATTCTGTTGACCTTTCCCATTTTCTGCATGGAATTGTTACAGTGCAGGAGGCAATGTGGCCCCAACTTCCATTCCTGCACATCCTTGCAACAGCGGAAATGAAATTCAGAACTTGTGGTGTAAGGAATGTTCACACTTGAGTTTGCACAGAATGGTTCCCATCCAATTCAGCAATCCCCAAAAAACAAAACAACCATGGTACTGCAGTGCACTAAGCAATCACCGATTCAGACCTCAGGCTATGTTGAGTTCCCTGCATAATGGCCTTGGATTAAAGACTGCAAGAAAGACTTGCATCTGTACAGCATTTTTCACAGCCACCAGATTGCCAAAGCTCTTTATAGCCAATGAAGTACTTTTAACATGTAGCCACAATTGTAATGTAAAAATGTATCAGCTAATTTGCACACAACAAACTCCCAGAAACAGCAAAAGGATAATAATCAGATCATCTACTTCTGTAAGGTTGACTGACGGATAAATATTGGCTGGGATTCAGAGATAACTCCTTTGTTCTTCAGCATAGTGCCATGGGATCTTTTACACCCATATGAGAGTTTAAAATGTCATCTGAAGATAACACTGCTGATAGTGTAGCACTCTGTGTCAGCCTAGATTCTTATTCTTGCTTTTATGGGATGCGGGCGCCACTGGCTGGGACAGCATTTATTGCCCGTTCCTAATTGCCCTTGAATTGAGGGGTATTTAAGAGTCAACAGCACTGCTGTGGGTCTGGAGGCCAGACCAGGTAAAGATGGCAGATTTCCTTTCCTGAAGGACAAAATGATCCAGATAGAACCAAAAGAAAAAATGCTGGAAAATCTCAGCAGGTCTGGTAGCATCTGTAAGGAAAGAAAAGAGCTGATATTTCAAGTCCAGTTGACCCTTTGTCAAAGCTTTGACAAAGAATTATCTGGACTCAAGACATCAGATCTTTCCCCTCCTTACAAATGCTGCCAGACCCGCTGACATTTTCTAGGATTTTCTCTTTTGGTTTCAGATTCCAACATCCGTGATATTTTGCTTTTATCCAATGTACCGGATGGGTTTTTACAACAATTGACAATGCTTCCCTGGTCATTGTTAGACTTTTGACTCCAGATTTTTTAACTTAATTTAAATTTCAGTGGGATTCAAACCCATAGAATCCTTAAGTGCAGAGGAGGCCATTCACAATTGTTTTTTGGAGTTTGCTGAACTGGATGGGAATCATTCTCTGCAAACTCATGTGTGAATGGCCATTCATCGGGTCTGTGCCAACTCTTCTGTTAGAGTATCTTACCCAGTCCTTCTCCCGTCCCATCCTAGAACGCATATACCATGACCAATCAATCTAACCTACACATTTTTAGACAGGAAGGGGCAACTTAGCATGACCAACCTACCTTATCTACGCACATTGGTCGATTAAGAAGCAATTTAGCATGGTCAATTCTCCTAATCTACACATCTTTGGACTATAGGAAGAAACTGGAGCACCTGGAGGAAATCCATGCAGACACAGGGAGAATGCGTAAACTCCACAGAGACAGTGGCCCGAAGCCGGAATTGAACCCCGATCCTTGGCGCTGTGAGGCAGCAGTGCTAACCATTGTGGCACCATGCTGCTCATCCCAAGTTACTTTATTATCCTCACTTAAGTAATCATCGTCCACATGACAGCCAATAATCTTGTTCACACTGGACATCCACGTATTACACAATGTGAATGGCAGAAGTGGATGGGATGGTGGGTCACTTAGAAGTGGCTAGAATAGAGCCAGCTAACTTCCCCTCCCTACATTTCGGCTATGGCTCACTTGGAAGGATGATTGCCTGAATCAAAAGGTTGTAGGTTCCAGTCCCACTTATGAACCTGAGCACAAAATAATGAGGAGGTGGCAGCATAGTGGGTTTGTCATTGGACTAATTAGGGATTCTGTGATAAATACTGGCCAACCAGCGACACCCATGTCCCATGAATGAATAAAAGAAAAATAAACTGCTGCCTATAGAATATAGAACATAGAACATTACAGCGCAGAACAGGCCCTTCGGCCTTCGATGTTGCGCCGACCAATTAAGAAAAAGCAATGACCCTCTAACCTAAACCGTTCCCTTTTCATCCATAAACTTATCTACTAACCTCTTAAACACCCCCAAACTTGGCGCATCTACAACTGCAGCAGGCAGGGCATTCCATATCCTTACCACCCACCCTATAAAACTATATCTACCAAGAGTTGTCACTTTAAAAAGGGAGGGGAGGAATCTAACATTAGGATAATTTCACAGAGGAAATGTAATGAAGCTGATGGTGAAGTCTCCATATCAGCCTCTCAACACACCAGAAAAGAGCAACGATAGATGAGAGTTCATGGGAATCTCTCCAGTGTTGTCACCTCAAGATCAGGGACTCAAGGACCTGTAACCAGGTAAAGGCCCATTTATAAAAGACTTGGGTCAGGTGCAGTGTATGGAGGTGGATCTCTCCTAGTGATACAAGAATTGCATTCATGTCACAAGAATTTGTGACAGCTGTTAATACACATGGAGTTGGCAGTATCTGTCAGGCTCAGGTTCCAGTACTGGTTGTCATGAGGGCTGAGTGAACAAGTTGTTTATAATTCCGATACTGTTTTCAAAAGCTCACAATTTTTTTATTCTCACTGCAAAGCCTATACCACAGCGTGCGATGCTGTGACTTTCATGATTGCAAACTGGGAAGAACAATGATGGCAATATTACTTGTGGTTGGGACTCGATGCTTTTTTTGGAAGGTGCGTGGGAGGATGCTGTGGTTGTGTTGCAGTCATACGTGTTTTTCAATGCTGGTCTGCAGATTTTTGCAGTAGATAAATAGTAATTTTACTCTAAGTTTGGGTTAGATGCCTGTTCTTCATTTTGCTTGAATTTACACTCCATTGAGGTTATCAGGATGTAAAATCAGGCGTGGGATCTATCAGGCAACTGACCCAAACCTACTCTGTTCTGATCAGGCCCTCAAAGTTACAATACCAGCATTTTCTTTAAATAGAATGTATTCCCCCTACCATGAATGCAATTATTGTCTAGGATTAATCAAAGTCAGAACAAACGTCAGACTTTACGTCGTGATCCCCAGATCCTGTTCTGTCCAAGTTTGCATTTAGATTTGGCAAACTGTTTTATGGAAACCACAAGGGTGCAGATTAAACAAGCAAAATGCTGCAGTGATGGTAGTGATTCTTGTGATAGATTTTACTGGCTGCAAATGCATTTGCTGTCCAGCCTTCGTGCCTTTGCTCCCCGTAGCCATACGTCTTCGGCACCAGATGTCCCTGATGATGTATTGTTTCAGCCTTCAGGTCTCTGGAGATTAAAATAAGTCTTTTATGTAAATCCAGAGTTGAGAGCTTTAATGTGAAATCTGCGTGCATGCATGTAATTACTGAAAAGTGGCATCAGCTGCAGAGTCAAATCTCATACAATTGCAGCAAGATACTTCTTTCCCATTAACTAAACATAAAAGCTGTATGTGCACAAGCGCCAATACCTGAGGACTGCATTTAAATCCACGTGTCTTTTGGTTTATTTCAAACTTTTGTCTATTTGTCTTGAAAACCTAAGACACTGATAATCTCACTGCCTTATTGTAGCTTTACGGGTCCAGCTGTTTCTCACTCTTAAGGGCAATGAGGCTGCAAGTATATCATATTTATCAGTGGGTAATATGAGTCCACTCCATCCCCTAAAGCCCTCTCTAGTTTATCTGCAAATAACAACAGCCTGTATTTATGTTGCACCTCCAACGTAATAATATCTGCCAGGGTGTTTTACTAGGGTATTATAAAGCCAAATAAACTGAGTCGAGAAAGGAGATACGTGGGTGGGTAACCAAAAGCTTGGTCATTAAAAAAAAAAGGGAAGAAAGAGAACTGGAGCAGCAGAAAAGTTTAGGAGGGAGTTCCAGAGACTAGGATCTTGGCAGCTGAACGATTAAAATTGGAGATGTTCAAGAGGCCAGAAAAAGAGGAACGCAACTATCTTGGAGAACTGTGGGACTAGAAAAAATAGAGATGAAGGAGGAGCGAGACCATGGAGGAATTTGAACACAAGGATGAGAATATTAAAATTGAGGTTAACCATGAGCCAGTGTAGGTTAGTGAGAATGAGGATGTGTGAAGAGAGGTCAGAAGCAGGAAATTTTGTGGTGCGTAACTCATCTCCTGATTACCCAGACTCTGTCCACCATCTACAAGGTACTAGTCAGAAGTGTCATGGTAATTTTCTGGATGAGTGCAGCACCAAAAACAGTTAAGAAACGTGACCCCACTCAAGTCAAAGCAGTCAACTTGATTGGCACCCCATCCAGCACCTTGGACTTCCACTCTCTCCACCACAGAGTGCACCAGTTACAAAATACGTGACAACAACTTGTCAAGGCTCCTTCGGCAGTATCTTCCAAGCTCATGACCTCTCCCATCTGGAAGAACAAGGGTAGCAGATGTATGAGACCACTACAACTTATCTCCAACTTCCTCTCCAAGCCACAAATGACTGTTGCTGGGGCACGTACCTGGAAATTCTCCCCTAACCGCAGTCTGGTTGTACTTGTGCTGCATAGATTTCAGTGCTTTCAGAATACTGTAAACAACACTTTCTTGAAGTCAATCAGGGATTGGCAATAAATATTGACTTTGCCAGTGACATTCGCATCCCAAGAATGCATAATGAGAAAACAGCAACAGAGTCTGGTGTGAGTTAGTACATGGGCAAGAGTCTGGATGACTTCCATAGAACCATCTACAATGCAGGAAGAGGTCACTTGCCCATTGAGTCTGCACGAAATCTCTGAAAGAGCATCTTACCGAGGCCATCCCCTCCCCCCTATTTCTGTAAAGCTGTGCAATGACTATGCTAATCCATGTAACCTATACCTAACTTACACATCTGTGGATACAGAAGAGGAATTTGGTGTGGCCAATTTACCTAGTGTGCACATCTTTGGACTATGGGAGGAAACTGAAGCACCCAGAGGAAACCCATGCAGGCAGGAGAGGAGCATGCATACTCCACACAGACAGTTACCTAAGGCCAGAATCAAATGCAGATCTGTACTTCTGTGAGGCCTGATGTAGAGATGCCAGTGTTAGACTGGAGTAAACTCACTAAGAGGTCTGACAACACCAATTTTAAATCCAACTGATTTATTTGATAGTAAACTTGCTAGCTTTCGGCATTTGTGCTTCGTCAGGCAACAAATGCCGAAAGCTAGCAAGTTTACTATCAAATAAATCGGTTGGTTTTAAAATTGGTGTTGTCAGACCTCCTTCTGTGAGGCAGCAGTGCTAACCACCATGCCACTGTGCCAACTTCAGTTTACAAATGGTAGAATGTATAAGACTGGCCAGGAATGCATTGGAAAAATCCAGTCTAGAGATAATGCACAGAGGTGGATATAGATGGTCTTAGGGATGGCATGGGTGTGTCATCAGAATCTCCTTTCGGAACCAACTATGACACTAAGTTTGCAAACGATCTGGTTCGTTATCAGCAGTTGCCTATGAGAGGATTGGCATTGATGGCTAGAGAATGAAACTTGTGGCAAGGACTATGGCTTTGGTTGTTCCAGTATGAAGATGAGAAGGATTAGAAACGAGTAACTGATGACCCTGGTTTATTTTCCTCCACCATTTTGGGTGTACCCTCAGCCATCAAAGCTCTAATCTCTGGAATTTTCTCCTTAAATCTTTCCAACTGTCTTCTCATCCGAGAAGTTCCTTAAAACCTACTTTTATAGCGTGTACACTAAACAGTTAGCAGGCTTCAAAGCTGCTAACTACATTCACTTTGGCAGTTCTGCTTAACCAATGGGTTCCCACCTGGTCTGGGCAGGAACCTGGGTGAATGGTGATGGATTTGATGCTCATCTGGAATCCTGTTTTAACCCCTACATTCCACTCTCTGGGCTGTTGGTATTCTTGCCTGCAGCGGATGGGGTTGGTGAATCCCCACCTATATGTACAGACCTCAAGCCAATGATGAGCCTTGGTAGTGAACGCGGGTCCGTTCCTCTTATGGCCTTGGCAAGAATACAGCACTGTGCTCTCATGTTGCCAGCCTGCCAGTATAACATTGTTCTTCTCCACCCTGTGCTAATCCATGTAACCTATATCTAACCTACACATCTGTGGATGCAGAGGAGGAATTTGTACACACATTTGTCCACCCTGTACGCAATGTGAATGCAGATGTGTTGAATTGTCTGCCTTTAACATACATGTCCATGTTATTCCCTCCAGAGACAATTTTCTTGCTTGAGGGGCTTTCAGGGTTTCCTGTGAATGTGCAACAGATCAAACAGTGGACAGACTGGAACCTTGTCCTGTCCCAAGTGAGATGATTCCTTATCATAGAATCCCTACAGTTCAGAAGAAGGCCATTTGGCCCATTGGTCTGTAATGGCTCCAATCCCATCCAGCCCCTATGACCAAAATCCCATGCATTTACCTTAGCTAGTCTTCCTGACACTAGGGTCAATTTAGTACAGCCAATCAACCTAACCTGCACATCTTTGGACTGTGGGAGGAAACTGGAGCTCCTGGAGAAACCCCCCGCAAATACGGGGAGAATGTGCAAACTCCATGTATGATATGGAGTTATATGATATGGATCATGATATCATATATGATATGGAAGTATATGATAAAGGGTATACCTATTAAGAGTATAGAAACGCAGAGGGACCTGGGGATGCAGGTGCACAAGTCCCTGAAGGTGGCAGAGCAGGTGGAGAAGGTTGTGAAGAAAGCATATAGTATGCTAGCCTTTATAGGAAGGGGTATAGAGTACAAGAGCTGGCCTTTAATGTTGCAGTTGTATAAAACGTTGGTTAGACCTCATTTGGAATACTGCGTCCAGTTCTGGTCGCCTTACTACCGGAAGGACGTGGAGACTCTGGAGAGAGTACAGAGGAGGTTTACCAGGATGCTGCCTGCTATGGAAGGTCTGAGTTACGAGGAGAGGTTAGGCAAATTGGAACTGTTTTCCTTAGAAAGACATAGACTTAGAGGAGATCTAATAGAGGTGTACAAGATTATGAGGGGTATAGATAGAGTAAACAGGGCTAAGCTTTTTCCTAGGATGGACTTGAATAGCACAAGGGGCATGGGCTTAGGGTGAGGGGGGGTAAGGTATAATTTGGATGCTATAAACATAGGGATCCATATACGATATGGATCACGGGTAGAGGTGGGAACATTGGGGTGGGCGGTGCGGGCTTGTTGTGCCAAAGGGCTTGTTTCCCGTGCTGTTTTGTTCTTTGTTCTTTGTCCATACTGACAGTGACCCAAGCTGGGCATTGAACCAGGGTCCCTGGCATTGTGAGGCAACACAGTGTGCCACTATGCCGTGCTGTGGTGTTGGCCTCCTGTTATGGGGGATGATGAATTGAGACCATATGTAAAACATAGGACATTGCACTGCAGAACAGGCCCTTCGGCCTTCAATGTTGCGTCGACCAATTAAGAAAAAGCAATGACCCTCTAACCTAAACCATTCCCTTTTCATCCATAAACTTATCTACTAACCTCTTAAACGCCACCAAACTTGGCGCATCTACAATTGCAGCAGGCAGGGCATTCCATACCCTTACCACCCTCTGGGTAAAGAACCTACCTCTGACATCCGTCCTATAACTACCACCCCTTAATTTAAAGCTATGTCCCCTCGTGCTAGCTTTCTCCATCCTAGGAAAAAGGCTATCACTGTCCACCCTATCTAAACCTCTAATCATCTTATATGTTTCAATAAGGTCTCCTCTTAGCCGCCTTCTTTCTAACGAAAACAACCTCAAATCCCTCAGCCTCTCTTCATAAGACCTGCCCTCCATACCAGGCAACATCCTGGTAAACCTCCTCTGTACCCTCTCCAATGCCTCCACATCTTTCTTATAATGCGGGGACCAGAACTGTACACAATACTCCAAGTGCGGCCGCACTAGAGTTTTGTACAGTTGCAACATGACGTTGCGGCTCCGAAATTCAATCCCCCTACCAATAAAAGCTAAGACTCCGTATGCCTTCTTAACAACCTTATCGACTTGATTGCCAACTTTCAGGGATCTATGCACATATACACCAAGATCCCTCTGTTCATCAACACTATTAAGAGTCCTACCATTAGCCCTATACTCTACACATTTGTTATTCCTGCCAAAGTGAATTACCTCACACTTTTCCACATTAAACTCCATTTGCCACCTCTCGGCCCAGCTCTGCAACTTGTCCAAGTCTCTCTGCAAACTATAACACCCCTCTTCACTATCTACCACTCCTCCGACTTTGGTGTCATCTGCAAATTTACTAATCCATCCTTCAATACCCTCATCCAGATCATTTATAAAAATTACAAACGTGCAAATCTGAAGTAAATGTGCAGGGTGGTTGCATTCTTTGGGGGTCTAGAATGGTCATCTCATTCACTGGCTGTTTATGGGTCCTGGATGAAGTCCATAAAACCCACCCAGGTGCCTCCTGGATGAAAAGTTTAGCAAGGTCATACATTTGGATCAGAATTTAGAGAACAAGGCAAGATCCTATTGAGTGTCAGATCAACCAAAGATAGCATCACCAGCCATCACTGCACCCATGGGAGTGGCCTGACCATTCCTGGTTCTGGCTTCATGCGGTCTTTGTATGGGTTGAAAATTTCTAGTCATTGTGCACTCTAAGTGGCTGGAAGCCCATACCTTGAGCAACATCACAGCTCCCATTACAATAGAAAAGCTGCACCAAGTTTTTGCCACTCATGATTCACTGAATTCTCTTGTCTCTGATAATGGTACAACTTTTACTAATGCCTTGTTCCAGGAGTTCATGCAGACAAATGGAATACACTGTGTGCACACTGCTCCTTTTTATCCAGCTTTAGCGGCTGGTTTAGCGGAACAAGCTTTGTGGACGAATGAATGAATGAAGGACTAAAAAGAATGACAAGTGGATCCAAACTCTCATGGTTCTTGTTTCAGTACCACATCAAGCCACAAGTGATGTCAGGGGCTCTCAAATACTGATGCCAGGAAGCCAAACTCTCATCTGGATTTGCCACATCCTGATATCAAAGTGAGAATGGGCAGCGGGTAGGAGACAGAAAAAGCAGAAGGAGAGAGATGATGGTCGGGAGAGGCGTTTCAGTCCAAATGTCTGTGTCTATGTAAGAAGTTTCAGCAGTAACCAACATAGGTGGCCTGGAGTCATTCTGAAACAAAGTGGCTCTGTCTCTTTTGGTGAAACTACCTGATGGAAGAGTTATTCACAGACACTAGGATCACGTTCATCCATGTTAAGACTCTGACGCCACAATGTTTCCAGACAACACAGCAGAAGGAAACGCTACTGTGGAAACCTAACAGGAAATAGTTCCTGATGTACAGGGGCATCCAGTGGTCTCTGCTCCAGGAGAGAATGAGGAATGTTCATACACAGACATCCAACCCACTCTTCTGCCCACGGGCCCAGCTCTGTTGGGTAAGCTTCACCAATGTGTACTGAGACACCAGGAGGAAAGGTAAACTCACTGTGGTCCCAGATGACCATAACCTCTCCTTCGAAGGTGAGAGCTGACTGGTGATGATTTAATCTGAAGATTCCTCGCTTGGGACAATGTCTTTGTGGAGTTTGGACATTCCCCTCGTGTCTGTGTGGGTTTCCTCCCACAGTCCAAAGATTGGGTTGATTGGCCATGCTAAATTGCCACTTAGTGTCAGGGTAAATATGTGGGGTTGTGGGGTTAGGGACTGGGTGGGATTGGTGCTGGCTCAATGGGTCAAATGACTTCCTTCTACACTGCAGGGATTCTAAGATTACCACACCTCAGGCAAGGGGCAAGGTTGAGAAGGGCGGGGCGTTCATGAATAACTTCAATCATTTTGGGAATTGAACCCATGCTGTTGGCGTTGCTCTGCATCACTAACCAATTGACCAGCCAACCAAGCAAAACCAACCGCTGTGCAGGTCACAGTGCAGTCACAAAGCTCCTGAAAGGCTGAAGTATAGTTGAGGCATGAGTGCCATTATGTGTTAGCATTTGAATGACAGACCTAGTTAAAAAGGGTTAAAAAGTTTTGAAATTTTGGTTGCTTTCACAGGCTTTCAGTAAGCAGATATTATTACTTACCATTCCTTTCTTTAAGGGGATTAAAATTAAGGGGGGAAAGTGTTATAGTGTGCACACTAAGTAATTTCCTATTGGATATATATGTTGCTGTAGTCAATAAGTGCAAGCATATGTGGGTGATGTAATCGGTAGCACAGACTTGCACAGGTTACATGAGGGATCTGTTCATTGCTGCTGCCAGGTTATGTGTCCATGTTGTACAGTTCTTTTATACTTTTGCAAGTGAAGGCGGTGAACCATTTAAATGCCTGTATCCTTCTTCACAAGTTACCACACCTACATTTTTGCCTAAACATTTGGTTGCCTGTTCTAATCCTCTTCCTGCTTTGGCTCAGTGCTAATATTTGTCTTTCCTGTGCAGTGCCTTGGGATGCTTCACTCTATTAAACATGAGTTGTTTCTGACTTTTTCCTTTGCTTCTTTCTGGTTCTCCTCAATCCTTCACCTGATTTATCATTTCCCTGGTGAGAAAACAAGTGGTCTGCCCCTGACCTCTGCGCTTGTTCTGGCTGCTGTAAGTGCGGAGGTTATCAGGAAATGACATTGCCCTGCTGATACTCAGCGTGCCATTCTCTTCTCCACTCTGCACCCTTTGCTAAAGCAGTTCTGCATTTAGCACTGCCAAGGTTGGTGTATGTGGAGATTTGTGAATGTGAACCTAGATTCTGTGGTGTACCAGCTCAGTGCTGCCTTGAAATATGTCACCTTACAACCTCTTCCTGCATTGAATTGGGAAATATATTAAACAGTACCATTCACAATCTCTTGCAGTTCACATTCATTTTATTTTGCGTGTGAAGCTCAGTAGGTGCTTATTCTGTGGCAGAATGTTTTCTTCTCAAGGCTATGTGTTTTCAATCTTGACAAAACTAGTTTCGGATAATCATATTTCCTTCAGGTACCCAGTATACTTTATTTATAGCTCTGTGATCAGCACTCTGGGAGTAGAAATCTGGATTTATGTTCAAGAAATTTGATGTGGTGTGAAATAATGAGGAAAATAAATCACTGTGCAAACACTAACAAAAACAAAACACTTTTATTTTATTCATATTGGTTTTGCCAGCTCCGGATGCAGTGCAGTTGGAACATGTATTCTGTGCAGCTATACTAAAGTCATGCACTGCAAGCTGAATAGAAACTGCTCTGTGTTTTTAAGCCTGTGAATCCAGCGAGCACCCAGTTTGGTTCTGACTTTGTGTGGGGTACACATTTTTACTTTGCCCCGTGGGTGCAAAGCAAACTGGATGTGTGGTGGGTTAGGCAGCGTGAATGAGTCAGCCATGTTCAGTTAGTAACACTTACACTTCTATGTCAGAAATTTGTAGTTCAGACCATGCTCTGAACCTGAATACAATGTCTAGGTATGCTTGTTAAGTGTAGTTCTGAGAGAGTGCAGCAGTGTTGGAGATGATGTGATTTGCATGAGATTGTGTAATCAATGCCTTCCACTTGAGCAATGACTGAGGCCGAAGGTCCCAGAGCTCTATGGCAACATTCTTCCCTCAAATAACACCACACATTATCTGATTGTTTGCTGATTGTGGGAACCTTGCTGTATCGAATTTGGCTGATGTCTTTCCCAATGTTACAATAGTAACTGCATTTCATAAGCAATCTATTGCTTGTAAAGCAAAGTTAAAGTTTAGTTATTAGCCACAGGTAGGCTAACATTATCAGTGCAATGAAGTTACTGTGAAAATCCCCTAGTCACCACACTCCGGCGCCTGTTCGGATACACTGAAGGAGAATTTAGTATGGCCATTGCGCCTAACCAGCACATCTTTCAGACTGTGAGAGAAAACCAGAGCACCTGGAGGAAATCCATGCAGACATGGGGAGAATGTGCAGACTCCACAAAGACAGGGACCCAAGCAGGGAATCCCTGACACTGTGACGTAGCAGTGCTAACCACTGTGCCACCGTGGCATCTGAGATATTATGAGGACATCAGTAAATTCAAGTTCTTACTCCAGGATCTAGATTTTATTTGACTTTTAAATAAAGTTGTTGAGAGGGCGCCTTCATGTTAATGCACCCAACAGTTTCTTACCCTTAACTGCAGTAAGATGCTCTTTTGAAGCAGAAAGGGCTCTGGCTGACCCTTTGAGAGCCCACCCCACAACCCTAACCTGTCCCCATCCCAATCAAGGTCAACAGTCAAAATTCGAAAGAGTGATTACATTCCCCTGGGAGTGGTTTCAGGATCTGGTGGTTTGGGAGGGAGGGGTGTTGTGTTGTACTGTTACAGTGAATAACTCGTGAGCTCCATTTTGAACAGAAGATATTCTTGCTAATCGTCCCTTTTACGGAATATTGCTCAGCCATCAAAGTAGTCCTTGAAATATCTTTAAAGGAACTGACCATTCTCTCTCCTGACCAAGTTTTCCTTTGCTTTTTTTCCTGGTTTGAGGACTGTTTGATAACCAATGGTGCTGCCATTCTAACGTATTGTTTTGGAGTATGGACACACATTAATTACTGAGGAAACTTGACTGTTTGACACTGAGCAACATTGTCGTATCCTGCACATCCTCTTGGTGTTGTTTTCCTTTTCCATAGGCAAATATTATAACATTCTGTTGTGTAACTTCCTGTTCTACTTTTGAAAATAGTATTTTGACAATTAAAAATGTATCAAAAGATTAATATTCAAAACCCACGTTGGCAATGTGCTGAAATCTGTTGTTTTGATGATTTTTGTAAGGAGGCATATTCTCCTTCCTGTGAATTCTCAGTCTCCAGCTACAGGTACTATTTTTATTGCGTTCACAGTTGGTGTTTCTTAGTTCCTTGCAGGAGTTGAATCTTGCTGATAACCAGCTGAAGTCTGTTGGCAGCTTCTCTGAGCAGTTCCCAAACCTTGAAGTTCTTAATGTAGTCAACAATTACATTGATTTCAGAGACGGACTGGTCAGTAAAATAATTTCGTTTGAATACAGATCTGAATGATAATTATACCTTTGTATTTTCCACCAGGTTGAGAACAAAATTGTGGTGTATGATTATGTGTCTGTTGTTTATTTTATTAAGTGGACTAGAATGCCTTTATAAGCCAAATTTATGTTTGATTTGATGAATCGTGGTTGCTCGGGGGTTGCCTGAGTTGAAGAGCTAATGATGTCAATATTCTTTCCTTTAAGAAATCTCTGGCGCAGTGCTTCCACCTAGTGGAACTGAATTTAGCTGGCAACACAATTGAGAGATCAGAGAAAGCAGAGGAAGAGCAAACCATGTGAGAACTATAATACTTATCTGTAAGATCTATATATTTATTGGGGAGGGAGGGGGGAGGTAGTGGGATAAGTGGTAATGTCATTGGACTAGCAATCCAGAGGTCCAGGCTACTTCTCCGGGGTCTGTGGTTCAAATCCCATGGCAGCTGGTGGAATAATGAATAAATCTGGCAATTTAAACTGTTCTTGCAGGAATGGTGAATATGAGAGCTACCACTGATTGTTGTAAAAGCCCATCTGGTTCCCTAATGTTCTTTAGGGAAGGGTGCTCCACACCAAAACAATGTGGTTGACTCTTAAATGGCCTCGCAGACCACTCCAGTTGTATCAAAACACCGCAGGAGTCAAACAGGAATGAAATCAGATGGTCTTCCTGCCATTGACCTAGGCACTGTAAATAACAACACGCCCAGCCCTATGGAACCTATAAGATCAATTTAGTCTACATTTGGGGGCTCTTGTCAAAATTTGGAGAGCTGTCCCACAGACTAATCAAGCAACAGCCTAATATAGACATACTTACAAAAAGTACAATTAATGTCCCTAAATAACTCCTTTATTAGCACTGCTGCTTCACAGCTCCAGGAACCTGGGTTCGATTGCCGGCTTGGGTCACTGTCTGTGTGGAGTTTGCATGTTCTCCTCATTTCTGCATGGGTTTCCTCCGGGTGTTCCGGTTTCCAGGTATGCGGGATAGGTTGATTGGCCATGCTAAAATTGCTCCTTAGTGTCCTAGGGTGCATAGGTTAGAAGGATTAGCGGGTAAAATATGTAGGGATAGGGGAATAGGGCCTGGGTGGAATTGTAGTCGGTGCAGACTTGATGGACCGAATGGCCTCTTCCTGCACTGTAGGGTTTCTATGATTCCTCAGGAGCGTATGTCCCTTCACTAGATTCTCTTTATTTATGAATTCTATTCCATTTATAGAATGTTTCAGGTACACAGTCAAAATCCAGAGTGCCAGTGGACCTGACACTCCCATATTTATATACAGGTGAGACTCCGTGATTGAGCAGGCAGTTATGACCTCGGTTAGGGAGCTCTTATTCCAAAAGCCAACCTCATTGAAATTATTACAGTCCCTGGTACCATCATCGCCATCCCTGGATATGGCCTGTCCCACTGTCAAGGACGAATTCCTTGATGGATGGTGGCAGAGTGATATACAGTCAAGAAGGAGTTACCCTGGGGATCCTCAACAATAACTCTGGATCCCATAAAGTTTCATGGTATCAGGTCAGATATGGAGAAGGAAACTTCCTGCTGATTATCACATACCATCCATCTCCTTAGCTGCTGCATCAGTACTTCTTCATATTGAACATCACTTGGAGGAAGCAGTGAGAGTGTCTAGGATACAGAATGTACTCTGGGTGAGGGGGACTTCCAACAAGAGTGGCGTAGAGCATCCCTACTGACTGAACTAGCTGAGTCCTAAAGGATATAGGAACTGGACTGGAACCTGGCATCCTGACCAATTGACATGATAGGAGTGACTTCCACACAATCTTGTGGAGACTAAGTTCCATCTTCATATTAAGAATAGCCTCTATTGTATTTCTGGTACTACCACAATGTAAATGCCATATATTTCGGGTATAGGTGCCAACTCAAAACTAGACATCCAAGTAAGATATCATCAGCAGTAGAATTGTATTTAATCACAATCTGTAAATTCGTGGCCCAATATATTCCCCACTCCACCATTACCATCAAGCCTGGATCAATCTTGGTTCAATGCAGGAGGTCTTGTCAGGAACATCACTAAGCATACCTAAATTGAGGTGTGAACATTGTGGAGCTATGATATAGAACCACAGGCACGACATGCGTGCTGAACAATATAAGTGGCATGTGATAGGCAGAGCTAAGTGATCCTACAACCAATGGTTCAGATCTAAGCTCTGCAGTCCTGTCACATCAGGTGGACAATTAAACAACTAACTGGAGGCGGAGTTGTCACAAATTTCTGCACCCTCAATGATGGGAACATCCAGCACATCACTGTAGAAGACAAGACTGCAGAGGTGGAGTTACAGTTTGTGGGCCCCATGCTTGCCTTCAATTTTGTCCCCATCCAACCTCATACCCTCCCAATCCAATCCACTGTTGTGGAATTATCTGCCACAGGAAAGGTGAAAAATCCCAACCTTAGATAGAGTCATACAATACAGCAGAAGCTCTTTGGCCCATGAAGTCTGCGCCAACAATACTAGACTAAATCTACACATTCCAACACTTGGTCCACAGTTTTGAATGTTATGACATTTCAAATGCTCATTCAGATACTTTCTAAAGGTTATGAGATTTCCTGCCTCTACTGTCCTCCCTGGCAGCGCATTCCAGACTCCACTTTGGGTGAAAATATTTTGCCTCTAAATCTCCTGCCCTTCACCTTAAAATTATGCCCTTCATTACTGATCCTTCAAGTAAAGGAAACAGCTGCTTCATATCCACCCTGTCCATATCCCTCATAATCTTATACACTTCAAACAGGTCCCTTCTCAGCCTCCTCTGCCCCAAAGAAAATTCAGCTTCTCTTTATAGCTCAAATGCACATCCCAAGCAGCATCCTGGTGAACTTCCTCTGCATCCTCTCAATCACATCCTTCCTATTGCTCCAGCTGTGGCCTAACCAAAGTCTTGTACAGCTCCAACATAACTTCTCTATTCTTATAATTTATGCTATGACTGATAAAGGCAAGTATCCTGTATGCTTTTTTAACTACCCTATTAACCTGTCCTGTCCCCTTCAGGGACCTAAGGGCAAGCATCTCAGATCCCTGTGTTCCCCTGTGGTCCCTAGTGTCCTGCCATTCATCGAGTACTTCCTTATGCTGTTAGTGCATCACTTTACACTTTCCAGGGTTAATTTCATCTGCTATTGATCTGCCCATTTGACCAATCCATCTATATCTTCCTGCAACCTTAGACCTTTTTCCTCACTATTAACCGCTCTGCTAATCTTTGTGTTATCTGCAAATTTACTTATCATCCCCCCATATCCTCATCTACATAGTTAATGTATATAGGAACAGTAAAGCATATAACACTGATCCCTATGGTACACCACTGGACGTGAACCTCTAATCACTCAAACAGCCTTCTACCACCATCTGCCATCTCCTACCACTAAGCCAGTTTGGATTCATCTTACTAAGTTACTCTGGATCCCACTTGCTTTTACCACCTTTATCATTCCCCCATTGTTAGACTTTGCTGAAAGCCACAAAGTTCCAGTTTCTTTTGCCGGCAAGACTAAACTTCCAAACCTCAGCCAACTGCAAAATCCAGCCAATCCAGACTCTACTGATACCGGTTTCACCAAAATGGTGCAGTTATACAGGACCTCCAGCTCTGCTCGCACTGACATTGATGGCATGGATTCTTCTCAGAAGCCCCAGATATTACCGAGGGCTCTCACCCCTGACTACTCTCCATTGTGTTTTCTTTCTGAATGTCCAATATACAAATTTTTTAGTTGTAAATCAGATGAAAGCCTCTTATAACCTAGATAATTCATGTTAATTCTAGACCAAGGTCTCTGGATTACTGATTAAGTGACAATACCACTACATCACCACCTCCTCCAGTAACAGGACTGATTAGGGTATTGAAGTTACGGTGTTGTATGTAGACTTTCAAAAAGTCTTTGGCAAAGTATTTCTTAAAAAGGCTTTCCAGCACTGTTGAAATGTTGAGAATAAAGGCAACAGGGGCAACATGGATATGAAGATGGTTGAGTGACAGGAAGAGAAAGTAAAAGTGAACCATTCATTTTTGAACTGAACATAAGTGGGTTTTCCAGGGGTCAGTACCAGGACCACTGCTTTTCTTGATCTATATTAATGACTTCATTTAGTTGTTAACGTGTTCGGAAAAATATAATAAAGGGGACAATGTCCTTTAAGACTTTATTAATGATCAGTTACTGTAAACAATGCATGTCCAACTTCTTCAGCGAGCTATCCATTGTAGACAATTCCGTCACCTGGAACATCTCAGCTAAGCCCAGTCTTGCTGTGGCCCAATGTGGTCACTTGGGGAAGGTGCCAGAGGGCTGGCAACAACTGCAGAACTGTGCTCCAGGATGCAAGCTTTAATCAAAGGAGGGAATAAATAATGCCTATAATTAACATTTATCCAGGTTATAATAGACTCTTATCTGATTTACAACTACAATATTTGTATATTGGATAATTTGGAGAGACAACATGATGGAGAGGCTCTCAAGGATGAGAGCCCTCGCAATATCTGAGAAACTTGGAGCAGAGATAGTTATGGGCTGATTAGCAGAAGTTTCAACAACATGAAGTGTTGTGATGGAATGAGTAGAAAGAAACTTTCCATTGGCAGAAGGTTCAGTATCTAAGGGATGCAGATTATATAAGATAATTGAGAAAAGAACCAAATAGGAAGTATTTGTGATCTTGAACACATCTTCAAAGGGATTTGTATAAGTAATGGGAGAGTAATTGGAAAAGAACAGAATAGTAAGATTAATTGGGTAACACTTTTAAAGAACTGGCAAACGCATGATGGGACAAATGGCTTCCTTCTGTGTTGTAAAATTCCATGATGTATGCAGTTTCTTTTTGTTCCAATTTGTCGCTGTTTTCCACTTCTCTAATATAGTGAGTCAAAGTGAAATTGATCTTTTCATTGCCCTTTCATGTTCACACACTTCCCAACACAATACAAAAAAACAGAACAATACAGCACAGGAACAGGCCCTTTGCCCCACAAAACCTGCACTGATCATGGTATCCTATCTAAACCATCTGTATCCCTCTATTCCCTGCCTGTTCATGTGTCTATCCAGATAAATTTTAAATATTGCTAACGTACCTGTTTCAACCATCTCACTTTGCATTCCAGGCCACCACTACCCTCTGTGTAAAAAAAAAACTTTCCCCACTGAACATTTCCCCCCTTTACCTTGAAATTGTGCCTCCTTTTGATTGCCATTTCTGCCTTGGGAAAAAGCTTCCAACTTTTCTATGCCTCTTATAATTTTATAAACTTCTATCAGGTTGCCCTTCAATTTCCATCTTTCCAGGAAGAACAATCCTAGACTATTAAATCTTTCCTCATAGCTAATACCCCCCATATCAGGCAACATCCTGATAAACTGTTCTGTAGTACCTCCAAAGCCACCACATCCTTCTGGTAGTGTGGTGACCAGAATTGGACACAGTATTCCAAATCTATCCTAAGCTAGCATTTTATATAATTGTAACATATTTTGCCAACTTTTATACTCGATGCCCCAGCTGATGAAGGCAAACATGCCATACGGTTTCTTCACCACTTTTGGTGCTGCACACCCAGATCTCTTTGTGTGCTCCTGATAGTTTTGCGATTTATTTTATAGTTCCCACCTGAATCTATCAAAATGCATCACCTCGCATTTGTCCAGATTAAATTCCATTTAAATTCCAGATTAAATAATTCTCTGCCCAATTTTCCAGCCTGTCAATATCCTGCTATATTCTCTGACAATCTTCACCCTTATCTGCAATTCCAGTAATCTTAGTATCATCCACAAACTTGCTAATCAAACCAGTTACGTTTTCTCCCAAGTCATTTATATATATATTACAATATATATTACAAACACAATGGAGAGTAGTCAGGGGTAATCGCTAAGGTAGAATCTAACAAATGACTTATATCAGGGATCAAGATTTTCCAGGCTTATGTGACCCGGTAACACAAATAAAAGAGAGTTTCTGGGTGAACTTTCATGGTGATTCTCATTTCATATTTTGTGTGATTCCGGTGAAGATCAGCCTTATTCTAATATAAAAGCAAATTATTGTGGAAGCTGGAATTTGAAACAAAAACAGAAAATGCTGGAAAATCACAGCAGGTCTGAAAGCCTCTGTGGAGAGAGGACAGAGCCAACATTTTGGGCAGAAGACTAGGCACTTCATTCAATGCCTTGACTAGTGGCCCCCCCACCCAGCTGAAACATCTATAATTTGGAATGATATTCTCAGCGCTAAGATGAGGAGAAATTTTTTCACCTGACTGCCACGAACCTTTAAAAGTTAAAGTTTATTTATTAGTCACAAGACTTATATTAACATTGCAATGAAGTTACCATGAAATTCCCCTAGGCGCCGCACTCCAGCGTCTGTTCAATGCATCTAACCAGCACATCTTTCAGACTGTGGGAGGAAACTGGAGCACCCAGAGGAAACTACATAAACTCAAGGAGAATGTGTAAGATCCACACAGACAGTGACCCAAAGCCAAGAATTTAACCAGGTCTCTGGAACTGTAAGGCAGCGGTGCTAATCATTGTGCTGCCCCGAATCTTTGAAATCCTCTACCTCTGAGGGCTGTAGATGTCCATTTGCTGCATCAACATGGAGATCTGATTAACTTTGGCCACGAAGGGAATCAAGAGATATGATTTCAGAATAAGAAAGTGAGGTTGATATAGAAATTCACTCATAGCCTTCTTGACCAATGAAGAGGCTCAAGAGACCATATGACTTAGTCCTCCTGCACCTAGTCCTTATGTTGTTAATTGGTGCCATACTGATGTATTTTACAGAATCTGTAGAGTGTTGCACTTGTTTCAATCCATGCTGTCATTTAACATCACTGGTAATAACTTTCCCCAGGAATCTCATGGAAATCTCGTACCTCATGCCTCAGCTGGAACGTTTGAATGGGGTGAGTCTGGTCCAGCTTCCTTTTCTAGAGCAGATTAAAAACCTAAAGTCAGTCAGAATTTTTTTTTCCAGCTTTCTCCCCCCTCTTGTGAAAGTGTAAGTGTATGAGACGTGGTTCCACAAGCATGCATAAAGTTGAGCTAAATTATAAATCAAAATACTACAATCTGAGAAACAAGCATTGGGAAAAATTCAGCAGGTCTGGCAGCATCTGTGGAGAAAGAAACTGAGGTAACATTTTGACTCCAGTATTATACCTGAGTAATATCGCATCCAAAGCTATCATCTGCTTGGATTGTAGTAATTAACTAATTAGCTCTAATTAACCAGGTTCAATAGCCTGATTCAGTCCCAATCCCTACAGATTATTTTAGGTTTACATTCAGTTCCTGTTCTGTGAATAAGTGAGCTGATTCAGAGCGCTGCTATTGGCTGCAATTCCCCCTGGATGGGCAGGGAAGGATTTGGTTGCTGTTCCTGCTTCTGATAAAGAAATGCTGGAAAGTGTGGGTGATAGATGAAGGCTGATTATGGCATGGCTGTGACACCAGTCCAGGCTGAACAATCTGGCAAAGATGACCATCAAGACATTGTGGCAGTTAGCACTGCTGCCTCACAGCTACAGGGCCCTGGGTTCAGTTACGGTCTTGGGTCACACTCTGTGTGGAATTTGCACATTTTCCCCGTGTCTGCATGGGTTTCTTCCCATAGTCCAAAGATGTGCAGGTTAGGTGGATTGGTCGTGCTAAAATGGCTCCTTAATGTTGGGAAACTAGCCAGGTTAGAAGCATGGGGTTATGAAAATATGGCTGGAATGGGATCATGGTTGGTGCAGACTTGATGGGCCGAATGGCCTCCTTCTGCACTGTAGGATTCTATGAAGGCAAACCCATGATGACAGATCACTAAGGTGGCTGGGATCTGTGGAGACCTAATCCTGTCAGGAGAGGTAAGAAGAAAAACAGAATTATTTAAAATACCACAAGTACCATATTGTCCAAATTGTAGAGTGGAAAGAACATAATATTGTCTGCACTGGACTTGTTTGTTACATTCCAAAGAAAGCAAAACCGTTTGTTTTTTAACTGTGACTTTCTCTGTAGTACACCAAAGGATTTCCCACACGTCAGATCCAGATTGAATCAAAATGAGATTTAAACATTTGGCACTCATTGCTTCAGACCCTGAGTGTGCAAATAAAGTGGAGCTTCCCTATGTTGCTTACCCAATTATATTGTAAAAATTAATAAAACATCACTGCATTGGTTATTTTATCAGTGACTTCCAGATTATCTTAAACATTTAAATATGTTAAACTGGGTTAAGGGGTGGATTTGTGTGATCCAGTGACATACAGTCCAGTTTAGTTGACAGCTGGTGTAAATCTAGCCAGGGCTGTTCGCACTAATGAGAGGTGGTTTTCCATAGTCGCTGGGTGAAAATTGCTCTCTTTTTTGACAATGAATCAACTCAGGTGGGAAAATTGGGGTGTAGCCACTGGCTGCACTGCTGGCTTTTCCCAACATATTTTATGACAAAGCGCCCTTCCAAAGGCAGGAAACACAATGTTACTCTGGCAATGCAGGATGAAGCCATTTTACTAGCAGGTCCAACAGAGTGCCCTGATCTGAAAACTATAAAAACAAACACAAGGGAACTCCTCTTGACTTCCCTTCTTCATAATGTGGAGATGTCAGCGTTGGACTGGACTGGGATATGCTCACTAAGAAGTCTTCACAACACCAGACTCGCCTGATGAAGGGGCAGTGCTTCAAAAGCTTGTGGCTTGCACTACCAGATAAACCTGTTGGACTTTAATGTGGTGTTAGAACAAAGAACAAAACAGCACGGGAAACAGGCCCTTTGGCCCAACGAGCCCGCGCCGCCACCTCAATGTTCCCACTTCTACACGCGATCCCTGCCCATGTTTATAGATCTATGGATTAAAAACCAAATTTGAGACTATTTAGGGAGAATTTATTTTGCCAATTAGCCTAAGAGCACATCTTTGGGATGTGGGAGGAAACCGGAGCTCCCAGAGAAAACCCACGCAAGCACGGGGAGAATGCGCAAACTCCCACAGACACAGGCCCAAATCCATGTATCTGCACAGCACAGCTATAATCACTGCGCTGTCGTGTTGCCCATCAGATGGTTCAGGTCAAGCGTACACTAACGATGTGAAGCAGTAGGATACTCTCGAAAAAGGTGCAAGAGCAGCCCTGTCACAACCCATCGCGTGTATGCCCCTCATCAGACAACAAGGTGGACCAAAGCACCTGTAGGATAAAAACAAGTGTTGTGAGGCTTCTTACTGTGCTCCCTTCTTCATCCCATGAGTAGGGACCCACTCTTCCCCCCCCAAACCTAGAGTATTGTTGGGCATGATTATCTTCCCCCTAGGGCTGTATGTAACTGTGCACCCCTGTTGGGGACCATGTTCCAGGTTCCTGTTTGTCAGGACCTGTTGTAATCTGACTGACATGTCGTCACACCAGTGCAGGCAAAACTCGCTATATGGGGGTTAATAGAGCGGGGAAGCCCGCGAATGATACTGAAATACATGGTAGTGGGGTTCCTGATCTTTCATGGCGGGAACACCATTATGTCATTGGTGGATGGTGGAGATAATTGAGTGGGGAAATCCCACAAACCATTTTGGGACTCCCCTTCAACCTTTACTGCTAAATATGCGGGCAGGAAATCCTCCTCGTTATATTTACATGGCTTGCAATGTAACATAGTCTAGGTGTAGGAAGCTAGTCCAATATGGAATTGGTGAATCATATTGTAGATGCAACTTAAAGGGAAGTAGCCTCTCAAAGTTAAGTGCTTAGATGCTTAAGTGCTTCTTAGCATCCATTAGAAAGGTTCAAAATAATGATGTGTCTGCAAGGACTTGGGGCAAGAAGTGACAAATACATTATTATCAATGAATGAAATGAAAGGAGTAATATGTGCTAAATATACATGGAGCTTTCCCTTTATATTTTTCATTTCTTTAATCTTCTTTAAGAGTAGCGTGACCCGGCCAAATCCACTTTCCCCCAGTATGGGGTTGCGAGGATACTGAAAATGGGTCACTGGGCCAACCTGTTTTTTAAAATAAATGTGATGTTCTGTGGTCCTTTCCCAAATGTGATGAGATGTTCTGTGATCTTGTTCAAAAGAAAAGTGGGATGTTCTGTTTATAGTGCGCAATTTGTAGGAAGTGGTATGACAATGAGAAACTCTCGATGTAGCCAACATCAAGTACACATGTTGGCATTCAGGAGGAAAAGCTTAGTGTTGCCTGATACAATTCAAGTTTACATGAATTGTATCAGGAATTTAAGAAAGGAAATTACATGAATTTAAGAAAGGAAAAGATAAGGGGGTGGATTTTTAAATGTAAATCACGTTTAGCTTGCAAATGTCATGCAGGTACTGCAGCTTGCCTGCACAGTGACGGGTGGCCATGTTATAGAAGTGAGTTACTGGAAAAAGAATTTGCAAACTATTGCTGTAAAGCAACAGTAATGATGTGGGAACTGGTTTCGGGAAGGATTTCCCTCTTAGACACTCTAATAACGTGTAATGTTCTTATAAGCCTGGTGTGCAAAGATAAGGAGTGGAGAGAGCCTTGCAGTGACTGAATCCAGACCTGCCCGCCGAATGCAACACGGCAGCCTTCCTGGTGAATGATAGCGTTGAGGTACATTGTGTATCTGACAACTCGACAGAAATCCATTGACTGTCTGTGGTGGAACCCAACTTGCCTAAAACCCTTTTATTCTTCTGGTTCTTCCTCCAAAATTGAGAGGGGAGGGTGGGGTTTGATTAGGATATCCATGTTAGCAAATGCATTTGTGCTCAAACTTGTGACTGCAAAACCATTTCACCCTCTTAAGGTTAAATAAAGTAAAAGCTGCATCCTAGACTGTCTGCTGCAGCACAACAGTACTTGTGTAACTTCACTGAAATGACAGCACTGGAAATGCTACACTGATGCTGGAGAAGGCATATCGCTGAATAATCGGTCTCTGTTGTTCTGCTCTAGGTTCCTCTTAACCCATCCAATAAGGAGAAGCAGAATGCTTCATTAACGCAGAAATCAACCCTGGCGAGTGGTAAGTTACTCTGTATGAATTACTAAAGCACTTAAATCTTTTGAGTTAGTTTATACACATACCATCATAGTTAATTTCTTAGCTGAAGGTGGTTTAGAGAAGGTTTACTAAATTGATATCTAGAATAAGCAGATTGACTTATGAGGAAATATTAGAGAAACCGAGCTTGTTTCTACTTGAGTTTAAAAGAGAGATTTCATTGCACATGGTATTGACAAGGTGGACGTGGAAAGGAAATTTCTTCCTGTGGAGTCCAGAACTAGGGGGCACGGTTTTAAAATTAAGAGTCACTCTTGTAGAACTGAGATGAGAATTTCTTTCTCTTGGAGGGTTTGAGACTTTGGACTCTCTGCCTCAGAAGGTAATGAGGTGGAATCATTGAATGTTTTAAGGTGGAGGTACATTTTTCGCAAGGAGTTCAGAGGTTATTAGGAGTAGATGGAATTCAAAACACAAACATATCAGACATGATATTTTTTAATGGCAGAGCAGGATCAAGAGATTTACTTCTGTTCTTCCACGTGCCTGATAAATATATAAACTCCAGAATTTATCCTAAATATTTGTTCTATTTTAACTTCTTGCCTCTATCTACATTGCTTTTATTATCCTTTGCTAAAACTAATCTCTCCCTTTCCTCAAATACTTTAGCTTCCCTTGAGAGTACACAAATTGCAAACTGCTTGATGGACTTTGAGTCGCAAATGGAGGATCTGCAAAAATCACTAGCCGAAAGGTAGTAACTCCTTTTAAAATAGATACAAGTAACTTTGAAATGCATCATGTTTGGTTGAACTCATGTTCCCCCTCATGGGCTTGGCAGTAAATTAAGGGAGATACAAGGACCATGTCCACAAGTCTTGATGGAGTTTTTATTTATCTTCATGACTCTCAATGAAGATGGTTTAAAAAACCTTTTCTCCTGTAATTCTTATGAAAGCAAAATGTGCCATCTGACAGATTTAAGTGATCATATTAAAACTTTCACCCCGTCATTGTAATTGACTGGCTGTGACATTTTCTTGGTTCGCCTACAAGATATTTTTTGGGCTTGAGCATTTTAACTTCTCCCGTAAGTGAACCTCACATTCTCTGTGATCAAGAATGCACTATTATTCATTGTCTATCTTTAGTTAAACAATTTAACATAAAACTCTGCTGCATATGTCAATATTTAGCAACAGATATACTATCATATATATTTTTCATAGAATCCCTACAGTGCAGGAGGACAAAATTTGATCATCGAGTGTGCATTGACCACAATCCCACCCAGGCCCTATACCTAGCGTGTTCTAATCAGTATTCTGTAAACTGTGTGTGCCTTTATATGCCATTCTCTGATGAAGGAACAGCATTCCGAAAGCTTGGGGGTTTACTATTAAATAAACTTGCTGGACTTTAACCTGGTCTTACAAAGAACAAAACAGCACAGGAAACAGGCCGTTCGACCCAACGAACCCATGCAGCCACCCCGCTGTTCCCACTTCGACCCATGATCCCTGTCTATGTTTATAGATCTATGGATTAAAAACCAAATTTGAGACAATTTAGGGAGAATTTGTTTTGCCAATTAGCCTAAGAGCACATCTTTGGGATGTGGGAGGAAACCAGAGCACCCAGAGAAAACTCATCAAAGCACAAGGAGAATGCGCAAACTCTCACAGACACAAGCCCAAATCCATGTATCTGCAAGCACAGCGATAGTCACTGAGCTGTGTGTTGCCCATCAAATGGTCCAGGTCAAGCGTACACTAATGACGTGAAGTACTAGGATACTCTCGAAAAAAATCCAGGAGCAGCCCTCTCACGACCCATCGCGTGTATGCCCCTTGTTAGACAAGGTGGACCAAAACACCTGTAGGATAAAAACAAGTACATCAGTATCATCATCTATTTACACACTTCCCAGGGACTCCCAAAGCTCATAATCCCCATTTTAAATCAGTTTTCTATATCCTTCCATTCTCATTCTGTTCAATTGCCCATCTAAGTATTTCTTAAATAACTCGAGTGCCTGCCTCCACCACTTTACTTGGCAGCGCATTTTATACCCCACCACCCTCTGTGTGAAGAAACTCCCTCTAGCATCCAAATTATACCTTACCTCTCTCACCCTAAGCCCATGACCCCTCGTGCTATTCGAGTCCATCCTAGGAAAAAACTTAACCCTGTTTACTCTATCTATACCCCTCATAATCTTGTACACTTCTATCAGATCTCCTCTAAGTCTATGTCTTTCGAAGGAAAACAGTCCCAATTTGCCTAATCTCTTCTCTTAACTCAGACCTTCCATTCCAAGCAGCATCCTGGTAAACCTCCTCTGCACTCTCTCCAGAGTCCCAAGTCCTTCTGGTAGTAAGGCGACCAGAACTGAGGTCTAACCAACATTTTATACAGCTGGAACATTAAAGGCCAGCTCTTGTACTCTATACCCCTTCCTATGAACGCTAGCATACCATATGCTTTCTTCACAACCTTCTCCACTTACTCTGCCACCTTCAGAGGCTTGTTCACCTGCACCCCCAGGTCCCTCTGCGTTTCTATACTCTTAATAGGTCTACCCTTTCTCATATACCTCCCCCCTACATTCTTTCTTCTGAAATGCATCACCTTGCATTTATCAGGATTGAATTCCATCTGCCATCTGTCTGCCTAAGCTACCAGCCTGTGTCCTGCTGTATTGCCTGACAATGCTCCTCACTATCCGCAAATCCAGCCATCTTTGTATTGTCTGCAAACTTGCTGATCACTCCACTTACTTCCTCTTCTAAGTCATTTATATATATATATTACAAATAGAAGAGGTCCCAGCACCGAGTCCTGCGGCACACCACTAGTGACTGACCTCTAGCTAGAAAAACACCCTAGAAGGAAATGAGAGATTGTAGAATGTAGTGTTACAGTCATAGCCAGAGTATAGAGAAAAATCAACTTAATGCAAGGTAGGTCCATTCAAAAGTCTGATGGCAGCAGGGAAGAAGCTGTTCTTGTTTCAATTGATAAGTAACCTTAGACTTTTGTACCTTTTTCCCGATGGAAAGGGCAGGAGAGAGAATATCCAGGGTTTGAAGAGTCCTTAATTATGCTGGCTGCTTTGCCAAGGCAACGGGAATTTTAGACAGTAAATGGTTTGCATGATGGACTGGGCTACATTCACGACCTTTTGTAGTTTCTTACAGACTTGGATAGAGCAAGAGCAATATCAAGCTATGATATGACCAAAATGTTTTTTATGGTGCATCTGTATAAGTTGGAGAGAGTTACAGCTGATACACCAAATTTTCTTAGTAGGTCGGCTTTCTTAACCCTAGGACACCTAAAAACTTGAAGCTTGACCATTTCTATTTCATCCCTGTTGGTGTAGACAGGGACATGTTCTCCACTACGCTTCCTGAAATCAATGACAATCTCCTTTTTTCTGTCATTGAAGGGGAGATTATCATCTTTGCACCAGTTCACCAACTCATTCTGTATTCTCTTGTGAGACTTCTTACTGTGTTTACCCAAGTCCAAACTGGCATCTCCACATCATGGGTATAAGGATAACCATACAATACAATGTTCCCAATGAAACAAACTCCAACCTGTCACACCAGACCTGCCCAATAAACATCTAATTGGCTTTAGAATCTATTCAAACGGAGTCTCAGCACTTCATTGTGAAGTAATTTCTAAACTATTCAGGAATAAGATTGGAAACTTACTGTCAGAAACTAATTTCCCTAAAAGATGTGTTAGAATTAGCTTTGCAAGATAGTTCATTATTTACTGTGTTGTGCTCTTGACTCAGGTTTAGTCTGGTAAAGAATCTGATGGAGTCCTTACCGAAAAAGTTGCCATTCAAACCTTCACGTGAGTAAAAGTTTTAGATTTTCTGTATGCTCAGGCCCTTTTCAACTGTGGGCAATAAAGACATTCTGCAGTGTATTGCATAGGAAGATTTTCGCTTCAAATTCATAGGAATTTTACCGGCATGCTATGGGTTCTACTGCCTGGACCAAATGCAGGTCCTGAACCCACACTGGTGGGATGGCAGAGAGGATTTTGCTGGCAGCGGCCAATTATGAGGCTATCACTGGGATTGTCCCATTAAGGATAACAGCCAGCCTGCCTGTCTCTCTGAGCTATCAGCATAATCAGAGAACCAGTAGTGTTCCAACGGATGTGCAGCTGCTGAAGTTGCACAGAGAAGGCATGTCTGATTTTAAATCATGTATATAAAAACATATTTTACACCTTTAAAAGTTTAAATAGGAAAATAGAAAAAAAAAGCTGAATCATTTGTAAAGCATCTTTCATGTTGTCAGATGCCCCAAAAGCACTTTTGATTTCACTTATTACTCATGTATTTACAGTGAAAAATATTGTTTCTTGCACACTATACAAAGCATACCATTCAGAGAAAGAAGAGGGTGCAAAATGTACTGTTACAGTCATAGCTAGAAACAATCAACTTAATACAAAATAGATCTATTCAAAAGCCAGATGGCAACAGGGAAGCTGTTCTTGAGTCAGTTGATTCATGACCTCAGAGCTTTATACATTTTCCTGACCGAAGAAGGCGGAAGAGAGAATATCGAGGATGTGTGGAGTTCTTAATAATACTGACTGTTTTGCTGAAGCAGCAGGATGTGTAGACCGAGTCCAATGGAGGGGAGGCTGGTTTGCAGCTAGTTTTTGGAAGTGTAGATCCTGTTGTAATGTAATGAAAAATGGCATCTGGCATAAAGCAACAATAACCAAATAAGTTTGTAACGTTCAAGGATAAATATTGACCAGGACAATTTCTTCATCTGCATTTACTTAAATAATTTAGATCCTACGAGAGCAAATGAGGCCTCAGTTTAACATCTCATCCAAAAGACAGTATTCATTTAGTATTCACTGAAATGTTAGGTCTAGAGTGAGGTTTGAACCCACAACTTTGAGACTCGAGGCAACAGTAGTACTATATCAGAGCTTTGGAGATACTATAGCTCAGTTGATGTTGATTAGAATGTCAGAAGTCCCTGCTCTTCAAATGATGCTGTGTATTTATTAATATGCACCTGAATCACTGGAACAAGCTGACTTGCAAATTGGTTTCAGTCATCAATGCAGCATTCGAGTGGCAACCAAGTTCTGGGTCAGGTCTTGGACCTTTGATGCAGAGGTGAGAATGTTCCCATATGAACCAAGTCACCGCAAGCTAGGAAGCACAGAAACCTGTTTTAAATTTCAGAACGTATTTTAGTATTACTCGGCAGAACTTGTTACTGATGCAACTACGAGAAAATGTAGTAGAAATTATTTGGAGTTAAAATTACAAAATTGGTTTTTAAAAATGGTTAAGGATAATGGAAAATGAATAATTTTAAACAGAGCAGGGCTAAAACTGAAATTTATCTTTTCTTCAATCACGTGCTGCACTCTTTGTTGCAGATTTAGCTCAACTTGGAAGCTGCTTTTTCAACAGGCAAACTCATGAAGACAGAGCTCAAGTTGTTTATCAGAATAGTGATTTATCACAGTGCCAGGGACCTGGGTTTGATTCCAGCTTTGGATAGTTGTGTGGTGTTTGCACGCTCTCTGGTATCTGTATGGGTTTCCTCCGGGTTCCTCTCAGTCCAAAAACGTGTGGGTTAGGTAAATCAGCCATGCTAAATTGTGCTTCAGTGTCTTGTAGGTTACAGGATTGTGAAGTTATTTGGATTGGTGGGGGGAGGGGTAAGGTCAGTGCAGACTCATCGGACTGAATGGCCTCCTGTTGCACTGTAGGGATGCTATGAACTTGTTTTCCTTCTGAAATTTTTCAACTCCCAAGGATAGATGCCAAATGTTCCTCTTGACAAAACAAGTAAACAAAGTTTTTATTTCTTAATTACAAGTTGGTTTACATTTACACTAATGAAATTATTGTGAAAATCCCTTAAAAGAGGCCCCACATACTGGTGCCCGCTGGGTGTACTGAAGGAAAATTTAGTATGGCCTATGCACTTACCAGCACATCTTTGGACTGTGGGAGGAAACCAGCGCAGAAATAGGGGTAACGTGCAGACAGTGACCCAAGCCAGGAATCGAACCCGAGTCCCAGGCGTTGAGACAGTAGTGCTTACCACTGTGCCACCCCACTTGCGTGGCCTGTTTTTCCACATCTTCTGAAGCAATAGTGTTTAATAGATACCAGAGAAAATAGAGCATAGTTTGATAAATGTTTTCATTAAAAACATTATTACCTGCACATCATTCTGAGCTTGCCATAATACTGCATTTGTGTGAACCCACAGGTGCAAAGTCTCAACGATTGACCTCAGTGACCAGCTCTGGATCTCACCCACAAACAAGCTGCAAGCGGTAAGGGAGCAATTTATTAAGAATAATGATTTAGTACGAATTAGATTATTTCCCTGGGCAAGCTTTTTAATTGCTCCTGGCTCATCCTCCTTTTACTGTACCCTGCTTGGATAGACATCTCATTTACTCTTAAATATTTTAGTGGAAGCATTATTCAGTGCCCTTAGTGTAACTCTATAAAGTAATTGTAGAATTGCATTGTTAAAGAACAAAAGGTTTAATTAAAGCGTTCATAGTATTCAAATGTGTATTCTATATAGTTATATAGCACCTTTAATGTAAAAGGATCCAAAGTGCTTCACAGAATGTTACAAGACCTAATTTGACAATGCCATGTAGGACTATGGCAACTTTATCTCAAAGGATATCACAGCAGATGACTGAAGAGGGAATATCTTAAAGGAAAAGGAGGTAGATAGTTTGAGAATTTTGTGAAGGAATTTCAGAGTGTAGGGATCTCGGCATCTTAAAGGACAATCATGGAGTGATGAAAATTTTTTTTTTATTAAAGAGCAACACAGCACGGGAAACAGGCCCTTCGGCCCAACGAGCCCGCGCCGCCGTCATAACTATATAGTAGCAAATCCGTTATCCTATTATATTATTCCTATATAATAATATATATATTATTCCTAATATGGAAAATTTGTTTCCCAATCAGCCTAAGAGCGAATTTTTGGGTTGTGGGAGGAAACCGGAGTGCCCGGAGAAAACCCATGCAACCACGGGGAGAACGCGCAAACTCCTGCAGACACCAGCCCAATTCCAAGTGTCTGCACAGCCACATCGATAGTCTCTGAGCTGTCATGGTGCCCTTCAGATGGTCCACATAAAGCACTCATTTACGACATGAGGTACCAGGCAACCCATGAATCAACATCCAAGAGCTGTACCCGCACCACCTGCCGAATGCATGCTCATGTTGGTCAAGTATGGACCGAATTACCTGTGGAAAAAAGCCGTAGTTAAACAGTCCTACTATATCCCTCTATCTGCATACCGCTCATGTGGCTGTCCAAGAGACCCTTAAACAGCCCCAGCGTGCCTGCTCCCACCACCTTACTCGGCAGTGCATTCCACACCCCCACTACCCTTTGTGTGAAAAACTGCCCTCTAATATTCGTCCTATACATAGCCCCCCTCACCCTATGGCCATGACCCCTCGTCCTATCCATTTCTAAAGGTGGAAAAAGTTTACCTCCATTTACTCTATCTATACCCCTTATAATCTTATACACCTCTATGAGATCCCCTCTAAGCCGACGTCTTTCAAGGGAAAACAACCCCAGTCTATCTAATCGTTCCTCATAAGACAGTCCTTCCATACCAGGCAGCATCCTGGTAAACCTCCTCTGCACTCTCTCCAAGGACTCCACATCCTTCCGATAGTACAGCGACCAGAACTGGACGCAGTATTCCAAGTGAGGCCTAACCAAAGTTCTATACAACTGCAACATCAAACTCCTACTCTTGTATTCTATACCCTTTTCCATGAAAGCTAACATACTATACGCCTTCTTTATCACCTTCTCCACCTGTGAGGACACCTTCAGAGACTTGTGAACCTGCACCCCCAAGTCTCTCTGCGTCTCTATGCTCCGTATAGTTTTACCTTTTATCCTATAATTCTCTTCTGCATTTATCCGTATTAAATTCCATTTGCCATCTATCTGCCCAGTCTACCAACCTGTCTATGTCCTGTTGTATTGCCTGACACTGCTCTTCTGTACCCGCCAATCCAAGCATCTTGGTGTCATCAGCAAATTTGCTGATCTCACCACCTACCCCTACTTCCAAGTCGTTTATGTAGACCACAAATAGAAGAGGACCTAGTACTGAGCCTTGTGGCACTCCACTAGTGACAGGCTTCCAGCCGGAAAAAGAGCCTTCCACTACTACCCTCTGTCTCCTCCTCCCGAGCCAGTTCTCGACCCATCTACATACCCGACCCTGTATCCCATGCGCCTTCACCTTCTCTATCAGTCTACCATGAGGAACCTTGTCAAACGCCTTACTGAAATCCATGTAGACGACATCAACAGCATGTCCTTCATCAACTGTTTTTGTCACTTCTTCAAAAAATTCCACTAGATTTGTAAGACAAGACTTCCCCTTGACGAAGCCATGCTGCGTATCCCTGATCAGATCGCAGCGCTCCAGATGCTCATACATCCTGTCCCTAAGGATCCTCTCCATTAGCTTACCTATAACTGAAGTCAAGCTCACCGGCCTATAGTTCCCTGGGTGATCCCTCTGACCTTTTTTAAACAACGGTACTACGTTTGCTATCCTCCAGTCCTCTGGGACCTCACCTGTGTCCAGGGAAGAGACAAAGATTTGCGTCAGAGGCCCAGCCAAGTCTTCCCTCAACTCCCTTAGCAGCCTGGGGTAAATTGGGGTACTCGAGGCCATAATTAGGGGAAATGCAGATATATGGGCGAGCTGTGGGGGCTAAAGATTACAAAACCATGGAGGGATTTGAAAACAAGCATGATGCACTTTGGTCATTCAGCACATGGTAAACAGGAACTCCTTGTAGCTCAACAGTAAAAAGAAAGGCATGGATGAGGGTTTCAGAAGCAGATATGCTAACACAGGGAAGAGTTGGGCATTGTTACAGAGCAGAAAATATACACTCTTAGTGATAAGAACAAAAAAAATTACAGCAGAGGAACAAGCCTTTCAGCCCTCCAAGTCTGCACCAGTCATGCTACCTGACTGAACTAAACCCCTTAGCCTTCTGGGGACCATATCCTCTATTCCCTTCCTATTCATATATTTATCATGTTGTCCCTTAAGTCACTATTGTATCTGCTTCCATTACTTTCCCCGGCAGCAAGTTCCAGATACCTATCATCCTGTGTGTAAAAAAAAAAATTGTCCAGTACATCTCTGTTAAGCCTTGTCCCTTACACTTTAAACCAATGCCCCTCTAGTAATTGACTCTTCCACTCTTCAAAAAAAAACTTCTGACTATCCACTCTGTCCATGCCCCCCATAATTTTGTAGACTTCTATCAAGTTGCCCCTCAACCTCTGTTATTCCAATGAGAATAAATCAAGTTTCTCCAACCTCTCCTCATGGCTAATACCCTCCATACCAGGCAACATCCTGTTAAATCTTTTCTTCTGGTAGTAAGCAACCAGAACTGAACAGTACATTTCAATTGCAGTCTAACTAAGGTTCTATAAAGCTACAACAACATGACTTGCCTATTTCCGACTATATAGAAATAGTTGGAATCTCGAGATCAAAAATGACATCAAGGGTAAGTGTAGTGTTAAAATAGAAAATGTAGGAAAAATTGAGCAGCATTGGCATCAATTATGGAGATAAAAACAAAATTAAGAGGTTTACAGTATGAAAACAGGCCCTTTGGCCTAACTTATGCTGCCGCCCTTTTAAACCCCCTAAGCTAATCCCAATTTTGGCCCTCTATATCCATCTTACCCATGTAACTGTCTAAATGCTTTTTAGAAGACAATTGTACCCACCTCTACTACCACCTCTGGCAGCTTGTTCCAGACACTCGCCACCTTCTATGTGAAAAAAATTGCCCCTCTGGACCCTTTTGTATTGCTCCCTTCTCAGCTTAAACGTATATCCTCTAGTTTTAGATGCCCATACTTTTGAGAAAATAATATATATTGACTATCTAGCTGATTTATGCCCTTCATTATTTTATAAACCTCTATAAAGGTCAGGCCTCAGCTTCTACACCCCATGGAAAAAAGTCCCAGTCTATACAGCCTCTCCTTTTAATTCTAACCATCAAGTCCTGGTGGCATCCTAGTAAATCTCTTCTGTACTCTTTCTAATTTAATAATACCCTTTCTGTAATAGGGTGACCAGAATAGGGTGTACACAGTATTCCAAGTGTGGCCCTACTTTAAGTTTCTATGTTTTAAGTCCCTTTGACTTCTTCAAAGTTGAAAAGAGGTAGAAATGTGATAGAGTTTATTCTGTTGAGAGTGGCTAAAACAAGTGGAGGAAACAAGATCAGGAATTGGTGGGAGCTCAGGAGAGATTGAACAAAAATGTGGAAACAAGACAGAGGAGGTGTTAAAAACTAAGGAAGGTGCTAATTTTGGTATAAAGGTTAGATAGAATACATTAATAGCATGTTTGGAGCCAAGGTTATTGTCAGTGCAGCATATCCTTAGTATTGTAATACAGTATCCATTTAGATTTTTTATGATCACATCTCTGGAGTAAAATTAACTCACAAAATACTACCACTGAACCACAGATGACATCACAGCAAACAACAACAGCCAGGGCCTTTTTTTTTTAAAATCACAAATTCAGTCAACGTCAATATTTGCATGAGAGAAAGAGATCAACCTGGCAGTTGTGCATTTCATCATAATTGGATACCCTTCATAACGGCAGAAGGGAGAGAATTATTTGTTTTTAAAAAAAGGATGAATTGTAGTGTAAAGGAATAATAGATTGCACAAACTATGTGCAGCATTGAAACTATAGGTGTACAGCAGTCATTTTGTAGGAACATTATACAACTTGGCAATTTTTGGACTCACAACATAACCGCATAGGAATACTGTAGTGAATAACTCATCTCCTAATTCCCCAAAGCTTATCCATAAGGCATAAGTCAGAAGTGTGATGGAATACTCCCCACTTGCTCCGACAACATCTGGGACAAAGCAGTCCACTTAATTGGCACTGTGTCTACAAACATTCAATCCCGCCACCACTAATGCTCAGTAGCAGCAATGAATACTATCTACAAGAGGCTCCGTGGCAATTTACAAAAGGTCTTTAAACAGCACCTTCCAAACTGACGACCACTTCCATCTGGAAGGACAAGAGCAACAGATAAATGGGAACACCATCACCTGCAGTTTATTAATTCGTTTCTTTTTATTAGTCACAAGTAAGGCTTACATTAACACTGCAATGAAGTTACGTGAAATCCCCTAGTTGCTACAGTCTGGCATCTTTTCAGGCCAATGCATCTAACCAGCACGACTTTCAGAATGTGATAGGAAACCGGAGCACCCAGATGAAATCCATGCAGATGTAGGAAAATGTGCAAACTCCACACAGACAATGAGTCAAGAATTGAACACAGGTCCCTGGCGCTGAGAGGCAGCAATGCTAACCACTGTACTACCATGCCACCCCTGCAAACTCCCTACAAACCACTCAGCATCCTGACTTGGAAGTATATCCTACGCAATCAAAATCCTGGAATTCCCTCCCTAAGTTTTGTGGGTTAACCCACAACACGTGGACTGCAGCGTTTCGAGGCAGCAATTCACCACTACAACAGCAATTAGGAATGAGCAATAAATGGTGGCCAAATGGTAACATTCATGTGCCACAAATGAATAAAAGAATTTCTTGTGGTCAGATGTTGTCATTTTTAACCTGCATTGAAGTTTTGACATTACAAAGTATATGACAGAGACTGATCTCTGTTCTGTAGAAATCCACATATTAGGCAGAAAATAAATGAGGTTTTGACATTAATGGGAAGGAGAAAGGGAGGAGTACCATTGTAAATTCATAACCCATTGCTGCCAACACTTCAAGAGGAAAGACTCTAGTTTTCTAAATAACCACAGATGCATGGAAATCATCCAAACATGGTTTTAATTATATACAAATTTAACAAAACAGGTATTCATTTTTACACACCGGTCATGAGCATTAACTTTTCCTAACAACAAATTCCAAGGGAGATTGGTGCAAGCATACACCAGCATGGTACAACGTACCTTCCTGACAGTTATATTGTTGATGAAGGGGCCAACCAGAGACAATACAGGGAAGGCCATGCCCCAGCTATTCAATTATCTTCCGCAGCTTGGTCCAGCAATAGTATTGCCACTCACTCTGTCAGATGTGCAACTCAACAGTAAAAATTTGGGAAAGATGATTTCAAAACAGTGACAATTTACAAATGCAAACAAACAATGTATATCAACAGCAATCAAAATGAAAATTGGTCAGTAAAAATGTCTCAGGTGAACAGTGGGACATAAAAACACTCAAAATACTGATTGCACATAGGGAGTCAATGAAAAACCATCTTCTGTGATTTTGTTAGCATTAGTTCATATTCTGATTCAGCATAAACACCACAATGTGCCAGAAGTAATTTCACTTACCTTGAATTGACACAGATGCATTGCCATTTTTATCTTTAAAATCACAATCTCAATTTACATAAACAAAACCATGCAGTGTGCCATGGAAAACAAATGAGCTCATTTTCAAAGATGCTGCACAAGATTACCAAATTCTCTGTAGTACACATTACAACTTATAACAGAGCAATGGTTTTTCAAGTTATTTAAGGTACTTAACCTTGTATACCATTAATTGTGTGGATACTGGTTTCTCAAACAAACAGCCATTCAAGACAACAATGGAGATTTGCTCCCCATTTCTTGCTGAACTTCACTCCTCCACAAACTACCTGAGGAAGAGGATTTTTCTCTCTCGTCCCCTGAAAAGAACAGCCAGATGCTTCAGAAAACTCTGCAGTTGGAATTGTAATCTGTAGTGAGATGCCACCAAACTAAAAATTTTGCTTGGTTATATGCACCACAGCTCATGAAGTTCAGAAGGTAGGCAAGCTGTGTCAAAGCTGCCTGTGGGAAAATTGGGAAAAAAGATTCTGCTTAAAATGTTACTAATGTGTGTAAAAAAGTTAAAGAGGAACTTGTTGGCCAAAACACAACAGTAAACTCAAATTACATTTAAAAAATAAAAATGAATATTTCTTCATTTTGTCTGGTTGTTTGCGAAGGAGAGAAAAAAAGTGCAACAATTCACATGTTCAAAGTGATTTTCCAGTTTCTCAAACTCTAAACTACATTTTACACCCACAATTCAACAAAACTAAAGTCTCAACAGAAGAAACAAACCAATCTCTAATTGGTATCAACAGTCAATTCTTCACCCAATTTTGTATTCCTCTTCTGAGCTGCTTCTAGTGCAGATTTTGGCCAAATCAGAGTTGCATTCAAGATAGTGATGTTCACCTGCTCTCATATTTTAACTGTCTAACCTCCCTTTTTTATGCCGTTGTGCTCACGGTCTCATTTACTAGTAATCATGTTCACCCCAAATTAAAATGCATTTTCGTAAAAAAGTTAATATTTTGAATGGTGAAAGGTTGGTTAACGTGGAAGAGATGGATTTAGGGACAAGGTTCCCTGGATATTAAAGGATAAAAGACTTGCAATTATACAGCACATTTCACTCACCAGATATCTGAAAGCTCTTTAAAGCAAATGAAATACCTTTTTGAGAAGTGTAATCACCATTGTGATGCAGCAGCTAATTTGCACTTAGCAAATGCCCACAAACAGCAATGTGATGTGACCAGATATTCTGTTTTTTGTGTGATGTTAGTTAAAGGATAAATATTGACCAGGACGCTATTAGAATTGCTGTGGAGAAGCTCATTAAAAATGTACAAGAGTGTTTTACAGCAAAAGATAGAGTTGAGATGTAACAGTGAATCTGTATAAATCTTCTCAGATCACAGTTGGGAACGGTAAATGCAGCTCCTCATCCACACAGTGAGCAATGTTGTGTCTGGTTTGCAATAGGAAATTGCAAGTAGAGGAGATTATGGTGTGATGTGATAGGCATTTAAGGAATGAGACAGAAATGCTGTGTGCTTTAGTAATTAAAAGGAATTAGAACAAGGAAACAATTAAAAAAACAAATTAAACCTATTCCCAGATTGACCAACTGAAAAACAGAAACCATAGGCTAGATTTTCACATTTACCATCTAGGTGTTCAACACCAATCAAATGTTGTATAAAAAGCAAAATCAAATGGAAGAATTCTATGCCAGTTAACCTACCAATTTTCTTTTATTTGCAGTGATTACAAATGTTTTACCCACTTGTTAAGATTGTTATCTGAAAGAAAATCAGATAAAGGGAAAGGGACTACTGGTTGTGTTGGATGAAAAACACCAACATGCACTGTCGGATTGAAACACTAAATTTGCGTGTCTTAATTTTCATGGTAAAATTCAAATCCTTCCACAGGTACTAGGGATTGCAAAAGACAATTCAGTCTCGAGAGAATAATGTTCTTTGGTTTTATTGGTTTAATTCTGTATTACCTAGTATTTACACTGCTGTTATTAGGGGATGATGCACATAACTGATCTGCTGCTTGTGGCAGATTGGTCACACAGCTACAGGGTGGAAGCTGCAAAGAAATCACAATTCAGACTCTTTCCTCAATACAGTGAGAACCATTGCATTAGCACAGTATGTTTTGCAAACAGGGCAGGAACTAAACCCTTTCCAGATTAACATCTAAAACAGTACGATGGTGGTCTGTGGTTGTGGAAACATCCAGCTCCAGATGGGGTTGAAGAAACATTGATTCCATTGCTGCTGTTGGAGAAGGATAGTTTTTCTTACTAAGTTATATCACAAAGATACAAATTAGCATTTTATATACTTGCTTTTTGCATCAAGCCGTCTGGATCTTATTGGATTTTTTTAAAGTCTGCAATTGTATTTAATTATAATTGTTACTCCATCTATGCTCACATTTATAAACTATAGAGAATTCTCCCTCACATTGCGTGTAGCGAAGCTATGAACCAATTCTTTGTATAAAAGTAGTTTACACATGTACACACAATGCACAAAGAAAATGCAATTGGCGCATTGTTGTATTCTGCCTTTTCTGCAATTTTGCTTTTGAAATGGAAGTTGACTCCACATCTCTATAATACAACTGAGCTTTAGAGCTGGTCCTGTAATAATAATAATTAATAAATAATGTCTTTACAGTCGCTCTAGAATTGAAGAAGCCAGATCATTTGCTGCCCAGCACTTTGAGAAGTAGTTTGACTGTCAAGATGGAACATTTCATCAAAATCGCTTGTTTAATTACTGCCAGGACAGAAGCAACAGAGAGTCAAAACACGAAGCCCAAGGAGAAAAGCAGTTGTTACTGGTCCAGACACTTTGCAAGTACCTTGTATGATGTATGACCAGTAAACCGATTTTTCCATTTCAAAGTTTATTGGATGAAACCAGGTATATTACTCATACCAGTTTCACCAGACTGACAGAAACAGCCCATACACAGCTTTGCTCTGTAAGCTGAAAAAAATTTTGCCCAACACTATATAAAAGATACAATCCCATTTACAAGTCTCTTGCTATTACATCTCCTGTAACATCGATCTTTACTCAGATCAATCAGATCACTTACAACACAAAAGACATTCGTGCTAAAAAATAAACTGAATTTAACTACTACAAACCTATCCAAATCTGTGCCATTTTATACAAATCTAGTAGCTATAAACAAAGCTTTTTAGTCAGAAATGCAGACAGCATGTTGACCCCACCTGGGGTGTGTTGTTAGAAGTCACGTCTGTGGTACAATTCTGGGTCATAGTACTTGGTAACTACAACTCTGTTGGCAAATTTTCGGCCTGTTAGTGCTTGCATTGCTTTTTGGCAGTCTAGAGGAGAGATGAATTCTACAAATATCTGTTCAGAAAAACAAAAGATTATTTGTTAAGCAAAATAAGGCTCAACAAAAAGCAAACCAGCACAGCAACAGAGTCCACTTGCTTTGAACCACAGGAAAAGGCCCAAGGACTGGATTGCCCATTTTTGTACTTACCTGCTTCACTACTGAACAAAGTTGATTTTCCCCAGTTTTAAGTGCACTACTTAGTTATTAACTTCAATTGTCATGGGCATTAATGTCCACATCACTTACTGAAGTCTCAATTTTCATTCAAGAAGATTGAAACTTCCTGGTAATTTGTTTAGAATGGACAGCTTGCTGCACAAAGCATAAATAATTTTGTAAGTTTGTTATCGGCTTTCTGCTCTTAGTTATATTATTAGACTGGGGGTGGTGATCAGAATGATGTTTGTTGTGGAGGTAGAGGAAAAGGAAGAGGCCAGTCATCGGGAATCTTATTTTCATTTACAACTAGATTTTTTGTTGAGTATGAATAATCACAAGGTCTACCCTCAATAATACAATATACATAGTTTCCAGCTATAGTTCTTCCACACTCTCTCCCTACATGGAAACCAAGAGAACAAAGAACAAAACAGCACGGGAAACAGGTCCTTCGACCCAACGAGCCTGCGCCGCCACCTCGATGTTCCCACTTCTACCCATGATCCCTGTCATCCCCTGTCTATGTTTATAATCTATGCATTAGAACCAAATTTGAAACAACGTTCTGCCATTCAGCCTAAGAGCACATCTTTGGGGTGTGGGAGGAAACCAGAGCACCCGGAGAAAACCCATGCAAGCACGGGGAGAATGTGCAAACTCCCACAGACACAGGCCTAAATCCATGTATCTGCACAGCACAGCAATAGTCACTGAGCTGTCGTGTTGCCCATCAAATGGTCCAGGTCAAGCGTACACTAACAACGTGAAGCACTAGGCTACTCTTGAAAAATCCAAGAGCAGCCCTCTCACGATCCATTGAGTGTATGCCCCTTGTTAGACAAGATGGACCGAAGTACCTGTAGGATAAAACAAATACATCAATATCATCGACAATTTACACACTTCCCAGGGAACTCCCAAGGCTCATGATGCCATTTTAAGTCAGTTTTCTATATTCCTCCATTCCCATTCTGTTCATGTGCCCATCTAAGTATCTCTTAAATAACTCCAGAGTGCCTGCCTCCACCACTTTACTTGGCAGCACGTTCCATACCCCACCATGCTCTGTGTGAAAAAACTCCCTCAAGGATCCAAATTATACTTTACCCCGCCTCACCCTAAGCCCATGATCCCTCGTGTTATTCGAGTCCATCCTAGGAAAAAGCTTAACCCTGTTTACTCTATCTATACCCGTTGTAATCTTGTACACCTCTATTAGATCTCCTCTAAGTCTACACCTTTCTAAGGAAAACAGCCCCAATGTGCCGAACATCTCCTCATAACTCAGACCTTCCATACCATGCAGCATCCTGGTAAACCTCCTCTGCATTCTCTCCAGAATCTGCAGCAATAAATAGTATTTGATAAGAGATCTTAGCAACATAAACACAGATCCTTGTTGGCCAGGATTTAACTAATCCAATTGAATAGCAAAGTTTATATTAACAAAGAACACAACATGCGAAACAGCCCTTCGGCTCAACGAGCCCACACCACAATTTTAATATTGTGGGTGCCATCCTCTACCTATGATCTTTGTCTACGCCTATTGGGGAAGATGTGATATTTTGGAAGCCTCAAATTCCTATTTTGTTCAACTAATTTTTAACTAATGTTGAAGAAATTTTTGGTTTTGCCATCAGAGTCATCTCCAAATATAAATGATTGAATGCTACCATATCAGGGAATTAACTAAATAAAAAATTAGGTTCCACAGATTCTGATCAAATACTGACTTTAAAAACTTAATTGTTTTCTCACAGCTTTGTTAGACACCGAGCTGGCAAACGTAAAAGAATGATTAAGCGGTTCATTCAACTTCAACAGCAGCTCATCAGTTAGAGATTTTAATCTGTTCTGACCTAACGCAGTCATTTACCTTGCCGCAGCCAGGCACTTCTAGCCCATCCAGTGGTCGTGGGATTTCAATGGATTTCACAGTCCCATACTTGCTACACTCCTCTCTAATGTCCTCCAGGATTTCCTCATATTCCTCATCGTCAATAAGTTCATCTGGTGACACCATATTTAACAGGCACAACACATCAGTGGGCATCCCTGTGTTCTGAGCTTGCATTGATGGAAGACCCGGTACCTGCACAGTCACTGGTGTTTGGATAATGGCACTCTGTAACAAAAAATGGGATTTGTTGCAAGTTAAATGCTTATCAGCTATCACGCCACAACGTTACAGCTTTAGCAGGAGGGGAATATAATCATGTTCTCCTACACCCGCAAAGGTTTGAACCAAGTCATCCTCACTGCAGTTGATTATCATTGCCAACACTGGAGGAAAAACTACAAGTAATAAAAGAAAGGATGACGGGCAGTAGAAAGAAAACAATAGCATCCCATTGGTCAACAGCTTTGCTAATCGCCATACAGTCTAACCTGGCAACTATTTTGTGAAATAAAAACCCAATGGGTTGAATGTCCATTTAATCTGTTTCTTGTTTAATTGACAAAAAAGAAAGTCAGTCAGAATTTCAGTGCTCATTGTGAATGTTTGTCTCTGAACGCGTGGATGAGGCCTTGGTTTAACATTACATCAAGATGACACGTCAAGTCTAGATAATGTGCTCAAAGCCCAAAACAGCATCAGACAAAGGTGAGAAGGCTACTCCAATTGAGGTAAATTATGAAAGGAAATGCACTGCAGATTTAATCTAATTGAGAAGCTTCTACAGTAAAGGAGGCAGCAATTTCGCTAACTATTTGTGCTAGCCCTTTACTGATAACCCTATAAATACATATCCTTCTGACCTCTGAAAGTTCAGATGGAATCAAACACTTTTTAAATACAGCATTAATAACTGAGAAAGAGATCTTATTTCCTCTCTCATTCTTTAGCCAATTATTTTAATTCCACAACATCTGGTTAAAAGTCCTTGTTAGAGGAGTTATTTTCATTGTCAAAGAAATTATTTTCATGTTACTTACTCCATCAAAACTCTGAAATTTTGGATAATTTAAGTGATGACTTAACCTTCTTTGCTGAAGAAAAACCAACCAACCACAGGTTCTTAAATCTTTCCTTTGTATTTTCCTGGTAAACTTTGGTAAAACATTTATGGGATTTAGCCAAGGCAAATTAATTCTTAGTGAAATGTTAAAAACACCTCTCATTTCATGCGTATAAATGGTACATGAACTTGATGGTCCGAACAGCTCCTCCTATGTCAGAAATAACTCAATGACTCTACTATTCTTGGTAGATTTGCATGCCTGGATCAACTGGATGAATAGCTGAGATGCATAGTAGTGTACATCCAGCTTATAATGTATCACTAGCGGATTTTGACTTTTTTTTCTAAAAGAAGCAGTATAATTTCAAACTCAAGCAAAGTAAACATATTTAGCAGCCCAGAAGATGCTAATAGCACTTAGAATGGCAGAGGCCATAGCTTTTCTTTTAAAAAAAAAGAATAAAACTCAAGGGACAATGCAGTATGATTATTTTAGCAAAGAGCTAGTACAAATGTGATGAAGTAAATTGCTTTCTTCTGTGCTGTAAATGCCCAGTGCTCTATGATTTGCAGAATGACTTTCAGGACCTACCACAGCATGGCAAGAAACCATCAATTCAACTACTAACTATATTGCTGTGGTGAAAGGGTTACTTTATCTGAAAATGTTTGCCAAGTGTAGGTGATACAGCCATGAAACGCACAGATAGAAAATCCTTGGCAAGTTTATTCAGTGAGAGCAGCTGAAGCACACAGATCCAAAGCCCTCAGAATGTATGTCCACAGCATGTTTAGTCAGCCTAGTGATAGGAGGAATACTCCAATTGGCTTCAGCATACAGTGTTTGCAAAGAGAAAAAGACTGGTTCCACTTCCCATTCCTAACCAGCAACTCCCCTACTGGAAGTGTGCGCATGCATTCAAGGGAAGACAGGATAAATCCCAATTGTGATAGTCTTTCACCAGTTGAATAGCCTGCTGACCAAAGTTTACGTACAAGTAGATACTTGGTTTAAAAAGGTATGCTAGGTTGATAATTGTATATGAAATCTGAATCTAACAAGGAGTTAAATTTCTTTAAAGGGGAGAAAATTTGATATTGGGTGGTATGAACTGAATTAATCATGTGGTCATTATTTGAGAAACCACAACTTTCACTTAATCCTGTATATTTGTAGCCAACAGATCACATTTGGTAGTGCAGAATTTGAAAAATTGGTGAAAACAGACTTGATAGGGAAGGGGGCAAATTTTACAAATATAAGGAGATAGCTGTTCAGTGCCTGAGAAGTTTCCTAGCATAATGTGAAGGTCAGATTGACAAAAGAAATGGAAATTAGTTACCGGATTGGCATTCTTTGCACCAACGCTTGCCCTCTGCACTATAAGCTTCTTATCCCCAAGCTGCATTCCATTCAACCCTGCGATAGCCTAAAAAGAACACACATCATTCAGAACAGGCAGGATAGAAGCATGTTTGGTGAAAACTGTCCAAGAACTGTATCATTTTCAAATGTTCAATATTATCTAGGCTCAAAACACAAGCACACAAACTGTGGAAGAGTTCCTTTGTGGACTTTGATGCAGCAAACTGCAACAATGTTCTTTATAATCCAGTTACGATTTCATTATTCAGTGGATAAAGCAAAACATGCCCAATATCAGCCAATTTAAATACATGATTCTATAACACAAACTGCACATTGTTACATATGCTGTATAACAACACAGAACAGCATGGATTAAGTTTTACTAAGTCCCCATTTTGAATCCCAATTCCCTAATGACACTCCATTATACACCCATCAAAAAGCAGCCAACTGAATCCGTGGGCTTCTCCACAACTTTGCAAGGATCAGCTGGTAGGAAGTAGACATACCTGAAGCCCCTGGTGGAGACCCAGCAGAAAACTGATGAAACTCATCATGCTTACGGTTTGCAGGCTTGAGTGTTGGTCTCCACAGAAGTTTAAGCCTGCAACCAGAGATGCAATGTGATCCCAGGCTGTATGAACCAAAAGGATGGCCGTCACCAAGCTCTCCTAGAAGCCAACGACTAAAGTAATCTTCAGGACAGTGGTCCACTTCCCCCTTACCTGCGGCCCTCAGGAGACCCCACTGCTCGTGTACTCTCAGTCCATCACCAGAGTCAATAAATGCAAAGTGTACAAGAGTGAAAATGACTGTTAAGACGTCATGCTCGGTTAATGAATTAAAGTTTTATTAGTCACAGGTAGGCTTGTATTAACACTGCAATGAAGTTAATGAAAATCCCCTAGTTGCCACACTCTGGTACCTGTTTGGGTACACTAAGGGAGAATTTAGTATGGTCAATATACCTAATCAGCACATCTTCTGGGCTGTCGGAGAAACTGGAGGAAGCCCATACAGACACGGGAAGAATGTGCAGACTCCACACAGAGTGAACCCAGGCCAGGAATCAAACCCTGATTCCTGACACTTTGAGACAGCAGTGCTAACCACTGTGCCACTATGCTGCCCAATGAGTTACACTAATCGTAGAAGGAAACCACTGGCTGTAGTCATCAACAGCTTTGCATACAGAAATGTTAATTTACATCGATGGTGCATTTAGCACACACACTGCATGCAGCAGGTTAGAAGGCTGATGTTCTGAAATGCTGCTGGTTTACCAGTCAGGACTGGCTTGTTGAAATGAGTTGGCATTTCTTATTCTTAAATATTTTTCTGTTAGCACTAGCACCATGGGAAATCGATGTTGGAAAAATCCTTGATCAACTGGTGAACTCTATCAATGATTCTTGACACATTTGTTCAAGGCCATGAAAATTTGTGATTGCACAAGCTTAGTAAACTGGCATCAATGGTCATGTTAGATTTGTGCTAGTTACAAAGGAAGGATATCAACCTTTTTTAAAATGTTAGACATGACAGCACTGATGCAAACTTACCGAGAATAGTCAGTCGAAGCACAAGTGTGTTGACCAAAAGCGAGAAAAGTGAAATGATGTGAAAGGATTCACATGACACCCATCATGCAAAACAAGGCAAGAGACAGTGTACAATATACTGCGACAATGCAATTAACATCTGATCTTCAGTAACCATATGAGTTTTGAAAAATAAATAGGGACCATGTCATTAAAGTGAAGCATAGCAAACAAAAAAAAACAAAAAGCAAAAGCAGAATAGAGAGAAAAGAAGTGGTCTAAACAGTGCAACTTCTTTCGATGTAGCCAAAGAGGGCGAAACAGCAAACTGACAAAAGCGAGTGCACAACAGAATGAGAAGTGGGCAACTCGCAGCATTACAAATCCACTTAAATTTTGATACTCACAATGATCTTTTACTCAAAAATGTCAAAGTACATTCCTTACCTTTTATCCAATACACCCAGGCTTTACCTGTCATTTTTAGGCCTATAGCCACTTGGAAAAGGTTGCCTCTGGTTGACTTAGTTATCCTCAAACACCCTCCCTTCAGTCATTTAAATTCTATCACTCCAAAAACCAACATGGTCACTTTACCGAAACAATCAGATCAAATTAAACTCTATCATTGCACCTTTTCTGGCCTGCAGCACAAGCAGCATAAATACTGCCAATTAACCGAGGCACAGGAACAGTTAAACTATCAACTAGACAATGAATTGACAAAATACTGCTCAATTATCCAAAACATATTCCATTATTTTCAGCCACTTGTTATGAAACAGTGATATTCAAAATGAACTCAATATGTTATTTCCAATTCCAATAATGTAGAATTGCTCATACCTGATCAGTAACATTGACATCCACATATTCACAGAAGGCATAACCTTTGGATAAAGATGTTGCACTGTCTTTTACTAGGTTAAAAGCTTTAAGAGGGCCAAATGAAGTCAGAAGTTCTTTCACCTGCAAACAAAAACCAAAAGTGCAACATTGAATGAATAATTCTTCAAAACTGTTACAATGAAGTATTAAATACTGTATAAACTCCCCAAATTATTAGAGTTTGGAAATTAAAAACGCTTAGGTACTGTGCATAAAATGGTGAAAGAGCCAATTCAATAAACTATCCCTTTTATGATCAATGTGATTTTAAACATAAGCAATTCAATTATATGTTGACAGTCTGAAGTTTAAGAACAGGCCTATAGTCAATAAAGATTTCCAGTTAAACATGCAGCAGTCAGCACCAAGGCACTGCTACTCACTAATCCACATTAGAATACCAATCTTTCAAATTCAACAGGCAATCCAATTGGGACGGTCCCGGAATTTGGCTCTGTCCCATGTCTGAGCTTCCCAGCATGCTATTTGTCTGGATTTCTCATGTCTGAATCCATCATGATTGCACACTCCAGGGGGTGTGGTCCCAGCTGGGGCAGCCTTGGTCATGATTCGGAGTAAAGATGGTGGGGTTCCAAAGTCAGATCAGAAAACAGAGGCAGTCTCTTGCCCAAATTCAGGCTGGCCCCACCCCCATCCCTCTCACATACAAAAAGCTCAATGCGCTTGTCAGCAACAACCCACAGTATAATCAGTCTCCTTCCCCAATGGTCCCATCAGCAACAACTCCCCACCATCAAAGCTTCCCTTATTTTCTAGTTTAAGTAAAACTATCCAAATGTAGAAAAAAAAATCAGCCACTTCTTGCCTCCATATAACAAAGCTAGAAAGAGACATCCATAATTTAAGAGATGATCGCACAGAATCATTTAGTTTAAAAAGGTTCCTTCACATTCAGCTTACATAATCTAGTTTGTCAAATTTAAAAACCTACTTGATTACTGTAGCAATGGAAAATGCTACTTAATGTAAATACAAGCTGGCTAAATCTCAGAAGTGATTTTCACAGCACAGATGATAAAATGCAGAATTGAAGACAGAGGAGAGGACCAAGGATACACATCTTGGTTTCAGAGGCATGCACAATTCACCAAAGATATTCCTTTTATATAAATGTAATCCGACTGTAGGTCTGTTCTTATACTTGCACTGATCCGCTAATTACAAACAACTTGGACAGCAAGGATCTGACTGGGTTAACTTTAAAAAGACTTTTAAGCATTTTTAAAAAAACACAATGGAATTGAACAACGAATGACCCAAACAAGGTCTAAATTCGACTATGCCACTAAAAGAGTACCATTAATAACTGGTACTACGCACTATCAGAAAGTATTAAAACACCATGCAAAGTTCAAAAAGGGAATACTATCTCAAGCATGATCCTGGCGCCCCAAGCCCATAAAAATATTTCTAACAATTTGCTTTCTGGCCCCAGTGTTGTGAATTTCTTCCTTCACGCTCTTAACATTAAACCACATCATTAACAACTTCACCAAATTAAATGCTGACAACACTTTGAAGCACTTATACTAAACAGGTGAATAATCCCATTGGAATTCATACAAATAAATATGTGACCATCAAAGTGTGTGACTGGAGGCCAGAGTTCTGTTTTACTGGATTGCTTGTCCCCAACTGCTTGCAAATCCAGATTTTAAATGCAAAAAAGGCAACATTTTTCTTAAGGGAACCAGAAACTGAACATTTTATTCTAATGCCAGTTGTTTACACACATTTATATCCATGGAGTAGACAGATAGGAGGAATCAAACCACCTCCTTTATCTAGTTATACCTGCGACAGCTGTCAAGACTTCTTCTCAAAAAAAGATAGTAAGAGCTTATACAAGTGTTTAAAAAGAATGTAAATACAGTGATTGTTGGCCCTCTGAAATATAACAATTGTAGATAATAAGGAATTGGCAAATGAAACGGACTAATATTTTGTTTCTGTCCTGACTACAGAAGGTATAAAAAAAATTCCAGTTATAGCCGTAAATCAGAATGGAGACGATGGCACAGGAGCACAGTGGTTAGCACTGCTGCTTCACAGCTCCAGGGACCTGGGTTTGATTCCTGGCTTGGGTCACTGTCTGTGTGAAGTTTTGCACATTCTCCTTGTATCTGCATGGGTTTCCTCAGGCGCTCCAGTTTCCTCCTACAGTCCAAAGATGCATAGGTTGATTGGCTATGCGAAAAATTGCCCCTTAGAGTCGTGAAACGCATAGGTTAGAGCGATTAATGGGTAAATACGTAGGGATATGGGGATAGGGCCTGGGTAGGATTGTGGTTGATACAGACTGACTGTGCCAAATGGCCTCCTTCTGCACTGTAATGTTTCTGTGCTTTCTGTGATTCTAGGAACTTGGTCAATGAAAATACAAGTACTAGGCAACCAGTACTCAACAAACTGATAGATGTACGGCTTGACGAGGCCCTGATGGACTTCATCCGTGATGTAGGTTAGGACCTGGACATTGATGGTGACATTTACAAAGGATAGGAGACACATGTGTCTGTTAATTAACGATGATATTAGCACACGAGAGGGGGATGACCTAAGTTCAGTAAAACAGGATGTAAAAGCAGGTTCGGTTAAGATGAGAAATTCCCTAATTGTAACTACATAGTTAGAGATAATGGGAGTTTCTCAGACAAGTACTGCAATAATCAGAGGGCTTTTAAACTACATATCGTCTGGAAAAATCAGATGGGCAAAGGTAGCGTAGATCAGTAGCTAATAGAGTGCTTTTGGGATAGTTTCTTAGAACAACATGTCCTGTAGTCTAGTAGAGAGTAGGTTAAACTTGGTATTGTGCAATGGGGTTAATTGCTAATCTCAGTGAAGGCACCTCTTGGTCGTAGTAATCATAATATGATTAAATTTTATATTCAGTTTAAGGGAGAGAAAAGAGAGTATGTTCAAGGCTAGTATTTTAATCTTAAAAAAAAAGCAACTGTGACGGCATGAAAGCAGAGCTAACTAGAATGAATTGGCAAATATGCTTAAGGGATAGATCAACAGATGATCAGTAACAGACATTTAGAGAGATATTTCAGAATATACTGAATGGACATTCCAATGCAGAAGATAGATTTCAAGGCGAGGGCCCATCATCTGCAGTTACCTCGTGGCTGGATAGCCAACAGCACCAGTGAATGCAACAATAACAAAGAGAATCCTAAATGCTGGAAATTTTGGTTTGGTTATAATTAAACACCATGCAGATTAGTAAGTCATGAACTATCCTATGAAATGTGACTGCATACTTTCCTGTGTTGACACAATAAAGATGATGTTTGGACTATGATAGTCAGCCTGAGGCCACTGTTACCATACATGATGAGGCTGTATGCCTTACATGCAGCTTAGTAGAAACATTCGGGAGTTGTTTCTAAGTACCTCCTTTGTCTATAAATTGAACACTGATCAGTTTTCAGTGCTATCATTGACTGACTGCCAGAGAACACAATGGAAAAACGTGAGAAGTTTAAGATATATTTTAAGTCTTTGTCTTCAGCAAAGACTCCATCACAAAGTCTGCCTTGAAGACAATCTTCAGAGAAGACAAAGAACAATGAGGGAAGGTCTATACCAAAGAGCAGCCAGGCCAATTTGCTCAAACTGGTAACATTAATTTTCAGTCAAAAGCTTGAAGTTAAATGAGTTAAAGTGCTGCAACTAATGTGAGTTGCATTTACTGGTACCTAAAATACTGAATGAAGAGAATTATTTTGTTAAAGTGAATTTGAGTCAACTCCTCAATGAGGAAAAGAACCTGGGAAAATTATTACGTTTATAGTTGAATAAAAAACTAAAAAAGTTAAAGACTGTATTAAATTTAAAGGAAAAAGCACATTTGCACAAAGACGAGTAGCAGCTCAGAAAGAATGACGAAAAGGTTGATAGAGGAAGATAAACTAAGCATGAGAAAAAGCTAGCCAGCAATATAAAACAAACAGCAAAGGTATCCATAGATGATTAAATAAGACAAAAGTTAGCAAAGTAAGCACTGATCCTACAGAAAGTGCATCTGGAGAATGAATTGAATGGGTTTTTCTCACCTATAGATGACACAAGTAACATCCCAGAAATTGCTGTGAACTAGGAAATGGAAGGTAAGAAGGAACAAGAAAATTGCAAACACTAAGGAAGCAGTATTGAGCAAATTGTTAGATTTGCAAGCTGACAAATTTCAGATGGATTTTACTTAAATGTCTTCAAAAAAAAAAAAAAAAAAAAAAGCTAGTGAGATAATGACATATTTGAAAAATTAAAACCAAATTCCCTAGAATCAAGGAAGGTTCCACTAGATGGAAGATAGAAAATGTAACTCTTTTTATATAAAAGGCACGAAGACAGAAAAAAAAATGGAACACTAGGCCAGTTAACCTAACATCCATCACATGGAAACCATTAGAGACCATTATCAAAGATATAAGGGCACTGGAAAAAACTCAAGGCAATCATGTAGAGTCAACATGGCTTTGTGAAAGGGAAATCATGTTTAACCAATCTCACTCTTTGAGGGCGTCAAGTGTTGTAGATAAAGGGGAACCACTGGATAAACAGTACTTAGATTTCTAGGAGGCGTTTCATAAGATGTTACATGAAAAATTCTTGAATAAAATAAAAGCTCTTGGTATAAAGGGCAACATATTGACATGGATTTGGCGAGCTAAATATCAAACAGCTATTGGCTAGCTAATAGCTTATTGGCTAGCGAATAGCAAACAGCTAGCATAAATGGGTCTTTTTCTGCTATGAAAGATGCAATGAATAATGTGATGAGTGGTGTGCTACAGGGATCTGTGCTGGGGCCTCAACCTTTTACCATTTATATAAATGATTTGGATGAAGGGACTGAGAGTCTAGTTGCCAAATTTTCTGATGAAACAAAAAATGGGTACAAAAGTAAATTGTGAAGAGGATGTAATGAGGCTACAAAAAGCTCACGGACAATATTAAGTGAGTGTATGAAAATCTGGCCAAATGAGTATAAAGTGGACAAATGTGACATTGTCAATTTTGCTAGACAGAAAAGGCAGAGTATTAGTTAAACAGAGAGCAGCTGCAGAATTCCAAGGTGCAGAAGGATCTAGGTACTCTAGTGAATGAGTCACAAAAAAATGAGTATGCAGATATACAATTAATAAGAAGGCCAATCCTTCATTACGAGAGGAATTGAACATAAAAGAAAAGATGTTATGCTTCAGTTATACATGGTATTGGTAGACCACATTTCAAATATTGTGTGCAGGCTTGGTCGTCTTATTTAAGGATGTAAGTGCATTTGGATGCAATTCAGAAGAGGTTTACTTGATTAATACCTGGAACGAACGTATTGTCTTACAGGAAAGGTTGGCCAGACTGAGACTGTTTAAACTGGAGTTTAGGAGAGTGAGAAGCGACTTGATTGAAGTATAACATTCTGAACAGGTGGATGTGGAAAAGATATTTCCTCTTGTGGGGCAGAATTCAGGATACTGCTTTAAAATTAGGGTCACCCTTTGAGGACAGAGAAAAAGAGAATTTTTTTTTCTCTTTGAAAAGTTGTGTGACTTTGGAACTCTATCTAGAAGGCAGTGGAAGCAGATCACAACGTTTTTAAGGCAGGAGTAGATAACCTCTTGTTTGGCAAGAAAATCAAAGGTTACTAGGTAAGTGGGAATGTGCAATCTGAAAGAAACAGGTTAGCTATGATTGTAATGAATGGCAGAGCAGGCTTGAGGGGCTGAATGGCCTATTCTTGTTTCTTATGTAACCTTCTGATGGCAGATGGACTTGCACACTACATCACTCCCACTCTTCTTCCAACATAAAACAGTTCACCCAAGTAGACATATTCTGTCTGCCAGAGAGGCCAAAAAAATAATAAAATTAAATTAACAATCTGCATGAAAGTTTTTTAGAATCAGAGTGCAGAGAGGTCATTCAGCCAATTGTATCTGTGCTACTCTTTGTAACAGCAACTCAGCCATTTCCATTCATCTGCCCATCAATTGTTCATCCAAACCTTTTTAGAAAGCCATGATCAAAACTGCCTGCACCATATGCTCAGGCATTGTATTCCAGTTTATAACCAGTTGCTGCATTAAAGAAAATTCATGTCGCTATTCTTCATTTTTCAATCACCCCACAATCCTTTCATCAATGAGAACAGTTTCTACTCTAGCTGGATCCCTCATGATTGAATACTTTTCCCAAATCTTTTCTCAATGTTCTGCAGCACAGTTGCAGAATGATTAACACTGCTGCCTCACAGTGCCAGGCACCTGGGTTTGATTCCTGGCTTGGGTCACTGTCTGTACATTCTCTACATGGATTTCCTCCAAGTGCTTGGTTTATCCCACAGTGCGAAAGGCATGCTGGTTAGGTGCACTGACCACGCTAAACTATCCCTCAGTGTACCCAAACAGATGTGAAAGTGTGGCAACTAGGGCATTTTCAGAGTAGCTTCATTGCATGTTAATGTAAGCCTGCCTATGACACTAATAAATAAACTTATATACTCTTTCAAAAGGACCAACCCCAGCTTTCCCAATCTATCCACATAATTAAAATCTCATTCCTGGAATCAGTTCAAAGCTTTATTTTGTGCAAATTCTCTAAAATCTCACATCCTTCCTAAAGCGTGGTGCCTTGTATTGGGTACAATACAATAGTTGAGGCCAAACCAATGCTCTATAAGTTCATCATGTATTATGTAAAGCTCTAATGAAGTAATTCAGGATCCTGTATGCATTTCAATTGCTTTCTCAGCCTGTCCAATCATCTTTAATAATTTGTGCATATACCCCCCTAGATCGTTGTTTCTGCACCCACTTTAGAATTATACCCTTTAATTTATATTGAATCTTTTTTATCTTGCTATCAAAATGCACCATTTCATATTCTCTCCATTAAATTTAATCTGCCACATACTTGCCCATTCTATAAGCTTAAAGTCTTTTTACAGGCAGCCTATTATTGCATTACAATTTTGCCTGTCAATCTTGTGTCAATTTAAGTGAATCAAAGCTACTTGCATCCCACTGAAATTGGCCTTCCTCCAATTAAGTGATTTCACTATAGATTGTCCCTGGACCTTTCTATAGCTAATTTAAAACACAATGCAGTGATCACTATTGCCCAAATGTCGATACCTTCATTCTCCGAAATCAAATCCTTCTTTATGGGCCAGAACCATATAGATCAAGAAAACTATCCTAAAACTCCTCACCCTCTCTGCCCTTTAATTATCCAAATATAAATTCAGAGTGTAAACTCTCCTTTTATCACTACACTTAAGTTTTTGCACCCATTATAATTTCCTTGCAAACGTGTCCTTTGATACATTTCCCACCAGTTGATGACTAGTAGGAAACAGCCACTTGAATACAGACACCTCCATTGCTTAAGCTTCCAAGCTGCTTTCCACACTGGTGACTTTGACAAAACTGAGAAAGAGCACAATACTTGGAAGTCCAACCGGCAATCACTGCACACATACAAGCTCTTTGCTTGTTTTAAAAAGAACGCATCTTCCTTCTATGTGATTATTGATCCAGAACCAGAGACAACCTTTAAGGGAAGTTTCTTCATCATTGTCCAGCTTACATTTTAAAATTTACATGATCAAAGAAAACGGGCATCGATGAGGGACAACTGCTTCAATTTCATTTAATAAAACTACATGATAACAAGAGGGTTGTCACTTTTGCTTTAATTCTTGAAGAAAGACTTGAAATTAAGGGGCAAGCTAATTACAGAACCAATATGTAAACTGTCAAAAATTTTAAGAAACCTGTTATCCCAGAGTATACATTAAAGCTTGGTTTTATTTGATTTGAATCTGTTGAGAGCACAGGGATTCAAATATCAGGCATTCCTTTTACTAGGATTCACACACTTGAGCTCCCATCATGTACTTGGGTTCACATGTCTTGTGGATCCTGTATCCAAAATACCAACAGAATCCAGGTATATTTTTCAGAACTCTGGACTCCAGACATGGGTTATTTTTCTAAACATACAAGCATATTTGAAGTCTTTTCAGCCTTCAAATTAACCCATTGAGGACAATTTGCACCGATTTAATTGTATGGTATTATTGTAGATGAAGAAATGTTTGTATAGTTTCCAAACCTTGATATTTTAAGGATTCAAAGTGATTGGAAAGCAATGAATACATTCTTACTAATCAAACAGCATGAAATAAATGTGGTTCTCAAGGGGTTAATAAAGGCAATTGAGAAACTATAGGCTCAAAGGTCTCTCCCAATAATCCTTGACTACATGAAAAGTTGGAAAAAAAAGGGGAAAAAAAAAGTCTTACCTCCTAAAGACACATATCATAAGTCTATATGGACTACTTACACCACTATTTAAAGTGGTTTATTCATTTGTACCAAAAACAAGTTTATATTTGTTTTTTGTGTTTTAGGTCTACCCTCAAAGCCAGCGAATGCTCCCAGAAAGACTGGGCAGGTCCTAGAGTTGAGGGCAGAGCAGAGCAGCTGGCTCCAAGGGTATCCGAGTGCGGGACATGAGCTCTTACTTGCCTTGTCTTACAGGTTGGCATGGCAGCAGTAGATCAGTACTACTGAACAAACTATGCGCCAAGACTTACGATCTTACAGGCCCCTAGCTGGGGACAAAGTGGGGGAACAAAAATGAAAGAGCCATGAGTATCAACCAGCAGTGACTACAAAGGAAGGAGTCAGTATAACACTGGCTCACAAATTTAGAATTAGAAAACAAAATTCCCTGTTCTCATTAAACCGTGCATTTCAGATTTTCTAACGCTGAATATCAATTACAGATTAATATCAATTTCTCCAATTGCTTCCCATTCCCAGTTTTAGGTGAGTGTTAAGATATCTACAGAAATTAAATAAAGTGTTGCCAAGGATCATATCATGTTTTTAACATTTGGAATCTATTAAATATTTAGCATAGAATTAAGAAATGAAACTGTACTTTAAGCAAAGGTTTGCTATTAACTATTAAAGTGAGAACTGAATTATCCAGTAAAATGAATTAATTTATTCATGCAAGGCACATAAATCAGGGCTCAAAATTAACAGCGATCCAGTACTTACAGATGGGAAAGTAAATTCAAAGTTTCTTTTAAATAATGCAGTCACAGTGCAAGCCTCAATAACTTCCAGAAGAACTTAATTAAGGTTGAGCTTTCCCAACTTCTCAAATCATCGGTTTGTAACCAGTGGTTATAATTAGTTTGCCGATCTGTACGGCCACTGGAGTAGTTTTATTTTCTGCTTTGAATTTACTTACAACAGTTGAAGTCTAGTGCTTCAAGCATGCATTAAATTATTCTCTCAGATGGTTCAAAATTTTTTGTGTTTCATCTTTAGGAAACTTATTTGCAGTCTGGGAGAGGAAAGATTCAGAAGACATTTAAAGTCAGTGATGTATTTTTTAAAAATTGAAATAAATTAAGATAAAAATTGTGTAGTGGTCAGTACTGTACGTACAAGTGAATTCAACAGTTAAGTTGTAGCCCAAAATTTGCGTGCCTGCCACCCATCTCTTTAGTTTAAGAAAAAAAAAAGACAGATAAGACCATTTTATAAAAATAAGCCAACCTGATATGATCCTTCCAGGGCAATTTTATAGTAAAACCAAGCTCAAACTATACAAATTTATCAATTTGTTTTTAATACTACATATCATAAGGTAGTAAAGAAATTGACTGTAATTGCATCTCACCTTAAAGTGCCGAACGGTTTAGGAATCTAAAAACCTGTAAAAACTGAACTGCTGTGAAAAGAAAATGGCGCTAAAACGAAAAGCTTTACCACTGGAAAAATAGGCCATGTTTGAAAACTGAAAGTTCTACAATTCAAAATACTTGCCCTAATTTACAAATAATTGAAATACTGAAATGGAAAACAAAGCCAAACTCACGAGTCCTAAAATAAAAAAAACACAAATTTCTGCAAAGGAGAAGGATCTTCCAGTAATGTTGCTATGGAATGGATTTCACTTTTTTGTTTTGTTTGTGATGCTGGTATTGCAGATCTGGATTTTTAAGACATTTTGTCACCCTTCAGCAGCTTCAGTTGCTAATTCTCTTGCTAAAAAAGGAAGCTAGTGAAATTTGCTTGAGCAAAAATGGTGACTCTATATGTTAAGTAACATTCTCCACCAGCCATTTTATTAGATCAGCATTTTCACACAAGCATTTTCACATTAAAAAAATGATCTAGGGAGAAGCTGGGACAACAAAAAAGAAAAAATGCGCTATTATCGATTACAAAACAGGAAACAATACAATTCGCCCATCACCCTCACCATGAAACAACAGATGTTCCTTTTCAGTGATTTTCTTAAGGATTTAATACATAAATCTCATTTTAAAACACCTCACTATAAGGATTGGTCCAATTTAACTGGCTCATTGAAAACAATAAGTGATAAAGAAAAAAATGCCATCTTCAAAAATTAGTTTGGAATTGCTTTGGAGAAAGCTGACATCTTGAACAGTCAATAACTGCTTCAGAACTATCAGACCTGCTGTATTTGGTCAGTGGCATAAATCAATGCAGCTTTGGATATATGAAATTGATGAGGAGAAAGAGCAGGACCACACTTGTCAGCTTTCTCCGAGTGGGTTGTATCCATAGCTACCTGATCATCATTGAGGTAATTGGGCAAACCGCCAATGAAAAGCTTGTGTGGAGAATCCGGAACCACTGTGGAGACAACACCTACAAAGAGACAAGAGAAACAAACATGGCAATATAAACATCCTGGACTAAAAGCTAGTGGGAGTATGGGTCATTATGTTGCATATCTAACAAAAAAAAACCAAGGAAGGAAAAATATCAGGATCACACAAAACATTTTACCTCATGGTGGGAGGGAAGCAAGGGATTCAGAATGTCTGAATCACTATGGCAATTTCTATTTAATGGGTAGGAAGACATGTTGCAATGAGATACACAAAAACTATATCCTAGAAGTAAGATGATCTGTTTCCTCCTGGTATGTGAGTGTAACTGCAGACTTGACGATGCCATCATGCTTATGGATGACGTGTGCCACCACCGAGACTCGAGCCATCTTAAATTTGTGGAGGGGACAAAGGAAGGGTTCAGATAATGGACCTTAATTATATTTTGTCTCCGAGAACAGAAGATAAATATATATATATTGGACACTTAGGAAAACATTATATGTTGGAAGTTTCTTCCTGTACCTTAATTTGAATGAACTCACCCCTCGTTTAAAAAAAAAGCAAGCCACATATGGGTCAGAGGAAAGCAGAAGCGTAACTGGTAAAACCTTCTGACTTACAGTGTTGCGAATGTGGCCCTAGTCACATGCGCACGTTCCCAGGCTGGCGTAGAATCTTGCTGCGCCAGCTGCTCCAAACCGGAACATAAAGACTCTGCAGGTTTCCAAAATCCACAAGTGAGTGAACTTTTAATAGTTGCAGGGATTAAGAACCGGTGAGGATGGAAGAGATTAAAATGAAGAAAAAAATTGAGAAAATGTCAAAAGGAAACAGGAAAAAAATAAATGTTCAAAAGGCAAGAGGAAAAAAACAAAAAAGAGAAAAAGAGCAAAGTGAAGGTGAATTCTTTTCATAAAGTGTATTTCCTCCACCACCCCACGCCCAACAAGAGCTAAAGTAGCATTTTGTTTCCAAATTTCAAACCTTAAATAATGGAAGCCAATGAATTTTGTGTTTAAACATTATCTGAACCCATTGACTATCATTACTGAATCTCTGCTCAATTTACTTTCTGCTTAATATTACAATATCTAATATAACAAAGTATAAGGGGCTTTAGTGAAACAATTGCCAAGCTTCTGTTTAAGCTAAAGATGCACATTCACTTATCCAAGTCAAATGTTTTAACACCTTGTGACACTGTAGTGCTGCTAGTGTTGCAGGCACATGAGTTTGAACATGTAATGTTCATCTTCCACTATGGAAAGATGGCAGAGTCAGCAGCTTCCTCAGAAGACAAGACTCAAAGAGCTCAACTCTTGACAACTGGAAATAACAGCCCCCTCCCCCGCCCCCCACCACTCCCCAGCATTTGAAGTTACTTTAGGTAACAAGAATAGTACTGTACAATATTTTCTGACCCATTTTAATGTCATTTCAATATAATAGTCCTCAGATCAGGTTGCAACTCAGTGTTCACACATTCCGAGTCAGATAGTCACCCTGAGTTTTTCAGCCACAGAATTATAATTCTGCTGTGCGTGTTCTGACACTGACTTTCCTTGCATTTTGTTTGAAATAGTATCTGCATTTTGTTTTCAATTTTGTTTTTGTATATGTTTAAATATTTAGTTTTTTTATAAAATTTTAGTTAACAAATAGCTGATATGAATAACATTTTGGTGACCTGACATTACATCTGATGCATGCAGTATACTTAAACCTGCAAAGGAAGTCCAGCACACAGATGTTGCATTTTTTGACGGACCTGGAACATGGAAAGAAGGTTGCTCAGACATGCCTGGCAGAGGTTGGTAATCGTGGGGACGTCGGATCTTCAAAGACTGACCCTGGAAGATGATGCCATCGAATGCCATGGCTTGTGTCGTTTCATCAACTGAACGGAACTAGGAAGAAAGACCAATAGCAGAATATTAAAGATACTATATTTTAAAAAAGGCAGAGCAAACAAACAATAAACCAGACCCATAAAATGCTTAAGTGCTCTTAGGTGAAACAGGTCTTAAATGAATCAAAACTCAAGGCAAAGCTGTAATAGCAGCTCTGTTCTCTGGCAAGATTTAAATAAAATATGACTTTCACATAAGGAGGGGAAATTCAGCCACTCCTTACATAACAACTGAAAACCAACACTGTATAACTGCTTTAAGAGACCAATAACTTTAAAAGAAATTTGAACATCCCAGTTCAGAGCAGAAAGGATGACCCAAAATTTCATGTTACTGTAACAGAAGAATAAAAAGCACTATTGACCAAACATTTAACACACCCAAAAAACACACTTCATAGATATAAATTACACTGTCCTTTAAGTAGGCATTCAAATCTCATGCAACCAGTCTAAGATAATTCATAGCAAGGGTTTATTTCTATTTTTTTTCCCCCCTCTCTCAAACTGGGAACTTTTAATCGCGGTCCTGTCTTTCAGTTAAGTTCTCTCTTTCTAGTTTAAGCTTTACAAACCTAATTTTAAGTCCTCACAAATTGTCTTTTTAATCCTATCTAACACAAGCTCCCATCCGCATTCCAGCTTGGTGAACCACAGCAGCTTGCAATTTGTAGATCCTTTCCCTCTCCCAAATTCTAGCTGGCTAACTTTGTCTCAAATTTTCAGGGATATCACCCAAAATCCATCTCCGTGGCAATGGACATATGTGATTCAGAAAAGAAATGTTGATTAGCTATCCTCAAGAGCAGCCCCCCACACCTCATCCCTGGAAATAAATGGATAGTTTAAAGTACAATTTAAAAAAAAATTCGTTTGTGGGACATGGGTGTCACTGGTTGGCCAGCATTTATTGCCCAGCCCTATTTGCCCAAGGAAAATCAACGACATTGCTCTGGCTCTGGAGTCAGATTAAGGTTTGGCAAGGTAAAGAAAGCAGACATTAATGAATCAGATGGATTTTTTCAACAATCAACAATGGTTTCATGGCCATTGTTCGATTCTTAATTGCAGATTTTTGTTTTTTACAACTCAACATTCTCAACACTTATTTGGAACTTGAGCTGAATAGCAGCACACAGGCTGCTACCAATGCCTCAAAAGTTTTGATACCTTCTTCCCGAGAAAAATCTTGGCCCCCTTTATTCTTTAACAATCAAACACCACCTTCATAAAACTGTGGATCTGCATGCCTAGATCCCTCTGTATACTAATATTTTTAAGCGCTCTACTATTTACTGCATACTTTCCTTCTGCAGTAGGCTTTCCAAATCCATCACCTCACATGTCCAAGTTAATTCTGCCCTTTCTCAGACCTTATCTCCAGTCAATTTATATCCTGCTGTATCCTCCGACAATCTTCCTCACTATCCAATACCTCCCCCCAAAATTTTTGTATCATCTGCAAATTTACTAATCAGACCATCTACATTTTCCTCCAAATCATTTACATATATTACAAACAGAGGTCCCAGCACTGATCCTTGTGGAACACTGCTCATCGCAAATCTGCAGTTGAAAAGTACCCTTCCATTGCCACTGTCTGCTTTTTACACTCAAGCCAGTTTGTATCAGCAGCTCACTTCAGATCCCATAAGACTTCATCTTCTGCATCAGCCTGCCATGAGGGACCTATTGAAGGCTTTACTAAAATCCATGTATACAACATCCACGGCGCTGGTCATTTTTTTTCCTTAGAAGAACTCAATCAAGTTTGTGAGACACAACCTCCCCTTCACAAAACCATGCCACTTATGGTTAGTGAGTCTATCTCTTCCAAATGCAAATATATCCTGTTCCTAAGAACGTTCTCCAATAATTTTCCCACCACTGATGTAAGGTTCACAGGCTTATAATTTCTCATTGTTCTTCTATTTAAGAAAAGAGACAATGTTAGCTACTCTCCAATCCTCTGGTACCCCGCTCTTGACTAAAGAGAATACAAAGGTTTATGCCAAGGCCTTAGCAATTTCTTCTCTCTCCTCTCTGGTCTGAGGACTTGTCTACTTCTCCTTTGTGAATAGTGATGCAAATTACAGGTCATTTCTGTCTTTTCATTTTACCCTAAATTAAAGACAGGCTCTCAAAATATAACATTTTTATAAACCCCATAATTGTAACAACTGCAACTAAAGGCAGATAATAGTTAAATTCTTATGTAAGAATTTCAAAAAAAACTACAGGAATTAATTTTATAAGCAGCTAGCCAAGAGGCAGAAAATACAATACACTTCTTTACCAACTGTTAATAATTCAAATATTCTCATCAGTTATAGATTTTGTTCCTGTAATTAACGCATGCATGTTCAATGACATGCCCAATTATGGCCTAGTTCAATCATTCAATTAGATTATGGTTTTAACTTTTCAAATAAAGTCATTCTATATTTTGATATGCACATGCCTTCAGGAGGATTAACCAAAGGCAGTGCACAAGGAACTATCCATTTGATGGCAAATCTTCACTTCAAAATAAGATCTTTATCAATGATCCCTGGACTGGCATACATTTTCTGTTCAGTGCAAGCATCCAACAACTTGCCCTTCAAAGCAAAGAAGGCTGGACAAATATTTGTTTCAGAAATAATTGGATAGAGATTGAGGACACAGGCTTACCTCGAGAAAAGCAAAGTTTTTATCTTGGTTGATTTGCACAGCCAGTACAGGGTTCCCTGGAGCCTGCGACAACCCAGCAAGGCGCATCTGAGCATTAAAGAAATCTGCCATGGCTTCCTAAGGGAATAAAGGGTAGTTATAGACACTTCAAAATCTGCAATTGAGCACTGCTATATCACAAATGCATGCACTTTCCCCATACTGACATGTTTAAAGAGACAACAGGTAACAGCTCAGTTTTCTATTAAACTCATACAATTCTACTTACACAAGAACCATTATCAAAGTTACTTCTTCCGACAATCTGCAAACATGTTACACAAATGATTACAGCTGGGGAAGAGGGGTGGGGGGGATTGCTATTTACAAAAAGTCAAAAACCGCTCAAATTGTTGTTCCTGTCTCTCTACCTTATCAAGGATGCTAGGGGGGAAAATTTATAATATGGTTTTACAACTGATTTCCACATGCTCACCGTGGCTCTTAGCATTAAAAGGTCTATTTGATCAGAGGATGAATGCTGACAACAGATATGCTCACTTCCGACAAGGGTTGTTGTACAGCAATCACAAAACAAACCACATCACAGCTGAATTTTACATTATTGAGCCTAAAGATTCAAATATCAATTCTAATCAGCTCAGTGTCAAATTGCATGGCACACTAATCCATTAACTTTTTTAGGGGACTGGGGCAGTCAAAAATGTTACAAAATCCACAAAGTCCCAGTAAACAGTTAAATATTGTCTTTTAGATGCTGTTAATCCCCACACATCTTATTCCCATAAGTAACACAGCAATAACTTTTTGAAGACAGAATCATTAAGACACTGACCCATGGAGGACATAACAATCTCCGTACCTTGCTAATTCTGCTCACACCCAATTTCTGACATACTAAGGCTTCATTTAAAATTTCTTATTCCCTTTCTGGCCTTGTTTCTCCACAACTCTATACTCGTCCATGGTTTGAACTCTGCACCCCTCTGTCTCTGTCCCAACTTTTTGTCTTATTTATGTCTTCAGGCAGCACTGGCTGCATACTTCGGAATTCCTTCTTTATATCCATTATTGTTTCCATCTTTCTCTTCAAGTATAAGCCTTTGCTCAATAATAACACACACATCTGAGCTAACGTATAGATTCAAGCCTGACCTGAGACTTGAGCAAGGAAACAAGGCTAACAATGTAATGCCATACTAAGAGTGCTGTGACATTACAGCCATTGGCTTTTGGATGAGGAGATGCTGATCTGAAGCTTTGCCACTATCAACTGGGTTGCAAAAGATCCCATGGCACTATGTGAAGAACAGAGAAATTAATCTTGCCCCCGGCAGATATTTAACTCACAAAGAATACTTTGCTGTGTACAAATCGGCAGTTATGTTTCCACACTACAACAGCAGTGCAAGTTCAAAAGAAAGTATGTTGAGATGTCCTGAAGTCATGAAAGGCACTGTAAGAATGCACATCTTCCTTTGTTTGCAATGGGTTTTTAATTGTTGCACATTTTCATCCAATTTAAACCCAATAAAATCAGGAAACTACCAAGCATAATCTTTATTCTTCTTCTTAGCTGCAAACCAGTACAGACTGGGATTTTCCAACTCCTGTGCTTGTAACCCTGAAGCACCGTATCTATTTGTCCCACCATTCATTTTAAAAGTGGAAAGACAAGCACACACAATGATTTTTAGCTAGATAATCCATTTCTTCTTTAGAATTTCCAGTGCTTTGACCCATCTACCCGATCTTTTCTTTCAATCATTTTAATTAGATTGGTTTTTCTTGTGTCATTAAGTCAAACCAACACAAGGACAATAAAATACATTTCAAAACTTTGCACTTGCCTCTGTGACACCGAAGGGTATGTTACCAACATACAGTCGTCTGGCTTGCCTGGTCATTTGGCTCCCAATGATAGGAACCTGTGTTGGTGTGATCGTCACACCACCTACTGTGGAAGTTGCCAACAGTGCTGTAGCAGGGATCTGACCAGCAGCTAAGGAAAAGAGGAGACACAGATTATTTTTCTTAGTGTAATATGGATATGTTTGCTGAAGAGCAACGCTACAATGGCCAGATATAGTTCTCATTAAACGCAACATAATAAATTGGAAGAATCTACCTTGCATTGCCTTGTACTGCATTGGGGTAATGTGCTCAAAGCCTGGAGGAGGCACATCCCAGTATCTGTAGGGCTTCTTTCTGCGAGAGCGACGGGGAGACCGACTGTAGGAAGAAAGCAAGCAAAACTTGCAAAATGTAATGCTTTCATACAGTTATGTATACTACTGAAACATCAAGAAATTATCCTACCTGGGTGCGATATAACTTATCTGTGATTTGAAAAATTCATCACATACTACACAAAAGGGTAGATCATAAAAAACTTCTTCGATCCAGTGAGACTGCCCTACAAGCAACATAAATGTTTGGATCCTGGCACACCTCTGCCCCAGAGAAAGAGCAAAGCTATCAATAAAATAAACCTTACAAAGGAAGGGCAAGTTGGCATCATGGAATCTCTGGTATGCACAGCATCTTACGTTGATTAAGATAAATTCATCTATATTTGGTAGCATTATATATGGAGTTTACTTTTCATAAAAGATGGATTTTAAAAGTAAAATGTGTTTTAATATAATGCGCCATGTGGTTATCCTGCAGAGTTCTTCTGCCATATGTTTTAGCCAGATGGTCCATTTCTTCTCCAGAATTCCCAATACCTTGACCTGTTCTCTTTTTCAATCACTTTCAATGAGAACAGCTACAGTGAGGACTGTATCAGTCCTCTTAGTTTCTCAATTGTACTTACTCAATTTTTCTCCCTTCGGGCTACAGCTCTCATTTCCTACTTGGATACCCTCAAACATTACAGAAAGATGGTGAAGTCAGAACCATTACCTAGTCAAAAACTGAACTATCTTGAGTCTTTTATCTGTCAGTCTTCTGTAATTTCTCTGTATACCCAAAGTACCTATTTCCACAAAGGCTATGTAGTCTCTGAACTATACCAGTAATAACTAAATGATCAACTGCCATTTTGTCAACAGGTTCACCACTGAATTCAAGACGGTGCAAGTTGCTTTCATCTCTGAGCACATCAGGACACCCTAAGAATTGACTGGGAGTAAATTGTCATGTTGTCATGGGGTAAGGAAACTACTGACTTGATTTTGACACCAGTGCTCAAGAGGACCAGCTCTTAGTGTACAAGTACGTGTCATATCATTCACCTCGATATACATTAAGTATTTCTGGACTACAGCTTAATATTTTGTCAAGATGAGTGGCCTGCTTTGTGCTGTTAAAGGGACTTAAGTCCATGAGACAGAAACCCACATTTTCCTAACTTTCCAGAATTCTTACCCATTCTGCTCTTAGAGCCACTATTTTAAATCTTGGGATGATATGGTTGCCTCCAGACTGAAACAAGTTTAAAAAGGTATGGGGAAAAAGGACAGCAGAATGGACTTCAAGTCTTAGTACAGATATGACAGACTACATGGCTATCCTTCGGACTGTAAACCTGAAGATAGTGGTCAGCAGCAGCTTTTTTTTCTTTCAAGAACATATTCTGAAGGATGAACAAAATGCCTAATCACATGTAAATTCTTTCTAGATTTGTCCAATGGAAGAATGTTTGCAGGAGTGGCACTCTGTTTTGGCTCCGGTGTAATAAAAAATTAAAGACCGGAGAAGATGCAGACATCCCGCTGGATAACTATCCAGTTTGTTGAAATAATGCTCATAAGAGCTAGTCCCATAAATATATGTGCACATGTTTTGAGTGATGATGCAATGGAAATTTATGTGCATAAAGAGAAACACTTTGCACTGGCAGAGTGCTGAGAACAATTCACCTTGACTGTTGCCTCCTCTTAGTAGTGTTTAGCTTTTAAACCAGAGTACAGTGTGGGACTGCACAACACTATGAGGTTGCACTTTTGGAAGAGGAAGAAAATGATAGGCAAACAGGTATTTTTTCTAGCAGGAGTGTTAATTAGATCAGTTGAATCAACCATGAACATTCAAAATAATGACTCTTTAACAAGATGAGGGCTTCACTAACTAGGTCAGCATTTATTGCCCATCGCTTATTGCCCTTCAGAAGTTGGTGGTAAGTCACTTTAATCTCAAATGGCACAAGAGAACTAAATATACTGCAAATAAGGCGTTTGATAAGGTGGCCCATGGAAGACTTCTGCAGAAAATGCAGATGTATGGGATAGAGGGTGATTTAGCTAATTGGGTTAGAAATTGGCTAGCAGATAGAAGACAGAGGGTGGTGGTTGATGGGAGATATTCATCTTGGAGTTCGGTGACAAGTGGCATACCTCAGGGGTCTGTTTTGGGGCCCCTGCTGTTTGTAATTTTTATAAATGATCTGGATGAGGGTTTTGAAGGATGGATTAGTAAATTTGCAGATGACACTAAAGTCGGTGGAGTGGTAGATAGTGAAGAGGGGTGTTAGAGTTGGCAGAGGGACTTGGACAAGTTGCAGAGCTGGGCCGAGAGGTGGCAAATGGAGTTTAATGTGGAAAAGTGTGAGGTAATGCACTATGGCAGAAATCATAAATGTGTAGAGTATAGGGCAAATGGTAGGATTCTTAGTAGTCTAGATGAACAGAGGGATCTTGGTGTGTACGTGCATAGATCCCTGAAAGTAGGCGGTCAAGTCGAGAAGGTTGTTAAGAAGGCATATGGTGTCTTGGCTTTTATTGGTAGGGGGATTGAATTTCGGAGCCGCAACGTCATGTTGCAACTGTACAAAACTCTAGTGCGGCCGCACTTGGAGTCTTGTGTGCAGTTCTGGTCCCCACATTATAAGAAAGATGTGGAGGCATTGGAGAGGGCACAGAGGAGGTTTACCAGGATGTTGCCTGGTATGGAGGGCAGGTCTTATGAAGAGAGGCTGAGGGATTTGAGGTTGTTTTCGTTAGAAAGGAGGCGGCTAAGAGGGAACCTTATTGAAACATATAAGATGATTAGAGGTTTAGATAGGGTGGACAGTGATAGCCTTTTTCCTAGGATGGAGAAAGCTAGCACGAGGGGACACAGCTTTAAATTAAGGGGTGATAGTTATAGGACGGATATCAGAGGTAGGTTCTTTACCCAGAGGTTGGTTAGGGAGTGGAATGCCCTGCCTGCGGCAGTTGTAGATGCGCCAAGTTTGGTGGCGTTTAAGAGGTTAGTTGATAAGTATATGGAAGAGAAGGGAATGGTTTAGTTTTGAGGGGCATTGCTTTTTATATTGGTCGGCGCAACATCGAAGGCCGAAGGGCCTGTTCTGTGCTGTAATGTTCTATGTTCTAATTTCCTGTGTTCTGACTTTTCAAAAAAGTCAGCCTGTCAAATCCTCCAGTTTTCATCTGGATCATCCACTGCCACCACCTGACCAGTTTCCAGTCCAATTCCATGCTGCTCTGTGATAGTTGTCACCAGTTCACAAATCTCGTGATTTATCCTTCCTTCTTGGGAGTCATCTGGTCTCTGCCAAGTGCCCTTCAAGATGGCTTGGCCATCGTAAGCACTGCTAAGGTCAGCACAATTACTACTCCAAGTATTAATCATGAGGTGTGAACAATCAAGAAACAGCAAGTTACCTGTGACGTTTCCGTTCCCGGGAAGTGCTTCGCTTATCCCTGCTTCTGCTTCGCCCTCCTCGACTTCGGCTGCGCTTATCTCTGCTTCGACTTCTCCGTTTTTTGTCCCTGCTTCTGCTTCTGGAAACGCTTCGACTTTTCTTCTTATGTCGTTCCTTTTCCCGTTCTAAAAATGAAGGCCATGAAATTTACAATCAACTCCCTGAATGAAAAAAAACCTGGCATGTTCCAAAAAAAAAAAAGAACAGCTAATCTGACATTGCCTGCTTTACACCATCACCCAAAGCCAGCTCCACATGTGGGCTGGAATTCTGAATTTGGGTAGCCTCCACTGGAGGCCAAACTTAAGTACTAAAATAGCTGATCTCACATATAGAGAAATGTAAGATTAGCAAATTTGCAATATCACCCTAGTGCAACACAGTTATTCTTCTAAAGGAATCGGAAAAAAGAACTGTTAGAATACATTTCTGGACACCATGTAAAAAGTTTCACTTGTCCATTCTCTAAGACTGACATTTATATTTTAAGTTTGGGGTAGTCACACCTTCCAGTTGCAGGTCAAACTTGTTCAGAATCTAACAGTGAAGTTTAATGCCTGCCCTTGATAAGCATTACTGAATTCCTAAAGGAGACCGTTTAACTCATTGAGTCTGCACCAACTTTCCGAGAGAGCAACCTATCCAAGTCCCACATCCATAACCCCACGTTTACCCTTCTAATCCCCCAATCTACACATCTTGAGATAATAAGTGTAATTCAGAATGGCCAATTCACCCAATCTGCATACCTTTGGATTGAAAGGAAACCAGGACACCCATAGAAAACTTATGCAAAAATAGGTGGAAAATGCAAACCCACACAGACAGTCACTCAAGGCTAGAATTGAACATATGAGCTAATGGTGCTAACCACTGTGCCATCCAATGGTTGTATGAGTACGGACAGCAGACTCCAAAGTGAGACCATTGTCACCTTAATTAAATACCACCCTAAGAATGTAAAGCACACAAGCAAATAAGAATGCATTTTACTGAGTTTGGAGTGAGTATATAGCTTTAGAGATGTAAATTTAAGGAGATTGAAAATATGTTCACTTGAGCTGCTACCACTCTAAGTATTGCAAGAAGCACTGATTATCAAAATTTTCCAATTCAACAACAGCAAAGTGATCTGAATTCAAATAAAGTTGCTCTATTGACAAAGCAAGTCTTGTTCTAAAATGAAACAATTTTAATGATATCAGTATTGTTCTGTCACACTGCCAATTTTCTTTAAGTGGACACCTTTAGAATTTCAAAGCCTAATTTTGTTTTACACTAAAAAAAATTCATTTGTGGAACATTGGTGTCGCTGACTGGCCAACATTTATTTCCTATCTGTGGTTAGCCTTGGAAGGCAGTTGAGAGTCAACCATATTGCTGTAGCCCTAGAGTCACATATAGGCAAGACCAACTGAGAAAGGTAGGCTTCCTTTCCTAAAGGACATTACTGAATTCACCCCCACTTTCAACTGTGAAAACTGTTCTCAATTCAGCTCATTAAAACTCTGAAAGTATCATAGACTGTAGGCCTGACACCCCCACTTTCAACTGTGAAAAACTACAGCAAAGCACAGAGAAGCAAGTAAAATATGACAGGCGGCAGGTTCAGTCACGTAGAAGCATTTATTAAATGATGAGAATTTAAATTGGGGTAGAAAATCAGAAAAACCATCAGCACAGATATACTGCATGAGGCAGCAGCACAAGTAGGCAAGGCTACTAAAAAAAACTGAAATCTAGTTTTGTATTTAAAGTCATAGCTTAAAGATAGAATAGCAAGAAAGTAACAGTTTAAGACCTTATTAGGCTCCATAAGTAATACTGGCCACCCCAATGCAGGATAATTTAAAAACCATTTAATTTTACTGGGATGTTTTAATGGGAGGGAGGTCAGTAACAGTTACAAAGACAGACTTAAGATTTTATTCTCACTAATACCATAGGATTTTCAAAAAAAAAAAAGATCTTTAAGGTCTTGATTCCTATATGTTTATAGATCTATGGATTGAAACCAACTTTGAGACAATTTAGAGAGAATTTGTTCTGTCAATCAGCCTAAAAACACATCTTTGGGATGTAGGAGGAAACTGGAGCACCCAGAGAAAACCCATGCAAGCACGGGGAGAATGCGCAAACTCCCACAGACACAGACCCAAATCCACGTACCTGCACAGCACAACGATAGTCACTGAGCTGTTGTGTTGCCCATCAAATGGTCCAGGTCAAGCACAGACTAGAGGGATCATGAGTCTCGGGAGTCCCTGGGAAGTGTGTAAATAGTCGATGATATTGATGTATTTGTTTTTATCCTACAGGTACTTTGGTTCGCCTTGTTGTTGAACAAGGGGCATACACACGATGGGTCGTGACAGGGCTGCTCTTGGATTTTTTTTGAGAGTATCCTAGTGCTTCACGTCATTGGTGTACACTTGACCTGGACCATTTGATGGGCAACACTACAGCTCAGTGACTATCGCTGTGCTGTGCAGATACATGGATTTGGGCTTGTGTCTGTGGGAGTTTGTGCATTCTCCCCGTGCTTGCGTGGGTTTTCTCCGGGTGCTCTGGTTTCCTCCCACATCCCAAAGATGTGCTCTTAGGCTGACTGGCAGAACAAATTCTCCCTAAATTGTCTCAAATTTGTTTTCAATCCATAGATCTATAAATATAAACAGGGATCACGGGTAGAAGTGGGAACATTGAGGTGGCAGCGTGGGCTTGTTGAGCCGAAGGGCCTGTTTCCCACGCTGTTTTGTTCTTTGTTCAAGAGGAATAGATTAGAAAAACTAATAGCATGTGAGAAGGTAACAAGAGAAAAAAAAACTTAGAGGATAACCTAAGCAGAGAAACAGACCATTCAGCCCAATCAGTCTATGTTGGAATTGACATTCCACTAACACCTCCTCCTAGCTTTCTTCATCAAAAACCACCATTGTAACCATTTATTCCCTTCTTTCGCTTAAACTACTCTGTAGTAGCAAGATCCACTCTATTCCTATCACGCTTTGGTTGAAGTTTACTTGGAATTCCTTAGCTACTTTCCTATACTGGTATCCTATTATACTGGAATGCTCTTCCCCACAAATAGACATATCCCCTCTGCACCTAGCCCATCAAAACCTTTGAAGGAATTCTGAAGTCTTTTTTTAAAAAGGTATCACAAATTGAAGGAAAATATGTATTTGCACAGAGAATTAGACGGTACAATCTATGGCCATTAAAGCAGTTCAGGAAATTAATTAGTTGCTTGAAAACTAGGGATACTTACAGTATGGGTTAGGATTAGACTAGGTGGCTCACAGATTAAAACTGCTGGCCAGATTCGATGGGCCATCCAATCTGCTTCTTCACTGTACATTCTACGATTTGTCATTTGTACTATAAACCAAGCTCACAGTGTAAACAAAAACATGATGGTTGGATTAGAATACTCAAACCTACCCCCCTCAACGTGAAACAACACCCAGACATTTTGTAGTTTTGATGATATTGATAGTAGTGACCTTTATGAGTATTATTGTTGCTGCACTAAATAATAACCCAAATGTAGAGTGCCTTTCAGTCTTTAGTCATGGTATTTCTCTTCTGTCTACCGGTCCACATTACAGTATCCCTTCAACCTCCAGGATCAAGAGTTTTTGTTGGGGGAGAAAATAAATGAACAAAGAGAAAGATACTTCACGCTCTTTCAACTGCTTTATGCAATTTTTGAATTAACTTCATGCTACAATTCTGTGATTAACCAAAGAATGGACCTTGCTTCATGAAACATTACGATTCTATACAACAGGGACGAAAGTAAACAATGACCTGTAATTGGGAGCTTCACATGAATGCTTAAAGTTTCACATTTATGTTGGACTTCCATTTTCTCTCTCATTTAGCTCTACTTTCCCTCCATTAACCAAATTTGGAAATGTTTGAAATCTACAGTCTTCTCCTCTAGCAAGATGCTCAAATTCTGAACATTACTAAAAAAAGGTGAAAAATAACAGTTGCAAATCTTATGTGAAGCAAGAAATTGATTTGGTGCTCTCCTGTGAAGTTTCTTATAAAAATCATAAGTTCAGAACAATCCTACTGTTCATTTGTTAATATTTGCTTAAAGAGCCTTAATACAATGCTCAATTATTTGCTATTGGGACATTAGAGATAAAATAATGCTACATGGCCTCAATTTCTCTAGATTGGTTTCTGGGCTTTTCCCATGTTTGCTCAATAATCTCTCTAATTTATCTCAAGATCTGGGAGAAGAATTATTTTATCTCTTAAAAATAAAATTTGGAGTGCGAAATAAAACACGTAAAAATAGATTGTCCACTAATTCTGGTATGAACAGTAGAATGAAATGTCAGTGTCAGGTAGGAAATTATACAGACAGAATTCATTTATAAATATCAGAAGACAGAAGTGTTAATGTTCCCACGGGTCCTAAACTTATATGACATTTGCCCACTAAGTCTAATTCTCCATTTACACAAACAAACCTGACCAAAACAACATTCTTAAAAAGTATGCATCAAGTTTGATTTGTTAATTTTACAAGAAAACAAGAGATATACAAACAGTCCTTCAAGAGAATTGAGACTGTATAGTTTAATCCATACTGCCATGCACTGAAAATTCAATATTTATAATCAAGTTTTTAAAATTCTTTCATGGGATGTAGGTGTTGAATCATATTGTTGTGAACTTGGATTCACCATGTAGGTAGATTGCCTTCCCCAAGTAAACCAGCTCTGTTTTTAGAATAATTGGTGTCAGTTTTATGAGTGACATTACTGAAATGAGCTTTCAATGCCAAATTTTTAAAATTAAATTTAATTTAAATTCCATCAGCTGGCACGGGGGGATTTGAATCCACGTACTCAGTGTATTAACTTGGGCCTTTGGAATGCTAATCCAGTGACATTTCCACTCCACCACCATAATTTTACCACTGTGAAATCCATTATCTGTTTGGCATAGCAAGGATTGAGTAAAACCTGACTGTGTTGGCAATTTCTTCAATACACTCCATCTTGTATTGTTCTGTACAGTAAATACATAATTTACAGAAGGTAAAAGCTGGTCAAAACTGAATGATTCAAAGAAAGGGTCTAATCACAATGTCTGCGTTATTGGACTTCCTGCACCTGTTGTCATTTCTCAGCTATCGAAACAGCAACAAGTCTTATTGAGCTTCATATAAAGCTTAGCAGGTTAGCCTTCAAAACAGCAGTACAATACTACATTCCTGGACAAATGGCTTCAGAAAATTTGGGGCTTTGCTCAATTAGAAAATAAATCATAGATTGACAAATTCAATTAATAGTCATTAATTCAAATGAAAAAAATATAATACAGTTGAACAAATTCAAAAACTGAATTAACTATTTATATAGAATTGAAAAATATGGTGAGAGGTTTAAAATATTTGGGTTTGGGAAATGAATACACATCTGCAATTATTTCAGCACTTTCCCAAAGCAAATTGCAGTCACCAATTTATATGTTTGAAGTCTTTAAATCATGTATTTACCACATTGCCATACAGACCCAGTTGTTATCTCACAAATGGTTATATCAGAGAGGAGTTCATAACCCAAACGAACACTGAGTTGTATATGTGCTGTCCTTCAGGCAAGGACAGCGCCTGCTTACATGTGGATAAAGGTACATAAAGAACTAGTGCTATTATTTGGAAAACAGCACAATCCCTCTCCAGTAATATGTTCCAGGTCCCAAAAAAAAAAACACAACCTAGAAATTGTGCCTCACGTTGCTGTTCATTTCTTTGTCAATCACCACTGGTTCACAAGCCTTTGACCATAGTTTCTTCTATCCACTTTGTCCAGATCTGTCATGATTTAGAACATCTCTATCAAATCACATCTCCAGGAAGAGCAAGCCTGACTTCTCTAATCTATTCCCATAGATTGTTCCGGGGATGAGGGACTTCATTCTCATAAATTTTTTGCGCTCGCTCTAACACATTTACTGCTTCATAAAACGTCTAGAATTTAACACAATTCTTCAATTGAGGCTAAAACAGAGTTTTATAAAAATTCATGACAACTTTCTTACTTTTATACTTTATGCTTCCGCTTATGAAGCCCAGGATCTCACATGCCTTTTAAACTACCTTCTCAAACTGCCTTGCCAGCTTCAATGATTTGCACTCATAGCTGCAGGCCCTTCTCTTCTTGGATCATTTTCAGAATTGTATCCTTTATTTTATGTTGCCTTGTGCTTCCTATCAAAATGGATAATTTCACACTCCAAGAAATTTCATCTGCTACATGTCCACCTATTCTACCAGCCTGCTATAGAGATCTAACAAAAATGAAAATCGGGGGAAAACTTTTCACTGGTTGGAGTCACCAAAGACAGCTGTATTATTAGAGGTCAATCATCTCAGTGCCAGGACTTCATTGCAGAAGTTCCGTAGTGTCCTAACACAACCATCTTCAGCTGCTTTATCAACGACCTTCCCTCCATCACAAGGTCACAAATGGGGACATCTGGTTATGTTTACATTGTGAACTGGTGTGTGCCCATATGTAGAAAGACCTGGACAGCATTCAGGCCTGCACTGATAAGTTGAAACCAACATTTGTGCCATTTAAATGCCAGGCAATTACTATTTCCAATAATAGATAATCAATGCAATGGCATCAGCACTACTGAATCCCTATTATCAACATTTTGGGGGCTGCCATAGACCAGAAACAGAACTTACTAGCCATATAAATACTATGGCTACATGAACAGTCAGAAGCTGAGAATTCTGTGATGAGCAAGGAGCAAAGGAGGACCAAAAGACTGATTGAGGGGAAAATGGAGTATGACAGTATGCTTGCAGAAAACATAAAAACTGATAAAAGTTTCTATAGGTATGTGAAGAGAAACAGATGGATGAAGACAAATGAGGTTCTTTACAGTCAGGAACAGGGAAAATTATAATAGGTATTGAATAAATTGTTGACACACTAAATACACACTTTGGTTCTGTCTACACAAATTAGAATACAAATAATATATCAGAAATGTTGGGGAACACAGGGATTAGTGAGAGGGAGGAACTGAAGGAAATCAGCATTAGGAGAGAAATAGTACTGGGGAAACTGATGAGATGCAATGGCAATAAATCACCAGGGCCTGATCATCTACATCCAGAGTATTTAACAAACTGACCCTAGAAATTATGGTTGCATTGGTGGTCATATTCCAAGATTCTATAGACTGAAGGGTAGCTAAATGTAACCCCACTATTTAAAAAGGGAGATAGATTGAAAATAGGGAATTATAACCAGTCTGATGTCAGTAGTGGAGAAATTCTAGATTCTATTATCAAAGATTTTGTAGCAGGACACTTGGTAAACAGTGGTAGAATTGGACAGTGCAGTCTGGATTTATGAAAGAAAAATCATGTTTGACAAACCTACTGATATTTTTTGAGAATATAATTGGTAGACTTGATGAGAGGGAGCCAGTGTTGTAGTTTATTTCAAAAGGCTTTTGTCAAAGTCCCACACGAGAGATTAGCATGTAAAATTAAAGTGCATGGGATTGTGGGTACAGAAAGCTAGTTGGCAGATAGTAAACAGAGCAAGAATAAATTTTCATGATCATTTTTTGAATAGCAGTGGCTGGTGGGGTACCAGAGGGATTGGTCCTAGGGGTGTTGCATGCGTGGGCAAATGCATGCCAGATGCAGTATAACATGGATAAATCTGCGATGATCTACATTGATGGCAAAAATAGGAAGACTGATTATCTGAATGGCTATAAATTAAGGAGGGGAATATGCAACAAGATGTGAGTGATCTCACAAACCAGTCATTGAAGATACACATGCAGCTTCAGCAGGCTGTGAAGAGCCAAATGGTATGTCAGCTTTCACAGCAAGACTGAAGTACAGGAACTGGGATGTCTTGCTGCCATTATATAGGGGCTTGGTGAGACCACACCAGGAATAGCGTGCACAGTTTTGGTTGTCTCACTTGGAGAAGCATGTTCTTACTTTAGAGGCAATGCAGAGAAGGTTTACTAGATTCCTGGGATAGTGGGACTAACGTACAAAGAGCGATAGAGTCGGTTAGGATTATATTCACTGGAATTTAGAGGAATGAGGAGGTATCTCAATCTCATAGAAACCTATAAAATTCTAACAGGGCTAGACTGAGTAGATACAAGAAGGATGTTCCGAATGGTGCGGATGTCCAGAACCAGAGGGCATAGTCCAAGGATGCAGGATAAACCTTTTTAAAATTGAGATGGGGAGAAATTTCTTTACCCAGACTACTAAGCCTGTGGAATTCACTACAACAGAACGCAGATGAAGCCAAAACATTGTTCTGTTTCTAAGAAGGAGTTAGATATAGTATGGGGCAAAGGGGATCAAAGGAGCAGTTCTGATCCTCTGATCCTCTTGAACAATATTATTTTTCATCTAGGCAGTTGAGAAAGTTCACTAGGATGATCCCAATATAGAGGGATTCTCTTATGAGGAAAGGTTAAACAATTTGGGATTCTCCTGAAATTTATAAGAGTGAGAGGTCCTATTGAAACATTTTTTTTAGAGCAACACAGCACGGGAAACAGGCCCTTCGGCCCAACGAGCCCACGCCGCCGTCATAACTATATAGTAACAATTCCATTATCCTATTCTAATTTTAGGTTATTCCTAATATGGAAGAGTCTCAATGTAGGGACAATTTGTTTCCCAATCAGCCTAAGAGCGAATTTTTGGGATGTGGGAGGAAACCGGAGCGCCCGGAGAAAACCCACGCAACCACGGGGAGAACGCGCAAACTCCCGCAGACACCAGCCCAATTCCAAGTGTCTGCACAGCTACAGCGATAGTCACTGAGCTGTCATGGTGCCCTTCAGATGGTCCAGATAAAGCACTCATTTACGACATGAAGCACCAGGCAACCCATGAATCAACATCCAAGAGCTGTCCTCGCACCACCTGCCGAATGCATGCTCCTTGTTGGTCAAGTATAGACCGAATTACCTGTGGAAAAAAAAGCCATAGTTAAACAGTCCTACTATATCCCTCTATCTGCATACCGCTCATGTGGCTGTCCAAGAGACCCTTAAACAGCCCTAGCGTGCCTGCTCCCACCACCTTACTCGGCAGTGCATTCCACACCCCCACTACCCTTTGTGTGAAAAACTGCCCTCTAATATTCGTCTTATACATAGCCCCCCTCACCCTAAGGCCATGACCCCTCGTCCTATCCATTTCTGAAGGTGGAAAAAGTTTACCTCCATTTACTCTATCTATACCCCTTATAATCTTATACACCTCTATGAGATCCCCTCTAAGCCGACGTCTTTCAAGGGAAAACAACCCCAGTCTATTTAATCGTTCCTCATAAGACAGTCCTTCCATACCAGGCAGCATCCTGGTAAACCTCCTCTGCACTCTCTCCAAGGACTCCACATCCTTCCGATAGTACGGCGACCAGAACTGGACGCAGTATTCCAAGTGAGGCCTAACCAAAGTTCTATACAACTGCAACATCAAACTCCTACTCTTGTATTCTATACCCTTTTCTATGAAAGCTAACATACTATACGCCTTCTTTATCACCTTCTCCACCTGTGAGGACACCTTCAGAGACTTGTGAACCTGCACCCCCAAGTCTCTCTGCGTCTCTATACTCCGAATAGTTTTACCTTTTATCCTATAACTCTCTTCCACATTTTTCCGGCCAAACTGCATCACCTCGCATTTATCCGGATTAAATTCCATTTGCCATCTATCTGCCCAGTCTACCAACCTATCTATGTCCTGTTGTATTGCCTGGCACTGCTCCTCTGTACCCACCAATAGGGTACATATAGGGTTCTTAAGGGGTTTGACAGGATAAATGCTGAAAGGATATTTTTCTTCATGGGAGTCTAGGACCAGAAGACATGGTCTCAGATTAAAGAGATGCCAATTTAAGTCTGAGATAAGGAAAAATTTCTTCTCTTGGGGGGAGGGTTGAGTCTTTGGAACTCCTTGTCAGAGTTGTGGGGTGGGGGGGGGTTTGAGTCTTTGGAACTCCTTGTCACATAGAGTTGTGGGGGCAAGGTCCTTGTGTATATTTTAAGACTGAGATAGATTTTTGATCAGTAAAAGAATCAAGGATTACAGGGAAAGGGGAGAAAAGCAGACATAAGAAATGTTGTCAGATTAGCTACGATCCTACTAAATGGTAAAACAAGTTCAAGGGACCAAACGGCCTATTCCTGTCCCTATTTCTTGTGGTCTTATATTAGGCATGCGTGGAGAGAGACCAGGCTATTGAGTTGGATGATCAGAGTGAATGGTGCTAAAGTCTCAAAGGACAGAATGGTTTACCCATTCCTATTTTTCCTATGAGTAACTCACCTCCTGACTCCCCAAATCCATCACCAAGGTACAAGTTAGGAGTTTGTGGAATACTCTTAGATGAGTATAGTTCCAACACCGCTCAAAAAGTTCAACATCATCAGGGTAAAGCAGCCCGCTTGTTTGAATTCCCATCTGCCCGCCATCTTACAAATTAATTCTCTCTACCACCAATGCATGGCAACAGTGTTTACTACTTACAAGATGCTCTGTAAGAACTCAAAAAGGCTCCTTGCAAACCCATGACCCCAATGCCCAGGACAAGGATAGTAGAGAGCAGATGCATGGGAACATCATCCATTCCAAACCACGTACCATCTTGACTTGGAACTATGTTGCTTTCCTTTAACTGTTGCTGGATCAAAATCCTAGAACTCCCCAACAGTATTGTGCATGTATCTATACATACACCACATGGGCTACAGTGGTTCAAGAAAGTGGCTCAAGGAAAATTAGGGATGGGCAATAAATGCTGTCCTCACCAGTGACACCTACATTCAGTGAAATAATTTTTAAAATATTCTTTTTATTCCACTTACTAATTCTCCTCCATCAATACTTTCAAGCTTTTTGAAATTGTACCCTGTACACCCAAGTTGAAGGCATTAATATACATCAAGAAATGTGGCCCTATACAGACGCCTAGGAAACTCCAATGTTTATCTTCTTTTGCTCAATTGCTCACAATCTGTACGTCCTCATCAATCCTTCCTGCAATCTTAACAAAAAACTTAAACACAATTTGTCTTTAGCAAATCCATGCTGGTTTTCCATAGCAAATACACACTATTAATTCTTTCCATTCTAAACATTTCTCTTCCATATAACTGACTGCCCTGCAGTTGCTGTGATTATTGCCACAAAATTTTGATCAAGGACAAGCTATTTGCAATTCTCCAGTCCTCCTCAAAGGAGGATTGGAAGATTCTGGCCAGTAACTGCAATTTCCACAGTTACTGCTCTCAGTATTATCAGGTGCTTATCATTTAGTCCTACTTATTTATTAAATAATCAATTTAATACCACCAAATATTAATTTTAGCCCTCCAATATATCAAGAACCTCTTCTTTCACTATCACTTTGATCCATATATTTTTCATTGATTAAAAAGCAAAATACAAGACAGAGGGCTTATTTAGTACCTGCACAGATCCTTTTTTTGGATCTCAAATCAAATCTCTTCTTGTTTGACTATTTATATGCATATAGAAGACTTTCGGATTCCATCTTATGTTATCTGCAAGTCTCTTCTCATATTCACCCTTTACCCCTCTTATTAATCTTTAACTATTGCCTGTGAACTTTCTATATTCAGCTTGGTTATTACTTATAATTAACCTAATTTCTTACTCACTGTTTCTGCTTCATCTTACTCTCCATCTCTCTACAGGGAGTTCTGTCATTGAACTGATGATATAAGGTCATCAACCCAAAATGCTCATACCATTTCTCTCCCCACAGACACTGCCTGTTGTATATTTCCACAATTTTAAGTTTTAATTTCAGATTTCCAGCATCAGCAATAATTTTTATAAAATAATAACTTCCTCTTTGTTCGGTTACAACTTTGCTGGTCAACTTTTGATTCCAGATATAGAGAACTTTCTTCCTGAAAAGTCATGTGAAAGAAGAATCTTTTAATATTTTTAAGGTAGAGGGGAATAGATTCTTGGTGAAAAAGGGGTGATAAGCCATTTGGGGCAGGCAGGATGCAGGTTTGAGGTCACTATCAGATCAGCCATGATCTTATGACATGGTGGAGCAGGCTTGTGCAGCTGAATAGCCTATTCCAGCACCTTGTAACTGAATGGGGAGACAAGACTATAGGTCTAGACAAAAATACTGTGGATGCTGGAATCTGAAACAAAAACACAAAATGCTGGAAAATCTTTGCAGGTCTGACAACTGTTAGACCTGCTGAGATTACCTAGCAAGACTGTAGGTCCACTTCTTCTATCAGAGGTACAGGTCAGCCACATTACAATAATGGGGAAAACCAGAGGGAGGGGTGGAATGGAAGAGGAGGACAAGAAATCAAATGAATGGGCAGGCCGGGAGGGCGGGGCAGATTGGAAGGGAGATGATAAAGGGGCCGAATAGTCTCTCCTGATTATGGCCAGTTGGGCCGGACTGGTGCCGGCTCCGAGCATGCGCAGTGCCCTCCTCTCTCCCCTCCCCCTCCAGCTCGATGTCTGGGGCCACGAGTTTTAATTAAACTCCGACAAACAGAAAGCCCGAACCCGATTAAAAAAAAACAAACCAACGGAAGCCTGTTTCCACAGGCCGACTCACCTTGCCGGTTCTCGTGCAACTGTTTCTCGAATTCGTCAAAATCTGACATTTGTGTCTGTCTGATCTCGACGCTTTTTAAAAAGGAAATAACGGAAATTTAAAAAAAAGAGGTGTTTATTGTTTTCCCGACGGTGCCTTCATTCGGTATTGAGGGGCGGCCAACAAGGCCGCGGTTCAATCTCTCTCACACACACACAATGGCCGCTTCACCCAGCACCTCGCGCTTGCATCTCCCTGACCGGGCTTCTGACTGACAGCCCGTCCGGCCAATCCCCACCCACCTCGGGCCCTGTCTGGCCAATCCTCGCCTAATCCGGGCCCACTGTCTCCCGACCGGCCAATGGTTGCAGTTCGGGGGCGGGATCTCGGCTGGAACGGCGCACGCGGAGGGACAAACCGCCACTGAGATCTCACTATCTTCCCCTTGTGCCCTCCACCTCATCTTGTCATATCTTCCACTTATACCAGTTGGAAAGAAACATCCCCTTTTATCTTCACTCTCATCCCCTCACATCTTCCACTTACACCAGCTGGAAAACTTCATCCCCTCACATGTCCACTTACACCAGCTGGAAACATCCTCTTATACCCTCCACCTACAGCAGCTGAAAATCCTCACAACCCCAACTTACACCAGCTGGAAACCCTCATTCCCTCCACTTACACCAACTGGAAATCCTCATCCCCTTATACCCTTCACCCTCATCTCACATCCTCCACTTACACCAGGCAGAAACCCTCACACCCTTCTCTCACATCAGCTAGAAAGCCTCATCTCCTTATCCCATCTGCTGTCATCCCTTCACACCCTCCATTTTCGGCAGCTGGAAACCCTCATTCCTTTATACCCTCCATCCTCACCCCTCCATTTACATCAGCTGGAAATCCTTATCCCCTTATGCGCACCCTCATTGCCTTACATCCTCCTCTTACAGCAGCTGGAAATCCTCATCCCCTTCTATCCTCCACCCTCATGCCCTCCATTTACAGCAGCTGGAAACTCTCATCCCCTTCTAGCCTCCACCTGCATCCCTCCATTTACAGCAGTTGGAAACCCTCATCCCCTCACATTAACCACTCACACCACTTGGAAAACCTCATCCCCTTATACCCTCAATCTCTCATCCCCTTGCATCCTCTATTCACACCACCTCCAAATTCTCATCCTCTCACATCCTACACTCACGTGTATTTGTGTATATATAGGTATATTGCAATAATTAAATCCTCCAAGTTACATCCCGCAAGATGCAAAGTTTTAAAATTTGTTTATTTTCCCCCTTGTTTGTAGTTTTTACATTTCCATAGTTCATCTGTTCTGTGTTCACCATTCTCTAAGGATGGAGGATGAATTAATTCCACTCTGGTTCAATGGGTTCCGAGATAGAGAGGCACAGAGATATACAGTAAGGAAATAGGCTCTTCAGCCCAGTTTGTCCATGTTGACTAGATTACCTAAATTGAACTAGAACCATTTACCTGCATTTGATTGATCAGTCCAGTGTGTGGTCTGCCATCTCTGCTGCACGCGGGGCAGATGGTCCTGAAGGGTTGGGCAGATGAGGTATTTGGAAGTTTGTGCTCTGATGCCTTGACTTTGCCTTTGCATGATTCCAATGACATCTCGACATGCTCAGTGCCTTGTCAAATAAAGCTGTATTTTAGTTAGTCAGAAGCCGGGGACTTCCATCAATCAACAGGTATACTTTGAGAACATCGCCAAGGAATTTCCACTGTCCTCCTGGGAGTGTGTTGTGATGACTGTAGTAGAGTAGTTACTTTGTAACTAAATGGAATAAAAGAAATAGAATATAAAGGAAGTATTGTTGCAACTGTACAAGGTATTGGTGAGGCTGTACCTGGAGTATTGTGCACAATATTGATCCCTATATTTGAAGAAGGATGTGATGACATTGGAGGCAGTTCAGAGGAGGTTCACTAGATTGATTCCAGAGATGAGGGGTTTGTCATATGAAGAAAAATTAAACAGTTTAGGCCAATACTCACTAGAATTTAGAAGAATGAGAGGAGATCAAATTGAGGTAGTGGCTGCTTCTGCTCGTGGGACATTCTAGGACAAGAGATCATAGTCTAATGATAAGGGGTAGCAAATTTAAAACAGAATTGAGGAGAAACTACTTCTCCTGGAGGGTTATGAATTGGTGGCATTTACTACCCCAAAGTACAGTGAATGTGGGACAGTGAGTAAATTTAAGGAGAAGTTAAATGGACCTTTAGTTGATAACGGGTTGAAAGGTTATGGGGGGAAGGCAGGAAAATGGGATGAGGAGATATGGGATGAGGATCAAATGGTGGAGTGGACTCATTTAATTTAATTTATTCCTTAACTTTGTGCATTTGTATGTAGAGCTTTTACTTGGGCCACACATTCTAACCTGTCCCTCAGCATTGACGCTTCATTCACCTGTTTACTATTTGTGATTAACCTCTGTAGATTCCTTGTCAGCCAATCAACTCACTGCTTTCCCATGATGTCACTTTTCAGTTTTCTGATTTGTTTTAGTTCAGTTGATGAGGTTCATCCCTCCAGATCTATCACCCCCTGCTGCCTACTCCCCCCCCGCCCCCAACCAAGGTCCAGCCTCCCCAGGTCCATCCCCCCACCCAACCCCTCTCAAGGTCTATTCCCCTCCCCAACTTGGCTGGGCCGCTGACGCAAATCTTTGTCTCTTCCTTGGACACAGGTGAGGTCCCAGAGGACTGGAGGATAGCAAACGTAGTACCGTTGTTTAAAAAAGGCCAGAGGGATCACCCAGGGAACTATAGGCCGGTGAGCTTGACTTCAGTTATAGGTAAGCTAATGGAGAGGATCCTTAGGGACAGGATGTATGAGCATCTGGAGCGCTGCGATCTGATCAGGGATACGCAGCATGGCTTCGTCAAGGGGAAGTCTTGTCTTACGAATCTAGTGGAATTTTTTGAAGAAGTGACAAAAACAGTTGATGAAGGACAGGCTGTTGATGTCGTCTACATGGATTTCAGTAAGGCGTTTGACAAGGTTCCTCATGGTAGACTGATAGAGAAGGTGAAGGCGCATGGGATACAGGGTCGGGTATGTAGATGGGTCGAGAACTGGCTCGGGAGGAGGAGACAGAGGGTAGTAGTGGAAGGCTCTTTTTCCGGCTGGAAGCCTGTCACTAGTGGAGTGCCACAAGGCTCAGTACTAGGTCCTCTTCTATTTGTGGTCTACATAAACGACTTGGAAGTAGGGGTAGGTGGTGAGATCAGCAAATTTGCTGATGACACCAAGATGCTTGGATTGGCGGGTACAGAAGAGCAGTGTCAGGCAATACAACAGGACATAGACAGGTTGGTAGACTGGCCAGATAGATGGCAAATGGAATTTAATCCGGATAAATGCGAGGTGATGCATTTTGGCCGGAAAAATGTAGAAGAGAGTTATAGGATAAAAGGTAAAACTATACGGAGCATAGAGACGCAGAGAGACTTGGGGGTGCAGGTTCACAAGTCTCTGAAGGTGTCCTCACAGGTGGAGAAGGTGATAAAGAAGGCGTATAGTATGTTAGCTTTCATAGAAAAGGGTATAGAATACAAGAGTAGGAGTTTGATGTTGCAGTTGTATACAACTTTGGTTAGGCCTCACTTGGAATACTGCGCCCAGTTCTGGTCTCCGTACTATCGGAAGGATGTGGAGTCCTTGGAGAGAGTGCAGAGGAGGTTTACCAGGATGCTGCCTGGTATGGAAGGACTGTCCTATGAGGAACGATTAGATAGACTGGGGTTGTTTTCCCTTGAAAGACGTCGGCTTAGAGGGGATCTCATAGAGGTGTATAAGATTATAAGGGGTACAGATAGAGTAAATGGAGGTAAACTTTTTCCACCTTTAGAAATGGATAGGACGAGGGGTCATGGCCATAGGGTGAGGGGGGCTATGTATAGGACGAATATTAGAGGGCAGTTTTTCACACAAAGGGTAGTGGGGGTGTGGAATGCACTGCCGAGTAAGGTGGTGGGAGCAGGCACGCTGGGGCTGTTTAAGGGTCTCTTGGACAGCCACATGAGCGGTATGCAGATAGAGGGATATAGTAGGACTGTTTAACTACGTCTTTTTTCCACAGGTAATTCGGTCCATAATTTGAGCACGCATTCGGCAGGTGGTGCGGGTACAGCTCTTGGATGTTGATTCATGGGTTGCCTGGTACCTCATGTCGTAAATGAGTGCTTTATGTGGACCATCTGAAGGGCACCATGACAGCTCAGAGACTATCGATGTGGCTGTGCAGACACTTGGAATTGGGCCGGTGTCTGCGGGAGTTTGCGCGTTCTCCCCGTGGTTGCGTGGGTTTTCTCCGGGCACTCCGGTTTCCTCCCACAACCCAAAAATTCGCTCTTAGGCTGATTGGGAAACAAATTGTCCCTATGGTGAAAATTTTCCATATTAGGAATAATATATATATTATTATATAGGAATATTAAAATAGGATAATGTATTTGCTACTGTTTGGTATGACGGTGGCGCGGGCTCGTTGGGCCGAAGGGCCTGTTTCCCGTGCTGTGTTGCTTAATAAAAAAAAAAACCCCTTGGCAGGTTGACCCACCCCCCCCCGCCCCCAAGTCCCTCTTCCTCCAAGGTCCACCTCCCCCAGGTCAAACCTTTAGGTTTAATCCTATATTAACTCTTACACTGAGACAGAACCAGGAAAATCTTTCTCTCCACCATCTCAAATCCCCACCCTCCCAACTCTGTATCATTCCTCCCTGGGCATGAACTTGTGAATAAATCTCTACCTCCTTACTCTGTTCATCTCCCTACATCCCCTCCAATCTGTACTCCTATCCTGCAATTGTCTATCCTCCTCACTCTATCTCTTCCTCCAAACTCAAATCTTTCGTTCCCTCCCTCCCGACTCAAGAACAGCCTCTTCCTTGCTGCCATCAGTCTTTTGAATGGACCTACTTTGCATTAGGTTGACTCTTCACTACAGCCTAGCTATGACTGTAACACTACATTTTGTACTCTCTCCTTCTTTATGTATTGTATGCTTTGCCTGTATAGCATGCAAGAAACAATACTTTTCACTCTATTTTAACGTATGTGACAAGTCAAATCAAATCAAAAATCAAATCCAACCTCTGTTCCAGTCTCAGCCTCACACCATCTAGACCCCGTCTTGACACTCTGGGCCTAGACTTCCCAGTCTCAATGCTACAATGCTCTAAGTCTGAGCCTGAACCCCCATTTTGGTCCGAGGCTAGATCCCTATCTAGGACTGGGACTGAACCCGGACTGAAGCTCCAATCTCAGTATTGTTGGTCTTGGGAAGTGGCCATGTTGTAGATGTAATTTCGAAGAACGATGTGCCCAATCCATGACCAGTGGTAAGTCAAAGCTTTCCTTGTTCTGCACCCGAGAGTATCTTCAAATTAGCATCAGAGCCTGTGGATGATAAAGCATCAAGCCCTGTTTCATTCTGAAAGTATTTGTCTCTTGGTTTAGATATTTCTAAGGTATGTTGAGCATTCAAATAAACCCCAAAAGACTGATATTCAAAAAGCTGAATCTTTTAACTCCATACCAGTAATTTTTATAGGGATATATCACAGAAATTGTGTGAGCTGTCTATGATCATGTCTTACTCCATTCACATTGTGTGATTTTCACCAAATGTTATAATTTTACGGGTGGTGCAGGAATTGAAAATCCTGGAGTTGTATTGACATAAATTTTTAAGATTGCAGGACAAGACGAGAAGGTTATTAAAAATGCAAATGGGATCCTTGGCATTATTAATAGGGGAATAGAGTACAAAAGCAAGAAAATTAAGCTGAACATTTACAAACTTTAAAGCATTTTCTTTGTGTTTCTTGATGTATGCAAAATGGTTACTTTCTCAGTCTATAGGCAGCAGTCACTGCACTGCTAAGTAACTCATCACATTCAGATGACTCTGGATGATATGCTATTTAACTACAAATCCTATCCTGGACAGATAACAAACTGTTGGCTTTGCCTGAGACTGAAGAAACTGCATGCGATCAAAGTTTTATGTTGGGTATCAGTTGTAGTATTGTGGATAATACCCTTTCATATGTCAAGACCTTGGAGAAAATGCAGAAGAGATTTACTGGTGCGGTGAAATAAGGATGAGGGACTTCAGTTATGTGCAGAGACCAGAGAAGCTGACACATTTTCCTTAGAACAGAGTAGTTTTAGGAGGAGATTTGATAAAGTTATCCAACACATGAATGGTTTTGAAAGAGTGAGTGAGGAACTGTTACCCCGGTAGAACAGTTGGCAGCCAGAGGACACAGAGTTAAAGTGATAGGAAAAGAACTAGAGGCAAAATGCATAAACTTTTTTTTATACGGTGTGTTAGTATAGTCTGGAATGCACTGCCTGAGAAAGCATGAAGGGTAAAGAATGACTGGATTCTGGGGAAGTGTAGAGGTTGTGAGATTAATTGGAACGTTCTACCAAATAACCCATGCAGGCACAATGGGCCATATGACCATTTTCTGTGTTGTATCATTCAATTCTGTAATTTCTTGTCTTCCATCTTTCGGGAATGTCTCCACCTCAATGGCTTATGGTGACCAATTGAAGAATCAGATAATTTTAGATATTTTGTTCTATGAAGCATAAAGCTCTTAACTCTGAGACTGCTTGGAAAAGGGGAAGCAGTAAATGTTTGTTGGGTCATGTAGCTGTGTGTAGCTGATATACTATACAAAGGCTTGCATGTTCATTAGTAACATGTAGCTGTTTCTGGCTTGGATATTATTAGAATGACATTAGTTAGATCACATGACACTCAGAGAGGGAGAAACCAAGGGTGGTATTTGGGAAAGGGTTCAACCCAGCTGTGTTGAAATGACTGGCTCAGCTTTTAGCTATTAAAACACTTTCTGAGAACTCATTTGGTGTGCGGCTCACCAGAAAGTGTGAAGGATGAAGCTTTGAATGTGGACAGACAAACGTTTTTAGCTGACACACTTGGGATTATTAGCTTGGTCTGGAACAACATACAAAGCCCCTGATTATCTTTTTTAAACTTGGATCAGCTTTAACTGTAAGTGAATCTCTCAATTCAAAGTGATTTTAAAACATTACTGTATACTTGTAGGTCTGATGAATGATTTGATTAGATCCAAAATAGTTCTAATTCAAAAATGACATAAGGAATTGTTTTGCTGTTTTCTAAGAAAAATCTCTTCATAGTTTAGGGAAAAATGATCAACTATTTGACAGAGATTAGAGGGATTAAAGTATATATATCACACTTAAAAATTGCAATTGGACACTTGTTTAGCCAGTGAAGCAGAACAGGGACATGTTACAGATAACCAAACTCTAAAATCATTGCTAAGTAACATATTTATCCAGCACAGGATAACTGATAAAGAAAGCATATTCTTGCATTTACGTAGCACTTTACTCGACCTCATGATGTCTCAATTTTCAATTTATTTAGTGCTTTTGAAGTGCAGAGTTGCTTTTGCATGTAAGGAAAATAACTAACTAACTTGTGATCAGTGAGTTGCTACAAGCAGCAATAAGAAGGGAGCTGGTGCAGTGGTGGTACTGTCACTAGATGGTAAACCTGGGTAATCCTGTGGGGATCTGAATTCAAATCCCACATGGCAGATGGTGAAATTTGACTTCAGTTTTTAAAAAAAATAAACAGTAATTATGGTGTGTGGTATTGAGATTAGTACCTCAGAAACTCATGGTAGTCCCCTGAGGGCTTGAGTTCAAATCCTGCCATGACCGATGGTGAAATTTAATTTCAGTTTTTAAAAATCTTGAATTGAGAGCCAAGGCCCCCACACATTCCAAAATTTCTGTTTAATTATATCATTATGGGTTTTGGGTTTCTTTCTCACTTAGAAGTTCAATTTTCTAAGTTGAGACCCTTTGCAGGATTAAAGGAGTTTTGCATTGTTGAATGTACAGTCCTCTGGATATTAAACATAGATCCCTGTTAAAGATCCCAGTGCCATTGTTTTGTAGCTTCTTCTCTCAACCAACACAAATTAAATAGTCATTTTCTATGTGTTTTTTGATGTATGCAAAATGGTTACCTTCTCGATCTATATGCAGCAGTTACTGCAGCACTAAGTAACTCATCACATTTGGATGACTCTGGATGATGTGCTATTAACTACAAATCCTTATTCTTTTTTAATTGAGAACAGCTGGTAATACAAAAAAATCTCTAATAACTTCACAGAGTATAACTCTACAATCTGTGCACCTATTTAATCCCCATTTAATCATCAGTGAAGTGTGTTGGTTTGACTTAAGCGGGCTAGTGCTGTCACAGGTGCAATCTTTTTGGACTGGTATTTACACTGGACTATATGAATAACTTGGGTGTCTGGTCCAGGATCATAACACAGACACCAGGTTCCTAAACCAATTGCTCAACTTGGACTTGCAAGGGAAACATTTTAGGGATGTTCTCAAAGCATTTCTGAGGAGATCAAATCTACCTACTGGCTCATGGGTGGCCCTGGTTTGTGACCAAACAAACTGGAGAATGGAAACTACCGAATACATCAAGAGATTTTAACGGGAACATGCAGAGGCAGAGGCAGAGGCAAAGCATCAGAAAGAGCGCAGAAATCTCCAAACAACTCATCCATTTGACCCTTCAAATACCACCTGCCCTACATGGGTCAGAGTCTGCAAATCAGGTATTAGGTTCTAAGATGTTTGATAAATCTATCAAACTAGAATGGAAGCAAGTCACCTCAATGCTGAGGAACTGCATAAGAAGACAGGTTATGTGTGTAAGGCTCATTAAAACCAAGTGCACTTATTTCTACTGCCATAATATTGCCCTTGGCTCAACCATCTGCTGACGATATTGCTCCAATAATCTCTTGGCTGATTTCCTAGCATTCATCCATTATAAACTTGAATGTATCCAAACCTCTTATCAAGTCCCATCATTCTTTGCTTTCCTACCTAGGCTGGTTCACCAATGCCTTGATTTTAAAATTCTCATTCTCATGTTCAAATCCCTCCATTGCCCTGCCCACATCTGCCTGTATAACATTCTGCAGTCCTATAATCCTCCAGGAACTTGCATTCCTCTAACTTCAACCTGTTGTGCATCCCCATTCCTTCTCCTGTCTATCCTCTAGAATTTTGTCCATCCGATTCCAATTCTCTTCTCACACATAATGGTGCACTAAGGCAGACTTTCAACTGTTTCCACAGCTAGTAATTCCCGGAATTGGTTGTAGACTGTCACCAAGTGCAGAATGCCACTCCACATCAAGTGTGGCTGATCATGTGTGTCTCCCACTTTTATCACCTGCCATCAATATGTTAGAAGGAATTACAGATTGATGCTCTCAATCTGTTTGGCCGCGTTATGAACGCATCTTCCATGGCCTCCAAGTCCTGGGATGGGTCTTGAACCCAAAGCTTCCAGCTCAGAAACAGGAATGCTACCCATTGCATCACACGAGCACTAAATTTTGTTCATAATTGTCTGTAATTCATCACCTCTTTTTCTTCCTTACAATCAACTTCCTCAATCAAGCTTGTGGTCACTTGCCTCCCTTGGTTCGTGTCAAATTCCATCTGCTTCTTGCTATATAAATGCAAGTTGTTGTTGATTTTTATTCTAGTAATTTTGAAACTCCTATACCTTGACTTGAGAGCTTGAGCATAAATTCAGATGCTCAGTGTTTATTAACAAAGAGAATCCTGAAAGGGAGCCCTGATTTTAAAATCCAGTTTTTTTTTTGTTGTGTAGCGTTTTCTTGGAACAGGCAGGCCCATGTAGCTGTTTGTGCTTACGTTTTCTTACCCTATGTTCGTTATTCTCATGTTGGAACCTTAGTGAAATGTGACATCAAGTGAGAGTCTATGAATATGTAATCCAATTGTTTCATTATGAAACTATAATTCCCCTATAAGAACCTATAGATTATAGACCAGCTTAAGTGAATGTTTCTCCAAAGAACAAAGAACAGTACAGCACAGGAACAGGCTCTTCAGCCCACCAAGTCTGGTGAACTGAAATTCATTGAAGATAGGTGAATTGGAGCGGCAACAATAATTTCTCCCTCAATGTCAACAAAACGAAGGAGATTGTCATCAGCTCTCGGAAGCATAAAGGAGAATATGTCTTTGTCTATGTTAATGGGGACGAAGTAGAACGGGTCGAGAGTTTTAATTTTTTAGGTACCCAGATCACCAACAACCTGTCCTGGTTCCCCCACCCCTCCCATGCCAGCACTATAGTTAAGAAAGCAATCAAAGCTCTACTTTCTCAGAAGACTAAGGAAATCTCAGGATTACTTCCAATGCCACATATTAGTGAAATCAGGAACAGAAGAACAAACTGGATAAGTGTGTGACTGGAGAGATGGTGTAGTGGGCAGCAGTCACAGTTCCTGAGGTATTGGCACTGATTCTGGGATAATGGGCTCTGTGTAAGATGGAAGGGTTGACAGAAGAAGACACAGTAACTTCCCAGAAATGCAAGGAAAGCAAGGGTCGAGTAAAAAAGAGGGACTGAAAGAAATTATTTTTTGTAAAAAAAAAGTTGTTAGAGAAATGGGACTGAAAGTTGATAAATTCAGAGGGTTTGATAATCTGCATCCCAGAATACTAAAGGAGGTGGCTATGAAAATAATAAATTCTTGGTTGTCATCTTCCAAAATTCAGTAAATTCTGGAACAGTCCCAGCAGATTTGAGAGTGGCAAATGTAACCCTGTCATTTTAAAAAAGGAGGGAGGGAGAAAACAGGGAATTATAGACTGGTTTGGCTAACATCAGTAGTAGGGAAAATGCTAGATTCTATTATAAGGGATGCAAGAAAGTATCAACAAGATTAGACAAAGTCAACATGGACCTATGAAAGGGAAATCATGTATAATAAACCTACTGAAGTTTTCTGAGGATGTAACTAGAATAGATAAGGGAGAACCAGTGAATGTGGCATATTTGGATTTTCAGAAAGCTTTTGATAAAGTCCCACGTAAGAGGTCAGTATACAAAATTAAAGTGTTTGGGATTGGAGCAAATATATTGGCATGGAATTGAGAATCGGTTAGTAGAAAGGAAATAGAAAATAGGAATAAATGGGTTTTTTTTTGGAATAGAAGCAATGACTAGTCAGATACATCAGGGATCAGTATTGGAGTCCCAACTATTCATGAGGAGATCAAATGTAACATTTCCAATTTTGCTGATGACACAAAAGTGGGTGGAATTGTGAGTAGTGAAGAGGAAGTAATGAAGCTTCAAGGCAATTTAGACACGTTGGGCAGGATTTAGCAGGCCTGTTGGTGAGAGGCCAAAACTGAATTTGTGCCAGAGAGGTTCTGGAATACGATTCTCCTAGGCTGTCCCCAGTGATGTGATCAGGTTCATGACCAGGAAGGGCACAAACCTGATTTACACCAATTTGAATGTAATACAATATACTTAGTGTGGTTAATGTCACATCTCAGTCCCCATTGAATCTTCCCACCCACAAGGCATGACATCATGTGGGCCCAAATTACTACTGGTTTTTAAAAATGGGAACCAGGCACGATGGCCTCTGAGAAGGAGGAAGGAGGTGAGGATCACTGTCTCTACCTAGCACTAGGGAAGCCAAGGGGGCAGAATCTGTTGGCTAGCTCCAGAGGGTGGGAGGGAATTTGTGTGTGTTTGGGTCGGGAGAGGGGAGTGGGGTGTGGGGGAGTGTAGAGGGAAACATCCTGAGGTTACAGAGATTGGGTTATAGCCAATGTGGGCGATTTTGAAGTTTGCTGCTATGTTATTCTGCTGCCTGTGTCATGGGGTTACAGGGCTGCAGGTCACAGGGCGTAGGGGATGGGGTGTGATAAGCAGTCGCTGCGTTATACAATCACTCCCTTCACCGCAGAAGCACTATAGCAGTAGTGTGCACTATCTACACAATGCATTACAACAACAGCTGGGGGAGACTGTGGTATTGTCACTGGACTAACAACTGGGGACCTGAGTTCCAATCCAACCATGCAGATGGTGGCAATGAAGTCAATTAAAAAAAAATCTGGAATTAAAAATGTCAATGATAACCATGACATTGTTAATTGTCATAAACATCCATCTGGTCCATCTGTAGTTATTTGGATGTCCAATCTATATTGTTAGCTGTTCTCAATAAAATAGCAATTATTGATCTGGCCTACATGTGACAACAGACCTGACGCTTAAATTTCTTTGAAATAGCCAAGCAAGTCAGTCAATTCAAGTGCAATTAGAGATGGGCAAGTGACGCCCAGAATGAATAATAAAAAACTTGAAGGCTCCTTTGAAAGCATCTTCGAAACCAGTGAACTCTAATATTTAGAGGAACAAGGGCAGCATACAAAAAGGAAAACCACCTCTGTGACTACCCTCACTAAACAATGATTTGTAAGGTATATCACTGGTTTGAATGGTGTGACACTTACAGCTGAGGGGGGCAGGTGGAGTCGAGCTGGTCTTGCTCTGAATTTGTAACTGTTGCTGGGTCAAATAACTGGAATGCCCCATCCTTTGCTGTGGGAGTACCTATACATTGAGATACAAATAGAGAGCTCACCACCATTTTCTCAGCACTAATGCCAACTTTGTCAGTGATTTCCATACAAAGTCATAGAGTAATAGAAAATATAGCACAGAAACAGGCCCTTCAGTCTAAGCAGTCCATGCCAACCATGGTGCCCTCCCAATTGCTTGCGTATGGCCCATACCCCTCTGATCCTTTCCCATCCATGTGCTTATCCAAATGCTTTTTAAATGTTACTATTGAACCTGCCTTAACCACTTTCTGTGGCAGCTTATTCCATTTACACACCACCCTTTGCGTGAAGAAGATGCCCCATAGGTTCTTTTTAAATCTTTCCCTTCATATCTTAAACCATATGTTTTCAATTCCCCTATCTTGGAAAGAAGACTATGTGTGTTCATCCTATTTATGTCCCTTATGATTTTATACACCTTAATAAGATCACCCTTCATTCTCCTATGTTCCAAGAAATAAAGCCCTAACATGGCCAACCGTTCCCTATAACTCAGGCCCACTAGTCCTGGCAACATCCTTGTAAATCTTCTTTTGCACTCTTTCCAGTTTATCAATGTTTTTCCTATAACAGGTGACTGAAACTGTGCACACTAGCGCACAGTTTTAGTCACCTGTTATAATCACCTATTATAGTGTGGTCTTGCCAACGACTTATATAACTGAAGCATAATGTCTCAACTCCTACACTCAATGCCCTGGTTGATGAAGCCAGTGTGCTAAATGCCTTCTTCATCACTCTATCAACCTGTGATGCTGCTTTTGATGAACTATGTACTTGTACTCCTATGTCTCTCTGCTCCTCAACACTCCCCAACTGTTCACTGTATAATTTCTATCCTGGCTTGACTTTCCTAAATGCAACACCATACACTTATCTGTATTAAAATTCATTTGCCAATCTTCAGACCAGTTCCCTAACTTATCCTATATCCTCCTGTAATTTTTAATAACCTTCTTCATTATCAATGTAGTATCATCTGCAAACTTACTAACCCATGCCTTGTACATTCACATCCAAACCGTTTATATAAATAACAAATGACAAGGATCCCAACACTGACCACTGAGTAGTCACAGGCCTCCAACCTGAGAAACAACCTTCAAACATCACCCTTTGCTTCCTACCATCCAGTCAATTTTGAATCCAATTAGCTAGCTCTCCCTGGATCCCACGTGACGTAACCTTCCAGACTAGCCTGCCATACGGAACCTTGTCAAAAGCCTTGCTAAAGTCCAGATAAATAACACCTACTGTCCTATCTTCATTCATCCTCTTGGTTATCTCTTCAAAAAACTCTAAAAGATTCATCAGCCATGCTGACTATCCCTAATCAAACTGTTACTATCCAAATGTTGGTAGATCCTGTCTCACAGAATTCCCTCCAGTAATTTACCCACCGTTGATGTCAGGCTAACTGGCCTGTAATGTCCTGGCTTGTCTTTGTTATCTTTCTTAAACAATGGAACGATATTAGCCACCTTCAGTCTTCCAGAACTTCACCAGTGGAAAGACATGAAGCAAGGGCTCCTGCAATTTCTTCCCTAGCCTCCCAAGGGTGCACTTGATCAGGCCCATGGGATTCATCCGCCTTAATGCACTTTAGTCTGCAGGTACCTTCTTCTTAATAAAATGCATATGGCCCAAGACATCACCACTTGTTTTCTGTATTTCTTTAGCACCTATAATGTTCTTTGCAGTAAACTCCGAGGAGAAATGTTCATTAAAAAATCTCACCCATCTCCTGTGGCTCATACACAGGTAGCCATGCTGATCTATAAGGGTCTTGTTTTTCACCAGCCATCCTTATACTCTTAATATAGCTATAGAATGTCTTGGGATTTTCTTTGTCCTTACCCGCCAGATCCATCTCATACTCTCTTTTTGCCCTCCTATTTCACTATTAAGTGTATTCTTACACTTTTTATCATCATCAAGAGATTTGCTTGTTCCCGATGTATGCTTCCTTCTTTTTCCTGACCAAAGCCTCAATGTCCCTTGTCAGCCAGGGATCCCTAAACATAGCAGCCTTTCCCTTCATCTTAACAGGAACATACTGCCACTGGATTCTTGATATCACACTTTTAAAAGCCTTGTATTTTCTAGTTGTTCCTTTCAAATAGACTCACTCAATTGACCTCTGCTAGATCCTGTTCCAGTTTAGGACCTTAACCCTGTGGATCTGTCCTATCGTATTCCATAACTATTTTAAAACTAATAGTTCAAGAATGAGTTAAAAAGTGGACTGATCACTATTAATTGTGGCCTAAACATGTGCAGGTTGTGTGGATTCACCATGCTAAACTGCCCCTTAGTGTCCAAATATCTGTAAGTTTGGGGATTTAGCTATGATAAATCCCCAAAGTTATGGGATGTGGAGGGAATAAGATGCTCTTACGGAATGTCAATACAGACTTGATGGACTGAATGGCCTCCTACTGCAGTAGCAATTCTATGATACACTGATGAATGCTCTTTTAGTTCTGATTGTGTTTATATAATACTGATCATTTTTTTAAAGTGTCAATGATTAATTTTTGCAGCACTGATTGCTGTTGTTTTGCAGAGAGATGGGTGCCCTAGCTTTATTGATTCTTCCATTACTGGTGGTTGGAATCACTGGCATTGCTTACATTTACAAAAGAATAATGCAACTAATGTCCAAATCAGCTGTGCGGAATAAAGTGATTGTGATAACTGACGCTATATCAGGACTTGGGAAAGGTGAGCAATCAATTGTTCTTTGTTTCTTTTGTGAACAGTACCTGTTCATATTTTGATTCTTATATAAGTCTACCATATATAAAAACTTGAAATTATATATTGTAGTGGCATTAGCAGAGTAAAACATCTCAAGTTGTTTCACACCTGACATTGAATCAATTTGACATTGAATCACATCAGGAGAGATTAACAAGTGGTCAAAATACTGATGAGGTAGGTTTCAAAGTAGATCTTAGATGAGGAGAAAGTTGGACAGATAGAAATACAAAAAGATTTAGGAAGGGAATTTCAGAGATTGAGGCCTAGACAGCTGAACAGAAGAGATCCAATGATGGAATCATTCAAATCAAAGAGGTGCAAGAGGCCAGAATCAGAGGAGCATAGAGAAGTTATAGAAACGCAGAAATTAGAAAGGTGGGAGGAGCAAAGCCATTGAAGGATGAGGTGTGATACTCCTAACACAGTCTGAGGCTTCCCAATCTTATTCTCCTCTGTGTATCTTGGTTTATACTTTTCTTCCAGTTGTCACTCTTGAAAATGTTTTCTTTTGCTGTGTTTCCTCTGTTGCTTCATCCAAGTTGCCTTTACTGATTTGGAACCGAAAGCAGGAAGAGTTGCTATGATCACCCAATTCTGCCAGCATCTAGTAATCATAATATGAATCTTTCTAGCAGCAATTCCCAAGCAAATCTCCTTGGACCAGAGCACTGAAATAATTGCTATCTTATTGAGAACAATATAGATTGGGAATTGCAAATAACTACATTAATGGATGGCTTTATTAACAAGGCAACTGACACAGCTTTCTATTTATCTCTAGGCTTCTGTTTATGGTCTGTCTGTATCAGTTTAGTTCAGTTGGAAAGGTTCAACTATGATGGTTGAGGTTTGGCTTTCTATTAAAATTGACACAGGAATGTAACCTAACATCAACTCTTTATTCCCAAGGACGCTTTCAACCTTTCTCCACAGTCCAGCATCTTCTCCCCATAGCTAATGCTCAACAGTGGATTCCTTCTGTTTACCCAACATCTACCAATACCTGGCTTCAAAATAAATATTGCACATGACTTACTTATAATCCCATTTCACAATCAAAACATCCGATAGCTGCCATTCAGCAAACGTGCGGATTTTAGAGGTAGGAAAAGGTTTGGCTTCAATATCTCAATATGAGAGGCTTGCCAACACTTGTGCTTTAGTGATGAAATATTGGACAGTAGCTGAAGCACGCAGAACTATACATAAGAAGATAGGAATAAAGGAACTTGCCTGGGTGGGTGCAGCTCCAACAACACTCAAAGCTTAACACCATCCAGGACAAAGCAGCCCATTTGATTAGCACCACCTCTCTGTCACCGATGCGCAGTAGCAACAGTGTGTACTAGCTACAAAATGCACTGCAGCAATTCACCGAACCTATATCTATTTCCATTTAGAAGGAAAAGGACAACAGACAAAAGGGAACACCACCACCTGCATGTTCCCCTCCAAGCTGCTCACTATCCTGAAGTGGAAATATATCTCTGTTCCTTCACAGTCGCTGGGTCAAAATCCTAGAATTCCCACCCTAATGGCATTGTGGGCCAACCCACAGCACATGTACTGCAGCAATTCAAGAACGTAGCTCATCACCACCTTTTCAAGGGCAACTAGGGTTGGTCAATAAATGGTGGCCAGCTGGCGAGACCATGTCCCATGAATGAATAAAAAAAAGATGAATAGGTCATGTAATCCATTGACCCTGTTCCCACCATTTAATGACACAATAGCTAGTCTGACCTAACTTCACATATCCATTTTTTTTGCATATAACAAACACTTAATTAAACCTATTAATTTCGGATTTAAAATTTACACCAATAGTTGTTTGTGGAAGAAAGTTCTAAACTTCTACCTTTCGTACAGAGAAATTTTTTCTAACTTCAGATCTGAAAGGTCTGGTTTTAATTTTTAGTCCTTAGTCCTAGAGGCTCTGACTGGTGGAAACAGTTTCTTTCCCGCTCTCCTGTTGCTCTTAATATCCTGAAAACTTTGATCAGATCATCCCTTAACTTTCTAAATTCCAGGGAATGCAACATTTCGAGTCCTCTTTTTCATTCTCTGTGCAATTTTATGTTTCCACCTCTGTCATTAGCAAATTTGAATTTATGTCCCTCCAAAACAAATTTTCTGTCTTGGAGGCTACAGTTGAGGAAGAATCAACTGGAGATGACCAAAGGGAGCAGGTCTCTGGGGGTGAACCTGCTGAGAATGCTTAGGTGGGTAGGGGGAATAAGAGATTGGGCCTAGTAATTGGAGACTCCATAGTTAGAGGGACAGATAGGAGAGTAAATAGTAATAAAAGTGACTCAGGGCTGGTATGTTGCCTCCCAGGGGCTGGGGTCCAGGATGTTGCAGATCGGGTTTTTAAGATTCTTAAGGGAGAGGGGAGTCAACCCCAAGTCATAGTTCATGTAGGGACACATGATATAGGAAGGACGAGGGAAGGGGATATTAAACAGAAATTTATGGAGTTGGGGTGGAAGCTTAGGGCCAAAACTGGCAGAATGGTTATCTCTGGACTCTTGCCTGTGCCAAGGGATAGTTTAGAGAAGAACAGAGAGAGGGAATGTTTGAACTCGTGGCTGCGGGGATGGTGCAGGAGGGAGGGGTTCAGGTTCCTGAACAATTGGGACTCATTCTGGGATAGGTGGGACCTCTACAAGAGAGATGGTCTACACCTGAACCAGAGGGGAACTAATATCTTGGGGGGAAAATTTGCTAAGGCTATGCAGGGGGCTTTAAACTGATTCGGGGGGGGGTGGGATCCTAAGTAGTTGGGGTGCTAAGAGGGATGAGAGTAAGGGGGTCATAGAGGAAAGCTGTAAAACACAGCAGCGTACGGGTGGGGTAGGGCATGGTTTGAAATGCGTATACTTTAATGCAAGGAGTATTCGCAATAAGGGGGAGGAACTTGCAGCTTGGACCAGTACCTGGAACTTCGATGTTGTGGCCATTTCAGAGACTTGGGTAGAGCAGGGACAAGAATGGATGTTGCAGGTTCCGGGGTTCAAATGCTTTAGTCGGAGTAGAGAAGGAGGTAGAAGGGGGGGAGGAGTGGCATTATTAGTCAAAGACTGTATCACAGTGACAGAAAAGAAGTTTGATGAGGACTTGTCTGTTGAGGTAGTATGGGCTGAGATTAGAAACAGGAGAGGAGAGGTCACCCTGTTGGGAGTCTTTTATAGACCTCCTAAAAGTTCTAGAGAGGTTGAGGAAAGGATTGCAAAGTCAATCCTGGTCAGGAGTGAAAGTAATAGGGTAATTGTTATGGGGGACTTTAACTTTACTAATATTGATTGGAATAGCTATAGCTCTAGCTCGTTAGAGGGGTCAGTTTTCGTACAAAGTGTGCAGGAAGGTTTTTTGACTCAGTATGTAGATAGGCCAACTAGAGGTGAGGCTACTTTGGATTTGGTGCTGGGCAATGAGCCAGACCAGGTGTTAGGCTTGGAAGTTGGTGAACATTTTGGTGATAGTGACCACAATTCGGTTACGTTCACCTTAGTGATGGATAGGGATAGGCATGAAGCTGGGGGCAGTAGTTATAGCTGGGGGAAGGGTAATTATGAGGCCATCAGGAGAGAATTAGGGTGCATAGATTGGACTAGGAAACTACAGGGACTGGGAACATCTGGAATGTGGAGCTTATTCAAGGAGCAGCTGCTGCGAGTCCTTGATAAGTATGTCCCTGTCAGGCAAGGAGGAAATGGTCGAGTAAGAGAACCTTGGTGTACGAAAAAAGTTGATTTGCTGGTTAAAAGGAAAAAGGAGGCTTATGTCAGGATGAGGCTTGAAGGCTCAGTTAGTGCAATGGATAGCTATAGATTAGCCAGGAGGGAGCTAAAGAGTGAATTGAGGAGAGCTAAGAGGGACACGAGAAGACTTTGGCTGATAGGATTAAGGAGAATCCTAAAGCTTTCTTTAGATATGTTAAGAAAAGAAGATCGGTTAGGACAAGATTAGGGCCAGTCATAGACAGCAGTGGGAAGTTGTGCGTGGAGCCTGAAGAGATTGGAGAGGCACTGAATAAATATTTCTCTTCGGTATTCACGCAGGGTGATGTAAATGTAGTTATGGAGAACACTGAGGTACAGGGTTGCAAACTGGAAAGTATTGAAGTAGATAGGGAGGATGTGCTAGATATTCTCGAGGGTTTGAAGTTGGATAAGTCCCCTGGGCCGGACGGGATTTACCCTAGGATTCTCTGGGAGGCAAGAGAGGAGATTGCAGAGCCTCTGGCTCTGATCTTCAGGTCGTCGTTGGTTACGGGTGTGGTTCCGGAGGACTGGAGGATAGCGAATGTGGTCCCATTGTTCAAGAAGGGGAAGAGAGACCTTCCAGGGAATTATAGGCCAGTGAGTCTTACTTCTGTTGTGGGCAAAGTATTGGAGAGAATTATTAGGGATAGGATTTATAGTTATTTAGAGAGAAATGAATTGATTGGGGATAGTCAGCATGGTTTTGTGAAGGGTAGGTCGTGCCTTACTAACCTTATTGAGTTTTTTGAAAAAGTGACCAAAGAGGTGGATGGGGGTAAGGCGGTTGATGTGGTATATATGGACTTTAGTAAGGCGTTTGATAAGGTGGCCCATGGAAGACTTCTGCAGAAAATGCAGATGTATGGGATAGAGGGTGATTTAGCTAATTGGATTAGGAATTGGCTAGCAGATAGAAGACAGAGGGTGGTGGTTGATGGGAGATATTCATCGTGGAGTTCGGTGACAAGTGGTGTACCTCAAGGGTCTGTTTTGGGGCCCCTGCTGTTTGTAATTTTTATAAATGATCTGGATGAGGGTATTGAAGGATGGATTAGTAAATTTGCAGATGACACTAAAGTCGGTGGAGTGGTAGATAGTGAAGAGGGGTGTTATAGTTTGCAGAGAGACTTGGACAAGTTGCAGAGCTGGGCCGAGAGGTGGCAAATGGAGTTTAATGTGGAAAAGTGTGAGGTAATGCACTTTGGCAGGAATAATAAATGTGTAGAGTATAGGGCTAATGGTAGGATTCTTAATAGTGTTGATGAACAGAGGGATCTTGGTGTATATGTGCATAGATCCCTGAAAGTAGGCAGTCAAGTCGAGAAGGTTGTTAAGAAGGCATATGGAGTCTTAGCTTTTATTGGTAGGGGGATTGAATTTCGGAGCCGCAACGTCATGTTGCAACTGTACAAAACTCTAGTGCGGCCGCACTTGGAGTATTGTGTGCAGTTCTGGTCCCCACATTATAAGAAAGATGTGGAGGCATTGGAGAGGGTACAGAGGAGGTTTACCAGGATGTTGCCTGGTATGGAGGGCAGGTCTTATGAAGAGAGGCTGAGGGATTTGAGGTTGTTTTCGTTAGAAAGGAGGCGGCTAAGAGGGGACCTTATCGAAACATATAAGATGATTAGAGGTTTAGATAGGGTGGACAGTGATAGCCTTTTTCCTAGGATGGAAAAAGCTAGCACGAGGGGACACAGCTTTAAATTAAGGGGTGATAGTTATAGGACGGATATCAGAGGTAGGTTCTTTACCCAAAGGGTGGTTCGGGAGTGGAATGCCCTGCCTGCAGCAGTTGTAGATGCGCCAAGTTTGGTGGCGTTTAAGAGGTTAGTTGATAAGTATATGGAAGAGAAGGGAATGGTTTAGTTTGGAGGGGCATTGCTTTTTATATTGGTCGGTGCAACATCGAAGGCCGAAGGGCCTGTTCTGTGCTGTTATGTTCTATGTTCTATTCCATCATCTAATTCGTTACTAAATATGGTAAACAGTTGAGGTCCCAGCACCGAGTTTTGTAGGACACCACGAATAACATCCTGCCAATTAGACTGCTTGCCCATTATCACAACTTTCTGTCTCCTGCCGCAGCCAATTTTCCAATTGGGTCAATAATTTTCCTTCAGTTTCATGAACTTTAATTTTAGCTAACAGCTCCTCATGAAGAACTTTATCAAATGCTTTCTCAAAATCCGTATAAATAATGGCTGTGGATATTCCTCGGTCCACTTCCTTAGTTGCATCCTCAGAACATCCAATCAGTTAGGCATGACCTACCTTTACGAATTCATGTTGGCTTTCTCTGACCAGCTGAAAAATCATCAAGGTGTCCTATACTTAATCATCCTATATTTAATTATAGATTTCAGTAATTTCCTGACAAATGTTTAGCTAGCTGGTTTATAATTCATTAGTTTTCCTTCCTTAAATTGCAGAATGGCAAGTGCCTTTTACAAATCCAAAGGAAATGTTCCTTAATTGAGAGCACTTTGAAAGAGTATAATTAGGTCACCTACAATATTCTATCCTATTCCCTTTAAAATCCTGAGATCGAAATTTATCTGATCCTGTAGATTGGTCATTTGTTATTACTATTATCTTGTTCATTAGCGCTAACGATAACTTTGGCATGTGTCTATGCCTTAATCATAATAACTTTCCCTGGAATTTCCAACATGTTGGCCTCTTTCTCTACTGTAATTACAAATGTAAAATAATTATTCAACATGTCCATTTATTTTATTTTATTGACAATATTGTCATCAATTTTCAAAAAGCTCATAGTGCCGCTGACCACTCTTTGTTTCCAAGTATAATTGTAAATTTGTTTTAATAATTTTGATATCTCTCCCAAATTTCGTTTTATACTCTTTTTGTTGCTCTTACAATCTGCCTTGTCAGTATTTGCCATTCTTTGTATCTTTCCTCTTCACCAGGATATGTGGTATTTTCTGAATTTTAGAAACATAAGCCAGAATTTTATGTTCCTCTCTCCCTCCTGGCTGGTTCTGAGGTGGGGGTGAGTGTGAAGTTGCTCATACGGGTCTTCCCCCAGGTTCCCACTTGCTCTGACCCCACACTGATTTTACACTGGAGTGGGCAAGACCTTGGACAGGAAGCATGTTCTTGCCCCAATTATGGCCTACAGTTGGCCCATTAATGGCCAATAAGGGCCATTTTATACCCAGCCTCAATTTTTAAGTAGACAGGTGGATTATACCATCATGGAGGAAACTCATAACTAAGGAAAGTCGGATCTTGGGTGGAAAAAGGTAGCATGCCCCCTTCTGATAGGGCATACATCTTAGAATCCAGTAAGCTTTGAATTTCCCTCTCTCTCTCTTGACCTATCCCTTGAGAACCCAATTGCCTCCAACCCCCACATGTATCATCATCCACCACCACCACCACCACCACTCCTGTCCTCCTTCCATACAAACTCCCTGCTCTGGGACCCACTTTTGCGACTTAGCTGAGACTGGTTGGTGCAGTTCCTCTTCCCGCTGCTCCATCACTGTTGCTAGAGGATCGAAGCATTGTTGATCAATCTTATTGACCGGCAACATGCTATGGTGGGACTTATTCTCGGGTGAGGGTGTAAGTCCCTGATGCTAAACAACACTCGTTTGAGCATAAAATATATCTGTCCTATTTTCGGGGATCCGTGGAAATGGACTCTACCATCCTTCTTTTTCTCTACACTTTTTAGAATTGTACTATTTACTGCATATTCCCTTATCTTGTTTGTCCACTCCAAACACCTTAATTTACACTTCTGATTGAGTTCCATTTGCCACCTTACTAGTTCATTGATAACTTCCATTAGATAACAGCTTTTTACATCATTGTCAACCACATAACCAATTATAATTTCATCTGAAAATTTCATGCCATTGAAAACCAGTACTGACCCCACAAAATTCCACCGGAACTGGCCTTCAGCTAAAAAAGCATCTGTCGATCATAAACTGTCACTGAGTCAATTCTGGATTCAAATATGTCATTTTCCTTTGGATTGCAAGAGCTTTCAATTTGCTGAACGACGTGCCATATGGGATCTTGTATGAGTTTTCTTTTAGTTTTATGTTATTTCTTACTTCTGTTCATAGCCTTTTTTGGCAAAGAAGAACATTTTTCATTTGTGTAGCACGTCTCATGTGCTCAGTACTTTCCAAAGCACCTTATAGCTAGTGAGGTATTTGTGAAATGTAGTCACAGCCAGTTCACACACAAGATCCCATAAACAACAACGTGATAATGACCAGATAGTTTGTGTTTTCTCTTTTATGATGTTGATTGAAGGATAACTACCTGCCAGTACACCATAGACAATTTTCCCACTCTTTTTGAAATGGCTATCATGCTACACTTTATAGATTGAATTTGCACATGCACTTTATTCAATTTGTTCATGGATGTCAGCACGAGCCAGCATCTTCTACTTGTGGTAGAGAAGAAGTACAAAAGGATGAATGTGTTCAAGTTACAAGTTCTGCTTCACTTGCAACATTTATCAAAACTAAAGAGAAAGGGATTTTATCAGTTTGCCCTTCAAATTGTTATGGTTGCAGTTTCATCTCTTCGCAGTTTCTTCCAGAGTTTGAGCACAATATCTGCACAGTACAAGATTGGAGGAGGGCTGGTAAACTGCTCATTTGGGTGTATGAAATAGATCCTAGGGCAATATTTGATACAAGAATGAATTAATTGGTCATCAGATCACTTGCTATTGATTGGATCCTTGCTGTATGTAAATTGGCTGTTGTGTTTGCCTGTGAGACAAAAGTGACTCGATTAACAAAACCTGTTGAATCATATTTCCACTGAATTTGAAGATTCTGCAGTGCGGAAGGAGGCCATTTGGCCCATTGAGCCTGCACTGACTCTCTGACAGCACGTCTACAGGTCCTCTCCCAGAACCCCCACATATTTATATGGCTAATCCATTTAACCTACACAAGTTGAGACGCTGAGGAACAACTTAGCATGGCCAGTCCACCTAACCTGCATATTTTTGGACTATGGGAGGAAACTGGAGCATCTGGAGGAAACCCACGCAGACATGGGGAGAATGTGCAAACTCCACCCAAGTCAGGAAATGAACCTAGGTCCCTGGAGCCATGAGAAACAGTGCTAGCCAATACTAGAGGATGGGTATTTTTAGGTATAATTCTGTAAGTTTTTCCTCAAAATAAGAAAGTTCAGAAGTATTTATTGATGTAATTTATTGATTAAGCATAGTGATAACTATACTTGAGAATAATTATACATACAATTAAGTGTACAGCGATGGCAATACCTTGTGAGCTCACTGGAGATGCTGATATGGACTTGTTGGACCGAATAACCTCCTCCTGTGCCATTTCACATGGTACAGTGCACAAATTTCAGGCGGGGTAGGGGGCCTTTAATTCTGAGACCTCTTTTAAATTGTTTCTTTTTCACCCCATCTACAGGAATCCACATTTATCTGTCGATTAACTGTACTTCCTTATCAATAATGGTGCTTTAACAAGAATCACTCCCATCTTTGTTCTAGCTATGCCTTGGCCTTGGACAGATTAAAAACAAAAGCTCTCCTAATGTCTCCATGACATTATAATGTATCTTGTATGGAAGTGGCCTTGTCTTGGGAGGGCAGCTGAGATGTTTCAGGACAAAGGGAGTTTGTGACCGAATTTTGATCAGCTAGATATCTCTGCCCATTGATACCTTCTGAATGTCTATTGACAATACTGTCTCAGTCAGGAATTTGGATATGGGATGCAATTTACAATTGACAGTTCCTCTGTCAAACAATGCATTTTTCATGAAACAACAGTCTACTTACAGGGTCTATTTAAAAAGAGTCTTTATAAACAGAACTTGTCGTACAATCAATCGCAATCACTACAGTATTGTACTTACAGAGTAATTGATGGGGGAATTACTAATCACCTCCATTCTGGCTGGGATTAGTGGTGTCACTATACTTGTTATGGTCAGGAGCGAGACAGACTAGCCTTCTTTATTCTCTCAACATCTGTTCGTAAGCAGAATGTTTTGAATATTTTCCCCTAAATCCTCAGTTTGTGCAGTTCAATTTTCTAAGTAACATGCAAGGAAATTCTCTTCATGATTAATTTAGAAGATTAGTTTATTTCACATTCAAAACCTGAGATGTTTGTTCACAACCTCAAATACATACATATTTACAGTAAGATAAAAAAGAGGGAGTTTTTACAACTATTGGTAACAGTAAAAGAACTACAGAAACAAATAATAGTTCTTGTGAATTCCAGTATTCAGAAATTCAAAGTCCAGAGTGTGATTCCTTTGTGTCAGAGTTCAGCTCAGATAATTTCTTGGTTGGAGCGGGCAGAATGAAAATCCTTGAATGTGAATGTGCATAATAAAGTTTCTGTATCTAGATTGTATGGCTGGTGATAGTTGGATGCTTTTAAAATACAAAAGCTTTAAGGAATTGAAAAATGGTGGTCGACTGCCTGATTAGCTGAGAGCTGTTGTTCCTTTCAGCTTGGAAGTAATCAACGAACATTCCCACTTCCAACCTCATGACTGAGGAAGGTCACCAAACCATCCTGCAGCAATGTCTTGAAATTGAGATGATTGACTTCCAACAATCACAACCATCCTCCTTTGTGGCTGGTACGAATCCAATTAGTGGAGAGTTTTCTCCCTGATTCTCATTGACTCCAGTTTTGCTAGGATTTCTTGATGTCATGCTAATGAAGTGTGACAGTTACTCTCACTAAACCTCTTCAATTATGTTCTTTTGTTCATGTTTGGTTAAGGCTGTAATGATATCAGGAGCTGAGTGGCTCTTGTGGAATCCAAACTGAGCATTACCAAGCAGGCAACTGCATGCGAATGCTGCTTGATAGTACAATCTATGACATCTTCCACCACATTGTTGATGATCGAGGAATGGTGGTAATTGGCTGGATTGGATTTATCCTGCATTTAGTGCATAGAACGTACTTTGGCAATTTTCCACATTATTGGGGAGATACCCAGTTTTGTAGTTGTCCTGGAACAGCTTGGCTAAGGGAGCATCTAGTCAGGAGCACAAGTCTTTAGTACTGTTGCCAGAGTGTTATCAGGGCCTATTGCCTTTGCAGTATTTGATTCCTTTCACTATCTCTTATATTTTTGTATGTGCATGAAATTCCAGTCATAGTGTAGACAAATTAAAAATCAGACCAAAGACAAGAAGCTATGAAATGGTGAAAAATGCTAATCAGTGCTACTGCTGATATATAGGCTTACGCTATCTAAACAAAATGAGACTACCACAAGTCATTTCATCCAGAATTATTCCCATGAACAGACTGAGTAAACTTTAGTCTAAGCTAGATTCAAATCCAAAGCTAGAGATGGGAGCACAGTATGTAGAACACTTCACCATACAGTCTGTTAGTAGTTTTTACAAATAAACAGGACAGACTTTCTTTTAAAATGAAAGAGCTGTGTCTGACAGTACACATCGCATGAGCAGTGTCAAAGTTGGTCAGGTTACTACAGCATTTGGTCGGGATTTACCAGTAAAGTCGGTCAATGAGTACAAAACCTGATGTCACACCTGCCAACCAAAATGGCATTTTTTTTTATGCTGTATTGTGCGCTCGCAGCTGAAGTAATCAGTAATTGGCGAAAATCATGTCGCATTGTTGGCGGGCAGTCTCTGGTTCGCTCACCCCTCTATGATTAAGAGCCTGTATGTCATTTTTAATGGGCGCTCCTGAACAGTGTTCATGTTCTTATCAGCTTGAGAAAGCTGCAGAAAACAAAAGGCACCCAAAGTGAGGAAGCATGCAGCACCCAAGTTTTGTGACACCTCACTGGAATGCCTGTTGGATGCAGTGGAGGCCCGCTTGGATGTCCTCTACTCCTGCCCTGGACTCTGGATGCAGGCTTGAAAGTACGTTGACCAATTCAGCTTGGGAGATGATGGCAGAGGTGGCCAGTGCCAATGAACTTCAAAAGAGGTCAGCCACCGAATGCAAAAAGAAGGTGAATGATCTCTTACATTCTGCCAGGGTAAGTCACCCATCCCATCATTCTCAAATCTCACACTCTCAAACTCATCACCCATTTGCAAGAATCTTGCTCGCAGTCACCTCAAGGGATGTCACCATTCATTCTCATCTCACCTAACATTTCCATCTGGCCTCATCTCTGGGACTTGCATTTTTATCTTGCCCAGGGCTCCACTCACTACCCTCACATGTCAGGAATCCTTGTCATCTACACTTGTATATGACTTCCTTATACTGCCTCTATATGCCATTATGCAGGACAAGTTAACTCACAATAAAAAGGAGATCCCATACTGGCAGAGCAGTTGCAGAGACCAAAGTCTGTTCTGACCCTAAGAATAGAACCATCCAACTGGCTAGTGAGGATGTGGTCCATGCTGGCAAGGTCAACAACGCTCAATCAAGTGAGGATCCTGCATTACAGCACCCATCAGAGAACCATACTGTGAGTGATGTCTCTTGTTTCTCAGTCCCCTGCCATGTACTAATTTTGGGCAGCATAGTGGTTAGCAGTGCCACCTCACAACTCCAGGGACCTGGATTCAATTCCCAGCTTGGGTTCTGGCACATGTTTCCCGTGTTTGCATGGATTTCCTCTGGGTGCTCCGGTTTCCTCCCATAGTCCAACGACATAGACATAGACAGGGATCACGGGTAGACGTGGGAACATCGGGGTGGCAGTGTGGGCTCGTTGGGCCGAAGGGCCTGTTTCCCGTGCTGTTTTGTTCTTTATTCTTTGATGTGTGGATTAGATGCATTGGCCATGCTGAATTGCTTCTTAGTGTCCTAGCATGCATTTGTTAGAGGGATTAGCAAAATAAATATGTGGGTTACGGGGATAGGCCCTGGTATGGTTGTTGTCGGTGCATTCAGTGGGCTGAATGGCTTTCTTCTGCATGGTAAGTATTCTATTTGATTCTGTTCTTTTGCAGACTCCTCTACAAATCAGCCAAGATCAGGCATATATCAGACCACTGACTCCAACTCTGAGACCTCAGATGAGGAATCTGAGGGGAGCCATATTGAAGACCTGTCACAGAGCTCACTCACACCCTTCACCAATGCAGAGACATACACACCTTGGTGGGACCTAGTTTTAGAGTAGTGGCGGGGTCAGAATGTGGTGAACACAGTGCACTGTTTGATCCACGGCAAGTAGAGGGAGGAACATCCCAGGCTGCTGGCACTGGAGGCCCGGAATCTGCTAAGTCTGAGTCAGATGACAAACCCTCTGACTTGGTTTTCAATCTGATGGAGATTCAGCAACAGCCGAGGTATGTCAGTTGCATTACCAGGTTGCAATATATGATGGAGGAATTTATCCGCCTTCAGTCTGAGTTGAAAGCGCTGACGTGCAAATGCATGAAGTCAACACTATCAGGTTAGCAGCTGCTGTGGAAACCTTGGTCCATGACAATGGCCCTGTACTACTACAGGAGCTACATTCCGTTGCTGTAGCCATTGGTTGCTTCCATCAGTGTCAATTTGAGAGAGGCAGTGGGGAGGGGGAAGGCATTTTCATCTCATTGTCGCTGCCTCTCCTCAAGCATCCCTCAAGCACTGTAGGGAGGAAGACCAGCAGCTCGACGCTATTGGGCATCCACCCAGGTGACTCTGGATAGGATCCGGCTGATTCAAATCCCCTCTTCCTGTGACCCCATCAGCTCCAGCTCTGTAAGCCAAGGATATGCAACTGACCTAGAGCGGGACTTCAAGCTGCCCAAATCCCGGCCCTCCAGCATGCCCACCAAAGTCATTACAGACAACAGACAGCAGGCTACCTCCACCTTTGTTATAGATGTTGGTGGAGTGTCAGGAAGAAGATGGAGCTGCACAGGTGTTAAACACTTGTGCATAATGTTCGTGAATGCAAATACACTCCCAATCGCTTCATGTTTCCATGAACTGTGCTAATGTCAATTAGGTGTGAAACCTTGCACACACTAATGGCAAGTATCCTGGGGCTCTCTTCAGTGCAGTTTGTTAGCTTCTGACTACAATGAGTGTCCTATTTTAATGTCACTCTCCAGATCAGTCATCAGTTAATATAAAGTGTAGATGGTGCAAAAACCTTGTACCCAAGCATCTCAGGGTCACAGGATGTCCTATCTCATCTGCATTCTTTACAGATGAAGGTGTGGTATTGAAGGGAATGGGTAATGACGCTTGCAGAAAGCTGAAACTCCATGCTCCTGCTGTCTCTCATCAGTGTTGCCATGCTATGACACAAAAACAGAAAAAAGCTGGAAAAAAATTCAGCAGATCTGACAGCATTTACGGAGAGAAAATAGAGCCAATGTTTTGAACCAGACAGACAGCCCATACTGCCTGATGATGTAGTCCCTGCCACCCCATCTGCTGCCCAGACTGCTCATGCCCCTCCTTCCCCACCAAACACAACTGCAAAGTGTGTAGCGGCTCCCTCCCTCTTGATCTGATACAGGGTGCCCAGCGCCCCCGCCCCTCCAGGTTCCACCCCTATATGCCATGTCCTTCCAGGCCATGTGCACAGGCCCTTCCCCTTGGCCTCCTAGGGTCCTCAGTGGCCTCCAATTCTAGCAGTGAGGCTAACACAGTTGTTCTCTATTCATGGGGAGCAGATGTTTCCCTTGCCAGAGAGAACCTCTCCTGGTGAGGCCATAAAAGCAAGTGAGGCTGGACAATTGAACATGTAAATCAGCATTATGATATATTTAAATAAGTTCTTTAGCTTCTCGCTGGAAACGGGCGAGGGACTGACCTTGCTGGAAATCTGGTTCTAGTAAGATTGCGAGAGAGGAGAAATCAGGCACGATTTCTCAGCTCTCGCGTGATTTTACCAGCTCACTTCTCCATTGGTGGATGGGGTGAACTGGTAAAATTCTGCCAATGGTCATGCTCTTGCAGCACCAAATGGCAAGGAATTCCAAAAGCATTCTGAGGGAAGAAATTCCTTCTCATCACAATCTTAAATTGGCATTCCTTTATTCTGAGACTATGCCTTCTCAATCTAGACTTTCCCAAGTGAGGAAACGTCCTCTCAGCAGTTACCCTATCAAACCCCTTAAGAATCATATATGTTTCAATAAGATTATCTCATAGTCACTTCAAAGGGGTGTTCAAACTTGTCCAGTCACCCAATAGTTTTCCTGTTCTATAAGATTGTTGATTTTGAAGGTTTGGCACAAGGGGAGCAATTATTTCCATTTTGAGGAGTCAATGTTGCTTAAGCAAGCATAGTTGCTTCACTTGCCTGACTGCACGCATGTCAACTAAACTGATGTTAGACTATCTCCTGATCCCAGAGTGAAAAATCCCAGTGTTCATTTCAGAAATTGAACAATTTGCCCCAGAAGAAAAAATTTCTTCAACTTCCTGATATGTCAGTGATTCATTTAATGAAAGTCTGTTCCCATACACACACCATGCTAAAACAAAATGGAAAAATGTCCTTGGAAATGATATGACTAATGCCACTGGTAGTTGATATGACAGTCTGCTATACAACCTTTCATCAGCATAAATGGTTTAAAGCTATATATAGGGCTGATCAAAATGCCTCTGGGGCAGTTGTAAAGGCCTATATTTAGGCATGAAGTCTGCCCTTCCTGTTCTTGGCAATTAACCTATGATATTCTGTGAATGAAGGATACAGAAGTCCTGTTTAATCAGTGAAGTAAATTTATTGTAAATTCCGTTGTACATGAGCATTTTTCTTTGTTTTTGTGGTTTGGATTGAATGGTCTGAAACAGAGGGTAATAGATACAAGAGTAAATGTAATTGATGTAGTGCTGAAGCAATCTATTTACTATTTACTAGTGATACACACCACTAGGAATAATAATTGAAGCAGAGACTTTTTACACAAGCAACATTTCTGAGTAGAATGGATAAGTAATTAAAGGAAAGGGGGATAAAGGGATAAGGCACCTGAGACACACACACACAACCCTCATGGGCTAAATCTGGGCTGAATTTTACCAGTCATTATTGAGATGAGCTGAAAAGTGGGAGGTCACATAATATGGTGGCAGAAGATGTTAGAATGCTTGATGACTTTTTACTACCTTGAGATAGTCCCAGAAGTGAGAATGGCAGTGCTTTGGTTACCTGCTGGCAGGAGGTGGGTGACCATTAATTTCAATTAATTGCTATTTTAAAATGGACGCTGGGATTTTACCAAGGGATGAATTAGAAATAGTCGAGAGCTTCATGTTTTTAGGTGTCTGGATCACCAACAACCTGTCCTGGTCCCCCCAATGCCAACACGATAGTTAAGAAAACCCACCAACGCCTCTACTTTCTCAGAAGACTAAGGAAATTTGACATGTCAACTACTTTTACAGATGCACCATAGAAAGCATTCTTTATGGTTGTACAAAGAACAAAACAGTATGGGAAACAGGCCCTTCAGCCCAACGAGCCCGTGCCGCCACCCCGATGTTCCTACCTCTACCCACGATCCCTGTCCATGTTTATAGATCTATGGATTAAAAACGAAATTTGAGACAATTTAGGGAGAATTTGTTTTGCCAATTAGCCTAAGAGCACATCTTTGGGATGTGGGAGGAAACCGGAGCACCCGGAGAAAACCCACGCAAGCACGGGGAGAATGCGCAAACTCCCACAGACACAGGCCCAAATCCATGTATCTGCACAGCACAGCGATAGTCACTGAGCTGTCGTGTTGCCCATCAAATGGTCCAGGTCAAGCGTACACTAACGACGTGAAGCACTAAGATACTCTCAAAAAAAATCCAAGAGCAGCCCTCTCACGACCCATCGCGTGTATGCCCCTTGTTAGACAACAAGGTGGACCAAAGCACCTGTAGGATAAAAACAAGTACATCAATATCATCATCTATTTACACACTTCCTAGGGACTCCCGAGACTCATGATGCCTATTTTAAATCAGTTTTCTATATCCTTCCATTCCTATTCTGTTCATGCGCCCATCTAAGTATCTCTTAAATAACTTCAGAGTGCCTGCCTCCACCACTGTACTTGGCAGCACGTTCCATACCCCCACCACCCTCTGTGTGAAAAAACTCCCTCTAGCATCCAAATTATACCTTACCCCCCTCACCCTAAGCCCGTGACCCCTTGTGCTATTTGAGTCCATCCTGGGAAAAAGCTTAACCCTGTTTATCTATACCCCTCATAATCTTGTACTTCTCAACACATTCACCTGACGAAGAGGACAGCCTCAAAAGTTTGTGAGTTTACTATCAAATAAATTGGTTGGACTTAAACCTGGTGTTGTCAGACTTCTTACTGTGTGCACCTTCATGGGACCAGTTCTGCTTTCTTTCCCGACAGCTAGACGTTATGTTATTTTGTGAAATCTAGCCCTCTGTGCAGTCTCTGGGTTATGACATTTCTCTGACTTAAGATGAGACTGTTATAAAGTGATCCAAGTTGACTCTAGATAAGATTTAGTCTACTGATCATGGAGGGAAAAACACTGAAAAATTGGCCTGTTTCCATGTTAGAATTCCTCTGTAATTCAGAGACTGGATAGTTTCCACATGCACTTCTCCCAAGTGGCTATTCTTCAGGCGTCAGTGGACAATTCCATCATACAGGAGCCAATCCATACCCCTTAAAAAAATGAAGTGGGTGACACAGCCTTGGAATAAAATACAAACCAAAGCCCTAAACTCAAATCTACATTGCAGTAAATGCATCTTTCCATTGGATTGAAAAAAAACTGAATTGGAGTTCAAGTGTATTTCAATTTAACATAAATTAATGCTTAATTTAATGCCCACCAGAATGTTCCAGAGTGTTTCACAGTGGAGGAGGGCGAGTAGTCTTGTGTGGCAACGACTGGGAAAAATTAGAAGCCCTACACCAGGCCCTAATCGATGTCGCTGACCCTAGTCGTGTGAGTATTGTTTCAGCACGTACTTTAAACTTATGGAGATGGGGTTGAAAAATAATTTTCTCCTGTCATTCTGGCTTCACCATTCAAGACTTTTAAGTGCAGTGACTATTGCATTTGATATTTGATTATGTAAGTGGTTATTTTGTAAATGTATGCAAATATAAACAGAAATAGTGACATTAAACACAAATCTATTGAAAACTGAAAGAAAAGATGGGTCTATTTACCTAGCTATGCTAGGTTAATATGGATTTTCCAACGAGGAGCACTGTTCAAACCTGTGGCTGATGTGATTTAGACTGTTCTTTGAAGGCACGCTTTGTTAGTCTCAGATAGAATATCTGTAATGGTGACAGGATGAACAAAACAGGTAACCTAAAGAATATAATTTACATGACATTAGGAGACATCCAAAAATTGGATTGTCTTGAACATCCCAATTTTAGATTAATTACTACATTTCTGGGTGTATTATTTGTATCAGGTGCCAATCTGCATGTGTGTTGTTAATTTAAAAGAGAATAAATGTCAGAATATTGGTTTCACTAGCAACAACAGCTTATTCCTTCAGAAGGTAGTGCAAGAGCATTCTTCTCGCGCTGCTGGAATCTATTTGGTGGCGGTAATCACAAAATGCTGTTGAATGGCAAGGTTCATGATTCTGAAACACTGGCAATGGTGATAAATATCCAGGTCAGAATAAATAGAGGGGAATTTAGAGGTGATGCTGTTCCCACTCTCTTGCAGTCCATATTGTTCTTATGGTGGGGTGGTAGGTTTGTGTGACTCCCTGGTTAATACTTCTACCAGTGTGGGAATAAGGAAAGACTGTAATTGGGTAATTGAAGGAGAAAAGCAAACATTTATAAAGGCAATAAAATATATATTTTCCAGATGTAACTAGATTTATATACAGCAGCTGACTGGGTAGTAATTTACCCATTCTGACAAAACTGTAACATGGAATGCAAATCAACACACGTGTTTGGTATTTTATGACATTTTTACATTCAATCCCTTGTGATTGAAGAGAAACTGGTGCAGCTTGGATCTGGATATATGAGGATTTGTTGATGTCTTTTGTTTTTTGTAGACATTCAGTCCGAAACTTGTGCTTCTGGACCTCAGTGACATAGGGAATATTCCTGAGATGGCTAAGGAAATCCTGGAATCCTATGGGTGTGTGGATGTGCTAATTAACAACAGCAGTCTGAAAGTTAAAGGAGGTGCTCTCAATGTCACCTTAGAAATGGACAAGAAGATAATGGATGCAAACTACTTTGGACCAATTTCTCTGACGAAAGGTAACCAATAGCCTAAGGCTAACTGTCAATAAGATGACACAGGTCGCTTTTGTAAGATGATAAAAGAATTACTTAAAAGTTGTGGACTTGGTAGCAAACTTAACTTTTAAATAAACTGACACTGTATTCTGGAGTAAAGGGACTTGTAATCATAAAAAGATGCAGCAATAAAGAGCTATGAGAAAGGAACTACGAGAAATGCATGGAATATTGAGGTGATTTTTGAGAGTCTTTCAACTTGATTGCAAGATGAATTACAGAGAGATTACCTAATAAACCTGATGACAATTGGTGATAGTCAACAGTTGAACGTGGACATGGTTGAGAGAGTAATATTGGAACCAGGGCTGTAGAGGAGGTAAATTGACAATTGGTATACTCACATGACTGTGCGACACCTTAGAAATAAAGCACCCAAACCTTCTGCCTTTGAGACAGAAAGGGATTTACCTGGGATATCAGAAACTAGGTTGACCTGAGAAAATAATTATCATTACAACAACAAAGGCTCATGAGAAATGTGTCCAGGGTTGACAAATATGACAGTGTCAGAGACCCAGGTTCGATTCCAGCCTTGGGCGACTGTCAGTGTGGAGTTAGCATGCTCACCCCGTGTCTGCATGGGTTTCTTCTGGGTTTTCCTGTTTCTTCCCAAAATCCAAAGATGTGTAGCTCGGTGTACTGGCATGCTAAATTGACCCCTTAGTGTCCCAAGATGTATAAGTTACACGGATTATCCATGGTGAATGTGTGGGGTAGAGGCTTGGGTAAGATACTCACTCTGTTGAGAGTCAGACTTGATGGGCCAAATGGCCTCCTTCTGCACTGTAGATATTCTATGATTCTATGATTACGCATATGGCCCAGCAAACTGCTCTGCCATTCAGTAAACAAAACAAAGAACAAAGAAAAGTACAGCACAGGAACAGGCTCTTTGGCCCCCCCTCCCCCCAAGCCTGTACCATCATAATGCCCTAACTAAACTAAAAAAACCCTTCTGCCCTTACTTAGTCCATATCCCTCTATTCCCTCCCTATTCATGCACCCATCCAGACGCCTTTGTTGTTAATGTGCCTGCTTCCACCACCTTCTTTGGCAGAGAATTCCAGACACTCACCCCTTGCTACGTAAAAAAATTCTCCTGCACATCTCCCTTAAACTTTCCCCCTCTTACCTTTAATCTGTGCCCCCTTGTAATTGACACTTCCACCCATAGGGAAAAACCTCTGACTATCTGTCCTGTCTATGCTCTCATAATTTTGTCAATCTTTATCAGGTTTCCCCTCAGACTTCATCTTTGTGGTGAGAACAATCCTAGTTTATTCATCTCTCCTCAGAGCCAACACCCTCGAGACCAAGCAAATTCCTTGCTTGGTCCTTCTTTGCACTCTCTCCATAGCTTTCATGTCCTTTTTGGTAGTGAGGTGTTACAGCTATTTACAATCTATATCAATGACTTAGGTGAGGGGTTTGAGTAGCCATGTTTTCTGATTATACCGAGCAAGGTGGGAAAGTTAGCAGGAAAATACAGAAGTTGCAAAAGACAATAGACAGACAAGGGATTGGCAAAAATATGGCAAATGGAATATAATGTGAAGAAATGAAATGTTTTCCACCCTGACAGGAAATATAAAAAAAGTCAAATATTTGTTAAAAAGTGTAAGATTGAGAAATGTAGCTAATCAGAAGAATCGGTGATCTGTAACATGCTGGTATAGCAATTAGGAAAGCAAACGGTATGTTAGCTTTTATTACAAAACAATTGGAGTATGGAAATAAATAAATCTTACTATAATTACATAGTCATAGACCACACCTGGCATATGGATAGCACAGGAATGTAAAGTTGAGGTAGAAATCAGCCAGGATCAAAATAAATGATGGAGCAAGCTCAAATTGTTGGTCTGCTCTTGTTCCTATTTCTCATGTTCATATGTTAAAATACTGCAGATGCTGGAAATCTCAATTTCAATCTATACAAGTTGATCCCATGGATGTGGAAAATCATAGAATGACTTACTCTAGTTGACATTTTTAAGCTGAAAATGACAAAATTAACAGCAGGGGTCTACTACAACCTACAAGGTTAGGTCAAGATGGACGTTTACTGCATGAGAAAATAAGTGGGGTAATTAAATGACTGCAATTCTGGAGAGGAGCTGTGCTCTCAGGAAGTCAATTCAAAGTGATTGAATTCAATGTTTAAACATTTATCAATGCACAATATCAAAGGGAAATGCAAGAGTTTGCAATAATTTCAATACAGGCTTTTAGAGTTGGCAATACAAAGTTTTCTTCCTCTTCACAGAACTTCTTCCATCGATGATCTCCAGACATATTGGTCAAATTGTGTTAGTCAACAGCGTCCAGGGGAAATTAGGACTCCCATTTCGTGCAGCCTGTAAGTTTACATGTGCTGTGATCAACAGTCTTAGTGTGAACCAGTCTTAGTGTTGGGTGTTTCTGATTCATGCTTCTAATATCCAACCTGAAACATTTTCCAATCTTCAAAGTTGCTGACCAGACAACAATTATCCCCCTTGTTTATTTTGCAAAGATCAGACCTAATAAAATAATGAAACAACAGCATCTTAGCAGAGTATTTGTTTCGGCATTACGTGGTATCACACTAATACTTACCAAATAAAACAGTGTTTTGCAAACCTACATCAAGAATGTATACCTGTTATTTTCTTAACTTTGAAGAGAGAATGAATACCATTGGAAATTTGAAATTTATGGTTTTCAAGTCTCAGATTCTCACATGTAAACAAGTGCCATAAACCCTCTGATTCAGTTCACTGTCATTTAGATTCCATTACAATTTCCCATGCCAAAATGATTAATTTTCAATGTTTAAACAAGAAAAAGACCATGTCCTCCTGTTTCTTTAACTGGATGGCTGTAAGCATGGGATTCAACTGAGATTAGATTTTAAATATGGTCATGTAAATTGAGTAAACAGATAAGGGAATCAACAAGAACAGGGATGATTCTGTTAATATAAATTCAAAACCTCCACTCTAATTTCTTCACCAATTGCATATTGTGGGTTCTTGAGGTTCAGAACCTGTCACATGCAACATCCTTACAACCTTCCCAGTGAATGTAACCAAACAAACAACACAAACATTTTAGGAATGCTGAGGAAAGCAACAAAAACGAATGTAAGGAATGGCGAGGAAAGCTTACGGAAGATCAAGGTCTCCAGTTCAGAGGAAAGATTTAAACAGACATATATCGTGAGCTTTGATAAGTTCAAGTGTCGGTTCAAGCCCACGATGGGATGCAATTCCTTATCTTGTCAGCTTGGATCTTGTTTGTCTCTCTTGTGGGGACTGCGAATTGGATTCAATTAGTAAAAAACATTACAATCCTGGTATGTTTTAGTTACTTGAGCACAAAACTTTCCACATTTCAGTAAACATTTGTGAACATTTGTAACCTCACTCAGGATGAATGTAAAGTTGATTCATGTGATTAATTAGAAACTGACATATTTTCTGTTCTGAAATCAGGTTTAAACTTAATAGTTGACGTAGGACAGTGGAAGCTCAAGATGGCATCATGTTTTTTTTCCATTTGTGATATCATAGAGCCTTCAGCTCAGAAAGGGGCCCTTCAACCTACTGTGCTGCTGAAACAACTATCTTCTTAGTCATATTCTCTTTCCTCTTACTCTGTAGGTCCTGTAAATATTTCCTTTTCAAGTATATCCAATTCCCTTTGAAACTTACTTTTGAAACTGATCACACTGCTTTTTCGGCAGTGCATTCCAATTCATTATTCAAGTAGGGGAATAAGCAATTTCTAACTTTGATCAGAGAAAAAGTACAGTAGTTGCCATTCATGGCAGGATGTTTCATTTCCACACAAAAAAACTACAAATTTATATTCTTGCTATGTATTTTTTCCCGTGCAGATGCTGCTTCTAAACATGCAATTCAAGCCTTTTTTGATTGCCTAAGGGCTGAAGTTGCAGAATTTGGGATCACTGTGAGCACCGTGAGCCCCACATTCATTCGCTCCTATCACCAAATGCCAGAGGCTGGGAATTGGGAAGCATCCATTTGGAAATGTAAGTATCAGCGTCTTTAATCATTAATTTTAAACAAGGCCATAAGGCACTTGAAAAAAAAGCTGTCTGTATGAGCATTTCTTAATTGATACGTATCTTGCAACTCCTAAGCATGTGAGTTTTTGGGCAATTGAAACCAATTTATTTTTGGTGGGAATTGTTGCCTTTGCAGAATGATGATTGATATAAACTGAATTTCAAACCTGCTCTTGGAAATTCATGAAAGTAGTGGTCAATTCCTTGGTTTCATCTTTAATACCAGCAACACAAAAGGAGCCTATCTTGTCCTCACACTGATTTTCAAACAATTCTGTGTTCGTGCCAAGGAACTGAGACCTAGGATTGATGCGAGATTCATTAACTCAGAATCAACTTGCACTGTATAAACAAATCCTTATCATTCTATTCCTTGATATCAGTTTTAACTTTTAAAAAAATCTTTCACGCAATTTCTGCATCATTGGCTAGACCAGCATTTAACACCCATTCTTAAATGCACTTGAAAAGGTGGTGATGAGCTGGTTTCTTGAATTGCTGCAGTCCATATGGTGTTCCCATGCATCTGCTATTTTTTTTCTTCTAGGTCAGTGATGAGCGACCTGCAGCCTGGCAATCTGTGGCCCAGAAGCTACATGCGGCCCACGAGACATTTTGTTGACTTGCCCTGCACAGAGTTGCCAAATTCCACTGGCTTTTCTTCCCACAGATATAACTGACATAATAGGCATATAAAGCAAGGGCACACGAAGTGAGGTGTGTGCTGATTTCACACAGCATTGGCTGTCAAGAGCTGTGCACTCCCTGTACTTCCAATCAAATGTAAATATTTCTTTTTTTAATAATTGAATTTGATGACATTTCTATTAATGTATGAATGATTAACCATTTTCTATAACTTATGAAATATTCAGCATATATTAAATGTATTTAATCTTATTCAAGGATCATAGTTAGTGAATAAGCCTGATTTGAATCTTGCGGCTCACTGAGATGAAGGAGGGCCACTCAGGCAGCCCACTTAATCGCCTAATTTGCCCCTCACTGTTCTAGATGATAGAGTTTTGGAATGTCAAAGGAGCCATGGTGAGATGCTGCATTGCATCTTGTAGATGGTACACATTGCTGCATTGGTGGTGGAGGAGATGAATGTTTAATCTGGAAGGGTAGCAATCAAGTAAGCTATTTTAATGGTGTCAAGTTTATTGAATGCTCATCCAAGCAAGTGAATTATACCCCTGACTGATGTATTGTAGCTTTTGGTTAGTCAGAAGGTGGGTCACACTCCATAGAATTCCCACCTCTTGCAGGCATAACATTTATAAGGCTGGTCCAATTCTGTTTCTGGTCAATAGTAATCTCTAGGATGTTGATATTAAATTATAAAGTATTTACATATATTACTTACATAACTGTTATGTAAGATGATACAGCAGACCTTAGTGTACAGTACTTACTAATTCATATAATTAAAATGAACAACCATGTGTTTCTTTGAGTCACAGTGTTAACCAAAAATATTGGCCAGGCCATCCATTGCTTTCCTTCAAATTGTGACATGTGATTTTAATTCTGATAAGGATAAACAAATGAAATCATAGCTGAAAGACAATAATCCACAAATAATCACAGAAGAAGCAGGCAACCATCCAAGGAAATGTGTTTGGGAGAAATCTTAATTGTGTTCTCTCTTTCATTGTTTTTTGCTATTTAGTTTTTTTCAGGAAGTGGGCCTATGGTGTTCACCCTGTGGAAGTAGCAGAGGAAGTACTGTACACGGTGAACAGAGGCAGCAAGGAAGTGATGATTGGGAACCCAGTGCCCAAAGCATTTGTTTATTTAAGAACATTCTGCCCTGAGATCTTTTTTGCAATTGTCGCTGCTGGAATCTCAAACCAACCCATAGCAGAAGAAGAACAATAATTTTCTTTGCTTGTACGTTACTGTGTCTACATCTTTACTGCTCCATCTTTCCATTTGTCTCTTCCATTTTTTTCTGCTTACTGTTTCCTTTCTGATCTACTTATCTCTCCGAGTTTGCCTGCTTTGAGAAGCTACTTACATAAACATCTCTCCACTTTCCTGTCTTCTGCTCTCTTTCTATCCTGAAGAATTATATCATCTATTTCTTCTTTAGAGGCTCACGTGTGTAAATCAAGGCAGGTTACATAAACTTAGCTTGCATTCCCTTGACAATAGGAGACTAATCTGATTGAGATGTTTAAAATGTCAAAGGGATTTGACAGGATAGATCCATATAAACAATTACCTTTGGCCTAGGGAACCAAAAGAGTGACATAACCTTAAAAAAAGCATGGTCGTTGTTCAGGAGCAAAATTGGGGTACTCAAAAAGTTGTAGGAATCTGTAATTCATTTCCCCTAAAAAGGCCGTAAATGCCAGGATAATGCAGAAAATACACAGATTTAAATTAACTAACGATATTAGGGTTTATGGAGCAGACAGGTAAATGGAATTGAGGCACAGATCAGCAGAGTAGGCTCAAGAAGCTGAATAACCTAATATTTCTACCTTTGCACTTATCACTTTTATTCTTTAATATCAAAAAGAGTCCAGCTGCATCGAAACAATTTTACGGGTTTTAGATTGAAAAAATTAAATCATTCTTATACAATAGCTTCAAAATACTTGGGAAAGGAGCAGTAATGTTGTGCCTTTGCAAACAGGCTGGATAATTTGGCCCTCCAGTTCAGAGAAGGACAAGTGAAATACAAGAAAAGAAAGTTAGACAAAGCAAGTGTGAACACTGAAAGGACTGAAGTATTGATGCAAAAAATATATCGATCATGTATAAAAGCAAATTATTACGGATGTTGGAATTTAAAACCTAAAGAGAAAATGCTGGAAAATCCCAGCATATCTGACAGCACGTGTAAAAGAGTTGATGTTTTGAGTCCAGATGACCTTTTGTCAAAGCTAAAAGGCATAGAAAGTGGGAGATATTAAAATAACACCACCTTGTAGAATGTCCTGTTTGCAAAGCCCCCTCACATAAGGCCTCCAGTCATTTTGCATAACTCAGGCCATAGCCCCACTCCCACTCAGACCCCACACCCAATAAGTCCACACACTCCTGGCACTGCTCCGGCACACTTATGGTGCCAAGGTTATGCCTGCTATGACCCCAACCACCCAAATCTTCAATGGCCTCCAATTTCTTCCGGCCTGGCCATCACGCTAGTCTCTGCTGAGGGAAGCATTCCAGAGGCTGGAAACAGCCGTCTTAGATGTTCTAATAGGATTGAAATGCAGTTACCTACGGAAATTGGCTTCGTGCCCTTCCTGGGTACAAAGCTAATCCTGCTGGCAAAACAGGGCTGGGAACATTGTGTATGACACCAAATGGGCACATACCAGAATTTTGGCCTTGCATGCAATCTTACCAGCTCACTGCACTGATTGACCAGCATGGTGGCCATTGAGTTTAGGCAAATAGAAAATTTCAAATCTGAAATTGAAAGATTTTTGTTTGGCAAGGGTATATTAAGAATGTAGATAGATGGGTGAAGTTGAGATATGGATCAGTTGCAATCTAAGTAAATGGCAGAAAAGGCTTTAGGAGCTGTATGGTCTCCTCCTGCTCCTGGATTCCTACTTCCTTTCAACTTGCAATTGGAATAATTTGTTTGTGGGACAACTCTAACAATATCTTAATGTGCTCTTATTGATTCTGTTTTCAGCAACAAAAATAAAACTAAATAGATTAAGTAGTTTGTCACAAGTGATGGGATGGTATGAATGTGACTTAAAAAAAAACTTGTAATACCACGGTGCAAACCAGTTCCATAAACAATGGACCCTAATTGAAATCAGTGCGGTATTTCAGTTTATTTTATAAATAACATTAATTTTGAACAAGAGACAGGAAATTGGGATTGGAGTATATTTGCATAGGGCACACAATAGCTGACTGGTTATCATTTCGCATTCAACGAACAGTAAATCAATCAAAAGGAAAAAACCCCAATCCTCAAGCATCTACACAACATACTTCATGAGTTTAGATATTCACAGTATCCTGGTGCTATTTCAATAGGTATCTGTTTATAGCATGTGCATTTTAATGACTTATCTTTGCATTGTAAATAAATATCACTTAAGGCAATTATCGCTGTCGCACCAAACCCACATGATAATTTAGTATTTACACAATCAGAAATAAAACTAACTTTTTACACCCCCTCCACATCTTCTCCTGATGATGCTGACTCATGATAACATATGGCTCCACAATAGTCCTCCAGTAGTGAGGTGCCACAGCTAAATTTGATCCTATTTTCAATCATGTTACATACACAGGCACGTTCCAGTATATATAAAGCAGCCAAATGTAAAAACCCTGACTAGACTTTCTGCTCCTAGAGATTAAGTGCAACTCGGGTACAATTGCAGTGGCTCCACTGTCATTGTCACTGAAATTAATCAATGTCAATTGAAGATTAAACTTGAAACGTTGTGATCAGTTTACCAAATTTTGTGATGCATACTCCCACCAAGTAATTTAGGGAGCCTCATCTTTACTGATTTATTAAATATAGGAGTTTGAGAAACATGTCCTGAATTAAATTAATTATGCTTTGATAAAATTAGTCTCTGTGACATTAAAGAAGATATTGTGCTTCTTATAATATTCCCATTTGCTAATTTAATGGATTAATGCTTGCAATTTAAGTAGCTGACAGCAAAATGGAGGACAAACATGTTGCGCTTTTCTCTGTCAGTTCTGCCAACTCTGATCTCTTGTCCACAATATGGACTGAACCGGTCTGTATGCAATATTAGTTATGTAAGAAAAATATACAATTTGTTTGTGTAATCTTAAATGTTATAGCTTTAACAGGAAATCTTTTATTGCTCTGTGGAATTTACCTCTAATAAAGCAATACATTTAATTCCCTGTGTTGTTCAAAATTACCTTAATGAATGACATGATGTGGTGGCCCCAGGATTGAACTGGATTGGGCACGGTAAGAAGTCCCACACACCAGATTAAAGTCCAACAGGTTTATTTGGTATCACTCACCTGATGAAGGAGCAGCAGTCCGAAAGCTCATGGTACCAAATAAAGCTGTTGGACTTTAATCTACTGTTGTGAAACTTCTTACAATGAATTACATGGCAGACAGCACTTTATTAAAAACATTTAGAATTTCATAACTTCTGGTCTGATCACTGAGCCTCTTATACTGAAAGTATTGGCTTGGTAGTATTTGTCTTTAGAGTAGTGTGAGTTGGCAGCAGCAAGATATACTTCAAGCTCCATGTAGCTGTTTGACAAGCAAAGTAGGGCTTCGAGCATTAAGTTCTCAGGCAGTATCGCTTTTTGGCCTTTTGGCTAAGATCAAGTGTAGTATCGACATGCTGCCCTTAGTTGCAGTCATTAGGTTACATTTTAGCTTCATTTGAAGCAATTTTTTAAAGCAGCATCTCGACCTTTTGGCTAAGGTGCAAATAAGATCAAGCCTCGGAGGAGAAGCTACATCTACTCCAATCAGCTTGGATCATACAGATCAAGCCCAAGACAGGAGCTGAGAGCACTGTCTTGTTGGCTTGGATCGGGAATGTTCCAACTTGTTGGGACTCTGAATTGGAATTAATTTGATTGGATTGGATCAGAATGAAGTTTAAAAAAAATTAAGTTCTGAATCGGTATGCATTGTACTGGGCTCTGCTTACTGACCAACAAATACCAGTTAACTCTATAATGCCCAGAGATAAGCTGTTGATTAAACTTTGCTTAATTTTAAAGATTCTTTCAGCCTTCTGCACTATTTGAGCAGTGCAGTGGGCTGGGAGACCTCGGCAAGAGTCCTGTAGCAGGACTCGTGACTGACATCCAGCCAATTGGGAGTCTTCCAGGTTATGTTTTTCCTGGCACCAAGTGGATGTGGCCAGACCCTACTTTGGTGTGGGGGGATGGAGCAGGGACAGTACACTGCAATGGGATCGGTGGGAGAGGGAGGGACGGAGCAATTAGGGCTAGCCATGGGTGTAGGCGCTCAGGGCTGGTCACGAGAGGGTGGGGGTGATCAGGGCTGGTCAGGGGGCATTTGGGAGACAATTGGGAAGGCTGGTGATAGGGGCAATGTGAATGTGCTGATGTCTCTACTGAACAGCTCAGCACTATACTGCCGGTCTCTTCAGCCAGATGACACCTCATACCTCACTTTCTAGCATGAAAATCTGAGCTACACTGTGATGCACAAGTACGTCCAAAAAATGGGTGGAAAATTCTCTCATTTTCTCATGTTTTTTGGAGGATCCTAGCTTTTCTTGTGAATAAGAAAAATGATAACCAATGTTGTTTTGCTCAAGTTAATGGTATACCTTCTTTCCTCAGTCTCGTATGAAACAGACTAAGATTTACAATAAGCATGGCTGCACTAAGCTTACAATAAACTAGCTAAATGATTGAGAGATAAAAGCCTGAAATGAATTGGATTTCAGATGTGTTACAACAGCAAACATTCTAATGATATCTTCAGTTGTTTTGAAGATGCACCTCAGACTGTCCTTTGTTTCTTTACAAGCTAGTGATATTGTGATGCAAATTGGGTTGACACACCTTATCATATTTTGTAGGGGTATGGCAAGATCACATGTGGAATGTCGTGTTTAGTTTTGGTCTCCTGGCCTTAGGAAGGATATACTTGTCTTTGTGGGAGTGCAACAAAGGTTCGCTAGACTGATTCTTGGGATGAGGGGTGATGGTTCTGAGGTGAGATTGAGTACAGCAGATTTGTATTCCCCAGAGTTTAGAAGAATGAAAGTGGCCTTTTGTAAACTTGAGGTCATCCAAAAATGTGTCTTAACTCCCAACAAGATTTGTTTCCTATCATTCCTGTATTCACTGGCTTACATTGGCTGTAGACAAACATCTTGATTTTAAAATACTCACCCTTTCAAATCCCTCTGTGGCCTTGCCTCTCCCTTGCTTTGTTACCACCTCCAATACCTCAACTGTCAGAGATAAAGGCATTTCTCTGATTCTGGCCTCTACAACATTCCCAATTATAATAACTCCACTATTGTTGGCTATGCGTCAAGTTGTCTTGGTCCCTCCAAGCTCTGGAATTCCCTTCCTATATTTCTCTGTCTTTTTTCCATTATGGCACTTCTTAAAGACTCTTGCCTTGACAAAGCTCAACTAATATTTCCTTATGTGGCTCAGTGTCAGAGGATTTATTCCTATGAAGCAACTGGAAACATTTCATTATGTGAAAGGTGCTACATAAATGTAAGTTGTTCTGATCACATGAAACACACAAAATACTTAAGCAGCTTGACAGGGTGGATGTGGGAGAATATTTCCCCTGTTACCCGGCTTTTAAGTTAAACACCTTGCAAGTATTCCAGTTTAATGAAACAAACAAAGAAGTAATTCAACTATTTCTTTATTTAATTTTACTGGTACCAACTCAAACATAAACAGTTGCAACTTATTAACTCTTTACTGAACTTTAACTGAACGTTCACTCTTAAGTGCACATTAACTGACATCAACTTTTATTATTTAACTAAAAATAGATATTACCAAGTTTAGGAAAAAACCTTGGCCAAGAAATATCCTTGATGTAGAATCTGTCTTCTTCTCTGAAGCATCCTTCAGGGTACGTATCTTGTGATGATTAGTCTTTTTTGAGTCATCGCTGGCAAACAAAGGCTGCAATGCCTTCACATCCTCCACTCGCTCCCAGAAAATTCTCCAGCCAACTGTATAACCAGATCACATGGCTCAAGCATCCATTGAAATTACTTGCGAACAAAGTCATTATGCTTAATTTGCTTGACATGTACCACCCATAACAGAAATAAAATTTGATGTCACAATGTCTATTTGAATATAAACAACTTCTCATTCAACCAACACAGCTCCCAGACCAGAATCTTACCTGGAGCAACTTTATGACCTGCATCTGGTTTTAATTATAAATTGATCAAAAATCCCAGCACACTTAACTCTCAGCCAGAAAAGCCATTTTAAAGCCACTATTGTCATTATTGTTGTTAAATTATTGACGCAGCCATTCTTTCTCCATCCACGCCCCTGATTGAAGAGTCCAGGGGTTGCAGTCTCAGAATAAGGGAGTGGATTGTAAGCTTGAATTCTTTATCTCTGCAAGCTGTGGGTGCTCAGTCACTGAATATATTGAAGTCAGAGATGAACGTATTTTTGGACACTTAGGGAATGAATGGATATTGGGATAGTGTGGGAACACATAGCTGAGATAGAAGATCAGCTGGAATCTGAATTGCAGAATAGGCTCAAGGGGCTTAATGACATTATCTTGCTCAATTTCTTATGTTCTGCTTGTATCTGATACTCAGATGAAAATAGCACTTAACTCTTCCACTTATTCCCTCTTCCAATAAAGGTTTTCTGCCTTTCCTAAAGATGTTGTCTCTTTACTAACCTGCTGTAACGGTATACAATACCTCGCACTGATAAAACTAATCTATATTAATTTAAATGTAAGTGTATTATTTGTTCATGACAAAAGGAAGATATTTAATATAACTAGGATAAAAGCTTAGCTAACATGTTCTTAATTGATGGGAATTTGAATTCTGAGAGTAGGGGAAAATGGGTCATTTCTGGGTTGGCAAATAATTAGTGCCTTAGCTTTTTACAATCCACATCAATGACTTGGTTTAAGGGGCTGGATGTCTGGTAGCTAAATTTGCTAGCATCTCAGATAATTGTCAAGAAGACATAAAAGCTGAAATTTTACTGCCCAGTGCCTGCAATGGGGTGGGCAATGGGAAGATCAGTTGACCTTAGGCAGGAATTTACAGTCTTGGGACAAACAATGCCGTAAAATTCCGTCCAAAGAGTCTACAAAGGGATTTAGGTAGGTTAAATTAATGGACTAAAATTAGGCAGGTGGGAGTATAACGTGTGGAAATTTGAACTTGTCCACTTTGGGAGGTAGAAAAGCAGTGTACTACTTAAGTGTGGAGAGACTGCAGAACTATGTTTCCTAATACATGAGTCACAAAAAGTTGATACACAGGTACAGTAAGTGATTCAGAAAGTAAGTGGAAGTTTGATGTTTATTACAAGGCAATAAAAAGTATGGAAATTTTGCTGCCACTGGTATAACGAGTATAACTGGTATTCAACCAACTGGTATAACTGGTATAACTGGTATTCGGTGACGAGTGGTGTGCCTCAGGGGTCTGTTTTGGGGCCCCTGCTGTTTGTAATTTTTATAAATGATCTGGATGAGGGTATTGAGGGATGGATCAGTAAATTTGCAGATGATACTAAAGTTGGTGGAGTGGTAGATAGTGAAGAGGGGTGTTTTAGTTTACAGAGTGACTTGGACAAGTTGCAGAGCTGGGCCGAGAGGTGGCAAATGGAGTTTAATGTGGAAAAGTGTGAGGTAATGCACTTTGGCAGGAACAATAAATGTGTAGAGTATAGGGCTAATGGTAGGGCTCTTAATAGTGTTGAGGAACAGAAGGATCTTGGTGTATGTGTCAATAGATCCCTGAAAGTAGGCAGTCAAGTGGATAAAGTTGTTAAGAAGGCTTATGGAGTCTTAGCTTTTATTGGTAGGGGGATTGAATTTAGGAGCCGCAGCATCATGTTGCAGCTGTACAAAACTCTAGTGCGGCCGCACTTGGAGTATTGTGTGCAGTTCTGGTCGCCACATTATAAGAAAGATGTGGAGGCATTGGAGAGGGTACAGAGGAGGTTTACCAGGATGTTGCCTGGTATGGAGGGCAGGTCCTATGAAGAGAGGTTGAAGGATTTGAGGTTGTTTTCGTTAGAAAGGAGGCGGCTAAGAGGGGATCTTATTGAAGCATATAAGATGATTAGAGGTTTAGATAGGGTGGACAGTGATAGCCTTTTTCCTAGGATGGAGAAAGCTAGCACGAGGGGACACAGCTTTAAATTAAGGGGTATGAGTTATAGGACGGATATCAGAGGTAGGTTCTTTACTCAAAGAGTGATTAGGGAGTGGAATGCCCTGCCTGCAGCTGTTGTAGATGCGCCAAGTTTGGTGGCGTTTAAGAGGTTAGTTGATAAGTATATGGATGAGAAGGGAATGGTTTAGTTAGGAGGGGCATTGCTTTTTATTTTGGTCGGCACAACATCGAAGGCCGAAGGGCCTGTTCTGTGCTGTATTGTTCTATGTTCTATGTTCTATAAGACCTTAATGAAACTGCATGTGAAGGCGTGTGTACAGTTTTGCACTCCTTAGTTAAGAAAGGATATAATCGCATTAGAAGTAGTTCAGAGAAGGTTCACTTGGCTGATTCATGAGATGAAAGGATTATCTTATGAAGAAAACTGAGCAGCACGGCCTTGTACCTAACAGAAGAATAAGAGGTGATCCTTTGGAAACATGCAAAATGCTGAGAGGATGTTTCCCCTTGTGAGGAAGTCTAGAACCAGAGGGACAACAGGTTAAAAATTAAGGGTCTAATTTAAGATGGAGTTGGGGAAGAATTCTTTTTTTCCCAGAGGGCTGTTAGTCTGTGAAATACTTCCCTAGAGACAGTAGAGGCTCAGTCATTGAATATATTCAAGGCTGAGTTAGACAGATTTTGATTGGCAAGGGAGTCAAAGGTTATGGGGGATGAACAGGAAAGTGGAGTTGAGGCCACAATCAGATCATCCATGATCTTATTGAATGACAGAACAGGCTCGAGGATCCGAATAATCTATCCTGCTGCTCTTAATTCTTGTGCTCTTGTCTTAAGTTCTCAAACATATTTAACTAATTATTAGTAATAAACTGAATAGGCCAATCTAACTAAAATCTATATGTTAAATAATACATCGTACTTATTAGTGGCAGTAGCACAGCTTCCCCAGTGAGTGGTACCAGATCACAACTAAATAAGATATGTTTTTGCTCTCCAGTGGCAGAGAATCAGTACTGCATGAACTTGGCCACTTGCTGATTTTGCATGCGTGTGATTCTGTTTTAAGAAAAGCACTTTTATCTTTTGTTTTTATCACTAGAATACTGTTTTCATGATGCTATCAGAAGCAGTTGGCTTATCTGATATGGGTAGAATTGGTCTCCTCTGCAGAATAGCTAACAGGTGCCTTTAGGATTGAACCTCTAGAATAATTGGGACTATTTTTAGGGATAATGATGCTGAATTTTACAAGGGCCCAGTTTGCATGGGTCTATTTCTCATTCGTCTTTAATGCTGGTTTGGATGCAACATGTGGGCTGCTGGAAAAGATCCATCTACTTCGACCTTTCAGCATGAAAGAAAGAACAAGAACTTTCAAAGAATATAGAATGGTTACAATAAAGGACAAGGCCCACTCAGTTCGTCATGTACATGCCAGCTCTCTTCAAGAATAACTCAGCTAATCCACTCCCCTGCCTTTTCCCTGTAGCCTGGTAAATCTCTCCTATTAAGTTAACTATGCAATACCCCTTTGAAAGCCTGGAGGAGATAAAGATGCAAATGCAAGATACCTGGAAAGGGGGCAAATGATCTGAAATGAGGAGAGACACTATTTTAACAGCGAGAGAGTAAAACAGTATGAGGAAGAACAGAGAAGCAACCAAGGCTCGGAACTTTAATCATGGACAAAGAATATGTGAGTTACCATTGCTGAAGCTTGGAGAGAGAGTATGGGTCCAAGACAAACAGTAGGAAGACACAATCACTGAAAAAAACACCACAACCAAGAATGTATATAATGCCATATGAGCAAAGATTGGACAGTTGGGTCTGTACTCCTTAGAGTTCAGAAGAGTGAGAAGTGATGCAATTGAAACATACAAGACTGTATGTTTTAGGGGATTAGACACGGTAAATGTTGGGAGGATGTTTCCACTCATAGGAGAGAGTAAGACCAGAGCGAAATAAGGGGCTGTTCATTAAGAAAGTGAACTTAGTGAGTGTTAGATCAGCCTGATCTTATTGAATGATGGAGCAGGCTCAAAAGGCTGAATGATTTATTCTGGTCTTATTTCTGATGAACCAGACTAAAGTATCATTGGGACAAACCATAGTGTCTTAATATTCTTGGCAAGACAACCCGATGAAGAAGAAAGACTTACCACAAGTTCGATAGCTACTTAGGAGAAAATGGCTCAAACCAACAGAAGGGAATGTATGGAGTATCCTTGATCTCAAAAGGAGATCACAACAAGATCAGGAAGATTAGTCAAGGGATCTCAGAGACTAATCCCATCTAGGCTTCACAATAAAACACTATCAAAGTTAAAATAATCAAACAGAGGAAATGATGATTTAAAATAGAGCAAACTGTCATCAAATTCAAAATTCTCCCAATTTTTTTGTGTTATGGATTATCCAAGGATGTGATTTGTGCCTTTCACAACAGTGGTTTGTATTCTGGAATAGGAAGGGCCCTGCAAATCTTATATGAACATTCACAACAAAAATCTTGCTACTGCCTGTATCTTTTTATTATTTCATGGACGTGGGTATCACCAGCAAGGCTAGTATTTGTTCCCCATCCCCAATTGCCCTTGAACTGAATGGCTTACTAGACCATTTCAGAGGGTAGTTAAGAGTCAACCAATTGTTGTAGATCTGGGTAACAATGACAGATGTCATCTTCTAAAAGAAGGGATGTCCACTCAAGTGGATTAGTGAATCAGATGCATTTTTATAACAGTTAATGATATCCAATTTATTAATTGAATTCAAATTCCATTAGCTGTTATGAAGGGATTTGAACTGATCCCCAGGGCCATTGGATTATTAGTCCAGTTACATTACCACTACACACTGTTTTCCTCTTCCCTCCCCATATATTAGGTATTGCTTTTTTTGCAGACTGTAACTCTCTGTGCTGCTCCAGATGATTAAAATTGTCTCCCATCCAGCATGTCATTGATCTTAAATGCAACCATGAATCTCTCAGTTGTTCATGTGTCAATCAAGCACATGGTCATTAACTACCCATCAGGCTAACCACTCACAAAACTTCAGAAACAATCTTGCCGCATCTGTGAGAAAACCTACAGAAGGAAAGTCAAAAGAATCATTTGGAAAGGTTGTGCAGATGATTGGCATCTGCCCTTAAGCTCTCTGAAAAATTCCTAAAAAACCTTATTCTCAATCTGACATTTGTAAAAGGGTTTGTTACAGTATGACAGAAATCTTAATAGGGCCTGCCACCTTAAAATACTACATCTACAAGCTCATATGCTGTGTCAGCACATTGCACTGTAGCTTCAAGCTATGATATTAGTCATAGATCTAATGATAGATTCTTCCTTTTCTGCAGATGAAGATCAGTCCACGCAAAAGCATCTCTAAAATAGCTTCTAAGATTGATCTATTAGAAAGTTTCTTCTATATTAGAATTCTGTAATGATAGCCAAAAAAAAAGACACTGAAAAAAGTGTAATGAGAATTAGTGCAGCCTGAAGGATGGACACATACTGGTTAGTACTGCTGCCTCACAGTGCCAGAGACCTGGGTTTAATTCCCTGCTTGAGTCACTGTCTGTGTGGAGGCTGCACATGTCTGGTTGGTCTTCCTCCAGGTGCTCTGATTTCCTCCCACAGTTCAAAAGATGTGCTGGTTAGGCGCATTGGCCATAATAAATTGCCTGATAGTGTCCCAGGATGTGTAAGCTATGGGGATTAGTGGGGTAAATGCGTGGGATTACCGGATGGATCTGGTTAAGTTGCTCTGCCGGAGAATCGGTGCAGACCTGATGAGCTGAATGGCTTCTTCCTGCATTGGAGGAACTCAAATGGCCTGATTTTACCATTTTCAGTCTAAGTGCTGAATCTGGACGTAACTCAGATCCAATTTAGAAACCTGCTTTCAGGCACCACATAAGCACTCAGCCTGAAAAAAAATCGCGAGTCTCAATTGCACTGTAGGCAGTGCTTAGCGTGTCTGAAATGATCGGATCTCTGAATTGTGCATGCACAGTTACAAAAAAGTTTGAAAAAGCGCACCCGTGTCAGATTGCTCTCAGGCTGCAAAAAGCAGAGAAAGCAGCTTGGGAGCAAAAAGTAGGGGCGATGGCCCCACAGACATCATGTTCCACCTTATCCACTCACCCCCGTTATCCAGATCAATTGCGACCCCTGTCCCCTTTTCTCCCCCACCGATTGCTGCAGAGTGGCAGCAGATCCCCCCCTGCCTTTCCCACCAGAGATCCATCTGCACCCCCACCAGTGAGAGATCTGGCCTCCTCCCTCCCTCCTTCTCCCATCTTCCACCAGACAACGATTAACCCTCCCCGCTTCTCAGACAACAATCGGCCCACCCTCCACCAGAAAATAATCGGCCCTCTCCCCCTCAGCAGACCAGTGTTTGGCCCTTTTCAATCTGATGGATATTTTGAATAAATATCTTTTCATCTGATTGTTTAGAAGGAATACTAAATTCACCCATTGAATAAAATGGATCTTGGCTTCATGACACACTATCTGTAACCCCCGTAACTTGCCTGGGTTAGCAAAAAACCTCACTTACTGTGCTGTCTGGAGAAAAAACACAATTCTCCAACAATGCTCAGGATTCCCTTCACACACATTGTTCGCCACTTTAACACTTCAATAGCAGGTTAGATGTAAGGATTCGCATTCTAATCAGCAATCTCTGACTGTCTGTGCTGATGTGTGCTATTGCAGACCAGAACACTGGATTTGCCTGAGGAAGACACAGAGTGTTGAAAGCTCGCGTTTTTACTATCAAATAAATCGGTTGGATTATAAATTGGTGTTGCTAAATTCTTACTGAGTTCTTACCCTCCTCCCTCCCATCAGAGATATATCTTACCCACCTCCCTTCCCCAGAGAATGGTCTGGCCTCACTCCCCACCCTCCAACAGAAATAGGTCTGGTCTCACTCCACCTCCCCCCCACCCTAAGAGGAATATCTGACCCACCTCCTTCTCCCATCTTCCACCAGACAACGATTAACCCTCCCCGCTTCTCAGACAACAATCGGCCCACCCTCCACCAGAAAATAATTGTCCCTCCCCCCCTCAGCAGACCAGTGTTTGGCCCTTTTCAATCTGATGGATATTTTGAATAAATATCTTTTCATCTGATTGTTTAGAAGGAATACTAAATTCACCCATTGAATAAAATATCTAGTTGGGAGTCAGTCTTGCTCCATTGATTGGATGGTTGATTTGTGATGCAGAGTGATGTCAGTAGCTTGGGTTCAATTCCCGTTATTCACTAAGGTTATTGGCTGAGGTTATTCACTAAGGCCGTGCCTACACAACCTTGCCTCTTGCCTGAGATGTGGTAATCCTCAGGTTACACACCAAAATCAGCACCAGTCAGCTCTCCCTCTCAAAGGAGACAACAGCTTATGGTCATCTGGAACTATGATGACTTTACCTTTACCAAAAATATCTACTCTCCCATTAATGTGATTAGTCCATGGGAACAATGCTTCCAGTTAGGTAACACTTTTGCGACAATTTGGCTTCTTCTCTTCCAACTTGTCAGCTTAACTTTATCATGTACATAGGAAATTATTAAGACTGGATTCACATGATCATACTCTTGTCTCAGAATCAGAAAGTCGTAATTTTGTTATGATCTTTATGGAGACAGGTTGTTTTTAAAGAGAAATTTGTCTTATAATTAACAATTTAAAGAATAACACATTGAGGTTTCAGATTTTAAAACTTTTACTCCTCAAATAACTATAAACACTATTGACTAAACAATATTTTCTTTGATTGACAACTTATTTATTTATTTTAAATGGTACACACACACACACACAGTCTCTCTCTCTCTCTCTAAGGAACTGTAGTTCTTGATGTAACCATTTCATAGGTGCTCCTAGCTTCCTACTGATTGACTCTGTTTTTGCTTTCCCAGATAGGTAATTTAAGAATTCCAGAACTCCAAAGAAGTGCCAATTAAGTTGATCGGCCATGGTAAATTGCTCCTTGGTGCCAAGGGAATTAAGAGGGTAAATACTCGGGAACCCAGGAATAGGTTCTGAATGGGATTGTTGTCGGTACAGGCTTCATGGGCTGAATAGATCCCTTCTGCATTATAGGGATTCTATGAACTCTCTCTCATTGTGAAGCTTACTGTAGACATTATATGAAAGTAAGCTCTTTCATTCTCCTCCTCCTTCAGGTGCCATGCCCTTAAGAGGGTGTTAGTGACCATGAGCATTCATTCATGATTATGCTTGACAGAGTACTGCAGTGGTTTGCAGTTGGTTTCTGCTGAATGACTGACCAGGAAATTCTCCTGCTCTTTACTGCCAGGGTTTGGAAGGATTTGATGTTCAACCTCTTTAGCTATGGTACAAAAACACTTTCCATGGCCATCAAGTTCTGAAGTGGGATTTGGACTTGGAGATTCTTGGGTAGGGATGCTATCACCGTGCTACAAGACCTCCTCTTTCATTACTAGAAAAGCTAATTATTAACTCATAATTCTGTGTAAAAGCAGTTGCATCTGTTGGGGATTACTAAAAGACAACTGTGATTCAACTCCATGTAACAACATAAGCATATTTAATGAAAAATAATAATCTGATATTGACAATTGGTGTACAAAGTTATTTTTGCATTATGAAAATGTGCATGACAAATGCTGTTTGATAAACTCCTGTGAAGCGCCTTTGGATGTTGGATTATGTCAAAGGCGATAGAAATACAAACCTGCATGTTAAATGAATACGTTCTACAACATGAAACATAAACATAATATTATAGCAGTGCAGTCATGAAGTAAATAATGACTAACAAAATCAATTGTGTATTTAAAAAGTCCTTTTGCAGCACTATACTGAAACCCTATGAAGAAAAATCTTATATAATAGATTTACGTGAATATAGTCTAACTTGATACTGATTTTTTTTATAGTCAATATGAAGATATAGTTAGTTGCGGAAGCTATAATACCTCAGGCAATTTTCCTCATTTATGTTTAACGGGCTATCATTATCCAAATGGATTTGCATTAAAAATATTAAGGTATTATACTAATTAATATTTTAAATAATACTTAAGTTATATGGTCATTTTCGGAATAATTTCACTTCTGTGTTTACTCCCTAATGACATATGCAAAATTGAGCAGGGCCCATTGTTCAAGCTTTTTGCTCTTAATTCTTTTTAGTATTACACTAATTTGTGGATAAATCATGGCCTTTGCCAGTTTTATGTTTGATGGGGGTGTGTATGTTACACCACAGGGGCTCCTTAATAACTCCAATGCTTTTGCTCGAGTTAAGTCCTAAAGAAATTATTATATTTAGCGCATTACCCAGTTCTACTGATCCCTGATTTATCCTATTCACCAGGTAGAAATTTGCCAGCAGTTGGCAGTTTTGGGTCTGACTGCATTTACACACTGTGCTTCAGTCTCGCTTTGTCAACATTGAATGTTAATTGGCTTCCTTTCCCCTTGCTTTGGGTCAGCAATACCATTCTCCTCTATAAGCAGATTCCATATCCCTAAAACCCAGTTTTTTGCCTAAGTATTTAAAATGCACACCATCTTATCCAAACCAATTCAAGTAACTATTCAATGCAACTAAATCTATCGCCTTAATCAATTTAAACACCTCAAATAGAAATCATGTTGTGAAGAAAAGCATGAATAAGTAGCCTAATGGTATTATCGTTGGACTATTAATCCAGAGACTCAGTTAATGCTCTGGTGACCTAGGTTTGAATCCCACTATGGTAGATGGTAGAATTTGAATTCAATTAAAAAATATCTGGAAATAAGAATCTACCGATAATCATGAAACCATTGCTGATTGAAGGAAAGCCCCCATCTGGTTCACTAATGTCCTTTAAGGAAGGAAATCTGCCGTCCTTACTTGGTCTTGGCTACGTGACTCCAGAGCTAGAGCAATGTAGTTGACTTTCAAATGCCCTCTGAAACAGCCTGGCAAACCATTCAGTTCAAGGGTACTAGGGATAGGTAATAAATGCTGGCCAGCCAGTGACCCTTGTCACATGAATAAAAAAAGGTATGAATTTAAAGATATTTCAGGTATCATGCTTCAGAACTGAGGAAGTGGACATATAATCGTGCATAGCCATTTTTACCCAGAAGCCTTAAAGCATAATATACATAGGTTGCACTAAGAACAAAGAAGAGCATAGCACTTCATAAGAACATCAGAAATAGAAGCAGGAGTAGGCCATCTAGCCCCTCGAGCCTGCCCCGCCATTCAATAAGATCACGGCTGATCTAAAGTGGATCAGTTCCACTTTCCTGCCTGCTCCCCATTTGAAGTATTATACACAATACTTCAAATGCGGCCTGACCAAAGTCTTATACAGCTGCAACGTGATTTTCCAATTCCTATATTCAACGCCCCGACCAATGAAGGCCAGCATGCCATATGTCTCCTTGACCACTGAGATGTCACCTTCGGGGAACTGTACATCTGCAGCCCTAGTTCCCTCTGTATGCTAATATTTCTAAGCGCTCTACCATTTACTGCATACTTTCCTTCTGCAGTAGACCTTCCAAAACACATCACCTCACATTTGTCCAGGTTAAATTCCATCTGCCATCTCTCAGCTGGTCTTCAGTGAATTTATTTCCTGCTATATCCTCTGACAATCCTCCTCATTATTCACTACACCAATTTTTGTATCATCTGCAAACTTACTAATCATGCTATCTGTTTTCCTCCAAATCATTTATATATATTACAAACAACAGAGGTCCAAGCGCTGATCTCTGTGGAACACCACTTGTCACAGATTTCCAGTTAGAAAAGTCCCCTTCCATTGTTACTCTCTGCTTTCTGTGCCCAAGACAGTAAGAAGTCTGACAACACCAGGTTTAAGTCCAACCAATTTATTTGATAGTAAACTCACAAGCTTGTGAGTTTACTATCAAATAAATCTATTGGACTTAAACCTGGTGTTGTCAGATTCTTAGTGTTTACCCCAGTCTAACGCTGGCATCTCTACAGTATGACTTCTGTGCCCAAGCCAGTTTTGTATCCCTCTTACCAGCTCACCTTGGATCCCATATGACTTCATCTTCTGTATCAGCCTGCCATGAGGAACCTTATAGAAGGCTTTACTGAAGACAATGTACACAACATCCACTGTCCTGCTCTGGTTAATTTTTCTTGTCACTTCCTCAAAGAACCAGAAGCAGTGCTAACCACTGCTTCACCCAATGGGTGGCATGGTAGCATAGTAGTTAGCACAGCTGCTTTATAGCTCCAGGTCCCGGGTTCAATTCCCGGTTCGGGTCATTATCTGTGTGGAGTTTGCACATTCTCCTCGTGTCTGCATGAGTTTCCTCCAGGTGCTCTGGTTTCCTCCCACAGGCCAAAGATAGGCGGGTCAGGTTGATTGGCCATGCTAAGAAATTGCTCCTTAGTGTCCAGAGATGCGTAGGTTAGAAGGACTAGTGGGTATAATATGTAGGGATACGGGAGTAGGGTTTGGGTGGGATTGTGTTCGCTGCAGATGAAATGGGCCGAAGGGCCTCTTTCTGCACTGTAGGGTTCTGTGATTCTAACTCAATCAAGTTTGTCAGACACTACCTTCCCTTCACAAAGTCATGTTGCCTGCTGCTAATAAGCCTGTGCCTCTTCAAGAAGCCTTGTTGAGTTATTGCAGTGCATGTTGTAGATGGTACACATGGCTGCCACTGAGTATAGGTGGTCACCATTTAAGGTGGTAAGGTGGGGTGCACAACCTGATAGCTTTGATTTCAACAAGTGTTAAACAGCTGTTGTCTGTGCTATATATAAAGCAATACCAGGGACTTTCAATTATGTTCCACATTAAGGAAAGATAAAAAAAAAGTTCTAAAGTCATTTTCAAAAGAACTTTTCAACAGAAATCATTTTCAAAAGATGAGTGGACTGGAGGAACTGTACCTCAGGGTTCTAAAAAAGATTGCTGAGGAAATTATGGAGGCATTGATGGTGATCTTTCAGGAATCACTGGAAGAGGACTGGAAAAAAGTTAATGTAACACTGCTGTTTAAGGGAGAGAGGCAGCAGATGGGAAATTATAGGCTGGTTAGCTAGACTTCGGTCATTTGCAAGATTTGAGAGTCCATTATTAAAGATGAGATTGCAGAGTATTTGGAAGTGCACAATCAAGTAGGACTGAGTCAGCACGGCTTTGTCAAAGGGAGGTCATGTCTTGACAAATATGTAAGAATTCTTTGAGAAAGTAACAAGGAAGTTAGATAAAGGAGAACCAGTGGACGTGATTTATTTGGGTTTCTGAAAGACCTTTGATAAGGTGCTGCACAGCAGACTATTAAAAAAGTACTCATGGTGTTAAGGGTAACACCATGGCATGACAGCACTTGGTTTAAGTCCAACTGATTTATTTGATAGTAAATACTGTCAAATTATTACTATTAATTAAAATATTATTAAAATAGTTACTTTCAAATAAATCGGTTGGATTTAAATCTGGTGCTGTCAGACTTCTTACTGTGTTTACCCTAGTCCAACGTAGACATCTCCACGTCATGATAACACTCACCTGATGAAGGGGCACCAAGTGCTCCAAAAGCTAGTGGCTTTTGCTGCCAAATAAACCCATTGGACTTTAACCTAGTGTTATGAGACTTCTTACTATGATAGAGGATCGGCAGATTGGCAGAAGGCAGAGAATGGGGATAAAGAAGTCTTTTTCAGGATAGCAGCCGGTGACTATAAGTGTACTTCAGAGGTCAGTGCTGTGACCATAACTTTTCACAATATACATGAGCAATTTGAAGGAAGGAACTGAAGGCACTATTGTTAAGTTTGCAGATGATGCAAAGAAATTTAGAGGAACAGGTGGTATTGAGGAAGTGGGAGGGCTGTGAAAGGATTTGAACAGATTCGGTGAGCGGGCAAAGAAGTGGCAGATGGAATATAATATGGAAAAGTGTGAAGTTATGTACTTTGGAAGGAGGAATGGAGGCATAAACTATTTTCTAAATGGGAAAATGCTTAGAAAATCAGAAACACAGGACTTGGGAGCCATTGTTCAAGATTCTCTTAAGGTTAATGTGCAGGTAGTTAGGAAGGCCAGTGCAACGTTAGCATTCATGAGAACAGGGCTAGAATACAAGTTCAGTAAGAGGTCTGACAACACCAATTTTAAATCCAACCGATTTGATAGTAAACTATCAAATAAATCGGTTGGATTTAAAATTGGTGTTGTCAGACCTCTTACTGAGCTTACCCCAGTCCAACGCCGGCATCTCTACATCTAGAATACAAGAGCAGTGACATATTTCTGTGACTGTATGAGGCTCTGGCTAGATCTCATTTGGAGTATTGTGAGCAGTTTTGGACCCCATATCTAAGGAAGGATGTGCTGACCCAGGAGGAGGTTCACAAGAATGATCCCTGGAATGACGAGCTTGTTGCATGAGGAACAATTGAGGATCCTGAATCTGTTCTCATTGGAGTTTAGAAGGATGAGGGAGGATCTTATTGAAACTTACAGGATACTGCGAGGGCTGGATAGAGTGGACATGAAGAGGATGTTTACCCAAACAGGAAAAACTAGAACCAGGGCACAACCTCAGACTAAAGGGATAATCTTTTAAAACAGAGATGAGGAAGAATTTCTTCAGCCAGATAGCGATGAATCTGTGGAACTCTTTGCTGCAGAAGGCTGCGAAGGCTAGGTCATTGAGTGTCTTTAAGACCGAAATAGATAGGTTCTTGATTAATAAGAGGATCAGGGGTTATGAGGAAAAGGCAGAAGAATGGGAATGAAAAAAATATCAGCCATGATTGAATGGCAGAGGAGACTCGATGGGCTAAGTCTGCTCCTAAGTCTTATGGTCTAACTTTAGCTCTCCTTCTCAATTGCAGAAACATTCTTAGAACTTACTCAGCAAATTCAAACAAATACTTTTATAAAAAGCTATTCCCCTATTAAAATCACTTCTATAAAAATAGTAACTATTAGAGGTAAACAGCAAAGATATTAAGAACACATCCAAGAACATGATGACCATATACCAAGCTCACAATGTGGATAAGGCCATTTTAACAATTAAATCATAGCAAATAATAAAGACACACCTAAGCAGAGGAGTTATTCAGAAAGGCAAGATCCATTGGTGCTAAAGAATAATGTAACCTGGTTTAGAAGAGTATAACTGTTTCAGTTTCCTTTCAGGAAATTAGGAATGTTGTAGAAAAGTCATGGGAGCACCCCTCCAATATTCCTCCTGGCTTCAGTATCCAATTTCTCAACAATTAATTCACTTGGGGATTCATGTAAAACATTATTTTGAATATTGATGGGCATGCTTAAAATATTTGCTGTCGCATTGTATTTTTAAAGTTTTATTGAATTCTGTATTAGAACTAAAACCGTATTTTTATCTTTTACATTCATTAATTTTGTGATGTAATTAGCCACTTTAAAGTTTATTGTATGTTAATTACTTCTGTAATAAACTTGCAAATTAGTAAAGTATAATAACATAAGAACCCACCCATCTCTCTTGTATTTTCTGAAAGTGAGAAGATACAATTTTTGAAGAGAGACCCTTTGAAGAGAGATCCCCAGACCGTTACAATAGCTGGGTAGTTATAACTAGGCCAACAAATTATTTAACAGGCTCTCAAGGGAAAGATAATAGCTTTTAAAGTCCCTTTCCTTGGGAAGACGCTGTTCACTTTCTCAGACCCAAAGTAGGCGAGTGTGTGAAGTTGCTGCAGTGAACTCAGGTGAGAGTGATTGTTGAGATAGTGCTCTTGATCTCAGATGGAATATATTTATTATCATCATATCTATTAACATACAATGAAAAGTATTGTTTCTTGCATGCTATATAGACAAAGTCATACTGTTCATAGGGAAGGAAAGGAGAAACTGCAGAATGTAATGTTACAGTCATAGTTAGGGTATAGAGAAAGATCAACTTAGTGCGAGGTAGGTCCATTTAAAAGTCTGATGGCAGCAGGGAAGAAGCTGTTCTTGGTATGTGACCTCAGACTTTTGAATATTTTTCCTGGCAGAAGAAGGTGAAAGAGAGCAGGTTCGGGTTGTGTGGGGTCTTTAATTATGCTGGTTACTTTTCTGAGTAAGAAGTCTCACAACACCAGGTTTAAGTCCAACCGATTTATTTGATGGTAAACTCACAAGCTTTCGAGGTTTGTCCCTTCGTCAGCTGAATGGAGAGTTCTGGCCTGTGTCTGATGTTGTCCGACTTCTTAATGTGTTTACCCCAATGCCGGCATCTCCACATCATGACTGCTTTTCCGAGACAGTGGGAAGTGTAGACAAAGTCAATGGATGGGAGGCTGGTTTGTATAATGGACTGGGTTACATTCATAATCCTTTGTGGTTCTTGCAGTCTTGGGTAGAGCAGGAGCCATACCAAGTTGTGATATAACCAGAAAGAATGCTTTCTATAGTGCATCTGTAAAAATTGGTAAGAGTCATAACTGACATGCTAAATTTCCTTAGTCTTCTGAGAAAGTTGAGTCACTGGTGGGCTTTATAGTGTCTGCATGGAGGAAATCAGGAAATTGTTTGGGGTCTCTAGAACTAGTTATTATCTGGCCATCCCCTATTGTAACTTCTGCAACATTTTCATGTCTTTTGACATGTATGATGATCAAAATTAGACACAATACACCAAGTGCAGTCATACCAAAACTGTAGATAGGAAGTATAATGCTTTTCAATTTATACTTGATTGTTCCAGTTATACAATATTTGTTTCATAGACCTCGCACTGCTTATAGACATTTATTAGATTAACAGCTATCCTCCCAGACTCTGTCCTGTTTTGCCATCTTAAACAGGTGTGTATGTGTCAATGCTGAGATTCAGCTTGGGTACAAATTGGAAACTGAAGATATAAACTCTCAGATTCAACTTCAAAACTGGCAGAATTTGGTACTGGATTAGGATCAGGTTTAAAATTGAATTAGGAGTTTAGGATTGGGCAAAATTAGGTCTAAAGTAACTTGAACTGAAGGAGGGCCAGGTTTGGTTTGGTTTGGATTTGATTTACCATGGCATTATCTAGAAAGCGATGATCATTAGTTTTTGGTTGGGTTTTAGGCAGAAAAAGGAGACCGTTGGATTGATACAAGGTTAGATTTAGAGTCAGTTTGGAATGTCTGTATTTGAAGGAGGGAAGAGGATTGGGTTTAATTAAGGCTGGTTGTAGTTGGAGGTGAAGTTTACAGCTAGGTTTGGGCAGGGATTAAGTCTTGAGTGGACGGTGGAGCGTGAGGTTAGGAGTTGAGGCAAGGATGCCTTTACTTGGAGGAGGCTAAGAATCAGATCTAGGTGACTTTATTTAGGAGGAGGAAGATTAAACTTTGGGTTTTCAGGTGAATGAAAACTTTCTGCCTTAAGGCTATAATAGATTTGGAATTAGTGGTCAACATTAGGTGAGAGTGAATTCACTTGCAAGTGGAAGGCTGGTTATGTTTTGGAACGATTCTGGATTTTAAGAAGGAGACTCTGTCCTCTCGCAGGCTGATGTTCACGGTGTTGAATTTAAGAGTTTAAATTAGTTTAGGGTAGTTTGGAGGAGGAGGGTTACATTTTAGGTTGAAAGAGTGGAGGAAGAAGGTTACGTGACAAAACCACTGTTAGAGTTGGGGAGAATTAGAGTTGAAATTAACAATAAGTGTTTTATGTGACTTTATTTGCAGTTAAAGTCCAAAAGGTTTATTTGGTAGCACGAGTTTTTGGAGCGTTGTCCCTTCATCACGTGAGTCCTTTAACCTGGTGTTGCGAGACTACTTACTGTCTCCCCCAGTCCAATACTGGCAATTCTAATTGGGTAATGGACTTTTTTCTTTCATATTGGTGTATAACGACGGTGGGTTATAAATTACATGTGTTGGTTGACTAATGGCTGGATCGTGGGAAAGGTCATGGGATAAAACCTTCAGTAAAGGTAAGGATTGCGTTTGAAGGTTGGTTTCAGTTTGAGATTAAGGTTGAATTTGAATATTGGGTTCAGTTTGAGGGTTTGGAATGAGTTGGAGGGATAGTGTTGAGGGTGTGGACCGAGCCGGAGGAATGGTATTGAGGGTTTGGATCGAGTCGGAGGGACGGTGTTGAAGGGTTTGGATCGAGTCGGAGGGACGGTGTTGAAGGGTTTGGATCGAGTCGGAGGGACGGTGTTGAGGGTTTGGAGCGAGTCGGAGGGACGGTGTTGAGGGTTTGGAGCGAGTCGGAGGGACGGTGTTGAGGGTTTGGAGCGAGTCGGAGGGACGGTGTTGAGGGTTTGGAGCGAGTCGGAGGGACGGTGTTGAGGGTTTGGAGCGAGTCGAGGGACGGTGTTGAGGGTTTGGAGCGAGTCGAGGGACGGTGTTGAGGGTTTGGAGCGAGTCGGAGGGACGGTGTTGAGGGTTTGGAGCGAGTCGGAGGGACGGTGTTGAGGTTTGGAGCGAGTCGGAGGGACGGTGTTGAGGGTTTGGAGCGAGTCGGAGGGACGGTGTTGAGGGTTTGGAGCGAGTCGGAGGGACGGTGTTGAGGGTTTGGAGCGAGTCGGAGGGCGGTGTTGAGGGTTTGGAGCGAGTCGGAGGGACGGTGTTGAGGGTTTGGAGCGAGTCGGAGGGACGGTGTTGGGGTTTGGAGCGAGTCGGAGGGACGGTGTAGGGTTTGGAGCGAGTCGGAGGACGGTGTTGAGGGTTTGGAGCGAGTCGGAGGGACGGTTTGGGGTTTGGAGCGAGTCGGAGGGACGGTGTTGAGGTTTGGAGCGAGTCGGAGGGACGGTGTTGAGGGTTGGAGCGAGTCGGAGGCGTTGTGGGGGTTTGGAGCGAGTCGGAGGGACGGTGTTGAGGGTTTGGAGCGAGTCGGAGGGACGGTGTTGAGGGTTTGGAGCGAGTCGGAGGGACGGTGTTGAGGGTTTGGAGCGAGTCGGAGGGACGGTGTTGAGGGTTTGGAGCGAGTCGGAGGGACGGTGTTGAGGGTTTGGAGCGAGTCGGAGGGACGGTGTTGAGGGTTTGGAGCGAGTCGGAGGGACGGTGTTGAGGGTTTGGAGCGAGTCGGAGGGACGGTGTTGAGGGTTTGGAGCGAGTCGGAGGGACGGTGTTGAGGGTTTGGAGCGAGTCGGAGGGACGGTGTTGAGGGGGGGGTGGAGGGGGGGTTTGGTGTGGACGAGTCGGAGGACGGTGTTGAGGGTGTGGACTGAGTCGGAGGGATGGTGTTGAGGGTGTGGACTGAGTCGGAGGGATGGTGTTGAGGGTGTGGACTGAGTCGGAGGGATGGTGTTGAGGGTGTGGACTGAGTTGGAGGGATGGTGTTGAGGGTGTGGACTGAGTTGGAGGGATGGTGTTGAGGGTGTGGACTGAGTTGGAGGGATGGTGTTGAGGGTGTGGATTGGGTTGGAGGGATGGTGTTGAGGGCGTGGATTGGGTTGGAGGGATGGTCTTGAGGATTTGGACGTGGTCTCGCACTTAACACACTCCCCCACAGGCGGCGCTGGCGGCACATCCGGGCTCCGCCACCCGCGCAGTGGAAGGTTCCAGATGGCGATGGCCAGGAAAGGTGTCGCCAATTTGTTGACGGTGATATTACCCAAAATGAGTAGCTCACACCCAAGCACCAGCTCCTCTCGCACTCCCACTCCCATAAACATCCGACACGATAGAAGAAAGTACCAGTTTTCTGTGAAGTTGGGCGGTAAGTAGTCTGGGCCGTGCCGAGCCACTCAGTGAATGATTCCACGCTTCACCAGGGCGGCCGCGTTTCGCCCGGGCTACTGAATAAATCATGCAACAGCCACTGCGCAAGCGCAGAGCCGGCTTACCAAGGGAGTTGACGGCAATGCGCATGCGCTTTGTCTCATCTTCACTTTCAGCCCCCTCTCTGAACAAGTTTGCCCTTTCTCTCGGCCGTCACTCATTGGGATGGATTTCGGGGTACAGGTGGTTTTCTAAATAACATTATGTTGTGCAAACACTTTTCCTGTGGCAGCAGGCCAGTGCAAATCTAATGGAACCAATCTCAGCAGACCAGTCACCATCACACCTTCATCACTTGAGATTCTAATAAAGGCTAAAATATTTTGTGGATTCATCATATACTTCAGAAGCTATGGTTGAAAAAAATGAAAAAGGTTCCGTGGACATTGATTCTGGAAGAATAACTTCCTGAGTGTCTTCAAGCGCCAGAAAATAAATCTGGAGATGGATCTCCCCTGAAAGAGCACGTTGAGTGTTCAGGATGAGTTTCCACATCAGACAGTACTGTCGGGTGCACGAGACTACCAATCATAAATCACAACCATCAAAGGTCCTGCATTACAGAAGCTCTGAGAGTGCCAGGTGTTTGTCTGCCTGTAAGTGCAGTAAGTATCTTCCCGCCTTCACGATGCTTTCCCCCGAGTGACAAATCCATAGAGTTCTGTCAGTGCAGAAGGAGGTCATAAATTGCTGGGTTGCCACAGAATCATGGACAGTACTTTGAAATGGCCATGGGGACTTTGATGTATGAGATATTTCAGCCCATCCATGTTGTCAGGGTGGCTGCTGACACCACCTTCTCTGAGGTGGCTCTCCTATACCCTTCGTAACTGTTAGTGTTTAACATGGTTGATTTGTTTGTGTGACAGTTTTTGCCACACACCATTCATGCAATCCAATGTATCACCATCCTATGAGTCAGCAATATTGACTGCACTCTCAAGGATATAGCCATGTCAAATTTTCCTGATTATTGACTTATTTTGGGGTGCTGTCTCCTTGATGAGCTGGCCTAAAGCATGATGTAAATAATTAATAATTAATCTTGAGTATTGCTCTTCCCCCCCCCCCTTCCATGGACTGTTGCAGTGTGTTGGGTGACAGGAAAATAGCAATAACGTTTCCTGATATGTCATCAAGGTTAAGAAGACAATCTAAGGCATTGTCTAAGATATGCAATATCTTAAAGTCAGTATTTTTATAACACAGTATTCCTTCCAAGCAGGGTCGGCATAGAGCGAATTACTAAATTACTAGTAAAGCTATTGATTATGTGCTTCAAACAGTATCAAAATGGTGCCTCTACATCTACATAATACACCGTTGTCTCCCACTGATAAACAACGTAATAGCGAATATTGTGATGTTAAAATGATTGATACATTAGGAACATCTATGAGGTTATAACAAAGCCACTTTGAATCAGTGTTGAATTAGGAATTACTGTACAGTCAACCTTTTTAGTATCCCCTCTATTTGTTTTTATTTCATGTAGCATCCAAACAACTTTCTCATTTATCATAGCTTTGGTGAAGTCCTCTTCCTTGGTAAGAACTCATTTAGTAGCTTTCTACTTATATCAATAGATCTCCACCTTGTTCCCTAATTGCCACTTTTTTTCTGATATTTTACTGTTAGTATGCCTGGAGACCATTGGTTTCTCTTTTACAATTGCCATTATTCACAGTTGAAAATTGTCTCTTTTGCCCTTTTTTACTTCTCTCTATTTTCTATATTCAGCCTGATTCCTCCAGAGGACATCTTCCTCTGCGACTGGAACCTGATCTTCCTAAATCACAGACCACAATCAGTAAAGATAGGCAACAACACCTCCCCCACGATCATCCTCAACACCAGTGCCCCATAAAGCTGTGTTCTCAGCCACTTACTACACTCATTAATATACCCATGACTGTGTGGCCAAATTCTCTTCCTGTTCAATTTTCAAGTTTGCTGAAGACACTACGATAGTCGATCGGATCTCAAACAATGATGAGGCACAGTACAGAAATGAGGTAGAGAATCTAGAAAACTGATGCAACAACAATAGTCTCTCCCTCAATGTCAACAAAACGAAGGAGATTGTCATTGATTTGAGGAAGCGTAAAGAAGATGGGAACAAAGTAAAAAGGGTTGAAAGCTTCAAGTTTTTAGGTGTCCAGATCACCAACAACCTGTTCTGGTTCACCATGCTACCACTACAGTTAAGAAAGCCCACCAACGCCTCTTCTTTCTCAGATGACTAAGAAAATTTGGCACGTCACTTATAACTCAACAAGCTTTACAGATGCAGCATAGAAAGCATTCTTTCTGGTTATATCACAACTTGGTATGGCTCCTGCTCTGTGCAAGACCACAAGAAACTACAAAAGGTCGTGAATGTAGCCCAATTCATCACACAAACCAGCCTTCCATCCATTGACTCTGTCTACACTTCCCACTGCCTTGGAAAAGCAGCCAGCGTAATTAAGGACTCCATGCACCCTGGACATTCTCTCTTCCACTTTCTTCCGTTGGGAAAAAGATACAAAAGTCTGAGATCATGTACCAACCAACTCAAGAACAGCTTCTTCCCTGCTGCTGTCAGACTTTTGAGTAGACTTAATAAATTGATCTTTCTGTACACCCTAACTATGATTGTACCATTACGTTCTGCACTCTATCGTTTCCTTCTGTATGAATGGTATATTTTGTCTGTATTGTGCACAAGAAACAATACTTTTCACTGTATGTTAATACATGTGACAAAAATAAATCAAATCAAATCAGAACATCAGATTCTCCTTTGTATTGTGCCCCTTTTCTTAACTTCATCCTAGTCTCTCACTTCTTTGTTGTTCAGGAAACTCTGGCTTTGGTTGCTCTCCCCCTTTGGATGCCCTTCCCTTTCCTCTTTGTGGGATTGCTCCCTTTATAGGTTCCCCCATTGATCTATTACATTTTTGCTTGCTAGTGTTTGACTCCAGTTTATCTGGGCCAGATCCCTCCTCAATTTTCCAAAATAGACCCACCTCCAGTTATGTATTTAAGAACAAAGAACAGTACAGCACAGGAAACGGGCCCTCTGGCCCTCCAAGTCTGCGCCGCTTATTGGTCCAACTAGACCATTCATTTGTATCCCACCATTCCCGGTTCTAAGGGGAAGGAGTCAGAGTGTAGGACTAATTGGTAGCTTGGAGAACAGACCCAGGCACAATGAGCTGAATGGATCCCTTTTGAATTCTATGATTGTGCAACAAATAAATGTACTAAATGTTGGTTAAAAATTGTTTGTAAAATTTTGTTTCACAACATTACAAATACTGTACACAAAAGGAGTGTCTAATGCTTCTAAGTGTTTCGAACAAAGATATTTAGGCATACAAGTTCTTGTCTAAAGTTAGTAGTGGAATGAATTTAATTCCCCTGTTGCCATCAAATTACAGATCTGGAGTGATAAGTTAACTCCCTTGCATTTGACTTACCACTGCACAATTCTAACTGGTGAAGAATGAACTGCCAGGAATGTGGTGGGTCCAAAGAATTAGCTTTCTAACGATGTTAAGAAAAAGACCATCATTATGACAGCTAGTTGTTAGTATTAAAATGTATGCCCAGAAATCTGTTTTTTTTCAGGCCACAGAGTCACACAGAACTGGCAGTATAACTCAGATCTGCCAACCCTCTTAGTTTTTAAGTATACATTAATTAAGCTTCAGCTATAACAATGTCTGAGACAGCTTTGCCATTAGATCCTAGATGTTTTTAACACATAACCGTTCAGAAAGCTCCTATCACTGAAATAATGTCAGTTGTGTATTGACAGAGAGGGAATGTTTGAACTCGTGGCTGCGGGGATGGTGCAGGAGGGGAGGGGTTCAGGTTCCTGAACAATTGGGACTCATTCTGGGATAGGTGAGACCTCTACAAGAGAGATGGTCTACACCTGAACCAGAGGGGAACTAATATCTTGGGGGGAAAATTTACTAAGGCTATGCAGGGGGCTTTAAACTGATTCGGGGGGGGGGGGTGGGATCCTAAGTAGTTGGGGTGCTAAGAGGGATGAGAGTAAGGGGGTCATAGAGGAAAGCTGTAAAACACAGCAGCATACGGGGGGGTAGGGCATGGTTTGAAAGCGTTTACTTTAATGCAAGGAGTATTCGCAATAAGGGGGAGGAACTTGCAGCTTGGACCAGTACCTGGAACTTCGATGTTGTGGCCATTTCAGAGACTTGGGTAGAGCAGGGACAAGAATGGATGTTGCAGGTTCCGGGGTTCAAATGCTTTAGTCGGAGTAGAGAAGGAGGTAGAAGGGGGGGAGGAGTGGCATTATTAGTCAAAGACTGTATCACAGTGACAGAAAAGAAGTTTGATGAGGACTTGTCTGTTGAGGTAGTATGGGCTGAGATTAGAAACAGGAGAGGAGAGGTCACCCTGTTGGGAGTCTTTTATAGACCTCCTAAAAGTTCTAGAGAGGTTGAGGAAAGGATTGCCAAGTCAATTCTGGTCAGGAGTGAAAGTAATAGGGTAATTGTTATGGGGGACTTTAACTTTACTAATATTGATTGGAATAGCTATAGCTCTAGCTCGTTAGAGGGGTCAGTTTTCGTACAAAGTGTGCAGGAAGGTTTTTTGACTCAGTATGTAGATAGGCCAACTAGAGGTGAGGCTACATTGGATTTGGTGCTGGGCAATGAGCCAGACCAGGTGTTAGGCTTGGAAGTTGGTGAACATTTTGGTGATAGTGACCACAATTCGGTTACGTTCACCTTAGTGATGGATAGGGATAGGCATGAAGCTGGGGGCAGTAGTTATAGCTGGGGGAAGGGTAATTATGAGGCCATCAGGAGAGAATTAGGGTGCATAGATTGGACTAGGAAACTACAGGGACTGGGAACATCTGGAATGTGGAGCTTATTCAAGGAGCAGCTGCTGCGAGTCCTTGATAAGTATGTCCCTGTCAGGCAAGGAGGAAATGGTCGAGTAAGAGAACCTTGGTGTACGAAAAAAGTTGATTTGCTGGTTAAAAGGAAAAAGGAGGCTTATGTCAGGATGAGGCTTGAAGGCTCAGTTAGTGCAATGGATAGCTATAGATTAGCCAGGAGGGAGCTAAAGAGTGAATTGAGGAGAGCTAAGAGAGGACACGAGAAGACTTTGGCTGATAGGATTAAGGAGAATCCTAAAGCTTTCTTTAGATATGTTAAGAATAGAAGATTGGTTAGGACAAGATTAGGGCCAGTCATAGACAGCAGTGGGAAGTTGTGCGTGGAGCCTGAAGAGATTGGAGAGGCACTGAATAAATATTTCTCTTCGGTATTCACGCAGGGTGATGTAAATGTAGTTATGGAGAACACTGAGGTACAGGGTAGCAAACTGGAAAGTATTGAAGTAGATAGGGAGGATGTGCTAGATATTCTCGAGGGTTTGAAGTTGGATAAGTCCCCTGGGCCGGACGGGATTTACCCTAGGATTCTCTGGGAGGCAAGAGAGGAGATTGCAGAGCCTCTGGCTCTGATCTTCAGGTCGTCGTTGGTTACGGGTGTGGTTCCGGAGGACTGGAGGATAGCGAATGTGGTCCCATTGTTCAAGAAGGGGAAGAGAGACCTTCCAGGGAATTATAGGCCAGTGAGTCTTACTTCTGTTGTGGGCAAAGTATTGGAGAGAATTATTAGGGATAGGATTTATAGTTATTTAGTATTTAGAGAAATGAATTGATTGGGGATAGTCAGCATGGTTTTGTGAAGGGTAGGTCGTGCCTTACTAACCTCATTGAGTTTTTTGAAAAAGTGACCAAAGAGGTGGATGGGGGTAAGGCGGTTGATGTGGTATATATGGACTTTAGTAAGGCGTTTGATAAGGTGGCCCATGGAAGACTTCTGCAGAAAATGCAGATGTATGGGATAGAGGGTGATTTAGCTAATTGGGTTAGGAATTGGCTAGCAGATAGAAGACAGAGGGTGGTGGTTGATGGGAGATATTCATCGTGGAGTTCGGTCACAAGTGGTGTACCTCAGGGGTCTGTTTTGGGGCCCCTGCTGTTTGTAATTTTTATAAATGATCTGGATGAGGGTATTGAAGGATGGATTAGTAAATTTGCAGATGACACTAAAGTCGGTGGAGTGGTAGATAGTGAAGAGGGGTGTTATAGTTTGCAGAGAGACTTGGACAAGTTGCAGAGCTGGGCCGAGAGGTGGCAAATGGAGTTTAATGTGGAAAAGTGTGAGGTAATGCACTATGGCAGGAATAATAAATGTGTAGAGTATAGGGCTAATGGTAGGATTCTTAGTAGTCTTGATGAACAGAGGGATCTTGGTGTGTATGTGCATAGATCCCTGAAAGTAGGCAGTCAAGTCGAGAAGGTTGTTAAGAAGGCATATGGAGTCTTAGCTTTTATTGGTAGGGGGATTGAATTTCGGAGCCGCAACGTCATGTTGCAACTGTACAAAACTCTAGTGCGGCCGCACTTGGAGTATTGTGTGCAGTTCTGGTCCCCGCATTATAAGAAAGATGTGGAGGCATTGGAGAGGGTACAGAGGAGGTTTACCAGGATGTTGCCTGGTATGGAGGGCAGGTCTTATGAAGAGAGGCTGAGGGATTTGAGGTTGTTTTCGTTAGAAAGGAGGCGGCTAAGAGGGGACCTAATCGAAACATATAAGATGATTAGAGGTTTAGATAGGGTGGACAGTGATAGCCTTTTTCCTAGGATGGAGAAAGCTAGCACGAGGGGACACAGCTTTAAATTAAGGGGTGATAGTTATAGGACGGATATCAGAGGTAGGTTCTTTACCCAAAGGGTGGTTCGGGAGTGGAATGCCCTGCCTGCAGCAGTTGTAGATGCGCCAAGTTTGGTGGCGTTTAAGAGGTTAGTTGATAAGTATATGGAAGAGAAGGGAATGGTTTAGTTTGGAGGGGCATTGCTTTTTATATTGGTCGGTGCAACATCGAAGGCTGAAGGGCCTGTTCTGTGCTGTAATGTTCTATGTTCTATGTTCTATGACAGATTCTAGAGACGAAGCTGTTTTGCGGTACAAATACATTGGAAATAAAATGATTGATGTGTACAGCACATCAGTGCCACATAAGTTCAGGGGACTTGGAATTGGCGTACTGCTAGCACAGGTACTGAATGTTGCCAGAATATGTTTTGATTTTCTATAAAATGTACAATAATTACATTGTCTGGAATGACCAAGGATGAGAAGCAGCAATCTTGGGTCATATGTGTATTATTCTGACCTTTGAGGTTCAAATCCCACTTAGAGACTTCAGCACTGAATGTGGGCTGACAGTCCAATGCAGTATTGAAGGAGTGTTGCACTGTCAGAGGTGCTGTCTTTCAGGTAAGCTTGGGAAGGAAAATAAATATGCCCTTTTGAGTCTGTTCTGCCATTCAATGAGACCATGGCTACTCTGTAACCTAACTCCTTATACTCACCTTTGTCCCATATCTCTTAATGTCTTTAGATAACTAAATATCTTTGGATAACTAAAATCTATCAGTCATAGTTTAAAATTTGTTGTATATCTATCATTGATTGCTGTTTGTGGTACAGAGTTCCATATTTCTACCACCTACTTCCTAAAAAGTCTAGCTTTAAATTTTAGAAAATGCCTTCTAGTCTAACAAAAGTTTGTCTACTCTGTTGGTTCCCCTAAATATCTTGAAAACTTTGATCAAATGCTCGCCCCTTGACTTTCCAAACTCTGTTTAAACTCTCCTTGTAATTTAACTCTTGGAGTCCAGGCATCATTTTGGTAAACTTACACTTTACTTCTCTGAAGGCTTGAATATCCTTCCTAAGGTGTGGTTCCTAGAATCGCTCATTGCAATCCAACTGTCATCTAATTAGGTCTTCTTATATCTGTGGCATTTCTACCTTGTTTTGTATTCCCCAATACAGTGATTCAGCGTTCATATTGGCCTTTCTGATTATTTTTGTCCTTGTGACATTTTAATTTTTTTTTCTCAAAGATAAACTTTATTCATAGAGTTTATATAAGTGCATTACATGAGCATTCAAAGTTACAATTACATGAAATGCGAACCAAAAAACTAGGACAATAATTTCCCTTCAATGTTATTGACTTTAAGTTTATAAAACAGTCACTTATGTGGGACTTTATCAAATATCTTCTGGATTTTATTAAATGTCTTCATTGCGAGACCAACTGATGATCTTAAGTTAGTAGTTAGTATAATCCTTAGCTGAACTAGCAGCATTAATAGTGAGAAATGGATTCAATGTAATCACCATTAAAGAGGCATGGTAACAAGGCTTTAAGATAAAATATTTATTAGTTGCAAGTAAGGCTTATATTAACACTATATGACATTATTGTGAAATTCCCCTAGTCGCCACACTCTGGTGCCTGTTCGGGTCAATGCACTTAACCAGCACATCTTTCAGATTGTGGGAGGAAATCCACGCAGACATGAGGAGAATGTGCAAACTTCACACATCTATGACCCAAGCTGGGAATCGAACCTGAGTGAGGCAGCAGTGCTAACCACTCTGCCACTATGTCGCCCATCCACCGTGATGCCACGAGGTGAACAACGTTGGGAAATAAATATTCCAGGGTACAGAACATTTTGAAATGATAGCCAAAATGACAAAGGGTTTGGAGTAGCGTAATAATAAAGAATGACACAAGAACAGCAGTAAGGAAAGATTCTGGCTCAGAAGATTAGGCAGTACAATCAGTCTCTTCTTCTTTTGACTTCTATTTTACTTGGGGTCACCACAATGCTGATCGATCACTCTTCTCCTCCTGTCAGTTACCAATTCCTCTTCCAGTCGCATCCTGTTTAAGTCTCTCACTGCTGTATCTTTCCATCTTTTCTTTCCATCTCTATCACTTGCCTCATCTCCGTAACAAATGACCATACTGTTTCAGTCTCATCACTGACTTTTTCGATGCTCCCATAATCTTTCCTAATTTCCTGATGTGTTGGTTCAAGATTTTGTCCTTTCTTGTTACTCAACACATCCATCTCAGCATCAGCATTTCATTATTATTGCGTCATAGTCCTTCTCCTTAATGTTCCCTAAGTTTTTGCTCTATATAACAACTGGCTCATGGATTCTTCCTTATAGTTTCAGTGACACTTTTCTATCACATAATGCTCCACTGCACTTAGATGTCATAGAGGTCTCCAACAACAGCTAATCCATTAATTTCAACTTCCATTTCTCCATCTTTTACCATCACTGACTCCCAAATATGTGAAACTACTCCAAGTTGTCAGCCATAATCTTTTCATCATTACTGTTCCCTAGGCCCAAACTGACAGTCCATAAATAGGATCACTGGTTTACTGATCTTCATATCCTTGTCTTCCCGAGTTTCTCCCCATTTCTCCAGATAATTGGTTATGTTTTCATCATCCCCGCGTAATAGCTCAAACATCGTTTGGCACTTTCTGTGTCACTTACTCAATTAGAGCATCCGTGACAATCAGGAGGAGAAAAGTGTTAATCATTGGTGTAATCAACTTTGACTTTGAAGCTTTCACTCTCTCTTACACTGCCTCTTTGGCCTTGCGCATGTCCTGTAATAGCCGTACATACTTCTCAGGGACTCCCCAAATTCTAACTCATCTCTGGACTGCCTCCTTAGGTATCCACTATTTAAAAAGATGAAGACAATCTTCACATTTCATTGGTCTTCCTGATATTTCTTTATAACTTGTCTCAAAAAACAGTAGCCTGTTCAGGAGCTGGACCCCATATTCACCTGGGAAGGTCAGTTGATAACTGATTTGTTCTATGATTTACAGTTTTTCATTCCTTTCAGTCTTCTTATAGTCTTTCTCTTGTCCACATCTACTTTGCAGTGTATAACAACTAACTGACATTTCATCTCCATTTCTAGCTATACTTTGATGATTCTGTCACTGATTTTGTCCCCTGCCAGCATCTTGTCCTTAATTTCCTCGCTTAGTAGTCTTCCAAAGCAATTTCTTCTCCTATTTTCTCAGTAGTAGTGAATATAAACTTTACCTATTCATGTACGTATTCATAGCTCATTGAAAGTGGAGTCGCAGGTGGAAGGGGTGGTAAAGAAGACATTTGGCATGCTTGTTTCATTGGTTAGAACGTTAACTACAGAAGTTGGGACATCATGTTGAAGTTGTACGGGATGTTGGTGAGGCTACACTTGGAATACTGTGTACAGTTCTGGTCTGTGATAGAAAGGATATTATTAAACTACAAAGAGTGCAGAAAAGATTTACCAGATGCTACCAGGACTTCATGGTTTAAGTTGTAAGGAGAGGCTGGATACACTGACTCTTCTTTCTCTGGAGAGTAGGAGGCTTTGGGGTGATCTTGTAGAGGTCAATAAAATAATGAGGGGCAAAGATCAGCTAGGTAATCAATACCTTTTCTCAAAGGTAGGGGAATCTAAAACTAGAGGGCATAGGTTTAAAATGAGAGGGAAGAGATACAAAAATGTTCAGAGGGGCAATCTTTTCACACACAGATTGGTGAGTGTCTGAAACGAGCTGCCAGAGACAGTAGTAGAGTTGAGTACAATTTTGTCTTTTAAAATGCATTTAGAGAACTACATGAGTAAAATGGCTATCGAGGGATATGGGGCAAACATAGGCAATTGGTACTAGCTTAGTGGTTTAAAAAAAAGGCAGCATAGACAAGTTGGTTGTAGGGTTTGTTTCCATGCTGTAAACCTCAGTGACAACCAATTTATCTTACCTTGCAGTCTTCACGTTCTTTCTTGGAGATTAATGATTTGTTTCCCCTTTCTCACCATCAGATCAGTTACTTCACTGCTTTCCCTCAGGTTCCCAGCATTTAGACTTACAGTTTTGAGTTTGGTCATCTTTTCATCTTTTCTTCGTGCTATCTTCTTTTAACTGTCTTCGTTCATTACATGGTAACCCTTGCCTGTTCCACATAAAGTTTGGGCAGGTCCAGACCTGTGTATTATGGCGCGGCTGACATATAATGCTGAGATTACCAAATTCCAAAAGGAAATTTAAAACAACTGCAAAAAACGTTTTTTTGCAACTTGTATATTATGAGGAGAGGTTCCGAAATCAGGAAATTATGTCTTTGATTATTTATGATGATTTTATATTAAAGTAAATGTTTATTTTTAAAAAAAGAAAAATAAACTAAATGCACAAAAGTAAGTATGGCCTCAAACAATGCACAATACTATAAAAGTTCCAAAAGATTTTAAACTAAATTATCCTCTGAATAACCTTCTCCATTCTCTATTTAGTGAAAACTTATAGATTTTAAAGCTATAGAATCCCAATAATTTTTACCATGCAGTGTCCTTTTTTCTCTTGGAGTGTCCTCTGAGGCTGAGATCATTTGGCTGTCTGGTTCTGGCCCTGTTCAAGCTATCTTGCGGGAGATCTAAGCAGCTAACCTCTCACATAGGTTTCAGTATTTCCTTAAATACATCCCTTCAGTTTAATCTCACTATTATCTCAACCAGTCTCTTCAAAAATGCTTTCTTATCAGTTTTTCATGCAAACTTTTATGCTTTAAAAAAAGTAAACTTACTTTACCTTGCTTATTTACACCTTTTCAACTTTTAGACATCTTCTTTTGAACTAAAACAACCTGCTTCAAAATTATCCCTGTAACTGCCTTATGTAAAATTCTGATTAAGTTCCTCTTGGTTCATTAAATATCAAAACCGCTTCTTTCTGTTGGTTTAGCAGTCACTGTCTCATACTTCAATTAGCACAATTACAACTGCCAACAGCTTTCTTGCAGTACACAAAAAGTATGATAGTGATATTAGCAAAAGAACAATTCCTTTCTTTATTGACTGGGTTGCATACAGGGTATTCCTAACATGGGCACCATTTCCATTCATAACTAACATCACCTGGATTTGGCGGGCGGTTTTACAGTCGGATGCCCTAACCTTCCCTTTTATCCAGACTTGTGCCAAACACCAATACACATTGACTTGCCTGCAACAGTAGTGTTAAACAATTAAACAACTGACTGACTGACACTCCCAGTTTGGTATTTTTGCCAGGGCTACTCTGCCCTTGCTCTTGCTCCAAACATGAGCAAGAGAATTGAACTCAAGAGGTGAGCTCAGAGTAATTGCCCTCGACGTTAAGGCAGCATTTGACCAAGTGTGGCAGTAAGAAGCCCTTGTAAAACTGGAGTCAATTGGAAACAGGTTTGAGTGAAGAGGAGCTGGGGCAGTGGAGAAAGAATATGTGAACAATATTGTTAGTCCATTCACAGCCGTCTATACATCAGTTGGATTTTATTGCTGATGTTTCCATCTGTCCTGTCTTACAGATTTACTTTTCACTAACTTGCTGACTCATGCTATGATTATGGGCCCTAACTAATCTGTGCAAGTTGCATGCAAAAGGCAAAATTTCCAAATTAATGGTCCCTGCTGCTTTACGAATCAGAACATCAGAAACATTATCAAATGCTCCATTGAGGCACACTTCAATTTCTGGATTTCAGAAGAAGTCAGGTTTCTAGAATTGTGGTGTTGTTGCATTCTTCAGTGAAAGCAAACATCTCAGTGTTCACTGTGATAGAGGAAGTAAGATCTGAACCAATATTAAGAAAGTCTTAAATTTTTGGTAGTGGTAACACCAGTTTCCTTCAAAGAAATATTGACGGCCGATACTTATTCTCAAATCAACGGCACTAAATTAGATTATGTGGGACCTTGCTATTCACAGAGTGGCTCTTTTTCCACAGTACGAAAGGGATTATATTGCAAAAATATTTAACTGGCTGAGGGTAACGAAAGGTGCTATAGTAATGCAAATTTTTTTATTCCTCCCATCCCTTAATTTTTGTTTAACTGGACTTATTCACAGGCTGCCTTGAACTTTATAGTGGAGGATGACCTCAAGGCGCGCATCAGCTGTTGGTTTGTAAGGAAATATGTGCAGGATAATCCACAACCTGAATATAAGGATCGGATACTGAACTGATGGGAGATTGTTGATCTCTTTGACGTTGGTTTGGAACAAAGATCTCAAACTCAACATTACATAAATAATAAACACAGATAACTTCATATGGTTTAAATGATTTAATCATTAAATGAATTATCATTTACAGACATATATATGTATATGCAGATGCAGTAATACTGCTGTAGTTAATGGATAGGGTTGTGCTGATAGACAGTTATGGTTAAAAACCGACATAGATCTTTAATCGATTTCTGTACTGTTTTTTCTGTGAAATTATATTGTTCTATGTAAACTAAAAATAAGATGCCAGAAAATTAAAAAAAAACACACTGATGGAATTAAACTTGAGGTGGGGGGGCAATAAAAATAGTACTTGTAGAGAATTAAACTTCAAGTAGATAGTTGCTTCCAAAGTGTTTTCTTTCTATGTTACCAGTTTCCTTTGGCCTTTTTTTTGGCTGAAATGTATTTTAGATCTTTATTAATTCAAAAGCTTATTGTTTTTGTAAACAAATTGCCCTTCTGTACACATTGTATATTACGGGACTCCATGAATGATTAAATTTAAATGTCTCAGTTAAAAATGATATATACAGAACAAATGTCTTTTGATGAAAGGTCACAGACCTAAAATATTAGCTGTTTCTCACTTCACAGGTATTACCAGACCTGGGAGTTCAGTTATTTTCTGTTTTTATTTCAGATTTCCAGTGTCCTCACTGTTTTGGTTTTGAAATGTATTGCTGTTATTCAATAAATGTTAACATTTAGAACATAGAACATAGAACATTACAGCGCAGTACAGGCCCTTTGGCCCTCGATGTTGCGCCAGCCAGTGGACCCTCTAACCTAAACTATTCCAATATCATCCATATGCCTATCCACCGAACATTTGAATGAGCCCAAAGTAGGCGAGTCCACAACTGCTGCAGGCAGGGCATTCTACACCCTCACCACCCTCTGTGTAAAGGACCTGCCTCTGACATCCATCCTATAACTACCACCTCTTAATTTAAAGTTATGTCCCCTCGTGTTGGTCATCACCATCCGAGGAAAAAGGCTCTCACTATCCATCCTATCCAGTCCTTTGATCATCTTATACGCCTCAATTAATTCACCGCGTAACCTTCTCTCTAATGAAAATAACCTCAGGTCCCTCAGCCTTTCCTCATAAGGCCTTCCCACCATACCAGGCAACATCCTGGTAAACCTCCTCTGCATCCTTTCCAATGCTTCCACATCTTTCTTATAATGCAGCGACCAGAACTGTATGCAATACTGCAAGTGCGGCCGCACCAGAGTTTTGTACAGTTGTAACATAACCTCACGGCTCCTAAATTCAATCCCTCTACCAATAAAAGCTAACACAACGTACGCCTTCTTAACAACTTTATCAACCTGGGTGCCAACTTTCAAAGAGCTATGTACTTGTACCCCAAGATCCCTCTGCTCGACAACACTATTAGGGTTTGGACCTGAGCGGGTAGTGGCTGATGGCACTCTGAGGCAGGTGGGTTCTCAGGAGGCTTCTGAAAGCATTGGGAAATGTAATAGGATGAATATTTTAGGGAAGATGTTTCAGAGTAAGGGTAGGTGGACTGAAATATTTGCCACTGATGATTGAAGAGAAGGAAGAGGAACAAAGTAGGCCAGGTCAATTGACTTGCATATCCCTTCTTTCCCTCCCTTTGTCTTTTTCTGTTTTTCTACATTTAGTGCAATTCTGGGTGATCCTGCCATACTTTTGATAGTACTCAGTCACACATAGGCTGTGACCAATTGACATCACAAGGAAAGAGGCATTAACCAACACTAAACAATACCACGGGCTTTGAGATCCATTTGTTGGAAGTTACTACCACTGGGATTCCCTGGCTTCCCCAGAATTAGAAAATTGAGAACGTGCAAAGTCCACATAGATAGTGACCCAAGTAGGGACCTAGGTTCAATTTGCAGTTTGGGTCTCCATCTATGTGAATTTTACGTGTTCTCGCCGTGTCTGTGTGAGTTTTCTCCGGATGCTCTGGTTTCCTCACGCAGTCCAAAGATGTGCAGGTTAGGTGCATTGGCAGTGCAAAATTTCCCTTTAAAGTCCCGGAGGTGGCACAATGGTTAGCACTGCTATTTCACAATGCTAGCGTCCTTGGTTTGATTCCCAGCTTGGATCATTGCCAGTGTGAAGTTTACTTGTTCTCCCTGTCTTTGCTTGGGTTTCCTTGGGTGCTCTGGTTTCCTCCCACAGCCTGAAAGACATGCTGGTTAGGTGTTTTAACATGAAAAGGTGCTGGAATATGACAAATAGGGGAATTTCACAGCAACTTCATTGTAGTGTTTATGTAAGCGTACTTGTGACGCTAATAAATAAACTAAAAATTAGGGATACATAGATTAGAAGAATTACTGGAATGAATATGTGGGGTTATGGGAATAGGGCCTAGATGGAATTGTTGTCGGTGCAGACTCGAATGGCTAACTGGCCTACTTCTGCAGTGTAGGGATTCTATGATTCTGAACACGAAAAGCCAGAAGATTGCGCTGAATTGCTGGGTTTCTCTGGCCTCTTCATATTGCTTTTCTTAGTAGCAGGAGGTGGCGTGCCTTTGGCCAGTGACAGTATCTTCTGGTCCTGCTACTTTCAATGGGATTTCCCTTTGATTCCACCCCATTCTATGGGAAGGGATGCACTGTCAGTGGGACCAAAAGATCCTGAAGAGCTGGAAGAACGTGCTGCCTGTCTTTGGTCTGGGAAGGACCCTATGAAACCTGGTGTATTTTGCCAACAAACGGAAGCATTGGGTTAATCAGATGTAGCCTTGATTGCTTCAAAAAAATCTCAAATAAGAAAGAATATATTTTAAAGTGCCCTTCTCCCTATCCTGTGAGCGGCTCAAAAGGAGCACCATTTTAATTTGATTAGGTATATCAAATTATGCAAAACACTTTGAGTTCACGTCCCATTTTCGGAAGTACCCCTCAGCAACATACTGCCAATTCTTCAATTCTTTTAGCTTCGCAACATAGACAAATACTTAAAGGTCCTGTGGATATGAAACATCACTGGTGAATTTTTGTTATGTATACTTGTCTGCTTTAGACTTTGGCTGCCAAATTTTTTTTATTGCTTTTGCTTTCCTGAGGAGGCATCGGCATTCTCTGTAATTTATTGGAATTTTCTGTTTTGATTTCATGCTACTAAATTTGTTTTTAATAAACTGGATTTATAATTTATACTTGTAAATCACACAGTTTGTTATAGCAGTTATTCTTTTGATATCCTATAGAACATGAATGGGTTTATGACAATTCAGTTAGTTAAGTACCACAACAAGGTAACCCTTCTTGACTTTCTGGGCAATGCTACGTTATTCCAATCTGAGAAAATAATATTGTAGTTTGTAAAAAGCAGTAAGGAGTCAGGTGTAAGTAAGGTTTCTGATGCTGAACATGAAAACATTGAATATAAAACTTAAAACATTACACTCTTATCCTATGGAATAAGTTACTTCCCAGGAGCAGAACTGTGGAGAGCAAGAGGGCCACAATAAAGACGTGTTGTGAGTCGCATCTGTTCTGAAAGTCTATCCAGTTTTTCTTTGTGGATTTGGTGTCTGTTGTCCCTTCTCATGGCTTATTTTCTGCTTTTGTTGCTCACCGATCATACTCACGAAATCTGCTCTTCAAACTTTCTGCTGTTCATGCGGCTTTAGACCAGGACAATGGATGGTATTTTTCTCTGGCAGATTTGGTGGCAGAAGTCAAAATTCCCTGCAATGTAATAACATGCCACAGGCCTCCCAATGGCAGGTTAATAGTGGTCGGTCTTCTCGCTGGTTACTGCTGTGAACACCGCATTTGTTTGCACCTCATGAATGCTCAATAAAATAGCTCCTTGCTCACATCCCATCAGCTCTTCCAATCCAGTCTAAAACCTGCTTGCTAAAGAGTGGCATGCACAAGGCGATCCTCAGTTTGCGAGAGACTTGCGATCATTGCAACAAAGCCTTTCTTCCATTGTGCTATGTTGCTCCTGTTGTGTGTTCATCATTCTGCTGGGGTGGACCGGCTTTTGCCTTGCAGCTCCAGGCTGAACTAGTTTTCATGGACAGCACGTTGCTGCTGGACTCATGGACCTTCTTTGTGACTATCTCGAATCAGTACTGTAGAAGTCTCACAACACCAGGTTAAGTGCAACAAGTTTATTTAATAGTAAACCCACAAGCTTTTGGAAACGCTGTTCCTTCATCAGAACTTTCCACACACCTGACAAAGGAACAGCGTTTCCGAAAGCTTGTGGGTTTACTATCAAATAAACTTGTTGGACTTTAACCTGGTGATATGAGACTTCTTACTGTTTTTACCCCAGTCCAGTGCTGGCATCTCTACATTGGATCAATACTGTGCCAGGGATTGGTAAGTACAGTGGTCTCCTTCCCCTAGTGCCCCAAAGCTGTGTCTATCTGAACAGCACTATGCTGCAGAACTCCTGCAGCAACTGCAATAAAAATCTGAAGTTCAGCTATTCGACCAGCAATGGAGTGTGAGGTGAGTCCTGGGGGAGCAATGTGAAAGGAGGGCTGTGCAAGGGAGGGTGGGTTTGAGGGCTCATGATATAAGCAGAGGGGGAAGGAGGTGAATGAAGACAAAAGCAGAGAGGGAAGACCCAGGGGGAAAGAAATTAGACCCAACAAGGCTGCCTGAAAAATTTACAAGGGGTTCAAAGGGATACCACATCAATCAATGGAAAGGGATACACAAAGACTCAATGTGGCGGTTAGGGTCTACTTGGAACATGGGAATCTCGCAGACGATGGGCTTGGGGTAAGGTGATTGAATCAAGGAACAGAGTTCTTGAGACTTAGTCTTTTCCCTCTGGGTTGTTGACATGTTGCTTGGTATGGCACCAAGGCCTTTGAACCTGCCAGCCGATGGCCAGAGGATGAATCAGCTACTGGCCTGCCACGAGATTTGGAAGGAACTCACCTATGCAGAGTTAATGATGTCCCAATGCAGAATGCCAGTGGGAAGGCACTGTTACAGTTAACCCCCCCCACCACTGCATTTAGTCTCAAAAATGGAGAATTGCATCCTATAATTTTAAGACGTTCATGTTAATGTTGACACCAGTTACCCATCAGAGCATGGAGTAAAGTTGAGAAGCCGCAGGAATCTGTGTCACTTCTTAAAACCTTTGAGTCTTGACCTGTCAGACTTTTGAATGGACTTACCTTGCATTAAGTTGATCTTTCTCTATACCTTAGCTATGATTGTATCACTATATTCTGTACTTTCTTGTTTCCTTCTCTATGAATGATATGTTTTGTCTATATAGTGAGCAAGAAATAATACTTTTCACTAATCTTTAGCAGCACCACACTGAGCCCATTGATGATGCCAGCAATTCTCTTCCAAACATAGAAAATAACAATACAACAGCTTCTATTGGTCTGACTTTGTTTGATCTTTGGTTCTGCCTAGCTCCCTACTTGACTTACACTTGGGTCTTGGGTCAAATTTAAGGCCTCGATTTTTACTTAGACCCACTGACATCTTCCATATATGGTTGATCTAAATACTCCAGCTTGGCTCCCATAAACTCTTGAGTTACCTTCCTGTGGGCATTTACTCTTGCATAAACTCACATATGCTAATGAGAGGTTGAACAGTTATTGGGCTTGGTTCATTTTGATTTGTGCAAATATGGCTGATGAACAAATGCCATTGGAGAGGTAAATCTGAATTTTTGAAGAAATTTAGTATTAACCAGGACTGCTGTCTCTCCCCCCTGCCCCACTATCCCCCCCCCCACACACAATTACACATCATTTTTGCTGGCTATGAATAGTTCCTGTCTGGGTGATACGACCAACATCTGCCTTCCACAATCTCCAACCATCCGCCCACAATTTAACCCTGAGTCATAAGATTGACAATTTGATCCTGAATATGGACAGGCTGCCTTTGGTGGTCACCAGCTTCACACTCGAACCTGGGCATCGCAAATTTACGCCCAAGAATTAATGAAAAAATAAATGAAGCGATGACAGTTTATGTTATTGCCTTTCAACGACCAAATGCCTTCCAACGGCCATTAGCGCATAACTCTGTCTCTGTCAATCAACCTAATCAAAACTCTATTCTGATCTCAAAAGAAACTTAAATAAACACAAATGCATTAATTCTATTTAGACAAACACCATTAGCTGAAATGAGTTATTATCCTGTATTCTCATCATGAAGCTGCATGCTTTTTCTAGGCAAATCAGCACCTTGTAAAGCAACTTAATTTTAAACATACTGCTTACAAGAAACAGTATAAAGACATTCTTAAACAAATAGTGTCATCACAAAGTATACAATTCATTCTGTCACACACTTCCTGAATCTGAACTTCAAAATAAATGTGACTGCTTGAGATCATATCCTGAGTTTGTTAAGGTATTGCTGAAACATAGGCATAGGACAAAGTAAATCAAAATTTGACTTCTGTTTCCTTGCTGCAGGTGCTAAATTGCAATTTGGCAGTGATTTCTACCTGAATATTCTAACAGTCTTGCAACCCAATTGGTTTTTTAAAAACTCATTTGTGAGAAATGGAGTTTGCTGGTGAGGGCAGTTGAGAGTCAACCACATCGCTGTGGCTCTGGAGTCACATGGTAGGCCAGACCAGATAAGGATGGCGGATTTCCTTCCCTAAAGGATATTAGTGAACCAGATGGGGTTTTCCAACAATTGATAATGGTTTCATGGTCATCAGTAGATTCTTAATTCCAAATTTTTATTGAATTTGATTTGAACCCAGGTCCCCAGCACACTTTCTGGATTTCTGGATTAATAGTTGAGTGATAATACCATTAGGCCTTCGCCTTCCAATAAAATCTGATCTAATTCACCCTGCCCTCACTGCCAGCGAGAGTGGGGAATTTGGTAGAGAATCCCAGCTAATGTTTTAGGATCATAACTCTCAAAACCAATCCATATCTATATGTCTGATTGTCATCTTGAATAAGGTGTTACTGAGTTGTGTGTGTCAGCTATATTTAGCTGACATTTGAAATTCTCTGAAGCCTGTGTATAATAATATAAATTTCACATTCCTGATGGCTAATGCCAGTCAAGATTACTTTGTGCTGTTTACCATGCCACTTACTCAACCCATTCCCATCAATTATCGTGACTCTCGTCACTAACATTTAGAATCTTATGTCTTTCTTTCTATCAAAGGCAAGGAGCAACTTGCTTCAGTTAAAACTCACATAGATTGAGTTAACACATGAGTTAACGAAGCTGTCGTGTACTTTTGTAAAAGTCCTGAAATTCTGAAATCCTTCTGTAGAAAGTCATGCTAGGACATTCCTAATTCTACACAGCTTTCAATAGTTTCCAAGTGTGTAAAGTGGCTTTGGCTATAGCTTACTTTATAAAAACAACAAATAATTGCAGGCATCTTGAGCATCATTGCCCAATTTTTAGTATCTCCACTACTAAACTGGTAGCAATGAACAGTGTTGGGTGGTAAAGTATGCTGTTGTCAATTCAGCATACACACATGATATTTTGGGCATTATAATGCCTCCATTCTCTATCCATTCCAAAAGCCATGAAATCTGGAAGAGGTAAAATTGTTAAGGGGTATCTGGAAATTTGGGGCGTGAGCTGGTTTGTTGGGGGTGGGGGGGGGGGGGGGGGGGGGGGGCAGGAGAAGGAAAACTTGAAAATTTCTGATTCAATTGGATGACCAAAACTTGGATTCAGGAGATCATTGTAGCTTTGTTTCATATTCCTTGCACAAGGTGGTCTCCGCCCTAGCCGGAAACAGTTACAGCTCTCATTCCACAGGTCCACTGTTGTTTCAAAGAACCACCTTGTCACTTCTAACCTAGTTCTATTTGGAATCCCTGCAGTACAAAAAGAGGCTATTGGGCCCATTGAGTCTGCACTGACCTCAATCCCACTCAGGCCCTATCCCTGTAACCCTATGCATTTACCCTAGCTAATCCCCCTGACACTAAGATGCAATTTAACATGGTCAATCCACCTAACCTACACACCTTTGGACTGTGGGAGGACTGTGGGGCCTTCGTGACACACGACAGCGCAGAGTCGCTGAGCAGAGACTGATAGCCACGTTCTGCACATATGAGGACGGTCTTAATAGGGATCTTGGCTTCATGACACACTATCTGTAACCCCCATAACTTGCCTGGGTTAGCAAAAAACCTCACTTACTGTGCTGTCTGGAGAAAATACACAATTCTCTAACCAATGCTCAGGATTCCCTTCACACACATTCCCTTCACACACATTCACACCTCACTTACTGTGCTGTCTGGAGAAAATACACAATTCTCTAACCAATGCTCAGGATTCCCTTCACACACATTGGCCCATGGAAGACTTCTACAGAAAATGCAGATGTGTGGAATAGAGGGTGATTTAGCTAATTGGATTAGAAATTGGCTGGCAGATAGAAGACAGAGGGTGGTGGTTGATGGGAGATATTCATCGTGTAGTTCGGTGACGAGTGGTGTGCCTCAGGGGTCTGTTTTGGGGCCCCTGCTGTTTGTAATTTTTATAAATGCTCTGGATGAGGGTATTGAGGGATGGATCAGTAAATTTGCAGATGATACTAAAGTTGGTGGTGTGGTAGATAGTGAAGAGGGGTGTTTTAGTTTACAGAGTGACTTGGACAAGTTGCAGAGCTGGGCCGAGAGGTGGCAAATGGAGTTTTATGTGGAAAAGTGTGAGGTAATGCACTTTGGCAGGAACAATAAATGTGTAGAGTATAGGGCTAATGGTAGGGCTCTTAATAGTGTTGAGGAACAGAAGGATCTTGGTGTATGTGTCAATAGATCGCTGAAAGTAGGCAGTCAAGTGGATAAAGTTGTTAAGAAGGCTTATGGAGTCTTAGCTTTTATTGGTAGGGGGATTGAATTTAGGAGCCGCATCATCATGTTGCAGCTGTACAAAACTCTAGTGCGGCCGCACTTGGAGTATTGTGTGCAGTTCTGGTCGCCACATTATAAGAAAGATGTGGAGGCATTGGAGAGGGTACAGAGGAGTTTTACTAGGATGTTGCCTGGTATGGAGGGCAGGTCCTATGAAGAGAGGTTGAAGGATTTGAGGTTGTTTTCGTTAGAAAGGAGGCGGCTAAGGGGGGATCTTATTGAAACATATAATATAATTAGAGGTTTGGATAGGGTGGACAGTGATAGCCTTTTTCCTAGGATGGAAAAAGCTAGCACGAGGGGACACAACTTTAAATTAAGGGGTATGAGTTATAGGACGGATATCAGAGGTAGGTTCTTTACTCAAAGAGTGATTATGGAGTGGAATGCCCTGCCTGCAGCTGTTGTAGATGCGCCAAGTTTGGTGGCGTTTAAGAGGTTAGTTGATAAGTATATGGATGAGAAGGGAATGGTTTAGTTAGGAGGGGCATTGCTTTTTATTTTGGTCGGCACAACATCGAAGGCCGAAGGGCCTGTTCTGTGCTGTATTGTTCTATGTTCTATGTTCTATGTTCTATGTTAGCCACTTTAACACTTGAATAGCAGGTTAGATGTAAGGATTCGCATTCTAATCAGCAATCTGTGATTGTCTGTGTTGATATGTGTGCGATTGCAGACCATAACACTGCATTTGCCTGACGAAGACACGAGAGTGTCGAAAGCTCGCAGATTTACTATCAAATAAATCGGTTGGATTTAAAATTGGTGTTGCTAAATTCTTACTGAGTTCTTACTACCCCAGTCCAACGCCGGCATCTCTACATCTGTGGGAGAAAACCAGAGCACCTGGAGGAAACCCACACAGATATGGGGAGAACATGCAAACTCCACAAAGACAGTGACTCAAGCCAGGAATCCAACCCTGTCCCTAGTGTTGTGAAGGCAGCAATCATCTACTTATATATCCAAACCCTTGTCCTTCCTGAGTCATTACATAATTCCTGACTGTGTCCAATGGATATCAGAATGGAAAGAGTTTTGAACCAGTCCTGTGCAAAGATAGTAATTTTCAGACTTTGATATGGGGCAGCTGAGTGGTATAGTTAGAGCCAATATCCACCCAAGGGGTTATTTAGGCTAAAGCCAATCTTATTCTTGTCTGATGTTAACACAGTTTTGCAAGACTGACTGGAAAGCAATAAAGAGCATGGACTCTGCTGATTTGTCATTCCTTACCCGAGGGCACTGAAGCTGAAACATTGAGGGATGAAATTTAGGAGCTTCCTCATCTTAATAACTCTTCCACGCATTTGGGAATGTGCTTTTACCAACAAAACCACTGGGGTGAACTATTCAAACATTATTATGATTCAAGCAGAGAGAATTCTAATATACTCTACAATTTCCAATCTATTCCCATTGTATGGAATTACAAATCAAGGCATGACATTTATATACACAAAACCTAATAAAGGAATCCTCAGTGCTCTATTCTTTTAGGCTCAACACACTGACTACAATTAATTTCATGTGAGCACTACAGTATATTTTAGAAATCAAATTCATTTTGATGCAAAATATTTGTTCAGTGGTTGTGTTTTCTATCCTCTAAATTGCTAAAGTGAATGATTTAATTATTTTTTCCTCTCAAGTCTTGAGATAATAAAAGCACAAAATATGTTGTCAAATCAAAGAAAGAGTTTGTGTTTGTCTAGTGTCCTTCAAGGATCCTTTCAAGTGCTCTTCAGCCAATTTGAGAGCTTTTGAAGTAGAGTCACTGATGTAATATAAGTGGGGCAACAGATCTGTGCACAGCTATGACCCTGCGTCATGTAATGTGATAATGACCACTTAAGTTGGCTGGAGAATAAATAGAAAAAAATCTCACAACACCAGGTTAAAGTCCAACAGGTTTATTTAGAATCACAAGCTTTTGGAGCATTACTCCTTCTGCACCTGATGAAGGAGCAGCATTCCACAACCTGTTGGATTTTAACCTGGTATTGTGAGACTTCTTATTGTGTCCAACGTCGGCATTTCCAGATCATGAAGAGTAAATAAACATTGACTAGTGTGGCAGGAAACCCCCCCCACCACTTCAAAAATAACCCAAAAGAAAGAGGTGGGTTCTTTTGTGCCCACCTGATAGACAGCACCCCCAACAATACAACACTCCCTTAGTAATGCACTGAAGAGCCAACATAGATTTTGTACTAAAGACTGTGGACATGAACCCTCAGCCTTTGGATGTAGAGGCAAGAGGGCTACCAAGTAAACCACAGCTAGTACAGAAGATGTGAAACTAGCAACATAATTAATTGGATTTAGTTGTATCTATAATAATAATGTTAATCTCTTTGTTTAGCTGGTCTGCATAATTATTACAACTGAGGTTTATTAAGGCTCTCAGTAATTCAGTACACTTGAGTCTAAATCTAATTGAATAGTATTTCCTTTGGTTCTGACTGATAGCAATATCAGTTTGCTTCAGACATTGATTACCATTATACTCTGCATTGTTTTTTATAAATTGGCCTGATTATTATTAGGCATATTAGAATGCAATGTTTGAATTTCCTTCTGAGATTTTATTCTGCCTTTTTTCTTATTTTTCTATAATTTGTAAAAGGCACCTGCCAATGAAAGCAAAATAGGAAGGAATTTGGTATACTTTTAATGTGAAAACAGGGTTAAATCTTCAAAATGCCAATTTGTAAAAGGAAAGACTAGATTTTTCACCATTAAAAAAAAATTTAGTTAATTTGATAACATGATGGTGCAGTGGTTAGCACTGCTGCCTCACAGCAACAGGGACCCGGTTTCGATTCTGGTCTTGGGTAATCGTGAAGTTTGAGTCTGTGAGCACTCTGATTTAATACCACAGTTCAGAGACATGCCGATTAGGTGGATTGGAATGCTAAATTGCTTCTTTGTGTCCAAAGAAGTTTAGGTTAGGTGGATTTGCCATACTAAATTGCTCCTTCATGTCTAAAGACTTGTAGGTTAGATGGATTAGCTCTGGTAAATGTGCAGGATTACAGAGATAGGATGGAGGGGAGGGCCTGAATGGGATTCTTTGTCGGAGAGTCAATGCAGATATACTGGGCTGGATGGCCTCTTTCTACACTGTAGGGATTCTATGCTTCTATGCATATTGTGTCAACATTGAGTCTTGAGGCTAATTATGTTACAGTGAATGTTTAATACAATGTTCTGTTGTCCCAACAGACTTACAGAGCTTGTACATCACAGAATGTGGCTCTCTGACATTACTGCTGGCTACATTACTGTAAAAAAAATGCATGCTTGTATTTCTGTAGCACCCTTCATATTCTTTGAATGCTTCAAAGAATGCTGTAGCTAATTATATATTAACGAGCTATTGAAATTGTGGAGAAGAACAGCCAATTTGTGCATGGCAAAATTCTGCGGACAGAAACGGAATAAATGACCAGATAATGTGTCATGAGTGTAGGGAGAGGCATTGGGACAACATCCCTGCTATTCTTCAGATAGTTCTGGGGGATCTTTTATGCTTAATTTCTTAATGAAATATTTCTCTTTAATGCCGGACTTCCTCAAAACTGCATTGAAATGTCAACCAACATTACATGTTCAAGTCTTAGAGTCATAGAGGTTTACAGCATGGAAACTGGCCCTTCGGCCCAATGTCCATACCGCCCTTCCTTTTTTAAAACCCTAAGCTAATCCCAATTGCTGTCATTTGGTCCATATCCCTCTATACCCATAGTACCCATTTAACTATCTAAATGTTTTTTAAAAGACAAAATTGTATCCGCTTCTACTATTACCTCTTGTTCCAGACACTCACCACCCTCTGTGTGAAAAATTGCATCTCTGGACACTTGTACCTCTCCCCTCTCACCTGTGCCCTCCAGTTTCAGACTCCCCTACTTTTGGGAAAAGATATTGACTATCTAGCTGATCTGTGCCCCTCATTATTTTATATAAATCTCTGGAGTGAACCCACAACCTGATTCAGAGACATCATTTTTTGTCCTCTTAGAGGAGTCTCTGAAACTCTCTTTCTCAAAAGATCATTTAAGCAGAGTCTTTTTAAGATAGAGCTAGATGGTATCTTGCTTAGTAAGGGGGTAACAGGTAGTCGGATGTTGGCAGGAATGTGGGTTACAGTCAGATTAGCCATGATCTTATTGAATGGCAGAGCAGACTCAAGGGCTGAGTGATCTACTCCTGCCCCTAATTCGTATGTTTTAAGAATGCTACAAATGAGCCAAGACAAACATGACCAAAAGCAATTTATCTGACCATTATCTCATTGCTGTAAGTCCCCATATTAAATTGGTTTTAGCTTCTTAAGTTTACCCAAACTCTTATTTTTCTCCAATAAGGACTCCTCTAAGAGGACAAAAAATGATGTCTCTGAATCAGGTTGTGGGTTCACTCCAGAGAGTTATATAAAATAATGAGGGGCACAGATCAGCTAGATAGTCAATATCTTTTCCCAAAAGTAGGGGAGTCTGAAACTGAAGGGCACAGGTGAGAGGGGAGAGGTACAAGTGTCACACAGTGGTTAGCACTACTGCCTCAAAGCACCAGAGACCTGAATTCAATTCCGATCTCGGGTCATTGTCAGTGTGGAGTATGCATGTTCTCCCCATGTCTGCGTCGGTTTCCTCTGGGTGCTCCGGTTTCCTGCCACAGTCTAAAGATGTGTGAGTTATGTGAATTGGCCATGCTAAATTTCCCCTTAGTGTCAGAGAATTGGCGGGGTAAATAAGGGGAGTTATGGAGATCGGGCTTTGGTGGATTGTTGTCAGTGTAGGCTCAACAGGCCAAATGGCCTTCTTCTGCACTGTAGGGACTCTTGGTGCTAGAGCCATGGTGTGTTGTGAAACAAGTTACCTGAGGAGAGAGGCAAATATCTAGAAATGTCCTGCTGTCTTTGTTTAAACTAATAAAAGTACTGGCAGTAGACAGAGGCCTCATAACTTCATTGCTCTTGCCTTTCTTGATCTGCTGATTTTCCTTAGGCTTGGGGAGCCCAGATGCCTTGGGTAAAAAAATAGAATGACAACTAAAATGAAGGCACACAGCCTCATCATAATATTGAAATAACCAGTTTGTGAGCCGGTTGGTCACATGCCCCTCATTCCAGAAGTGTAGAAGTTCAAAAGGAAGGTGTGTGCCAGTTTCAGATTTCTTATATTTTAATCTCTGATATTAGCCCAAACTGCACTCATTTTTTGGGAGCTACATTTCATCCTGTTTTCCTTAACTGTGCATCTAGTCCTTGAATCCTGTGTCGAAAGGAGAATTGTCCTACGTCCAAATTCTCCATATGTGTGAAAAATCTTAAGGAATGATTTTCATTCGATAATTTGTACTATAATCTGAAATATATGATGTGTTGGTGTGTGTTCTTGCAATCAGGGAGGTTCAGGAGTATATGCCAAGCAATCCATGAATCTTTTGTCCTTTTAACCTCTTCACGAAAGATTAGTTTGAGGCATGTTACATTGCAATCATTAATTAAATCAGGCTAGTTTTGGTTTACAGACCTACACATGAACATATGATTTAGGAGCAGGAGTAAGCCATTCAGCCCCTCAAATCTGCTCTGCCATTCAATAAGGCTGATCTGATTGTAACCCCAACCCCACATTCATGCCTACGCCCGATCATGGTGGCACAGTGGTTAGCACTGCTACTTGACAATACTAGAGATCTGGGTTTGACTCCTGGCTTGAGTCACTGTCTCTGCAGAGTCTGCACATTCTTCCTGTGTCTGCGTGGGTCTCCTTCGCGTGTCTAGGTTTCCTCCCACGGTTCAAAAATGTGCAGGTTAGGTGCATTGGCTATGCTAAATTCTCCCTCAGTGTACTTGAACAGGTGCCGCAGTGTGGCGAGCAGGCGATTTTCACAATAACTTCACTGCAGTGTTAATGTAAGCCAACTTATGACTAATAAATAAACCTTACCTTCACCCTCTTGTTAATGAAGAGCCACACCTTAAAGATATTCAAAGTTTTGGCTTTCACTGCTTTTAGGGGAAGAGAGTTCCAGAGACTCCCCACCCATGAGAGAAAATACTTCTCCTCATTTCTGTCTTAACTGAGTGACCCCTTTGTTTTTTAAATAGGGGCCCCTCGTTCTAAAGTCTATGACAAGAGGAAACATTCTCTCCACATCCAACCTATCAATATCCCTCAGGATCTTAAAGTCACCTTTTAATCTTTTAACCTCTGTTGGATAAATACCTAATCTCTCCAATCTTGCCTCATAAGACAATCCATCCACTCCTGGTATTAGTCTAACAAACCTGCTCTGAACTGCTTCCTACTGCTGGCCATTGACTTCATGCATATATTGAGTGCAGCAATGATAGCGTTTAGATTTCATCAGAGTCTCAAGTGATCTGTCACAGGATTAAAATTCTGTAACCAATGCATGGTTCTGGGCAGCATGCATGACTTTGTACACTGGCCTTAATTTATATGCGCCAGCGCAAAGAGGTTGCGTAAAGAATGGCTCCCCAGGGACTGGGGATTGTGGCTCTTCAACATTTCTTCAATATCCCTTATTGAGATGGTGGCTAAAACACTAAGCAGACATTAAACTTGTTGAGCCAAAGATCCCTGTGTTTAGATCACTCAAGGATGCTTTTACTGCACGTGCTTAATACTTTCTCCAGAATGACTGTGGGATGCCGTGGAGCAAAGCAATGACAGGGGTTTTCGAAGAACTGTCTAACACTCACGTACAAGCACGTTAACCTGATTAAACTAACACAAGCAATTGGATCCAAACACTGTATTGGATTTGTGTCAGAATATTGCACAGTATGATTTCACTCCATTATTGCTTCATTTAATCAGTAGTGTGTGTTAGAAGAGATCCAGATGGTGATGGGTGGGGAGGGACAATTAAACCTTTTCCCCAGTGTATATTCCAGCTGGTTCTTATGTAAATGTTCAGCTCGTTGCTGTCCTGAGTCAAATAGACCAGAAGGTCATAAGCACCTTGGGTTATGTTACTGCGTTGAAGGGGCTATATAAATGCAAGTTGTTTTGGTTCAACCTATGGTCTATGTTGAGTTAACAGGTCTCAGCTGACTGTTAGCTGGATTTCAATTAACATTTTCTGTAAATTTGGGTTATTCAGTTAACATAGAACGCTTTTTCCCAATCTCAACCAACCTAATTCCAGCACCTACCTGATTAACTTATCCCTTTTTTTGTTAGGACTACACATTTAACTTTAATGCATATGTTGTGGTGGAGTCTTGGGAATCAAGTTTGTTTACTGATGGGAGGGAAGACAATGGACTGGATTTTAAGGCCTTGTTCAGGCGAGACCAGAAATTCCCACCCGAGGCCAACAGAGATTTCCGTAGTCACACTTTCAGCTGCCCCGATTCCATGGCGGCTGAGGTGGTAAAGTTCTGGCCCCCCCATTGAGTTGAAACAGATTAAGTGTACCCTCTGCTGGTGAATTGTACCTGGAACCAAAGACGCGTGTTTAATGTAAACCTATATGTAGAAAAGAATGGAATTTAGGCAATGTTTTGTGTCTGTAACATGGACAGGGATCGCAGGTAGAGGTGGGAACATCGGGGTGGCGGTGTGGGCTCGTTGGGCCGAAAGGCCTGTTTCCCGTGCTGTTTTGTTCTTTGTTCTTTGTTCTATGTTACCAACAATGTAGAAATCTAGTGGGAATCTGAGATTTTGAAGAGTGCTATTTCTGGGGCCCCTCTGCACCAATGCTCTCCCTACATACTTGAAGCTTCAATGAATGATCATAGCCTGTACCTGAGTCTTCTGTGATAGTTGACCACAGCAGAGTACAATGCAATCTGGGTGCCTTAAGGCGTGTTTTCAGTCATTAGTGTGTATTATTAAAGCAGGAATAATACAAGCCTGTATTATTCCTGCTTTACTGACGTAATGTTGTCTGAAATGCAATGTAAACTCTCATGTTTCTGTAGATCCTTTTTGAAGTTATGGTGATGGGACAGGAGCTGTGCCAAATAAATTCTCAGCCATAGACACTTAGCTCTTGAACATCTGCTTATAGACGGTTGTACTCCCTCCACAGTTCATTCTCCCATTTCTGGAATACTCAGCGGGTTTCCCTCTCCAAACAGAGAGGCTGCTATCTTCCCAAAAATGCATAGAGCGCTGGCTCGGGAATAAAGCAGTGTGAAGCAGCCTGCACAAATTTTCCTGTTGTATTGAACAAAACTCTGCGAAATTTCAAAAAGAGAATCGAGATCCACACCGTCAGTGGTGTGGATCTAAGAGGACCCCTCTTAGGTCCTGGAGGGGCAGGACCTAAGAAAGCTCTGAATCCTGAGAGGGGTTTAAATTGCAATGGTGGCACTGCTGTTGGACATCATGGACAGTTAAGGGGAAATAATTGCTGCCATGTGTCTTGGAGACTTTCTCAGAAACAAAAATACAATAGGATGCCTCAGAAAGGAAATAAGGGAGTTGGGCATCATTGACCATGAGTGGTTAAGGAACAACTTTAACAGGCTGTGCAGTAAACATGGGAAGAGAGTTCAGTTAACTCTCAAGGAATGTCAAGAAAGATAAGAATTTAGCAAAACTGATTTTAAAGTGTACAAGAAAATATAGGTCAGGAAGTCTTGTTGGCAGAAAATACCTTTTAAATAAACAGCTATGATTATTTATGTAAATAGACTGCTTTCAAAGATTCAGGCATCTTTCCAATCATTTTGATTCTAATCTGTAAAATTTACCTAAAGTTTATTTATTGTCACAAGTAGGCTTACATTTAGACTGCAATGAAGTTACTATGAAAATTCCCTAGTTGCCACACTCCGGTGCCTGTTTGGGTATACTAGGGAGAGTTTAGTATGGCCAGTGCACCTAACTAGCAAACCAGAGTACCCGGAGGAAACCTACACAGAAACGGGGAGAACATGCAGACTTTGCACAGACAATGGTCTAAGCCGTGACTTGAACCTGGGTCCCTGGTCCTGGGGTCCCATCTATAACTCTTAGTTACACGGGTGCTATGGATATAGAGGGATGTGGGCCAAATGTGGCAACTGGGATTAGTTTAAGGATTTTAAAAAACAGGGGTGGCATGGACCGAAGAGCTTGTTTCCATGCTATGAACCTTTATGATTCTATGACCTTGGCACTGTGAGGCAACAGCGCTAACCACTGTGCCATTCAACTTCTGATGTAGGCAAACTAAAGGAATATAGATAGAGAAACCAAAAGGCTACTCTCTCTATATACACTCAGTTGATCACCTGTGCTATATATGAGCAAAATCTATCTAGTATGCCCCACCATTAAGTGTTTTGTGCTATTAGAAGCGATGTTCTCAAGCTTAAATGGAAGAAGTTGACAGACAGTTGATTCTAAACAATTGCGAGAAAGGAAATGTAACAAGCCAAATTATGGTGCTGCTCTAAATGCTGAAACCCTTTTATTAACTTTATTTTTTCAGTGTGGGAGGGAGCCATGTTTTAAGTTCTCTTTATGGAAATGAAGACATTGGCACTGAAATCACCACAGTAACTGAATGACTAATCGGGGTGGAGGGAACCTCCACTGGCTGGAGTCATTCCTAGTCCAAGGAAATGGTTGTGGTTATTGGCAGTATATCATTTCAGCCCCAGACTCCATTGATATTCCTCATGGTGTTATTCTAGGCTCAACCATCCTCAGTTACTTCATCATTGACTTTCCATCCATTGTAAGTTCAGAAATATAGATACTTACTGATAATTGCAAAGTGTTGAATTCCACTTGCAATTCTTCAGATAATGAATGACAACATCCAGATTTGGGCTGATAACTGGCAAATAACATTCAAGTGCTAGATAATGAACATCTCCTACCAGCCAGACTCTCACCATCTTCCTTGGCATTACAACCAAGGTCGACCCCAACACCATCAATATACTGAGGAACTGTCATTGACCTGAAGTTTAACTGGATAAACCAGATAAATATCATGACCAGAAGAATGGGCCAAAATGACTGGGTATTCCTTGGCAAGTAGCTCATCACTCCAGGCATCACTGCTCCTCCAATCATGGACTGTTTCTCTGTAATATTTGCTATTGATAGGCTCACCTGTGAGCCAATTAGCAGGAGATACGGGAGAGGAATGGCCTGTGATTGGAGAAGCAGATCCTTGCAGAAAATTTCACTCCAATTATCTGTCTTATTGGCTCTATGGGCTAACATAGAGAGGGCTATCTGGACTGCATGTGGCCGGTGTGCCACAGGTTGGACAAACCTGACCTACAAAATGTACTTAACAACTCACTGAGCTTTATTTGGCAGCATCTTCCATACATTAGACCTCTTCAGCCTCAAAGAGCAACAGCAGAAAACGCATGGGAAACCTCCATGTTCCCCATGCACCATCCTGCCTTGGAATATATCTTTATTCCTTCATCGTCACTGGGTTTAAAATTCTGGAACTCTGTTCCTAATTGCGTACCCACACTACATGGACTGCTACAGTTCTAGCAGAAAGCTCACCATCACCTTTTCAAGGGCAATTATAGATGGGCAATAAAATGTTGGCCTTGTCAGTGACACCCATATTCTGTGAATGAATAAAAAATACTCAGCTGAAATGCCTTTGCCTTCTATCTTTATGTGCATGTTGACCCAATTATTTTAAAAATATGCAATGCTTAACTTCAAAGTCAATGCCTCATCAGAATTATATTTTATTAGGGACCCATGTTGTAAATGACCTATAAAACTAGTCCTTCAACATCCAAGGTCAACAAATGAGGAACATTTCCAGGGTGAGATTGTGCTGTGTCGCATACAAACACGTTAGTACGTTTGAATACAGCCCTGCTGCCACGTATTCTAAACAGGCTAACGTTGCTGCTAAGATAGCAAAGAGAGGATCCAAGACTTGTTTCCAAATTTTGCAAGGCCTCACTTTAGAGTCAGTATAGCTTTTATTTTTTGGTTGGCTTTTGTAGGCTCTGTAGCTAAAGCACCACAATAACTGGCATTTGTACAGGCTCCAGATTGCACAGGTTTGCACGTCACCCATGCATTAGCTGTTGCAGCACATTTTGAACCTATTTATAGGTCTAGAATTCAGTTTTCCCCTGTTACATTGAGAGAACAATCTTCCAATAGCTCTGCAGGTCCAAAGGTATAAAGAAACAATGAAGGTTAAAAGTCGGAATAAAAAGATTTGAAATGTGACAAAGTAAGAACGAAAGGGCTGAAGGATTGATTAAAGAAAAAGAATTGTAATTATATCAGCACCTTTCTCAACCTTAGGTTGCCAGTTAGCTTGCCATCTGTCTGGAATCAATCATTAAGGAGGTTATAGCTGGACACTTAGAGAAATTCAGATGATCAGAAACAGTCAACATAGTTTTATGGAGGGGAAATTATTTTGAATCAATTTATTTGAGTTATTTACAAAGAACAAACAAAGAACAAAGAGCAACACAGCATGGGAAACAGGCCCTTCGGCCCAATGAGCCCGCACCGCCGTCTAACGTCTTAATGACATATCCTTGACTTTAGGCTATGCCTATTGTTGAAGATTCCCATATAGGGACCAATATAGGGACAATTTGTTACCCAATCAGCCTAAGAGCACATTTTTGGGATGTGGGAGGAAACCGTAGCACCCGGAGGAAACCCACGCAACCACGGGGAGAACGCGCAAACTCCCGCAGACACAGGCCCAAATCTATGTGTCTGCACAGCAACAGCAATAGTCTCTGAGCTGTCATGTTGCCCATCAGATGGTCCAGTTTAAGCATACACTAACGACTTGAAGCACTAGGCCACTCCTGAAGCAACAACCAAGAGCAGCCCTCGCACGACCTGCCGAATGCATGCACCTTGTTGGTCAACAAGGTGGACCGAATTGCCTGTGGAAACAAATAAAATATTTAGACAGTCCTGCTATATCCCTCTATCTGCAGACTGCTCATGTGGCTGTCCAAGAGACCCTTAAACAACCCTAGCGTGCCTGCTCCCACCACCTTACTCGGCAGTGCATTCCACACCCCCACTACCCTTTGTGTGAAAAACTGCCTCTAATATTCGTCTTACACATAGCCCCCCTCACCCTGAGCCCGTGACCCTTCGTTCTATCCATTTCTAATGGTGGAAAAAGCTTACCACCATTTACTCTATCTATATCCCTCATAATCTTATATACCGCTAAAAGATCCCCTCTCAGCCGACGTCTTTCAAGGGAAAACAACCCCAGTGTTTTCAATCTTTCCTTGTAAGACAGCCCTTCCATACCAGGCAGCATCCTGGTAAATCTCCTCTGCACTCTCTCCAGGGACTCCACATCCTTCTGGTAGTACGGCAACCAGAACTGGACGCAGTACTCCAAGTGAGGCCTAACCAACGTTCTATACACTTGCAACATCAGACTCCTACTCTTGTATTCTATACCCCTTCCTATGAAGGCTAACATACCATACGCTTTCTTTATCACATTCTCCACCTGTACTGACACCTTCAGAGACTTATGAACCTGCACCCCCAGGTCTCTCTGCGTCTCTATACTCCGGATAGTTTTACCTTTTATCCTATAACTCCCCTCTACATTATTCCGGCCAAAATGCATCACCTCGCATTTATCCGGATTAAATTCCATTTGCTATCTATCTGCCCAATCTACCAGCCTATCTATGTCCTGTTGTATTGCCTGGCACTGCTCCTCAGTACCCGCCAATCCAAGCATCTTAGTGTCATCAGCAAATTTGCTGATCACACCACCTACCCGCTCTTCCAAGTCATTTATATAAACCATAAATAGAAGAGGTCCTAGTACTGAGCCCTGTGGCACACCACTAGTGTGCCACAGGGCTCAGTACTTTTGAACACTGCACTTGCCTGATGAAGACACGGGAGTGTTGAAAGCTCGCTATTTTACTATCAAATAAATCGGTTGGATTAATAATTGGTGTTGCTAAATTCTTACTGAGTTCTTACCACTCCAATCCAACGCCGGCATCTTTACAGCACACCACTAGTGACAGACCTCCAATTGGAAAAAGAGCCTTCCACTACTACCCGCTGTCTCCTCCTCCCAAGCCAGTTCTCAACCCATCTACATACCTGGCCCTGTATCCCATGCGCCTTAACCTTTTCTATCAGCCTACCATGACGAACCTTGTCAAACGCCTTACTGAAATCCATGTAGACGACATCAACGGCTTGTCCTTCATCAACCGTTTTTGTCACTTCTTCAAAAAATTCCACTAGATTCGTAAGACACGACCTCCCCTTAATGAAGCCATGCTGTGTATCCCTGATCAGATCGCAGCGCTCCATATGCTCATAATCCAGTCCCTGAGGATCCTCTCCATTAGCTTACCTGTAACTGAAGTCAAGCTCACCGGCCTATAGTTCCCTGGGTTATCCCTCTGACCCTTTTTAAACAATGGTACTACATTTGCAATCCTCCAGTGCTCTGGGACCTCACCTGTGTCCAAAGAAGAGACAAAGATTTGCGTCAGAGGCCCAGCAAGGTCATCTCTCACCTCCCTTAGCAGCCTGGGATAAATACCATCAGGCCTCGGAGCTTTATAAGTCTTTATGCTGCCTAAATGCCCCAACACCTCTTCCTTCGTAATGATTATTTCCTTTAACGGGTCCTCAAATTTCTCAAAGCTGGCACCAGACATCAGGCTCCTCTCCCGTGTGAATACCGACGCAAAGTATTCATTCAGGATCTCCCTCATTCCCTCAGGCTCTAAGCATAGTTCCCCTCCTCTGTCCCTGAGAGGTCCAATCTTCCCTCTAACCATCCTTTTGCTCCTTACATAGGAGTAAATGCCTTAGGATTTTCCTTAATCCTATCTGCCAAAGCCATTTCGTAGCCCCTTTTTGCCTTTCTGACACCCCTTTTAAGATCCCGTCTACACTCTCTATATTCTTCCAGCGCTGTCTCTGTCCCCAGTTGCTTAGATCTAACGTACGCCTCCCGCTTCTTCCTGACCAAGTCCTCAATATCCCTAGTAACCCACGGTTCTCTAATCCTACCTTTCCCATCCTTCCTCCTTACTGGCATGTGACATTCCTGCAAAGATTTTAGTTTTCCCTTGAAAGACTCCCACATGTACAGCGTCGACCTACCCTCGAACAGCTTATCCCAGTCGGTATCCTTAAGATCCTGCCTAATCAGGCTGTATCTAGCCCTCCCCCAGTTTAACACCCTCCCCTTAAGGCAGGCTTCATCTTTTTCCATTAATATCCTAAAGCAGACAGAGTTGTGGTCACTATTTGACACATACTCCCCTACTACAACGTCAACCACCTGCCCTGGCTCATTCCCCAGAACCAAATCCAGTATAGCCCCCTCTCTAGTCGGGCTATCCACATACTGCTCCAAGAACCCTTCCAAAACACACTGTACAAATTCCTCCCCGTCCGCACCTTCCGCTCTGGGCACCTTCCAATCTACCCCAGGGAAATTGAAATCTCCCACTACAACCACCCTATTCTTCCTACACTTATCTAAAATGTCCCTGCATATCCCTTCTCCCACGGCCCGCGGGCTGTTGGGCGGTCTGTAGTACACACCCAACATAGTAACCTCTCCCTTCCTATTCCTCAACTCCACCCATAGCGACTCAATTCCTAAATCATCCATTCCACCCTCCCTCTGCACTGCTATGATGTGATCCTTAACTGATAATGCCACTCCCCCTCCTCTCTTCAAACCACCTCTGTCATGCCTAAAACACTTATACCCTGGAATATTCAATTGCCAGTCCTGCCCCTCCTTTAACCACGTCTCAGTCACCGCCACCACTTCTAACTTCCTCGTGAACATTATTACCTTCAGTTCATCTGTTTTGCCAGTCACACTCCTCGCATTAAAACACATGCACTGAAGGCCCTCAGGCCCTCTCTGATCCTCCTTACTACCTTCTGGACTTACCCTGTCACCCATCTCTCTCCCACTCCCAGTTCCCTCTGTCTCCCCACCATATTAGTTTAAACCCTGCCGAAACACTCCAGCTAACCTCCCAGCTAAAATATGGGTGCCCTTCCCAGACAGCTGTTCCCCGTCCCTCTTGTATAGATGCCCCTCCCTCATGAAGATTTCCCAATGGTCTAAGAATCTGAATCCCTCCGCCCTACACCAATCCCTCAACCACGCAGTTAGTTGGAGCACCTCATTATTCCTAACCCTGTCAGTCCCGGGCATCCCGGATTATTTGAAGGAGTCACAGTGAATAACGGAGAGCTTGTAGACATCCATTTGCAGAATGCATTTGATAGGGTGCCACATCAAATATTATTGTGGAAAATAAAAGCTCATGGTGTGGAGGGTAACATATTAGCTTGGATAGAAGATTGGCTGACAGGCTGAAAACAAAGAGTATGCATAAATGAGTCTTTTTCTGATGGCAGGAATTGATGAGTGGAGTCTTGCAAGGGTCTTGGCTGGAACCTCAACATTTTTAAATTTATATCAATGACTTAGATGAAGTAAGTGAAGGCACAGCAGGAACATTTGCAGATGACACAAAGACAGGTATGAAAGAATGTTATGAAGAGGACATAAGGAGGTTGCAGACAGATATAAATAGATTAAAAAATCTGGTAGATGGAGCTTAATGTGGGAAAATGTGAAGTTGTTCACTTTGGCAGGAGAAATAAGAGAAGCAGAGTATTACTTAAATTGAGAATGCCTGCAGAATCCCAAAGTGCAGAGGGATCTAGGTTGTCTGGTGCATGAGTCACACAAAATTAGAATGCACATATAGCAAGTAATTCAGAAGACTAACTAGATGTTATCCTTTATTATGAAAGGAATTGAACATAAAAATAAGGATGTTATGCTTTAGTTACATAAGGCATTGGTGAGACTAAATCTCAAACACTGTGTGCCGTTTTGGTCTCCTTATTTAAGAAAGAATGTAAATGCAATCTAGGTAGTCCAGAAATAATTTAGTAGATTGATACCTTGAATGAGTCAGTTGTCTTATGAGGAAAGGCTGGACAGACTGGCTGGTTTTCACTAGAGTTTAGAAGAATGAGGGGTGGCTTAATTGAAGTCTACAAAATCCTGAATAGTCTTGACAAAGTGGACGTCAAAAGATGTTTCTTCTTGTGGGTGAGTCCAGAACTAGGGAGTAGAACTTTCAAATTAGGAGTCATCCTTTTAGGACAGAAGATTTTTTTTCTCTGTCAGAGGGTTTGGAATTCTTTGCCTCTGAAGGTGGTGGAAGAGAGGCCATTAGATATTTTTAAGGCTGTGATAGATACGTTGTACTGTGTTTAGGTAGATGGATTTTTTGTTAGGCAAGAAGATCAAAGGTAATCGAGGACTAAATGGGAATGTAGAACTTGAAACACAAACAAAGCAGCCATGACCTTCTCATGTCCATGGGCAGACTTGAGGGACCAAATACCTACTTCTGCTCCTATTTTGTATGTTCATATGATGCCCTAAATTGGTTTACATTACCTGAAGTAAGCCTTCTCTGAACTGTGGTTGAGATAGTTCAGAGAAAACTTGCTAGACTAATACCAGGAATAGTGGGTCGTTTAATGAGGAAAATTTGGACAATGAGGCTTGTTTCCACTGGAGTTTAGAAAAGTAAGAGACAACTTGATGAAACATTTAAGATCCTGATAAGTATGGAGAGGTTGGATGATGAGATGCTTCCTCTTGTTGGAGAATCTAGAACCAGGGGTCACCATGTGGCTCCAATTAACCATGATGGCACAGTGGTTAGTTAGCACTGCTGTTGCCTCACAGCACCAGTGATCTGGGTTCAAATCCAACCTAGGGTGACTGTGTGGAGTTTGTATGTAGTCCCTGTGTCTGCATGGATTTCCTCCGGGTGCTCCAGTTTCCTCCCACAGTCCAAAGATGTGCAGGTTAGATGGATTGGCCATGCTAAATTAACCCTTAGTGTCTTAAGATGTCTAAGATGAGTGAATTAACCATGGTAAATTTGAAGAGTTCCAGGGATAGGGTCTGGGTAATATGCTGTTAGAGAGTCAATGGGCCGAATGGCTTCTTTTGCACTGTTGGGATTCTATGATCCCACAATTCTATCACGATTCACTTGGGATTCAAATCCCAGTCTGGATAACGTCGACTCAGAACCTACCTTCTCACCTTGATAATAGTAACGAATCATGGTACTTCAGTTGTGATTTGACCAATAGTCACCAAGGACTTGCTTTCAGACAGTGAACCCAAGAAGAAGAAATACCAAAAGCTATTTGGAAGCCAGGGAATTGAAGTTGAAGAGGAAAACCTTGCGACATATTATTACATTAAAGGTGATTTACAAATGCAATCTATTATTATTAAACATAGGAAGTTTTCCTCAGAGTGTGGCATAGCTGGGATTGAGGCACTATAGTGCCACCATATGTGAGCAAATAGAATTGCAGCATGTTAAAGTTTACATAGCAGAATTCCATTGTAAATGTAGACATTCATTTATACAATTTGAATGCAGAGATGTGTATGATTGCTAATAGAAATGATACTTCAGGCAATCAGGTGCCAGACATATACTTTGCATATACTACACCTGAAGTGATGAATGTGCAGGAGACAAGATTTTAAGTATGTACAGACAATCATGCATCATGTCAGGTTTCTAGTTACATAGTAAGAACCTGATAGTTAAAGTGACATTGATGTCAAGTAAATTGCCTTGCAAGACAATTTATTGAGGGAGACAGTGCAGTTTCCCCTGTGTAATTTGTGTAGGAAAATCATCAGCTTATATGTTATAAACTTGTTTGAAGTTTTGGAACTGATTTTCTCTGCGCCGTTATCTGTATGGTGCACAGGAAATCTATTCCCCAGATGATTCAGCACCATAGAGGATAATGTCATGCAATGATTGACCTTTTATGTCAATTCTGTTCATGATTGTTTTTTACTGGACAGGTAGTCCAGAGAGCGTAAGTTCAAATCCCACCATGGTAGCTTGAGAACTTGAATCATAGAATCCCTATAGTACAGAAGGAGGCTATTCAGCCCATCGAGTCTGCACCGACCACAATCCCACCCAGGTCCTAGTTCTATAACCCTCATTAACCCTGTTAATTTCCCTGACATTAGGGTCAATTTAGCACAACTAATCCACCTAACCAATACACCTTTGGATTGTGGGAGGAAACTGGAGCACCCAGAAGAAACCCACACAGTGAACAGAGGCTGGTATCAAATCCAGGAGCCTGGCGCTGTAAGGCAGCAGTGCTAACAACTGTGCCACTGTGCCATCCATGTGGTTCACTAAAACAAAATCTGTGAATAAGTTTAAAATAAAAATGAACAGTAAAAGTGACCATAAAGCTGTTAAACTGTTGTTTAAAAACTCGACTGGTTCAACTAATTTCTATTAAAAATAGGATATCTGTTTTTGTTATCTCGTCTGACCTATAGATGACTGTGGTTCATATCAATCTGAGAACTTGACACTAAGAAGTTTCATAAGATTCTCCCTTCAACTTTCTAAACTCCATCGAGTACAGATCCAGAGTCCTCAAACGCTCCTTATACATCAAGCTCTTCATTCCAGGGATCATTCTCATGAACCTTCTCTGGACCCTGTCCAGGATTACTATATTCTTCTTTCGATATGGGGCGCAAAATTGCTCACAATACTCCAAATGTTCCCTGACCAGAGCCTTATACAGCCTCAGCAGTCCATCTTGTATTTTACGCTCAGAATAAAGAACTGAGGTGAGGAGGAGTTTCTTCAGCCAGAGGGTGGTGAATCTATGGAATTCATTGCCACAGAAGGTTGGAAAGGTTAGGTCATTGAATATATTTAAGAGAGAGATAGATAGTTCTTGATTGGTAAGGAAATCAAAGCTTACGGGGAAAAAGCGGGAGAATGGGGTTGAGAAACATGTAAGAATTTAGCAACACCAATTTTTAATCCAACCGATTTATTTGATAGTAAATCCGCGAGCTTTCAACACTCCCAATCCAACGCCGGCATCTTTACATCGTTGAGAAACATATCAGCCATGATTGAAGGGTGGGCCAAATGGCCTAATTCTGCTCCTGTATCTTATGGTCTTATGGTTTAAGTGGCTTAACAAGCCAACCAGTCAGGTCAACTGCAGATGGAAATTAAATGAATGATGACCTTGTCAGAGACATCCACATTTTGAGAATGATTTAAAAACACATTAGTAACAGTCTGTAATTTCAATACTCAGTAGCTTAGCATTTTTTTTTATCCTCCGTGGACTTAAAATAAGGTTGGAATGCAAACATGGTAGTCTATACACAGAAGACAATACATAAAGCAACATAAAACACCACAAGTTAAAAAGGTTGGCATACATCATCTTTCAAGACCTTGAGATGTTAGAAAGCACTTTACAACCAACAAATGGCTTTTGAAGCGCACACACTGTTGTAATGTGTGAAATATGGCAGCCAGTTTACACACAGTAAGCTCTCACAGACAACGATAACTAGCTTAGCCATTATACTGCCATTGGTTGAAGGATAAATATTGCCAGAATGTCCAACATGAAATCCCTACTCCTTATTGAAAAAGTGTGATGGGATCTTTTTATGTTCATCTGAGAGGGCAATGGGAATTCAGCTTAGCATAACCATTGCTGAATTCCCCACTAACAATGCCCTGGAGGACCAGAAACTGAACTGGGCTATCCATATGAATACTGTGGCTACCAAGCAGGTCAAAGGCTAGGAATCCTGCAGCAAGCAACTCATCTCCTGACTCACCAAAGCTTGTCCTCCATCTACAAGACACAAGTCAGGAGTGGGATGGAATACTCCCTACTTGCCTGGATGGGTGCAGTTCCGAAAACATTCAAGAAGCTCGATACCATCCAGGACTAAACAGCCCGCTTGATCGCAGCCCTTTCTACAAACTTTCACTCTCCCACCACCGATGCACCGTGGGTACCATCTACAAGATACACTTTCAGCAACTCACCAAGATTCCATAGGCAGCACCTTCCAAACCCCTGACCATTATCACCTAGAAGGACAAGGGCAGCAGACACATGGGAACACCACCACCTGCAAGTTCCCCTCCAATTCACACACCATCCTGACTCGGAAATATATTGTCGTTCTGCACAAAAATTTGAGTAAAAATCCTGGAATTCCTTCCCTGTATCTACACCCCAAGAACTATAGCTCAGGAAGGCAATTCATCACCACTAACCCTGAAGGGCAGCAAGGGCTGGGCAATAAAATGCTGGCCTAGCCAGCAATGCCTTAAATGAATGAAAAAATGTTTAATGTCTCATCTGAATGAAGGCACTTCTGACATGCAGCACTCCGATGGTACTAAACTAGAGGATCAGCTAAAATTGGTGCATAAGTGTTTACAGTGTTACTTGAACCCATAACCGTCTACATAAGAGATGATTGCGAATGTTGCAGTAAGCCACGGCTAACACTAGAGCTGAAATGAAAGAATAACCGCACTTTGGAAAGTACAAAATGAGATTACACAATATCCTAGCGTGATCTCCAAAATGAGAAACTGCTTTAATGTGGAACACTGTGATACAAGAGCTGATCTCCTCACTGCTGCTCGCTCTCACACTAACTTCCCATTTGTGAATAAATTTCATCATTCACATTGAAGCAAGTGCACTGATATAACACATTGAAAGGTTCAGCTTGCATTTATAAACTGTTGGAGCTATGTTATTTTGGCTTTGATGTGTTGCAACCTGGCAAAACCACAAACACTGGGCCATCATTTATCTATCCCGCATACTTTCCCACTCATAGCTATCGTATAAAAAGTTCTGAGAATGTTACTTGGATAGCAGATTATGTTATCCTACTAGAGCTAAAGTAATGGAAGAAATTTACCCCAAAGCCAAATAATCAGGTGGAGTTGTTATAATAATAGGTTCATAGAATCCTCACAGTGCAGAAGGAGACCATTTGGCCCATCGAGCCAGCTCTGCCAAAAATCCCACTGAGATCCTATCCTACCTTGCTGGTCTCCCTGACACTAAAGGGCAATTTAGCACGGCCAATCCACCTATCTGCACATCTTTGGGCTGTGGGAGGAAAACGGGAGGAAACCCACATAGACACAAGGAGAACTTGCAAATTCCACATAGACAGTGTCCTGAGGTTGGAATTGAACTTGGACCCCTGGTGAGATTGCAGTGCCAACCACTATGCTGCCCTATGTATGGAATGCAACACCCAATTTGTGCAATGAGATAATGGTCAGATGACCCATTTTTGACACGGAAGAGTCCCATATAGTGATTATCCCTTAACCCTTGGTTAAGGGATAATCACTATATGGGACTCTTCCGTGCCCATTTTTCACGTTTGTGAAAACCTAAACATAGGATAAGAAATAGGCCATTCAAACCCTTGAGTTTGTTTTACTATCCATCTAGATGACGGCTGTTCTGTACCTCAACTTCATTTACGCTCCATGGTTCCCTACATCTCAACGTCTTTGCCTAATAAAAATCTATCAATCCGAGTTTTGAAATTTTCAATTGAATCCTCTCCCACTTTAATAGTTTCTGGAGGGAGAGAGTCCCAGATATTTCATTATATTCTATTGAAGAAGTACCTCCTGACAACATCCTTAGGGTTGCTAACCTTCCAGAACGGTCAGGGGGCTATCCAAATTGACATCAATCTCCTGGTAGCTAAAGAAAGCAATCAGTGTGATTTTTAACAAGTTGATCAGCAACAACCAAAACGGAGAAGGGACGACAAATCCCATCATAAGGCATTGTCACACAGTGACATCGCAATGACATCGCGTCTGACACTGCATTGTCCAATTAAATTCAAACCAAAAAAAAAGGAGGACTCTGATTGGCTAGAGGTTTCATAGAATCACAAATCCTTACTGTGTAGAAGGAAGCCATTCAGCCCATTAAGTCTGCACTGACTCTCTAACAGAATATGTTGCCTGGGCTCTATCCCCTTAACACCGCATACTTATCCCTCTAGTCCACACATCTTTGGATATTAAGGGGGCAATTTGCATGGCCAATCTATTTAACCCACACAAGGTTGAGAGCTTCACATTTTTAGGTGTCCAGATTACCAACAACCTGCCCTAGTCTGTACCATGCCGACCCTATAGTTAAGAAAGCCGACCATTGCCTTTACTTTCTCAGGAGACTAAGGAAATTTGGCATGTCAGCTACAACTGTCACAACTTTTACAGCTGCACCATAGAGAGCATTCTTTCTGGTTATATCACAGTTTGGTATGGTTCCTGCTCTGCCCAAGACTGCATAGAAGTACAAAGGGTCGTGAATGTAGCTCAATCCATTACGCAAACCAGCCTCTCATCCATTGAATATGTCTACACTTCCTGCTGCCTCGGAAAAATAGCCTGCATAATTAAGGACCTCACGCACCACAGACATTCTCTCTTTCACCTTCTTTGGTTAGGAAAAAGATACAAAAGTCTAAGGTCATGTGCAACTGACTCAAGAACAGCTTCTTCCCTGCTGCCATCAAATTTTTGAATGGACCTAGCTCATATTAAGTTGATATTTCTCTACATCCTAGCTATGATTACACTCTGTACTTCTCTCCTTTTGCTTGTCTCTGAACAGTATGCTTTGTCTGTATAGTGCACAAGAAACAATACTTTTCACTGTATACTAATACATGTGACAATGATAAATAAATTTATCTTCGGACTGCGGAAGGAAACCCATGCAGACACGGGGAGATTGTGCAAACTCCACAGAGACAGTCACTCGAGGCTGGAATTGAACCCAGGTCCATGGTGCTGTGAGGCAGCAGTGCTAACCACTGTGATACTGTTTTGCTCTTTTAACAGGCTGCAAAGGGTTTGGTGGGTTGGATGGGGGTTGCGAGTTTTAGCCCGAATCTGCTGGGCACAAGTAGGGTTTCGGCTGGCTTCATTTCATTAAAAACCCAGAAGAAGAGAGTGAGGGAGAAATATTCTCCTCAGTTTTAGCAGTTTTTAATTGTGGCTGTATTTGCTGCAACAAAAGTCTCACAACACCATGTTAAAGTTCTACAGGTTTATTTGGTAGCAAACGCCACTAGCTTTCGGGGTTTGCCCCTTCATCAGGTGAGTGGGGAATTCTGATCACAAACAGGGCATATACGGGCACACACTCAGTTTACAGAATACTGATTAGAATGTGAGTATTAATCAAGTCTTAAAGGTATAGACAATGTAAGATAGCATTAAGTATAGGTTGAAGAGATGTGTACTGTCTCCAGACAGGACAGAAAGTGAGATGTTGCAAGTTCAGGCAAGTCATGGGGGTTATAGATAGTGTGACATGAACCCAAGATCTTGGTTGAGGCCATCCTCTGTGTGCAGGACTTGCCTATTAGTTTCTGCTCAGTGACTCTGCGCTGTCATGTATTGTGAAGGCTGCCTTGGAGAATGTTTACTCAAAGATCAGAGGCTGAATGCCTGTGACTGCTGAACTGTTCACCAACCGGAAGGGAATAGTCTTGCCTGGTGATTGCTGCAACCCGCAGGGGGTGCATTAAACAGACGTGCAGTTGAGGTGCCTGTGGCGTCACTGCTAGCCACAGGTAGCAGTGTTGCACTAAAGAATAGAACCATCCACAATACTGAGCACTGTGTAAGCATTTAAACAAGTTCAGTATCAACAAAACATGTTTCTTTTCATCACTTGCAGTTTTCACAAAATATTGAACCCCAAAACACCAGTTAAAATTCCCAGGATCGTGGTTGTAATTTTTCTCGCCTCTCTGCTGACTGCCTGACTGAGCGCACCCCCCATCTCCCCCGCTCGCTCACTACCTCTCTCCCACTCACCACTCTGTACTGTTGCAACCTACAGGCAGTGAGTGGGGTTGCGAGCAAAGCAGGAGGAGTGGCAGCGAGTGAGGTGAGCAGGGTGGGTGGCAAGAGTTCAGTGGGCCCCTAATGATGATGTCAGCAGCACTGTGCACGCACCAGCAGCGGAATGCGTGCCGACCTCCTATTCCAGGCACAGAATGTCATCAGTGACACCGTCCCAATACAGTGGGGGCGGGGGGGTGGAATACAGTGATTTATTAACTCTAAACCATGATCTTACATCAAATCTCTTCAAGTTGGATGTATTGATCATGCCAAATTGTCTTCTAGTGTCCAAAGATATGTAGGTTAGGTGGATTGGCATGGTAAATGTCTGGAGTTATGGGCAGAGGGTGGGAGGGTATGCCTGGGAAAAATGCTCTTTTCCAGTTGATGGGCCGAGTGGACTCCTTCTGCACTGTTTTGGTTCTTTGGTTCTATGATTCTAAGAGTGAATAAAAATGTTATTCCTTCGAAGCTACTCATTATTCACCCTCACTTCGAATTCTTCCCCTTTGCCTCATTAAAATTGTCTTTTTTTCCTCTTTCACATTCCTGTGAAACCACTTGCACCTCACCACTGCTTCCACCAGCATGCCCTGGAATACGTCCAGTCACAGTTGGCAATCCCTGAATAGGCCAGCTCTGATTTTAAACTGATGGACCCTTATTCTGGCTGCTTCCACTGGAGAAATTACTACTTTGGATCCAATTTACCTCATTCAGAACCCATTCATTCACACCGAGTTAAGGTACAGCCCTTTTGGATTTCTTCCTTACCAATTTGTTCAACAACTCGCTTAAAGCATTCCTTATCCTTCCTTTCCCAAAGAAAGAGAAATCCATGTCCTCACAATGTCATCCTTTTGACCTATTGCATAATCTGCTCCCTAGGCCTAACTGCCTCAGTCACAGGCTGGGAATCAAGTTGTGATCATTTATGATCCATGTGGATTCGTACTTTGTAAAGTAAATTTAAGTAATTTAAATTTACAAAGTAAATTTGCCAAAGGCACTTTGAAGGAACAGAGTCAAATGTTTTAGTTCTGAAGATACCACGCCATTTGTGCAATACTTGTCATTTTAAAGTTAAAGATGGACACTTTCCTGATTGGTCTGTAGAAAGGTACATTGCCATCGGGCTACAGTACGTAAATACTACTGATCGGATTTGCTGCAGCTAATACAGTGCTGACTAAAGTGGTGTTCCTTGTACTGAGAAAGTCCTTTGATAGGAAACATTTATTTTATAGCTTAATCTGTTAGGGCAACATAAACAAGTAAACTCTCCTGACACCTTGGTTGGTTTGAAGAAGATGAAGTTACTCCTTCCTCTGTGCTTCACTAAGTTGCTGACAGCTCCAGGGAATCTGGGCAATGGGATTGCAGGGGTGGGGAGGTCAAAGAAGAAATTGACGATATCTCACTCGAACGTGATCTGTGTAAGTCATTTCCATCTGTAGCAATTGCAGTTTATGGTCTTTTACTGAGAGAGCTCATAAATCCTGTTAAGTAATGAATTTTCCTTACACTGGAATGATAGGCAATGATATTCAATAACTTTCCAACATTGAGTGCCCCCCAAAAGGAGAGAAAGACAAAGACTGGAGGTTATCCCGGGGTTGATATTTACAAGCTGGGGCTCTTTACTCCAGGAGAAAAAGAAGGTTGAGGGGTGACCTAGTGTAGGGCAGACAGAGGGAAGATCTTTCAGCTTGTGCAAGAGTCAAATACCAGGGGCCATGAATATAATATAGTCACCGATAAACCCAATAAACAATTTTGTTACCCAGAAGATGGTTAGAATGTAGAACTTACAGAGTCATAAAGGTTTACAGCATGGAAACAGGCCCTTCGGCCCAACTTGTCCATGCTGCCTAATTTTTAACCACTAAGCTAATCCCATTTGCCTGTGTTTGGCTCATATCCCTCTATAGTCATCTTACGCACATAATTTTCTAAATGATTTTTAAAAGGCAAAATTGTTCCCAACTCTACTACTACCTCTGGCAGCTTGTTCCAGACACTCACCACCCTCTTGTGAAAAAAGTGCCCCTCCTTTTATATTTTTCCCCTCTCACTTTAAACATATGCCCTCTAGTTTTAGATTCCCCTATCTTTGGGAAAAGATGTTGACTATCTAGCTGATCTGTGCCCCTCATTATTTTCATAGAATCCCTAAAGTGCAGAAAGAGGCTTTTCGGCCCATTGAGTCTGCACTGACCACAATTCCAGTGAGGCTCTATTCCCGTAACCCCACATGTTTACCCTGCTAATCACTCTGATGCTAAGAAGCATTTAGCATGGCCAATCCACCTAACCCGCACATCATTGGACTGTGGGAGAAATCCGGAGCACCTGGAAGAAACTCACTCAGACATGGGGAGAACATGCAAACTCCATACAGACAGTGACAGTATTATATATGTGCTAGCACTAGGAGTGGTTGAAGTAATCAATGTAGATGCATTTAAGAAGACATTAGGTGAATACATGAGAAAGAAAACAAAGAGAAAGAAAATGAAAAGAAAGTTATGCTGCAAGTTACAGTGAGATGAAGATTTAGTGAAGGCTTGTGTGGTGCATAAACCTTATGCAGATCCTGTAACCATGGGTGAAATATTCTACTTATGGAATGGCTGAGGGGTAACTTGGGCTTTGTTTCCTTGCTCCCCACCACCAGCTAAATTACTTCTCTCCATCAACCCTGAGGTTGTCAGACACCCAGCCTGTCCTCTGGGCCATAACCATTCCCCCTATGTGTGAACCTAGTCAGTGAAGTGGACCAGCTGTTTGACCATGGGTGGCATCATGCTTGATGTTGACTTCACCCAACACCCTCATGCAGGCACTTTACAGTAAATATAGGGGTAGGAGTGGTGGGGGCTTTGGAAGAGGCATGGGGACATGGGGACATATGGCAATATAGGAGCAGTAAAAACAGCCGGTTTTGTGGGCTTGCCTAAGGACACTGAGGAATCTCCTCCTACCATCCCCCCGCTGAGCCCAGGCACAGGATCCCATCTGAGCCCTTCCTAACCAGGAGCATAGTCCTGTGGATTCATTCTCCCATCCTGCAAGCTGAATTATTATCTCATCTTGCACACGTTAGGTAATAATATAATTTCACTGGGAAGTGAATTAATAATTTATTTTGTTCATAAAGTACAGATGAGAACAGGTCCTCCTGTTATTTACACAACTTTACTTCACTGTCTATTTGTTTCTGAAGTGGATGTGGCTGGCACGGTAGCATAGCGGTTAGCATTGCTGCTTCACAGCTCCAGGGACCTAGGTTTGACTCCCGGCTTGGGTCACTGTCTGTGTGGAGTTTGCACATTCTCCTCGTGTCTGCGTGGGTTTTCTCCGGGTGCTCCAGTTTCCTCCCCAGTCCAAAGATGTGCGGGTTAGTTTGATTGGCCATACTTAGAATTGCGCCTGAGTGTCCTGAGATCTGTAGGTTAAAGGGATTAGTCAGTAAAATATGTAGTGATATGGGTATAGGGCCTGGGTGGGTTTGTGGTCAGTGTAGACTCAATGGGCTGAATGGCCTCTTTCTGTAGTGGAGGGTTTCTATTTCATGTCGGCATTGGACTGTGGTAGGCACAGTAAGAAAACCTACAACACCAAATTAAAGTCCAACAGGTTTATTTGGAATCATGAGCTTTTGGAGTACTGCTCCTTCATTGGGCTCCTCTATCGCTCACCTGATGAAGGAGCAGTGCTCCGAAAACTCGTGATTCCAAATAAACCTGTTGGACTTTAACCTATATTGTGAAACTTTGTATTGTGTCTATTTGTCTAGATGAAGTTTATATTCATGACACAAGGTGGCGTTCCATCCCATAAATTAACAGCTCGAACAGGGAAAGAATTCATCCTTCATTTCTGTTTAAACTCCGGTTTCCTGATTCCTCTGAAATAAATTCTCCAGGCTCATCCAAATCACTCCCTTCTGTCATACGGGCTCCTCTCCCCATTTGTTTGTGACTCTTAACCTAAGGTTAGAGCAACCGGTTTACTGTTAGCAATATAACCCATAACTTGAAGAAGTTATTTCAAAACTAGAGCAGTGTGTTAGTGTAAAACTGTTGAAGAACGTCCAGCTTTTCAATGTTTCTTTATGGATAATGTTCTTCTAATAAAGTGGAATGGTCACATTTTGTTCTTATTTTTACATGGAATGTGGCCACCACCAGCATTTATTGTCCATCCCTAACTATCCTGATCGGGTAACTATCCTGATCAGATTGGGTAAGGACGGCGTAAGGACATTAGTGAACCTTCATCAACTTCAGGAAGCATGGTGAAGGACAAGCTTCTTTCTACATCAAAGATAATGAAGTGGAACGGTTGAGAGCTTCAAGTTTCCAGGTGTCCAGGTCACCAACAATCTATCCTGGTCCCCCCAGGCCGACACTATAGTTAAGAAAGCCCACCAATGTTTTTATTTTCTCAGAAGACTAAGTAAATTTGACTTGTCAGCAATGACTCTCACCAATTTTTACAGATACATTGCAGGAAACATGGTTGTATCGCAGCTTGGTATGGCTCTTGCTCTGACCAAGGCAGCAAGAAAGTACAAAAGATGGTGAATGCAGTCCATCACGCAAACCAGCCTCCCATCCATTGACTTTGCCTACGCTTTCCCTGCTTCAGAAAAGCACCAACATAATCAAGGAGTCTATGCACCCCGGACATTCTCTCTTCCACTTCCTTCTGTCAGGAAAAAGATACAGTCTGAGATCACATACCGACTGACTTGAACAGCTTCTTCCCCTGCTGCCATTAGACTTTTGAATGGGCCTACCTTATATTAATTCTTTCACTACACCCTAATACTATATTCTGCACCCTCTCGTTTCCTTCTCCCCAAATACTTTGTGAACAGTATGCTTTGTCTGTTAAGTGTGCAACAAAACTTTTCACTGTATTCCAATGCATGTGACAATAATAAATCAAATCACAATGGTTTCATGGTCATCATTAGATTTTTAATTCCAGGTTTTTATGGAAGTCAAATCTCACCATGTGCCATAGTGGGATTTGAACCCCAGTGCCCAGAGCATTACATTGCATCTGTGGATTGCTGGTGTAATGACAACGCCACTACTTCATCACTTCCCACATTTTATAATGAATATTGAATAATAACCCAATCTAAATCTGCCCAAATGGCCTGAAGGGGATTTGCGCTTTACTGTTATTCGGAGGCCATTCGTTCTGGTTTTAAAGATGTCACCCTTATTTTGTAACATGATGAGGGTGCACAATATTTTGCATATTTCCTACCATTGTGTGTCAGGAAAGTCCATGTCTTTGGATATCCATTGATTTGAAGGTAAATTTACCAATGCCATGATCACAAGCTTGAAGTAAAGCGCAAATCCCCTTCAGGCCATTTGGGCAGATTTAGATTGGGTTATTATTCAATATTCATTATAAAATGTGGGAAGTGATGAAGTAGTGGCGTTGTCATTACACCAGCAATCCACAGATGCAATGTAATGCTCTGGGCACTGGGGTTCAAATCCCACTATGGCACATGGTGAGATTTGACTTCCATAAAAACCTGGAATTAAAAATCTAATGATGACCATGAAACCATTGTGATTTGATTTATTATTGTCACATGCATTGGAATACAGTGAAAAGTTTTGTTGCACACTTAACAGACAAAGCATACTGTTCACAAAGTATTTGGGGAGAAGGAAACGAGAGGGTGCAGAATATAGTATTAGGGTGTAGTGAAAGAATTAATATAAGGTAGGCCCATTCAAAAGTCTAATGGCAGCAGGGGAAGAAGCTGTTCAAGTCAGTCGGTATGTGATCTCAGACTGTATCTTTTTGGGGATTGGCCTTTTGGAGTCACGACCCCATTTAGACTTGCATTTGAGCCTTCCCACCACTTGTCTCGGGTAAGACCCCACGGATTTCTTATCAGCCACCATGACATACAAAAATATTCATCAGAATTAATGGAAAGATTACACTGCCTTTGATGAGATACCAATGAGGTGATATCTGGTTCCAAGTTTTTTTTTCTTTATTTCTTCATGGGATGTGGACATCTCTGGCAAGGTCCACATTTGTTCACCATCCCTAATTGCCTTTGAACTGAGTGGCTTGCTGGGGCTGTTTCAGAGAACAGTTAAGAGTCAACCACATTGCTTGGGTCTGGAGTCACATGTAGGCCAGACCAGGTGAGGATGGCAGATTTCCTTCCTTAAAGGACATTAGTGAATGAGATGGATTTTTGCTGCAAATAATGACAGTTTCATGACCATCTTTCCGAGACTAGTTCTCAATTCCAGGTTTATTAATTGAATTCAAATTCTCCTGGCGGCTATGGTGTGATTTGAACCTGCCATGTTCAAGAGCGTTAGCCTGGGCCTCTGGATTACTAATCCAGCAACATTATCGCCATGCCACCATCTCCCTCTTAAAGCTGGAGAGCCTTAGTCTCATGTTGGGCTTCACATTCAGCTGGTTCCCCTTCATTATTTTCAGCCCCACCAGTTTTGAAAGTCCAATCTCACTATGCAGTATTTTCTAACAGTAATATGAATTTTGGTTATAAAAACACAATATTGTTGCTCACATTTGTGACAACTTAAGACAAACATGCAGAAGTTGGCCCATTGTGCAACGTCACATGAGATGTGAGGGATATTCTGTAAGGCATTATGCAACAGCAACTTGCATTTTGGATCAGCCTATGCACTCTCTTGCAATGACCATATTTAAGAATCACCGCATTAGGTCAATTGAAGTGTAATTTACACCACATAGAGCCATAGAATCTCTACAGTGACTCTCTGTAACTCGCACATTTACCACAGCCAATCCAACCAACACGCAGATCTTTGGGAGGAAACCAGAGCACCAGGAAGAAACCCACACAGACATGGGGAGAATATGCAAACTCCATAAAGCCACCATAGGCTGAAATTGAACTTGAGTCCCTGGTGCTATGAGGCAGCTGCGCTAACCACTGTGCCAACATGCCGCCCACCTTGAGAGCACCTATCATCCCATCCCTCCTGCCAATTGCCTGTAAATTTGGCTTAACACAAAAAGCACAATATTGCAATTCTTCCATTCATCCACTTCACACTCAGATTGCCAGCAAATACATCTTCCTCTGTCGTTCCTTATCCCAGAGACAGTACTGTCTGAACATTTGGTTACTCTGCTTCTCTGGATTATGTAAATGGTAATTCTCCCTCACAATTTCAGCTTTGGTTCTCACTGTCAAAATGAGCATTGCAGAGTGCAGAACACTGCACAATGCAGAACATTGCAGAGTGAGCCACTAACAGGCGTCCATTGATCTGGTGCTGTACTTTGGCTTTCTAGTAATCAAAGGTGCTTTGAGTCAACTCCAACATAAGTGCAGGGATAATACCTCACCTTAGAATCAGACCTTTATGTGTTCATAATTTTGTTCCAGAGAATTTAAGCATATAATCTAGTGCACTACTGAGGAGGTGCTGCACTGTTGAAGATGAGATGTTAAAGCAAAGCCCTTCTCAGAGAAGAGAATTGCCTGATTCCAACTTTTGCCCATATCCTTTGCTCCCCTTCACTCCAAGAGCTATGTCTAACTCCTTCTTGAAAACATACAATATCTTGGCCTAAATTGGTTTCTATGTTAGTGAATTCCATAAGCTTAGCACTTTGGATGAAGAACTTTCTCCTACCGTTGGGAACACCCTTCCTGCACCTAGCCTACCTAGTGCTGTTAGATCTCTTTAGGTTTCTATGAGATTCCCCCCCTCATTTTTCTGAATTCCAGGGAATACAATCCGAACTGACTCACGGTCTCCTCATACGTCAGCCCCCCCATCCCAAGAATCAGTCATGTGCAAGTAGAAGGCTCAACACCACTACTGCTCTCTCAGGGCAAGTAAGGGATGAACAATAGACACTTCCTTGTCGGCATCTCTATGAACAAAATAAACTAAAGAGGCTAAACAAGGCCCCAAGAGTTAACACCTGGTAATAGTTGAGACACTGGGAGCAGCCACACACTAGGCAATGATCACCTGAATCATCTGCAATTTCAGCCATTGCCGTGAACTAACTAATATAGAGAACAAGATTTTACCAGCATTTTACACCCATTGTGTGGCAGGCAAATGCTATAAAATTGGGCATAAAGCAGGTAGTGTGATGGTACTGGTTTTTGCGACCAGTGGATTTTACGGCAGTCAGATTTCCAGCGTGGTCAGCCTCTCGCTGGAAATGGGTGAGGGACTGGTTAATGTACTTAAATTTGCTTAAATCTTTATTAGCGTGTGTTAAGCAAGCCTCGTGCCCAATTGTACAAAAATTTGCAGACAGCATGCATGCACTTAGAAAAAAAACCTTGTAAAATTCTACCCAGAGAGTGAAAAGCTAGACATTATAATGCTGATAAGATTATGGGTAGCCCATGGTGAGCTTGGCACACATCAGATAAACTGTTCAGGATCTGTCATGTGTTCTGGTGAACTGTGTGTGCGATTGAGACATTGTAGGCTTGCACTGCTGGAGTAGAGGGGGCACTATGTGGCACAAGGCAATTCCCAGACAGCAAAAGAAGAGAATCATCATACAGCTTGAGAGAGTCACAAAAGGTTGAAACAGAAAGATCAATTATGTGTCAAAGATGTAAAGTGGAACAATCACTAAATGTCTATCTGGTTTAATAGGTATGCCATACAGATGAGGACAGTGATACCAAGAAGCTAGCGAGGAGCATCACGTCATTCGAGGTATGTGTATTGTGGAGAAGTTTCTGGCTAAGTCCTCCAGGGCACATTATGATAGGGGAGGTGTTGGCCTGGTGGTATTTTTGCTGGACTATTAATTGAGAAACTCAGCTAATGCCCTGGGGATCTGGGTTCAAATCCTGCCGTGGCAGATGATGGAATCTGAATTCAATAAAAAAAATCTGGAATTAAGAATGACCAGGAAACCGTTATCAATTGTCAGAAAAATCCATCTGGTTCACTAATGCCCTTGAGGGGGAAGGAAATCTGCTGTCCTTACCTGGTCTGGCCTGTATGTGAATCCAGAGCCACAGCAATGTAGTTGACTATCAATTGCCCTCGGGCAACGAGAGATGGACAATAAATCTGGCCAGCCAGTGACACCGATGTCCCGGGAACGAATACAAAAAAATACGGTTTTTAGTAGCCAGGAACTTTGAATTTCATAAAATGTGTCTTAACTTACTCCAGCTTTCTTTCATTTTCAACTATATTCTGCAGGGAATATTCTGAAGTACAGTTCTTAGGGAAAGTACTGTAAAGGCATTAATAACTCTTTGTGTGGGAAGAACTCATAGAAGCTACTGAGAAGCAGATAAAAATACAATATCAATATCTGAGTTTCTTTCCTTTCCCTGCTTCCTCTGATGTGCCTGCTGTGTACACTGACAATTTTTTTCTCTGGAATTCCCGAATTAGCCACATTTCTTTGATCTGCACACAGAATAGCTTCTTTGTCGCAAGCAAGTGCTTGCCGACTCATTCTGGTGAACAGCAATGTGGCTGCACAGGATGTAACTACAGGCAAATTTGAAAGTCTTCCCTTGTAAAGGTCAGAGCACACACCCACGTACACTTCTTTACTCTGTATTATGATATACAGAAATACCCACTCCATATATACTTTCCTAGCTGTAACATGCTGGGACGGTAGATTGAGAGCAGAATTTGAAACCCCTTGCTCTGCCTCTTCCACCGTCACCTCCAAAAACTTGTACGATTAGCTCATGAACTAATTTGTCGCTGAGATTGAGACCAGCTGTTTGACTGCCTTTGCTGTTTTCCCCAGCCAAGCTCCTGCTAAGTTTCCCTGTTTGTGCAAGCTGTGAATTGACCACTCATCCTCATCTCTCAGCCCCCGTGTTGGCTGTTATGAGCCTTCCCCAGGTACAAATGTGCCCTTATTAGGGGTCAGATTCTCCAGCCATGTGGTTCCCGCCAGCAGGAGGTTGTTTTGCTCTGGTCCCGCTGCTATCCATGGGAATTCCCACTGATGTCACACCATGCCATCGGGGTACCCACAGGTAGGGGTGCGGAGAATCCCACCAGCCACAGAATTCTGGCTCACATCTCCCCTCCAAAAAAAAATCCTTGCTACCTCTATCCTTCCAAGTTACCATTACAATCCGGCGTCTCTTTTCTCCCCATGATCCCTGAACTTGCTGCCATTTCATAAATTCATGCTCATCTTTACATCAGCTCCCCAATATTCATGCTTGTGTCTGTGCAACAGTATATATGATGTGGAGATGCCGGCGTTGGACTGGGGTAAACACAACAAGAAGTCTCACAACACCAGGTTAAAGTCCAACAGGTTTATTTCATAGTAAACGCACAAGTTTTCAGGAACAGTGTTCCTACGTCAGGCATGTGGAAAGTTCTGATCAGAGAAGGACATATAAAGGCATACACAGTTTACAGAGTATTGATTAGAACGGGTTACAGAACCCCCATGACTTGCCTGAACTTCCATCAGCTCACTTACTGTCCTGTCTGGAGACAATACACATCTCTTTAACATATGCTAATGCTATCTCCACTCACATTGTCTGCATCTTTAAGACTTGAATAGCAGGTTAGCTGTAAAGACTCGCATTCTAATCAGTATTTTGTAAACTGTGTGTGTCTTCATATGTCCTTCTTTGATCAGAACTTCCACACGTCTGATGAAGGAACAGCGTTTCCAAAAGCTTGTGGGATTACTATCAAGTAAACTGGTTTGACTTTAACCTGGTGTTGTGAGATCTCTTACAACAGTATATAAACAGCCCTTTCAAAGTCACCAGTTGACATCCTATGTGACGGGGACCAGGATAAACTACTCCTCAACCTTCCTGACATATCTGCAGCATTTGACATGTTTGACAACACTATCCTCCCCTAATGCCTCTCCAGTATTGTCCAGTTGGGTGGGATTACCCTTACCTGGTTCCATCCTTATCTGTCCCGTTGTAACGACCACCAGCAATGACTTCCCTTCCTGCTCCTGCTCAGAAGATCCCCAAGAATGTATGTATAACTCCCATATATTTCTCATTTGCTCCTCATCAACAGAAAATACATTGGCCAAACTTTTCTGACTATTCACACTGGCGGGGTTTTCCAGTCCCGCTGATGCCGTGGGTTTCACAGTGGCAAGGCATGCACTCAGTGTGAGCAAGCTCTTGTTTACCTGCTGTAATGTCCCCTGAGAAGGTGGGTGTCACACTTTATTTGTTAATGCTTTCATGAACTGACTGAGGAGGTTTTTTTTACAAAAATGCTATATAAGTGCAAGTATTGTTGTTGTATATGTGGGGCTGTAGATCTAAAGCTAAAGCTCACTTATTAGTCACAAGTGGGTTTACATTAACACTGCTGTAAAATTACTGTGAAAATCCCCGAGTTGCCACGCTCTGGCGCCTGTTCCGGTCAATGCACCTAACTAGGACATCTTTCGGATTGTGGGGTGGAAACCGGAGCACCCGGAGGAAACACACGCAGACATGGGAAGAATGTGCAGACTTACACACAGACAGTGACCCAAGACAGGAATTGAACCAGGGTCAAGTGTGCTAACCATTGTGCCACCGGGCCACAGTAAGATCAGTGATAATGTGATATACACACTGGATTTTTGGTCAGTGATGAATTTCATCCATTATATCGCAAACAAACGTGGGATTCTAAAGCTCTGTGAGTGAGTCTCATAAAGTGTAACTAATGGTTGGCACTGAGTTACAGAAATACTAATAGGCACCTGGCACTCAGTTTCGAGGCTGTAACTGAATCAAAATGTTCTGACGATGTGCCAAATAGACCCAGATCCAAGAATAACAATCCTTTGGCAAACTAATTGTGTTTAGAAGGTTTAGCAATATTTTGTTCCCTCCCTTAGGTCTATGATACAGATTCTTTATGTAAAAACCTGCTCTGCGCGCAGAGCTAGAATTTCAGCATTAGTTTAGCAAATTGGTTTTCAGTTACTCTGCCACGTAGGACTTTGACTACTTGCACATTGTTACTTTGAATCATTTATTTATTGAGCCAGAGGTCAGATCTGCGGCATTTGGTGCCAATGGCACCCATTTTACATTTGGCCCCATTTATTACTGCCTCAATACAATTATTGAAGTTACCAGCGCAGAAAGAGCCATTCAGCCCATCATGCCCATGTTAGCATTTTAGTAGTGCAATCTAAAGCTGGCTCCACTTCCCTGCTTCCCCCCTATGACCCCAAGCTCCCCCCCTCTATGTTTTGAATGTTAACGCGTTTGCAATGGTCTCCGCCTTAATGGCTCCCTGTGGCCAGACATTTCATGCTCCAATGAGTGTCTGCATTGAAATCATGTTTATAAATGAAACGTTTCATAGTAATAATAATAATAAGTCAGTCAAGGGATTCGCAGTTTTCATTTTCCAATACCAACTTGCAAATTGTTCTCAGCAATACAGAGTGGTCACTGGTTCTCTGGAGCACTATAATTTGACATTACTAATTCCCACTGTTCAATTGCAGAACTAAATTATGAGCGACATTATGGCTGATGAATACCTTAACTACTGACAACTGGTCTTTAATATAAATTAAAAAAAAATCAATGAGTAAACTTATCAATTATTTATGCATACTTAAGTTTATATTTATGACCCCAACACTGAGCCAAATGGAAATAGCACTAAAATATTAATGTGTGTCTATCACATCGAAGAGTCAGAGCCATCCCCAGTATTTTCTTGTTATATTACTTTGCTTGTGCATTTCATTAATGTGATTGTGTTCATCAGCCCTCAGTTGTTGCCAAGTCATGAATATTTAACATAATTGTATTTATACATGTCAAGGCCCAATGTGAAATAGGTTTAGACTGTCTCAACTCAGGTCAACTTAGAGCCTAAACCACAGACCTGTTCCTAACTTGTACTAAAGGATTGAGAGCTTCAAGTTTTTAGGTGTCCAGATCATTGAAAATGTGTCCTGGTTCCCCCATATAGTTAACTATAGTTAAGAAAGCCCATCAATGCCTCCACTTTCTCAGAACACTAAGGAAATTTGGCATGTCCGCTATGACTCTCACCAACTTTTACAGATGCACAGAGAAAGCGTTCTTTCTGGTTTTATCACAGCTTGGTATGTCTCCTGCTCTGCCCAAGAAACTACAAAAGGTCATGAATATAGCCCAATCCATCACACAAACCAACCTCCTGTCCATTGAATCTGCCTGAACTTCCCACTGCCATGGCAAAGCAGCCAGCATAATTAAGGATCCCACGCCACGGACATTCTCTCTTCCACCTTCCATTGGGAAAAAGAAACAGAAGTCTGAGGTCACGTGCCAACCGACAGAAGAACAGCATCTTCCCTGCTGCTGTCAAACTTTTGAATGGACCAACCTCACATTAAGTTGATTTTTCTTTATATCCCAGCTATAATTGTAACACTACATTCTGCACTCCCTTGTTTCCTTCGCTATGAACGGTATGTTTGGTCTGTATGGCACACGAGAAACAATTTTTTTACTGAATGTGAATACATGTGATTATAATTTATAGATCAAATCAAATCAAATTATCTAGCTCTTGCTCTCCCCTTTCCCTTTGGAAGTCACTGATGAACACTGTGGTGCACTTTCAACTAATGAACTGCAGCCTCATAGATCATAGATCGGGCGCTGATTCGCAATGCTGAGTGATGCCAGCAGCGCAGGTTCAGTCCCCACACTGGCTGAGGTTATCCAGCCTTCTCAACGTTATCCTTTGCCTGATGTGGTGATCCTCAGTTTAAATCATCACCAGTCAGCTCTCCCCCTCAAAGAGGAGAAGTGCCTATGGTCATCTGGGACTATGACGACTTGAGATCATTGGAGTGCACAGAGGACAAGCAGAGAAACCGGAGTAAATGCCACCAGCCCGCACCAGCGTTCAAACGAGATCTTAGCTGATCTGAGTCTTAGTTCCATTCACCCACCTGAGCACCAGAGCTCGTGTCAAATAAAAATCTATATTTTGAAATTTTCATTTGACCTAGCCTCTGGAGAGTTCCAGATTCCCGCTTTGGAGGGAGAAGTGTTTCTCAATATAAAATCTTACAACAGAGAAGGAGGCCATTTGGCTATTGTTGGTTGGCCTTCTGAAAATGCTGCCCAAATTTGTCCCATATCCCAGCTTCTTTCCCATAAGCTTGCAAGTTACTGGCTGGAATTTTACCACCCCACCCACCATGGGAATCGGAGTGGGTGAGGGATAGAGAATGGGAAGGTCCGTTGACCTTGGGTTTTTGGTTTTGGGATGAGTGAGGCTGTAAAACCTCACCCACTTTGTCCAGAATTCTCCGACCTCACCTGTGGTTGGGATTCTCCGATTTTGCTGAAGTGGATAGAGATTAGTCCGAGTGCCCAATTCTCTGTTCTCACTGGCAGCGGTAGCGGGGCGTGCGAGACCTGAGAATTCCGGCCTATATGTCCAATTGCCTTTTGGAAGTTTCCAAGGAATTATTTTCAAGTCTTGCTTTGTAGATCTCAGCAATCTGTGTGTTTGTAAATGTCTCGAAATTTCTCCCCTAGTTCTTGTCAGTTATTTGAAATCTATGACTTCAGGTTTTTGACCCATTGGCAGAAGAATCATTTTCTCATTGCTTGCTCTATCAAAGCCCCTTGTCACTTTGATCACCTCTGCCAAATCTGCCCTTAACCTTCTCTGTTTCAAGGAGAACAACATCAGATTCTCTAATCTCTCCTACAACTGAACTCCCTCCTCTCTGCCATCTTCTAAGCCTTGCCATCCTTCTGGAAGTGTGGTGCTCAGACTGTTTGGATGTTCCAGCTGAGGGCTACTCAGTGAGCTGTAAAGGTTTAACATGGCTTTTGTGTTTTTGTATTCTCTGATTTACAAAGCCAATGTGCTTTCCTGAACAATATATTAATGTGTCCTGCTGCCTTGAAGGATTTGCGTGTCCAACACCCCTTGACCAGCCTTAGCTCTGATTTTAAGGTGATGTCTTTAGTCCTGGATTTTTCTCACCAGAAAAAATAGTTTCTCTCTCGCTATCCCATCAATTCTTTTATTCAGCCTCACCACCCCTGTGTGTCAGTCTGCATAATGAACGCTGATGGGTCATTGGACCATGGCAAAGTACATAGCCAATCAGGATACAGTCGATAGTCATCACGAACGACGGTTGATTTTACACCTTTTCAGACGAGGAGTGCTGAACTCAATTACATTGCTATGTCGCTTCTCTGACTGGAACAGATTAGCTGAGTAGGGACTTGGCATTGAACCAAAGACTTGTCATTCAAGGGAGGTCATAGTACAGGTATGGAAAGTGGATAATGCCAAGCTGGTCTATTCTGGGTGCCCTTCTCATTTTGGAATTGAAATACCTTGTTAGCATTGAGTCAGCTTCACCTGACCTATCTGGGTGCCAAGATATGGGAAAGTGTTTGATTCCTTAATATTGGCATTTCACATCTTGATCAGCACAAAAGTATTTGATTTGATTTGATTTATTATTGTCACAAATATTGGGATACAGTGAAAATTTTTGTTTCTTGCATGTTACAAAGACAAAACATACCGTTCATTGAGTACATAGGGGAGAAGGAAAGGAGAGGGTGCAGAATGAAATGTTACAGTCATTGCTAAGGTGTAGAGAAAGACCAGCTTAATATATGATACTGATGGCAGCAAAAATTCTGATTGGTACGTGACATCAGACTTTTGAACCCTTTTCTCGACAGGGGAAAGTTAAGAAGTTATGTCTGGGGTAGTGGGGTTCTTGATTATCTTGATCATCTCAGCTTTTCTGAGGCAGCAGAAAGTGTAGACTTGGATGGGAGGCTGATTTACGTGATGGACTGGGCTTTGTTCACAACCCTTTGTAGTTTCTTATGGTCCTGGTCAGAACAGGTGCCATACCAAGCTGTGATACAACTGGAAAGGATGCTTTCTACGGTGCATTTGTAAAAATTGATGAGAGTCATAGTCAATGTGCTGTATTTCCTTAGCCTCCTGAGAAAGTAGAGCCATAAGCCGGCTTTCTTAACTATAGCGTCCGTGTGGAGGGACCAGGACAGGTTGTTGGTGATCTGGACACCTGGAAACTTGACACTCTCAATCATTTCCCCATCACCCAGTCGATGCAGATAGGGGCATGTTCTCCTTTATGCTTCCTGAAGTCGATGACTATCTCCTTCATTTTGCTGATATTGAGGGAAAGATTATTGTCGTTGCACCAATTTACCAGATCTCTCTCTTTCCTGTACTCTGCCTTATCATTGTTTGAGGTCTGACCCATTCCACTGGTGTCATCAGAAAATTTGATGTCTTTTTCTCAGGCTGTGTCCTTGAATAACGAACTTAATCTGCTTCTAAAACAGACCCTTTGTATTAAATATCTACAAACTCTTCAGAACTGAGCTGTTGTGTGGGGTCAGCTTTTTCACTGTGTCTCCCTTTACATTTCTTTTGTGCTGCTGTGCACACATGGCATTAATTATGGACAAGGTCTGCATGGTACCATCCAGGCTATTGCATTGCCACGCACCCTCACAGCTTAGGTGAACATGGTTACCACTGCTGCCTTACAGTGTCAGGGACTTGGGTTCAATCCCAGCTCGAGTCACTGTCTGTGTGGAGCTTGCACATTCTCTCTGTGACTGTGTGGGTGTCCTCCAAGTGCTTCGGTTTCCCTCCACAGTCCAAAGATGTGCAGGTTATGTTGATTGCCCATGCTAAATTGCCCCATAGTGTCAGGGGGATTAGCAGGGTAAATATGTGGGGTCAAGGAGATAGGGCCTGGGTGGGACAGTGGCCGGTGCAGATTCAATGGGACGAATGGCCTCCTCCAGCACTATAGGGACTCTATGATTCTATGAACATTGACCTTTGGTCTCCAGCACAGACCTGGGGTTCCTGGCCGCTAGTTTCATCCCCCTGCCTGGTCACTCTCTCAAGCTGAAGCAGACTGTTTGCAACTCAATAGCCACTCTGTTTGGCTACTTCCACCTCAGTATCATTGCTCTCGTCTCCATCCTTGCCTCAGCTCAGTTGCTGCTGCCACTCTCGACCATGTCTTGGTGACCTTGCCCAATCCAATGCTCTCCAGGCTGACCCCCCATCATCTTACAAACTTTGTTAACGTGAATTCATTCTAAACCCTATTGTCAGCAATCAAACTCCGGTCACTTTAACCCTTTGCTTGCTGATCTACATTGGTTCTTGACCTGACAGTGCCTCAATTTTAACATTCTCATCCTGACCCTTCCCTATCCTTCTGTTTGAAAATGCTCTGTGGGATGTTTTACTAAATCAAAGCTGCATTATGAACGCAAGTTGTGGTTCTTACATCACTACTAATTTATAATTTGGCATTAAAATCCCATAAATTCTGAAAGAGGATTTAATCTGTGGGTTGGTGTAAGAGCTAATGATGAGAGAAGGTGCCAGAGTGCTGTCGCAGCTCAAATGTTTCATTAATTTCCTGTTGGAAAAAAACTTGTCACTTTTAACCCAATGCATGTGACTCCAGCTGCTTCTTAATGTGCTCCGGGCAACTTGGGATGGACAATCTGGGATGGTAAATAAATCCTGCCATGCCACAGTGTTGCACACCTCCACGAAACAGATGAAAAAATAATTTGTCACATTTAAAAGCTTCTTCACACCTAATTCTATAATTTCTTGGAAACCTCTGTTCCCACACCACCATTGGCGAAGATGATGTGGAGATGCTGGGATGGGACTGGGGTGAGCTTGAAACAGTTCACATCTCTTTAACCTGTGATTATCCATCTCTCCACTCACATTGTCTGCACCGTAAAGACTTGATTCCCTGTAGACACTCACATTCCAACCATTATCTTGCAATTATTTCTTTGTCTATACGTGTTTGTGAGACTGCTTGGTGGAGCAGCCTATTTCATTCACTTTGGATTGTAGTATGGATGAATCAACCACTGTTTGATTCAGGCCCAACATTGAAAGTGTGATCAGGAATAATTTCCGCTCATCTTCTCCCCATTCCCCATTCTGACCTCGGCTCTTCCTCTCCATTTCTCTAAGATTCAGGGGTCAGCAGTCCTGACCCGAAAGCTTGTAGCACAAGCTTTCGGAAACACAGCTCTGTCATCAGGTGAGCCTGGAGTGTCAGTCCTTCTTCAGGAGTGACACCCCGAAAGCTTGTGCTACCAAATAAACATATTGGACTTTAATCTGTGAGATTTCTTACTGTGTCCACCCCAGTCCAATGCCAGCATCTGCATATCACAAAATCTTAGCCAAGATTTACACTTGAAAATACTGTCTTGTGGATGAGATGCTAAAGTAACGACCTCTCAGGTGGATATAAAAGATACCGTGGCTCTATTCCAAAAAAGAACAAGAGATTCTCTCTGCCTTTTTGATCAATATCTATCCCCCAACCATGATTACAGAAACAAATTGTCTGATTATCATCAAAGGATCTCTACATTACAGAAGGAGGCCATTCGGTCTATCAAGCCTGCTCTGACAACAGTCCCAGCTATGGCCTATCCCCCATGTGTTTACCCTCCTAATCCCCGTGACACTAAGGGGCAATTTAGCATAGCCAATCAACTTAATCCGCACGTCTTTGGGCTATGGAAAGAAACCGGAGCACCCGGAGGAAACCCACGCAGACATAGAGAGAACGTGCAAACTCTGTACAATCAGTAATCCAAGCTGGGAATCAAATCCGGGTCCTGGTGTTGTGAGGCAGCAGTGCTAACCACTGTGCCACCATCCCCTATTTATTGCAAAGCTGCTTGCTGGAGCTTACTCTGCACAAATCAGCTGCTGTTGTTTCTACAATGGCGATACATCAGACATTTCAGAAGGTCCCCATTGGCTGTGAAGTAACACGAGTCATACTGGTGTTGAAGAAGTCGCTATCTAAATGCAAGTCTTTCTTCTCTTGTCCTTTCACTTCGAGTGCCATATGATGAAGCTGAAACCCGCCGTATTTCTTCACTGTCACAAATTTTTTATCCTACAGAAATCCAGCAATCTAATTAGACGATGTTGTTTTAATTATAAAATTGAACACAATTCTTCTTGAAAGATGCAGCTTCGGAAGGTCAAAAAGCAGAGAGAAACTACTCCAATTCAAATAAGCAAGCTGTGGTGATCTCATATATTCGCCGGAGATGATATCATTCTATTCAGTCATTATCCTACTAGACAGGTGTACAGGAAACAACACCGACCCAGAACGCTAGATTGTGTATTTCCTGGATTTTTTTTAGATCTTAAAACTGCACATGGCTAAAAGATCATCATTTATATAACTGCCTAGTAAATCTTCAAGGCTTTGTTTGTGATGAGCTGCATTAAATGCCACCCCTTTTAGCTGTGCATATGTGATAACAAGCTGAGACAGGTTAAATCAACACTTTGGAGTAACACTATCAGGTGTTGCTATTACTGTAACAATTTTGCTGTAATGACAGGTACGTGTACCACGGAGATCCTGGACGCTGCATCTGCCTGACTTTCTTCTCTTGAGGTGTGAATATTAGGAATAATGCAATGTAAATTCATCAGTGCTCGAAGGAAGCAGGTAAAGGATTCAAATCAAAAAATAACTTGACATTATCCAGTGATAGACGTGGTAAATGTAATGCAGCTGTCAGGGGTTCTGACCATTTGGCGATGGTTGGATTTTGGTATAATTTCAACACACCTGTCAGTCTTGGCTCAGTTAGAAAGCTGTGGGTTCACCCCCTTCCCCATCCGCCTGAGTGCCAGATCTAAGCCAATTGTGGGAATAGAAGGTGTTGAGACATTAAACATAGATCATAGAACACTACAGCACAAACAGGCCCTTCGGCCCACAAGTTGTGCCAAACACATCAAAACCTACCCAGCCATAGACCTATCTATAACCCCAATCCCATTGGATCCCATATACTCATCCAGAAATCTTTTAAAAGACCCCAGCGAGTTTGCCTCGACCACCACCGACGGCAGCCGATTCCATTCACTCACCACCCTCTGAGTGAAAAACTTTCCCCTAGCATCCCCTCTGTACTTGCTTCCCTGCACCTTAAATCTGTGATATACAGATGCCGGCGTTGGATTGGGGTGGTAAGAACTCAGTAAGAATTTAGCAACACCAATTTATAATCCAACCGATTTATTTGATAGTAAAAACGTGAGCTTTCGACTCCTGTGTCTTCCTCAGGCAAATGCAGTGTTCTGGTCTGCAATAGCACACATCAGCACAGACAGTCAGAGATTGCTGATTAGAATTCAAATCCTTACATCTAACCTGCTATTGAAGTGTTAAAGTGGCGAACAATGTGTGTGAAGGGAATCCTGAGCATTGCTGGAGAATTGTGTGTTTTCTCCAGACAGCACAGTAAGTGAGGTTTTTTGCTAACCCAGGCAAGTTACGGGGGTTACAGATAGTGTGTCATGAAGCCAAGATCCCTGTTAAGACTGTCCTCATGTGTGTGGAGCTTGGCTATCAGTCTCTGCTCAGCGACTCTGCGCTGTCGTGTATCACGAAAGCCCCCTTGAAGAACATTTACCCACAGGTCAGAGGCCAAATGCCCATGACTGCTGAAGTGTTCGCTCACAGGAAGGGAACTGTTTTGCCTGGTGATTGCTGAGCGATGCTCATTCATCCGCTGTCGTAGTGTCTGCATGGTCTCCCCAATATACCATGCTTCAGGACATCCTTTCTTGCAACATATTAGGTAGACAACGTTGGCCGAGTTGCAAGAGTATGTACCGTGCACCTGGTGAATGGTATCCTCACGTTTGATGATGTCGTCCATGTCTATGATCTGGCATGTCTTGCAGAGGTTGCTGTGGCAGGTTGTGTGGTATTGTGGTCACTGTTCTCCTGAAGGTTGGGTAGTTTGCTGCGAACAATGATCTGTTTGAGGTTGTGCGGTTGTCTGAAAGCAAGAAGTGGAGGGGTGGGGATGGCCCTAGCGAGATGTTCATCGTCATCAATGATATGTTGAAGATTCCGGAGAAGATGTCGTAGCTTCTCCGCTCGGGGGAAGTACTGGACAACAAAGGGTACTTTGTCCACCGTGTCCCGTGTTCGTCTTCTGAGGAGGTCAGTGCGGTTTATCGTTGTGGCACGTCGGAACTGTCGATCGATGAGTCGAGCGCCATATCCTGTTCTCACGAGGGCATCCTTCAGCATCTGGAGGTGTCTGTCACAATCCTCCTCATCTGAGCAAATTCTGTGTATATGGAGGGCTTGTCCATAGGGAATGGCTTCTTTAACGTGTCTAGGGTGGAAGCTGGAAAAGTGGAGCATTGTGAGGTTGTCTGTCAGTTTGCGGTACAGTGAGGTGCTGAGGTGACCGTCCTTGATGGAGATGCGTGTGTCCAAGAATGCCACTGATTCTGGAGAATAGTCCATGGTGAGTCTGATGGTGGGATGGAACTTGTTGATATCATCATACAGTTGTTTCAATGATTGTTCACCATGAGTCCAAAGGAAAAAGATGTCATCAATGTATCTAGTATATAAACTTGGTTGGAGATCTTGTGTGGTGAAGAAGTCTTGTTCGAACCTGTGCATGAAGATGTTGGCATACTGAGGTGCGAATTTGGTCCCCATGGCTGTTCCGTGTGTCTGGATGAAAAGCTGATTGTTGAAGGTGAAGACATTGTGGTCCAAGATGAAGCGGATGAGTTGTAAAATTGCATCCGTAAACTGGCAGTTGTTGGCATTGAGTACTGAGGCAGTTGCAGCAATACCATCGTCGTGGGGGATGTTGGTGTAGAGCGCCGAGACATCCATTTTGACAAGGAGTGTCCCTGGTTCAACTGCTCCATGTGTGCTGAGTTTCTGTAGGAAGTCCGTAGTGTCAAGACAAAAGCTGGGGGTTCTTTGTACGATGGTTTTCAGGATGCCCTCGATATAGCCGGAGAGGTTCTCACACAGGGTCCCATCGCCCGATACGATGGGACGGCCAGGTATGTTTGCCTTGTGTATTTTTGGGAGGCAGTAGAGATCTCCAATGCGGGGAGTACGTGGAATGAGAGCCCGGAGGGTGTTCTGAATGTCCGGATCAAAGGTTTTGATCAGAGTGTTGAGTTGACGAGTGTGTTCTTTGGTCGGATCTGCTGGTAACTGTCTGTAGTGTTTCTCATTGTTTAGTTGGCGGTACACTTCTTCACAGTAGTCCGTTCTGTTCAGTATGACGGTGGCGCCTCCTTTGTCTGCTGGTTTGATGACAATGTTGCAGTTGGTCTTGAGAGCACGGATGGCCTTGCGTTGTACTTGGGTGATGTTCGGGACTGTCTTGTAAGTGCGGTTGATAAATCTGGTGTTCACGCATCTCCTGATGGCTTGGGCATACATGTCCAGTCGGGGGCAGCGGCCTTCCGGAGGAGTCCAATTGGATTCATTCCTCTTCGGTTGCTGCACTGCGGATCCCTCTGTCTGCTGTTCTGGTTCATTAGCTGTCTCATTGAGTCCACTATTGGCCTCTTGGGGTTTGTGGAAGAACTCACGCAGCCTCATTCGCCTGATGAATTCCTCTGTGTCTGCTGCGAGACTGATGGGGTCCATTTTGGTGGTGGGATAGAAATTGAGCCCTCGGCTGAGAACTTCGATTTCCTCTGATTGAAGTGTGTAGTCCGACAGGTTAACAATGGACCTCCCTGCGGTAGTGTTACATGGACGACATCATCAAACGTGAGGATACCATTCACCAGGTACACGGTACATACACTTGCAACTCGGCCAATGTTGTCTACCTAATATGTTGCAAGAAAGGATGTCCCGAAGCATGGTATATTGGGGAGACCATGCAGACACTACGACAGCGGATGAATGAGCATCGCTCAGCAATCACCAGGCAAAACAGTTCCCTTCCTGGGGGCGAACACTTCAGCAGTCATGGGCATTCGGCCTCCGACCTGCGGGTAAATGTTCTTCAAGGGGGCTTTCGTGATACACGACAGCGCAGAGTCGCTGAGCAGAGACTGATAGCCAAGCTCCGCACACATTAGGACGGTCTTAACAGGGATCTTGGCTTCATGACACACTATCTGTAACCCCCGTAACTTGCCTGGGTTAGCAAAAAACCTCAGTTACTGTGCTGTCTGGAGAAAATACACAATTCTCCAACAATGCTCAGGATTCCCTTCACACACATTGTTCGCCACTTTAACACTTGAATAGCAGGTTCGATGTAAGGATTCGCATTCTAATCAGCAATCTCTGACTGTCTGTGCTGATGTGTGCTATTGCAGACCAGAACACTGCATTCGCCTGAAGAAGACACAGGAGTCGAAAGCTCGCGTTTTTACTATCAAATAAATCGGTTGGATTATAAATTGGTGTTGCTAAATTCTTACTGAGTCCTTAAATCTGTGCCCTCTCGTTGCGACCATTTCAGCCCTGGGAAATAGTCTCTGAGAGTCCACCCTATCTATTCCTCTCAACATCTTGTAAACCTCTATCAGGTCGCCTCTCAACCTTTGTCTCTCCAGGGAGAACAGTCCCAGCCCCCTCAACCTGTCTTCATAAGGCATGCCTCCCAATCCAGGCAACATCCTTGTAAATCTCCTCTGCACCCTTTCAATAGCTTCCACGTCCTTCCTATAGTGAGGCGACCATAACTGCGCACAGTACTCCAAGTGTGGTCTGACAAGGGTCCTATAAAGCTGCAGCATTACCTCCTGACTCCTGAACTCAATCCCTCGATGAATGAAGACCAGTACACCATAAACTTTCTTAACCACATCCTCCACCTGGGAGGCCGATTTGAGAGTCTTATGGACCCGGACCCCAAGATCCCTCTGCTCTTCTACACAGCTAAGACTCCTACCTTTGATAGTGTACTCATTCATCCCGTTGGATCTGCCAAAATGGACCACAACACATTTATCCGCGTTGAAGTCCATTTGCCACTTCTCCGCCCAGTCTTGCATCCTGTCGATGTCATGCTGCAACTTCTGACATCCCTCCAGACCATCCACAACACCACCGACCTGTGTGTCATCGGCGAACTTACTCACCCATCCTCCACTTCCTCATCCAGGTCATTTATGAAAATGACAAACAGCAAGGGTCCTAGAACAGATCCCTGGGGCACTCCACTGGTGACCGACCTCCATGCAGAAAAAGAGCCTCCACAACCACCCTCTGCCTTCTGCAGGCAAGCCAGTTCTGGATCCACAAGGCCAAAGCCCCTTGGATCCCATGGCCTCTCACCTTCTCAAGAAGTCTTGCATGTGGGACCTTGTAAAGGGGAGATCCAGCCAGGTAGATGAGAAATGTGCCGTGCCACTGTATGAAGAGGAGCATGGGAGCCTCTTCCTAACTCTCCTTATCTGTAACACCTCAATCAATGACAGATAATGTAGAGATGCCAGCATCGCACTGGGATAGACACAGTAAGAAGTCTCACAACACCAGGTTAAAATCTCCTTGTAAGGAGTGACACTCCAAAAGTTCATCCTAATAAACAAACTCGTTGGGTTTTATAACGTGGTGTTGTGAGACTTCTTACAATGACAAATAACACCATCACATTGCTGTTGTTGGGAGCTTGCTGCCACATCCCTCACATGATGTAGAGATGCCGGCGTTGGACTGGGGTAAACTCAGTAAAGTTTTACAACACCAATTTTAAATCCAACCAATTTATTTAATAGTAAATCGGCGAGCTTTCGACTTTTCGTCTTTGTCAGGCAAATGCAAAAGCAGACCAGAACACTGCATTTGCCTGACGAAGACGAAAAGTCGAAAGCTCGCTGATTTACTATCAAATCAATTGGTTGGATTTAAAATTGGTGTTGTAAAACTTTACTGAGTACATCCCTCACATGACAGAAGTCACTATGGGTTTGAACCTTTACCTGCCTGGGGTGGGGGGGCGGTGTGGGGGTGGGGGGTGGTGGTGGGGGTGTGTGTTGTGTGCGGTGGGTGGATGTGAGGGTGGGGGGGGGTTGACTTCCATCCACATGGCAGGATGAAACAGTACAAAAACATGACTTCTGCATTTGACTGAAATGCACCTGTTGCGTATGGGAGTCTCCTCTGGTGGGTCAGTCAGATCTACATTGCCGTATGTAACCTGACCCTGTGCAGAAATCATGGAAAGTTGGTATGCAGGTGCTTCATAGAATAAGACTGGCAAATAGAACCTTGGCCTTTATTGCAAAAGGACTGGATTTTAAAAGTAAAGAAGTGTTTTTACAATTGTATAAGGCATTGGTGAGACCATACCTGGAGTACTGTGTCCAGTTTTACAACCATAGAACCATACAGTGCAGAAAGAGTCCCTTCGGCACCAATCACAATCCTACCCAGACCCTACTCCCATATCCCTACATATCTTACCCGCTAACCTCTCTAACCTAAACATCCTAGTAGGCGGCACAGTAGCACAGTAGTTAGCACTGCTGCTTCACAGCAGTGTTCGATTCCCGGCTCGGGTCACTGTCTGTGTGGCGTTTGGACATTCTCCTGTGTCTGTGTGGGTTTCCTCCAGGTACTCCGGTTTCCCCCCACAGTCCGAAGATGTGCGGGTTAGGTTGATTGGCCATGTTAAAATTACCCCTTAGTGTTCTGCGATGTGTAGGCTAAAGGGTAAGCGTGTGGGGATGGGGCTAAGGTGGGATTGTGGTTGGTGCAGACTCGATAGGCCAAGGGACCTGTTTCTATGTAGGCTTCTATGACTAGTACACTAAGGGGCAATTCTAGCATGGCCAATCAACCTAACCCATACGTCTTTGGACTGTGGATAAGAGCACCCGGAGAAACCCACACAGACACAAGACGAATGTGCATTGAAGGGGAGATTTAGAATAAAGAATTTTATTAAAGAATTTTGATCTCCTTACTTGAGGGGAGATGTGATGGCACTGGAGGCAGTTCAAAGAGGATTCACCAGATTGATTTCAGGGTTGAAAGGGCTATTGTATGAGGAGCAGTTGGAAGTGTTGTTACAATTGTATAAGGCATTGGTGAAACCATATCTGGAGTACTGTGTCCAGTTTTAGAAGCATAGAACCATACAGTGCAGAAAGAGGCTCTTTCTGTCCAAGCTTGGTTTGGTACCAAAATGAGAGGGGATCTGATCAAAGTTTATAAAGTGATAAAGGGAATTGATAAGGTGGATATTGGATAGATATTCCCCTTTGTGGGGCAGTCAAGAGGCCATAGATATATAGTGAGATGAGATAGATTCAAAATTGGGATGAGGACAAACTATTTCTCTCAGAACGTTGTGAATGTGTGGAACTTGCTGCCTCAGAATATAGTGGAGGCAGAACCTCCAGAGACAGATGGATATGTTTCTGAAGCAGGATAAAGGGCTATGGGGAGCAGGCGGGAAAGTGGAGTTGAGACCAGGATAAGATCAGCCATGATCCAGTTAAATGGCGGAGTGGGCTCGGAGAGCTGAATTGGCCATTCCCACTCCTCATTCCTACGTTCCTATGTGTCACCAGCTCCAGTGCACCCCTCTTTGATGAGCTCAATGCATTCTACGCCCGTTTTGAGCAAGAGGTCAGCAAGAGAATGCCCTCCACCCTGGAAGCCCTGGATGAACCTGTGTCTGGGGTCACCATTGCAGATCAAAAGAGAAAACGCTGGAAAATCCCAGCAGGTCTGGCAGCATTCGTAAGATGCAACTGTAAGCATCCCTACAGATATTGCCAGACCTGCTGAGATTTTCCAGCATTTCCTCTTTTCGTTTCAGAAATTCAGCATCTGCAGTAATTTGCTTTTATCTATTTTTTTTCACCATTGTGGATGTCAGAGCAGCTTTCTCGAGGGTCAACCCACAGAAAGTGTTTGGCCAGATGGGGTACCCGGACAAGCATTTAGATCCTGCACCGATTAGCTGGTGGGGGTGCACAGACATCTTCAAACTCTCCGTACAACAATCTGAAACCCCTATCTGATTCAAGAAGATGACCATCATCCAGGTACCCAAGCAAAACCAAGCAGCGTACCTTAATGATTGTTGGCTGGTAGCTCTGACATTCATCATTATGAAGTGCTTCAAAAGGCTAATTGTGGCTTGAATCAATTCCAGCCTCCCGGACTGCTTGAATCTACTACAGTTCACCCTATCACCGCAATAGGTCCACAGCAGAAGCCATCTTCCTGCCCTGCACTCAACCCTGGAACACCTAGATAACAAGGACATCTTTGTCAGACTCCTATTTATTGATTACAGCTCAGCCTTCAATACCATTATTCCCACAAAACTCATCTCCAAACTCCGTGGCCTGGGCCTCAGCACCTCCCTCTGTCTGGATCCTGAACTTCCTAACTCACAATCAGTAAAGATAGGCAACAATGCCTCCTCCATTACCATACTCAACACCGGTGCCCCACAAGACTCTGTTCTCAGCTGTACTCCTTATACACCTATGACTGTGTGGCCAAATTCCCCTCCAATTTGATTTTCAAGTTTGCTGACGATGACACCATTGTGGATTGGATCTCAAACGATGATAAGGCAGAGTGAGATAGAGATTGTGGTGAACTGGTGCAGCAACAATAATCTCTCCCCCAATATCAACAAAACAAAGGAGACAGTCATTGAATTTAGGAAGTGTAAAGAAGAACATGCCCCTGTCTACATCAATGGGGATGAAGTAGAAAAGACCGAGAGCTTCGAGTTTTTAGGTGTCCATATCACCAACAACCTGTCCTGTTACAACCCCCCCCTCCCCCGCCCCACCACCATCCCCACCTCCCTCTCCACCCCCGAGCAAGCCTACACCAAGCCGACACTATAGTTAAGAAAGCCCACCATTGCCTCTACGTTCTCAGAAAACTCAGGAAATTTGGCACATCAGCTACGACTCTCACCACCTTTTACAGATGCACATAGAAAGCATTGTTTCTGGTTCTATCACAGCTTGTTAAGGCTCCTGCGCTGCCCGAGATTGCAAGGAACTACAAAGGCTCGTGAATGTAGTCCAATCCATCATGCAAAGCAGCCTTCCATCCATTGACTCTGTCTTCACTTCCCACTGCTTCGGCAAAGCAGCCAACATAATTAAAGACCCCATGCACCCCGGTCATTCTCTCTTCCATTTTCTTCTGTTGGGAAAAAGATACAAGAGTCTGAGGTCATATATTAACTGACTCAAGAACAGCTTCTTCCCTGCTACTGTCAGATTTTTGAATGGATTTGCCTTGCATTAAGTTGATCTTTCTTTACACCATAGCTATGACTGTAATACCACATTCTATACTCTCTCATTTCCTTCTTTATGATATGCTTTGTCTATTAATACCTGTGATAATAAATCAAGTGAAATCAAATGTTCCTTATTCACCACAGATTTAATCTTGAATTCTGATTTTACCTTTGATGACAAGTGTTTCTAGGGCTTTTCAATTCCTTGGAGATGATTTTCAAAATGTTGATGGTTATTTCTTGGCCTCTTGTTATATATTTAAATGTATCAGTTCAAGCGCTGATGGCATGATTTGTGATGTGATTATAATGTTTCAGAGGCTGTTGTTTACATTCAGTTTGTCCTCTGCGCAGTGCAGAGAACATGTCTTTCAATAAACCCATTGTACGTTAGTTGGATTCAATGCATGAAACCCCCATTTTTTTTTGTTTAAAACCCACAACCCCTGGCATAATTAGGAAATTATAATTTGATTGGCACTCTGCTGATGCCAGCATTTGGATCAGTGAGGGCACTGCTTATGCAGACCTACCTTGGGCCTCTGAGATACAGGGAGTGGCACACAGCAGCAGCAGTAGCTGGAGCCTTTTCCTCATCAATCTGCTACACCACAGGACAAAGTGGATGAATACAGAGCTCCAGTTCGAAAGAATTAAACCTCAGGTTAGGTGCACTGGTCATGATAAAATTCTCCCCCAGTGTAACCTGAACAAGTGCTGGAGTGTGGTGGTTTTCACAGTAATTTCATTGAAGTATTAATGTAAACCTATTTGTGACACCATTATGTAAACTTTTTAAACAAGGCTATAAAAAGAGAAGATTAAATTTCTGATCATGGCTAATTAACAGTACGTTAGGAGCCAGCCCTTTCAGACAGCCACTGGCATTTGCCGCCTCTGGGTAAAAAAAAACTCTTCTGTTCTGTGAAGCAGGAAGGCACGTGCTGCCAATGGTGGTTGAGGTCATAGTGGTCCTGAATTTCTTCGCCTCCAGCTTCTTCCAGAGATTTGCAGGAAATTAATTGTAAAACCTTTTGATTTGTTGCCTGGATGTACACCTCCCAGGTGATGGATATTATATTTTCCAGGGCTGGCTTGGATTGGCTGCTCACGTTGGATTCCTGCAGGTACAGGAAGTCATAGTTTGTGCACCAAATGGCAATCAAAGGCATCCTCTGACCACAGTAAGAAGCCTCACAATATCATGTTAAAGTCCAACAGGTTTATTTGATAGCAAAAGCTACCAAAAATAGTGGCTTTTGCTACCAAATAAACCTGTTGTATTTTAACCTGGTGTTGTGAGATTTCTCACTGTGTTTACCCCAGGCCACCCCAGCATCTCCATACCATGACCCTCTGACCAATTAGAGTATCCATCAGTCAAGACTTATCTTACTCCAGTAATGTTCAGCTAGTACACAACCACCCAAACAATTATCATAAATGTCTGTGCAACATATCCAGGAAGCTGCCATGATACCTTCATTCTGGGCCAGTCAAGCTTACGGCAAATATTCGCACCTCTGAGTCAAATCAGCAGATGGCTCCTTGGAGACAAAGTCTGCTCTCTCAGAGCATGGCTTGTACATTATTGAGGAGTCATGCCTCTGCGGCACAGCAAAGGTACAACCAAAACCAAATCAGCATCGTATCACAGAGCAAGCAGTCGTGATGCTAAGGTGCCTGGACAGATCTATAATCTCCTTCAACCTGCAGCTGCAAGGCTTTCCAGAGTGAGAGTATGTCTTATGCAGCATGGAGGATTCTTACAGTCAACAATCCATCCCTCTTGGTGAATGCTCTTCTAGTCTCCAATTTTCACAAGACAGAATGTGGCAACAATGGAGAGGTCCGAAAAATGGAGCTTTGTAATAAAGTTTATGGTGCATGAACATGAAACAGCAATGTAACAGTTTAACACAGTGTTAAACATCTAAGTAATTATCTTTGTACAGCTACAAATCCTATCTCTATTACTCTGATATTGTGCTAGCCTTGTAGCTTCAGCAGCACTAGAGACAGACTGCTCAATCCCTTTCTCTAACAGCTGCTCCTGGTTGTTGTTCTCTGGGTTTGGAGTGAGTGATGACCCTGCCACCCCCCAGGCCTTCCCCTGCATTCATACAGGGATAAGGGCTGACTCAGCCTTCAAGACAAAGGTAGCATCCATGACTTTCCCTTGAGAGGAGTGGGTAAGAAATGAAGATGCGTTAGGCAGAGTTCCCAGCTTTATTTGCCCTTTCTCTATCTTCTTTCTCATTGGCTATTCGCACTTGACTCTTCACCATGAGCTGGAGAAACACTTAGCTGCACTTCAAGAGATTTTGAATTTCCTCCGTCCCGCATAAGGTCTGAGTGTTGGTGAGAGCCAATATAAATTCAGTGGTCTTCAGTGCCAGACGCCCTATACAGCTGGCCACACTTACTCTTCTTCATTTTTCTGCCTAAAGACAGGGCTGACTCACAGTGCGACAACCTGCAACACACGTGTCCATCCATCCATTGAACCTTGTACTACTCCCCCCAGTCTGGTGCAGACTGGCCACCCAGCATCCACCTTCCTTTCCCCCCCAACACCTCCATCATCTTCACCCCCAGAGGAGTAAGTAACAACAAACACATTTTGCATTCTGTTGTAGCCTGGAGCTATGGATTGTGATGGTAGAAGCTCCAATTTCTTTCCATTGCAGTTCTCTCCACTTTTACTGCCTGCTATTGGCGTGTATTGGAGGGATTTACAAGTTGACACACAGCGCTATTTGCTTGCGTTCCGAACGCACTTTCTGAACGCATCAAATCCTGCAGTGAGACTCAAACTCGGAGCTTAAGACAGAGTAAGCGGATAAAGCAAAGGCTCCTGGCCTCAAAGTTAGTCTAGCTGTAATACTGAAAACCTGTGCTCTATAAAACTAGCCGCATCTCTGGCTGATTTGTTCCAATAGAGCTACACACTGGCATCGACCAAGACATGTAGAATATTACCCAGGTGTGTCCCATGTACAGAAAGATAGAGAAATTCAATCTATCCAGTTACAGCCCCATTAGTCTCATTAAGATCAATTATTATTTATTCACTAGTTATTTGCTCACTGACGCTCAGTCTGGCTTCCACCAGGGACACTTGGCTCCAGACATTATTTACAATCTTGGTCTAAACATGGACAAAAGAGCCGAATTCCCAGAGCTGACTATCCTTGGCATCAAAGCAGCAACTGACTGGCTGTGTCATCAAGGACCCCCAGTTGGAGTCCTACCCAGCAAGAAGGAAGATGATTATGGTTACAGGAGACCAATCATCTTTGGCCCAGCGCATCGCTGCAGGACTTCCTTGGATACAGTCCTAGGTTCAATCATCTTCAGCTGCTTTCTCGGTGACCTTCTTTTCATCTTAAAGTCAAAAGTGAGCAGGTTTTTTGCAGATTCTACAGCATTCTCTGAAAAGGACTCAGCAAGACGTTCTCCCCCCGTATCTGCTTGGGTTTGCTCTGGGCACTCCGATTTCCTTCCATAGGCTGAAAGACATGCTGGTTAGGTACATACTAAGTTCTCCCTCAGTGCATCCGAACAGGCGCCAGAGTCCTCTTGTAGTTTTAGAAGTTGCTGTCTGGTTTCTGGGAGAGTATAATCTAAGAGTAGGTAGATTGGTGTGCACAGTTTCACGCGACGAGAGGGCACAGATTTAAGGTGCAGGGAAGCAAGTACAGAGGGGATGCTAGGGGAAAGTTTTTCACTCAGAGGGTGGTGAGTGAATGGAATCGGCTGCCGTCGGTGATGGTCGAGGCGAACTCGCTGGGGTCTTTTAAAAGACTTCTGGATGAGTATATGGGATCCAATGGGATTGGGGGTTATAGATAGGTCTATGGCTGGGTAGGTTTTGATGTGTTCGGCGCAACTTGTGGGCTGAAGGGCCTGTTTGTGCTGTAGCGTTCTATGTTCTATGTTCTAAGACCTGGACAATGTTCGGGCTTGGGTTGATGAATGGCAAGTAACATACAAGCCCCACAGTGCCAGGCAGTGATCATATCCAACCAGAGGAAATTTAACCAACTTTCTTTGACATTCAATGGTATTACTATTGCTGAAACCCTCACCATCAACATCCTGGTGTTATCATTGACCAGAATTTAACTGCATCAGCCAAAAAAATACTATGTTTGTCAGAGGCTGGGAATTCTGCAGCGAATAGATCGCAAGTGGACTCCCATAGTCATCCACAAGGGGCAAGTTAGGAATATCATGGAATAATCTGAATTTTTCTGGATGAGTGCAGTTCCAACAAACATTCAGGAGGTTTGACAACATCCAAGACAAACCAGTCTGCTTAATTGGCTTCCCCTTCATCACACTAAAGATTAACCGCACCCCCCACCCCCACAAGTGATGTACAATGACGCGATGTTATTACAGTGACATAATCCTCGGTTTAGGGCAACATGGTGGCACCGTTATATCACAACACCAGGGACCCAGGTTCGATTCCCGGCTTGGGTCACTATTTGTGTGGAGTTTACATGTTCTCCCCCCGTATCTGCTTGGGTTTGCTCTGGGCACTCCGGTTTCCTTCCATAGGCTGAAAGACATGCTGGTTAGGTACATACTAAGTTCTCCCTCAGTGCATCCGAACAGGCACCAGAGTCCTCTTGTAGTTTTAAAAGTTGCTGTCTGGTTTCTGGGAGAGTATAATCTAAGAGTAGGTAGATTGGTGTGCACGGGTCTGCCAAACATGAGTTCTGCGTGGATGGAATAGTTGCACTTAAAGGTGTTACTCAGATGTAAATTTGCAACATGTAGATTTTGTTTGATCTGTCTATATTTGCGAATTAGGGATTTCACTGAGCAAAATAATTGTTCAGGAAGGCCATTAAATATTGGGAAATGAGGAGAAGAGATTGCGTGATTAATATTCCACTTCTCACTTCCATTGTCTTGAAATGGCTCACCAATAAATTGTGGACCATAATCTGTCGTGATCCTCTGGGAACACCATGTAAACAGCAAATGGCAAGCAATAGTTGTTTTTGTTGTATTGTGGAATTGTTGAACAATGTAGCGAAGTAGTTGACAATGATGGTGAAGTCAGTGCCATCGATGTGAAAGAGGTAGGATGTGACTTTGGACAATGGATGGGTAGGAATTTCATGTGGGTTTAATGATGCTTTGAGCTGACTTGATATATGCTTTTGACATGTCTCACATGTCTTGACGATGACTTCTCTGTCATTGTTCAAATTCAGCCAAAAGACTGTCTCTCTTATCATCCATGTATGACTGATGAAGTTGTTGAAGAATATTAGTTGGAAAAGATTCTGATATTCTGCCTTTAGAACTGATTCCCTGGGAGATGTCTGGCTCAGACCGATAAGGTCAAAGCACTCTCACTGGCTTGTGGAGATGCTGAGTGGAATCTGGCCATCCTTGAATGATGGTGCTCCATGATTTCTGTGACGCGGAACCTTTCACAGTTTCTTTTTGTAGCTGTTGGCATTTTCATTGCACAAAATGTACCAGATCGATTTGGAGAGCATGTTCAAGTTTGACGTCAATCTAATGTTTTGCCAAAGCGCTGGGTATGAAAATACATGATTCCAAACACTAAAGCTAACGTTTCCTGCTCGGCGTTGGAGTAATTGGATTGTGTTGTGGGCAGAGACTTTGAAGCCAATGCAAGTGCTTTGCTTTTTTGTAGTTGCTTGTTTCCAGACCTTTTTGCAAAGCATCTGTCTGCAGAGCACTTGTCTCAGTAGGATTATAAAATTTCAGTGATGATAAGGGTGATCCTTCAGCCCACTTTTTCAGGAGCAAGTCCTGCTATGTCTGGAGACTCTCACAAGAGGGGCCACAATGCGATTTGCCAGGAGAGATCTCGTTTTGAGAATCTCCCCACCCTCAGTTGGTGATGTAATTCTGGTTCTTGAAGTAAAAGTAAAGTCTCACAAGTAGGTTTACATTAACACTGCAATGAAGTTACCGTGAAAATCCCCTAGCTGTCACACTCCTCTGCCTGTTCAGGTACACTGTGGAAGAATTTAGCACAGCCAATGCAACTAACCACCACATCTTTTGAACTTCGGAAGGAAACTGGAGCACCTAGAGGAAACCCACACAGACATGGGGAGAATGTGCAGACTCACGTAGACAGTGACCCAGGCCAGGAGTTGAACCCAGATCCCTGGTGCTGTGAAGCAGCAGTGCCAACCACCATGCCGCTCTGTTTCTTAGATTTTAATTTAAATATTTCAATCCGAATTCTCCTTAAACTCTCCCATCTGCCAATGTGACATGAAGCTGGGCTGGTACAGCCAATTTGGCATTGCCAAGGGATGGGATCTGAGGAAGGCGTGGCCTGAAGAGACAGTGCCTGCAGGGAGTGGGTCCTGAATGGGAGTCTATAGGTGAGCCTGTAGTGAGAGTGGTGATGGTGGGGCATTTGATGCCAGCAATGAGAAGGGGAGGTTTCTAATGATGCTGGTGATTAAGTGAGGTAGGGGATTTGATGTTCGTGATCGGGGAAGACCTTTGATGCTGCAGATCCGGGGAGGGGGTGATTTAAAGTTTAATCTGAGATCAGGATACCTTGCTGGTGTATTTTGGCCCCGTCCCTTGCATTCACAATGCAAATAAACCCTCCTCCAAAAAATGACTAAGTGGTAGTGGATTGAGATTGGGACCTTAAATGTGAGTCTTTCTTCTAAATTAAAATTAATTGGTTGAAGATGGTAGCAGTCTGAAGTTGTGCTGTTTTCTTCATTCAGACCCCTAAACTGTGACATAATCAGCCCTCTGAATGTGTTATCTATGTAGCTGTCAGCCTCACAAATGTACCATAGTGAATCCAGACACTACCCGGGTTCCAAAACGTGGAGCTCAAGTTTCTGCAGCTGGTGACATTTCCTACATATGTGGTCAACTGGGACACAGGTACTGCCCATGACTTCCCACATATTACGGGACACGCAGTCCACACAACTGGTTTGTCCTGCCATAGTTTCAATTTACTTTCCTAATGTTAACTTTCATTACTTTAGTTTACTTGTACTACTTTATTTCACCTGACCTTGACTTTACTGTCCTATTTCCTTTGTTTCTTACTTAAATCAAGGTATTACCACTTGTGCCATCATAGAACATAGAACACTACAGCACAAACAGGCCCTTCAGCCCACATATTGTGCCGATCATATCTATACCTTCCAGGCCATAGAACTATCTGTAATTCCCAATCCCATTAAATCCCATGTACTCATCCAGAAGTCTCTTAAAAGACCCCAGTGAGTTTGCCTCTACCACCACTGACGGCAACCAATTCCATTCACTCATCATCCCTTTTGATAATTCATCATTTCTGTCTTCCATCCTGTCGCAGACTGATTATTCTTTCCCTGCCCTCCCCATTCTTTCCCCTAGCTCCACACTTGCTTAAACTGTTCTTCTCTAACACCTTCCCCTTCTGATGAAAAAGACCTGAGATATGTACTCATTCTGTTTCCCTCTCTGCCAATGCTGTCCAGTCTGCTGTGCGTGCAAAATCTTTTGACTTCAATTCCAATTTTCAGCCTTCAGGGGGTTTTCCCTTCTTGTTTTACTGGTAGCCGACTACTCCTAGGTGATAGCCTTAGTGGTATTAATGCCATACCGTCAATCCAGAAACTCAGCTAATGTTCTGGGGATCCAGGTTTGAATCCCGCCACTGCAGATAGTGGAATTTGAATTCAATAAAAAACATCTGGAATGAATGTTAGAATTCAGAATCGGAGTGGGTGAAGAGTAGACAATGGAAATGTCCGTTGACGTTGAGTGGGAATTTCTGATCATGTTTGAATGAGACCACAAATTCCCATCCTATGAATCTACTGGTGACCATGAAACCATTGTCGATTGTCAGAAAAACCCAGCTGGTTCACTAATGTCCTTTAGGGAAGGAAATCTGCTGTCCTTACCCGGTCTGGCCTACATGTGACTCCAGAGTCACAGAAATGTGATTGACTTCTCAACTATTCTCTGAACAAGAGCAACTAGGAATGGGCAATAAATGCTGACCAGCCAGCGACGCCCGTGTCCCATGAGCGAATAAAAAAAGACTAACATTACTGCCGCATTCAACACATCAAAGAAAACAGGTTCGTTGTCATTCATCTCCCTGCCACTTGTTGGAACATCTGATGTGCAAAAAGTGGCCATGGTGTTCATTGACATAGCAAGAGTGATGCACTGGATGTGACAATGTTGAGGGATGCTTTCCAGTGCCATAAAAATACAACTTGCCCGAGATGAATTGCTGCTTTGAGATGATAGAAGGGACTGGGCCTCCCTAATAAAGCCAGACAGTTAATCAGATTGTACGGAGTGGTAGGAAGTGGGAAACGTTTATTAAAATGTTTGACAAGGAGAGAGAGCAGCAGCTGCATATCTCTACTCCCTCTCCAAGACCAGTGAAGGAATGCCAGGACGATTGATTTGATCTCAACTTTCCCCTGTATCAAAAATCCCTGCGTTCCACAGATTAATCTGCTACGTTGATAATCTTCCACCCAGTTTGGCAATGCAGCGGAAAATAATGCAAAGAGCTATATTATTGCACCCCACACGCCGCGCAGCACCCCCCCTTCCCCTTTTCCTTATGTCATTCCATAGGTTGCTGTGCGACCAGTGGTTGGGTAATCAGTAAGATGCTATGCTTAGCTCCAGCTTGATTGTGATCAGCTAGCTGCCTGTGGAGCTGAGGAAAAGCAACAGAGAGTAAAAAATATTTAAATGTCATTATGGTGACATTGTAATGTCCCTCTCTCATGGGAGAAAGAGAGGTTTAGAAATGTACTTTTACTTGCGAAGCAAGCCTGTATTAATTGCTGATTCCCAGGCCAATTAAGGCTCCACTCACAATTGACTAAACTGCTTTGAGACTACCAATTAACTCGAGCAAAGTCAGGATGTTAAAGGTACATCACATTTATCATTATTGCTATACTTAGTACAATCCTTGACATACATGTCCCCCAAAACCAAACCTAGTAAGTCACATTCTGCCAAGATTTTTTATTTGGAACTTAAACACTCCTTGGCTGGAATTTTACCATTCCACCTGCCATGGGAATTGGAGCGGGCGAGGGGCAGACCATAGGAAGGCCCATTCCCTTGAATTTGGGGAGGCATGGTGGCTCAGTGGTTAGCACTGCTGCCTCACAGCGTCAGGTATCCAGGTTCAATTCCGTCCTCAGGTCACTGTCTGTGTGGAGTTTGCGCATTCTCTCCGTGTCCGTGTGGGTTTCTTCTGGGTGCTCTGGTTTCCTCCCACAATCTGAAAGGCATGCTGGTTAGGTGCATTGGCCATTCTACATTCTCCCTCGGTGTATCCCAACAGACACCGGAGTGTGTCGACTAGGGGATTTTCACAGTAACTTCATTGCAATGTCAATGTAACTTTTGACTAATAAACAAACTAAATTAAACTAGATATGTGGGGTTACGGGAATAGGGTCTGGGTGGGATTGTTGCCGATGCAGGCTCAATGGGCCAAATGGTCTCCTTCTGCACTGTAGAATTCCATGATTCTATGACGTCAGGTAGGACTTTACAGTTTTTGGATGATAAAGCTGGAAATTCCCACCCTGTATGTTAGCAGCTCAACCAAAAGATAGCACCTATAAAATTGCAGTGCTCCCTCAATACTACACTGGAGTGTCAACCTGGTTTTCATACTCAAGACCTGGAGTGAGAGTTGAATCCAAACCCTGTGACTCAGGGGTGAGAGTGCTACCAACAGGGTAGGGCTGACACATCAGTTACATAAGCTTAAATTTATTTATTTGCGAGACAGGGAAAGAAAAGTTATTTAACTGGATGGAAAGGTTGGCAAAAGAGACTTCCAATACACCCAACCAGAATTGGCAACTTTATATTGAACTCATTAAAGATTGAGAGGAGAGAGCGTATTTGCTTTGCTGGGAATAATATTAATTTTCTGTTAAATGGTAGATTAAGCCATCAAAAAAAGAGAAACTGAATCCTTGTTTTACTTTATTTTGAAGTCAAGAATACAAAAGCAAGAAAGGTTTTCTTTTAAGTCTTAATTAAACAGCAGTTAAATTTTGTTTTTAGAGTTTTAGAGCCCCCTTCTAGGAAAGATATTAAAGAAATGGAAAAGGTCCAAAATAAGACACTAAGATGCTACCAAGGATGAAGGAAGATTTGAGAAATTCTTCCAGCACATTCCAAGGCCATGAAAGCTTTTATTTGTCAGATTTCCAAACTTTCTTCCTGCTAATCTGCTGTAATCATTTACACACATCCACTCAGCTCCTCTTTTGTTTTCAATATTGTCCCATTATCACTTTCTGTTGTTTTGTGCCATCATCACTTTAGTAATTTACCCCTGTCCCCCACTCAATCACTGACTTCTATCTCACCCTTTTGCTACCCTGTCAATCCCACCTTTTCTCAACAATTCTGTACTTGCTCGGGAGTTATTCCTCTCGAACATCTTCCAGATTTGTTGAAAGACTATTGGCCTGAACCATTGGGCTGAATTTGCCGTGGGCATTGGGAACCCAATGTTGGGACCTTATCTAGGTCCCATGCTGTAGTTGTCAAGGTGACCAATGGCATAACTCCATGTGAGCTAGGCTTCTAAATGGTCGGCCTCCATGTTTATCTTCCAGTTAAGGAAGGTGAGTGATCTCCTGAAGTGGGGGGTGGGGGGTGTCAAACAAGGGCAATTGGCACTAGCTGGGAGAGCAACAAGGCTAGGATGAACCAATTGGGCCAAAAGACCTCTTTTTGGGCTGTATTGCTCCATGACTCCATGGGTGGAATTTTACATCTTGCTTGACTTGAGACTGGAAAATCCTGCCTGAGGTCAATGGACATTTCCATTGTCCACCCCTTGCCTGTTCTGGTTCCATTGTAGGTGGGAAGGTAGAATTTCGGTGTATGAGTCTATCAGAGGGGCTGTCATCATTGGATGTTGGGTTAAATTGAGTTACAACTGCAATTTTTCATCCTTGTGGCTCATTCATTGGACTAGTGAGAGAAGACACTAAGGAATCTCCAGTTAACCAGGCAAACCACCAGCAAGTTGCTGATGGTCTCCGGGCTCTGGAAGGAGCCATTCCCAACATTGGAAAATTTTGCCATGTTCTCAAAATGGCCCCCTAAGTTTTTTTTTATCCATTTCTGGGACATGGGCATTGCTGGCTGTCCAGCATTTATTGCCAGTGAAGCCCAACATCCCACAAATGAATAGTTGGTATAGTTGACTATCTGCCATCGTGGAGTGAGTTGTTGACTCTAGCCTACCCTGGGAAACCCTTGTCTGGTTGTGATGATGTTAGTGTTGGACTGGGGTAAACACAGTAAGAAGTCTCACAACACCAGGTTAAAGTCCAGCAGGTTTATTCAATAGTAAACCTACAAGCTTTCAGAATGCTGTTCCTTCGTCAGGTGAGTGGAGAGTTCTGATCAGAGAAGGGCATATAAAGGCACACACAGTTTACAGAATACTGATTAGAATGCAAGTCTTTACAGCTATTCTGCTATTCAAGTCTTAATGGTGCAGACAATGTGAGTGGAGAGAGCATTAAGCATTGTTAAAGAGATGTGTATTGTCTCCAGACAGGACAGTAAGTAAGATGTTGCAAATTCAGGCAAGTCATGGGGGTTACATATAGTGTGACAAGAACCCAAGATCACAGTTGAGGCCGTCCTTATGTGTGCGGAACTTGGCTATCAGTTTCTGCTCAGCGACTCTGCGTTGTCGTGTGTCGTGAAGGCTGCCTTGGAGATCAGAATGCCTCTGATCTCTCCACTCACCTGATGAAGGAACAACGTTCTGAAAGCTAGTGGCGTTTACTATCAAATAGACCTGTTGGAATTGTAACCTGGTCTTGTGAGACTTCTTACTGCATTAAACTTGTTTGGAGCAACGTTGGACAATGTGTGGGAACCTTTCTGATTTGCGACTACCTGAATTGCCTCGTGTTACCTCATCCACCTTCAGCCCACCTGTGCCTCTGTGGCAAAACTAATCCCACTAACTTTATGTTCGTCATCTCACGTATTGCCTGACCTGTTGAGCATTTCCAGCATCTTTCCTTATTCACAAAAAGCACGAGAGGGAAGATTGGAGGCAAATAAACTAACATGGAATTCTCTGTCACAAAGCAAAGTCTATTAATATTTAAAAAAAAATTAAGTAGTTGCTCAAGAAAATGAATATTCTAGGATATAGGCAAGGAATGAGGATTCTGTACTGCAATGTTCAACGGTGGAGACATTGACCTGGCCAACTGTTTCTCACCTGCTGTAGCTGTGGAAAGGCCAGAGAGAATGTTGCCTGTCATTTAGCCGTGACTATCACTGTTTGCTGTGCAGATACAGGGACCTGGCTCAGATATCCGATTTGGGTTGGTGTCTGTGGGAGTTTGCACATTCTCCCTGTGCTTGTGTGGATTTTCTCTGGGGACTCCGGTTTCCTCCCACGCCCCAAAAATGTGCTTTTATGCTGATTAGTGTTAATAAGTTGTCCCTAAATTAGATCTTCCTTAATCTGGCGCACATATAATTCTCTAAATTTGCACCCCTTTATTGTGGAGTCCAAGAGACGTAGACAAAAGTCGTAGGTAGAAGAAGGATTGGAATGTGGGCGGTGCGGGTTTGTAGGCTAAAGGGCCTGTTTCCTGTGCTGTGTTGTGCTTTGCTCTTTGTTTATCTGCCCAAACTAACTTTTATGCGATGTTATTAAATGGCTACTCAGCACCGCTTGATTAGAATAAAGTTTATTTATTAGTCACAAGTAAGTTACTGTGAAATTTCCCTAGTGGCCACAGTCCGACGCCTGTTCGGGTCAATCTTTCAGAATATGTGAGGAAACCGGAACACCTGAAGAAAACCCACGCAGACATGAGGAGAATGTGCAAACTCCATACAGACAGTGACTCAAGCCAGGAATTGAACCCAGGTCCCTGGCACTGTGGGAGGCTGAATACCTTTGCCTACAGGAGCCATTAACCTGCTTGAGACTGCATCTCCCACTCGTCTCCCTCTCTAATAACCCAAATACATCTTTAAAAGAGAATCTGCCTGCCATTCATAGAATCGTTGAATTCCTACAGTGCAGAAAGAGATCAGTCAGCCCATTGGCCTGCACGAACAGCAATTCCACTCAGGTCCTATCCCTGTATTTATCCTGTTAATCCCGCTGATACTAAGGGTGAGATTTTCTGGCCACACTCATCCCAAGACCAGAAAATCCCGTCCGAGATCAACGGACCTTTGCATTGTCCGCCCCATGCCCGCTACGATTCCCGTGGTGGGCAGAGCAGGATCGCTCTAAGGGTTAACTTAGCACGGTCAATGCACCTAACCGAACATCTTTCAGACCCTGGGAGGAAACCAGAGTACTCCACACAGACACAGGGAAAATGTGCAGACTCTTCACAGACATTCATCCAAGACCAGAACTGAAGCTGGGTCCCTGATGCTATGAAACAGTAATGCTAACTGCTATCTAAGGGTTAGAGGGGTTGAACAGCCGATTCTTAAAGTGGGGACGCTTCAGAAGGGAATCAATGCAGTTTTTTCACATGAAAGATCAGCCATTCTTGTCATCCTGCTCTCCACAGAAATCTTCAGCAGAATTCAAAATACTTCCTGCTGATGGACTGAACGGTCTGTTATTTAGAGAGTGGGATTTCTAACATCAGTCTGCCATTTTGTTTGATATTATAAATCTCTTAGTCGTCCGTTGCTGTAAATCATGAATCAGCCAGGTTTTATTACCACCAACTGACGCAGGTCAATATATTTCATTTCATTTTTTTTTAATTTATGAGGGAATTTGTATTTTTAATGAGTTTAAGCCTTAGTGGGAACATTGATTCATCACAAAGCAATATAAATGATGTTTTCTGATACTGCTGTGCAGTCTATTAGTCTTGCAATATAGATTCACTTGGAGAACAGAACATAAGAACATAAGAAACAGGAGCAGGAGTAGGCATCTAGCCCCTTCGAACCTGCCCTGCTAAGATCATGGCTGATCTGAAATGGATCAGTTCCACTTTCCAGCTTTCTCCCCATAACCCTTAATTCCCTTGTCTATCAGAAATCTACTTACCCTTAAATATATTCAACGAGGTAGCCTCCATCACTTCAATGGGCAGAGAATTCCAGAGATTCACTACCCTCTGAGAGAAGTAGTTCCTCCTCAACTCCGTTCTAAACTGAACCCCCCCATCCTTATTTTGAGGCTGTGCCCTCTCATTCTGGTTTCTTTTTTAAGCAGAAAGAATCTCTCTACCTCCACCCTATCTAGCCCCTTCATTATCTTGTAAGTCTCTATAAGATCACCCCTCAGCCTTCTAAACTCCCACAACTACAGGCCCAGTCTCTTCAATCTCTCAAAAATAAGCTAACCCCCTCATCTCCGATATCAACCTGGTGAATCTTCTCTGTACTCCTCCCAAGGCCAATATATCCTTTTGCAAATTAGGGGACCAAAATTGCACACAGTACTCTATTGCAGCCTCATCAGAATCCTGTACAGTTGCAGTAACATCTCCCTGCTTTTATATTCTATCCCCCTCGCAATAAAGGCCAACATTCCAAAAGCAGGACTTGCGATGATTTTTGTGGACACTATTTTCATTCTTGGGACCTGAGCTTCGCCAGTTGTCTTGGATACAGCTGAATGGCTTGTTTAAGCCTGGAATTACATGTAGAGTCTTAGAATCCCTACAGTGTAGAAGCAGGCCATTCAGCCCATCAAGCCTGCAGTGACAACAACACCACCTGGATCCCATCCCTGTAAGCCCCATGTATTTACCTTGCTACTCCCCCTGACAGTAAGGGGCAATTGAGTATGGCCAATCCACGTAACCTACACATCTTTGGACTGTGGAAGGAAGTCGGAACACTTGGTGAAACCCAATACAGACTTGGGGAGAACATGCAAACTCCTCAAAAACAGTGACCCGAGATTGGAATTGAACCTGGATCCCTGGTGCTGTGAGGCAGAAGTGCCAACCACTGTGCCATTGTGCTCTGTGCAGCTCAGTCCGATAAGGGCAGCAGCTTCCTGCCCAAAGAGCATAATAAAGCCATTGGGGTTTTTCTGGCAATGTGGGAGCCTTGTTAGCACTTTCACTGCTCTCTATTATTGCCACATTTTTATCTTAAACTGAACTTAAAATCTCAAGCTGCAATGGTGGGATTTGAACTTGCCTTTGCTATACAAGTCAATTCCTCTGAGTACAGTACCCCCAACCACAACCCTGCTAAAATCTTTGTGTTGCTGTGTGACAGGATTCATACATTTCATCTGTCTAATCTACTGTTAGAAAGCAGCATCCATGGGACAAAAGGAGAAAGTTCCTGAAAGAGTTGGCGTAGATGCTCTGGTTTCCGGAAGGTTGGACATACAACCCAAGATTCACATTGGGATCTCAAAGATTCTTTACTCAGAGAGTGGTTGGGGTGTGGAATAGACTGCCTGCTGTGATAGTGGACTCAGACACTTTAGAAACTTTCAAGAGGTTATTGGATAGGCACATGGAGCATTCCAGAATGATAGGGAAGGGATAGCTTGATGTTGGGATTGGACATAGCTCGGCACAACATTGAGGGCTCAAGGACCTGTACTGTGCTGTAATGTTCCATGTTTCTAAAAATGTCCCAATGCACTGACTTCCATGGGAATTATCCCGGATGTTCAGACTTCTGATAGATAAGTTCCCCGAGACCTTGGCAAATGTCTCCGATTCTGGTTAGAGTCTAAAATGTGAATCAGTTCCCATTATTTACCTGGTTAATTACTTTGGAAAGGTTAGACAGAAAAATTCTAGTTTAATCCTTGCACCATTGTAGAACTGACCCCTCCCAACCATTCTACCTCATTGGTCCCACGGTGGAACTTACAGTTTCATGAGCTGTGCCTGCATATCTGATTGCGCTTGCCAACTTGGTCTATTCAAGACCATTAAACCATAAAATGTAGGAGCAGAATTAGACCATTCAGGCCATCATTTCTGCTCCATCATTCAATCATGGCAGATAAGTTTCTCAACCCCATTCTTCTGCTTTTCTCCCGTAACCTTTGATCTCTTACCAACCGAGAACCTATCTATCTCCGTCTTAAATGCATTCAAAGACGCCCTCTCACACACCCTGCAATCTCTGTTGGATGTAATTCCTCATGGAACCTTTGCCGTATCATGTCCCATTTTTCAGATCCAAGCTATTTAGTCAATCATGTCAAATTTCACCATTAAATAATTACATAATTTGTATTTCATAAGCGGAGGGCAATTAATTTCAATCTGCCACTACTCTGATATTAAAACGAATGTACAATACCGACAACAAGCAATGTTATTTAAATTAAGTCATAGCAAACAGCAGCTGTTATTACCACAGCAACAATCGAAGGACATTTTAGTCATAGAAATAAGAAGAATTGGATATGTTTTGAAAATAAAAATATCTCAGAAACTAAACATGCCAATGGTTTTCAAGTGATATGATACCATAAAACCATAAGATATGAGAGCAGAATTAGGCCATTTGACCCATTGAGTCAGCTCCACCATTCAATCATGGCTGATACGATTTTCTCATTTTCGTTCTCCTGCCTTCTCCCAATAACCCTTGATTCTCTTATTGATCAAGAATGTATCCATCTCTGTTGTAAAGACACTCAATGATCTGGCCTCCAGAGCTCTCTGTGTCAATGATTTCCACTGATTCATCATTTGTACAAAACTTTTGCACATTTGTGTCACATTCTTCTGCTGTGTTACTGGAGGCTTCCATTTTGTTCGTTTACAAAATGCTGTCTGCAAATCATTGCGCGACCCTGATGTTTAATGGTTTCTCTTAGAACCATCCAAAGCTCAGATTTAGGGCTGATGGTGTATTGATATTGTTACTGGGCTAATAATCCAGAGATCCAGGGTTCAAATCCCACCGGGGCAGATGTGAAATTTAAATTCCATAAAAATCTGGAATTTAAATAAAGTCTAAGGATGACCAGGGAATCATGATTGATTAGTGAACTTCATTCACTAATGCTCCTTTAGGGAAGGAAACCTTAGTCTTGTCTGGCCTACGTTGACTCCAAATCCACAGCAATGCCATTGGCTCTCAAATGCCCTCTGAAATGGCTTAGGCAGCCATTCAGCTCAAGAACAATTAGGGATGGGCAGTAGATGCTGGCCCAACCTGTGACACCCACAAAAAATAACAAAACGTCCCTGATTGGTGGGAACCATCTGCTGCAGCAGCGAAAATAGAGTTTCCTTTTTGCCTTTCCATTCTGACCGATTCCCGATTTTAACACCGCTGTAGTCATTGACGCTACCACTGTGTAGCCGTACTTCCTGTCCATGCCTACGAGTGAAATAGCCCTTAATATACCACATACTCTGTTAATCTCCAACAATAGTCTTGCCCCATTCTAATCTCATCAATCTGTCTTCCACTGTAACACCACATACTATACTTCATACTCATTAATATACTGTCCATTCTGTCGCAAATTATTTTTTAAATCCTCATAAACCTATAATCAACAATATCCGTTTCATAACTTCCCTCTTCAATTTCCTGACATAAAAAATACATACAAGAAGCAGTCAGAGTTATTTAATGGGCTATTCTTGAGGGTCTGTGGTACTCTAATTGATTAATCCCCAATAGTTAATCAAATCTGGCATCTGATTACTGCTTGATCCTCTCAAGATTTACGTGCTGTCCAGCTCTGATTAAAGGCACGGAGATAATCTTGAGTGCCCTTCAACACTAACATCCTAGAATCATAGAATCCTTACAATGCTGAAGAGGGTATTTGGCCTTTCAAGCCTGTGCCGACTCTCTGACGGAGTATCTTACCCAAACCCTCATTTTATCCTTGTAATCCCACACATTTCTCATGGTTGATCATAGAATCATAGAACCATACAGTGCAGAAAGAGGACCTTCGACCCATCGAGTCTGTACCGAACATAATCCCACCCAGGCCCTATCCCCATATCCCTACATATTATGCCCACTAATCCCTCTAATCTACGCATCTCAGGATACTAAGGGGCAATTTCTTAGCATGGTCAATCAACCTGACCCATACATCTTTGGACTGTGGGAGGAAACCAAAGCACCCAGACGAAACCCATGCAGACACGAGGAAAATGTGCAAACTCCACACAGACAGTGACCCGAGCTGGAAATCGAACTCAGGACCCCGGAGCTGTGAAGCAGCAGTGTTAACCCAACAAACCTGCACATTTTGGGGCACTAATCAGTTGGCAGTGCTAACCACTGTGCCGCCCTTGGCAGGGTAAATACAAGGAGTCCTGGGGAGAGGGTTTGGGTGAGGTTGTTATCGGTGCATGCTTGATGGGTCAAATGGCCTCCTTCTTCATTGTTTGGATTCTATGATTCTTGGAGAAGGAAATCTGTTGTCTTTACCTGGTCTGTGTGCGACTCCAGACCCACAACAATGCTTAATTGGCCTCCAAAATGGCCCGAGCAAACACTCAGTTCATGGGCAATTCGGAATGAGTGTCACACATCTCATGAACAAGTTAAAAAAAAAGATGACCTCAAGGAACTCTGGTTTAGAAAGCCTGGATTGGGTCTGCCCTATCTCAGCCTGGTTTGCAGCTGTCTAGTCTGGATAACACAGAGGTATTAGCTGAGTATGGCAGGAGCAATGCTGTCATTCTGAGAGCAGGTTGGTGCTCCATGAGGCCCTGCACTGCATGGAGACAAAGATGGACACTGAGAGTCTGCATAAGAGTGAATCTCTTATTCTTGTTTGTGTAAGGAGACACATAGGGAGACTCTGCATCATAGGGAAGATTGCAATCCATGCAATCCCTAATGCTGTCTGTGTTTCTCTATAAGAGGGAAAAAGATTAATTGCCTCTGTGATGCCCCTCAATGCAGTGAGTCTGGCTGAGAAGTCTTCCCAGCTGGTACCACATCATTCCTGGGCATACATTGAGGAACATTGGAACATAAGAACATAAGAAATAGGAGCAGGAGTAGGCCATCTAGCCCCCCGAGCCTGCCCCACCATTCAATAAGATCATGGCTGATCTGCAGTGGATCAGTTCCGCTTCCCCGCTTTCTCCCCATAACCCTCAATTTCCTTGTCTATCAGAAATCTATCTACCAGTGACTTAAATATCTTCAATGAGGTAGCCTCGACCACTTCAATGGGGCAGAGAATTCCAGAGGGGTGGGATCAGAGGGATGGGCTGCTGTGCTGCCTTGGTATGGTAGCAGTCTGAGTATGCCAGTGTACGAGTGAGTGTGTGAGAAACATTGTGAGTGTGTGGGGAGGGAAGGAATTTGAGTTTGGGGTGGGAGGTGGAGTGTATACATTGAACGGTGAAGAAGGCTTCTGGCATGCTGGCCTTCATCAGTCAGGCATTGAGTATAGAAGTTGGGTAGTTATGTTGCAGTTGTATGGGATGTTGCTGAGGCAGCACCTGAGTATTATGTTCAGTTTTGGTTACCTTGCTATAGGAAAGATTAAACTGGAGAGAGCGGAGAAGAGATTTACAAGGATGTTACCAGAACTCAAAGGACTGAGTGATAGGGTAAGACTGGACAAGCGAGGTGTGCAGGGAACTGAGGGAGTGATCTGATAGGGGTGTATAGGAAAGGAATGGATAGGGTGAAGACAGTTAGTCTTTTTTCCCAGGGTTGGAGAATTGAGAACTAGAGGGAATGGATTTAAGTTAAGAGAGGAAAGAATTAATGGGAGCCTGAGGAGTAACTTTTTACACAGAGGGTGGCACATATTTGGAATGAGCTGCCAGAAAGAATGGTTGAGGCAGGGACATTGACAATATTTAAAAGGCTTCTGGACAGATATATGGATAGGAAAGATTTAGGGGGATATGGGGGACCAAATGCAGGCAAATGGGGTTAGCTTAGATAGGCTTTGGTTGGCATGACCAGTTTGGACCAAAGGGCCTGTTTCACTGCTGTAGATTCTATGATTCTACAGGAAGGTTTGCGAGTGTCGGAGAAATATTTGACAGAAGGATTGAGCTTCTGAAAGAATATGTGAGTGGTGGAGAATAAGTGTGGAAAACAGGACAGTGCCTGGATTTTCTCAGAATTCCGGATGTGCAAAAGTATAAAAGCGATACTTTGTATGTGTGTGAGACAATAAGCAAGAGAGATTGTGGATAGGTGTGAGTTTACCAGACAGAAGCATGAAAAGGACTTTGTCAGTATTTCGAATGAGCATCAAGAAAAAAAGTATACTGGAAAATGTGAGAGGCGAGTTTTTTGTTATTAATTCAGTCAAGGATATAGAGACATTGCAGGAAAGGTTAGCGTTTATTGCCTAGTCCTAGTTGCCCGTGAGGAGATGGTGGTGAGACACTTTATTGAACCACTGCAATTCGTGTGATGAAGGTACATGCATGCCATTGTGCAAGTATTTTGACCCAGTGATGAGGAGCGAACAGTGATATATTCCCAGTTGCCAAGATGGTGGGTAATCTGGAGAGGAACTTGCAGAAGATGCTGTCCCCATGTCTGCTGCCCTTGTTGCTCCATATGGTAGAAGTTGGGCATTTGAAAGGTGCTGTCTAAGAAGTTTTGGTGAGTTGCTACAGTACATCTTGTAGATGGTGCACTCTGCCTTCACTCTGTACTACTGGAGAAGAGAGTGAATGTTTAGGGGTGCCAGTCGAGTGAGCTACTCTGTCCTCAATGATGTCGAGCTGTTTGAGTATTGTTGGAACTGTACTCATCCAGGTAAGTGGAGAGTATTCCATCATACTCCTGACTACTGTCTTGAAAACAGGCTTTGAGGAGTCAGAAGGAGAGTTACTCTCTGCAGAATTCTCAGTATTTCTGGCAGGTGAGTTAAGTTTCTGTTCAATGGTGACCCTCAGCATGTTGATGGTGGAAGATTCGGTGACGGTAATATCATTTAACATTAAAGGGGGAAGGTCCGACTTTCTCTTGTTGGAGATGGTTGTTGCTTGATACCTAACATTCACACCACACAGCAGCCAACATGTGCATGCTGCCCAGGGCTTGCTTCATTGTCTATGTGTGGAGAGTGTGTGAAGAGAAGTGTGTGATCAATTGTGAATGGAAAATGGGAGGAAATTTTAATCCCAAATTGCAGTTTGGCTTGATAAGGTCAAATTTGACTCTAATCTACCTCCAGCTTGCTCAACTCTCTGGTTTTAACAGAAGTGGGATTGTGCAGCTGATATTTAATGTCCCGAAACTTGACATATTTTTTAGCCTATTTCTGCCTGGTTTTTCAGGTCCAGATAAAGAGAATACCTTTTACATCACTGCTTGTGGGCCAAGAGGAGAGAGTGTTCTTTCCCCTCAGTCTCCTGAAACTTATTGTCTTCTCTACCTAACAATAGACTTTTCTACGCCTAAAACCCAAGATTTTCACCTGGATTACATCTCCCACTTAACCATGAGATCAAAGATTGGATACTGTAAATCATAAGCCGCCACCCCTGCCCATTTCCCATCTTGAAATAAGTGATACATGATATAATATTGAAAATGTACAGTGTGATGTGAAGTCAGGGTTCAGAGCCCTGAGTTACACCTCCTATTCGCTTTGAAAGCCACTCCAGTAAATACGAGAGTCAGCATTTTAAGTAAGTGTGCCTCAGGATGCACCAGTTACATAGCAATTCCCAAATTTGTTCCGAAGTTTATTTATTATTGTCACAAGTAGGCTTATATTAACATTGCAATGAAGTTACTGTGAAAATCCCCTCGTTGTCACACTCTGGCGCCTGTTCAGGTACACTGAGGGAGAATTTAGCATGAACAGTGCACCTAACCAACATGTCTTTTGGACTGTGGGAGAGCACCTGGAGGAAAGCCATGGAGACACAGAGAGAACGTGCAAACTCCACACTGACAGTGACCCAAGCCGAGAATTGAACCCGTGCCGCTGGTGCTGTGAGGCAGCAGTGCTAACCACTGTGCCATCGTGTCACTTTGAAGGTTTATGATGCGGTTCTGTAAAATGATTGCTACTTTTTAAGTTCAGGTTTGAAGATGCTCTATAATCATTCTTGTTGTTGATCTCTGAACACCACGAGCTGCCTAGACTTTGGCCTTCTCTTGTAGAGCTATTGGTTTGAAAATGTGTCTCAGAAGAACAATAGGGACATGTAGTTCTGGTAAAAGTAGCATTCAAAACAGAGAACAACAGATGTTGAATTATTAAATGTAGTTATTTGAGTTGAGATAATGAAATTTTGAACTATCAACATAAAACAGAAAGCGTATGTTGAACAGAGACCTCCAGATGGCCCCTTATTCCCCAGATATGAGGCTGATAGTTGATAATTTAATGTCCAGCACCAGATGCAGATAGTAACTGAGCTGGAGTTAATTCTGGCTTGGGCATAGGCTATTCTCCTTACTATTATTTCCATACTCCAGGCAAAATCCTCTGGGAATGTCCATTATCCATGAAAATCCAAATGGTGAATAAATAAAAGTGTTTGTACAAACCAACGGAATGCCGGAAGCATAGAGTAGTTACAGCAAAGGGAAACATTCAGGCCATCAACTCTATGTCAGCAGTCTGCAAGAACAATTTAACTTGTCCCAGTTGCCCTGCCTTTTTCCCATTTTCCCCCTGCATTTATCATAAAATCATAGAATCATACAATGCATGGGGAGGCCATTTGGCCCATCAAGTCTGCACTGGTTACAATCCCACCCAGGCCCTATCCCTATAACCCATGCATTTGCCCTAGCTAGTCCACCCGACATTAAGGGGTTATTTAGCATGGGGCAATCTATCTAACATACACTCATATTGCAATGACAAAAGTAGCATCTGTTTATGTTTTAGGATTTCATGAATTCTTTGTTACATTTGTCTTCTCCTGGAGTGAAGACATAAAATAACATAGGCCTGTAATCCTTCTAGTTCACTGAGGGAAAACTCCATTGGACTATGGGAGGAAACCCAAGCAGACACAGGCAGAATGCGTAAACTCTACACAGACAATGACCCAAGCCAGGGATTGAATCCGGGTACCTGGAACTGTGAGACAGCAGTGCTAATCACTGTGCCACCATGTTGCCTCAATATTTCTTTAGATATTTATCCAATTCCATTTTTGAAAGTCTTGATTGAATCTGACTCCGTCACGTTTACAGGCATTGCATTCCAGATCCTAATCACTCACTGTGTGAAATGGTTTGTCTAATGTTACCATTGATTCTCTTGCCAATTACCTTAAGTCGGTGTGCTCTAGTTTTTGGCTCTTCTGCCAACAGCAACAGGTTTCTCTATCTACTTTCACACAATATGAACGCACAGACTAGGAATATGAACTAATGAAGTGCAAACCCAAAATGGACACCTTCCTGTAACAAAATGAAGTTCAGAGGTTAGGCGACGAGTCTCCTTGCCAGTACACATGGAACTGTAAGAACAGTGAGCTAATTTTCATGTCAAGACAAGTTTTGACAAAGTCATTAAAATGCAAATGACACCTCCTCTGATAATGGCTAAATTTCTCCAACTAATTAAAAAGACTGAGATGACAATACTACGACAGCCTCTTCAACTCCAACCTTGAAATCCAGAAACAATGGATGTAAAGAGCTCTATATTATCAATAAGGTATGTGAATAAGTGATATCTGGACTCCATTGTTTGACAATGGTCTAAGCATCAGAAACTACGTATGAGGAATATGTACAGAGATGCTCTGGTCACATCCCAGAGATTAAAGATTTCTGAAAAGTGTTTTAATGAGGCACATTCTGGTGAGAGAGGCAGGAACATCCAGGCTAAAATAAAGTTTATTTATTAGTGTCACAAGTGTGCTTACATTAATACTGCAATGAAGTTACTGTAAAAATCTCCTAATTTCCACACTCTGGCACCAGTTCAGATATACTGAGGGGAATTTAGCATGGCTAATGCACCTAATAAGCACATCTTTCAGACTGTGGGAGGAAACTGGAGCAGCCGGAGGAAACCCACACAGACACAAGGAGAATGTGCATTCTCCACACAGACAGTGACCCATGCTGGGGATCGAACCTGGGATCCCTGATGCTGTGAGGCAGCACTGGGCTGACCACTAATGAAGGGAAGAGTGCCTAAGAACACCTGTTCTTGAGCCACATGCAGAAAGAGACTTGAGTTGGCCTTGTTCTCTCTTCCCAAGGAACCATGCACCTTGCCTGGAGTTTAATATCAGAAATCTGCTCCTGTGGCCATAAAACAAATTCATCCCTCGAAATTAGCTCAGTTTTCCCTCAGTGAACTAGAAGGATTACAGGCCTATGTTATTTTATGTCTTCACTCCAGGAGAAGATAAATGTAACAAAGAATTCATGAAAGCCTAAAACATAAACAGATGCTACTTTTGTCATTGCAATATGAATGTATGTATGAATGTGAACATTGGTCATTGTGAACATTCAGGTGATGAACAATAAGTATTTATCTTTATTTTGAAACTTACGAAAACCTGGCTTCTTCCTGATCCTGACTATAAGGCACTCAAGAGTTAAAACAAAAATTCTAAAACTATGCTGCCCGGACTTTCCAGTCCCGCTGATAGTGGGAGTCACCATGGGCAGAAGGGAAATTCTGATAGATCAGCCAAATGCCCCGTGACCTCAGCTGGGTGTAAAGGCCACGTGGAGACTTACAGTCTCGTGACTGCGGTCAGCTCCCGAGAAGGTTCTGGAGCAGTAATGAGAATGTGTATAAGTAGATTGACACGAGGTAAGGGTTAAAATTGGGATGTGTAACTAGAAATCAGTTGAGGGATAAACTGGTTACAGAAAGAGCCTGAGGCCAGGGCAACAAGGCTGACCAAAACTAATGATCTCCTTAAAGAAACTGCGAATAGGTAATTGTGCTTCTGGCTTTGGAGGGCAAGGTCTTATTAATTGGCCTTTTGTTCTTGAAAGTAATCTAATCAAAATGGAACAATACAGCTATGCCCTTATTGGCTATCAGAAGTAAGTGGATGTATCTCCATCATGTATAACTGAAACTGTTTTGTAAGCCAGACAGACACTCATAAACCCACGCTTGACGTGCATGGTCTAGTGATCTCTCCTCCGATGCAATAAAGAAGGTTTGCAGAGAAACCTGCATCTCATCAGTTTTTGATCCAACTTCTGAAAGTGAATTCCATAGTAACACAAGCTCACCTAGGTGATCCCCCACCCTGCTCCCCAATTGGCTGTCTGGGTTATCTAACCCTTACTCTGCATCTTTAAATCACAATCTATTTTGTTGAAGTCAAAGTCCTAAAGCTAAAGTACAATTATTCTACTTCAATTGAAGTCCATGCATTCAGTTATTCCCAAGAAGCATGTCAGAGGCTGAAAATAGGTGTTAAATAGAAATAAGATATGTCTGATTCAAAGTCTGGATTTGGCCAGTAATTTTGGTCCTAATTGCTGCTTACTATAAGTTGAAATTGCTAAACCTGCAATTCTAGGATACAATTACAGATCAATTTCAGGTTTTGTGGAGTGGTTTAAATAGTTTTCTCACACCACTTCCACTGAGGACTTGGGATGGGATTTTTCTGCCTCTCCATAGCGTGGTTGGCACTGGTGGGAGGCAGCGTGCAACTTACAGGTGGAGGGATTTACTGTTATGCCACTGTCAACAGGGTTGAATGCACCCTCATGGCTGGGAAATCCGTAGGCAGCGCAGGCTGGGTAACACAAAGTGAAATGGATGGAGGTTCTCGTGGAGTACAAACATCAGCACAGAGCAGTTGGTCTGAATCCCTCTTTCCATGGAAAACAGTTTACTTAGAGCAAAGGACATAAGATCCTGTTGGTGTGCATGGCATCAAACCCTCGGCGATGGAATGCTTTTACTCAGTTACGGTAGGAACTGAGAGGAGGGTGCAGAGCCCTCAGATGCTTCATTGAATCTCCTTGTGGGGGAAGTCCAGCAAAGAGATGTCCATAAACACAAGTGGGAGGTACACCATTCGCCTTCCTGTCCTAAGGTAGCAGCATGGACTGATTTATCTGGCTTAATGTCCCCTTCCCTTTCCTTCTCCAAGGAAACCTGAATACTCCTTTACTTCTATACTGTGTCCAATCAGTAAACAGACCTAGAGCAGAATATAGCTATCCCACCCACCATTTGTCTCACTGAGTGTCAATGGAGCATTGACTGACCCATTGCATCCACCGTGATGGGTCCCACCATAATGGGGCCTGGAAAATCTCACCCTTAATCTTTTCATTTAATCTTTTCACTTAAAGTCCTCAGAGAGCTCGGGAGTAAATTTAGTCGAAGAGTTGGTGAAGTCTTGACAAAGTGTTCTAGACAGTCTTCCAGAAAGGTTTTAGAGAGGTTCTACACAGCTACCATGTCAATGACCATGAAGTGGTGAGTATAATGGAGTATAAATGGTGTTTGAGAGTGACATCAAACCCCTAAACAGCTGTATTAGTTGGCATTAGTTGAAGTGCTAGCCATCAAAATGCCATGCAGCTGATTAATGTGCGTTCTTGGGCATTTCTATAGCAATCATCTGTTTAAGAAGCCTCTGGGTAGCTGCTCCCAGCCTACCTTTCAACACCTTTACCAAAACGACACATTCAATATAGGCTAATCCAGCATTTTAACCCAAGACCCCACCCTGCTCACCTGGTTAGGGCTGAATGCCCTGCTGAAAATTGCTCCCTGAATCTTATCAATTTTATCAATCTCCATTTCCATAATGGAGAAATCCATTGATCAGAGAGCATCGGGTAAGTACTGAACACAGGAAATAGAAATGAAAACATCATGAACTCCATCAATCTCCAGCTACTTATCCTCAAAGTAAAACAATTGTAAATTAAATGAAATACTGGCCAAAATGTACTTTCTCCATCTTTGTCTTTTCCTGCAGTGAATACATTTTCAATTGTTCATTGCCCACGATACTTATTGAGATTGTAGATGAAACTTCAATAGGTATTCTGACAATGATCCATTGGAAATGCATCATTGTGAAGTGATGGGAAGAACCTGGGAACTGGAAAGCTTGTGAAAGCAAACACTTCTGTGCGGAATGTGGAATTTGCACCACATTGAATGGCGGAGGTGAATGGTGTATTTAAGGCAAAGCTGGACAAACACAAGAGGGTTAAAGAAATAAAAAGCAGTACAAGTTGGGTTACACAAAGTGAGGTGTAAGGATTCTTGTGGAGTACAAACACTGGCAGTTTTAGAGTTTATTTATTAGAGTCACAAGTAGGCTTACTTTAACACTGCGATGAAGTTACTGTGAAAATCCCCTACTCACCCTATACTCCGGTGCCTATTCGGGTACACTGAGGGAGTGTTTAGTATGGCCAATGCACCAAACCAGCATGTCTTATGGACTGTGGAGGAAACTGGAGCACCCAAAGGAAACCTACGCAGATACGGTAAAAATATGCAGATTCTGCATAGACAGTAACCCCAGTGGGGAATCGAACCCTGGTGTTGTTTGACAGCAATGCTCACCAATGTTCTGCCTACCGAATGGTCTCTTTTGACCTAATGCCAGATTCACTAAGAATGCAAAACAGAAATGATCCAAAGCACGAGGCTCTTTTCCTCAGAACCCCTCTGTGCTCGAACTTTTGGAAATAAATATTTATTGTGGGGCAGTGAGCTGATCCGACAATTGCTCTCGTGGCTCACGTGAAAGCTGAGAAACTAAAAAGAAAGAGAAATTGAACATGTATGCAGAACGAAGCAAAATAAAATGATTCATTTTTCATCTCATTTAGTGGATTGGCATTTCCACTGGGAAGCTGGGTTTGGAGAGCTTTCTGTAGTTTAACTTCTAAAACATCTCATGAGGTTGTCTGTTTTAAAAAAACCTCACCATCTCCTTTGCCATCACGATTCTTCGCTGTGGGGCTTCCAACATTTTGTCATTCAGCCAAGAAGTTGGGCAAAAGAGATTTCTGTGTCCCATCTCTGAAATGGGGTTTAGTCCGCAAGCTATCCTCTGGGAAGCTGCTCCTTACATTCGATACATGCTGATCATTAAAAATGGCCAAGCCTGGGAATGACTCCTTGTTGTATTTACCTCATAGGCAGCTTAAGTTTTAATGTGGAGGAACGTGTGGTTTGTGCATGAGTTAAATGTTCGCCCAAACTTTGCACTTGACCCCCCGCCAAGTCCTCCCTGTTTGAAACAGGTGTCAGGAGATTCTGTTAGCAATTTAACAATAGCTTGTTAAAATGCTTTGTGTCAAAGTTTTCAGCTTTCAAGTTCCCTCATTCTGTGCTTCTGTAGCACACTTTTTTAGTGAGACTTACCCAAGTGGAATGAGCTGGAAGAATCCCCCAACGGATCAGAGGGACAGCCTAGCTACTGTTGCCCTGTCTGTCCTCTTTCATGGACAGATAAGATCCCAGCACATCATTTGCAGGAAAAACAGAATTTTCCCTGGTGCCCTGGTTAATCCCTCAACTAACATCACTAAAAAACAAATTACCTGATCATATCTTGTGCTTGGTGCACATAAATTGGCTGCTGTATTTTCATAGATAAAACAGCAGTGACAACAATTCTAATATACCTCATTGGCTTAGGGATGTGCTGTATAGATGCATTGTGTGTGGAACTGGTTAGCCCCTGGAAATGGGTGTGGGGAACTACAATGTGTGAATAGCCTATCCCTGTTCATGTTCATGCAGACCGCACACAGTCTTCATGCTACCTGTTTAGTAAGATGGTTTCTGAGTTCGGTCGGTGCTAACTCTAGATGGTACAGTGGCACAGTGGTGAGCATGACTGCCTCAGAGCACCGGGGACCCAGGTTCAATTCCTCCAGCAGATGTGTGGAGTTTGCACGTTCTCCACATGTCTGTGTGGGTTTCCTCTGGGTCCTCTTGTTTCCTCTCACAATCCAAAGTGAGCGGATTAGGTTGATTTATCATTTTAAATCAACTAGTTTCAAATGGATTAGCAGGGTCAATGCGTGGGGTTATGGGAATAGGTGCTAGGCAGAATTGTGGGGGTTGATACAGACTCGATGGCCCAAATAGTCTCCTTCTGTACTGTAGGGATTCTATGACTTTAACTGTGCTGCTATTACTGTGCAACGTTGTTACTTGCTAGTGCTAAAGCCAGCCAGCACCTCATAATGAGAAGGTTATTAACATAACTGCTGGAGGTGCTGAGATCATTTGCAATGGTGCTGCACAGGAATGAACAGTAGTGCACACCAAGGATTCCTGACCCTGCACTGCTGATCTTGGTAGACTAGGTGTGAAGAGTTTTCAAACTGTTTAAATGCTGTGACTATAAAAGACTCACACTAAGTATTAAAAGGAAATAGTTTTTATTGCCCTTCACACCTGATAGATAAAATAAAAATGCTCCAACTCACACATGCATCCAAGAGACTCCCAAACACAAACAAAAAAAGATTGCAAGGAGAGAGGATCAGTTAAATTTTGTTTAAAAGGATCTAAAAGTATTCTGTAGGTTAATGCACTGGATGGTTTCAGGCTGTGTTTGGTGATTTTTATGGATTCTGTATAAAGACAACTTAAATTCTTGATGTATTTTCTCTTTGCTTGTTTATGGGATGTGGGCATTGCTAGCTAGCATTTATTGCCCAATCCTAATTTCTTTTGATGAGGCTGTAGTGAGCTGGCTTCTTCAATCGCTGCAATCCATGTAGTGTAGATGCATCCACAGTACTACAGGAAAGGAGTTCCAGATTTTTGACCCAATGACAGTGAAGGAATGACATCATATTTCCAAGTTAGGTTCCCACTTGTTGGAAGTGGTCATTGCCTGGTATTTGTGTGGCATGCATTTTACCTGCCACTTGACAGCCCCAGTCTGAATATTGTCCTGGTCTTGATGCATATGGATATGAACTGCTTCAGTGTCTGAGAAATTGTAATTGATACTGGACATTGTGCAATCCTTTGCAAACATCCCCATGTCTGACCTTATGAGGGAGGGATGGGCTGAAGTTGATTGGGTCTAGGACACTATCCTGAGGAGCTCCTGCAGAGATGTCTTGGAGCTGAGAAGATTGACTTCAGTTTTGCCAGAGATCCATGGTGTCACACTCAGTCAAATGCTGCCTTGATGTCAAGGGCTCTCACTCTCAGCTCACCTCTGAAATTCAACTCTTTTGTCTATGTTTGAACGAAGACTGTAATGAGCTGAGTGGCCTTGGTGGAATGCCTTTTTGCATTTTGACCATGAGAAGATATGTGTATTAAAGTCAGAAGCCATACATTCATTTTTGGGAATATTAAATATTAAATTAATTATTTGTTAACAGAAAAATAGAAAACTTACAGAACATGCTCTCAAAATAAACACCCTATTCAGAAAACAATCCTTTATATTTAACTTTTACAATTCCACTAACATCATTGCAATGTAAAACCTTCCATTCTGCTGTGGAATACATTTTGCAACAAAACTGTGCTTTATGGAAAGTACTTTTTTTGGGCTAGCTGAAGACTGCTCCACTTTTTCTCTGTTTCTGGCACAGAGCAATGCTCCAGGAGGTTTTACATATAAAGACAGAGAAATATAAAGTCAGCCACTCAGCCCTTCGAGCCTGCTCCATCATTTGATATGTTCATGGCTGATATTCCATAGCCACACTCCACACAACTCTCGTATTTCTGCTTGAGTATTTTTTCCCTCTTTTGTCTTTATTCCATTGTTCTTATCTTTCTGTGAAACTTAACTTTCCTAGAATATAAATGTCTTTATGTTGTCCTTACTACCTTCACTTTTAGTGAAAATAAAATTTTATAACATTGCTTATTTATTGATGAAATTTTCCAAGTTGTAAACCCCATTTTATCTCCCTTTGTAATTCAACAACTGCACATAACAACCTTCTTTATCTCCTAATGCAAATTTTAATTATGCCATATTTCAACAACATCGTATTTTTCATGAATTTTTCCCAGCTGCAAACCACTTTTTAATTTCCTTTGAAATTTACCAAATGAATGCAACAGACATTCTTTTCCTCCTAATGCAAAATTCTACCCATGACTTGTAGAACATTCGGCTTGGTGATATCTACTTCAAGTACATAGCTTTCACACCTAAACCCCTTTGATATCCTCAACCTTAAAGTCCGATTGTCATCAGTTTCATTAAATTAGTCACACACACAAGACAAACAATCCTGCTTTACAGAATAAAACAATAAACCTCCAAAGTATTAAAAGTAATACCACCTTTCTTCACAACTATTATATTATGCAGTGCGCAGTAGGTGATCTATGGTTGTGGATTCCTTCTTGTCATGTGCCCTTTTTCCATCTGCATGAATGGTCTAAATTCTCTAAAGATTCAAAGAACAAAGAACAATACAGCACAGGAACAGCCCTTTGGCTCACCAAGCCTGCACTGATATGTGGTTTCTTTCCTTCTGATTACCTCCTGTTCATGCATTTATCAAGAAACACCTTCAGCTAACATGTCTGCTTCCACCACCTCCAGGCACCTACCAGCAATGCATTCCAGGCATCTACCACCCTCTCTATGAAAAACTTTCCTTGCACTGCTCCCCTAAACTTACCTTGAACCTGTGCCCTCTTGTTGTTGACCCTTCCACCCTGGGAAAATGCCTCTATGCACCCTATCTAGCCCACATAATTTTGTGGACTTCAATTAGGTCATCCCTCAGCCTCCGTCTTTCCAAAATCGAAAACAATCGGAATCTATTCAACCTCTTCTCATACCAGGCAACATCCTGGTAAACTTTCTTTGCTCTCTCCAAAGCTTGCATGTCCTTTGGGTGGTTGGAGAACCTATGCGATGAATATCCAATGCAACATTATTTCTGCGTTCTGCTCAGCTATGGGCCTCACATAGAAGCTTCATCGACCAGGGCTGCAGTGATTAAGTGAGGTTACACATTTGTTTGGAAGGAATAGCAGCTTGTGTCTAAAATTGCAATAGGAATTTCAGCCAGAATCTGTCCCAGGAATAGGAAACAAACACGGCCATAATTCCAAACAGAATGCATTCATTCCCCAACCAAGTCGCTATCACTCTTTTGGGCCAGTCTTACACAATTGCTGCAGCTTTAAATTCTCTTTTCCAGACTGACAATATTTATTATTCATATATTATATAGCAATGCTAATTTGCATTAAGTAGTGGATTAGCAAAGTGATTATTTTACATTGTACGCAAAAGCTACGGGAACAATTACTTTGTGACTAATGAGCCATAATAACTACAGCTGTAGTTGATTAAATGAAATATTTATAATGTATCCTTTAAGTTCTCTCCCAGAGAAATTTAAAAAATGTGAAAAAAAGCATCAAAGAAAACTCGATGTCTTGTTTGGTCTACAGTGATCTTATGCAGTAGAATACAAACCAACGCAGGTTAGAAAGGTTAAGATTAAATAATGAGTCGTTCCACACACTTCATTGGGGAAATTCTCCGTTTGTATTGGGTATGCCAAGTGGTGAAGTTTGCCTGGGATGGCCAAATAAAACAAGACTTATCACACTCCACCTGAGTTCCTTCTCCACCAAGAAGTGATTCAGCATATCATCTAACGGCTGTCAGCTCATAAACCAATTTACAGAAACTTTTGCGACGCACGCTGACCACTCCCTCAGCAGGGACTCCCAAAAATGCAGAGAGTTTCCCTCCAGTGGTTCGCACTGCTGCCTCATGGCCCAGGGACCTGGGTTCAATTCCTGGCTTGGGCCACTGTCTCTGTGGAGCCTGTACCTTCTCCCCGTGTCTGCATGCGTTTCACCTGGGTGCTCCGGTTTCCTCCCACAGTCTGAAAAACGTACTGGTTTGGTGTGTTGCCATGCTAAATTCTCCCTCAAACAGGTGACAACTGAGGGATTTTCACAACAACTTCTTTGCAATGTTAATTTAAGCCCGCTTGTGACACCAATGAATAAACTTAAACGCGAGCGCTAACTCATAAACGCAACGTCAGAATCCTTATGAGCAATCAGTCGTTGTAGTTTTGGGGCTTTTCCCTATTTCAACTTTGTTTTGCTTAGACAAAGTAATCACTTGCCCAGAGTTACTACAGGAGAGTGGCCACCACTTCATGTGTGGCTGTTGATGATTGAATGTGGATGATGTAAAGCTTATTCTAGCTGTAAGTAGGAGCAAGTTATAAGAAGTTAAATCTCTTTAAAGATTTTAGTTATTGACTCATGGGGCATGGCCACTGTTGGCAAGTGATTTGACTGTCACATGAAAAGTATTGTTCCTTGTACACTAAACAGGCAAAACATACTGTTCATAGAGTACATAGGGAGAAGGAAAGGAGACAGTGTTTAATATAGTGTCGCAGTTACAGGTAGAGTGAAGAGAAAGACCAACTTAATATATGATAGGACCACTCAGAAGACTGATGGCAGCAGAGAAGAAGCTGATCTTGAGTTGGCTGATGCATGATCTCAGACCTTTGAATCTTTTTCCTGACAGAAGAAGGCAGAAGAGTTAATGTGTGAGGTCCTTGATTAGGCTGGCTGCTTTTCCAAGTCAGTGGGTGGGATTTTACCATTATGCTTGAGTGAAGTTCATAAAATCTTAGAAGATAGAACATAGAAAAACTGCAGCAAAAACAGGCCCTTCGGCCTACAAGTTGTGCCAATGATATCCATCCCTATCTTATTACCTATAACCCTCAATTCTATTAAGCCTCATGTACTCATCCAGATGTCTCTTGAAAGACCCTATCGAATTTGCCTCCACCACCACTGATGGTAGCCGATTCCACTCACCCACCTCCCCCTGAGTGAAAAACTTACCCATGAATTCCCTCTGTACCTACTCCCCAGCACCTTGGGTGGCACGGTAGCACAGTGGTTAGCACTGCTGCTTCACAGCTCCAGGGTCCTGGGTTTGATTCTTGGCTCGGCTCACTGTCTGTGTGGAGTTTGCACATTCTCCTCGTGTTTGTGTGGGTTTTCTCTGGGTGTTACAGTTTCCTCCCACAGTCCAAAAATGTGCGGGTTAGGTTGATTGGCCATGCTAAGAAATTGCCCCTTAGTGTCCAGGATAGCGGAGGTTAGAGGGATTAGTGAGTATAATATATAGGATATGGGCGTAGGGCCTGGGTGGGATTGTGTTTGGTGCAAACTCGATGGTTGAAGGGCCTCTTTCTGCACTGTAGGGTTCTATGACCTTAAACCTGTGTCCTCTTGAAGCAACCATTCCAGCTCTTGGAAAAAGCCTCTGAGAATCCGCCCGATCAATACCTCTCAATATCTTATACACTTCTATCAGGTCACCTCTCATCCTTCGTCTCTCTAAGGGGAAAAAGACCAAGCTCCCTTAAGCTATCCTCATAAGGCATGCCACCCAATCTAGGCAACATCCAACAGAGAATTCTGTTCTGGAGCCTTGCTGGCTCCAATTCTGGGGCGGCAATGTGGTAAAATTCCAGCCAATGGATGGGATTGTATGGTCTGTGTGATGAACCCTTTGTAGTTTCTTGTGGTCTCACATCAGGAGTCATCCCAAGCTGTGATACATCTGGAAAGGATGTCTCTATGATGCACCTGCAAATTGTGTAAGTGTTTAAGTACCAGTTGCCCTGATAAAGTCGTGATTTCTTGTCTGTTGCTCCTTTTCTTGTTTATGGTACTGAGTGATGCTGGGCCCTCGTTGGATGGGGTTAGGAATCACATACAGGTGAGGCTGCAGCTAATGGGCTTCCTTAAAATTCAACTGGTAGGGTTTTGTTTTAAACAACAACCGGACAGATCTCTTTCCAGATTTATTTAACGAGAATTCAGGTTCTCTAACTTTGGTGTTGGGGTTTGAACTCAATTTTCCCTGATAATCGCTATGCTTGTGCGCCCATTCTGGGATCTGGCATAGACTCCCGGGCACACTGGACCTGCTGGGGACTGGAGCCCAGTTGAGTCTGGGAGGAAATAGCAATTACCTTATTCAACAAATATCACGTACTGACCTCTGTCGACCTTGTCTGAGCAGCGCTTAAGAAAGTAAAGCGAATGATACATGAGTGTTTCAGATCATTCATCCCTGCTTCTTCCATCTGTGGATAGCTCGCTGCTGTCTCTATTAGCGGAAGGGCAAAACTCATTTGATCTGCCACTGATTATTAGTAGTAGGTAAAAAGGAATGAGGAATATTTGGGTTTTATTGGGAGTTTCATTAATCACATCTTATTGTGGATCGACAGTTTGACGAAACAGAAACGGCAATAATTTCCTGTTCTGTTTTGATGCGGATTTGGTCTGTAATCTGTTTGTCCTTGACGTTAAGGGTGACTTGGGCTTTTTAATCCAAAGAAGATGCAGCATTCTCTGCTTCTTGAGATTATCAGCTTGTCCTGAAAGTAACCGAGTACTTTACAAAATGGATTTTAATCCCAAAACCGCTTCTATCCTGTAATGATGATGATGAAGAGAATGAGTCATGAAGCGGACAGAAAAAACTAGGTTCTTTACAGCACCTCAGAAACGCTTCCCTTGACCTTGGAATCACTCCACAATATGGAATTAGCTGCATGAGATTAGGGTTTAGATTGTCTCAATAAAGTAGGCCATGATTTGACTATAATGTGAAAGTCATTCTCTTCAGTTAAAAGTAAAGGAATTACAACACCGAAATGTTTGTTTATCTTTCAGTATCAAATGTTGGCTTACATTAACACTGCAAATGAAGATACTGTGAAAATTCCTTAGTCGCCACAGTCTAGCACCTCTTCGGGTGCACTGAAGGAGAATTTAACATGGCCAATGCACCTAACCAGCATCTCTTTTGGGCTGTGGGAGGAAACCAGAGCACCCAAAGGAAACCCACGCAGACTTGGGGAGAAAGTGCAGACTCTGCACAGACAGTGACCCAAGCTGGGAATCGAACCTGTGTCCCTGGGCATTGTGAGACAGCAATGCTAACCACTGTGCCACTGTGTCCCTTAAGGAAAGTTGCATTGCAGCCACGTTTCTCTGGGAAGTATAAGGAACCAGCCACCATTGATATGTCGATGAGAGCATTTTACATCTATATAAGTTGTTATGGATTCGAGGTTTTAGAAGATGGTTTGTTTTTGACTGGCTCTTTTAATTCAATAGAAAACAGGAAGTCCTGGAAAAGGGGAATGGTGTGAAATTGTATTGGACTCTGCCTGGCAACAGACCAAGTGATGGTTACCATGAGCACAGGGGAATCCAGGTCAAAACCTATTGAAACTCAAGTGCCAAATTTCACACCTGAACACAAAGAGAGAGATAACCATCCTTGATTTAAAACAAAACTCCACAGATCTAGAGGTCTGAAATTAAAAAAATAAGTGCTGGAAAAACTCAGTAGGTCAGGAAGTTTCTATGGTGAGAGAAGGAGAGCTAATAGTTTTGAGTCCAAGATGACTCTTCTTGGGAAGCTCTTCTTGCTTTGTGCAGCTTTACAGATGCCCAGGAACTCTGACTATAACATACCGTGGACACAGAGCCTGAGAGAGACAGTCTGAGAGAAAAAGACAGGGACGGCTATGGTTAGCAGGAGGGAAAATGGCTGTTGTCCTCTGTCAGCCTCCAAACAGAATGTAGTGGGAAGACGTTTCCTGGTTGAAAAGCTGGAACTGTGGAAGATTGATCCTGGCATGGCGAGGGAAGGATTCAGTAAGAGATCTGACAACACCAATTTTAAATCCAACCGATTTATTTGATAGTAAACCTGCTAGCTTTGTCAGGTAGATGAGGTGTTCTGGTCTGCTAGGAGGTTTACTATCAAATAAATCAGTTGGATTTAAAATTGGTGTTGTCAGATCTCTTACTGAGTTTACCCCAGTCCAATGCCGGCATCTCAACATCATGAGGGAAGGAATCACCAGAGTGAACAATGCTGATGGAGGTCGACTTGAAATTTTATGGAAAACTGAAGGAAAGGATCTTTGACACTCACTGGATATTAGAACCCCGTTAAAAGGGGAGGAGTGAGCCCATTAGAATCTGGGAGTAACCCTCGATTATTTCTTGTAAAGACTGCATTTCTGAGGAGAGTTTGTTGTAAAATACAAATGTGATGTTGGGTTTTAGGTCATGTTAAAATACTATTAAAGAGATATATTTTCCTTAGTTTAGAGTATTAGCTAGTTAGTAAATAATGTCTAGTTGATGTTTAGTTTATCTATTCATTGTCACCATAGCCTTAGGAGGGCTAGGGACCTCATCCCCCTTCCTCTGTTGAAGAAAGACTCAAAGAAAGAGGCTTTTTTCAAATCTCCCTCAAGTCTCCATGCTACTTACCCATCCGATTCTTCTTCTTTCTCTTCTCTCAGTTTTTTTCACCAACTGTTGCTGGGGCCAAGATGGCACATTGGTTAGCACTGCTGCCTCACAACATCAGGGACCTGGGTTCAATTCTCTGTTTGAGTCTGTGCGAAGTCTACATGTTCTCGCTGTGTCTAAGTGGGTTTCCTCCCACAGTCTGAAAGACGTGCTGGTTTGGCGAATCGGCTGTGCTAAATTAGGGTACCTGGACCGGTGCTACAGTATGGCGACTTGAGGATTTTCACAGTAACTTCATTGCACCATCACTATAAGCTTACTTGTGACACTAATAAATAAACTTCATTTCCAATGTCTGTACTTTGGTGTCTCTTTGTCTCTGACCATATATAGTTTCTCTTCTGACCCCTTGAACTTCTACTCTTTACCTAACCCTCTACGTTCATCCAGTTACAGAAAAAACCTTAACACTTGAAATCCTTACATCAGGTTCCTTACTGGAACTTCAGATCTTTTTTTTAAAGCTTTATCGGTTTCAGTGGGAATTGTAACTAGGTTGACTAATCAAGGCACACATTAATACATAGAAAGCAGCAAGTGGAAACTTTAAATATATGGAAATATTCTTAACATCTCATGAAAGGAATGAAGGTTTGACCACTGGTGGATCTCCTAAGTTAAGGTCTTGATTTGTAATCTCCATCTGCCATGCAATGTGCCTTTAGAATGCTTGGCTAAACAACTATCACTATCAACTACCTTACACTATTATGTATGACTATAACAATCAATGATTTTACACTATATATCTTCCATTGGTGGAAAGGATAATATTGGGGTTTGTCGGTGTTAGCCATGTTTCCTGTCATTATTGTTAACCTACGTTTGTCCCTGCCTTGCCGTAAATTAAGCTCAAAAGTGAACTAATGCAAATATTTCAGAAGCATTACAATAGGCTACAAAACCACACCTTTGGACAATTTTTAAAAATATGGTAAAATATCCCAAGCATTTTGTGGGAATGTTATCAGACACAGTAGAACACTGAATCACATAAGGAAACATTAGGACAGGTGACCAAAGGAGAAAGTTTTAAGGAAAGTCTTAAAATACAAAAGAGAACATAGCTGGAGGACCCAGCCAGCTGAAGGAGAGGACATCACTGGCACATTCAAGGTATTATCACTGGATTACTAACCCACTGGATTTCAAATCCCACCAGGACAGCCAGAGAAATTTGAATTCAACAAAACTCTGACCATGATCAGGAAACTGTTGTCAATTTTATCAAACAATCTGGTTCACTAATATCCTTTAGGGAAGGAAATCTGCAATTCTTAGCTGGTCTGGCCTACATGTGAATCCAGATCCATAGTAACGTGGTCATTAAAATGCCCTCTGAAATGGCCTAGAAAACTGCTCAGTTCAGGGGTAATGAGGGATGGACAATACATGCTGGCCCAGTCAGTGACACCCACATTCCATGAATACATTTTTAAATAAACTACTGTGAACTTGAGAACCAAGAGCAGGAGATACGATCCTTGGTAAATAAAGGAAGATTTCAGGATGTTCCAAAGTGCTTTACAGTCAATGAAGTGTTTTCAAAGAGCAATCGCTGTTGTAACACAGGAAGCACATCAAAAAATGATAGACAATTCCAGGCCTTCATACCCTTTGTGTGATTTTTCTTTTGAAGATCTGTTTTGCTGTGAAACTGAAAGGATAGCATCTCAAACTGTCATAATGGAAACATCACCTTTTTAAAACAATCTGTTTTAAGATGTAGGTGATACTAGCAGTGCCAATTCTTATTTTCATTTATCCCCTGTTGCCCCTGAGAAGGTGGAGGTTGGGGGGGGGGTGCGGCATGGGCGCGGGAAGGGGTTGGGAGCAATCTCTTTGCTAACAAACCCCATGGTTGGAGAATTTCAGAATATAGCCCCAGCATAATATTTATTGGTGGTTACAAAGCAGAGGAATGTGTGTGTGTGTGTGTATGTGTGTGTTTGGGGAGGGGGGTGGTGGTGCACACAGTGACACAGTGGTTAGCAATACTCCCTCATAGCACTAGGGATCCGGGTTTGATTCCGGCTTTGGAAATCTGTGTGGAGTTTGCATGTTCCCCCCATGTCTGCATGGGTTTCCTCTGATGGCTCCCCACACAGTTCCAAAATGTGTCGGTTAGGCGGATTACGGATGGTAAATGCCCAGCGGGGTTACAGGGAAGGGGCACTGGGCTAGGCCGGGTTAAGGTGCTCATTTAAACGATAAGTGTAGACACCGTGGGCCAAATGGCCTCCTTCTGTATTGTAGGGGTTCTATAATCAAGATCAAGAGCCCTTCGGCAACAAAAGGTGATGGGAGCGGGTGGGTTGGGGGGAGGGCGCAGGGGATGCAGCAGCCAGTGGTGTCGTGCCCCTTTGGGAACATCACATGATCAGAGAAATGATGTGTGCGAGCAGGTTCATAGCCAGGATTGAACTTGATGTGTGCAAATATTCAATATATGGTGGGGGGGGGGTGGTGGAATTGATGAGGTTATGTCAGCAACTCAAGGTGAAATACACAGCAGCCTATCTGTGCGATGTCCCCCTCCAACCAGAATTCTGGTACCTGGTACCCGGAAACAACTCACTCCCATCCATTAACTCGTCTACACTTCCTCCTGTCTCGGAAAAGCAGCCAGATTATTAAGGACCTCATGCACACTGGACATTCTCTCTTCTACCTTCCTCCGTCGGGAAAAAGACGCAAAAGTCTGAAGTCCTGTACCAACCGAATCAAGAACAGCTTCTTCCCTGCTGCCAGCAGATTTTTGGATTGATTTACCATGCACTAACCTTTCTCTCCACCCTGGCTATGATTGTAACACTACATTAGAAGCATAGAACAGGACAGCACAGCACAGCACTCTTTTATTTGTGGTTTACATAAACGACTTGGAAATTGGGGTAGGTGGTGAGATCAGCAAATTTGCTGATGACACTAAGATGTTTGGATTGGCGGGTACAGAGGAGCAGTGCCAGGCAATTCAACAGGACATAGACAGGTTGGTAGACTGGGCAGATAGATGGCAAATGGAATTTAATCCGGATAAATGCAAGGTGATGCATTTTGGCCGGAAAAATGTAGAAGAGAGTTATAGGATAAAAGGTAAAACTATTTGGAATATAGAGACGCAGAGAGACTTGGGGGTGCAGGTTCACAAGTCTCTGAAGGTGTCTTTACAGGTGGAGAAGGTGATAAAGAAAGCGTATAGTATGTTAGCTTTCATAGAAAAGGGTATAGAATACAAGAGTAGGAGTTTGATGTTGCAGTTGTATAGAGTGTTGGTTAGGCCTCACTTGGAATACTGCTTCCAGTTCTGGTCGCCGTACTATCGGAAGGATGTGGAGTCCTTGGAGAGAGTGCAGAGGAGGTTTACCAGGATGCTGCCTGGTATGGAAGGACTGTCTTATGAGGAACGATTGAATAGACTGGGGTTGTTTTTCCTTGAAAGACGTCGGCTTAGAGGGGATCTAATAGAGGTGTATAAGATTATAAGGGGTATAGATAGAGTAAATGGTGGTAAACTTTTTCCACCCTCAGAAATGGATAGGACGAGGGGTCATGGCCTTAGGGTGAGGGGGGCTATGTATAAGACGAATATTAGAGGGCAGTTTGTCACACAAAGGGTAGTGGGGGTGTGGAATGCACTGCCGAGTAAGGTGGTGGGAGCAGGCACGCTAGGGCTGTTTAAGGGTCTCTTGGACAGCCACATGAGCGGTATGCAGATAGAGGGATATAATAGGACTGTTTAACTACGGCTTTTTTTCCACAGGTAATTTGGTCCAATTTGACCAACAAGGAGCATGCATTCGGCAGGTGGTGCGGGTACAGCTCTTGGATGTTGATTCATGGGTTGCCTGGTGCTTCATGTCGTAAATGAGTGCTTTATCTGGACCATCTGAAGGGCACCATGACAGCTCAGTGACTATCGCTGTAGTTGTGCAGACACTTGGAATTGGGCCGGTGTCTGCGGGAGTTTGCGCGTTCTTCCCGTGGTTGCGTGGGTTTTCTCCGGGCGCTCCGGTTTCCTCCCACATCCCAAAAATTCGCTCTTAGGCTGATTGGGAAACAAATTGTCCCTATGTTGAGATTCTTCCATATTAGGAATAACCTAAAATTAGAATAGGAAAATGGAATTGTCACTATAAAGTTATGACGGCGGCGCGGGCTCGTTGGGCCGAAGGGCCTGTTTCCCGTGCTGTGTTGCTCTTTGCTTTGCTCTTTGCAAAGAGCAAAGAGCAAAGAGCTCTTTTTTTTTAGGCCTGTAAGCAAAGAGCAAAGCAAAGAGCAACACAGCACGGGAAACAGGCCCTTCGGCCCTCGATGTTGTACCGAGCTATGTTGGAACCCAAGATCAAGCTAGCCCACTCCCTATCATTCTGGTATATTTGCACTTTCTTGTTTCCTTCTGTACGAACGGTATGCTTTGTCTGTATACGGCGTGCAAGAAATGATATTTTTCACTGTATACCAATATATATGATAATAATAAATCAAATCAGATCAAATCATAAATCTCGTGCTGAGTGCAGTGTCAGCACCCAGTCCCACTGAGAGTGAGAACTCTCCAGGTAATAGTTCCTGGAACTGAATCTGTCTGAAGTTAAAGTTGACAATCTTCACTGCCCAATCTACTTTGACAAGGGCAGGCAGTGCAAGAATTGGCAGTGGAATTTTGCCACCCCTGGTGGTTGATTTTGAAATTGTAACCTGCTGCTCTCTGCTGGGTCCCAGCCTGTAACATTCCTGATTTGGCTGCTGTCATTCTCATTCCCTTCCTATTCACGAGGATGCCCTTTGATTTGACAAACTTTTCGATTTATGCATCAACACCTCAAAACAAAAAAAAAACAAGTCTGTGGGCTTTCCAGAATTGGATTAGTGAGAAATAATAACACGAATCTTTCCTGCCTTTGGGGTTAATTTTAATTTTGTGTGTTGGTGTAGAATGAATGATCATGAATCAGCAGCCCCCTGTTAAATCTCTCTTGATTTTTTATTCCCGTTAAGGTCAATGGAAACAAAAATTGAGAGAAATGAATAGGCTGGCAAATTGCTATCATCCTCTTTTTTTTAACACTGTGGCGCAAGGTTTAAATTACCTCTGTGTTTTCAGCTGCATGAAATAGGGGTTTAATTTAGAGTACTTCATGACCTGAATTTAAAATAGTTCTTGTATTTCTTTAATCGATGTGGTTTATTTGGAGGTCGCAAGGGAGAGGTTTAAAACAAGCCTTTTCCTGCAGTTTTTCCCACCAATGCCTTTGTGGCCTATGGCGACTAATTTGTAGTAAAATCTTTCTGAATTTCGGAGATAAGTCAATTCTGTATTTCGGGCAAACAAGGAAATTAAGGCGACCGAGGTAGGTTGAAGTGTCCAAAGTGTTAAAAGTTCCCTCTGCTGATAAACTGGTTTACTGCTCACTCCACTCTCTTCAAAGTTGATTAAGTGAAATCTTGTTTGTTGAACAAGCTGCGTGGGTTCCAGCTGCAGTATGTTGCATACGAATCCCTACAGTATCAGTAAGTATGGTGGGAGGGAGGGAAAAGAGGGAATGGAATGGGACAATAAACACGTGTACTCCCAAACTCTAAGATAAAATATTGCGGATGCAGGAATCTGAAACAAAGACAGAAACTGCTGGAGAAGCTGGGCAGGTTTGAAACCTTGGTTCTATTCTCTCTCCACGGATGCTTTCAGACATGCTGAGCTTCTCCAGCATGTTGTGTTTTTACTCATAAGCTCAGCAGGTCCGGCAGCATCCGCGGGGAAGGAAGCGGAGTTAACGGGCAGGGTTTTGGGATGGAAAATCCCACGCAAGGTGTCCGGACCTTTCTGTGGCCTGCCCTTTGCCCGTGGTGGGCAGGACAAGAAAATTCACCCCACCGTGGATTGGATCTAAATGAGCCCTCCGAATACGAATTCGGCCTTCACACTTATGATTTCTCAGGGATGTGAATGTGACATGCATCGTTAAGTAGAACTCAAAGGGGAAAGATCCCATGGAAGTGACCATGCACGTTAACTGAATGTTGCTGCTGTGTTGCTCCTTCCCCAGGTTGTGGAAACTGTATCCTTAAATTTTCTGACTCTCAGAATGGGGTGCTTCCCGAAGCAGGAATACACTGAGGTGGTGTCAAAGAGTGAAGCACAACTTGTTAATGTCACCTGAAGCTGTCATTTCCCTGAGTGGCACATTTCAACCTCTGCTTTTCTCTGTAACAGTCAGCGCCCCGCACTTTTAACCCACGCTCAGATTTTCTTGTCATGGTAGACGTGACGGGATTGAAGGCCACTGCATCCTGAGATGGTACTGGAGCATTCAGCCCGAACCGTAATTAGGTCAGATTATATTTCACCGCATGTGAAATGTGTGCACAGGATTGCTTACTTTTTTAAATTAGGAAGTTAAACAGCATTGTGCAAGCATATTAAAAAAATGTGTATAGCTTTGAATATGCACTTAAAATATACAGCATAAAACGAGGCCATTCAGCCCACCATTCCTGTGCCTGCCCTTTGAGTGAGCTATCCAATGCAATCTGCTCATCCGCTCTTCCCCGATAGTCCTACAAATATTAAAAATATTCAACAAAAGAAATGGAGACAGCATAACTATGGATAGTTATCAGGAGGTGACTGATCAGGGCCACTGTCTTTGCTACAAAGCTGCATGGAAAGTCAGAAGCATCTTTGTTTGATCTTGACTCCTAGCAACACTCCCCAACGCAATGCCCTCTGCTTGCAATGGAGGCCAAGCCTTGGAGATCCGACTGACGTGAGTTAAAAATAGAATGATTTGAAATGAAGCCTTTTGAGAATTAAACGACTGTAATAATCTCACCGAGGCCAGATTTCTGTTTACCAATCACCCTGTTATTTACCGTGTGTTCAAACTGGCGTTCAGCGACTACAGAACACAGGTCAGCCTTGAGTCTATTGACCGCTGGCCTGGGTGGAGCCAATTCCCTTTGATCCATCCCCATTGATCCTTCTCTATTGGGCAAGTCTCCTAAGAGGGGAGCTGATGTTGTACGGGGGGAGGGGGCCATGGGGAGATCTATTGACGACACCCCATGGCCCCACCACAGCAGCGAACACCTCACCTCCCACACCCAAATTGGCTGTTGACCCCTTGTCCCACCTCTGTTAAAACGACAGTGGGCGCGTTTGAGGTGGGTTGGATTCTGTTTTTCAGATTTTGTTTTGAACTTTAATCTCAAACCTGATACCAATCCACCTGGTATTTTTGGAGTTGGAGATTCAGATTACCGGTTGATGAGACGCTGAGATGCATGAATTACGAAAGGCTAATAAGCAGCGACAGCTAGTGATTACGGAAGCTAACATATTGTTATTGTTTATTGTGAAAGGAATTGAATAAAAATGTTGGGACGCTATCTGGGGCTTTGGTGAGACCACGGGGGCGATTTTACCGTTCTTTTCCAAGTGGACTTGAAACTAGGAGAGTTTCAGATCCGCCTTCTGGGCATGTTTACAGGCTCCCTTCCCCCCCCCCCCCCCAACATAAACATTCTGCCTGCAAAAATATCAGCAAGACTTGTTGTTACAGAAGCCTGTATTGCCCCTCAAAGCCTGCTGAGGGGGTCGGGGGGTAATGCGTATGTGCAGGTCTCTGATGCTACCCCTGTTGGTGCAACTTGCCTGAAGCAGCCCCCCCCATAGTCATGGGAGCCTGCGGCTTGAGATAAAGTCCTGGCTGACCCCCCTCGCCCCCATGTCCAGAAACAATCGTGACCCCTCCTTCCCCCCCCCACCCCGATCACAGACTTGATCTGCAGAGTGGCAGTGGACCCCCCCCCCTCCCTCCATAGCCCCTCCCCCTACATTAATCCCTCCTCCATTAGCCCTGCCCCCACTGGCCTCTCCCCCGCTGATCCTATCCCCCCAACTGGCCCCACCTCCCATTTGCCCCACTCCCCCTACGCACTGCCCAGTGGGCGTTGCCCAGGTATCTGGGTGGCATTGTCCAAGGGCAACCCCTCACTTGTCCTCAGCCTCCCCAAAGAGCCTCACTGGCCTCTGGTTCCATCGGCGAGGCCAACCTGACAGCTCCCCGTTGAAGGGGGCATGTCTGTTCCTCGCCAGCGAGAACCTTTCACTGTGAGGATTATAAAGGAGGGCTGGGCCTGGATGATTGAGTGCCGGGCTCACTAAGCAGAATTAAAATAAATTTCAGATATTAACCCGCCTCTTGTCCATGTGCTCGAATTCCGACGCTTGGAAAATGGCGCATAAACCAGCGCTAATGGTGCTCAACACTTTACCCTTGGATTTACCTCCATGTTGTGCCCAAAAACAGATACAATATGATGGTAAAATCAGCTTGCACAGCTGGAGTACTGTGTACAGTATTAGTCTCCTTATTTAGGGAAAGATTTCAATGTGTTGGAAGCAGTTTACTGGACAAATATCTGGAAGGGACAGGGGTTGAGGAAAGGTTAGACAGGCTAGACATGTATCCACTGGGGATTGAAAGAATGAGAGGCGATTTTACTGAAACATGTAAGATTCTGAGGGATGTTGACAGGGTAGATGTGGAGAGGATGTTTCCTCTTGTGGGAGTCTGTGAACATTTCTAAAGCAGTATTAGATAGATTCTTGCTAAGCAAGGGGGTGAAAGGTTATGGGGGTAGACAGGCACGTGGGGTTGAAGTTACAATGGAATCAGCCATGATGTTATTGAATGGCGATGGATCAGACTCGAGGGGCCGAGTAGCCTACTCTTGCTCGTAATCCACACATTCGTAAGTATGAGCTTCCATCAGACCTGGGAGAGATTGGAGACTGGGGATAGCAAGGACGTTTTCAGAGAAAGGAGAAGGGGGAAACAAAGAGGAGGTATGTGATGGGTTGGAAGACAGGAGTGATTAAATTACATGTTGATATTTTTATCTTATTATCACAAGTAGGCTTACATTAACACTGCAATGAAGTTACTGTGAAAATCCCTTGGTTGCCACACTCCGGCTTCTGTTCGGGTACACCGAGGGAGAATTTAGCATGGCCAATACACCTAATCAGCACGTCTTTCAGACCGTGGGAGAAAACTGGAGCATCCGGAGGAAACCCACACAGACACGAGGAGAACGTGCAGACTCTGCACAGACAGTGACCTAAGCTGGAAAGCGAATCCAGGTTCCTGGCACTGTATCGCCCACATTAGCATAGGGAACAATTTTTGCTTCTCCCTCATGAGATTGCACATAATTTCCCACCTATTAATTTAAGTAAATAGAAAACCAACAGCTATGCAGAATGTCACCAGGAATGCTGAATGAGGAAATTTATCTTCCTGGAACGGGACAGAGTTTTGAACTAAAGGACATCAATATTCATAAATACTAAAAAATCATAGAAAACATATGGAATTGGATGTCAATTGGGATCTGGAAGCTGAGGGACATTAAGGGTCCAGGCATGACCCTCCACCAGTATTTTCACTGTTATCTCTGCGGTATATTTCTAAAGCAATGGATTAATGGGCGGCACGGTGCCACAGTGGTCAGGGACCCGGGTTCAATTCTGGCCTCAGGTCACTGTCTGTGTGGAGTTTGCACATTCTCCCCATATCTGCATGGGTTTCCTCGGGTGCACCAGTCTTCTCCAGTTTTAGTCCAAAGATGCATGGGCTAGGTTGATTGGCCATGCTAAATCGACCCTGGTGTCAGGGGAATTAGCAGGGTAAATATGTGGGATTACAGGAATAGGGATTGTGGTCTGTGCAGGCTCGATGGGCTGAATGGCCTCCTTCTGCACTGTAGGGATTCTATGAGGATAAAGAGGCTGGTCATCCCTCATGTGGAGTAAAGTTTTGTCAAACAGTCAGCCTGGAACTGAATACCTTTATTAGAATGTGGTAAACAAGCTTGAATGACAGAGCTTTGGGACTTTAACCAACAACCCCTTATGATATTGAAGATGGCGGGACCGCCACCTGTGCTGCCAGAGCTGTCTGCTAGCAATTAGGTTGCATTATGTCTTAAATCCACGCTCGAGCCGTGGATGATGAAATTTACCGGACATCATGATTCCATTAGGAAGCAGGCAGAGCCGGAAGAGATAAATGGGAATATTTTGAACTCGGAGAGAGAAAAGCAAGAATGAAAACCACCCGGAATAAAGTGAGATAGTTAAAAAGTGAAGTGTGGATGTTAAAAATGAAGGCGAGCAAAGATAAAGAGAGAGATGGACAGGGCTTGTAATCAATACCCTCTATAAATGCTTTCTCATCTGTCACACTCATTGCCCATTCAAAGATAACAAATCCTATTGACCTAAAAGGTCACCGATCTTTATTAGAATACTGAACAGTATGTTGCAACTGTACAAATGTCACATACATATCTCATCACCGAATCAAGTATCACTGTCAATCACAAGTCAGTGCTGCAGACACCAAATGCTTTCTTGCAGTTATGATAAACTTGGCTTCAATTTGTGGCACAAGAATCTCAGCTATTCCAAATAAAATTTAAGCAAAAATAATATTTCAATGGACTTGTGTTGGTCCAATTTGGATTCAGTAACTTTCTCTCGACTTATCCCTAAAATTGGGAACATTGTTTTAGTTTTTCATTTATTTTATTATACATTACTTCTGTTATAGATTTCTAAATATGCATTGTGTAACTAGACAACAAAATGAGATTTTGAGATGAGATGTTAGTGGTTAGCTCTGCTGCCTCACAGAACCAGGGAGTCGGGTTCAATTTCGGCCTGGGGTCACTCTCTGTGTGGAGTTTGCACATTCTCCCCATGTCTGTGTGGGTATCCTCCAGGTACTCTGGTTTCCTCCCACAGTCCAAAGAGGTGCGGGTTAGGTTGATTGGCAATGTTAAATTGACCCTAGCATCAGAGGGAATTAGCAGGGTAAATATGTGGGATTATCGGAAAAGAGCCAAGGTGGGATTATGATCAGTGTAGACTCGATGGGCTGAACGGCCTCCTTCTGCATTGTATGGATTCTAATCTACACAGGAACAGAATGAGGTTGGCTCAGCATCACCATTAGGGTTAGGTAATGTTTGCAGACTTTGGCATCATGGCTTTTTGTGATGGTTTAAACCTCTCACGTTGCATTGCTGTTTATTCAACCATACATTTTTATATATACTTATTATTCATTCAATGGATGAGGAATAAATCATAGCAGGATTTATTCTTAATCCGTAATTGCCATCGAGGAGGAGGTGGTGAGCTGCCACCTTGAATCGCTGCAGTCCACGTGGTGTAGGTACACCCATAGTGCCGTTTGGGAAGGGATTCCAGGATTTTGATCCAGCGACAGTGAAAGAATGAAAATATATTTCGAAATCAGGATGGTGAGTGACTTGGAGGGGAACCTCCTAGTGTTCTCTTGTATTTGCTGCTCTTGTCCTTCTAGATGGTAGAGGTCAGGGGTTTGGGAGGTGCTATCTATGGAGGCTTGGTGAGTAAGTGCAGTGCTCCTTGTAGATGGTACACAGGGCTGCCATTCTGTATTGCTAGTGGAAGAAGTGAAGGTTTGTGGATGTGGTGCCAATCCAAGTGAGCTGCTTTGTCCTGAATGGTGTCAAACTTCCTGAGTGTTGTTGGAGTTGCAGTCACCAGGCAAGGGGAATGTATATCTGCATGTACGAGTGGGAGGTGTCTGGAACAGTCAGTCCATTGATTATTTATTAATTGTTGACATAAATGTTGTAAGGTCTGGGATTGCAGGATTTGTTAGCAACAGCTCATTAATTACACTCGAATATAGAAGATACTGAAAGAACACTCTTATATGCATTTGCTGAGGTGAAGTAATGAGCAGTTTAATGTTACTTTGTCAAGGCCCTATTATAAAATCTCTCCCTACTTTCAATAGCCAACCGTTGATTATCAATGATATGTGACTCCACAGAGGAAGTATGAGATGCAAAATTATTTGAATTTTACTTCAGACATGTGAAACAATCCTCACTGGGACTAAAAACAGATGACCTGAGAACGTTCTGCTTCCATTCTGGAGTAATCTTGATTAAAGTCAAGAAATTGTGGAATCAAGCTGAGGAAATCAGTCACCAATCTCTTGGGTTCAAGAATGGACACACTACCAAGCTGTGTCCATCAGGCTTAAAAAACCCACTATTGGCTTTGATAGAGATTGTATTGAAGCTTAAGGGCAGTTGCCAGTATTTCTAGAGTATCTGGGGCTCCCATATCCACATCTCCTCTAGTCCTCAGTCCAGTTTGTCAATCTCGCACCTCTGTTCATTTTTCCTTCCAGTTTAGATCTTTCGATTTTCCAGTGCCTTGAATCCCAGGTGGGTTTGTATCTGTATTAGAGGCATTTAGCAATAACACTGTATCCCACCTCTGATCTGGTCCACAGTTTCCCCCATTTCTCTCTATTTCGTGTGCCAGATTCCCATTGGGCTTTCATTCTTTCCAATTGGTCATGTCTGGACTATGCCAGTCCCAGCGGACATAAAATCTCTGTCTTACTATTTAAGCTGGCCATGTCTTAACCTTGGCTTGTTCATAGACTAGAATCATACAATCCCTACAGTGCAGAAGGAGGCCATTTGGGCCATTAGGTCTGCATCAACTACAATCCCACCCAGGCCCTACTCCCTTAATCCCACCGATTATCCCGCTAATCCCCCTGACAATAACAGGCATGGCCAATCAACATAGCCTGCACATTTTTGGAGTTTGAGAGGAAACTGCAGCACCCGGAAGAAACCCACGCAGACATGGGGAAAATATGCAAACTCCACAGAGGCGGTGACCCCAGGCTGGAATTGAACCTTGGACCCTGGTGCTGTGAGGCAGCAGTGCTAACCACTGGGCCACTGTGCCGCCCCTATATGAATGTTGTATATGAAGTCCTCTTTGCTAAGTGCCATGTCACATTTGGCTATTTCTTCCCATTTCGCCTCTGTTTCTGCCAAATTCGGCAGTGCTGCAGTCCCGGTGTGGAGCTTCATTCGATGTGAGTGTGGGAAGGAGAATCAAAGCATTAGACCACTTTAAGACTCTCTAAGTCGCGCTATTTTCTAACAAGAGCACCTTTGCTGAATTCATCCTTCTCTCCCACTAATTGAGCAGCTGTAGCTTTAGAAATTAATGTTTATACAATCAGCCAATTAACCTATATGACATTCTACCAGTTCGTCAGAAATACTAACCAAGTTGAATGGGGCAGTGTCGGTGATAAAATAACTGGCAGAACAATGTTGTGGGAACACCTCAGGTTGGCTGAAATGATAACTTCGTACAGCTTCCAGTCTGCCCATTGTACCTGTCCTGGTCACCTCACCTGTGCTGGTCACCTTCTCTACCCTCTGGTGACTGATCCTCTGGCCTAGTAGAAGCAGTTAGTACTTATCTATTCCAACAAAACCCTTCACAAGTGTCATGCTCAGTTCCAGTTGTCTCTTCCTATGTTGTGCGTTCCCCAAAGTCAATTGTCCTCGTTCAGGATTTTTGACCTCTTGTTTTTCAGGAAAGAATTTGGCAATGAGTCACATTTAACTGTTTGTGTTTGAAAACAAAAGTCTTTGCACAGGCTTCAAAAGCCGTGGGGCAGGATGTGTCTTCTGGGGGCTGAGGGTGTATGCCATTGGATTTTCCAGTCCTGCCCATGTTTATGCTGTTTTACAGGATTTGCCTGTCCTGCCAATAGCGAGCTTGTCATGGGGGTGGGGGCGTGGGTGGCCTGTCAGCAGGACTGGAAGACCATGCTGGCTAAAGGAGTGGAGAAATCCCACCCACTGACTCCAGGTACTCAGATGGAGCCCTCCGACTGAGTGCCCACGGGCAATGAAGAATTGAGAGGAATCTTAGTAATCTAGGGGAAAAAATCTTCCAATATGAACAAAATACTGCGGATGCTAGAGAATGAAATATTGCAGGAAAAACTCAACAGATCTGGCAGCAGCGGCAGAGAGAAAAGAAACTAGAGCTGAAATTTTACTGCCTCGCCCACCCCAGAATCACAGAACGGAAATTTCTATTGGCTTGGGGTAGGGTTTTACCATCTCACTCGAGCAAGGTCAGAAAATCCGTCCTTAATGTTTGAGTGTAAAATGACTCTTCTTCAGAACTGTTCCTGGGCTCTGAAGAAGAATCACCTTGAACTTAAAACATTGGGTGAAATTTTCCCATTCCGCCTGCCGCAGGAATTGTAGTGAGTGGGATACAGACCATGAAAATGTTCATTGACCCCAGGTGGGATTTCCCGACCTTGGAGGCGAGCGTAGCTGGAAAATCCTGCCTGTTAACTCTGTTCCTCTCTTCACAGGCCTACTGAGATTTTCCAGCACTCTCTGTTTCTCTTATAAACTAATCTCCCTCTTTCAACTTTGTTTATCTTCTCTCAAAATGTGAGAATAAAAGATAATAAAGCTGTCTTCCAGAAACATTGTTATTCTAGATGTTTCCTTTCCTAAGATTTCAAATAGCAAAAAAAACCCTTGTCTATCTTAGTTTCTGAAAATGCATTTATAAATTGGCCAATAGGTTAAGCAACAACCTGCAAATCCTTCCGACACATGGGAACGGCAGCTGGCAAGTGTAGAAGATTCCTAGTCAGTTGTGTGATGGAAAGAATGTTGGAGCCTCTCCCTTTGCTATCCATCACTCCAAATTACAACATCCATGTAGAAGTGTGTGTAGCCACATTAACTCAGACTCCCTGAGTGAACAGCAGCACACCGTAGCTTCTCGGCCCAATCCTAGCCTTCTTTAAAAGATGGCAGATTCCAGGACTATGTGCTGAGGGACACGCTGAAGCTCGGGGCAGTCACTGCAAAGGCACAATGGGGAAAGGCCACACTGTAAAGCCTTTCAATGGAGGCAGACCAAGTGCCTGGGAACTGCAGAATACCCTTGGCCCGTATAACCATGTGTCAATCTGAGAAATAATGGCACACAGTAAAACCCGGGGCATCTATATAGTTTTAAGTTTTGAATGTAATAATTAATTTTGTGTCAATAAGATTGTGCAGGACTGTAAAAATGACTTTTTCTGCGCTGTTAGTAATTTTTAGATATGTCAGTTTGCAGTGTCTTATTTGAGTTTTTTTATGCATAAAGTATATTTTTGGAGTAAAAAAATGGCAGAGTGATGGGTGTTTTTTTTTGTGTTCCCAGGAAGTGGGAGAGTACTCTTCTGATTTCCTCCCCATTTGCTGGGTTACCAGTACCCAATGCATCTATTGACACTGCGATACTAGAATAAACAATTGCCATGCATCCTGTTACTTCCCCTCCCTCATCGTTGGGGAGGTATTATCGCTGGACTGTTAATCCAGAAACTCAGCTAATGTTCTGGGGTTTGAATCCCGCCATGACACAAGGTGGAATTTGAATTCAATAAAAAAGCCTGTAATTAAGAATCTACTGACGACCATGAAATCCATTGTCGATTGTTGGAAAAACCCTCTGGTTCACTAATGTCCTTCAGGGAAGGAAATCTGCCATCCTTACCCAGTCTGGCGTACATATGACTCCAAGCATCAGCAGTGTGGTTGAGTCTCAACTGCCCTCCGAGGGATGGGCAATAAATGCTGACCCAGCCAGCTACTCACATATCCCATGAACGAATAAAATCTTGCAAGCAAACACACCAACAAAGCACAGATGTATAGTGACTCCCTGCAATGAGACAAGAACACCTTCCAATTCCTTTGCTGATTCCAGAATTCACCACTGGAGTTTGCCTGCCTGGCCTTGGTGAGAACACACATTCAGTCTCCACTGTTGTGTCAGATGAAGGCCTTCAATATCCAGACGCAATAGAATGACTTGTAGGCACTGACAATAGTTTAATTTAATTGGCACAATTCCTGCTGATTATGTTGTGATTATGTGACTTATTTTGGCATCTTTCTGTTTAACTGTGCCACATATTTAGGAGTCGCATGGTAGCACAGTGGTTAGCACTGCTGCCTCACAGCACCAGGAATCCGGGTTCGATTCCAGCCTCAAGTGTAAGTGTGGAGTTTGCATGTTACTCCCATGTCTATGTGGGAGATCCGGTTCCCTCTCACAGTGCAGAGGTATGTGGGTTAGGTTGATTAACCATGCTAAATTGGCCCTTCATGTCAGGGGGATTAACAGGGTTTGTTTCAGGGGGATGAGCAAGATTTATGGTGATACGCCTGTACTCGGTGCAGACTCAATGGACTGAATGACCTCTTTCTGCACTGTAGGCATTCTATAGCTCTATGATTTTATATTCAAGAAAAAATTAAATTCAGCTCTTGGGGCTAGAAGGATCAAGGGGTTTGGGGGCAAGGGGGGGGACCAGGATATTGAATTTGATAATCAGCCATGATCAGAATGAATGACGGAGCAGGCTGCAGGGCCGAATGGCCTATTCCTGCTTGTAATTTCTATGATTCTTCATTATATTAGAGTTATACAGTAATGTATTTATTTTTCCAGTAATAATGTATTGTGGTTTTGCTGGTTCCAATTTTGATGGCATCATTCCTTCTTTGCCACATGGGCAAATAAGGCTTTCAAATGGCATCAGGAGTTACAGTATTATTAATAACCATTGCCCCGGAACACAAAGCAGGCCTGATCTCAATAAATGTTTTAAATCATCCTTCAAGAAATGTGCACAAAATATCAAGATACCCAGTTCGGACAACAAGGGGGTCCCACTGTTACACCTCCTGGATTGTGCTAGTATGTAATCAGAGGAATGACCGCACAATATGAGGCCCATGAGCATTTTCGGGAGCGGCCATAATAAATGCCATAATAATAAATAACCTGTAATGTGGATAAATATTATAGGGTCGTGTATCCAGTGCACTGGTGGTTTGTCTTTACACCTTTCCTACTCCTGCATACTTGGGAACATTGTCAGAAACTTCTCTATGATTTGCCATCCATTGACTTCAGTGGGAACAGGATAAGGACCTGCGTATCCTCAGTTGTCTGAAAGATGTGAGTGGATAAGGTTTCCTTCCACCAGTGCATTCAAAGACCACCTTTATGTAGGTTAGAGTACCTTGGGTGCACTGTTGAAGATAGCTCAGATAGCCTCCATGGACATGCATTTGTAGATGGTAGATTGCATGTACCTATGTCTGTGGTTTGTGGCTCAGGTATAACACTCTTTCTGAGTCAGTAGGCTTGTGTCCCACCATGGCGCGTGATCTAGGCTGACCCAATGTTGCATCACGAGGGAATGTTGCACTGGTGGGGATGCAGACATTGAACTGAAGTCTGGCCTGTCAGTGAACACAAAAGATCTCTCAGCACTGTTTGGAAGAAGGGGTGAACTTTCCCATGGTATCCTCATGTGCCCTCCAATCAACATCAATAAAACTGACTATCACATCTGACGACAATAGTGTTCAAAAAGCACTTCATTGACTGCAAAGTCTTTTGGGATGCCCTGAGATCGGGACGGGCGCTATATAAATGCAAGTTCTTTCTTTTTTGATTGCTCTCTGACAATTAGGCTCTGTTATCACTGTGCACAAAACGTGGACCGGATCAATACACTGTAGGCCCATGCGCCAACATCTGTGGAAATATTAGATGGCTCTGTCTTAGCTTCATTTGTCTGCGAGGAATTCGAAATTCCCCTCTGAATTAATGCTCTTGTGAAAGGGTTAAAAGCAGCAGTAATTTGGTTGACCAACATAAGGGTCTGGGATCCTTAGTCACGTGCCCCTGCAATATAATTGATATATAATCAATAAACATCTGTGGCCTTTTTGGAGCTTCAATCACATACAACATTAAGCTCCTTCCAGAGGGCACATTGGTCATTCTCTCAATTGGGGGTTCCTGTCATGATGGACGATAATGAGCATTTCAGGGTCAATAACAATTCTAATAACTAAACAAAATAATTTTACCACCATGGTTTTCAATCACAGCTTGTCAATGTTGTAACACCTCTGTTCTTGCACTTCATATTACTGAGGTAGCATTCTGTGAGAATATACATCAGGTAATGAATTCTTCCAGCAATTTATTGCCTTGAATAATTGAGCGACATTCTGTGCCCTCGGTACATATTCAATGCACCTTCAGCTCCCTGTTACAAATCCAATATCCTTCCTGATCCAGCATCATAAAATTGACATCAGTTCAGGTCTATATTGGTGACATCTTGAATCAGTGACACAGAATTAAATTATGATATTAGAAAGGTAAAGTGGTATTTACTTTCAATTTTCTGCTCTTTTCTCTATTCATTCCGCCAAAAGTGTTTACTTGCTGAATTATAGCTGAATATACGGCACGGTGGTTAGCACTGCTGCCTCACAGCTCCAGGGACCCTGGTTTGATTGGGTCACTGTCTGTGTGGAGTTTTCACATTCTCCCCATGTCTGCATGGGTTTCCTCGGAGTGCCCTGGTTTCCTCTCACAATCCAAAAATATGCGGCTTAGGTGCTAATTGCCCCTTAGAGTCCTGGGATGTGAAGGTTAGAGGGGTTAGTGGGGTAAATATGTGGGGTTACAAGAAATAGCACCTGGGTGGGATTGTTGTCAGTACAGACTGGATGGGCTGAATGTCCTCCTTCTGCAGTGTAGAGTTTCTATGATTTCTGTAGGTTGCGTGCATAGGGGGGCAGATAGTGTGTGAAGAGCCCAGACAATTGTTTGTGCATCATTGTCACCTGAAAAACAGACACATATTGGGCGAATAAAATAAAAACGCTAAACATAAGTCCTGTTTCTTCCCATCATTTCTGATTTCTCTGATATCTTGTGTCATATCAACAATTCCCAGTTTCCTGACCCTCACTGCCTCCTCCTCACCATGGACATCCAATCCCTCTGCACTTCCATCCCACACCAAAAATGTCATAATCATAGAATCCCTACAATGCAGAATGAGGCCATTCAGCCCATCAAGCCTACATCCTCAACAATCCCACCCAGGTTCTATCCCCACACCCCCACATATTTACCCCACTAATCCTCCTAACCTACACATCCCAGGACACTAAGGAGTAATTTAACATGTTCAATGCACCACATCTTTGGACTGTGGGAGGAAACTGGAGCACCCGGAGGAAATCTACACAGACAAAGGGAGGACTGTGTCTGCGCAGAAAAGCTTTGAAGACACGGTATTGAGATAGTGCTGGTGAATTGAAGCCACATGGTCAGATTGCAGTGGTAATCTCTAAATTCCATGAGCGGGATAGTGCATCAAGAAGGTCAGCAATGTGTTAGCTCAATCTGGAAAGACGAGTGAGCGGAGTGTGGCTGGGTCAATAGTGAAGTCTCACAACTCCAGGTTAGAGTCCAACTAGTTTATTTGATAGTAATCTCACAAGCTTTTGGAAACAGTGTTCCTTTGTCAGGTGACAAAAGTTTGTAAGATTACTATCAAATAAACCTGTTGGACTTTAACCTGGTGTTGTGAGACTTCTTACTGTGTTTACCCCAGTCCAACGCCGGCATCTCCACATCATGGATCAATAGTGAGCCAGGGACAGTCAAACAAAGAAACAAACACAACCAATATTATCACTGCAGAATGGCCTGACTTAATTCAGCATGCCTACGAACAGAGGAGACCAGCTTGGCCTTATTGGGATAAGCTAGCCATATCCTGAGAAGTCATTTTTAGAAGCAGGCAGGTCATCATACCAGAATCTTTACAACTGGATACTCTCTGGCAACTTCATCACTCACACATGGGCATGGATTGGATGAGAAGACTGCCAAGTCATACAGTCTATTGACCAGGTATGAACAATGACATTGAGATTGTTATCAGGAATTTATTGATAACCTATTTTAAGATATGTTTGAGAAGTGGAAATTTGATCACACTTCTTCTCACTACCCTAGATCTAATGGCCTAGTTGAACAAATATTTTGTTGAAATCTCTTAATTTCCAAATGTAGACAAAGTGTTGTCTACACATTGCAATGCTGCATCTAAAAGCATGAAGTGCAAATGCAGGCAGTTGGGATTAGTTTAGGGATTTAAAAAAAGGCAGCATAGACTTTGGGTTGAAGTTGGGTTGAAGGGCCTGTTTCCCTGCTGTAAATCTGTATGACTCTATGATTCTAACTCTTCCTCCACTGGCAGAGCTTCTGTTTGGCAGACCAGTAAATAGCAATCTATCTACTCCTATCCACTTTACTTTCTCAGCTTTCCTCAACTCAAGCCTAAATCTGCTTCTCCTTATTTTGAAGCCATGCTCTCTAGGTCTAGTTTCACCTGCCATTGGAAACAACTTCCCAGCTTCTATCTTATCTATTCCCTTCATAATCTTGTACGTTTCGATAAGATTTCCCCTCATTCTTCTGAATTCAAATGACTATAGCCCTCATCTACTCAGGCTCTCCTCATAAGCCAACCCTTTCAACACCAGAATCAATTCTCAAGAGCAGCTTTCAAATTTGCAAGAGAAAATGACCAACACGCATGATTAAAACAAGGAAGGACAGAATTAGCAAGTTTGCAGATATATCGATTTAAAAACATAACGATGTTTAGTGGGGAGCTGCTGATCTCTGGTTGGCTGGCCAGCTCTCAAGAGGTGGGTCATCCGCCCTGCAGGACCCAGAAATCCTGAGATTGGCCAGGGAAGTGCCTGATTGACTTTTAATGATGTCAGGGCACCTGGGAACAGCCATGGCAGTGTTGCCACCTGCTTTTCAGCTGGTATTGGGCGTCATAATTGGATAATTATTTAAATGGTAAAAAATTGCAGCATGCTGCTGTGCAGAGGGACCCGGGTGTCCTTGTGCAGGAATCTCAAGGAGTTCGTTTGCACGTACAGCAGGAAATTAAGAAGACAAATGGAATTTTGTCCTTTATTGTGAGAGGGATGGAGTTTAAAAACAGCAAGATTATGTTGCAGCTGTATAAGGTGCTGGTGAGGCCACACCTGGAGTTACTGGGTACAGTTTTGGTCTCCTTATTTGAGAAAGGATATACTGGCACTGGAGGGGGTGCGGAGGAGATTCACTAGATTGATTCAGGAGTTAAGAGGGTTGGCTTATGAGGAGAGACTGAGTAGATTGAGGCTATACTCATTGGAATTCAGAAGAATATGGAGAGATCTTATAGAAACATTTAAGATTATGAAGGACATAGATAAGATAGAAGCAGGGAAGCTATTTCCATTGGCAGGTGAAACTAGACATAGGAGCGTGGCCTCAAAATAAGAGGAAGCAGATTTAGGACTGAGTTGAGGAGGAACTTCTTTACACAAGGGGTTGTGAACCTGTGGAATTCCCTGCCCAGTGAAGCAGTTGAGATTACCTCATTGAATGTTTTTAAGGCAAGGATAGATAAATTTTTGAACAGTGAAGGAATTAAGGGTCGTGGTGAGTGGGTGGGTAAGTGGAGCTGTGTCCACGATAAGATCAGCCATGATCTTACTGAATGTTGTGCCACTCACCGGAGACTCGACCCCAATCCTATCCTCACCCAAAAGCCAAGGCTCAAGCTCAGTTGGAGAAGTGGGTCAATGATCAGTAGAGAGAGTCTTGGCTGATATTTTTTCTCCTGATGTAGGTAAGATCAACTATAATACCCCAGTTGCTGTTGTAACTGATACCAGCCAGCTTAGCGATTGAACCCAAAACTCCTCTTCTTCACAGAAGCCACGTAGCAATGGTTTTGTAGTTTGGCTGATTAGATATATTTTATAAAAATGTTCCTGGCTCAGTACTTTCTCATTAACATCTGGGCCCAATCAGGGCTGGAAAATTCCACTCACCAACTAGCCTAGGGCTATGCAATTTCCCAACGTTGACATACAACAAAGCCAAGTGTCCCAGTTGGCCTTATTGGTTCTGTCTCTGCTTCCCTGCCGAGCTTCATGTTTTGTATCGCATGGCAGCTCTTAATGCTCAGCTGCTGTAGCTGTCAGCAACATACTAGTTGGTTAAACTTCTGATGTATGAATGATAAATCTATTTAGTTTTTTTGCTGTACATATCAGCCCCTCAATTTGCCTCCCCATCTCTCTCTCGCCTCTCCTAGGTCTCATAGGAAGGAGCATAGAATCCTACAGTGCAGAAGGAGGCCATTCAGTCCATTGAGTCTGCACTGACACCAATCGCATTCAAGCTCTATCCCCATCAATCCACATATTTACCCTGCTAATCCCTCTAACCTACATATCCCATGACACTAAGGAGCAATTTAGCATGGCCAATCCATCTAACCCGCACATCTTTGGAGTGTGGGAGGAAACTGGAGCAGCTGGGGGAAACCACGCAGACATGAGGACAATGTGCAAACTCCACATAGACAGCTGGCACAACAATGTGAGGTGGACAATCCCAGGATTCCAACACGGCAATACCAAGGCAATAACAGTGATAGAGACCCAAGTCAGGATGATGTGTGTAACTGAGGGAGAAGATGGAAATGATGGTGTTCCCATCACTGGACTGACAGGCAGGCAGAGAGGTTGCCAAACTGTGTTGAGTTAGCTGAGCTCACCTCAGGAGGTGATGGGAGTTCTCTGTTTGACTTCCGCATCCCTGGGCTAGTCAAACCAGTCAGGCTTCCCTTTCCTGTCACCATTCAAAGAACAAACAGCAGTACAGCATGGAGACAGGCCCTTTGGCCCTCTGAACCTGCATCCCCAATCACATTGTCCTAACTAGACCAACTGCCTGTATCTATTCCTCACCTATTCATGAGTCTATTCAGATAATTCTTCAATGTTGCTAATGTATCTGCCTCAACCATCTCAATTGGCAGTGTATTCCCTCACCACCCTCTGTGTAAAAACCTTCACCCGCACATCCCCACTGAATCTTTCACCCCTTACCTTGAACTTGTGCCCTCTTGTAATTGTCATTTCTGCCCTGAGAAAAAAGTTCACCTTGTCTATATCTCTCATAATTTTATAAACTTCTATCAAATTGCCCCTCTTTCCAGGGAGAACAATCCCAGTTTATTCATTCAGTTGCACAATCTGAAAAGTGGATGTGAATGATAAGAGAAGGCTTGGCCTGGAATTGAACCTGGGTTCCTGGTGCGGTGAGGGAGCAGTGCTAACCACTGTGCCGCCCTGACACAAAGAGGATTGGCTGCCAATCTCCTCCTTGGAAGTTAGGAAATGCCAGGTCAAAAAAGATCAAGGTTCATCTGGTTTGTCTTCAACCTGACTGCTGGATGGAGTTGTTGATTGATGCTAGTAATTAATCAATCTCCACCAGGAAAACTTGAGGTCTGGACAGCTATGAGATGACCAAAATCACCTATTTCTCCTCTACTTGCTCTACACTTCATGCCACAGTTACTCATTCACAGTTACTCATAGACTATCTGGCTTGTTAACTCGGCTTTTCCCTGTATAAACCTGTACATGTGAGTTTAGATGGGCTGTTTAAGTGATTCACAGCCAAGCCTTCTCTTATCACGCACACCCACTTTTCAGATTGTGCAACTGAATGAATAAACTGGGATTGTTCTCCCTGGAAAGACAGAGGCTGTTCTTTGAATGGTGACAGGAAAGGAAAGTCTGACTGGTTTGACTAGCCCAGGGATGCGTAAGTCAGAGAACTCCCATCACCTCCCGAGTTAAGCTCAGCTAACTCAGTACAGTTTGGCAACCTCTCTGTCTGCCTGTCAGTCCAGTGATGGGAACACCATCATTTCCATCTTCTCCCTCAGTTACACACCATCCTGACCTGGGTCTTTATCACTGTTATTGCTGCGGTATCGCCACGTTGGAATCCTGGGATTGTCCACCTCACATCATTGCGCCAGCTGTACAAGACCCACCCCAGTTCCAGAATGCCAATGACCAGCTTCGCGGGACAGCTCAAGGTGGACCATGAATAGCTTTACCAGTTTCACCTCCTCCTGAGAATAAACAATGGGAAGCAAAATTGGCAGCAGATTTACCAAGTTTGGCATAATTGAACAACCACATTGTTGGAGGTCTGTTCAGCATGGCTGTGTAGCATGCATTATGGTGATAACTTTTGGACCTCGCATTCCTGTGGGGAGCGCCATCTTCTGGGAGCAGACATTGGAAATTTGAGCCTGTGGTTTTCCGCCATTGAAGTTTGGGTGCCGTGTACGTCTGCATTTCTGAAATACGCTCTACTTTACATCCCCAGTCAGAAAGACAAAGTTATAAAATGACTCTCTTCGAAGTATGTATTATAGTCTTCTGCCTCACAGTCGTAAAAGGCAGCATTGAGATGATGACACATTTATTTACTGTTAGATTGTTAGTTAAGCCTCCTTAATACCACTCCGAGTGCACCATAATCTCAACTAAAGGGATTTTTCATTGGATGAAAATGGTTTCAACATTTAAATACTTATGGATTCTGACTCAAATCAATGCCACTTGACTTACTGTAAGCCCCAGGTTTAATACATAAACTCCACTAATCCCAGTCTGTTAGATCAGAATTTCATCTTGAGAGTCATGTGTCACTGCTTAAAGGTCAATGAGATACATTCAGAAGATTGCAGCGTTTGTAGAGAGCTAGTGTTTTCACACTACCAAGAGGTAAGGATGATCTTTAGATTTTCAAATGTGCTAACTCAGTATTAATTTTAGAATAAAATTTCAAATAAAATTGGGGCTGTTCTTTAAATTTAAGTAAATGCAAGTCAGAGGAATCTGGACAGTGCCTTCACAATACCATATCCAGTTGCAGTTGGCTGCAACCAAGGAAACATTTGACTGCCAGGGGGAATGCCCTACATGCCCGCAAGCACAACCCCAACCTTCCTGTTGCTAGCCATTTTAACTCAGCACCTTGCCCACATGTCCAACCTTGGCCTGCTGCAATGAAGCCCAACGCAAACTTGGCGGGGGAGGGGAGGGGAACAGGACCTCATCTTCCAAGTAGCCACCTTACAGCCTTCTAAACCACTGGCTCGAAAGGCTCCTGTGCCTTGGCTTAGTGAGGATGCTCCCATTCAGATGATAGCCTCTGCCCGTGACAGGCAGGAGAGGGGAACAGTTTAGCTGCTGGCAAAATGCTGGTAGTGAAACATAGAACACTACAGTGTAGAAAGAAGCCCTTCGGCCCATCGAGTCTGCACCGAATACAATCCCACCCAGGCCCTACCCCCATATCCCTACATATTATAGCCACTAATCGCTCTAACCTACGCATCCCTAGATATTAAGGGGCAATTTCTTAGCAAGGCCAATCAACGTAACCTGCACATTTTTTGGACTGTGGGAGGAAACCTGAGTACCCGGAGGAAACCCACGCAAACACAAAAAGAATGTGCAAACTCCACACAGACAGCGATCTGAGCCAGGAATCGAACCCAGGGTCCTGGGGCTATGAAGCAGTAGTGCTAACCATTGTGCTACCATGCCACCCAGAATTTAAATGGATCCCAATAGAAATGTAGAAGATAGGAACAGGAGGAGGCTATTCAGCCCTTCGAGCCTGCTTCGCCATTCATCACATTCATGGCTGATCATCCAACTCAATAGCCTAATCCTGCTTTCTCCCCATAACCTTTGATGGTGGTCTTAATCTTGCAGACTGTCTGGCCGATCCACATCCCAGCCCACCTCCTGGAAAGATGGGAATGAGTCAGGAATCGTCCTGACGCAAGTTCCTGCTGATTTTTTTCTGGTTATCGCATCCATCCCCATATGCTCTTAATGTCACAGTTCTGAGTACGCGATGGAGGACTGAAGATTCCTGGAAAGGAAGGCACCAAGAAGTTATTACAAGATAAAAAGATTTCTCTGGCATACTTCCTTAAGTTAAAGGAGACTCATATTTTAATGAATGAAAGTTAACGTTAGGGCTGATATGAGCAGGTTCCTCACACAGCAATAGCTCGAGTTGTCTTTTCAACACATTTATTCTCGTTTATTACCCATGCAACGTAGTCCTGAGAAGGTGGTGGAGTCATCACTTTCTACTGCTGACATTGAAATGCGTGAGCTCATAAATTTACAACGTGCAGTGAATGAACAAGATTACAACTCTTCCAGAACTCACTCATTTACACACAGTTAAAATCAGGCCCAGTTTGCCAGATATATTACTATAATATCATAGAATTGTCGAATCCCTACAGTGCAGAAGAAGGCAATTTGGCCCGTTGAGTCTGCACTGGCAACAATCTCGCCCAGGCACTACCCCCGCTGACACGAAGGAGCAATTTTTCATGGCCAATCCACCTAACCTACATACCTTGGGACTATGGGAGGAAACTGGAACACCTGGAGGAAGCCCATGCCGACACAGGGAGAATGTGCAACTCCACACAGAGAGTGACCCAAGCCAAAATTGAACCCAAGTGTCTGGCGCTTTGAGGCAGCTGTGCTAACCACTGTGCCATATCCTCCTCCACTGTCTCTTTACTGAGCAACATATATAGAGGGCATAAATATTCTGAAACACCCCAATCAGTCATGGGTCAGAGGTAACCAGCTTGCCTCTGAATTCACTCCTGAATGTTGTAAAGCAGAAGCCAGGCAGTGGGGAACATAGCTGAAACTGAGTCTTTATTTATTTACAAACTTTAGATACACATTACATATTGTCCATCCCTGTTCCAACAGTCACTGTTTCAGTTTACTCTGGTATATATGTTTATAGAACATAGAACACTACAGCACAAACAGGCCCTTCGGTCCACAAGTTGCGCCGATCATATCCCAACCTACCAGGCCAATCTATAACTCTCAATCCCATTAAACCCCATGTACTCATCCAGAAGCTAACCACTGTGCTACCGTGCTGCCTCTTCTGGGTATGCAACTCCTCTGTATTTCATGGAACACAACACTTGTACTCTTAAACAGATAGCTCTGGACCACTGAGTTTGTTCTCTTTGCTAGGATGTTCACGGCTCTTGCATCCAATCTGAGTGGTGCAGTTTGTGTCTCTCCATGAGATTGGACAATCTCCCTTGGTTACAGCCCATGCTGCAGTCTCTGAGACAAGATGGGGCTCACCATTGTGATGGGACTCCACTCACAGTGAATGAGTTTGTATTGTCTTGGGGACTTTGGCCAGATATCTTCACATCCATTGTTGCTGATCTGAGTACTGTGCTCAGTAAGGATATCCATGAGGATCCACCTCTATGCAAACTGGAGAGTCATCATCACTGTCCTCCCACTTTCTCGAGGGACTGTGCATTGATGTGGTCAGATTGTTGCGTCTCCTCCTGCACTTTACCTCATGCACTGACTCTAGTGCGGCAGAGTGGCACAGTGGTTAGCCCAGCTGCCTCACAGCATCAGGGACCTGGGTTCGATTTCTGGCTTGGGTAGAGTTTACATGTTCTCCCCATGTCTGGGTGTGTTTCCGAAAGATATGCTGCTTAGGTGCATTGGCCAAGCTAAATTCTCCCTCAGTCTACCTGAACAAGTGCTGGAGTGTGGCGACTCGGGAATTTTCACCGTAACTTCATTGCAGTGTTAATGTAAACCTACTTGTGACACTAATAAATAAAGTTTCAACTCTAATATGCACTCCAAGCTTCTGTGATAGTGGATTGAGGGCTGGTTGGATGGGATGGTGTTTCTCAGACATCTCTTTCTCCTCCTGATGTCTGAGGGGTGATGTGAGTGTGGGGTGTTGGGCGTGCAGTGATTGATCTGTGTGAGATTTCGCAGGAGACCATTAGTGCAAGGCTTGGTGGCTGTGAGCGTAAACGCAGTTACACGTCATCCATACAACCAAATGAGCAGAACTCTTGGCCTGTAACCTTTCCTTTATGCTCATCCATGCATCATATTTCCATGAAGCTCAGTCCATCTTCCCCAAAATCATTGCTGCTTAATCTCCAGTTGCTCATTTCCAGCTTTATAGAACAGGTAGAATGACATCTTTCGCTGCATTCATCACTTAACTAACGCAATGGTCAACTTTTGCAGAAAGCACTGTTATGTGAAAGTCAACACACAGCACAGACAAAACCATCTTTCTTCCTTGCTGAGCTCAACAGCAATTTTTATTTTGTGTTTGGGTTTATTGGTTTACATCTCAAACCAGAGATCTCATTTCACTAAATTAATGAACTGCAGCCCGGAGGTTATTACTTGTGGGATTAGCGCGTGAAGTGTATCACAAGCCCTGCTTGAAGTAAAGAGGTCAATGTCTTCATTAAAATAGCGGACGTTGCATGAATGTGGTAATTGCTCATATATTAAATTAGCACTAACAATAAGTCTGAGATTTATAAAGCAAATGACTCTTTGTTCCAAAAGAAGGTTTGCATTATGGAAAAATAATTCAGCTTTTGACCCAAATCAGTAGAAAGATGTGCAGGATTTATTTAGGAAGTGAACTGGTTGTAATGTTTATTATTGTAGAATGACTCTGCTCGCTGGATAAATGCAGGCTTACAGTGAAGACACTTAATATTGTAATGAAGTTCATAGCTTCAGGAAAAGTTGCTGCTTGCTGATGGTGGTGGGGGAGATGGGTCGGGGGTGGGGAGGGGGGTGGTTGGCTGCTGGGAATGGCAGCCCTGTCCTTACCGGACAGTCATGCATCTGGCGATGGGGTAGGAATGGAGAATGATAGGAAATTGGACTTTCCCTATGATTATGCTAGTTTAGACCAGCTAATTCTGAAGGATGCTGATTCTAGAAATTGCAGTGCCTTCATGAAACGCATCTTCCTCCCACCAACCCCTCCCCCCCATCACCTTGTACATAGAACATAGAACATAGAACACTACAGCACAAACAGGCCCTTCGGCCCACAAGTTGTGCCGAACACATCAAAACCTACCCAGCCATAGACCTATCTATAACCCCAATCCCATTGGATCCCATATACTCATCCAGAAGTCTTTTAAAAGACCCCAGCGAGTTCGCCTCGACCACCACCGACGGCAGCCGATTCCATTCACTCACCACCATCTGAGTGAAAAACTTTCCCCTAGCATCCCCTCTGTACTTGCTTCCCTGCACCTTAAATCTGCGCCCTCTCGTCGCGACCATTTCAGCCCTGGGAAATAGTCTCTGAGAGTCCACCCTATCTATTCCTCTCAAAATCTTGTAAACCTCTATCAGGTCGCCTCTCAACCTTCGTCTCTCCAGGGAGAACAGTCCCAGCTCCCTCAACCTGTCTTCATAAGGCATGCCTCCCAATCCAGGCAACATCATTGTAAATCTCCTCTGCACCCTTTCAATAGCTTCCACGTCCTTCCTATAGTGAGGCGACCAGAACTGCGCACAGTACTCCAAGTGTGTCTGACAAGGGTCCTATAAAGCTGCAGCATTACCTCCTGACTCCTGAACTCAATCCCTCGATGAATGAAGGCCAGTACACCGTAAGCTTTCTTAACCACATCCTCCACCTGGGAGGCTGATTTGAGAGTCTTATGGACCGGACCCCAAGATCCCTCTGCTCTTCCACACAGCTAAGACTCCTACCTTTGATAGTGTACTCATTCATCCCGTTGGATCTGCCAAAATAGACCACAACACATTTATCCGCGTTGAAGTCCATCTGCCACTTCTCCGCCCAGTCTTGCATCCTGTCGATGTCATGCTGCAACTTCTGACATCCCTCCAGACCATCCACAACACCACCGACCTTCGTGTCATCCGCGAACTTACTCACCCATCCCTCCACTTCCTCATCCAGGTCATTTATGAAAATGACAAACAGCAAGGGTCCTAGAACAGATCCCTGGGCCACTCCACTGGTGACCGACCTCCATGCAGAAAAAGAGCCATCCACAACCACCCTCTGCCTTCTGCAGGCAAGCCAGTTCTGGATCCACAAGGCCAAAGCCCCCTGGATCCCATGGCCTCTCACCTTCTCAAGAAGTCTTGCATGTGGGACCTTGTCAAATGCCTTGCTGAAGTCCATGTACACCACGTCCACTGCTCTTCCTTCGTCAATGTGTTCAGTCACATTTTTGAAGAACTCAATTAAGCTCGTAAGGCACGACCTGCCTTTTACAAAACCATGCTGACACCCTGGTCCGCTTCTCCATCATGTCCAACTCTGGCATCTTCTCATGCTGCTGCAGAAGGTGCAACACTTCCCCCTTCACCTCCTCCCTCCTCACCATTGAAGACCTCAAGTGCTCCATTTACGTTAAGCAATGCTTCACTTGCACCTCTTTTAATTTGATCTATTGTATTCGCTGCTCCCAATGCGGTCTCCTCCACACTGGGGAGGCTTAATGCAGATTGAGTGACCATTTTTCAGAACATCTTCTCTCAGTTTGCAAGCATAACGCCAACCTTCCTATCGCTGGTCTTTTTGACTCACGATCTTACTGTCATGTCCATCCAGTGAAACCCAGTGCAAACTGGAGGATCAGCACCTCGTCTCCAGCCCTCAGCACTCAACAATGAGTTCAACACCTTTAGACTATGATCTTTCTCCTCTATCTCAATCCCATTTAAAACATTTTTTGTCTCAATGCAAAAACCACTTCCCCCACTGGGCCATCTATCACTTGTTCTTAAGTTTTGCTTTCACTCAGCACTGAACTTTATTCATTTATTAACACGTTCTGATGTATTACTTGTATGCCACTTTCTCCTGTCATTAACACTTCTTCTGTCTCGTGAACTACACATTGTTACAATCTCTCCCATCTCCCACCAATCACTGACCTCGTACTCTGTCCAGCTGTTCCACCCCCTCTTATTCATGATAAATGATGACATTGTGATACCTACAATTTGATCTCGCATCCATCAGAATTAGCTGATATATTCAGTATATAATCCAACACACATCCCCCTCTCTTCCTAGAATCTACAGTGCAGAAGGAGGCCCATTGAGTCTGCACCAATCCCACCCAGGCCCTACCCCATAACTCCATGTATTTTACCTTAGCTGGTCCCCCGACACTAAGGGCAACTTAGCAAGGCCAATCCACTATGGACTATGGAAAGAAGCTGGACGAAACCCACACAGACACGCGGAGAATGTGCAAACTCCACACAGACAGTGACCCAAGCTGGGAATCGAACCTGGGTCACTGGCTCTATGAGACAGCAGTGCTAACCATGTGGCACTGTGCTGCCTGAAGTAGCACTTAGCTCAGAGAAGTCAAATACAGGTCCAGACAGTTACCTCTGTTTTCTCTCCATAAAGATGCTGCCAGACCTGCTGAGTTTTTCCTATTTTTGTTTCAGATTCCAATCTCCACAGTATTTTGCTTTTATTGTTGTAGATATTCCTAGTTTCTGTAGCTCATTACTGTATCATATGTTACATCTACTCAGTCTATCATTGGGGGACATTGATCTATTAATTCTGTAGAAAGATTTCTCTCTTAAATCCAGTCAAAATCAAAGTAAAAAAGTAAAAGTTTATTTATTAGTCACAAGTAAGGTTTTTTTAAACACTGCAATGAAGTTATTGTGAAACTCCCCTAGTTGCCACCGTCCAGCGCCTGGTCGGATCAATGCACTTAACCAGCACATCTTTCAGACTGTGGGAGGAAACGGGAGCACCTGGAGGAAACCCACGCAGACACGAGGAGAATGTGCAAACTCCACACGGGCAGTGACCTAAGCCAGGAATTGAACCCGGGTTCTGGGCATTGTGAAACAGCAGTGCTAACCACTGTGAAACAAATCACTTTAAAAAGTTGGTACCATACCCCAGGAATGCAGCTGATTGGAGATGCATTATTTTAACTGCTTTTTTTTTAGCTGCACTTCTGAGTATGGCGAACAAATGCACAATACAGGAACTGATGTAAAATGTGGCTCCATAATTATACCATTTGAGTTGGGTGGGAATGAGGATTGTTGGCTGCAGCAGGCTTGGGGGTAGTCAATAATTTCCATAATTCTACAAACAAAAGGCTGTGGATGCTGGAAATCTGAAATAAAAGCTAAATGCATTGGAGAAACTCAGCAGGTCTGGCAGCATCCATACAGAGAGAAACAGAGTTAAAGTTTTGAGGCCAATATGAAGCTATCTCTGTAAAGTACGTTCTGTGCTTTACATTCCCAGAAAGACAAAGTTATAAAATGACCCTCTTTGAGGCATGTATGAGACTTCCGACGCACTGTCACAAAGGTGGGGCATTTATTTACCGTTAGATTGTTATTTGAACCTCCTTAATACTGCTCTGAGTACGCCATAATCTAAACTAAAGGGATTTTTCAATGGACTGGTGTGGCGCAGTGGTTAGCACTGCTGCCTCACAATGCCAAAGACCCAGGTTCAATTCTGACCTCAGGTGACTGTTTGTGTGCGGTTTGCCCATTCTCCCCGTGTCCTCCGGGGAGAATTTCTCCAATTTCTTCCTGCAGTCCAAAAGATGTGCAAATTAGGTTGAATAGCCTTGATAAATTGCCCTTATGTAAGAGGGATTAGGACTGTAAATTTGTGGTGTTATGGCGAAGGGACCTGGGTGGAATTGTTGTCAGTGCAGGCTCAATGGGCTAAATTGTCTCCTTCTGCACTGTTGGGATTCTATGATTCTTCTTTGGAACAGTTACCAGTAATGTCCATAACATTCATTTTTGTGTCTATGACAGATCCTTGGCATCCGAGGAGAGACAAAGTCACCAATGAAGCAGGACATCCTGTGGAAAACATGGCTAGCGCTAATGATGCAAAGAACATTTCCCTGGTTTCAGCATGTGCACACATCCCAAGGATATGCTGCAAAGGGGTGTTGATTGTGCCAAGAGATGAGCGGGATATCCAGACTGATCCGAGGATGATGTCAAAAGCTTCAATATCAATCATGGCAGATTCAGCAAAGATCCTTAGATAGCATCTTCCAAATCCATGACTACTTCCATCTAGATGGACAATGGCAGTAGATACATGGGAACACCACCACCTGCAAGTTCTCCTCCAAGCCACTCACCATCCTGACTTGGAAATATATCGCTGTTCCTTCATAATTGTTGGGTCAAAATCCTGGAATTCCCTCCCTGAGGGCATTGTGGGTCAACCATAGCACATGGACTGCAGTGATTCAAGGCAGCCTACCACCAGCTTTTCAAGAGCAACTAGGGGTGTGCAATAAGTACTGGGCAGACAGCGATGGCCATGTCTCAGGGATAAAGAACAAAGAACAAAACAGCACGGGAAACAGGCCCTTTGGCCCAATGAGCCTGCGCCGCCACCCCGATGTTCCCACCTCTACCCGTGATCCCTGTCCACGTTTATAGATCTATGGATTAAAAACCAAATTTGAGACAATTTAGGGAGAATTTGTTTTGCCAATTTGCCTAAGAGCACATCTTTGGGATGTGGGAGGAAACCGGAGCGCCTGGAGAAAACCCACGCAAGCACGGGAAGAATGTGCAAACTCCCACAGACACAGGCCCAAATCCATGTATCTGCACAGCACAGCAATAGTCACTGAACTGTTGTGTTGCCTATTAAATGGTCCAGGTCAAGTGTACACTAACGACGTGAAGCACTAGGATACTCTCGAAAAAAAATCCAAAAGCAGCCCTCTCACGACCCATCGCGTATATGCCCCTCGTTAGACAATAAGGTGGACCAAAGCACCTGTAGGATGAATAAAGAAAATGACAACTCTATCTGACATTGGATGAAAATGCTGTGGGCAGAAACTCACCACCAACTCACCAAGGGAAGGCCCACCGCTAGTTTTTCAAGTGCACGAGTGACACAAGACATGACAGACTTTGCTGAAGTGAGGTAATGTGGTGACCTCGCCGACCCTCTGGTCAGTGCCTAAGACCCTTGACGTCACCGAAGATTCCAACCCATCTGGCACCTGTGGCAGACTTTGCCTTTCTAGAATCATCTTGTCCAGCTATTGAAAGATGGCTTCATCAGATAATCTCCTCTGACTTTGGTAAGAAGTCTCATAATATCAGGTTAAAGTTCCAACAAGTTTATTGGGTATCATGAGTTTTCAAAGTTCACAAACATGGCACATGTAAACAAAGACACAATTGCGAGATAATTACAGACTGGAATGTGAAGAATGGTTGGAATGTGTGTCTTTACAGGTGATCTTGAAGACCACACTGCATATAACCCCCACCATACTGCCTGGGTTTGCAAAATCCTGCTAACTGTGTGGCCAACTTAGCCTTACGTAGGCAGAAGTATCTTAAAATTAAACCTTTTAACTGAAGCAAATCATGCAAAGGATCCCATAGGACATATAGTTTAGCATCGACGAATTGGGCTTAATGACTCTAGGTGATCAGTCTTCTTTGCTTACCTGTAAAGTATGAAATCCAGATCCAGTGTACGAAGCCTTCCAACTATCTAATTTGAACACACACAGGTAAGAATACAGATCCTAATGATGAAAGGTTGTAATTGCTATGAAGCTGGTTGTGAAACTAAGGGTGGGATTTCCCGGTCGCAAGCATCCCCAGACTGGAAATTCCCACCTGAGGTCAATGGACCTTTAAATGGTCCGCCAAATTTTCTGTCTCACCCACTACAATTCCCACATCTGGTGGGACAGGAAATTTCTGGCCTTGGAATAAAAGGTTTTGTGCCATTGTAGAATGTTTAATTAATAATGAACTAATGTATGTGTTAAGGTATTTGCCAGTTGGTGACTGTTTAGGTCAAGTGCTCAAATGGACACAAAATCACAAATTTGTAATGGTGCAAGAGTTGACCATTCAGCCCATTGTGTCTGCACCGGCTCGCCAAATAAGCATCATGGTTTAGTCCCATTCTCCAGCCTTTTCCCAAAAACCGCTGCACCTTATTTCTATTTAAATAATCATCTAATGCTCTCTTGAATTCCCTGATTGAACCTGTCTCTGCCACACTTCCAGGCAGTGCACTCCAGAACCAAACCACATCACACTTGCTTCTTTTGCACAGTGGCAATATTGAGGTATTAAAGTCAACGATTACTGTTAAGACATTATTTCTTATTGAAATGGTTTATGTACTGCAGTAGTAAAAGGAAAGCTGCTTTATTCTACCCTGTTCTGGAGTACTGGTGCTGTACGCCTTGGTACAAATGTGCAGTGTTAAACAATAGTGACCTTTTGGCTCCATGGAAAGAACTTTATCACGGAGAGGACAATTAATTGATTCTAATGGGCTGTTCTGAGGTAGTTTTACTCTGCTGTATTAGACAACCACAATGTTGGGATTGATCATTCCATAAGGTGATGGATGTTTGTAAATCATGTAAATATTTGAAAAGATGAAGTGTTAATTCCAGATGGAATTCTGCAACTTCATCATTGCCCATCATTTTCCTAAAATCTGAGTTTCAGTTCATTCATCATTTGCCAGAAGATCCCTTTCTTAAAGCTTCACAGGGAGCAAAATACATACTGGTGTGAGGTTTTCGTTCTGTTACCCAGCGCCGCAAAACCCCCTTCTATTTTCCGATAAAGGCAGTTGCCAGTTTCCGTCTATAGGAGCTAATAAAGATTCTACAGTAATTGGAGATGGCCTCCTCTGGAAGGCAATGTCAATGGGGGTCCATTTTGTATGACCGCTCTCATTAGAGAAGCAGTCAAGCAGAAAGAACTCTTGTCAGTCTCTCTCCTTAGCACATGTGTCTTGTTTTCTGACAGGCTGTCAGCACTAATAGATCACCTCCAGCTCTATTTCCCTAATTGGAACAGTCCATGCATGCCTCTGTTTATTAGGTGGTATTGATTCTCTGCACCAATTGGATGTCAATGTAAGCCAATCACATCTCAATGTCATTGGGCTGACACTTCATTGGAATGTAATGCTGCCGAAGAATACTGAAATTTCTCTCTGGTGTAACCGTTAAGGAGTGTAATGGGATGAATGAAATGACTCTGTACGAAACAGAGCCAAGATAAACCAGCTCAAACACAATGGGCAAGAACTGTTCTGCACCCACCACTGGGGAAGTCCTCAAAGCTTTAATCTTTTCCAGTAGATCTCAGGCACTATTTATAAAGGACATACACGCTGTTTTATTAAATACAAGAAGGTATGGAATATAGCAGGGTGCAACTTACTGGATATTTACATCACAGGAACCTGTGTAATCTGGGTATATAGCAACTGGCTGTTTTTAAAATTTGTTTGTTAGTGTCACGAGTAGACTTACGTTAACACTGCAATGAAGTTACTATGAAAATATCCCAGTTGCCACCCTCCGGTATCTGTTCAGGTACGCCGAGGGAGAATTTAACATGGCCACTGCACTGAACCAGCACGACTTTCGGACTGTGGGAGGAAACTGGAGCACCCAGAGGAAACTCATGCAGACACGGGGAGAACATGCAGACTCTGCACAGACAGTGACCCAAGCCGGGAATTGAACCTGGGTCCCTGAGGCAACAGAACTAACCACTGTGCCACTGTGCATAAAGGACTGGCATAAAAGATGGACGAAACTCTGACGCGTAGAGCTTTAAGCTACATCAAAATTTCCTTGCTGTGATGCAGTGGTTAGCACTGCTGCCTGACAGCGCCAGGGACCCAGATTCAGTTCCGCCTTGGGAGACTGTGTCATCTCTATCCGTGTCTGCTCCGGTTTCCTCTCATACCTCAAAGGTGTGTAGGTCGGTGGATTGGCCATGGTAAATTGCCCCTTAGTGTCAGGGGGATAAGCAGGATGAATGTGTGGGGTTACAGGGATGGCGCCTGGGTGAGATTGTTATTGGTACAATTTTGATGGGCTGAATGGCCTCCTTCTGCAGTGTCGGGATTTGATGATTCTGTATGCTCATCTATCATTCCCTGTGACTGAATGTATTGTGGTCTGTTATAAACGGTTCTGCTTTATCCAGGCTAATTAACATATTTGCTGAAATTATGCAGATTCAAAATGGATGTAAATTTTAGGTGTAGCGGGAAAAAAAGTCGTTTTCCTGGAGTTTTCTTTTAAAAAAAAACAATTTTCTCTTGAGAATTGTCCTGATTTTTTGTTTCTTTGAATGTGTTTTATTGCTGTTGGCATGGATCATATTAAAACTGAATAGCTTCCTTGATTTTTTTAAACATTCTGTATCTAATGTACATGAACGTTTGGTAGATGTCTTGAAATTTTAATTCCCACATTAAAGGAAGAAATTGAAAGTTCTGTGCTTTCCCCAGGCGCTGGTTGCTCCTGCCGATGTTGACGTGCTGGAGCTTGGCAGGACATTTGGTTTTAAATGGATATTGGGCATAATTAGGCACATAAATCTGCATAGCTTTGGGCATAATATCCAAATTCTGTGTTCCCACCCCCACATGAAATCCCACACATATACAGGAATATTAAACCCATTAACACAACATGGTATGTCTTTCTCTTCGGTGCTTGAATGCAAAGCATCTCCTGGGTAAAGTGCAAAGTGGAATGTCAATTGGAGAGGATCTCATGTTATTATGGATGTAGAATCATGAAGGTTCCTTTAATCCCAGCCTATTCTCCCCATCCTGTGTTTCTGTACATGCTGTGCATTTGATAGCACCAGCAGTGGTTCACAGACTTCTAGGTACACCCTCAGGGCTCATTTGGACATGCAACTAGAAGACTGCCTGCCATTGGTGTGGGGATGCCTATGGTGGATCCCTGCAAAGCCTCCAGTGTGGCCCCTCAATCATCCCTGAAAAGACCATTTTTAAGTCTATATACTTTACATAACTCGGTAAGTTAATGGAAAAGATCCTGAGGGGTAGGATTTATGACCATTTGGAAAGATGCAGCTTAACCCAGGATAGTCAACACGGATTTGTGAGGGATAAGTCTTGCCTCGCAAATTTGATAGAATTCTTTGAAGAGGTAACTAAGTGTGTAGACAAAGGTAGAGCAGTTGATGTTGTATCCATGGACTTTAGTAAGGCGTTTGATAAGGTTTCCCATGGTAGGCTCATGAAAAAGGTAAGGAGGTGTGCGATAGAAGAAAATTTGGCCTATTGGACAACTAACTGGTTGTCTTGAAGAAGACAGTGAGTGGTAGTGGAGGGAAAATTTTCAGACAGGAGGCCAGTTACCAGCGGGTGTACCACAGGAATCAGTGTTGGTTCTCTGCTATTTGTGATTTTTATCAATAACTTGGAAGAGGGAGCTGAATCTTGGGTTTCATATCCACAGATCTCTGAAGGTTGCCACTCAAGTGGATAGAGCTGTGAAGAAAGCTTATAATGTGTTAGCGTTTATTAGCAGAAGGTTTAAATTTAAGAGCTGTGGGGGTATGCTGCAACTATACAGGACCTTGATGAGACTACATTTGGTTTATTGTGTGCAGTTCTGGTCATCTCACTATAAGAAGGATGTGGAAGCATTGGAAAGAGTTCAGAGGAGATTTACCAAGATGCTGCCTTGTGGGGAGCTGTTCAGATCAGAGTTGCGGAGGGGTTTCTTCACGCAAAGGGTGGTGAATCTTTGGAATTCTCTGCCTGATGAGGTGGTGGAGGCTTCCTCACTGAATATGTTCAAGTCAAGAGTGGATAGGTTTTTGATTGACCAGGGAATTAAGGGTTATGGGGAGAAAGCGGGAAAGTGGTACTGAACCACTACAGATCAGTCATGATCATATTGAATGGCGGGGCAGGCTCGAGGGGCTGGATGGCCTACTCCTGCTCCTATTTCTTATGTTCTTACGCCTGGTTTGGGGGTAGGTTTTATGAGAAAAGGCTGAGGGAGCTGAGGCTTTTCTCTTTAGAGTGGAGAAGGATGAGAGTTAATAGAAGTATGTAAAATGATGAGTGGGATAGATAGAGTGGACGTTCTGAGACTATTTCCTCGGGTGGATGTAGCTGTTACTAACGGGCATAACTATAAGGTTCACAGTGGGAGATATAAGAGGGATGTCCTAGGTAGGTTCCTAACTCTGAGAGTGGTTGGGGTGTGGAATGCACTGCCTGCTGTGATAGTGGAGTTGGACACTTTAGGAACTTTCAAGTGGTTATTGGATAGACACATGGAGTACACCAGAATGATAGGGAGTGGGATAGCTTGATCTTGGGTTTGGACATAACTCGGCACAACATTGAGGGCTGAAGGGCCTGTACTATGCTGCACTGTTCTATGTAACTGACTCAGCCTCTTGTGGTAGATCACGTAGTGAATGACATAACTACAATTACAAGGTGTTGGGTGGGATGATTTTTTTTTACAGGATTGCTGTGAGGCAGTGTCTGGTGCAACTAGATTGCTGATGTTTTTCCAATACAGCTCAGCCAGACACTACATGTCACACCAGGAGTCTGCCTGCGGAGATTCAGGGCAGTATTTTAGGGCCGTAATCGCTCCAAGACTGGAAAACCTCTCCCGAGGTCAAAGGACTTTTGCATGGTCCTGTCCCGCTCACTATGATTCCCAGGTGCTCATGGTCCTGTCCCACCCACTACGAATCCCAGGTGCTCATGGTCCTGTCCAGCTCACTGTGATTCCACCCCCCCAACCCCATGGAGGGTGAGATGGAAAAATGACACTCTCAGTGACATAAGATTTATGTTTTTCCCCATTGTCCTTTTCTGTTCTTCCAAATCAAGATGGCCAGCTCAGCAAGCTAAACTTTCATCAGATAAGCTTCATATTGGGTGCTAAGTCCTTAAAGGAAATTTTGCCGCGCAATGTCCTGACCATGTATTGACTTACAACCCTAGAAACACAGGGCTTCGGAGCAAGAGTAAGCCATTCAGCCCTTTGAAAAGTTCTGCCATTCACTAACATCATTTCAGATCTGGTTGTGGTCCCAACTCCACTTTCCTGTCTGACCCCCATTTCCCCCCCATTATCTTAGACTGTCTTGTCTATCTACATTCTATTTAACTCTGCCTTGGATCCCGATTGGAATGGCACAGATTTAACCATGAATCCTTTGGGAGAGTTATGTGTATCCGATGTGAGCTTTTTTTTTGAAAATGAAGATCAAAAAAAGATTTTTTTCTTTTCCTTAGAGAAGCAAAGTGCTAGCTTTTCAAGCAAGATTTGAGACAGGGAGGAATTTTACTAACACGTTCGCCCGAGGTTCGTATGAACCCACCAGAGAATGCCGTTCTCTGAGCCTTGCCTGCTCCCGGAATTGGAGTAGGTGTGCCAGTAAAATTCCGGCATTATCTCTTTTCTTGCTGGAATATGGTAACTGGTGCTATAAAAAAGGATGTGTGATTTTGTGTGGATCCTCTGTACCGCTCCTTCCAACATTTGCTGCATTCTGTTGGTCCTGGAGGATCCTCTACCCAAAGATCACTCACTTACAGCACTAACTGGCTATTCCGGTAGATAAAAGTGTCCCAAATCTTGTTTGAAAAGTTAGGAGAGAAGGTAAGTGTGTAAAAGAGGAGGATAGATAAAGTAATTGGATGATGTAAAGTAAATGGGGAAAGGGAAAGGATTGGTAAGATGGGCAGGGTGACAATTGGATAGGGGGTTGGAGATAGTGAGTGGGTAGGCGGATTGGGCCAGATCTGGAAGAACTGTGAGATCAGGGGCTGGTCAGGTTATGTTGCGAAGGGCAGGTGGAGAATCAGGGGGCCGGGATTTCAATCCCGGAATCAGGTGATTGTATGGAGTTTGCTGATTCTCCCTGTTTCAGCAGGGGTTTCCTCCAGGTGTCCCAGCTTCCTCCCACTGTCAAATGACGTTAATTGGCCATGCTAAATTGCCCCTTAGTGTCAGAGGGACTGGCAGGGTAAATCCTTGGGGTTAAGGGGATAGGGCCTAAGTGGGACTGTTATCAGTGCAGACTTGATGGGCTGAATGGCCTTCTGCACTGAAGGAATTCTATGATTTCATGGGTCAGTGTGAGTAATTGAGAGGGTCAATTCTATGCTTACACAGGGTTAAGTATTTTATTTTTTCTATGTAATATTTCCCAGATAACTATCCAGATTGGAAAGTCTCTGACTTTGAGTTAGAGGTGCCAGGAAGCCCATTGGAAGTCCAAGTTTCCTGGCTAATTCCTATGGAGGCAGTGCATTGGAACTTCTGAGAAGTTCCATCGTATTATCCAGGTTGTGTCTGGTCTTTGACTGGAGAATTTGGGCCATTCTCACAGCACCATGTTATTGAATAAAGAAAGGCCTTCTGCCCCATCTTCTGTATCTTACACTGGTTGTACAATTGCAGGCTAATAAAGACAACATAATCAGTTCTACTCTATTAGAACATAAAACACTACAGCACAGAACAGGCCCTTCGGCCTTCGATGTTGCGCCGACCATTATAAAAAAGCAATGCCCCTCCAAACTAAACCATTCCCTTCTCTTCCATAAACTTATCAACTAACCTCTTAAACGCCACCAAACTTGGCGCATCTACAACTGCCGCAGGCAGGGCATTCCACTCCCTAACCACCCTCTGGGTAAAGAACCTACCTCTGATATCCGTCCTATAACTATCACCCCTTAATTTAAAGCTGTGTCCCCTCGTGCTAGCTTTCTCCATCCTAGGAAAAAGGCTATCACTGTCCACCCTATCTAAACCTCTAATCATCTTATATGTTTCAATAAGGTCTCCTCTTAGCCGCCTTCTTTCTAACGAAAACAACCTCAAATCCCTCAGCCTCTCTTCATAAGACCTGCCCTCCATACCAGGCAACATCCTGGTAAACCTCCTCTGTACCCTCTCCAATGCCTCCACATCTTTCTTATAATGTGGGGACCAGAACTGCACACAATACTCCAAGTGCGGCCGCACTAGAGTTTTGTACAGTTGCAACATGACGTTGCGGCTCCGAAATTCAATCCCCCTAACAATAAAAGCTAAGACTCCATATGCCTTCTTAACAACCTTATCGACTTGACTGCCTACTTTCAGGGATCTGTGCACAAATACACCAAGATCCCTCTGTTCATCAACACTATTAAGAATCCTACCATTAGCCCTATACTCTACACATTTATTATTCCTGCCAAAGTGCATTACCTCACACTTTTCCACATTAAACTCCATTTGCCACCTCTCGGCCCAGCTCTGCAACTTGTCCAAGTCTCTCTGCAAACTATAACACCCCTCTTCACTATCTACCACTCCACCGACTTTAGTGTCATCTGCAAATTTACTAATCCATCCTTCAATACCCTCATCCAGATCATTTATAAAAATTACAAACAGCAGGGGCCCCAAAACAGACCCCTGAGGTACACCACTTGTAACCGAACTCCACGATGAATATCTCCCATCAACCACCACCCTCTGTCTTCTATCTGCTAGCCAATTCCTAATCCAATTAGCTAAATCACCCTCTATCCCACACATCTGCATTTTCTGCAGAAGTCTTCCATGGGCCACCTTATCAAACGCCTTACTAAAGTCCATATATACCACATCAACCGCCTTACCCCCATCCACCTCTTTGGTCACTTTTTCAAAAAACTCAATAGGTTAGTAAGGCACGACCTACCCTTCACAAAACCATGCTGACTATCCCCAATCAATTCATTTCTCTCTAAATAACTATAAATCCTATCCCTAATAATTCTCTCCAATACTTTGCCCACGAAGTATTGGATACTATTGTATCACTTCCAAGTGCAGTACACAGATGATGCCTGTGCACGCGCACACTTAGAGCCAAGTTACAAACTATCATCAACATATTTACTGAGGCATATGAGAGAATGAGCCAGAAAATAAAGATTCTCCAGCAGACTGTTCTGCCACAGAAACCATCAAGAACCATGGTGAATCCCTGGACAATAAGGATCATTTCCCGTACTTTGTGAGCCTCCTCTTGGAGCATATAGACATCGATGATAAAATCCAGTGTCAACTCTAATGCGCCAATGCAGTCTTTGGATGTCTGCGGAAGAGTGTAGCCAAAGCCTGAACTCAAATCCAGCACCAGGCTCATAATCTACAGAGCAGCCATGATCCCTGCTCTCTGGTATGCATCAGAAACATGGACAATGTACAGCAGACATCTCAAATCCCTGGAGAGATGTCACCAATGTTGCTTCTGCAAAATCCTTCAAATCCAAGGACAGGATAGGCATATCAATGTGAGCATCCTCTCCCAGGCCGATATCCCCACCATCTAGGCTCTGTCACGCTTGACCAACTCTAATTGGTGGGCCACATTGTCCACATGCCCGACACTAGACTCTCGAAACAAGTGCTGTACTCCGAGCTGCACAACAGCAAATGATCATTAGGAGGGCAGAGGAAACAGTACAAGAATCCTCTGAAATCCTGCCTAAGTAAGTGCAATATCTCCGGAATATACAAACAGGAGAAGAAGCATTCACAAAGGCATCAACTCCTTTCAGTGTCAGTGGGTAGAGTACGCGGAAGCCAAAAAAAGAGAATGCAGAATCCAGAACCCACTCACTGCATCAAATACCACCAGCCAAATCTGTGGCACAGTCTGTGGCTCCGGGACTATTGCCCCTGTCTGTGGCTCCAGGATTGGACCATTCACCGCAGAACTCACCTCCCCAGAGTGGAAGAAAGTTTCTTTGACCCTGAGGAACTGCCGAAGAAATAAAATCACATCAACATAATTCACATAGTGAGACTTATGAAATGCAGTCACTCTCCCTTGGACAAATACAACATCCATTCTGAAGAAAATAAAAATGTTTCTCTATACAGCACCTTCTATGATTTCAGCATGCCCCAAACTGCTTTACAGCCAATGGGGTACTTTTGAAGTGTAACCACTGTTGAAATGCAGGAATTGTGACTGCCAATTTATGCGCAGCAAGCTCCCACAAACAGCAACGTGATAAGGACAGGATAATCTGTTTATTGACATTGGTTGAGGAGTAAACATTGACCAAGATACTGGGAAGATTTCCCTCCACTCCTCTCATGTTGGTCCATGGGATCTGTTACATTCACCTCTGAGAATCAGATTATGCCTCAGCTGAGTGCTTCATCCAAAAGACAGTACTTCTTGCAGTGCAGCACACCTTCACCGTCAACCTTGATTTCTCCTCCAGGAACCATTCCCAAAGTGGGTAATAATATCATAGATTTCCTTTGGATTGGTACATGATTACATGTGACTAAGTGTCGCTGTGGTTTGCCATTGCCTCTTGCAGTGTGGCTGGCCATGAAACTCTTCCCTCTCTTTATTGCCTGTCTTTGTGCATATTGGGAGAACTTAAAAGGTGCTCGTCAATCTGTTTGCCCTTTATGAACACACCTTCGATGGCCATCGAGTCCTGAGGTAGGACTTGACGTGGAGATGCCGACGTTGGATTGGAGTAAATACAGTAAGAAGTCTCACAATACCAGGTTAGAGTCCAACCAATTTAATTGATAGTAAACTCACAAGCTTTCGGGGTTTGCCCCTTCGTCAGGTGAATTGAGAGCTCTGGCCTCAGACATGCTCTGTCATATGCTCTGTCTGAAGCCAGAACTGTCCATTCACCTGACGAAGGGGCAAACCCCGAAAGCTTGTGAGTTTACTATCAAATACATTGGTTGGACTCTAACCTGGTGTTGTTAGATTTCTTACTGTGTAGTATTTGAACCTAGAGTTTCTAGCCTAGATACAGGGACGGTACCCATTGCACCACAAGACCTCTCAACTCAGATGTTCAAAGTATCATGAATTGGATTTGAATTCTCAATCTTTTGACTCAGAGATGAAGGTGCTTCCACTAAACTCATAGCGAACACACGCATAAGCAATGTACTGAATAAACAACAATCCAATGGATAAACAATGACTTGTAATATTGAAGGATGCTGAGCAGGAGAACACTTTGCCCTTCTTTGAATAGTGTTGGTGCGCATATGAGTAAACAGATGGAACTTTTTTGATGTCATCCATTGTGTGTTAGCTCCTTTAACCATGGAGCACTCCCTCAATGTATGCCTGGTATCCTAGCCCAGGTTATAGGGTAAAATCCCACAGAATTCCTCCAGTACAGAAGAAGGCCATTCAGCCCATCGAGTCTGCAGTGATTCTCCAAAAGAGAGGCCTACCTGCCTATCCCTGTAACCCCACTCATTTACGCTGTGGGTTAAAGAGTTATGGGGAGAAGGCAGGAAAATGGGGATGGGGAGTATATCAGCCCTGATTGAATGATGGAGCTGACTCGATGGCCTAATTCTACTGCTATATCTTATGAATTTATGAACCTATCTATATATCTTTGGACTGTGGGAGGAGAACCCTGAGGAAACCCAAGCGGACACGGGGAGAATGTGCACAGGCAGTGACCCAAGGCCGGAATCGAACCTGAGTCCCTGTTGTGGCTGTGAGGCAACAGTGCTAACCACTGTGCCGGCAACCTCAAAGCTTGGTGTGCTGCTTTGAATCTACACCTTGAGTGCTGTGGGAAATGTGCTGTCAGCTGAAACAGGCTCCCATTAATGTGCACTGCACAGTTCCAGGTTGAGAAGTGAGGAGGAGCCTGAGGCATGAAAGCAGATGCAATTGGGATAAATGGATTGTTTCCACTTTCAAGCTGCATCAGTGCTCTGCCTGATAGCTTGAAATCTTCCAGTTCATTACACCTGCTCACCACAAGCCGGACCTAGAGCTCAATACCGACTCGCTAACTCAATCTGGGTTATTCTGCGACATGTTTATCATGATTGCCTTCAGTCACGAGTTAACAGACTTCTGCACTTTAGAACCTGTTTCTAATTTCCCGGAATCTGGTTCTTTAAGAAGAGAAATCTCCGCCACGGTTGTACAAAAGGACAAATTGGCAGTTGTCCTTCCCGCTTATCTTTTTTTTAACTCTGTTAGCAGGAAGGTAAAATTCCTCCAGGATGGAGATTGAGAAGGACGTTAAAGTTGGTCTGGGGATTGTACAGCCAGATTAAGCCACTGGAACAGATAGGAATGAAACTTCTGCTCAATATTTAGAGCAATATTTAACCTCGGTGGTGATATGCTGGGAATAGGAGGCATGCCATTTCTCAGTAAAATCTGCAGAATCTCTGCCAGTGAAGCAACAGAAATTTTGAAGACTGAGGTTTCTGCCTTTTAATTCAATGGCTTAATTCTCAACAGACAAGGAACCTTGAAATCTCACCAATTATTATGAGGAAGAAGTCGTCAGAAGGCTTCCACTTCATCCAAGGAGATTAAAGATTGCCAATGTATTAATTCAAATTAATTTCAAAACTACCACCGGAAAACAATAGGAACTGCACTCTTCTCCAAAACATGGGTGGCACAATGGTTAGCACTGCTACCTCACAGCTCCAGGGACCTGGGTTCAATTCCAGCCTCAGGTCACCATCTGTGTGGAGTTTGCACATTCTCCCCATGTCTGCATGGGTTTCCTCCAGGTGCTCTGGTTTCATCCCACGCTAAAATGCTCCTTAATGTCAGGGGGATTAGTAGGGTAAATGCATGGGGTTATGCAGATAGTCCTGGGTGGGATTGTTGTTGTTGCAGGTTCAATGAACCTTCTGCACTGTAGGGATTATGAATTTATGAACTATGGACAATCCATCTAATCTACACATCTTTGGACTGTGAGAGGAAACTGGAGAACTCGGAGGAAACCCAAGCAGACATGGGGAGAATGTGCAAACTCCTGGGCTTCCTTCTGCACTGGAGGGATTCTATGATAAATATATTTGTATTATGAATATTATGTGTCATGGAATTGCCCTCTGTTACAAATATTTACAATAAGTAGTCAATGCTGACAATTACTATTGCACAACCCAGCCCTGTCATGGATCGATGGCCCCAACGATTCCCTATGATGGTTGGCCCAACCTCCAATGGCCAATCCCAATCCCCAATCGCTGGCCTAACCATTAGCCCCCACCCCCCCTTGCAGGTACAGACTTGTCCCCTTCCCTCCCCTCCTACCTCGCAAGGGGCACTGCCTCCTCCTGCTTGAGGGGGGGGCCTCAATGCCCCCCCTAACCCACCGGCAAGGGCATCACGTCTGGGCTCCATTGCTGGGAACCTACTGGTGGGATCCTTGACTGGCAAGGTCAGAGTGAGTCTTGGGCAATTGCAATCCGGAGCTGGCTAAAGAGATTGAAATTGGATCATAAATATTTAAGTTAGCCTCCGCACAGTTCCCAGTGCCAGGCTGATTCACGACCTACTAGCCACTGGGCGGGAGTTCAATCTTTTGACTTTCACTTACGTTTCCCACCCTGCTATGCTTCTCGACCAGCGCAGCGGGGCGGAAAAAGCTCATCCTTCACTCTTATTAAAAGTCTAACATGAGCGAAAGATCCTGATATAGCCATCCCTTTGACAGAGATCTGAGCAATCCTCACAAATCCATTCTGACTGCTTATCCCTCTCCAAACCCCACAGCAGCATTGAAGGATTTTCAACTCAACTGATCTCAGAGACATTTGAAAATGTGATATTAAAGATTCATTTTCTCATCTCTTTTTCTTTCTCAATCTTTCACATCTGCTCTGTGCTCCCTACTATTGTGAGCACAGCCAAGCAGTCTATTACCACACTTGTAGCATAGTTGCATTAGCCATTGTGATGAGAACAGTTCACAGGAGTTATCCTGTTGAATGATTGAGTTTATGTGGGGAATACAGTGTGTGCAAAATCACTGGGTCAAAGTCTAAGCCGAAATGTTCTAATCAGGAAAAGATGTCCCAGCTGACTTTGTATTTAAAATACTGATGACATCAAGCCATTGAGAAATAGTCAACTACTGCGGAAGTTTTAACAATGTGTTCTTAGAATGCTTTTATACTGCCACAGTTGCTCAAGTGTGGCAAAAATGACGATATAATGTTGAACTGGGTGTAGATTTGATTAAGACTGGAGGAGGATAAAGACCTGACTCGGATGAAGACTGGTGTTCGTTTAGATGTGACCTGGATTGGTGTTGGTTTAGACCTGACTTGGATTGGTGTTGGTTTAGACCTGACCTGGATTGGTGTTGGTTTAGACCTGACCTGGATTGGTGTTGGTTTAGACCTGACCTGGATTGGTGTTGGTTTAGACCTGACCTGGATTGGTGTTGGTTTAGACCTGACCTGGATTGGTGTTGGTTTAGATGTGACCTGGATTGGTGTTGGTTTAGAGCTGAGCTGGATTGGTGTTGGTTTAGACCTGACCTGGATTGGTGTTGGTTTAGACGTGACCTGGATTGGTGTTGGTTTAGACCTGACCTGGATTGGTGTTGGTTTAGACCTGACCTGGATTGGTGTTGGTTTAGAGCTGACTGGATTGGTGTTGGTTTAGACGTGACCTGGATTGGTGTTGGTTTAGAACTGACCTGGATTGGTGTTGGTTTAGACGTGACCTGGATTGGTGTTGGTTTAGACCTGACCTGGATTGGTGTTGGTTTAGACCTGACCTGGATTGGTGTTGGTTTAGACGTGACCTGGATTGGTGTTGGTTTAGACTGACCTGGATTGGTGTTGGTTTAGACGTGACCTGGATTGGTGTTGGTTTAGACCTGACCTGGATTGGTGTTGGTTTAGACCTGACCTGGATTGGTGTTGGTTTAGACCTGACCTGGATTGGTGTTGGTTTAGACATGACCTGGATTGGTGTTGGTTTAGACCTGACCTGGATTGGTGTTGGTTTAGACCTGACCTGGATTGGTGTTGGTTTAGACCTGACCTGGATTGGTGTTGGTTTAGACGTGACCTGGATTGGTGTTGGTTTAGACGTGACCTGGATTGGTGTTGGTTTAGACGTGACCTGGATTGGTGTTGGTTTAGACGTGACCTGGATTGGTGTTGGTTTAGATATGACCTGGATTGGTGTTGGTTTAGACTTGACCTGGATTGGTGTGGTTTAGACCTGACCTGGACTGGTGTTGGTTTAGACCTGACCTGGATTGGTGTTGGTTTAGACCTGACCTGGATTGGTGTTGGTTTAGACCTGACCTGGATTGGTGTTGGATTAGACCTGACCTGGATTGGTGTTGGTTTAGACCTGACCTGGATTGGTGTTGGTTTAGACCTGACCTGGATTGGTGTTGGATTAGACGTGACCTGGATTGGTGTTGGTTTAGACGTGACCTGGATTGGTGTTGGTTTAGACCTGACCTGGATTGTTGTTGGTTTAGATCTGACCTGGATTGGTGTTGGTTTAGACCTGACCTGGATTGGTGTTGGTTCAGACCTGACCCGGACTGGGTCCACAATGAAAGACAAAATTCCATTTCCCTTCTTTATTGCCTGCTGCAACTGCAAACCAACTCCTTGAGATTCCTGCACCCAGGTTCCTCTGTGCAGCACCATGCTGCGATTTTTTACCATTTAAATAGTAGTCCATTTTGCTGTTATTCCTACCAAAATGGATGACCTCACATTGACCAACACTGTATTCCATCTGCCAGACCCTCGCCCACTCACTTAGACTATCTATGTCCCTTTGCAGGTTTTCAGCATCCTCTGCACACTTTGCCCTCAGCTTATCTTAGTGTCATCTGCGAATTGTGACACACCACACTTGGTCCACAATTCCAAATCATGTATGTGAAATTGCGGTCCCAACACTGATCCCTGAGGCACACCACTAGTTACTGATTGCCAATAGAAAAAGACCCATTTACCCCACTCTCTGCTTTGATCTTTCTTTTGCTTATGCTGCATTTCCGGCGAATAGAGCAAAAAATCCGTGTAGGAATTTACCCTTCTGTGAGGAGCAGCAATAAGCAAGGCGTATCAAACTGGGTGAGCCAGTGAACAGAATTGGATTAGATTAGGGTGTTTCAGAAAGAAAGATAAACAACACCTTTCATGAGTTCAAGATGTGCCTGATCATCTTGAAACCAACAAAGCACTTTTGAAGTTTAGTGACTGCTGTATGGTAAAATATGTGACAGCCAATTTGTGCACAGCAAGGCTCCACAGTCATCAATGTGATAATGACCATATAATTTGTTGTTTTAAGTGTCGTTGGTTGAGGGATAAATATCCGTGGTACTAATTCCACATTTGCTCTCCTGGCACACGTTGCGAGAACATACCAGAAATTATACAACTTGAACTAGTTTGGGTTAGTGCACTGTGGGATTAAGAATTCCATTTCTGTTCTCCTGCCACATGTTGGGAGTATATAGGATGAAATTGCACACTCCCAGTTCATAATTCACTGCCAATTTATTTTAATGAACAAAGAATCGTGGAATTGGGGCTGCAGAGTTTGCAATGTGTCTCCCAGTCTGTGCCAAGAAAACGGACGTGGAATTTTTATCCCTAAATATCCTTAAATAGCCCTAATCCCTCGAGCATGCCCTTTTCAATATGCGCATTCTGTTTTCCTTCAACTACCTACTCAATCTAATATTAACTGTTAACATGGGTTCACCTTTGATTACCAGTAGTGCATCCCAAAGTCTCAGAACTGCTGGGCAGAAAACTGTTCTTGAAACATTTTCGGGTGAGGGGGGTCACCATCTGCAATTAATTTCGCCACAGTCGTCTTAAAGCAGTTCGCATGCAGGCTTGGTGCTGCCTTAAACTTTTCATGAGGGCAATTTTCAGCCAAGAGTGACCATACTGATGCTTGGCTGATCATTCACCAAAGGACCTAGCAACATGTGTTCCAGCTGGCCTGCACTGTTATGCATTTGTATTTATTCCTATTGGCTAGCCAGAGCTGTGATGCAGTAATATATGTGCAGGAAGTGATGTAGTAGAGTGAGTGTGGGAGACAGAGGGAGAAGAGGCCGTGGGAGAGATTACACACCATTAATAAAGCTCTGTTCATTTTGAACCAAAGTCTGTCCCGTGTAACAGCTCTCCAAGACACTATGAAAACTGGCGACGAGGACCGTGGATGTGTGTTTGTCAACCACCTGGAAAAAAGTGATTAAATGAGGAAAGGTTAGAATAATAAAAAAAATCTTCGCATGTGCTGCAGAGACTATCAAGGTAGGTGGACATGAGTAAATGATACTCTGCAAGCAGATTATAGAGCTCGCTGTGATAAATCAGAGGTTGAAGCTCAATAGTGTCAAATCAGGATGGCCGCTGGCACTGCGGTGCGAAGCATACATTTTAAGGGAAATCTGCTAAATGAAAAGTGAAAGTAAACTGCACCACAATAATATCAGGTCAGGAATCGGTAGGATTAGCCATATACTGATGCTGTGAACCTAACACTCAATGTAATGCCAATACGATTGTGACATGGTTTAGTCTTACTCTCAAATTGGGATTTTGAGAATGAAAAACATGCATTATCACAAAAACATAGCTGATCTGATATGAACAAAAGAAAGCCTCTTTTGTGGTTTTTCTGGAAAAGGAGACATCCTGATGAATCTTTTGGCCTTGCCCTCATCCAGACACAATGCCAAATCTCAAATGGAACAACAATTTAAGCAGTGTGAGAAGAGGATGCTGATTGATTGGCAAGTGGACTTCATTTACCAATCAATCAGCACCCTGCCTCTTCTCATGCAGTTTAAAATTGTTGTTCCCTTTGAGATTTGACTTTCTTGCAAATCTGTTCTGATGAGTGCAAGTTGAAAAACTTCAACAAAATGTCTCTTTCTTCAACAATAATCAAGTTCTGTAATATCAGGCTGATATTAAGCACAGGGTTTCTTCCATTCACTTTGGAGTCAGTTTGTGGCTCAGTGGGAGCACCCTTGCCTCAGAGTCAGAAAGTTTAAGACCCATTCCAGAGGCATGAGCACGAAAATCTAGGCTGACAATCGCAGTGCTGTAGTGAGGGAGAGCTGCTCTGTCAGAGGTGTTGTTTATGGAAGAGGCATGAACCTAAGGCTCTCTGTGCTCTCTCAGGTGAATGCAAACAATCTGTTGGCACCTTGAAGAAGAATAGTAAAGCTATCCTGAAAGGTTGTGGCTTCAAGTCCCACTCTATACTACTTTCTTTTGGGTGGAATAAATGAATCAGATGAACACAAAGTCCCTTCGTACTATTTTGAAGATCAGTATTGTATCCTGGTCGATATTTATCCCTCAACAGATTATCTTAACATGATCGCATTGCTGATAGTGAGACTTTACTGTGTACAAGTTGGTTGCTGTTGTTCTCTACAACCCGCTAGGCAATTAAGTATTAGGATGTCTTGATACATGAAAGGCGCTATATAAATACAAATTCTTTCCTCTATTCTGTCTAGTTGTCTCAATGTCCACATTCTTCCACATGTTTCTGCTTTGCCTGTTTGAGAAAACTTTCTTTATATTCCTGTTCTAGCCACTGCTCCAACGCCAACTCCTGAAATCACAGAATGAATTCTCCTGATACCTATTAACAATAGCTTGAGCCCCATTACAGGTGGAAACAATTTTCGGAGAGGTGCTAAAACAACATAAACACATAAATGTGCCAAACCGCACAAATTCCTCATCAGTACTGCCGAGTGTGAGAGTGTGATTGAAAAGACTTGCCGTAGAAATTTTAATTCCCTTTTCACAGCTGAACTTGTTGCACCAGAATCAGTAAAGGACCAGGTTCCCGTACCAAGTTTCTGGGTTTTGGTTGGTGGGGTGTGCAGAGATGAGTGGAACTGAATTTCTCAGTGAGTGCAGAAATCTGTATAAGGAACACTCTGGGCCCAGAATCTTTCCAACAGCATTGGAAATTCCAATGCCAATCCAGATCAGATGAGAAAAATTGAAATTCACGTTTACCTTCCCAAATATTTCAGGGCAGTGATCTGGTGGATATCTGACCCAGTGCAGCAAACCTCGGAAGGAACAGCGTAGACAATCTGCACAGGGAGAAGGCCCTCTTCTTACAGCGCTAGCTGTAAGAGTTTAAGTATCCCAAAGCTCCTTTAAAATAGCTACTAAGCTGAGGAACGTAGAACACTACAGCACAAACAGGCCCTTCTGCCCACAAGTTGCGCCAATCATATCCCTACCTACCAGGCCTATCTATAACTCTCAATCCCATTAAATCTCATGTACTCATCTAGAAGTCTCTTAAAAGACCCCAACTAGTTCGCCTCCACCACCACCGATGGCAGCCGATTCCACTCACCCACCACCTTCTGAGTGAAAAACTTATCTCTGACATTTCCTCTATAACTACTCCCCACCACCTTAAACCTCTGTCCTCTCATAGCGACCATTTCAGCCCTGGGAAATAGCCTCTGAGAATCTACTCGATCTATACCTCTCAACATCTTATAAGATGCATAAGAGGGTAGGATGGAGAAGGAGGCAGGATGTGTAAGGTATGTGGGTAAGGGGGTAAGGCAAGCATGAAAGGGTAGGGTGGAGAAAGAGGCAGGATGTGTAAGGTAATTATGTAAGGAAGTAGGGTGGATAAAATGGTAGGTTTCCCGCAACCTATCATGTACAAATCAGTTGGTGATCTTAAAGCACAGTGCTCATCACTCTCAATGAAATGAATGAATTGTCTCACTTCATCTTCAAAAAGATTTGTTCTATGTCCTCGTAGTAGAATTCAGTTAATTTCTTACTGTAGCAAATCGTAGCATCCTCATCAAAAGCTCTGTCAAAAAAGCACAAAAAAATTTCAACAGCTTTCTTCAGAGATTCACTTCAACTCTGCTACTGCACCATTACTGTGTCACAAATAATATTGTTAGTCTCAATGATGAGCTTCTCTTTTCCTTTTAAAATGATTTCATTATCTATAGTTCCATTAAAAAAAACTTCCTGTCTCACCATCAGAGGGGCCTGTATTCTTTGTTAACGTTACTGTCTCTGCTCCTATTGAAGTATAGGTAAGAACTTTACTGTCCCATCCACCACAGGAATCGGAGCAAGTGTGGTGGGGACCATGGAAAGTTTTGTTGACTTCAGATGGGATTTTAGGTTTTCGGGATGAGCAAGGCCGTGAAATCCTGCCCTTAGTCATTCTGAGCTTCCATGACAAAACTTCTGACTGAGGTTGACAACTATGAAACATTCAATAAAGTAGGACCAACATTTTGGAGCGATTTACTAATGGTGTTCATTCTTTGAAATAAATGGTTTCACAAAATGTTAAAAATCGCAAAACTGTACCTTTCAAACTTCTCTGCTAAGGATGTTGCTTCAGTTTTCATACGTGGTTTAATATGGTTATGCCTGATAAGATTTCCTTTATAATGACAGAACTCAGTTCCAAACTCAAAATAGCATCTGCACGAATCGACCACCGGGTGTCACAAGTTCTTTTGACCGTCAAATCTTTTCCATATGCCTGCTCCAAGTGTGACTACAATATATTCCAACAGTGTGTGGAAACCAAAAAAAGGCATACAAGTTTTAAACAAAGTGAAAAAGATGTATGGCTGCCTCATGGGATTCAGCAGTGCAGGTTAAATTCAAAGAGTGACTGGGACATGGGATGTCTAATGCACAAGAGTTGGCGTTGTTCTGGATTGTATTTTTCCTGCCATATTTGTGGCATTATCAAAGTTCTGCTCACGACAATTTTTGATGTCCACACATAAATTTCAATGATTTCCAAAGCAGTTGTCTCCAGGCACTCAGATGTATGGGGTTGTAGCTGTACGGAACAGAGAAATCACTCTATAACTTCACCGTCGCTGGTCACATATCTTACAATTAATGTTAATTGGTCCGCATGGCTCCCATTCGGTGTTGAATCGACTATTATGGAATAGTTGATTCAACACCAAGGGTCGACACAGGGTCATCTGGACTTGAAACGTCAGCTCTTTTCTCTCCTTACAGATACTGCCAGACCTACTGAGATTTTCCAGCATTTTCCCTTTTGGTTGTGGAATAGTATTCTATATCTTTAACTTTGTTGGTGAATTGGTTTCTGAACCGCTGTCCCATTAGAGTGATGAAATCATCATAGGCTCTGTGTGTTAAAATGCTGGTCTTCCTTGGTCTTTTTAAGTGTTCCTGGAGAAGTTCGTCAAATTCATTGAGATATTCAAAGCAGGCTAAAAAGTTATCCCTTCGACTTGACACTGATGACTCATCATATCCTCTTAAAGGAAGTCCCAAGGTAGTTTGGTTATGGCAACAGCCTGTCTCAACACTTTCATCTTAATAAGAGCACTTTTTTTCAAATTGAGTCGATATTCAATTCTTCCAGGTGATTTACATTTTTAAACAAACGTGCATATAGCCTTAATATGATTTTTGAAAGGTTCATGATCTCAAGATCTCTCCCTACATTTTTCCACTTAGAGTACCCAGTGATTGTTTAATAGACACAGTAAAAAGTCTCACAACACCAGGTTTAAGTCCAACCAACTTATTTGATAGTTATCCCACAAGCTTTCGGAAACTGTGTTCCTTCGTCAGGTGTGTGGAAGGTTCTGATCCGAAAAGGGCATATGAAGTCACGTACAATTTACAGAATACTGATTAGAATGCAAGTCTTCACAGCTAACCTGCTATTCAGTCTACTGTAAAGACTTGCATTCTAATCAGTATTCTGTAGTCTGTGTGTGACTTTATATGCCCTTCTCTGATCAGAACCTTTCACACCCCTGACGGAGGAACACTTTCCGAAAGCTTGTGGGATTACTATCAAAAAAACTGGTTGGACTTTAACCTGATGTTGTGAGACTTCTTACTGTGTTTACCCCAGCCCAATGCCGGCATATCTACATCATCCCTTTGGTAGGGTCGGGGAACAATTTGGAAACATCTTCAAAGTTTCTGAATAAAAAAAAACAACCAATTTCTCCTTTCCATCGCGCCGTTTCTTTTCACCCTCAGAAAATGGGACTTACGAAGACTTCCAAGCTGCTTTTGGCCTCCAACATCAAACTCTTTTCTCAAATTTTCTACAGTACAAATGTTCTCTGATCTATTTATTATGAAATATTCATACCCAGTGGAACAGATTTTAGCTGTAAGGCAATGTCTTCAGGGTAGATTTCTTTCTTCACATTATCTGTAAAAAAAAATGAGCTTTAGCAGTATCTTGTAGTTCCATTCCCATTTCAGAGTCCACTTCTGGTTCTTGAAACATTTTCTTCAAATTTTTCAGTGATGTGGTATCTCTAGAAATCAATAAATTGAAGTCATCAAATAATTTGCCCAGATTTTGGGTCGGTGAGGATGAATCTACAATTTGTGCATTGTTTAATACTTCAAACCTTCTAAAGTAAAATTTTTGTCGTCTTCATTTTTCTGTATTTTTGATTGCCGAATTGGTGGAATTGCTTCATTTTTACTGATCTATTTTGATTTTAATGAATTAATTTTAGGAGGGGACAGGCCTTTTTTCCCCTCCTCACCTTGGGATTCAAGTTCGCCCTGCTCACTCATTGTGCAGTTGTGTAGGCACTCATTGTGCCTCCCTCCATCTCAGCTCCTAATGTTGGGTTGATACCAACATGGAGTGGTAGGAAAAGAAGACTTCAGAATTTATGAAAGCAGAAAGCTTGTTTTTAATAAGACTCACATTGCCATGGTCAATATTGCGCGATATATTGTTCCACCTTATTCATGTGCGCATCATTACCCTTCCTGGGATTTGCTAAGTCAGAGATCTAACTATGCTGGACTGTCACATGATTGACATTCGTGAATGGCTATGAGGGAATGTTAGACATCTGCTTTACTGTGGCGGAGATCTGGTGTTGTGTGCTTACAATTGGTCTTTATTTAGTCATTAAGTTATTTATTTATACTCTTTATTTAGTCGTTGATTTTGATGTTTGCCTGTCTGTGGGATGGAGGAACTCGGAGGCTCTGCAGATGCTTTGTTATATGCAAGGAGCTTGCTTCAGATTATATTCTATTGAACTAGAATTTGTAACGATGGAGCAGGCTTTGAGATCCTGCCATGATAGGATGCTTGATGACACGCCCAATTCTCCAGAGAAAGAGATGTATAGAGCATGAGTATGTGGCAGATATCCACTCACTTCCCTCGCAATCCTAGATGGTAGACAATGGTAGAGATTGCTCCTTCGGGAGATGGGGAGTGAGGGGGGAGTGTGGTTTAGTACACATCCTGAGAAGCCAAATCTGTTCTATTTGGGGGGAGAGTAGGTTCCTCAACTTGGGAAGATCATGTGTGCATGAGATTGTTCTTGGCATAGGGTAAATAATAAAAAAAAGGCCCTCATGATTTTCTCTTGGGCTGATTGTGACAGCACTCTGATGATCAATCTCAGTATCTGGAGACCCAAAGGCAATCTCGGGGGAGGGGAGAGGGTGGAGGGAATGACATTCTCAAGTCTCCCCACAGCCTGTTTCTTGAGGTAAGAGGTGGCATGCCTTTGGCTGACGGTTGGTCACCTGATCCCACCACTATCAATGGGAGTTCTCATTAATACCACCCCATGTTGCCAGGGAACCTGCGGTAGGGTGCACCGTTGGCGTAAACAGCCGGAGAATTCCGGCTTGGAAGTGTCAACAACCTTAGGGGTGAGGCATTATTTTTCTCCCCTTCCCCTTAAAGTACTTTAGGCAACTGTCAGTGTTCTATTCGCCGGCTGCGCTGAGTTGGAATAATCCATAACAGAGTGATGATGATGTTGGGTTCTTTTGGTCTGTATATCACAGCAAAGAGCTGACTTTGCTTGCCAGCCTTGGACCGCTGCCCCTCCAGCAACCCTCCCCCCTCCCACAGCCCGATCGCTGCCTCCCCCCAACAATTCCTGGGCCAGCCCCGACACCCCCCCCCCCACCCCACCCCCCCACAGCAGAGTACCCCCAGAGTGCAGTGGCAATTCCTCACAGCTCCCTCCCCCCTGCTGACACCCCTGGGCCATACCCCACCAGGAGGCAGGCTCCCCCCCGCAGCAGACCACCCCCCCTCCCCCCACACCTCCCGTCAGCCTGCCCCAATCACTGATCTCCCTCCAGCCCAGACTGATCCCAATACAGAGTGGCAGTGGGACACCCCAACTCCCACCAATCACCCCTAGGCCTAGTCCACAATAGACCCCACCCTTGCCCAATGCCAGCTGGGCAGTGCCAATGTGCCCCTTGGGCATTGCCACTTTGTCCCTCGGGGGAGCACAGGCTGGCACTACCAGGATGCCCATGCCCAGAGGACACCACCCCTTGTTGCTCAACCCGCTGGTGGGCTCTGATTGCCCCCCCCTTTCATTCCAGCAGGGTCTCCCATTAATTCACCAAACGTGGGGAGCTATCTAAATCTTGCCGGAATGAAGTACTCATGGCCGGGTGGGGAGATGATAATCATATGTAAAATATATTTAAAATACATTGAAAAGAGATTTAAATTACTTATCAATTCCCGGCTTGGATCACTGTCTGTGTAAAGTTTGCACATTCTCTTTGTGTCTGCGTGGGTTTCCTCTGGGTGCTCTGGTTTCCTCCCACAGTCCAAAGATGTGCAGATGATGTTGATTGACTATGCTAAAATTGCCCTTTAGTGTCCTGAGCTGTGTAGGTTAGAGAGATTAGTGGGTAAAATACGTAGGGATATGGAGATAGGGTCTGGGTGGGATTGTGGTCGGTGCAGACTCAATGGGCTGAAGGGTCTCTTTCTGCACTGTAGGGTTTCTATGATCTATGATCTTTCTTCTCATTGGGTTCCGACTACGATTGTTCTCTGTCTCTGGGAGATGCACCTGCGTTCCCAGCGCATACGCGAATCTAGCAAAATAGCGACACATCATTCTCCCGACTGGACCTTTCAGAAAAGTTGTGGGTCGCGATGGAGAATGAAGCCCGCAGTTCTTCTTTATAAGAAATATGGAGATACTAGCACAAATAGCAAAGAACAAAGAACAAAGAACAAAGGACAAAACAGCACGGAAAACAGGTCCTTCGGCCCAACGAGCCCGCGCCACCACCCCGATGTTCCCACCTCTACCCGCGATCCCTGTCTATGTTTATAGATCTATGGATTAAAAAACCAAATTTGAGACAATTTAGGGAGAATTGGTTTTGCCAATCAGCCTAAGAGCACATCTTTGGGATGTGGGAGGAAACCGGAGCACCCGGAGAAAACCCACACAAGCACGGGGAGAATGCACAAACTCTCACAGACACAGGCCCAAATCCATGTATCTGCACAGCACAGCGATAGTCACTGAGCTGTCGTGTTGCCCATCAAATGGTCCAGGTCAAGCGTACACTAACGACGTGAAGCACTAGGATACTCTCGAAAAAATCCAAGAGCAGCCCTCTCACGACCCATTGCGTGTATGCCCCTCGTTAGACAACAAGGTGGACCAAAGCACCTGTAGGATAAAAACAAGTACATCAATATCATCATCTATTTACACACTTCCCAGGGACTCCCAAGGCTATGATTCCTATTTTAAATCAGTTTTCTATACCCCTCCATTCCCATTCTGTTCATGTGCCCATCTAAGTATTTCTTAAGTATAGCAACTCAATGCTGGAAGTATTGTGTATAAACCTGGGCATCAGTATGTTCTGATGTAAGGGTTAAACACAAAATCATTTTGTTGTAAGGAAGGAGAGGTTACATAAGGGAATGGTGTATTTACCAAGCAGTAATGTAAGCCCATGAAGTATATTTCTGTGAAAAAGTAATCTGAGGTTTCCAAACAAATAGTTTAAGAGGTAATATCAAGTTAACAAGTGTCCTGCCTTCCCTCCTGTTGCGGTTTATATGTAAACCAGGGGATGAGAGAACGCAAATCCATTACAGCATTGGTCTGGAGTGACAGCTGGAGTTTTCCCTCAGGAACGCTGGTGTCATCCTTCAAAGCACCAGTGAGAATTTAATTCCATCAACCACCAATGGAATGCTAAAACAATCATTTCAACAAAGGAGATCAGTTTATCAAACACCCCAAAGCCCTGGCCAAGTTCTCTAAGGTCAGTCACTAATGCATGTAATCCACATTTACCTAACCCCAGTTAATCCTGATATTCAATAAGTGACTCTCCTATCATTCTCTGTAATGAATGTTTTTTTTCCCTCTCTCATTCCGTTGTACGACCTACCATTTCCACATTAAAATGCCGTCTGTATTTGGACTACATGTATTCTCTGGATTTCATTAACGCACTGCTGATTTACAATGCAGCTGTCTCCTTGCTATTACAAATTTACTGCACTGTGATGTACGGGGAATATTTATTTCCAGCTAATCTGCTACTGAAAAAAAAATCAGTACCAGCCTGCCGATGCCATATATACAGTCAGTTCCCACTTCATTAACACCTTTATTGCCTTTTAGCTTTGCCAGAGTTATTCAATTATGTTTTGTTGGGGGACAATATTTATTGGCCTGTGAACAGAAATCCAGACACACATAGGTACATGGGACGGTACGTCACGTGGCCTGGGAGGGTGAGAGATTAGGCAGCCACACATGACCTTCATGTCATATTATGAGCACTATTGACCGCTGTTATGTGACCTTTAGATCCATAGATTCCCTACAGGAGGCGATTAGACCCATTGAGTCTGCATTGACTCTTTGAAAGAACGTCTTACCCAGGTCCCCCGCAACCCACCCCATCAGTTATGCAGAGACAGTGGAGTTATTATCAATGGACTAGCAATCCAGAGACCCAGGATTACGCTCCGGGGATGCGGGTTCAAATCCTGCCGCACAGACAGTGCAATTTGAATTCAATAAAAAAAAAATCTGGAATTAAAAGTCTAATGGACGAAACGATTGTTGATTGTAGTAATAACCCATCTGGTTCACTTATGTCCTTTCGGGAAGGAAATCTGCCCTCCTTACCTGGTCTGGCCCACATGTGACTCCACAACCACAGTTAAATGCCCTTAGGTTTGGGCAATAAATGCCGGCTAAGCCAGTGACACACAGGTCCCATTAACAAATAAAAAAAAAGTGAACCTAAAGTTATTTCCTCCTCATATCCACACGTATGGATTTAATAGCACGAGCCATTCGACGTCTCAAATTCCAGCGTATATGCTTGTATCTATTGCACAGAAAATGTTCAATTCTTTGTGGTTCGAAATAATAATCCGTCAGGAATCTTGAGAGACCAAAAATATTCTGAGGCTGGAAAGTTTAGGGAAAGTCTGAATTAAAGGATGATTTACGAATGGATATTCAGCATTTATTAATGATTCTACATTACTTTTGACATTTGTACCCCTGACAGTCAAGCATGAAATTGCTCAAAAGTAAATAACTGCCCACATTACACCTTTGCAAAGTAACCTCCACCATCTATTATCAGTCCAATTGACATAAATGGAAAGCAGAACTTTGAATTATGGATGATATTAACTCTCTGCATTAATAAGTGCAAGCTGATGGATAGGTGCTGATGACACATCATTTCCTCAGGCAGCGCTGTCACTGGAATGATTATTACTTGTTGGAACATCCCAGAGCTCACTCTGCCAATTTCACCCCGTATCAGGGCTGTAGTATGCGACTGTCATTCCTTTTAGATTCCTTTACCCTTCCTCTTTGCAATTCCTTTAACGGTGCCCATGATGTGACCCTCTTGGAATACAAGCACCCTGATTGAGGCAGTAATGCCTTATTTAATCAGGGAGCCTTGCATGTGTACATAATGTAGGGTTACTGGCGCTCGGTGTTCATGGAGGCGATTCTCCCACTGCGCTAATTTTCTAGTGTAACATGGTGGGAAAATCTCACGTCTGGGCATTCGCAGATTCGCGCATGCATTTGTGCCATGCCAAGGATTTCCAGCACCATCTGAATCACACTGGAAGCCAGCCAGCACGAACACCAGATAAATACTTTACATAGAGTCATAGAAGTCTACAGCATGGAAACAGGTCCCTTGGCCCAACTTGTCCATGCCGCCCTTTTTGTCAAAGTCCTAAGCTAACAGTGGACCCAGCACTAATCCCTATGACGCACCGCTGGTCACAGGTATCCAGTTTGAAAAACAATCCGCTATAACAATCCCCTGGCTTTTTATCAAGAAGTCAATTTTGTATCCATTTAGTACCTCACCCTGGATCCCGTGAGATTTAACTATGCAACAACCTACCATGTGGTACCTTGTCAAAGGCCTTCCTAAGGTCCATGTAGACAACATCAGTGACACTGCCCTCATCTGCCTTCTTTGTTATCTCTTCAAAAAACTCAAACAAATTTGTGAGACATGATTTTCTACTCACAAAGCCATGATGAGTGTCTCTGATCAGTCCTTGTGTCTCTAAATGTCTGTAGATCCTGTCTCTCAAAATACCTTCCAACAACTTACCCACTATAGATATGAGGCTCACTGGCCTGTAGTTGCCAGACTTTTCCCTGCAGTCCTTTTTAAACAAATGTTTGCCACTCTCCAATCTTCAGGCACCTCACCCGTGACTATTGATGATTCAGATATCTTGGCGAGGGGATCCGCAATTTCCTCCCTAGCTTCCCACAATGTTCTGGGATACACTTCATCAGGTGCTGGGGATTTATCTACCTTGATGCGTTTTAGGACTTCCAACACCTCTTTCTTTGTTATATGTACACTCCTCAAAACATCACTATTTCTTTCTCCAAATTCCCTAACATCTATGCTTTTCTCAACAGTAAATACTGATGAGAAATATTTACTTAGGATCTCACCCATCTCTTGTGAATTCGCACGTAGAGGACCTTATTGATTCTAAAGAGACACTACGCTCCCCCTTGTTACTCTTTTGCAATTTATGCCCTTTACATCTTATTATTTTGTTATTTTAATGATTAGTGGGCCCAGAACTGAATTCTCCGGGTCCGCTAGCATCTCCCAGCCTACCAGGAGTATTTCACTCCAGCGGGGTTCAGACGAGCTTCCCACTTTTGGGCCTGACCCTACTAAAGTGAAGGGGGGGTAGTCAGGCAGCAAGAGCATGGTGCTCACTACGCATTGGCACCTGGCCAATGCCAACTGTGCCCCCGCCTCTGTCCACCAGGCAAGAGGCAGTGCCAAAGAGGTGGGGCCTATTGGGGCAGGGCCTGATGGGGGTTGGGCTTAGGGGCAATCAGTGAGGATGGAGGGTCCCGCTGCCACTCTGCATGAGTGTTGTGAGATTTCTTACTCTGCATGTGGATCAATGGAGGAAGGAGGGAGGCCAGTATTGGGAGGTGATGGGGTGTAGTGCTGGGGACAGGGTCAGGAAATACTGGGGAGGGTGAATCTATTTTGGGGGTGGCTGGGGACTGGGATAGATAAGAGAGGTGCCTGCCAGGGGGAGGGGTTCTGCCGGGGTGGGGGGGATCATCACTGCTTCGAGGGTGGGAGGGTGCGTGTTAGATATCAGGTGGTCTGGGATGGGAAGAGGGTGTTGAGGCTGGTCTACGAATTGTCAGGGGGGCGTGATTGGGCCATGGGGGTGTTGGGTGGGGGGTAGCACTGTGGAGGTTCCAGGTTGGCCAGTGATCGAACTGGCCAGCAAACCAGGAGGTTCGAGGCACTGCGCATGTGCAGAGACCTCTGGTTTTAGCCTCCCGGGCGGGAATAGGTCCCACCCCTGTTAAATCTAATGACATGCGTGCATCACACAGAGTGTGGGAGATTCCAGTGTGAACTCGCACTGAAAAAAAACAATTGAATTACTCCAATTCTCCCACGAATCTGACACTTAGAACATTTTTTCGGGAGAATTCCACCCAATCTTTGATCAGGTATTTTATCACGACCCATCGTGTGTATGCCCCTTGTTGGACAACAAGGTGGACCAAAGAACATGTAGGATAAAAGAGAAATACCTGGGAGTTGAACTTCCATCCCTCAGGGTGATGAGGTCCTGTTCTCGAGAGCTGCCTGCACTGTAGGGATTCTATAATACACTAAGCCAAACATATTTTCCCTGGCTCCGTGGATGGCTACAGGAAGGCTTAGTGGCGGTTAATGTGATGCGATAATTGACTGCTGCTGTGAATAGTTGGTAAAATGGCACAGAATAGCTTTTCAAGTATGGTTGGTTCCATTCTCCTCTTTAAAAATGAACACTGGGCCCTGTTTGAGCGGAGAACAGGCAGTTAACGCAAAGTCATTGAGAAAGGACAATGATACAACAAATCCATTCACGCTTCACTGGGCTGAACAATTACTTACAAAAGCTGCGAATTTGTGTGTTTGACCATGGATGAACACAAAATTGAAAACTTTCACTGTGAAATATGATGTTTAAACTGTAAAAGCTAAGCCCCAGAAGGAAATGGCATACGGTAAAATTTCAGAAATGCACAGCTTGAAGACCATTCTTCTCACTTCTCTGACAGGATTTCTGTTTGTCTCTTTTATAGAATCATAGAATCCCTACAGTGCAGAAAGAGGCCCTTCGACCCATCGAGTCTGCACCAACCACAATCCCACCAGGCCCTACCCCCATATCCCTACATATTTTACCTGCTAATCCCTCTAACCTAAGCATCTCAGGACACTAAGGGGCCGTTTTTTAGCATGGTCAATCAACCTAACCCGCACATCTTTGGATTTTGTTCTATGTTTGTTTAAGATACGTTAATCTTTGTCATTTTCTACTTCTGAGGAAATGTCATTGACTTGGCACAGTAGTTGACGCTGCTGCCTCACAGAGCAAGGGACCTGGGTTCAATTTCGGTCTTGGGTGAATGAATGTGTGGAGTTTGTATGTTCTCCCCATGTCTGTGTGGGTTTCCTCCGGAGTCCTCTGGTTTCCTCCCACAGTCCAAAATTGTGCAGGTTAGTGGGTTGACAATGCCAAATTGCCTTCAGCAAGCCACAAGTCAAGAGCATCATGGAATGCTCTCCACTTAGCTGGATGGTTACAGCTCCAATAACACTCAAGAAACTCAACACTATCAGGGGGATTAACAGGGTGAATATGTGGGGTTAGGGGATAGGGCCTAGGTGGGATTGTGGTCAGTACAAGCTCGATGGGCTGAAAGGCAGTGCAGGGATTCTTGCTCAGGTGAGGTTTGTAAAATCTCGCCTGAGGCCAATGAAGAATTCTATTTGGCGAGCCTTGCCCGCTACCCATGCCGGTGGGATCTTCCGGTCCAGTTGCTGATGTACCCCCGACATGGATTTCCTGGCAGTGTGGAGAGGGATCAGTAGGGAATCCCACTGATAGCAATGGGACCAAAGATCCCACTGCTGGGGCGCACTACCTTCTGCCACTGAGAAACATGCGGGTGGAAGGTCAGGGAGTCTCCCCCTTCAAATCCCTCCACTATGGCCTCAGCCTTCCCTGTATCTCCTCAATCTCCTCTAGCCCTATAACTGTCCTTGTGTTTGTCTGACTCTTTTCGTTGATCCGACTTTAACTTTTCTGTCTTCGGCTGTTGTGTCTTCTAGCTGTTGAGGCCTTCTGCTCTGGAAATCTATCCCTAAACCTCTCAGCTTAATGGTCCATACCTGACCTCACTCAACAAGCATTTTCTTGTTTGAAAGAGATTGAAGAAACATGTGAGGTTTATGAATACCTGATTAAGTTCGTAAGTCTAACAGTCTGTCAACATCTTGGGTGTTACCATTGACCAGGAACTTGAATGGACTAGCCAGTGTGGTTACAAGAGCAGGTTAGGTGGAGATTAACTCACCTCCTGACTCAGCAAAACCTATCCACCATCTACAAGGCAAAATGGATGAGTGCAGCTCCAACACTCAAGAAACTCAACACCATTTGGTACATAGGAAGATGGATGTAGTTGGGTCACTAACTGTGTGAGTTTACATGTTCTCCCCGTGTCTGCATGGGTTTCCTCCAGGTGCTCCAGTTTCCTCCCACAGTCTGAAAGATGTGCTAGTTCGGTGCATTGGCCGTGCCAAATTCTCCCTCAGCATACCCGGGCAGACGCCGGAGTGTGGCAACTAGGGGATTTTCACAGTAACTTCATTGCAGTGTTAGTGTAAGCCTACTTGTGACTAATAAATAAACTTTACTTTTTGTGAGGGGTCAGTCTCAAACCTCACCTGAGCAAGAATCCAGGATGGGCAATGAAAGTTGACCTTCCCAATAACACTCATATCCAATGTAAAAAACAAACTGGTTGATGGCTTTCCTTAAGGAGAACTGAAGATTAAGAAAACCAGGCACACGCACAGCACACACATGGACATGTGTTGGCATTGGCAAATTGTCTCATAATTACTGTAATACTGGAACCTTTAAAAATACATAGCAGACAGCAGGTAATAGATTCCCTTCAGTGCTCCTGAGAGATACAAAGCTGTATTTTCGAATTGCCAGCTCCTGAGTTTTGGGCATGCAGATGGCATTACTGATCTGGGTGGTAAGCTGTCCTCTTGGATCACTGCCTATTTTACACAATGTTGGCATTTCCATTGGGGCAACTGATGGATGCTGGAATACTTTGTAATCATGCCCAATCACACTGTCTACCACAAAATTCCTGTCATTCTCTCAAGGTTGAAATATCCACCCACAGAGTCCCTACAGTGCAGAAGGAGGCCGTTCAGCCCATTGAGTCTGCACTGACCACAATCCCACTGAGGCCCTATCCTCATAACCCCATGCATTTATCCTAGCTAGTGCCCCTGACACTAAGGGGCAATTTAGCATGGCCAATCCACCTAACCCATGGATTTTTGGGCTATGGAAGGAAACCAGAATACCTGGAGAAACCCATGCAGACATGAGGAGAATGTGCAAACTCCACACAGACAGTGACCCAAGCCTGGAATCGAACCATAGTCCCTGCGCGCTGCGCGACAGCAGTGCTAACCACTGTTCCAACCCAATGGGTCTGTAGCTTTGACAAGGACTAAGACAAATACAGAAATTTTTCTACATAGTTCCAGAACTTTTTACCACTAAGTAAGTTATTTTCTTCTATTGCCCCTTCCCTGTTAAGAAAACTTTGCAGCAAAATTAGTCTTTTGTGATCCTCCTTCCACCTGTCCATCTTACATTGAAACACGTAGAATGTTCAGCACCAAAAGAGGGAGGTAGTGGCAAATGGTATTGTCTCTGAACCAGAAACCCAGCTCTGCAGACCTGGGTTCAAATCCTGCCTTTGCAAATGATGAAATTTGTATTTAATTAAAAATAAAAAAAATCTTTAATAAGGTCTGATGATAAAACTATTGTCAATTGCAGTAAAAACCCATTTGGTTCACAATAATGTGGGTGGCACAGTGGTTAGCATTGCTGCCTCTCAGTGCCAGAGGCCTGAATTCAATTCCCAGCTTGAGCCACTGGCTGTGTGGAGTTTGCACATTCTCCCCGTGTCTGCGTGGGTTTCCTCCGGGTGCTCCAGTTTCCTCCCACACTCCAAAGATGTGCGGGTTAGGTTCTTTGGCCATGCTAAATTAACCCTAGTGTAAGAGGGATTAGCAGGGTAATGTGAGGGGTTCGAGGAATAGGGTCTGTGTGTGATTGTGAGTTGGTGCAGACTCAATGGGCTGAATGGCCTCCTACTGCACTGTCGGGATTCTATGAATTCAAACTGGTCATTGCTTGTGTTTATGACACCACCCATCTCTTTGTCGAACCTTATCATTGTGAGTTTCTATTCTTTTCTCTGTCGGGTGTTTGTCAATCTGCACCCTAAATGCGTCTGTGCTATTCCTTGTAGTAGCAAATTCCATATCATTAGAACTCTCTGGCTGACAAAGTTTCTGTTGATTTCCCTGTTGGATTTATTAGTGGTTCTCTTATATTTATGACCTCTGGATTTTGTCCTTCCTCACAATGGAAGCAGTTTGCCTGCACCTTCTCCATCAAGCACTGCTTACGCGAGAAGCAGAAGAGGAGAGACACAGGCTGACCTACAGCCAACTAACTGCACCCCCCCCCCCCCCCCCCCACCCCACCAACTGCCAGCGGCTGTCAAAAGCACAACCGATTTCACTTTGCTGAACTTGCACACTTCATATTCATTCCCCACTGCCACCGGAGACATCATCAACATAAGCTGAGCAGCTGCCTGAGGAGCAAACAATTTAATCTCCTTCCCCATGGACAGCTGACAGCAGCGTGAACTAGCTGCGCGACTTGGCAAGATTTCCAAAAGTCGAGGAGTTATATAAATTGCCTCCCTCATGGAATACCATCACCTACATGAATAGGAAAGTATTTCTCAGCCAGAGTGCTGAGCTTGGGCCTGTTTAGCGTCGAGTTGTATGAAACCCAGTCCTTGGTTCCCGCAATGTCTCCCTTCTCAGGCAGTCCGCTGTTGTCACCAACAGTTCCAGCAGGAATCGAAGTCCACGCTAGTTCCTGGCTCATCCTCCACCTGCAGCCATTGCTCAGCGTAAGTCCGCAGTGAACTGTGGCACAGGCACTGGCCTAGTGGTATTGTCACCGAACCAGTAATCCAGAAGCATGGCGGCACAGTGGCAAATTGAAAGGGTGGTACACTGCTGCCTCACAGCACTGAGGACACAGGTTCAATCCCGGCCTCAGGTGACTGTGCAGACTCTGCATTTTCTTCCCATGTCTGTGTAGTTTCCTCATGGTGCTCCGGTTTCCTCCCACACTCCAAAGATGTGTGGGTTTGGTGGATTGACCATGCTAAATTGACCCTTAATGCATTCACAATGGACTGAATGGCCTCCTTCTGTACTATAGGGACTCTATAATTCTATGAAGAACAGAAAATGCTGAAAAATGTCAGCAGATCTGACAGCATCAGCATTTTCTGTTTTTGTTAAACTACGACTTCAATAGTGATAAGGTGCTACAACCAGTTTAGTGTTGCCTCACAAGGAGGCAGCATGGATGCTGTGTGATAAATCGCCATCACATCAAAAGGTGCATGAATGGCCTTTCATAGAGAACTTGGCTCTTTACATTTAAAACTACCTAACTCTCATTCACCCATCACCATTGTCCTCACTGACTTAACTCCCAGTCTTGGTTTTAAAATTCTCATTCTTGTTTTCAAATTATTCCGTGCCCTCATCTCCTTCTTGCCGTAACCTTCCCAAACTCGATAGCTCTCGACACAACATTGATACTCCTCCAAAGCTGATTGCTTACGCATTCCCGATTTTATCTACGATACCATTGCTCTCAACCCTGGAAATGTCCCCCTAAATATCTCTTTCTCATTCCCACTCTTCACTCCTTTAGGGCTGCTTTTGTTCCAAACCATGTTACAGTCTTGCCCTAAGCACAGACAGAAGAGCTGAATTCTGGAGATGAGCTGAGAGTGAGAGCCACTGAGAACACAAGGAGTTAAAGTAAAAATGAAGTCAATTCAAATCACAGAGAAAATTCTGCACTGGCTGGTTATTTATTAAGGATGTGGGTGTCACCAGCTGAGCCAGCATTTGTAACCCATCCCTAATTGACCTCAAACAGAGTGTTTTGCTCAGGCATTTCAGAGGGCAGTTGAGAGTCAACCACATTGCAGTGGTTCTGGAGTCACATTAGGCCAGACCAGATAAGGACAGCAGATTTCCTTCCCTAAAGGGCATTAGTGAACCAGATGGGTTTTTCTGACAATCGACAATGATTTTATAGTCACCGTTAGATTCTTAATTCTAGATGTTTTTATTGAATTCAAATTCTACCATCTACCATGGCGGGATTCGAACCTAAGTCCCCAGAACATTAGCTGGATTAATAGTCTGGTGACAATGTCATTTGGCCATCTCCTCCACCTGGCACAAAGGAAGACGGTTCTGGTTGTTGGATGCCAATCATCTCAACCCCAGGCCATCGCTGCAGGAACTCTTTATGTTAATGACATAGACCCAACCATCTTCATCAATGATTTTTCCCTCCATCTTAAGATCAGAAGTGGGGCTGTGTACTGATGTTTACATTGCGTTCAGCACCATTCACAATTCCACAAGGAGTGAAGCAGCCCATGTCCAAATGCAACAAAACCTGGACAAAGCATTCCCAGTGGACTGATAAGAGACAAGTAACATTTGCACAGTGCAAGTGCCATGCAATGGTTACGTCAAAGAAGACAGAGTCTAACCATCTGCCTTTGAGGTTCCATATCATTGTCATCACTGCCACCATCAAAATACTGGGACTGGAATTCTCTGGTCTCACACACCCAACACTGTCATGAGCAAGAACAGAGAATTTGACACTCAGCCAAAACTTCATTTGCTGCAGTGGGATCAGGCGAGGTCAGAGAATCCCGGCTTGCGTGTTACCATTGACTGGAAAAAATAACTGGGGCCAATCTTGCAAATACTGTGGCTGCAAGAGCAGGTTAGAGGCTGGGAATCTTGCAGTGAGTGACTCACTTCCTGACACCCCAAAGCCTATCCACCATCTACAAGACACAAGACAAGAGTGTGATGGGATACTCGCCACTTCCGAAGACTCACAACCCTCTGAGCAAAAAAAGAACCTCCTCACATGGACAACCTTTTATTTTTAAACAGTGACTCTTAGTTCTAGATTTTGATTCAATTAAATTATTATTGGGACACAGTGAAAAAATTGTTTCCTGCACTACGCAGACAAAGCATATCATTCGTAGATCACATAGGGGAGAAGGGAAAGGATAGGGTGCAGAATGTTGTGTTACAGTCATAGCTAGGGCATAGAGAAAGATTGGGCTAATATATGATTGGGTCATTCAAAAGTCTGCTGGCAGCAGGAAAGAAGTTGTTCTTGAATCCAACAAGAGGAAACATCTTCACATCCACCCTTAAAATGTCCCTCAGGATCTTAAAGATTCCGATCAAGTTGACTCTTGCAAGCCTGGCCTGTCCAACCTTCCCTCATAAGAATGAACATCTATATGCAAAATGCTAACCTAACATTTCCCTTTTTTGGTTGGTTGGTGGACCTTCAGTGTGCTTTCAGGATTATCCAATATTTTGCTCCCCCTTTCACTCGCTGAAAAGAATAAAATTATTCAGGTTCACCTTTCAGCCAAACTAAGACTGAATTGAGTTTTAAGTGCAGGGAGTTTTTTCTCACCAACAGTAATTGCTTTGCTGAAATGTTGTAATAAAAACCTGGAGCCAATGTTCCTGCCAAAAACAAAAAATGCAGCAAAGGTGATTTTGAACCCCAGTAATAAGCCAGGAAGGAGGATTAAATTCTCTCAATATTATCACAGAGCAGCTGAACAAACTCTTCGAAATTTCTCAAACACTACATTGATGCTGGGTGAATTTGTAAGGCAATACTGTTATTTTAGGGAGGTGAAGAAACTAAATCAAGTGAAGAAGCTTCTTGTGTTCAAAATTCTTGGGGAATTTTGTGCTGTTTTATAAGTTACATGTCGTATCAGATTTTCTGGCCACACTCACCCCAAAACTGGAAAATCCTGCCCGAGGTCAATGAATCTTCGCCTGCTATAATTCCCGTGGCTGGCAGGACAGGAAAGTTTCTGCCATCATCTTGCATCATTCTGCGGACAGGAATGGGAAGGGTGACTTTGAGTAGTCCTTCGGTGAGGTGGGATACCCTTTTGAAGAAGAGGCGTCCCCTTTTGAATATGGTCCCCAGACGCTTTTGAGGGAGGTCAGGTGTCCTTTCAGAGAGATAAGACACCCTTTGGAATTGTTAAATCAAAAGTAACTGTCAGAAGTGTCAAAAGTAACAGTTGGAAATATGAAGAGGAACTGCCTAAAGGAATAATCAAGTTCAAGGCATTCAAAACTCATGCTCTTTAAATCTTAGAAAATATTGTATGGAGTATTTGTAAAATCTTTACTTGCTATTTCACTCTGTTGACATAAGTCTCAGAGGCATCATTACTGGATTAATGCTGCATGATTAATTTTACAACCTTCTATTATCACAGTTTAATTGACAGCTATAAATGGTTATAGACTCTTTGAAGTGGGACAATGAATTCCAATTTTTTTTTAATAAGAGATTAAGCTGTAAATGAAATGTATGTTTTTATAAAGGATTATGTAGTTGAAGGAGAGCAAGTGTAATGAAATTAGAGACACATGCGAACGTCTGTGACTATAATATGCATACAGATTGGATAAAGCAAATTAGTTACAATATCATTGAGGAGGAATTCCTGGAGTGTGTACATGATGGCTTCCTGGATTGATACATTGAGGAACCAATGAGACAACAGGCAGTCTCAGACTGAGTAATGTGAAATGAAAAAGCAATAATTGGCAATTTAGTTGTGCAAGATTGTTAGGGATGAGAGACCACAACATGATAGAATTCTTCATCAAGTTGGAAGTTAAGTAGTTGATTCTGAATCTTAATAAAGGAAACAATGATGGCATGAGGCATGATTTGGCTATGATGGATTGGAAAATGTTATTTAACGGGATGACAGTGGAGAGGCAATGGCAAACGTTCAAAAGACACGTGGATGAACTGCAACAATACAATGTCTGTGTGGAGTTTGCACATTCTCCTCGTGTCTGTGTGCTCCAGTTTCCTCCCATAGTCCAAAGATGTGCAGGTTAGGTTGATTGGCCGTGCTAAGTTGCCCCTTAGCTTGATTGGCATGCTAAATTGCCCGTTAGTGTCCTGAGATGTGTAAGTTAGAGAGATTAGTGGGTAAATATGTAGGGATATGGTGGTAGGGCCTGAGTGGGATTGTGGTTAGTGCAGCCTCGATGGGCCGAATGGCCTCTTTCTGTACTGTAGGATATCTGTGATTCCATGACTAACTAATTGTTTATTTCTGTCTGGTGCAAAAGTGAAATGGGAAAGGTGACTAAACCAGGATTTACAGTGGGCTTTGGTTTTGCTAACCAGAAGTGGGTTCATGGCGTGTTGCATTTGGAGGATGCAGGGGAGCACCATCAACCCCCCAGAGAAAAGGGACATCCTACCTCCCCAACCACTCAAACCATGGGTCACCAGCAATCCCATGCAATGCAGGCATGATGTCCCTTATCCAACACCCCCCCCGCCTCAGACTCCATACTCCCCCCTCAGCTCCCCCACTCCATCCTCTCCCCCACTCCATCCTCTCCCCCGCTCCACTGCCTCCCCCACTCCAGCCCCTCCCTCCTCCACCCCCTCCATCCCTCCAATCAGTTCCCATCCCCACTCAGGCCCCTCATTCAGGCCACAAAGTTCAGCAATGCCAAGAGTGCACTGCCCTCTGGCATGACACCCTGTGTCTGGCACTTTGGGCCATGGGAAGGTAAAGGAGGCAGGTGCAGTGGTTATTTGCCCTTCTGCTGCTGCCAAGCCGAAGGGGATGTGTCCTTCAAGTGTCATGGGGGACGCACTAGGGCAAGGGGTTGGATGGGTTTGGGCTGGGGGTAAGGGGTTAAGCTCACCACTCTGCCCCGGAATGGAGTCCTTGTGGCTGGACTTCCCCCTCTAGTCAAGACAGACCCGAAGATCATCCCTGACCTGGTGATTTCAGGCAGCCCTGTGATCAACACCTGCATTCTTGCCTGTCAGCTTGGAAAGTTATGAAGTGGCTGGGTCACTTTAACCTTCAGGCTCCCCCGCCCAGTCAGCTGGCAAGATTTTAAATCATTGCAGCACTCCGTTCTGCAGCAGAGATTCCTCTTTCTCCCTGTCAGAAGCTGTAGATGTGAGCAGACCCCTTTGAAGTTCCCTGACAGAGAGGAGATGTTGATTTCTCATGGAGGTAGGGGGAGTGTGGAATTCTAGTCTGCATAGCTGTGCACCCAGCCAATGTATGCACCCAGCTTTGATTTGGAGTTTCTAAGACTTCCTAGCAAGCTGAAACTTACAAAACCGTCTTTATTGAACTGGAAAGCCTTGATCTATCAATTCCAAAATTCTTGGCTGTGAAAGGAGCCTCCATTGACGGCTGTGATTACTCCCCTTCATGTTTGAATGGATCTCAAATACTCCATTATTCCTAACCACAATGTTGACAAAAACTCTAAGCCTGACTGACAGCTGTGATTTCTTCAAAAGGAATTAGTGGTTTAACCATACAAACACTACAGTGTAAAAAGAGGCCCTTTGGCCATCAAGTCTGCAACAACCACAATCCCACCCAGGCCCTACCCCCATATCCCTACATATTTTAACTGCTAATCCCTCTAACCTACGCATCTCAGGACACTAAGGGGCAATTTTAGCATGGCCAATCAACCTAACGCTCTTTAGACAGTGGGAGGAAACCGGAGCACTCGAAGGAAACCCATGCAGACATGAGGAGAATGTGCAAAGTCCATATAGACAGTGAACCGAGCCGGGAATCGAACCCAGGTCCCTGGAGCTGTGAAGCAGCAGTGCTAACCACCGTGCTGCTGTGCCGCGTTTTAGTTTAACTTCCACTTTTGAAAATGCTGAGCTGGGGATCTGAGATGGGCTTTGGGTCGGGTCACCCTCATGCCTGCCTGATGTGTGGGGAGGGGTTATCCCATTATTTGTGAGTGAGGTTGGAGGGGAAGGAGAGGTTGTCGGTGCTCTCCTGGTCAATCTGGGAACACCATTTCATTTTGTTGGGTGAGGGGATGGTGGCAGAGTTGCCTCCTAGTATGAAGATTGGTGCCCCCTTTAAAAATAATACCTGATCTCTGAACAGCGGGGCTGACTCGCCGTTCCACTGAAATGATCTCATTAGCATACTTTAAGTGGGTGAATCCCACCTGACAAACGCTCCCAGAGGTGCCGGTGGGAAACTCTCTCGTTTTCCAGCCAGCATGGACACATGGCCTGAAAATGGAGAATTACACCCAGTGAATGGATTGGCGGGGGGAAGGGGAGAGGAGGTGTAATGGGGAGATTGCTGGGGGCAATGAATTAGTTGAGAGGAGGGTATAGAGATTGCCTGTTTTCAGTCAGAATCTGATATTTTAGCGGGAAATTTCCAGGGTGGCACAGTGGTTAACACTGCTGCCTCACAGCGCCAGAGACTTGGGTTCAATTCTGGCCTCAGGTCACTGTCCATGTGGAGTTTGCACATTCTCCCCATATCTGTGTGGGTTTCCTCTGGGGGCTCGGGTCTCCTCCGCAGTCTAAAGACTGCAGGTTAGGATGATTGGCTGAGCTAAATTGACCCTAGTCACGGAGATTAGCAGGGTAAATAAGTGGGATTACGGGAATTGGGCCGGTATGGGATTGTGGTCAGTGCAGACTTGATGGGCCGAATGGTCTCCTTCTACACTTCTATGATTCTGTTCATACCTGTGGAATCTCTGATCCTGCTACCGCTGGTTTCCCAGGGGTCTGGGGTGCAGTCAGTGGGAAACGCCATTGACAACAGTGAGTCCAGACCATCCCATTGCCAGCCAGCAATGAGCCTGGAGAAAGAGTTCGCTGGGAGGCTTTGCCCTTGCTTTGGAAAAATTCCATCCGATCAGCCTTCCTTTGCATTCTTGGTGTGAAACAAACAAAAACACCCCAATAACACTGATGATTGATTCGAAAGCTGGAGAAATGGAACCTATCCATAACTGGGGTGCGGAAGATACAAAAGAATGGTGACGCCACATTTGTTAGGTCAAGTGACTAACACCCAGCTCAAAGGAAACTAATTCAGGTAGTTTGAGAAGTGTTACAAATTGGACGCATTCCAGCTTGCAGGTGGGAAAGGCTGACCAGAAGTATTACTATTCACACCCAGCCCTGTTGAGATGAATTCATACTGTCAAATCTTACAAGTTCAGCTGGCAAAGGTATTCAGACTATATTGTACCATGCATCATTGCAGACAGATGATTCCTGAGCCTGACATTTTCACTTGACAATGAAGTCAGTCGGCCAGTCACTGAATATTTTGCTCTTTTTTTTATATAGTTAATAATTGGAAAAGTCAGAAAACTTGTCAAACTTGGAATCGTACGATACAGAAGAAAGCCGTTTGGCCCTCAGTTGACCAGCTTTGCAAATTTTCCTTCACAGGCAAAGATCCAATTTCCTTTCCAAAGCTTGTGTGACGGGACTGATGTGGGTTTCAGCCCCACTCCAGCACACGGACACAGCATTTCAGGTTGACATTCTAGTGCATGACTGAGGGAGGCCTGCCTGTATGAAGTTCTGCCTTCAAATTGTGATTTTAAACAGAGTCCTCATCTACCATCTTGGGTTGGATGCAAAAGATCCCATGACACTCTTTTGAAAAAGTCAGTAATCCCTGGTGTCCTGGCCAATATTCATCCCTCAATCAACAGCGTGATCTCCTCATGAGCATAGTGTGATTTGGAGGAACTGATTGTATGTGTGTAAGCTGGGTAATCAGTTTCCAACCAGGAAGAAATTTCATTGAGTGTAAAGTGCTGTGAGATGCCACAAGGTCATGAAAGGTACTACTTAAATGCACATCGTTCTCGCTTTGCCATGTGGTGCACCAACATATTCACGAGTGACAGGTTATTGGAGAACCATATATTCACAAAACAAAGAAAATTATAGCACAAGAACAAGCCCTTCAGCCCTCCAAGCCTGCACTGACCATGCTGCCTGACCGAACTATAATTCCCTACTCTTCCGGGGACCATATCCCTCTATTCCCATCCTATTCATGTATTTGTCAAGATGCCCCTTAATAGTCACTATCCGTATCCGCTTCCACTACTACCTCGGCTATGTGTTCCAGGCACCGTCTATGTAAAAAACATTCCTCGAATATCTTCTTTAAACCTCGCCCCTTAAACCTGTGCCCTCTCTGTCCAGTGAGGCAAAGATTGGTGTTGTAAACGGGTGTGCAAAATTACAAAGAAACATTGATGAATTAAGAGAGTGGCTGAAACACAGCAAATGGAGTTCAACATAGGTAGGAGTGAGGTCATCCATTTTGAATCATGGAAGAACCACGAATGAAAGGTGAAAAGCAAGGAATGGTGACAGCCCAGAGAACCTTCGGGATTGATTTATGCAGATCACTAACATGCTGTAGGTGGACACAAAGAAAATCATACAGACTAATGGTGTGGTAGCTTTCATAATAAGATGGGAAGGATGTGGAAGAGAAGAAGTTCTACAGCATCTGTATAAAACCCTGGTTACATCACCTCGAACATACGGCATGAAACATAGAACATAGAACATTACAGCGCTGTCCAGGCCCTTTGGCCCTCAATGTTGCGCTGACCAGTGGAACCAATCTAATGACCCTGTAACCTAAACTATTCCGATATTATCCATATGCCTATCCAATGACCATTTGAACGCCCTTAAACTTGGCGAATCTACAACTGCTGCAGGCAGGGCATTCCACGCCCTTACTACCCTTTGAGTAAAGAACCTACCTCTAACATCCATCCTATATATACCACACCTCAATTTAAAGCTATATCCCCTTGTGTTAGACATACGGGATGACACAATGGTTAACACTGCTGCCTCACAGCACCAGAAACCCGGGCACAGTAAGTAGCGTTGTGAGACTTCTTGCTATTTGTGGGGGTTTGCTGTACTTGAACTGGCTGCTGTGAGTGTAATATTCCAACAATGTCAATGCTTCAGAAGTACACGGACCTGCATCTGCAATGCTGTGATCTGCATTGCTGCTGGAAAATGGGTTTTTTTCCTCTTTTTCTTTGCTGGCATCAACACGATGGGTCGAATGGACACTCTCTGCCCCTTAACTTTCCTAAGGTTCAATGATTCTGTGGTGCTTTATTTCAGGTGTGGTCTCTCCAAGTCTGTAGGAAATTGCAGCAAGACATCTGTAATCCTGTACCCAAATCCCCTTGTGGTTAAAGCCAATGCAAATTTCTTCCTGATTGTTTGCCTCACCTGCATGTTATTTTTCAATGACTAATGAACAAGGACTCCTGCCAACAACACTTCCCAACCTCTCACTATTTAAGAAATATTCTGTTCCTTTTTCTACCAAAATGAATAACTTCACTTTTTTTCCCATTACATTCGATTTGCCGTGTTCTTGCCCTTTCCCCGAGTGTGCGTCCAAATTCTCCTGTAGTTTCCCGTTAAGGATTAGTGTAAAATGTACATTGTGAGTTTTCCCTGATGGAATGGACTCTGCGGTCACGTAATATTTTCAATATGAACATTTATATAGAGACTTCCCCTACGCTGGGAATATCGCAATTTCTGATCTGACACAGGGTTATGTCTTTCCTACTGTTGTGCTGCCCAGTACTGAAATCACACGTCAATCATCAGTGTAGCTTGGTGGTATCAATGTTTCCCTGTCCCATCAGCATTCTATGATGGAAATCTGTGTTTTCTTACTGTCTGAGATACTGATTGGTTATGTCACCGAGAACGTCCTGGAAATTACTCCTGCACTTATGTGGAGTTTTCTGTACGTGCAAAGGTTTTTAAGCACTTGTGTGGCATGAGAGAGGTTGAGGAAAACATATGGGTAACCCATTGGTCTGTGCCAGATTGCAGCACAAGCTCTGTACAACAGTATTCAAGAAGGCACCACTTAGCCTGCTGAAGGGGACTGTATTACAAATCTTTTAAGCTGTGGTAATTGTGTGACTCTATTAGTATTTTTACTGAGCTGGATTGAGCTGTGAGACACTGATTTACGTCAAGCCTCCTGCTTGAAGTCAGCCTTCAAGCCTAAAACTGGCTCGGGTTAACTCTCACAATTTTGTGGGGCGGCAGGGTGACACAATGATTAGCACGACTGCCTCAGAGACCCTGGTACAATTCTGGTCACTGTCTGTGTGGAGTTTGCACATTCTCCCCATGTCTGCATGGGCTTCTTTCTGGTTTCCTCCCACAGTCCAAAGATGTGCGCATTGGTCATGCTAAATTGACCTAATTCTAGGGGCATTAGCAGGATAAATGTGTGGAGTTATGAGGATAGTGCCTGAGGAGGGTTGTGGTCAGTACATACTCGATGGGCTGAATGGCCCCCTTTTGTACTATAGGGATTCAATGGTTCTAATTAAAGAAGTAGATTAATATTGTTCAATATGAATCAACCAGTCCCAGGACATCGCTGCTGGAGTTCCTCAGTGTAGGCCCAATTGTCTGCGGCCACTTTGTCTATGACCTTAGCTGTTACTTTGAGAGTTGCCTAGTGCTTCATATCATTAGTGTATGCTTAAACTGGACCAATTGATGGGCAACATGACAGCTCAGTGACTATCACTGTTTGCTGTGCAGTTACAGGGACCTGGGTCGGAACTTGGGTCAGTGTCTATGGGAGTTTGCACATTCTCCCCGTGTTGCATAGGTTTCCTCTGGGTGCTCCGGTTTCCTCCCACACCCCAAAAACATGCTTTTAGGTTGATTGATGTTAATAAATTGTCCCTAAATTAGATCTCCCTTAATCTGGTGCACATGTAATTCTCTAAATTTGCACCCCTTTATTATGGAGTCTAAGGGGCGCAGACAAAAGTTGTATTTAAAAGAAGGATTGGAATGAGGCACTCACTGAGTGTTAGAATGGGCGGTGCGGGGTTGTAAGGCCAAAGAGCCTGTTTTCTGTGCTGTGTCGTTCTTTGTTCTTACTTTCATCATGAGGTCAGACGTGGGGATGTTCGCTAATGCTTACACAATGTTCAGCACCTTCGATGACAGGGTGATACAGCTGGACTGATCAAAAGAGCAAAATAGTGGCAAATGGAATTTAACCCTGAGAAGTGGGAGTTTCTTGGGAGATCTAACAAGGCAAGGGAAGGTATGAAGTCAAGGCAGTACAGAAGGCAAGAGAGATCTTGAAGTGTATGTCCAAAAATCCCTGAAGGCAGAAGCACAGGTAGATCAGGGGGTTAAGAAGACATATGGGATACTTGCTTTTATTAGTCGAGGCACAGAATGTAAGAGCAGACAAGTTTTGATGGAACTGTATAAAACACTGGTTCTACAGATAGAATACTGAGTGCAGGTATTGTCACCACACTGGAGGAAGGATGTGATTGCACAAGGAATTATGCAGAAGAGATTCACCAGGGCGTTGCCTGGGCTGGAGCCTTTCAGCTGTGAAGAGAGGCTGTTTAGGCTGGGGTTGTCTTCCTCAGAACTGAAAGGCTGAGGGGGACACCTCATTGAGGTGTTCAAAATTATGAGGGACATTGGTAGGAAGAAACCTTTCCCCTTAGTCAGGGAGGGGGTCAATAACCAGGGGGCATAGATTTAAGATAATGTGGCCATTGGATAGACATATGGATAATATTGGAATAGTTTAGGTTAGAGGGTCATTAAATTGGTTCCTCTGGTCGGCGCAACGTTGAGGGCCGAAGGGTCTGTACTGCACTGTAATGTTCTATATAATGGGTGAGAGATTTAGAGGGGATTTGAGGAAAAATCTTTTTGCCCAGAGGACTGGCGGGAACTCACTGCCTGAAGGAGTGTTGGAGGCGGGAACTCTCAACATTTCAGGAGCATTTAGATGAGCAACTAGGATACAAGGTCGCGGACCAAGTGCAGGGAGAGCGAGATTGGATAGGAATAATTAGGTGCTTAATAGCTGGCGCAGACATGATGGGCTAAAGGGCCTCTTGCTGTGATGTAGAACTCTGTGACCATTTGCATTCTTGAAGCAGTCTGTGTCCATAGGCAAGGAGACTTGGATATTCATGCACGAACCAATAAGTGGTGAATAACATTCTCTCCTCTACAAGTGCTAGGCAAAGACCAAGAGGGAATCTACCCATTGCCCATTGACATGCAATGATATTTCCATCACTGTTTCCTTTGCTATCAACATCCTGGGATTTACCATTGACCAGACAGAGAACAGGACTACCCATATAAACACTGTGGCTACAAGAGCAGGTCCAGGATTAGAAATCCTGCAGCGAGTAACTCACCTCCTGACTCTCTAAAGCCTGTCCACCATCTATAAGACACAATTCAGGAGTGTGATGGAATACTTTTCACTTGTCTGGATGAATGCAACCCCATCAACACTCAGGAAGCTTCTCACCATTCAGTACAAAGTAACCGTCTTGATTAGTACCCCTTCCACAAACATTCAATCCTTCCATCACCAATGTACAGAGGTAGCTGTATGTACCATTTACAGATGCACTGCAGCAATTCGTCAAGATTCCTTAGGCAGCACCTTCCAAACCCATGTCTGCTACCATCTAGAAGGACAAGGGCGGTAGATACCTGGGAACACCATCACCTGGAAATGAAGCCACTTACCAATCTGATTTGGAAGTATAGCCGCCATTCCTTCACCATCGCTGGGTCAAAATCTTGGAACTCTCTCTCTAACATTCTTTGGATGCACCTACACTTCAGGGACTGCAGTGATTCAAGATGGGAGCTCACCCCCACCTTCTCCAGGCCAAGTAGGGATGGAAAATAAATGCTGGCCTAGCCAGCGATGTACATCTGGTAAATGAATTTTAAACATACCTGTTCATAGGGTTCTTGTCCAAGTATCAGACATCAGGGATGTGCAAAATAATAATCTTTACATGAAATCAGAAGTTGAGTTGAAGCATCTCCGTGCAGCCCAGGTAGTGAGGAGGAAAGTGTTAGTGACTCTAAAGTTCACTCTGAAGTCTAAGTGAAGCTAGGCACAACTTCACCTTCAATGCAGGTTACATTGACGATTATTCCTGACTGGAGAACATCGCTTCTGAATGATCAGTCCAATGCAACTTCTGTGTGACTTATTCTCACTGCAGCATTCCCATGAATATTTCTTCACATGTGAGGGGTTTCCTTGAGACTTACTGTCAAAGAAGTAAATGGAAAGTGGCAGGAAAATCAATCTCTATTACAAGCTGATTTCTTTCCCCCCCTTGTCTTTGCACCAGAGGAATTTTCCTGTGGGAAAAGGTGAGGAAGATCAGCTGTCAACTCTCACTCTCAAGGATGTAAAGTCTAAAGTTTATTTATTCGTCACAAATAGGCTTACCTTAACACTGCAATGAAGTTGCTGTGAAAATCCCCTAGTTGCTACCCTCTGGTGCCTGTTTGGATACACTGAAGGAGAACTTAGCATGGCCGATGCACATAACCGGCATGTCTTTGGGAGGAAGCTGGAGCATTCAAAGGAAACTCATGCAAACATGGGGAGAATGTGCAAACTCCACATAGACAGTGACCTAAGTGGCGAATTGAACCCGGGTCCTGGCGCTTTGAGGCAGCAGTGCTAACCACTGTGCCAACCACTGTGCCACTGTGCTGCCCTGAAGCCATCCTACAAAGGGAAATTGTAGACGTTTATGGAAAAGATGGTCACACATGCTTCTGTACAGGATTTATAAATGGTAGTCATTTCTCACCATGTGTCAAAGGTGCCTAGTTTGATGGATTTCCAAAATTCAAATCCTTTGAAATATCCAGTGCCAATTCCAGGAAAAATGAGGAAATGAGGCTCGATCGTCGTGCATTAATATCTCGGAGGTGACAGATCACTATGGAAGGAGGCATTTTTCAGAAGTTACATCAACTGGGCCAATTTGTTCTGATGTTCTCAGTGCTCCACTCGGAATGCTGGAGAAGTTGATTGAGAAAGAACAGAACTGCGACTGGATTTCGTTTTTGACAGCAAGGACAGCAAGAAGCGTGAACTGTATACTGATGAAAATTCTTAATAAAATAGATTACTGGTAATTCAGCCATTGTGAAGCATTGAACTTGGTAATAAGCCTCAATATCTGGACTGTTATTGAGTCGTTGGTTGTTACTTACATGCTCTTTTTTTCTGCAGTTATTCATTACAAATGGATTTACCTGCAAACGTTACCTTCCGCTGCCCTGAAAACCAGCTGTGGCTCAATGGGTAGCGCTGAGTCAGAACACACTAAGGGTTCATGCACCACTCCAGAGACTGAAGTCCATAATCTAGGATGGATTCTCAGTGCAGTACTGAAGGAGTGCCACGTTGCTGAACAAGAACAAGCTGGCTGGCATGGTGGTTAGCACTGCTGCCTTGCAGCGTCAGGAAACTGGGTTCAACTGGCTTGGGTCACTGTCTATGTGGAATTTGCACATTCTCCCTATGTCTGCGTGGGTTTCCTTCAGATGCTTTTGTCTCCTCCCAGACTCCAAAGATGTGTGGGTTAGGTTAATTGGCTATGCTAAATTGATCCTAGTGTCAGGGATAGATTAGCAGGTTAAATATGCGGGGTTACGGGAATAGGGCCTGGGCAAGATTGTGGTCAGTACAGACTCGATGGGCTGAATGGCTTCCTTCTGCATTGGAGGGATTCAGTGATTCTATGGAGACATTAAACTGAGGCTCTGTCCACTTGCATTTATGGATATGAAATATCTAATGACACAATCCTGAGGAACAGCAGGGTAATTCGCCTTCACATCTCTGTTAACGTTTATCCTTAACAAGTCCTGAAGTAGATTAAATGTTCATTGGATGGAATATTCCCAAGAAAATGACAAAGTACTGGAAAACTGGAGCGATTCTCACCAGTCCTGGTGGTGTGTTCTGGGGTTGCAATCTCCAGATACTTTGAAAATTGTTCTTTATTTGATTTATTATTGTCACATGTATTAGTAACAATGAAGAGTATTGTTTCTTGTGCACTTTACAGATAAAGCATAGCATTCACAGAGAAGGGAGGGAGAGGGTGCAGAATGTAGTGTTACAGTCATAGTAAAGATTTAGAAGAGAGCTTTAGAAGCGCAAGTAAAAGATAGAATTAGAGGGACACAGGTTGTAAGAGGTCACCACACTCTGGCACCATCTGATTCGCCCACCCCAAGGTTACTCTGAGCTCTCCAATGAAGTATCTGAACAGCCTCAGAACTGCTCTCATTCAAGCCGGCAGGATGGCAGTGAGGAAAGCAGCCCTGAGATGGACGGAGGGGGTCCCCACTATTTTCTGGATATTGTGGAGGAGAGGTGGGCTACGATTTGCCTTTGCGTTGGCACAAGGTCCTCCAGCAAGGTCAGAAACCCCAACTGGGAGATGGTGGCAGCAGGCTCACCAAGAGGATGGGGACTGTGCAATGTAGGGAGATGGTGAATGACCTATTATGATCAGTGGGGGTAACTGCTACCTGTCCCCTCTTGACACTCTGCTCTTCCGTCATCTCCTGCAATGTCACCTGGAGTCCACAAGCCGCCACCTCACAGTTTTCCAGCACCCGGCCTCCCAGTATCATTTTCAAAGCCCCCGGCACTCCCCTCCTTGCTTAAGCGCAGGGCCAGTTGTCATCTGACCCACCAGGCATCCAGATCACATTGTTCCTTTATGTGCTTCTGCACGAGAAAATTGTCCACAGCCAATAAAAGAGAGAGAGAGAGAGAGAAAACTGGGTAGCGAGATGCCTCAGTTGAGGATCATGACTCTGTGTGAGGTGAGAACCATGGAGTGGGAAGGGGGGGAGCAGGAACTTGCTGTCGATAAATTGATTCCTACATATCCTAATTATAAAAACGGTGATGCCTCACTGATCACTCAGGGAGCCAAGTTCTGTAATAACAATCACCTTTAAAGACCTGTTACAGTCCAGAAGTCTCACAACTCCAGGTGAGAGTCCAACCAATTTATTTGATAGTAACCTCACAAGCTTTTGGAAATGGTATTCCTTAGTCACACCTGACCATACTAATGTCTTATACAACATTTTCCTGATGGCAGAACGTGGAAGAAAGGGTGCATGGAGTCCTTAATTATGCTGGCTGCTTCTGTGAGGCAGCAGGAAGTGTTGACATTGTCAGTGGATGGGAGTCTGGTTTCCATGCCTTTGTAGTTTATTGTGGTCTTGGACAGAGCAGGAGCTATACCAAGCTGTGATACAACTAGAAAGAATGCTTTCTATGGTGCATCTGTAGAAGTTGGTGATTGTTACAGTGGTTATACCATTTCCTTAGTCTCCTGAGAAAGTAGAGGCATTCGTGGGCTTTCTTACCTGATCCCTGGCGCTGTGAGGCAGCAGTGCTAACCACTGTGCCACCGTGCTGCCCATGGTGTGCAGGAGCTGCTGGTTCAGCCCTTTATTTGGTTGCAAGCTCTCAACTGCTCTCTGCCACCTATCTGCCACCTTATCACTCACCAGTTCTGGTGCCAGGTGCTATGGTCCTGGGCACAAGTTCAGAGCTTTGGGCTTCCTCCTTATTTTTGCCATTGAATGAACGTTGAACTTGGCTGTGGCATCTCTGAGTTGAGGTTGCACGGGGTGGAGGTGGTGGGGGAACAAAATCAGCCATGTTTCCTGCTTATTAAAGATTGATAGAAAGTCTGCAAAGGCACACGAGGGAGGGAGAAGGAGAGACCAAGAGTGGAGGGCATGGCTAAGTGGCAGGGAGACACAGGCACATCACAAAGACAGTTACAGGAAGAGAGATACGTTTTTTGTCATCTTTTTTGTCCGTGAGCAATCACAAGATATCAACTCAGTTTAATTAAAAAGTCACAGGGCAATGTTTTTGTCTTTTGCTTGGAGCTCACAGCACTTATCAACGCGCAGCCAGTCCCACTCCCCCGCTGTAGCATTTTATTGCTCTCAGCTACATTCCGGCACATTTATGGGATGTCAGTTCTTGTAAATCATTCCTAAGCCGTAGTCATTCCCCACAATGACAAGCTGCTAATTGCTGGTCAGCATGATGAAGAGCGAAATTACTTTAACTAAACCTGATGTTGGGTTATGAAGACTGAAATGAGGGTAATTGAGCTCCAACGAAATGTCCGCTGATTGAATGTTGGCTGATTCAATAAAGGAAATTAGGCTGCGGGCACTCGGAAAATAATTCTGCTTCAGTAACACAGGTAAACTGAACCAACATTCCTTGTCTCAATGACACTGGCTCGGTGGAAGTAACCTTTGCAACAGTGATTACTTTGAGAAACTGTAACCGAAAGCGCTCAGGGACAGCGAGGCAGGTATCACACTTTATTTCAGTCTAGCCAAAAAAAAGATTGCTTGGGGGAAGCAGAGAGAAAGAGAGAGAGAGTAAAACAGAACAGACTGTCTGATTTAAGCGACATTTATTGAACAGGGAAAGTAGTTGTCTGCAGTTGTGCTTCTACAGGGCCTCAAGCTATAGGTCTTGTTTATATCAATGTTGATTCCAAATGGAACAAGACAGAAAATAGAGGAGCAGAATTTTCTAGGGGGCCTGCACACTGGCAGAGAGTTTGTGAGCAAAACCTTTGTTAAGATGGAGCTATGTTTGGGTGTATGCATGCGGTGGCACAGTGGTTAGCACTGCTGCCTTGCAGTGCCTCACAGGGACCTGGGTTTGATTCTGGCCTTGGCTGACTGCCTCTACAGAGTTTGCACATTCTCTCCGTGTCTGCATGGGTTTCCTCCGGGTGCTCCAGTTTCCACCCACAGTGCAGGTTAGCTGGATTGGCCATGGTAAATGCGCAGGGTTACAGGGGGGGTGGGCAGAGGTGGAGGCCCCAGTGCAATGCTCTTTCAGAGAGTTGGTACAGAGTCGATGGGCCAAGTGGCCTTCCTCTGCACTGTAGGGATTCTATAGGAGAGTGGGGGCTGATTCATGACTCACACCCTGTCTGGTTCCAATCTAATATTGTACAATCTTAGAATCCCTACAGTGCAGAAAGAGGCCTTTCATCACATTGAGTTTGCACCAAATCTCGAATCAAGTATCTTACCCAGGCCCTATCCCATTAACCCTATGTATTTACTCTGCTAACTGTCATCTTGGGACATTAAGGGAAAATTTATCATTCACTTAACCTTCATGTCTTTGGACTGTGGGAGGAAACCCACATACATTCATGGGGAGAATATGCAAACAGCATGCAGGCAGTCACTTAGGGCTGGAATTGAATCCTGGTCCCTGGTGCAGTGAGAGTGCAGTGCTAACCACTGTGCCACCATACTCCCCTAAACAATCATTTCATGGTCATCATTAGACTTCTAATTCCAGATTTTTATTGAACTGAAATTTCACCAATGACGGGATTTGAATCTGGATCCCCAGAACATTACCGTAGGTCTCTAGATTACTGCTCTATCATCACATCACTGCTTCCCCATGTCCTGGCGGAGTCGGAGGTAAACTCAGTAAAGTTTTACAACACCAATTTTAAATCAATTGGATTTAAAATTGGTGTTGTAGAACTTTACTGAGTTTACCCCAATCCAACGCCGGCATCTCTACATCATGACTACTATCGGAGTCGGAGGTGACAGGCACAAAAGCTTGATGCTGTCGCCTCATTTACCTGGTAGTAGTGTTGGGTTAGGGTCTCCCGCTCTGCTGGTTACCTCTGTGATCAGCAGACAGACAAGCATTGTTCTGCAGAAAGCAAGTGAAACAGCCAGAGTTCTACACTGTAAGGCAGTCTGTCCCTGAAGCTGCACTGGATTGTTGGATGCTGTTACTCTAAATAAGGAAAGTGAAATCCTATGCTGAAAAGTAGCTCTGAGGCACATAGACTGCCTGGAATACCTTAGTGATGCAGGTAGTCAGGTGATCCTAAAGGACCCTTTTCAGAAGAAATTGGGAGCAGGTGGGCAGGGGAGATCAAATTGTAGTCTAAGAAGATTTGCACGAGGGAAAGGACAGGGAATGCACTTTCACCTTTTCTACCCACTATTGTGCTTCTTTCCTCAGAGATGCACAGAAATGAAGCACTCCAGGTTCTGTGTGCGGACAGACGTTTTATTCTGCTGTTATTGAAATGTTGCTATTTCAAGGTGACTGGATGGTTTCTCTGACAACATCCACAGGTTTGACTCACAGCACGGAGCAGTCAACAAACACACACGTAATCCAACACCAAACAATTGAACAACTGAGCACAGCATCATTTCTCCTTTGGAAAACTGAAGGCCCTTATTTGAAAACTAAGTCACCCCTAAGTAACAAGCATATCAACATCGAGATATTTCTCAGCATTCAAAGAGTTTGTTTTTTCCCCACGTACAGTAACTTCATTGCAGTGTTAATGTAAGACTTACTTGAGACTAATAAATAAACTTTATTTTACAAGAATAGTCATTGAGATATGAACCAAAGAATCCCTACAGCGCAAAAGGAGGCTATTTGGGCCATTGAATCTGCACTGACTCTGTGGAAGAGCATCCAACCCAACACCGCCCCCCACCCAACCCCGTAACCCCACACATTTACCATGGTGAATCTCCCTAAACTACACATCTTTGAACAGGGGAAATTTGCGATGGCCAATCTACCTAACCTGCGCATCTTTGGAGTGTGGGAGGAAACTGGAGCACCCGGAGGAAATGCACGCAGACACAGGGGGAAACGTGCAAACCCCACACAGACAGTCAGCCAAGGCTGGATTCAAATCTGATCCCTGGTGAAAAAGCATTGCTAAACACTGCACCACCCTCATCATTTATGAGATCTATGGACTTGAGGTTGTGATTAGATGTGATCACCTTGATGAGATGGATGATCAATATTACAGTCAGTCATCAGAGAAGTAAATATATCCTCAAAATCACTTCTAGAAATATTCTTTTCTGCCTGCTACCAAGAATCTCCCACTCCACTTTGTGTTGTCAGCCAATATTTAAGTATTGGTTTTGAGCAACTATTTAATTATTCACTGTGGCTTTGATAGAGATGATGTGAGCCAGTGGTTTTCATAAGGCCATTTGATATGGATCCAGTCATCAACTTCACTGGTGTCTCCCTTGTACCTGTCCGTGTTGGTTGACCAGCCGGACAGCCTCGTGCTACCTTGAAGGAGCTTGGAGGATTCTGCTTCCCAGTTTATAGAAGTCATTGCCCAGATGAGAGGAGATCTGATTGAGGTTTATAAAATTTTAAAAGGGATGGATAAAGTAAATGTAGACCATATTTTTCCTCTTATGGGGCAATCTACAATGAGAGGTCACAGGTATAGGTTGAACGGTGGTAGATTTAAAATTGAGATGAGGAATTCCTTCTTGCAGAAGGTGGTGAATTTGTGGAACTCGCTGCCCCATAGCGCAGTGGATTCTGAATTGTTGAGTGGTTTCAAGAAGGAGGTAGATATATTTCTAATAAAAAAGGGAAAAAAAGATATTGGGGACAGGTGGGGAGGTGGATTTGATCAGTCATGATGTGATTGAATGGTGGAAGAAGATCAAAGAGCTGAATTTGTTGGCTCCCGCTCATAATTCCTATGTTCCTATTACCTACAAACCTGTTGCAACTTAGTTTCGACTGTCTCAATGAAACCCTCTGTGCTGAGGATGCAACAATACTCACTGCCAAACCAAAAACTTCTCATCTGACAACTACCCAAAGTGATTCTTAACACTTTGCAAGAGAATAATTTCTTCAATATCATGTTAATTGCAAATACATCTACTCTATTTTTACTACCTCGCTCAAATGAGGCCCGTAAAATCCCACGCAGGGAGGGGAAACGAGTGAAGTTAACGACCACGCCAGGCCTTATGTAACAATGTCTTGCTTGGGACAAATATTTAACACTTATTTCAGCTTCCATTTCTTCAAAATTGCTCTTTCAAATTTTTCGAATCATAAGGTGAAAAGTTTCATTCTGGAGAAGTCCAGCGGGGATGGGAAAGTCAGCGTGATTCTGGTGGGAGGAGGGGAGGGTTGCGGATTGGCTGAACACGTGTGACCTTCTGCTTTTCAGCTCATTGATTATGCATGCGTACGGAATCGACACGTCTCGCTGCCGTTATATCACAGGGCCCTGAGATTCCGGCACGTTATTTAAAGGGTCCCCAGACAGCTTGACTCATTGCAAGCCAGGAACTCCGCGTTGTTCCTCCAGAGTCCTTGTACTGGAGATTGAGTGAAATACATCTAGGGACACACAAAGACATCTCTGGCATTATCTTTCACTTATCTCTGGATAATAACATCACCCACGTTCAGGCCAATATTTACAATTGCAGGCCCTGTGTCTCCTATTCACCAGCATCTAGATTTTCCTGCCCAGCTCTTTGCTCCTCCTAACTGTAAGCCAACTTGTGATTGACCCTCCATCTCCTCATGCGGGTCAGAACCATTAAAGTTTTTAAATTTATTTATTAGTGTCACAAGTAGGCTTACATTAACAGTGCAATGAATCTACTGTGTAAATCTCCTAGCTGCCAGGGTGCAGGTCATTTATATACAGTCATAAAATCCAATTATCCGATGTGGGGGATCTTGATTTGGAGGCTGAAGGTGATTCTAGAGAGTTGACCTTGTAAAGAACATTCATGAGATGCAAATGAATATAAATATAATTCCCGACATTGCCTAGTGGCAAAATTGACCCGCCTTTAACCTTCCTTAAGAGTCAGGGGAACAGAATTCCAAACTATTCTTCCCCTGGTGGAACACTGACTTTTTCATTCACATCAAATTTACTTCCCCTGTCTGTCACAATTCCTACTGCTGGCGGGAGTGGAAATCTCTACTTGTACAATCATAGAATGATGCACTGCAGAAGAAGGCCATTCAGCCTACTGTGACTGTGATACCCCCTTTGAAAGATCATGGCAAAGGGAGGGACATGACTGGCAACTCAATGTTCCAGGGTACAGATGCTATAGGAAAGATAGAACAGGAAGTAAGAGAGAAGGAGGGAGTTGCACTTTTGATTAGAGAAAACAATACAGCAGTACTGAGAGAGGATATATCTGAGGGTTCGATCATTGAGTCTATATGGGTAGAACTGAGAAATAAGAAGGAGGAATCTCTTTGATAGGGTTGTACTACAGGCCCCCAAATAGTCAGCGGGAAATTGAGGAGCAAATATGTAAGGAAATTACAGGTAGTTCCAAGAAAAATAGGGCAGTAATATTGGAGATTTTAATTTTCTCATCATTGACTGGGATAGCCATAGAAGGTTGGATGGAAAGAAATTTGTTGAGTGTATTCAGGAAGAATTTCTCATTCAGTATGTGGATGACCCAACTAGAGAGGGGCAAAACTTGATTCCTCTTGGGAAACAAGGAAGGGCGGATGACAGAAGTGTTAGTGAGGGATCATTTTGGGACCAGTGACCATAATTCTATTAGTTTTAAGACAGCTATGGAGAATGATAGGTCTGACCCAAAGTTAACATTCTAAATTGAGGTAAGGCCAATTTTGATGGTATCAGGCAGGAACTTTCAAAAGTTAATTGGGGGAGTCTGTGGGAAGGAAAAGGGATGTCTGGTAAGTGGCAGACTTTCAAAAGTGTGTTAACGAAGATTCAGGGTAAACACATTCCTCTTAGAGTGAAGGGCAAGGATGGCAGAAGTCGGGAACTCTGGATGACTCGGATATTGAGGCCCTGGTCAAGAAGAGGAAAGAGGCACACGGCATGCATAGGCAGCTGGGATCAAATGAATCTCTTGAAGAGTATAGAGGGTGTAGGAATAGAGCTAAGAGAGAAATCAGGAGGGCAAAAAGGTCTCAGGAGATTGTTTTGGCAGAAAAGGGCAAAGAGAATCCAAAGAATTTCTACAAATACATACAAGGCAAAAGAGTAACAAGGGAGAGAGAGTAGGGCCTCTTAAGGATCAACAAGGTAATCTATATGTGGATCCATAAGATCCTAAATGAATATTTCTCATCAGTATTTACTGTTGAGAAAAACATGGATGTTAGAGGATCTTGGTGAAATAAATAGTGATGCCTTGAAAAGTGTACATATAACAAAGAAAGAAGTGAGAAAGCGCATCAAGGTAAACAAATCTAAATGCTTTTTAAAAGACAAAATTGTACCCTTCTACTCTAAGCCTTTGGCAGCTTGTTCCAGACACTCACCATCGTCTGTGTGAAACAATTGTCCCTCTGGATCCTTTTGTATCTCTCCCCTCTCACTTTAAACGTATGCCCTCTAGTTTTAGACTCCCCTACCTTTGGAAAAAGATATTGACTATCTAGCTGATCTGTGCCCCTCATTATTTTATAGACCTCTACAAGATTACCCCTCAGCATCCTACACTCCAGAGAAAAAAGTCCCAGTCTATCCAGCCTCTCCTTGTAACTCAAACCATCAAGTCCCAATAGATCCCAGTAAATCTTTTCTGCATTCTTTCTAGTTTAATAATATTCTTTCTACAATAGGGTAACCAGAACTCCAGACAGTGTTCTAAGTGTGGTTTTACCAATGTCTTGTACAACTTCAACAAGACATCCCAACTCCTGTATTCAATGTTCTGACCGATGAAACCAAAGATGCCAAATGCCTTCTTCACTATTCTGTCCACCTGTGACTCCACTTTTAGGGAGCTAGGAACATGTACCTCTAGATCTCTTTCTTCTCAACTCTCCCCAATGCCCTACATTAACTGAGCAAGTCCTGCACTGGTTCAAGCTACCAAAAAGTAACACCTCACATTTGTCTAAATTAAACTCCATCTGCCATTCGTCAGCCCATTGATCAAGATCTGTTGATCAAGATCCGTTGCAATCTTCACTGTCCACTATGCCACCGATCTTGGTGTCATCTGCAAACTTACTAACCATGCCTCCTATATTCTCATCCAAAAAATTATGACAAATGTCCCTGAGGCACACCGCTGATCACAGGCTTCCAGTTTGAAAAACAATCCTTTACAAACACTATCTGACTTCTGTCAAGAGGTCAATTTTGTGTCCATTTTGATACCTCACCCTAGATCCCATGGGATTTAACTTTATGCAACAACCTATCTTGCTAAAGTCCATGTAGACAACATCATCTACCCTCATCTACCTTCTTGGTTACCCCTTCAAAAGGCTCAGTCAAATTTGCGAGACATGATTTTCCACTCATAAAGCCATGTTGACTGAGCCTAATCAGTCCTTGTGTCTCTAAATGCCTGTGGATCCTGTCTCTCAAAATACCTTCCAACAACTTACCCACCACAAATGTGAGGCTCACTGGCTTCTCCCTGCAGTCCTTTTTAAATAAAGGCACATGTTTGCCATCCTCCAGTCTTCAGGCACCTCACCCGTGACTATCGATGATCCAAATAGTTCACGTAGGGGACCCGCAATTTCCTCCCTAGCATCCCACAATGACCTGGGATACCTATAGTTACATGGGTAAGATACATATGGAGAGATATGGACCAAATGCAAGCAATTGGGATTAGCTTATGCGTTTAAAAAAGAGGATGGTTTGGACAAGTTGGTGCAGGGACAGTGGTCTCTTGGAAGTTATTTCAGAATGCGAATTCACTGACCCACCTCCCCAGTTAAGCCAGCTCCAATATGAACCAGTCCCTGTTTTGGGGAAGGAGGGGGTCAAAAGACCTCCTTTTAATCCCCAGTTCCAGGTTCTCCAGACAGGGGAAAATAGTCTCTCAGCATTTATCCTGTCAAGCCGTCTAAAATACATGTTCTACCTTTCGGTGAGATCACCTCTCATTCTCATAGAACTCGATCCTAACTCACACTAGAATGTCTTATGTTTTATTGGTTTTGTTCTGTCTGAACTCAGTCAGTGCGCCTGGAGGTTTGGAAAAGCTGCCTCCTCAGTGCTTACACAAATTCTGAGGCATGGCTTCAAATTCTCCTTCAATTAGCAACCTGAGCCGTGTGTAATTTAGCCGGGTGCATTCTAGGTCACATTTGGTCCCAAAGGATTGGGCACCCCTTGCAGACTATGGCAGTTCCAGTTTCCTCATCAGCAACGCGATGGTCCCACGGAGGGGACTTGCCCAGCCCAGGGACGAATGGCGCAGGGTTATGTACTCCTCTGAGTGTTGTGGTCTCCCGCGTACCCGTGAAAGGAGGAAGATTTGCCGCATTCATTTCACTTACTAAAAGCTGCAGAGCAAACGAAGGGGAACCTTAACTTTAATTTTCCAATCGGCAAGGCTTTAAAGTCAACACTAACTCATTTAAAAGGAATGGATTAAATAACATTGAGTGGAAAAATCTAGTCCTTAATTACACCAGGCTGGATCCATACCGGGTTCTTAGAGTCACACTTTGCCCTCAGTCACTGTAGCGAATTGTCCAAGATTATTATTATAAACACCGTAAAATAAACTATAGCTTTCACTCGTTTCCTACTGTTCTCTCATGTACAGATTGGGTAGCCTGTCTCTCCATTAACTGCAGTTGACTGTTTGACTGTAACATTATTCTACACCATAAATCCTGTTCATATGTGCTGTCTCAATATTCAGAGATAGAAAGAGAGCATTTGCCTGCATAAAGCATGTTTTGCAATCACAAGACATCCTAAAATGCTTCAGGACCGATGACACATTTCTTAACTGTAGGAGTCAGTGCAGTATTGCGGGGAGCCATGCCGATATTTGCACACAGGAAGATCCCACTAAGAGCAATGAAATAGATGACCAGATGGTAAACCTATCAAGAATACTTAATGCCAAGGCCCCTGTCTCCTTTCAAATTGATCCACTTATTCATCTGCCTACGATGCACACTTTTTGGCCATTTTTCAATGATCAACGTTATGTCAATTTGCCATTTTCTGTACCCCGGCGCATGGCCAAGCTGAAGGTTTCTGACAGATCTTCTCTTGCTATCTGCGTTAAATGAGATGTGTAATATGGGGATGAGGAAATCAGAGGGAATCAACCTTTTAAGATGCAACACCACACATCTCTGACTCTGCGGCATATATCAAGAACATGTCAATTTTTGCAAATTATGGGCGACACATTGCCCCAGAAACTGCTGGAGTTCACCTCTGGAATCTTACTGGCACACCATCCCCAGAATCGGAGAGGGTGAGGTTTGCAGAACAGCATTCTGTGTTGGCCTCGGGCAAGATCTTACTAACCTTGGGCAGGGGAGGCGGTAAAAGTCCGGCACACATCTTGCATCAAGGCGCCATCAATTGGATGTTCTTTTCGTTCACCCTTAAGGATTTAATGATTGGGCAGTAACTTGCTGCGGAATGGCGGTTGAGTGGAATTCTCCCCCCCTCCACTCCGAATCCAGGAGATCCCATCTTACCCGACCTTCCGATTATATGGTGTAGCGCTCTCCAGTGGCCTGCAGTGCAGAGCAGCTCACTTGTGGGTAAGTAAGACACACATCCTTTTTCTTTATGGATCTGCTATTCTATCCCAGGCAAACATGCGAGTCCAGCTAAGTTTGACAAGCCAGAAAGGATACCAGGAATGGGGGGGAGAATGGATGTCAGGCTTAGGGGGGGTGTCGGTGAGAGATGGGAGTTGGGTCTGGGGAGGAGAAGGGTAATTTGGGGAGTCAAAGAATCCCCACAGTGCATAAGAAGGCATTGGGTCAGCATGAACACATTCCTACCCAGGCCCTATCCCATAACCCCACATATTTACCCTGCCGTTTCCCCTGACATTAAGGGTCAATTAATTGTGGCCAATCCACTTAACCCACACACGTTTGGAGTGTGGGAGCACCTGAAGGATACCCACGCAGACACAGGAAGAACACGCAAGCTCCACCTACATAGTGATCTGACGACGGGATTAAGTGAGTCCCTGGCACAGTGAGGCAGTAGTGCTAACCACTGAGCCACCATGCCACCCCCAAGTCCTGTATGGTCATGGGGTAATCCCAGATCCCGGCGGGGTGGCGGGGGCGGCAGGAGGGGCAAGGTTTGTATTTGGGGGAGTCCTACAGAGGACGCTAGGGGAGGTCAGTACTATAGTTATGCAGAATTAGAACTTCTAACTCTATGTTGCTGTATGACAGTTGAAACTGTTGACATCTATGATTTAAGTCACATTTTCAGATCGTTCCCAGCGCAGGGCAATTCCCAAAGTAATCTCATCCTGGAGAATTGCTGTGCTGTCTTTACCGGAGAATTTCCAGGGAAATTTCCCAGTGCATCTTTGGGATATCCCCTTGATATACAGCCCTGGAGCTCAGACATTATAGCCCAATATTTTTGAACCAGAAACTGCTGGAAATATGAGTTAACAAGAATCCAGTGAGGTCAATAAAGTACAGTTTATTTATTAGTCACAAGTAAGGCTTACATTAACACTGCCATGAAGTTACTGTGAAATTCCCTTAGTCATCACACTCCGGCGCCTATTCGGGTCAATGCATCCTGACCAGCATGTCTTTCAGAGGAAACTGGAGCACCCAGAGGAAACTCATGCAGACACGGGGAGAACATGCGAACTCCATTCAGACAGTGACCCATGCCAGGAATCGAACCAGGTCCCTGTGAGGCAGCAGCGCTAACCACTGTGTCACTGTGTCATAACAGGGCATCTAAATGTCAGGACCAATAATCTATCATTTTATCCAATGAAACTTAAAGATAGAAAAATAGGGGAGTGAAAGAGAAAGAAAAATAGTTTGAATTACAGATAAATTAGACCCAGCAAGCGAAATAAAGAGAACAAAATACTAGTATCACAAATAAGCTTATACAAACACTGCAGTGAAGTTGTTGTGAAAATTCCTTAGTCACCACATTCTGCCTCGGGTACACTGAGGGAGAATTTAGCAATGTACCTAACCAGCACTACTTTTAGGGTGTGGGAGGAAAGTGGAGCGCCTGGAGGAAACCCACGCAGACACAGGGAGAATGTGCAGATGTTGGTTGGACAGTGACCTGAGCTGGGAATCGAACTGGGTCCCTGGCACTGTGAGGCCACAGTGCTAACTACCACGCCACTGTGTCACAATCCAAAAAAAAAACCGGCTGGATTAAGAGGGAAAATGAAGAAAGAGTTGAAAAGAAAATGATTTCAAGGTTCAAAATTAAGGAAAACATGACTAACTGCAGCTGTGAGTCTTCACGATTTCAGCTGTTCTCTTTCTGCATCTCTACATTTGAATTTCATACGAGAATCAGACATTAACAGAGTCATTATGAAACAAGATACCAGTTCTGAACTGGCCAAGGTTTCTCTCATTCATTGTCAATGAGACAAACACAGCAATCTTCAGACACTCACGGAGAGATTGACAGTGAATCTCCATCTTTACCAGGCTCATGATGGAGCAGTGTAATTTATTTAGCAGGCATCATGAAGCTGCCATTATTTTTCTAGCAATTTCTGTGCCATTATATGATATTTTCTTGCCATTGGTGTTTCAGTATAATACACTTGTAACAAATTGCCCCTAAATTAGTCTTCCCTCAATTTTTCCCAATAGGCGTAAACAAAGGTCATAGATAGAGGAGGGCACTCACAATGTTACAGTGGCGGTGCGGGCTCGTTGGGCCGAAGGGCCTGTTTCCCGTGCTGTGTTGTTCTTTGTACTTGCTTGTATTGGAACATCACACTCACTGGAAAATCTGCTGTTGGAAACCTTGGCTTGGAGCAGAGGAATCGGTGCTCAATTCCTGCAGATATTTGCTTGGGGTTTTCATGGAATTATTTCCAGGTTCCTTTTATTCTCCTCCTGCAATGTGGGCGTTACTGGCAAGATCAGCATCCATCGCTAATTGTCCCTGAACTGAATGACTTTCTTTGATTTGATTTTTTCATTGTCACATATATTGATATACAGTGAAAAGTATTGTTTCTTGCAGGATATACAGCCAAAACTAATGGTACAGCAAAGGAACTCTGGAACCCGTTGCCGGGGGAGGTAGTGGAAGCAGATACGGTAGTGACTTTTAAGGGGCGCCTTAACAAGTACATGAATAGGATGGGAATAGAGGGATATGGTCCCCAGGAGGGTAGGAGGTTTTAGTTAAGATGGGCAGCATGGTCAGTGCAGACTTGGAAAGCTGAATGGCCTGTTCCTGTCCTGCCATTTTCTTTGCTCTTTGAAAGGAAAGAGTGCAGAATGTAGTGTTACAGTCATAGCTAGGACGTAGAGAATCAAAGCCAAGACGTAGAGAAAGTGTGAAGTAGGTCCTTTCAAAAGTCTGACAGCAGCAGGGAAGAAGCTATTCTCGAACAATTGGCACGTGATGTAAAACTTTTATATTTTTTTTCCCGACGGAAGAAGGTGGAAGAGAGAATGTCTGGGGTACATGGCGTCCACGATTATGCTGGCTGATTTGCCGAGGCAGCGGAAAGTGTAGACTGAGCCAATGAATGGGAGGCTGGTTTGCATGATGAATTGGGTTACATTCATGACCTTTTGTAGTTGCTTGCAGTCTTGGGCAGAGCAGGAGCCCATACCAAGCTGTGATACATCCAGAAAGAATGCTTTCTATGGTGCATCTGTAAAAGTTGATGAGGCTTGTAGCAAACATGCGAAATTTCCTTAGTCTTTTGAAAACGTTGAGCTGTTTGAGAGGGCAGTTTAGAGTCAACCACATTGCTTTGGTGTCATTTGCAAGCTGGACAGGGATGCCAGGTGGTGAATTAATTCAATTTTCACAACAATCCATGGTTATTTCATGGTCACCATTACTGAGGATACATTTATAATTCCAGATTTTCTTCTTAATTAACTGAATTTAAATTCCATCAGCAGCCATGGTGGGATTTTGAAACTGTGCACCCAGAGAATGTGAGGATAAAGATGTGAGTTTTTAGGGTTTAAGAACAAAATGCTTTGCAGAACCGAGTATGAGATTCTGGGGTAAGGTTCAGATTGCTAGGCTGGGAGTCCCATTCGCCGCTGGCCATAGGGGGTCTTCACAGATCTGCAATATCTTCAGATGGTTCTTGCTTTTCCTCATCTACAATTATAGCTTGATATTGCATGGAGCTAAGACCAAAGTCTTCAAATTAAGTGACTCAGTTGAAGGTTGCTGCTGAAGATGGTCATGTGGAGAATGAAGATGTCAAGTAAGTGAAGCATGGATTGCCTTCTCTGAATCGAATTAGATTAAGACAAATCGGTCAACTACATTTTAATTCCTCATTGCACTTTCTGACCAGTTTTACCTCTTTTCTTCCTTGATGATATTACGAAAATATATGGGATGGCCTCCTGCTGGATGGCCAATTTTAACAGGCGCAAAAGAAATGCCCAGAGCAGTGTTGTCACCTTTATTTTCCTATTCCCAGGTCTTCTTGCACCATGGGCTGGGCGTGGTGGGTAAGTTGAATCCAACACTAGACAGGAAGTAGGATAAGGGTAAGGCAAGTGTGTGAGATGTAAATTCACTTACAAAACAACTAGGTAAGTTCAATAACTGATATTCACGTAATGGAAAACAAAATGATTCATTTTATGTATTAAAAAACACAAAAGGAACTTCCCAGCCCAGATGGCATGGTGGCACAGTGGCCAGCACTGCTGCCTCACAGTGCCTGAGTTTGATTCCCGGCTTGGGTCATTGTTTGTGTGGGGTCTGCATGTTCTCCCCGTGTCTCTGGGTGCTCCAGTTTCTTCCACAGTCTGAACGCTGTGCTGGTTTGGTGCGTTGGCCATGCTAAATTCTCCCTCAGTGCAATTGAACAGGCGCTGGAGTGTGATGACTAGGAGATTTTCACAGTAACTCCATTTCAGTGTCAGCCTACTTGTGATGCTAATAAATAAACGTAAACTCCAAAATGTAGAAAGTAACCTCTCAGCAAAAGCACTGTGGACAATTTCACACCAGTTGGTAAGAAAACAGATGTGGCTATTAACTATTTATTCCAGTATTTCCTCGCGTTTGAGTTAACTCCCTCAACTCCTAACCTTGACAATCCTTGTACTACTAACATGGCCTTTTGAAAGAGTTTTTTTTTAATTACACTTTGTGATAATAATCTCCTCTTAGATTTTTCAGTCTCTCTCTTTAGGTGGTCTTTGCATAATAGTGCATGCTCATTACAGGCGTGAGCACTGTTCTTATTAGTCCAGAATCCCCCATAAGTCAGAGGTTTCCTGGAATAACTCAAGGTTAGATCATAATTTGCCAGGATATAATTCACAGAACAGAGAGAAACCTAAAACCACTTTATTACTCTAGCCTCAGTGAGTTATGACGGTATTCGCAACTAATTAATTGTGACTGAAAGTCATTTTTGGGTTCGCTGAAACATAATTATATGTCTTAGCAGTTCCTTGCCGATTCCAGATGCTTCCACCTATTATTATATTTGAACATTTAAAAAATTTCTGCAAGATTAATTGCGACACATATGGCTTTGCTATGTAACTCGCACAGAATCATCCATTTTTTTTAACCTCATTTGCATTCTTTGATTTGAATTGATTTATTGTTGTCATGAGTATTAGTATACTCTGAAAAGTATTGTTCATGCTATACAGTCAGGGCATACTGTGTATAGAGAAAGAAAGGAGAGAGTGCAGGATGTAGTGTTACAGTCATAATTGGGTGTAGAGAAAGATTTGCATTGGTATTTGGCTGGAGGGAGGCCAGCAATCACGGTGGGCGAGAAGGGGTGAGTGGTGTGCCGGGGGAGAGGCTGTCTCCTGGGGCGGACTGCCTCCTCTGGGGGAAGTCTGCTGGGATGGCATTGGAACTTCTAGGATGGGGTTGGAAAAAAGTTGTTCTTGAGTCAGTTGGTCTGTGACCTCAGACTTTTGTATCTTTTTCCTGACAGAAGAAGATGGAAGAGAGAATGTCCAGGGTGCATAGTGTCCTTAATTGCACTGGCTGCTTTCCCGAGGCAGTGGGAAGTGTAAACAGTGATGGGCTGAGTGACATTCGTAGTTCCTTGCGGTCTTGTAGGAGCTGCACCAAGCTGTGAGACAACCAGAAAGAATGCTTTCTCTCTGCGGTTTCGGTGTAATGTCACTTTGTATGCTTACTTCTCTCTAATTGACTGTTTGATTGTGTGCAGGGAGCCGAAACCAGAAATGAGTCGGAGCTTAACTTAGAACCTGATAATGTAGAAGTGACAACATTTACACATCACACTGTTTCTCAGTCTCTTAAAGATATCAGGGGCCCAAACAAATTCCAAGTGCTGAATTCACAGGAGAACTGGTATAAATCATGCTTGTTTTCTCAATGGGAGTTCAGACTCAAATCTCCCATACTCTGTGCAATGCAGAGGTCATTTTGTAAATATCATTAAAAGCCCGGGGGAGGCGTGGCCTATTCACACCAGAGTCTGACAGTTCTGGAACTCTGCACATGCGCAGTGGCCCCAAATTGTCAGTCTGCAGTTTGTTGACCAGTTCAATCGCTGGCCAGTGCGAGACCCTCACACCGCTCCCAATACTCCCACAGCCTGATTGTGGCCTCTACGATCATTCCCAGGCCATCCCTGACCTTGCCTGCCCATCCTGGAGCACGCTGAGCTCCAGCCCACACTCCCCCTCCCCAGCAGTGATGATATTCCCCACCCCAGCAGACGTCACCCATCCGGAAGGTTCGTCCCCATCTGAGCAGACTTCCCCCGTGGAAGGTAGTCCGCCCCAGGAGACAGCCTCTCCTCCAGCAACCATCCACCCCTTCTCGCCCACCCTGATTGGTGGCCTTCTCCCAGCTCCGGCCAAATGCCAATTCTGTGTGGAGTTTGCACATTCTCCTCGTGTCTGCGTGGGTTTCCTCCAGGTACTCTGGTTTCCTCCCACAGTCCAAAGATATGCAGGTTAGGTTGATCAGACATGCTAAGAAATTGCCCCTTAGTGTCCAGTGATGTGTAGATTAGAGGGGATTAGTGGATATAATATGTAGGGATATAGGGGTAGGGCCTGGGTGGGATTGTGTTCAGTGCAGACTCAATGGGTCGAAGGGCCTCTTTCTGCAGTGTAGGGTTCTATGATCTATGATGTAGGCCAGGCTAGGTAGGGACGGCAGATTTCCTCCCCTAAAGGACATAGTAACCAAATGGGTTTTTCCGACAATCAACAATGGTTTTTCACGGTCATCATAACTCCAGATATTTTTTATTGAATTCAAATTTCATTTTCTGCTGTGGTGGGATTCGAACCAGGTCCCCAGAATATGAGCTAAGTTTCTGAATTAATATTCTTGCGATAACGCCATTAGACCATTGTCTCCTCTACCAACTGGGACAGTGGGAGTACCACTATTGTTTATACAATTTGGAATGCAGAGTTGGGAAAGAATGAACAAAATGGTCGGAAAGTTAAAATGAGTTCTAGAGGACTGTGAGCAATTGACATTGTCCTAGCTCCCACAAAGGCTTCCTCACGGCGGTGGAGGGGGAGGGGAAGGGGTAGTTGGGGGGCGGACGTGGTTTGCGGGGAAGTGGTACGGACATACCATGGGATGCTTTGATATTGCAAATATGGTAATCTTGAGTAGCTGGGATGAATGATCCAGAGACATGAGTTTAAATCTCACCATAGAAACTGAGGGGCGGGGAGGGGATGGGGGGGTGGGGGCTTAAGCTTAATGAAGTGAACCAAGGTAGTTTCAATAATTGTGACCCCAGTAGAGGGATTGGAAAAGAAAATGGAACGTGGTTAGGGAAGAGAATGAATAAGGGATGTGTCAGAAGAAAGATGTTCAATGAAGGGAGAGGCACAGAGCTGTGGATATGGTCAAGGACATTTGAATGTAACTTATCATCGGCTGCTGAAGCCTTTGGATAATGGATAGTTACGTATAGCCAGCAGATACTCCCATGTGTGAACAATATGGTTTCCTCAAGTGACACTGATTAAAATTTCTTTAAGGTTACCTCTCACTCAATTTGTCACTTAAACATAGAACACTACAGAACAAACAGACCCTTCAACCCATAAGTTGCGCCGATCATATCCATATCTACCAGGCCATAGAACTATCTGTAACTCCCAATCCCATTAAATCCCTTGTCCCTTATCACTTATCTCTTGTGATAATGTCAGACTTTATGCAGAAAAAAATAATTTTGCTTGCTTCACAGTGGCAACGGTGGCGCAGTCATTAGCACTGCTGCCTCACAGCGCCAGGAACCCGGGTTCAATTCCAGTCTCAGGTCACTGTCTATGTGGACTTTGCACTTTCTCCCCGTGTCTGCAGGGGTTTCCTCCGGGTGCTCCAGTTTCTTCTCACAGTCTGAAAGATGTGCGGGTAATGTTGATTGGCCACGTTAAACTGCCCCCAGTGTTGGGGTATTAGCAGGGTAAATATCTGGGATAATGGGAATAGATCTTGGGTGGGAGTGTTATTGGCCTAAATGCGATGGGCTGATTGGCCTCCTTCTGCACTGTAGGGATTCGATGATTCAATCTCAATGTTAAATCTTGTGGAAAAGAATTGGGATGGTTTTTAAAGTTTTTAATGTACTTTATGAAATAAAGCAGAAGCTTAATTTAGAATGTGCAGTTTTGGCTATTTCTCTCTCATTGTTAATTTGACTCCCCTTGGTTCTCGAATTTCTGGTCGCAGCTCCAGCAAATACTCAGGAGTTGCACTGAATAGAACATGTTAAGTGCATTGGCCATCCTTAGTATCCCAGGATATGTAGGTGAGAGGGATTAGAGCAGTAAATATATGGGGTTATGGGGTTAGGGCCTGGGTGGGATTGTTGTCAGTTGCAAGCTTGATGGGCTGAATAGCATCCTTCAGCACTGTAGGGATTTTGTAAAATTCTATAAAAGCTCCAATGAGTGCAGGTTTGTGCCTCCCTCCTTCTCCACCTTCCTTCTCTGATTTGTGATGCGCACAAACTGAGGACAGTTAGCTTGCCCAAGATTTCTTTGTTATCTAGAAACTGAGACCATTTGAGGTAGGTAATTTTCATTCTGTTTCCCATCATGAAAATGGTAGCAATGAGCTTACTGCATTGGTGACCAGGTAGCTATTTTGGTGGAATCCATGAGATGAGTAGCCCAGATGCCTGCTGTAAATAGGGCTGAATGAAGCTGTGTGGCTCGCTGTGACTATAACACCTAGACTTCAAAATACGTTGGGATTGCTACAAGCCACCCTCAAAAATGGGTTATCGAGTCATAAAGAATCATAGAGGTTTACGACATGGAAATAGGCTCTTCAGTCCAATTTGCCCATGCTGCCCTTTTTTTTAAACCCCTAAGCTAATCCCAATTGTCCGCATTTGACCCATATCCCGCTAAACCCATTGTAACCATGTAACTATCTAAATGCTTTTTAAAAGACAAAATTGTACCAGCCTCTGGCAGTTTGTTCTAGACATGCACCACCCTCTGTGTGAAAAAATTGACCCTCTGGACACTTTTGTATCTCTCCCCTCTCACCTTAAACCTATGCCCTCTAGTTTTAGACTCCCCTACCTTTGGGAAAAGATATTGACTATCAAGCTAAGCTATGCCCCTCATTACTTTATAGATCTCTATAAGATCATTCCTCAGCCTCCTATGTTCCAGAGAAAAAAGTCCCAGACTATCCAGCCTTTCCTTATAACTCAATCCATCAAGTCCTAGTAACACCCTAGTAAATCTTTTCTGCATTGTTTCTAGTTTAATATCTTTTCTATAATAGGGTGGCCAGAACTGTACACAAGTATGGCCTTACCAATGTCTTGTACAAATTCAACAAGACATTCCAACTCCTGTATTCAATGTTCTAATCTTTGAAACAGTTTCTTCACCATTCTGTCCACCTGTGACTCCACTTTCAAGGAGCTATGCACATGTATCTTTAGATCTCTTTGTTTTGTAATTCTCCCCAAGGCCCTACCGTTAACTGAATAAGTCTTGCCCTGGTTCAGTTGACCAAAATGCATCACTCCATGGAAGGAAGTAAAGGAAGTGTGGAAGCAATCTAGAGAAACCATGTCTAGTCAAGCTTTCTGTGAAAAACTCATCCGAGCAGTAACGTCAGGTCCAATTCTCCATTCAGCTTCAGTCCCACATCCTTTGTTACTGACTATCAGAGCCTCCATTTGACCACACTGTAACAATACATCCAACAAATAATAATCATCTCACACCAAATTTATTAACTAAACCATTCTATGTTGCATACGGAATACAGATGGTCACCTGTGTGTCCTTCCCGAGTGTTCATATTCCTTGTGTGGTGCCTATCCAATTGCTGCTATGTGGTGCTACCCAAATGGATGCTAAATTTCAACTGGAGAGACTGTACATCATTCTGGACAATAACCCGATGTGGTTCTCAGCCTAGGACACTTGACCTCAGACTGCATCATCTTGGCATGGGGGGCATCAGCCTGAGCTGACTGGCTGGAAGTCAACAGCAGCAAGGGCATTGGCACAATGGCACTCGGGGGGAAGGGGATGAATGCTGCCATCCCGAGTGAGGTTCATGGATTCATGCTCCATGAAGCTCTTATGATAAGGAGTACAAGTACCTTTCAGAGGGCGTACCTTCAAGTGCTATCAATAACTACCAGCTAGTCAGCATTTGAAGATTTATTTTCATGACTTATATTCGGTTTATGAGCATCAGCAGTCAGATGCTTTGTTAGAATTTATGGGTGCGGGTGCTGCTGGCAGGGCAAGAGTATATTGCCCATCCTTTATTGGCCTTGAGGAGGTGGAGATGAGCCACATTTTTGAACCGTTGCTGTCCATGTGCTGTAGGTACACCCACAGGGCTATTGAGAAGGGTTACACAGTGACAGTGAAGGAACATATTTCCCAGTCAGGATGATGAGGGGCTTGGAGGGGAACTTGCAAATGGTGATATTTGCAAGCCTTTGCTGCCCTCCAATGTGGTATAGATCGTGGGTTTAGAAGATGTTGTCGAAGGAGACTCAGTGAGTTGCTGCAATACATCTTATAGATTATGCACACTGCTGCCACTGTGTGTCAGTGGTGGAGGGAGTGGATGTTTAATGTTGTGGGTGGGCTGCTAATGAAATGGGCTTCTTTGTCTTTGATGATGTTGAGCTTCTTGAGTGTTGTTGGAGTTGCACCCATCCAGGCAAGTGAAGATATTACATTACACTCCTGACTTTTTCCTTTTAGGTAGTGGACAGGTTTTGGGTCAGGAGATGATTCCCTCTCCACAGATTTCCCTGCCTTTAACCTGCTCTTGTAACCACAATATTTACATAGTAGGTCCAGTTCAGTCCTTGGTCAATGGACACCCCCATGATGTGATAGTGGGGGATTCAGCGATAGTAAATCTATTGAATGTCAGGAGAGATGGTTACATTCTGTGGGCGGCAGAGATGATAGGCAGCAGGGTAGCACAATGGTTAGCACTATTGCTTCACAGCTCCAGAGAATTGGGTTTGATTCCCAGCTCGGGTCACTGTCCCTGTGGAGTTTGCACATTCTCCTTGTGTCTGTGTGGGTTTCCTCTGGTGCTTTGGTTTCCTCACACTGCCCAAAGATGTGCAGGTTAGGTTGATTGGCCAATGCTAAAAATTGCCTTTAGTGTCCTGAGATACGTAGGTTAGAAGGATTTTTGGGTAAATATGTAGGAATATGAAGGTAAGGCCTGTGTGGGGTTGTGGTCAGTACAGCTCGATGGACCAAATGGCCTCTTTCTATACTGTAGGGTTTCTATGATTCTACGATTCTCTCTTGTTGGAGATGATCATTGCCTGGCACTACGGGGTGTGAATATTACTTGTCACTTATGAGTCCAATTCTGAAATTTGCCTGGGTCTTGTTGCATTATGAACATGGACAGCTTCAGTAACTGAGGAGGTGTGAATGTTGCTGAATTTTGCGCAATCATCAACGAACATCCCCACTTTTTGACCTAATCATGGAGGAAAGGATGAAGCAACTCAAGATGATTGGGCCAAAGACACTACCCTGAGGAACTCTGCAGTGGGATCCTAGCACTGAGATGATTGACCTCCAACAACCAAATTTTCTCTTGATGGCAGTCAAAGGCAGCCTTTCTTACCTCTTGGATTCTGCTCTTTTGTCCATGTTTGGACAAAGACTGTAATGAGATCAGGAACTGAATGGACCTGGCAGAACCCATTCTGAATATCAGTGAGTAATTTATTGCTGAGTAAGTGCCATTTGAAAGTGCTGTTGACACCAAATTCCATTACTTTGTTGATGATTAAGAATGGACTGATGGCTGAGTTGGATTTGTCCTACCTTCTATGGACAAGACATACCCGGGCACTCTGCCACATTGCTGACTAGGTGGCAATTTGTCCCCTTTTCAATGAGAGCTTCAGAGAGCCTTTAGAAGGATTTCCTCATCCCCCCTGAGATTGGCTGCTATCCTTAAGTTGTGGAAAGAAGATCTTATTTAACATGCAAATGCTGGAGGAATTGGTTTCAGTAACCATGCTGGAATGTGTTTACCTGCCTTCTCACTTCTGAGTATCAGGGGGAGGCACAATGATTGAGGAAAATAGTGAAGAGAGTTGGCACAATCACAGAATCTGTTGTGACATCCATCCAAATATGAAAGGGGTCAGTCTCCAATCGATTGCAAAGGATGGTTACTGTCATACTGCCAGATGGAAGTTTCAGAATAGTACCAACTTTTTGCTGGACTCAGTCTCAGGAACACTTTCCATATCTTTCCACAGATAACTTCCATCATTAATGGAATCAAAAACATTGGACAGGTTAATAAAGGCGTCTATGTGTTCCTCCACTTACTTTCCTTGGATTTGTCAAGCGACAGAGATTGCATCTGTAGTTCTGTTGAATGGCCAGTAACCACACTGGATCTCCAATGTTGAATCTTTGCTGAGGGGCAGGAAGATGGATTTGTGTGAGAATCTTCCCCACTGTGGACAGAAGAGGTATGCCTCTATCATCCCCACAAGTTGCTTTATCACCTTTTTTATAGAGTAAAACAGGGATGGCATTGCAGAAAGTGGGAGGCAGCATCTCTTCTTCTCAGAGCTTTGTGAAAAGCCTCAATTAGAGCATGACTTCTTGGGCATCAACCTTATAGCTCTGTTGGTAGAATGTTGCCCAGGTCATATGTCTTGTTATTCTTCATCTGTTGAAGAGCATTTTGAATCCCACAATTGGTGGCTGCATAGCCAAATGTCATCTCACATGCAGTTTTTTTTATTCATTCATGGGCATTGCTGGCTGGCCAGCATTTATTGCCCACTCCTATTTACCCTTGGAGGGCAGTTGAGAATCAATCACATTGCTGTGACTCTGGAGTTACATTTCGACCAGACCAGGTAAGGATGGCAGATTCCCTTCCTTCAGGGACATTAGTGAACCAGATGGATTTTTCCGACAATGGTTTCACGGCCATCAGTAAATTCTTAATTCCAGATATTTTTTTATTGAATTCAAATTCCACCATCAGCTGAGTTTCTGGATTAATAGTCCAGAACATCTAGCAATAATACCATTGTGCTGGGAGGGATTGTTTTTATTTCTTTCATTTTATTGCTAGCTTTGGGCAAAAAAGGCCCATTCTAATTAAGTCCAATCATGGTCCCCCCAAGCTGACAAGACAGGACTTTGCATCCCATCTTGGGCTCGATCAAACAAGACCCAAGCTAACAGGATGTGGCATTGCACTCCATTCTGGGCTTGATCTAATGCTGTATTTTAGCCTAAAGGCCAAAATGGCTTTGAAAAATTATATTATTTTGCCTGATCCTGTTGACTCCAGGATGAGAAGATTTTCGTCATGCCTGTTCCAATGGCTGCATCATCTTTAAGATGAGTTTTGCCATCTTCTGTTTGGGGGTGGAATGGAGAAGGGGCATTTGTTTCTTTGGTTTGTAGACCTCAGTGGCTTGACACTCAGTGACACGTATCATTCTCATAGCTGAGATCTGGCTATTAAATATTCTTCTCATTCCTGTTGTGATGCAGGGTGACTTTGACAAGCAATGAAGGCTTTGCCTATCAGATCGAAAATCCTGAATCTTTCTTTATACTTCTTGTTGAAGCAGTCTTGGTACCTGCGAAATGCAAAGCCAATGTTCTAAGTGTGTGTTTGTTGAAACTCAAATTTGATGCTACAAAGTCCTTCGACACTGAAATTATTGAAGTCTGGGAAAAGAATCAAGTTGCACCTTGATTGGTGCTTATCTTTACATCCTGGAGAAAACAGATGTTAAATCTTCTCCTGGATTGTTTTGTGGGGTCTTCAGTTTTTGGGTGCCAGATATTAGCTCATGGTGAAGTGTACAATTCGGTGTCTGTCCAGCAGTGCATTGAATACCTACAGTACAGAAAGAGGCCATTTGGTTCATCAAGTCTGTACCGACAACAATCCCACTCAGGCCCTATCCCTGAAACCGTACACATTTACTCTGCTAATCCCTCTAACATATGCACCCCAGGATGCTAAGGAGCAATTTAGCATGACCAATCAACCTAACTTACACATTTTTGGACTGTGCAAGGAAACTAGAGCACCTGGAGGAAACTCACGCAGATATGGGGAGAACATGCAGACTCTGCACAGACAGTGAACCAAGCTGGGAATCGAACCCGGGACCCTGGCACAGTGCCACTGTGCTGTCTGCTGAATTGCTACTGCTGTTTGCATTCAACTTGGTTTGACTGATATACACATCCTTTCTATTCCAGGCACGGACAGTGACACGGTCCACGAAATGCTTGGATTGGGGATATTTCCACATTGCCTTGTATTTATCCTTCTGATGAAAGATTGTGTTTGTGACGGTGAGCCCATGATGAGTGGACTTGGTGAGGAGGCCAGCACCTTCTCCTCCCTGGGGATCAGGGCGTGCAGCACCTCTTGTTCTCCTCTGGTTAGCTAATGTTATCCTTGTTGACACACCATCTGTGCTGTAAGGGAGGAGAAAGTGTATCAGTAAATGTAGTGCAGTCTGTTTGGTTGACGTGAGTGTCATGGGGGAATAGTGGCTCTGTGTGTACATTGTGCAATGTAGGTGAGAGGCTTACAGCAGTGCCACGTGTGAGAGGGCGGCACAGTGAAACAGTGGTTAGCACAAGAACCTGCATTCGATTCCTGGCTTGGGTCACTGTCTGTGTGAAGTCAGCAAGCTCTCCTCGTGTCTGTGTGGGTTTCCTTCAGATGTTCTAGCTTCCTCCCATTATCCACATATATACAGGCTAGTTGGATTGGCCATATTAAATTGTCCCTTAGTATCAGGGGTATTAGCTAGGGGAAATGTATGGGGTTATGGGGATAGGACCTGGGTGAGATTGTGATTGATGCAGACTCGATGGGTTAAATGGCCTCCTTCTGCACTGTAGGGATGTTAGGTAAAAAATACAGATGTTAGATATGAATCTTGATTAATTGAGATTATTGCTGGGGAAGAGTGAATCAGCTGTGCCTAAGGATAGTGGTGTATTTAATGGGATATGGTTTTTGAAGATGCTTTTACTGACCTTGATCATTTGTGTAAGATCATTGAACTTCTTGTAGCACTGCATTGCGGTCCTCAGGTTTGATTCCACACATTGGGACCTCCTTGAGCATTAGCTCCCACTTTTTCGAAACATATGGGATGTCCCTTTGGATACAGGATGTCTCTTCCCCTTTCATCAAGTACACTATTCAAAAACCTTAAAAGCCCATTATCTTAAAGCTCACCATTTGTTGTGCCACAGGTCAGATTAAGCTCCAACAGGCATACCAGCACTTGCTTCAGCCTAATGCACCTCCCCTTTAAGAGGCATGGGGTAACTTTAAATGCTGTTGGCCCCTTCATGTTCTCACTGTATTACTCGGGTGCCGGTGACCAGTACGGTTAGAGATGCTGCAATCATTTCGAAGAGCACAGAGTGCGTGTGCTGGCTGTGCTGCAGTCAGCGGGCGTAGGTTAATTACATATCGCCTGCACCCTGTTTTGGGCCTACCGCGTGTACTCCTCGATGTTTGGGTTTTTGAAGTTGATGTATTCCGTAAGGGGATGGAGAGATACTCTAATTGGGATCAGCATCTCTGTGGTTGGGAGGAGGAACTCCATCAGGGTTTCTTCTTGTGATCATTAAATAGTGACCCCTGCCTAGTAACTGCACAATTATGGATGTCAGGTGGGAACAGGATGTTCAATATCCTTCATGATTAAATAGCTTGCTGATACTCCGAGGGACATGCTTTCATGGCGTTTGACTGACACTTCAAATTTCAAGGCAATTAAGGTTTTGAAACAAGTTGATTGGTCCGTGCTCTTCACTCGAAGAAATTCTGCAGCTTTTGTGGATTAAGGAACTCCAGGAGTGATGCACTCAACTGCTCTGCTCAAGAGTTACTGCCTGAAACTCCCAGAGACAGTTTCATCAGAAACTCTTAGTGCAACGGACTCTTTAAGTGCACACATATAAGTATTGTAAAATTCCATTTTGGTTATATGGCGGCATATAACCACAGCGCCAGAGACCTGGGTTCAATTCCTGCCTCGGGCCACTGTATGGATTTTGTATGTTCTCCCCGTGTCTGCGTGGGTTTCCTCCTGTTCCTTCCCACTGTGCGGGTTAAATTGATTGGCCATGCTAAAATTGTCCCTTAGTGTCAGGGGGATTAGCAGGCTAAACAATGATGGGTTGCGGGAATAAGGCCTGGGTGGCATTGTGGTTGGTGCAGACTCGATGGGCTGAATGGCCTCCTTCTGCGCTATAGGGGTTTTATGAACCTCTAATGTTGTATCAGCAGTAAATTATATGTACGTAAATGAACTTGATTGTTCAAACAGCACGTGGGTTGGTTTAGAGTGTTAAATTTACTGTTAGCTGATTATCTGAAGAATGTTCACTGAACGCACTCATTCTGGCAGTGAACCTCAGCAAACTGAACTGCTCATCAGAGATGTTCACCCTGTCATTCTTCTTAATGCTGCAGTTTAAATTAAGAGACATTCTGAGAGCGACGCCTTTTCATTTGCAAATGCGGGTCTTAGGCATCAGGGGAGCACATTTGTAAAGCTGACCCAATAAAATTAAAATCCTCTGGGTGTGATTTTCCAAATGCGCTCGCTCCAATGCCGGAAAATCCTGCCCGAGGTCAATAGACCTTTGCATGGTTATGTCCCGCCCGTTCCGATTTCCGTGGCAGGCGGGACAGTAAAATTCCGGTGTTTGTAATTCCAGTCGGTCACTTACTATGTTTAAGTTACCTCAGCAGCTCCTCCAGCATCATATCTTCCACTGTACTGTCTGAAAACTTGTCTCGCAGCAGAACATGGCTGGGTTGGAACCTCCCTCACCAACAACAAAAGCAAGATCATGTTTATAGGATCCTACAGTGTGGAAGGAGGCCATTCGGCCCATTGAGTCTGTGCTGACCACAATGCCACCCAGTTTCTGTCCCCATAACCCCATACGTTTACCCTGCTAATCCCCCTAACATCAAGGAGCAATTTTAGCACGGCCAATCAACCTAAACTGCACATCTTTGGAATGTGGGAGGAAACCGGAGCATTCGGAGGAAACCCATGCAGACACGGGGAGAATGTGCAAACTCCACACAGACAGTGACCTGAGTCGGGAATCGAACCCGGGTGCTGAGGCAGCAGTGTTGCCCTCTTGTGTCACCATACTGCCTGTTATCAGTTCTGTTGGTTTTATTGGAAGGCTATTGAGCTGAACTGCTGTGGTAGTGGTCCCTTCATGGACCAATCTGCACAGGAAAGATCACATGATACAGGGAACTAATCGGGGAGCAGGGTGGGGGTAAATGGTAAATGTGGGGCTTCCGTACTCAGAGCTGATTGCAGCCACTGATTGGCCATTCAGTACCCTGCCCCCCAACAGGAACCCCCCGCCCCCAACCCGGCTCCATCCCACTGCCACTGCCTAATGCCCAGTGGGAAGTGCCCTGGCCACTAACTCCATCCCTCTCCCTGATTGCTCACTCAGACTATAACTATCAGCGTGGCTAATCCATCCAATCTGGACTGGAAACCGGAGCATCCACATTAACCCTCACTCTGCTGAGCACCTTTACATTATAATGCACAGAGGCATATACCATCACAAGCTACACAGCCTCTCTGAGAAGCAATGCCTAAGATGTGATCTCAGAGCTGTGGAACATCCAGAATAACATACATCAGAGAGCAAAACCCAGGTGTCTCTCTGAGTAGAAGTGCATGCCAGAAATTTCAAAATTGGCACTGGGAGATGCATGCCAGTTCTATGGAAAACACAGAATGCCATAAGAAAGGATTTACAATGACCCATGTTGAGACATAAATGTAACAGAAGTGACTTATCATAGTATCCTACAGTGTAGACAGAGGCCATTCAGCCCATTGAGTCTGCATCGACTCTCTGAAAGAGCATCTTATCTGGACCCTATTCCGTAATTACATGCATTTACTACATGAATCCCCCTAACCTGCAAATTATGGGGCAATGAGGAGCAAGTTAGCATGGCCTATCCACTAAAACTTGCAAATCTTTGGACTGTGGGTGGAAACTGGAAGAAACCCATGCAGACACAGGGAGAACGTGCAGACTCTGCGCAGATAGTGACCCAAGCCGCAAATTGAACGTGGGTCCCTGGCGCAGTGAGGCAGCAGTGCTAACCACTGTGCCACATGCCGGTCCTGAGTATGCCTTCCTATCTCATCCAGTAGCCATCCTCTTGAATGCTGAAATCTCTATCAAAGTGCCTTTGCGTTCTTCACTGTACTCTTCTCCATTTTCTTCATGTCGACCTCATTGGTAGTTGAATGGGAGAGTGCAACATTCTGAAAACGATGTAACTCTGAAAGATGCCCATACTAGTACTCAACATCCCTAGCACTGATGGATTCGAGTCTTCAACACAGATTGTAATGTGTGTTAATGTACCCAGCCCCATTGAGCTCGAGTAAAATTGCTTGTGCAGCCCCGTGACTGAGAAACTGGCTCTAATTTAGCCCCTAATCTGTGGGCTGAGAGCGAATTTACTCCATTGGTGTCTAACCTGAGGGATGGCCGCTTGGGCGGGAAGCTGGTGGAGTTACACTAGCGTCGGTACCAAGAGCAGGAGATAAAATTGGAGGGAGGATTTTTCCAGAGTAAATTCAAAGAGGAGGGAACAAAAGGAGGTAAAATTGGGAAAACGAAATATTTTCCGCAGTGGTTTATTTTTATTGACCGGAGCACCGGCAGCCCCTGATAAACCAATTATCATCCACTGAGAATCATGAAGACTGATGAACGAGCCAATTTAAGGAGGTAAAATAGGTTAGTTGTCTTCAAGAGTTGGCACAATACTTTAAAATTGATGTTAATTCTTGTGGAGGTCAGTGTATGGAATCTGCTCTGAGAATGATCTGCATAACTGGATGCCACTGATGATTAATGTAGGGAAATGGCTACGACCCTCCATCCCTCCAGGTCTGATTAAGGGTACAGCAGATGTCCAATGCTCCCCTCTGGCCATGTCCACGGTGATCACTAGTCTGTGTCCCAGTTCGCCTATGAATGGGCCATTAATAATTAAATTTTCCAGAACCAATCACTTTCCTTTATCAGCTGGTGAAAGATCTATTAGGGGTGCAGGAAACAGCAGCTATTTGATTTCGCAGAATGGGCTTTCTATCTCCCCAGGCTCAACTGTCTTGGTCCTTTGAAGAATCAATGTATTGTTATACTGCCCCTGTCATTGTGCTGCACCGTGAACTCAATCTTTATTTGGATCCTGAGTGCCTCGCTGCTTATTTTTGTCCCTTGCACTTGCAAATAATTAGAGCTAAATTTGACAAAAAGCAAATCGTGGGTTCAGCGGAGAGACGAAAGGGAAGGAATGGGGAGGCACAATGTAGCTTAGCAATACAGCTAACAGGATGATAGATAGCTGATGGGAAGGAGGAAGGCAGCAATTCAATCACATCGTTCAGGCAACGTCAGGCACCATGACAGGAAAACTGGATGAACATCCAATGAACTTTTGTGATTGACTGATAATACCTTTAACTCCAGCGCAGTTAAGAGTGAAACATTTTCACCTTCTTGTTCCCAAACTCAATGGCTGCAACAGTGCGAGTGAAGATACCTGAGACACCATTATATGTTACCGTTGTGTGTGGATCATTGGCAGTGCCACACACAAGGAAACAGCCCTTCTCCCCACTACTGTTATTGCATCTAATTTTTACCGGTCAGGCGTCCCTGTCAGCAAGGGCACTTTGGAGACAGCACTGAAGAGGGGACAGTAGGAATGAACACCCAGATTTTCTGTCCATTTGAGTGAACAGAGAGGGAAATTGAGTACTGTGGATTGTGAATTCCTTGCCCAGGGGCTCCCTGAAGGTACTGTCTTCTGCTAAGAGCACCTAACTGCAGAATCAACTCCACCTTGCAATGATTCCTCTTGGGGGAAAAAAGAAGTTTTTATTGACTCATAAATGCAGGTATATTTAAAAATCATTATACACTGTGATTGCATAAGACTTATGGAAAGTGTGTTATGTGTGGGTTTCCTCTGGGTGCGGATTAGGTTGATTGGCCATGCTAAATTGTCCCTTAATGCCCTGAGATGCGTAGGTTAGAGGGATTAGTGATAAAATATATAGGGATATGGGGGGAGGGCCTGGGTGGGATTGTGGTCGGTGCAGACTCGATGGGCTGAATGGCCTCCTTCTACACTGTTTCTATGATGATTTCCCTGTTAGGTTTATTGTCACAGAGGGTGGAATTCTCCAGCTGTGCTGGTCTAAAAGCTAGAAATTCCCACCTGACTGTCAATGGATTTCCACATTCTCTGTAACCCGCCTGTTAAAATTCCAATGGCGGGTGGGATGGGGGAATTCCGGACATAGTGTTTAAGGGCAATACTTTTACTGTGGGATGTTATTTGATTGTGGGGATCGCGGAGTCCTGGCCAGTTGCTGGTCGGTAGGAAATGCTGTTCTTGCTGTATTTCCCGTGAGGGTGGAGTGTGCCTGGTTTATTTCCCCCCAGCAGTTATAAACTGTAGAGATTCTCCAGAGCTGCTGTCATATACAACAGACGTGACAGGGGTGAAAAGTTAAGAAAGAGCATTGCAGCACAGAAGGAAACCATCATGACCGTGCCAGTCTTTGAAAAAGCAGTTCAATTATTGGAAATCTCTGCTCTTTCACCACAGCCCTGAGCTTCTTCCTCACTCAAATAGATATCCAATGCTCTCTTGAAAGGAATTATTGAAGCTGCCTTCATGATCCTTTCAAGCAATGCATTCCGGATCGCACGGTGCAAAAGCATCTGTTCCTAGTCTTCTCTCTCACTCTTTTATCATTCCATCTTTCAAAAAGTTGATCAAGATATGGCGCCTGGTTATAGGATATGGTATCAACCACTATCACGCACCTTGTTTATGGTGCAGGTGATGGTTTGAGTCGAGACTAAATGTTGAATTGAGGGCAGGAAGTGATTAAAGCAGAGCTAATTCCGTGCTCATTTTCAAGTCAGAATTTCTGCTCTTATTTTGCACGATATTTCGATTTCCTATTTACGGTTAAGGTGCAAACATTGGACGGCATGGTGGCACAGAGATTAGCATTGCTGCCTCATAGTGCCAGGGCTCCTGGTTTGATTCCAGCCTCAGGTCTGTGTAGAGGTTGTGCGTTCTCCCCATGTCTGCATGGGTTCCCTCCGGTTCCCTCTGCTTTCCTCCCACAATCCAAAGATGTGCAGCTTAGGCTGATTGACTCTTAGTGTCGGAGGGATTAACAGGGGTTACGGGAATAGGGCCTGGTGGGGAATTATGTTTGGTACACTTTCAATGGGCCGAGTGGCCTCCTTCTGCACTGTAGAGATTCTAATCTATAATTGCGACAGTTTGCAAAGGAGAAAAATAGAATCAGTCGGAAGTTAGAGGTTTTTGTGTAGGACAGATTGATAGATTGGCAGAAATCAAACAGATATGCTGAGGTATCATTATTGACAGGAAGATGGACTTACATTATGATGGGTATGTACACAGGCTTTGTGTAACTACAGTAGTAAGAATTTATAATAGGAGCATTTAGAATAAAAGTTAAAACAGGAATTATCCACAATATAAATTTTTAGGAATTATGTATACATATGTCTTGGGGGGGTGCACAGTGGCATACTGGTTAACACTGCTGCCTCACAGCGCCAGGACCCAGGTTCAATTCCAACCTCGGGTCATTGCCTGTGTAGAGGTTGCATGTTCTCCCCATGTCTGTGTGGGTTTTCTCCGGGTGCTCCAGTTTTCTCCCACAACATAAAGGTGTGCTGGTTAGGTGGATTGACCATGATAAATTGTCCTTTAGTGTTCAAAGATGTGTGGGTTAGATGGATTAGCAGGGTAAATATGTGGGGACTGTGGGGATAGGCCCTGAATGAGATATTTTGTCAGAGAGTCTGTGCAGATTCAACAACCGAATGGCCTCTTTCTGCCTTGTAGAGATTCCATCATATATGTAATATTTTGTATCACCTCTGAAAATGTACTTTTTCTGAGGAGAGACTTTCAGTTTTATGGGACTTCGAGCCTTGCAAACAATCATTTTATTAGGTGCAAAAATTCTGATGACAATTCCTTCATCTGAGCAAATTTGTACAAACCTGCGCTATGGTTTTCCAGTTATTTTTATGATTTCCCGCCTGTATTGATATATAGCAAATCTTTGTTTCCCACATTTGATAACACAGTGTGGCATATCGTTTATCTGAGTGCCTTTCTCTGCTCTCTGCCACGGTAGGAGGCAGGGAAACCAGGCTATGCATCTCAGCAGAGGGGAATAAAGTGGTTGAGTAACAATTTCCATCTCTTCAAAGGCCGGGATTTGACACCATTAGCATAGCTTAACTGATGGTATCCTGTTCTCCTTTACTGATCTCTATGACCGGAATTCTAAGTGTTGAATTCATGGAAAAACTGGAGTAAATCACTTTGTTTTTTCTCAGGGGAAGTTCAGACTAGATTCTCCTACTCTGTGCGATGCAGAGACCGCCAGTGTGAATATCGTTAGATTTCACGGGGAGGCTGAACCCAGTGGGACTCTACGCATGCGCAGTGGCCCCAAACTTCAATCTCTCATTTATTGACCAGCCCCATCGCAGGCCAGCCCAAGATCCCTGCAGTGCTGCCCCCCCAAGGCCCGATCACATCCCTCCAACCATTCCAGATCAGCCCTGACACCTTCTCTCCGATCCCAGCCTGCCCCAATCTCCAGCCCCATCCCCCCGACCTGGCCCCATCAATCCCAGTGGCAGATTGGCAGTGGGACCCCCATCATCACTGATCACTCCCTAGGCCCTGTCCCCCCCCATATGACCTGCCCCCTTAGCACTGTCTGATGCCCAATGGGCAGTGCTAAGTTGACCCCTGGGCCTGGAAAATTAAGTCCCAGGTCCACTAATTACATTAAGATTAGATTTAAATAAAGATTTGAATACTTACGCAGATCTGATGGTGCTGGAAATCCAGCACTGGGAGATGTGTGCGTGGTGGGAGCACATGCGTGAATCTCGCACATACCCAGATGTGAGATTCTCCCACAATGCTGCGTTAGAAAATTAGCATGGTGGGATGGGAGATTCGCCCCTGCCTTTGTGTCTTAGTTCAATAAAACATTTAGCTATTGAGCAAACATCACAGCAAGAAGAACCTTCTTGAAATCCTATGATGAAATGAAAACATTCTCAGATTGACATTAAAAATCCAGTGGATTCGCTTATGCAATCACAGAATTGGTGAAGAAGACCATTCAGCCCATCGTGTTTGTACCAGCTCTCTAATTGAGCATCATGGTTTTGTGCCATTTCCCTACCTTTTCCCTGTGTCTCGTTTCCATTCAAGTAATCCTCTAATGCATTCTTGAATGCCTCGATTGAAACTGCCTCCACCACAGACCGTGCATTCTGGACCCCAGCCACTCGCTGTGTGAAAAGCTTTTCCTCATGTCATATTTGCTTCTTTTGCAAACCACTTTAAATCTCTTCCCTCTCATTCCTGATCCTTTTAAGAACATTAACAAATTTTCCCTATCTGCTCTATCCAGCCCCCTCATGATTTTGAATATTTCTATCAAATCTTCTCTTGGCCTTCTTCTCTCCAAGGAGAACAGATCCAACTTCTCCAATCTATCCTCATAACTGAAGTTTCTCAGCCCTGGAAACATTCTTGTAAACCTCTTCTGCACTCTCTCCAATGCGTTGACATCCTTCCAATAGTGTGGCACCCAGAACTGTACACAACGTTGGAGCTGAGGCCTAACTAGTTGTCTTTCTGTCCTTATCTAGTCTGGTCTATATGTGACTCCGGTCCCACACCGATGTGACTGACTATCAATTATATTCTGTGATGGTCTCAGAAGTCACTCAGCTGCTAAGGTTTAGCAATAAATGCCAACCTTGCCAGGGAAACTCATATCTTGGGGATGAATTAAAAGAAAACACTGGTTGGCACTGGTAAAACAAAAACAAATCTTTCCTCCTGTCATAATATTTTTTTCAAAACACCTCTTGAGTTTCACGGATGTTAATGTTTCTTTTGAGAAGAGGCTGGGATTTTTCTTCCTCTTGCACCACGCAGTCAGGAACAGAGACATTTGTTATGTTAATGTCTCTATGGTGAGGAACGGGCTTTTTGTGTCAACTATTTGATTCTTCGACTGGAAGCCGATATCCCGAGGTTGTGAAAATATTACCACTGTGGCTTTCAAGGTCTGTGCGGTCAATGCGAAGGAGTTATCCCCTCACGGGCTGTGTCGGGGTTTTCAAAAATTGCTTTTGAAGTTTTTGCGAATATATTGGACTCAGGGCTGTGGTACCATGAGCTGACAGTTCACCTCACCGGCAAGTGAAGCTGATTCCAATAACTCATGATGGATGAAGTGACAGGAAATGGTCTTTTTTAATAGAATGAACTTGGTCACAAATAACTGTGCTAAAAGACCACAGGCTTCACAGCATACTGTACACAGTATTTCTCTTCAGACTGACGAATACCTGAACTGTAACCTGAAGCCTGACTGTACCAGAAATACTTGGTTCAAGCTGTTGCCATGAAGACTCAATCACATTTCCACATTTGGGAGGTAATGCTTCCTTGCCTGTCACTCCTGAGTGCCTCATATTATGTCTCTAGTAATTGAAAGGCTTGGTGACCACAAGTTAGCATGTGGCAAACTACAATGATTTATTTAGAAGCAAACAAGTATACAGAATACTTTCATGATGTCAACACTTCCAGCTCTACTCTGGCTGCAAAAGCCTTTTCTCTGCAGCAAGATGGGGTCTGCATGTTCTCCCCGTGTCTGTGTGGGTTTCCTCCGGGTGCTCCGGTTTTCTCCCACAGTCTGAAAAACGTGCTGGTTAAGTGCATTGGCCACGCTAAACCAGTGTACCCAGACTGGTACAGTTAAAAGTGTGGCGACCAGGGGATTTTCACTGTAACTTCATTGCATTGTTAATGTAAGCTTACTTGTGACAGTAAAATAAACTTAAAAACTTGAGATTCCCATGCTCATTCCCCACTCGGTGATCAGGTCACATGATCCTCCCTGCGCACCGTCCTAAAAATGGGCCGGCTACTCCAATGCCTTGTCCTCTAACACTTGTGTGGAATCTTCTCCCCCAACCGTCCACCACAGGAATCACAGCAGGCGGGACATGAACCTTGCAGAGGCCCATTAATGGGATTTTTCCAGTGGCGAGCGTAGATGGAATGTCCCACCCATTAAATTTAAAACTCTTGTGCTCATCTTCAAAAAGTGAGATCCCATGGGATACAGGGGAAGGTGGTGACTTGTATCCAGAATTGGCTCAGTGACAAGAAATGAAAGGCAATGGTTAATGGACCATTATGTGACTGGAAAGTGGTTTCCATATGTGCTCCATGTTGGGGCCCTTGCAGTTTGTTTGCATAAATTAATGATTTAAACTTAAATGTGAGTGGCAAGAATGGAAAATTTACAGATGACACACAAATTGACTCTGTAGTTAATATTGAAGATGAGAACTATTGAATCCAGAATTATATCAATGGCATTGTTCCAGATACCATGTTGAGAGGAAATGGAATTCAATCCGGAAAACTGTGAGGAAATATATTTAGAGAGGGCAAACAAAGCGTGGGAATGCTCCATTACCAGGAAGATATTGAAAGGGGTTGAGGAAGTGAGAGACCTTAGAGTGCATGTCCATGCTTACCCTGCACTTCAATCAACTGGCCTTTAAAAACTTTCCACATGCCAGATATAGATTTGCCCTCAAACAACTGCTCCCAATCCCCATTCCCCAGTTCCTGCCTAATTTGGATATATTTGGCCTTCGCTCAATTAAACATTCTTACCCACATGAAGGTAGCAGGATAGGATAAGAATCATAGAACCCTGCACTGCAGAAAGAGGCCCTTCGGTCTATCAAATCTGTACCGAGCACAATCCCACCCAGGCCCTACCCCCATGTCCCTACATATTTTACCTCCGAATCCCTCTAACCTAAGCATTGTTGTACGCTAAGGGGCAATTTTAGCACGGCCAATCAACCTAACCCGCACATCTTTGGACTGTGGGAGGAAACCGGAGCACCCGGAGGAAACCCACGCAGACTCACGAGGAGAATGTGCAAACTCCACACAGACAGTGACATGAGCTGGGAATCGAATCCATGTCTCCTGGAGCTGTGAAGCAGCAGTGCTAACCACTGTGCTACCATGCCGCCCCACGGCACGATGGTAAAGAAAACTCATGGAATGCTTTCCTTTACTGGGTGAATAAAGTGGATACTAAAGAAGGGATAGTAACTGTATAAAATGCTGGTTACAACACAGCTGGAGTTTACAGCAGTGGGAGCTGGATGTTCTTTTACTAGTCAATGGTATACCACGAATCATAACCTGGGGGGTGCAGAGAATCCCACCCAATTTGTTTAACCGTGTTATGAATGCCTTGGCCATCAAGTGCTGAGTGGGAGCCAAACCCTGAGTTTCCAGCTCAGAGACATAGAAACTACCCACAGCGTCATGAGGCCTCCTACAGGGGGTCAATTACCAGGTCAATTAACAGATAATTCCCTCGATAAAGATGTTTAATTGGGTGTGGGCCAATTTCGTGCAAATTAGACAGGAACGGGGGAATGTGGTTTGGAAGCGATTATTTGAGGGCAAATTCACGGCATGTGGGAGACTTTCAAAGGCCAGTACACGCATGTCCCTGCAAAGAAATGAAGGATAAATGGATTAGGGAACCATGGATGACAAACGAAATTGTAAGCTTAGTCAAAAGGATGATGGGTCTAGATATCTAAAAACTGACCTAGTCCTTGAGGAATATAGTGAAAATAAGAAGGAGTTTACACATAGAATTCGGAGGGCCATGAAACGTCTTTAACAAACAGGGTCAAGGAGAATTCCAAGGTTTTTGATGCATACATTAAGAGCAAGAGGGTAGCAAGAGAAAAAGTAGGCCCATTCAAGGAAGGTAGATGGAAGTTATGTGTGGAGCTACAGGAAGTGAGTAAGATCCTTAATAAGTTCTTTGCATTGGTATTCACCAAGGGGAAAGACATGACAGATGTTAAGGTCAGAGATAGGTGTGTGAATGCTCTAGAGAATACCAATAAATCGAAGGAGGAAATGTTGAATATCCTAAATTGCATTAAGGTCGACAAGTCCCCGGGGTCAGATGGGATTTATCCCAGGTTACTGCGGGAGGCAAGGGAAGAATTAATTGTGACCTTAACAGATATCTTTACATTCTATTTGATCGCAGCTGAGGGTCCAGAGGACTGGAGAATAGCCAATTTTGTTCCCTTGTTTAAGAAAGGAGACAGGGATAATCCAGGAAATTATAGGCCGGAAAGCCTGAAATCAATGATGGGAAAGCTTTTAGTGAAGATACTGAGGATATATGCACACTTGGAGGAAAATTGACTAGTTAGTGACAAGGAGCATGGTTTTATGTGGGAAGGTCATGTCTTACCAACTTTATTTGAGTTTTTTGAAGAGGTGTCAAAGATAAATGATGAGAAGAGGGCTGTGGATGTTGTTTATATGGACTTTAGTAAGGCATTTGACAAGGTCCCACAGGCAGACTGTACAAAAATTGAAATCACTTGGGGATTTGGCAGTGGTCAGTACTGGAACCTCTATTTTTGTAGTATATATAAATGATCTGGAGGAAAGCATAAGGGGTCTGATTACTGTGAGTTTGTGGATGACACAAAAATTGGTGGAGTTACTGATAGTGGCGGGGATTGTCAGGGAATAGAACAGGATATTAAGAGATTGAAGACTTGGGCACAGAAATGGCAGGTGGAGTTTAATCTGGACAAATGTGTGATGATGCATTTTGGAGGATTTAATTTAGGTGTGAATTATACTGTAAATGGCAGAACCCTGAGGAATATTAACATACAGAGGGATCTGGAAGTGCAGATCCACAGTTCCCTAAAAGTGGCAACAGACGTGACCAAGGTACTTAAGAAGGCATGTGGCACGCATGCCTTCAACAGCCGGGACACTGAGTACAAGAGTTGGGAAGTCATGTTGCAGCTATATAAAACATTGATTAGGCTGCATTTGGAGAATTGAGTGCAGTTCTGGTCACCACATCATTTTGATGCATTGGAAAGGGTGCAGAAGAGATTAACCAGATGTTGCTTTACCTGGGCTGGCCTGCATGTGATTCCAGATGTGGAGATGCCAGTGTTGAACTGGAGTAAATACAATATGAAGTCTCACAACACCAGCTAGTGATGTTTACTACCAAATAGACCTGTTGGACTTTAACCTGGTGTTGTGAGACTTCTTAATGTGATTCCAGACCCAGAGCAATGTGATTGACTCCTAGTTGCCATCTCAAGGGACATTAGGGATAGTCAATAAATGCTGGCCCTGTCAGCGAAACCCATGAAAGAAAAATCCTGTACTACAGAGAGTGAGCCTTGTGCTCACCTCAGCAGTGTACTGTCACGCTGGGGGAAATGGCACTGACCAGATATTTATCCCTTTGATATCCTCTCGGTTGGGGAGAATGCAGGTGGAAGAAGCAAATTAAATTAAAAATATAATTTAGGAAATCTGGAAGGAGACGATACACAAATGAATTCTTAAAACACAACCAAGCTTTTCAGATTTAATAACTACCTGATTAAAGTAATCCAAGACCTTAGAACAAAATATTTTGAACTATTTCCTGGAGTAATGATAGAATGGAAAGAATCAGATTTTTCCCTTATTTCCCCAACATGTGTTGGCTGCCCAGATGTTTGGAATTGTCACCGGTGTAACTCTAGCTTTCAGTCCAACTGGTTCATGTGAAGATCACTTAAATGTTGAAGAGATGCACTGGATCATGGTGTGTGTATCAACTTTGTATCAGATTCCGTACTGCAACTAAGGTTGATGGATGGAAGACAATGTGATAGTGGTCAGGGAATTGATGGGGGTAAAGGTGGTGATGGTGGTGGGGAATGGCTAAGAACAAAGAACAAACATAGCACACAAAACAGGCCCTTTGGCTCTACAAGCCCACACCACCCATCTTAACATTCAGTGAGTGTCCTCTTCTACCTATGACCTTTGTCTACGCCTATTGGACTCCTCAATAAAGATGTGCAAATTTAGAGAATTATAACCAGATTGAGGGACGCCTAATTTAGGGACAATTTGTTGACACCAATCAGCCTAAGAGCACTTTTTTGGGGTGTGGGAGGAATCCGGAGCACCCGGAGAAAACCCACACAATCACAGGGAGAATGTGCAAACACCGGCCCAAATCCATGTATCTGCACAGCAAACAGTGATAGTCACTGAGCTGTCATGTTGCCCATCAGATGGTCTAGTTTAAGCGTACACTAACGACGTGAAGCACTAAGCAACTCTCGAAGTAACATCCAAGAGCAGCCCTCGCACGACCCATCGCGTGTATGCGCCTTGTTGGACCACAAGGTGGACCAAATCATCAATAAACAGATGACTGGGCAGGGGGGGTGGGCAGAGGTGCGATCTCACCACATCCATTAACATTTTCATTTGAAGACCATCTTCACTTAACCTTTCTGTAGGAATCTATTGGAGGTGTAACTGTCTGTCTTCATCTTGGTCAAGGATATTTTTGCCATTTATCGTTGCTTCCTAAGGATACATTTGGCACTTGTATAATGTCATGTCATATGGAGGAGGAGTTTTTACCTTCCTGAACTTCTACTCTTGCGGATTTACAGCCGAAGAAGTACAGCAAAACCCAGATTGAAGGAAATAGGACAGAGGATGAGATCGGTTAAAAGGTGACCATGAGGTGACAACCTGTGTAGTGTGCAGGTCACAGCAACAGCAAGGAGATCCAAATCTACAGGACCCCAAATCACTAATAGCCACAGGAATACAAGATAATTAAAACCTCAAAGAAACTGGAATGGGAAAGAGAGGAGGTTATACCTATTACATAGAGACACAGGCCAGGATGTTCCTGCCCTTCCCTCTGAAGGGATCTTCCAGTTCAACTGAAAGCCAACCCCCCATGGCAGGTTCCCCAGTGGCATGGCCAGAGAGCAACTCAAATGGCCATTGACTTTGATGGGATTGGAAGATGGCCAATGGTGAGCTGCCTCCACTGTCAGAATACCCGTGCTTTTGGGGGAGGTGGGGAGGGAGGGGCAGGAATTCCCATTCTTGGTCAGTGGAGTATTGTCCTCAATTTTGGGAGCCATACTTCAGAAAAGACCCATTGGACTTGGAAAAGGGTATGATACAGATTCATTAGGAATATAGCTGGGCTTAAGAGGATACATTACATAAACTTGGCTTTCAGATTTAAAGGTGAAGACAATCTACTGAGTGTTAAAAGGATTCAGTGGAATATTTATTTATTTATTATTGTCACAAACAGGCTTAGATGAAGTTACTGTGAAAATCCCCAAGTCATCACACTCTGGCCCTTGTTCAGTAAAGTTTGTTTATTGGTTATAAGTGAGGCTTACATTAACACTGCAATGAAGCTACTGTGAATTTCCCCTAGCCAGCACAGTCCAGCCCCTGTTTGGGTACACTGAGGCAGAATTTTGCATGGCTAATGCACCTAACCGGCAAGTCTTTCGGACTGTGGGAGGAAACCGGAGCACCCAGAGGAAACCCATGCAGACATGGGGAGAATGCGCTCCACACAGACGGTGACCCGAGTTGGGAATCAAACACAGTCCCTGGCGCTGTGAGGCAGCAGTGCTAACCACTGTGCCACTAGGTATGGAGAAACAATTTCCTCTGGCGATGGGATCAGCTGCATAGCATAGGGTTGTAAGGGGGATAAGTTAGAGCGGGAGATGCTTTGATAGTATCTCACTGGTGCATTAAAACATCTTTGTTTCAGTTGAAATATTCCTTGATCTTCCCAAGTTAATCTCCAAAGAAGGCAAATAAGGGTTAGAATTGTAAATAAGAGAAAGTTGAAAGCATAATTGAATTAACTCAACATTGCAACTTATATTAATCATTTCTGACCACTCAGAATTGCTTTTCAAATTCTGGGGCGATGGAAATGTTGTGCAGTATATTTAAATCATTCATGTGAATACTCACTTTCCTCAACTTCAGGTTTGATTCTTGATGGTATACTAAGCATATTTTAGAAAATAAATTGAACTGATTGAAATCTTTTGAAAGGTGGAGCAGTCCACATATATATCACTTACTGTGTGGTGCTAAATGATTTCTGCTCTCTCATCTTAGAATCATAGAATTCCTACAGTGCAGAAGGAGGCCATTCAGCCCATCAAGCCTGTACTGACAACGAAGGCCCTATCCCCGTAACCCCACACATTTACCCTATTAGTCCCCCGAGAACTATGGGGCAATTTTGCATGGCCGATCCACCTAATCTGCATATTTTTGAAGTGTGGGAAGAAAGTGGAGCACTTGAAGGAAACCCACACAATCACAGGGAGAATATGCAAACTCCACACAGACAGTGACCCGAAGCCGGAATTGAACCCGGATCCCTGGTGCAATGGGGCAGCAGTGCTAACCACTGTGCCACGGCGCTGTCCAAATAGAGTGTGTTAATTTTATATCTTTATCCTCCAGCTGTCTGATTGCCACTTTAAGTTGCCGTACTTCACTCATAGTATTTAAGCACTACGATTATGTCCCCTTTCGATATTATGGAACAAGTGCTCAAGTGAAGTGAAGTGAGCAAATGATCCAGTTATTAAGTTATTAAGGGGAGGCAGGAGGCTAGATAACAAGAACCTATTTCCACTGGTTTGGGAATAATCATAATCATAGAATTCCCTGCAGACAGAAGAAGGCCATTTGGCCCATTCAGTCTGCACTGATGACAATCCTAGCAGGGCCCTATCTCCATAACCTCACATATTTACCCTCCTGATCCTTCTGATAATAAAGGAGCAATTTAGCATGACCCAACCACTTAATGCATACATTTTTGACTGGACAATGTCTGAAAACTAGAGCCCAATTTTTCAAGAGTAAGTAGTAGAAGTGTGAAACTTTCTTCAGCAAATGATGCTACATCAATCCCTAATTTTCAAACTGTGATTTGTTTTGTTAATCAAATATATTAAGGGATTAAGGGGCAAAGGCAGGTATATGGGGCAAAATTTCTGTCTTCGAGATGGATAACTGAAATCAGAATATTTCCCAATTCAGCAGATCTGCCTCAGTAGAAAACAGCCTCATTGGATCCAACTATCACTCTCCCAAGTGAGGGATAGAGCTGGACCCACCTCCTATGGAAGTAGCTCAGATGTAGCCACAGGGTGGTTGAGTGCCAAAGTGGGATGGTTGGAAGGCCTAGTTTGATTCTCTGGGACTTTGTCACATTTTAGCCCCTCAACTATTACCACAAGGCATCATCACTCTCCCACCCATTCTACACCATATCTCCATGCCAACTCAACACTAACTCATGCCTCTGACCCGTTGCCTCTTATAGCCCCATGCCAACTCATGGTCCTTCCATTTCCGCTCAACCAGCAAGCACGATATCAAAACCAATGAACTGTAGAATAACAACAGCATGTATGAAACTGCTAAGAGAAAGAAACATGCATTTATAAACACTTTGGAAAAAAACTAATGTTTCTACAACCCTATCAAAGTTTCAATCAAATAGACCATTAAAATATCAGTGACAGAAACAGTAAGCAGTGTTAATCATGTGCAAATAAGCACTGAGGCATTGCCAGAAGAGATCACAGTAAGAACAACTTACCATAACGACATAAAAATGTCAAACAAAGTCAACTGTTCTGTCCAACATTGTGGACAATCTCCCACTCACATAAAACCATAGAAAATTATAGCTCAGAAACAGGCCTTTTGGCCCTTCTTGTCTATGCTGAACCATTTTTTGCCTAGTCCCACTGATTTGCACCTGGACCATATCCCTCCACACTCCTCTCATCCATGAATCCGTCCAAGTTTTTCTTAAATGTTAAAAGTGACCCTGCATTTACCACTTTATCCGGCAGCTCATTCCACACTCCCACCACTCTCTGTGTGACGAAGCGCCCCCCACCAATATTCCCTTTAAACTTTCTCCTTTCACCCTTAAGCCATGCCCTCTAGTTTTTTTTCTCCCCTAGCCTCAGTGGGAAAAGCCTGCTTGCATTCACTCTATCTATATTCATCAAAATCTTATACCCCTCTATCAAATCTCCCCTCATTCTTCTACGCTCCAGGGAATAAAGTCCTAACCTTTCTAATCTTTCTCTGTAACTCGGCTTCTCAAGTCCCGGCAAGATCCTTGTGAACCTTCTCTGAACTCTTTCAACCTTATTTACACCCTTCCTGTAACTAGGTGATCAAAACTGTACACAATACTTAAATTCAGCCTCACCAATGCCTTATATAACCTCACCGTAACACTCCAACTTTTATACTCAACACTCCGATTTATAAAAGCCAAATCAACATATTTGTTTTATGGGTTTAGAATCTTGGGCGGCAGATCAGCAGTGATCTTATTTAATTGTCAAAAAGACTGGAGAGACTAAATGGTCAATTCCTGTTCCTACACTCCAAGAATCTTGAATATTGGGTCGAAACATCCAGACAACTACACAGCTGTGAATAGGACAGAAATGATATTTAAAGCTAAAATATTGAGAAGCTAAATTTGCTCAGCTTAAATAATGTCTTTTCTTGTTACTATTTTAGTATTTGACCCATCAAGTCTGCACCAACAACAATCCAATCAGGTCCTATCCCTGTCAACTATATATTTGCTCTCCTATTGCCCCTGACACTCAAAGGCAACTTGCCATAGCTAATCAGCCTAACCTGCACACCTTTGGACATACAGGATCCCCTCACATTTTTAGATGCACCAGGGGTAACTGGATGTTAAGTTGTCTCATCAGAATGCCCCTGGTATAATGCTTCGAATCACAATTAACCCCTTTAATAGGAAATGAACTACGTTGATGATCCTCAGGGATGTACGTCCCAGCTATGGGATGTACTCATTTCAGCATCCATGGCCAAGTGCAAAAATATCCCAAAAACCTCAGCTCACGCTGAGTTAGCTTAAAGGAATGGTAAAGTGCCTACTATGGGCCATTTACCACTAACTGGAGCGTCAATCAAGTGTGGAAGTTAATCTCATGACAAACAAATGTAGGGTTACAACCATTTGTACTTGGAAGGCTGTATAGAAGGAGACATCCAACGCGAAGGAAAGGTCTAGGTGCTGAGAGAATTTCACTGCCAATCATCTCATGCTGATGAAAATTCCTTTCCAAAGCAGGGAACAGCTGCCAACTATGTTTATCCAAATAGTATTATTAGCACATGTTTAGCCAGTACCTTTCTGAAATTGAGCAGTAAAGGGGAGGTAAATACAATGTAAGTATTACAAGATGTTCTAAAAGGAAAGCATCCTTATTAGCAGCTGATAAAGATTGTTTTCCTTTTATTTTCATGTATAGAACTTCCTAAACACAATTACATGGTGTGCTTTGCCAATTCCAGCTAACAAGGCCGTTGACTTTTCATATAAGCAGCAATGTTCACAGTCTGTTTTTCTCTCTGCAAAACTGTGTCTTATCCAGTTCATGTTGCAGCTTCCTTAGCAGCACGGAAAGGTTATTCATTTGGTGCCATTATATCAGAAGCTCTGGCTTGCTATAATATGGCCATTACTGAATTGCAGCTTGTGATTTGCAACATGTGGGGACTACTGAAAATAGAATAATATGGAACTCCTAACAAATAGCAGTTAATAATTCAAATAATTTTCTATACACAAGAAAAGCACTTGGTTTTCGAAAAAAAGACATCAGATGTCGCTTTGATCAAATTGCTTTTACATATTTATGTTCTCCAAAGAAACCATAGAAACCCTACAGCACAGAAAGAGACCATTTGCCCATTGAGTCTGCACCGACCACATTCCCTACCCAGGCCCTATCCCTATATCCCTACATATTTACCCACTAATCCCTCTATCCTACGCATCTCAGGATGCTGAGGGACAATTTAGCATGGCCATTCAAGCTAACCCGCACACCTTAGGAGTGTGGGAGGAAGCCAGAGCACCTGGAGGAAACCTACACAGACACGGGGAGATTATGCAAACTCCACACAAAGATGTATAGGTTAGGTAATTGGCCGTAATAAATTGCCTCATGGGGATTAGCAGGGTAAATTTGTGGGATTACAGGCATTGGTGGGATTGTTGTTGGTGCAAGTACGAGGGATTGGAATGGCATCCTTCTGTACTGTAGGGATTCTATGATTCTATTACTGATGCTGTCTTTTTCTTTGTGGAAAACGGTTATTTTTAGGCCATTAAAAAAGCCTTGACATCTGCTCTTTATATTGAAGCTGCTTTGGGGATTGGCTAGTGAAGTATGTACCCTCATTTTCTTACAGGGGCCTGTAATTTTACACCTGCTGTTTACAAGCTGTCTACATGTCATGAGCAGCACAAACATTATTAAATCTTTAAAACGGCCTAAAGGTCTCCCCTGTTAATCCTTACTTGAAAGATATGTCCCTCTTTATTGTAGGATCTGAGTAATTTTGCAGAGGTGTCTTCATCCATGCTTGTTGGTAACTGATGGCTCCAAGCAGCCAACCTTGAATGCTATCTTTCTCTTTGAACAGTTAGGGAACGCTGATTCCCTCAAGATGTGTGTAACTTGACCTTTTGTCAAAAAAATGAGCATTAACTTAAATAATCTCTTTGCCGGTGGTGACCTACCAGCCGAACATAGATAGAATAGTAAATGCTCTCAGTTGATAAAGGAGAAGTCACTTTCTGAAAAGCAAATGAATGTTTCATGAGTCCAGCCGTGCTGCGTACCTGGGGGAAATTACACTTAACTGCACTAATTTGGTTTGCCTCTGTGGCATTGAATTTGATGTATGCAGGCACTGTACAAAACAGGATATCTGTAACCTCCATCAACCAACTGTGAACTAGCCGACTCAACTGACATCTTCAGTTCCTGACGAGAAGTATCCAGAACTGCAGAGGTTTAGTGCAGTTGTCACTTTCAATTCTACTATCAGTGCCGTCAGGAGGTCCTTGATCATAAGAAATAGGAGCAGGAGGAGGCCGTTTGGCTCAACAAACATACTCCGCCAGCCAGTTAGAGCATGGCTAATTGGTTATGGTCTCAACGCCAAAGATGTGCAGGTTAGGTTGATTGGCCATGTCAAATTGCCCCATAATGTCAGGGGGATTAGCAGGGTTAATACATAGAGTTAGAGGAATAGGACCTTGGTGGGATGTGGTCGGTGCAGGCTTGATGGACAAATGACCTCCTTCTGCACTGTAGGGATTCTATGATTCAACTTTCCTGTCACAACCCATGACAGAAATTCATCCAAGTCAGCCTTGAGTATGACCCAATTTTTGCTACTTTGTAAATGTGAATCGTAACACAGAGGGTGATGGGGGTATGGAATGCGCTGCCAAGTAAAGTGGTGGAGGCAGGTACTCTGGAGTTATTTAAGAAATACTTAGATGGGCCCATGAACAGAATGGGAATGGAGGGGTATAGAAAACTGATTTAAAATAGGGATCGTGAGCCTTGGGAGTCCCTGGTAAATAGATGATGATATTGATGTACTTGTTTTTATCCTACAGGTGCTTAGGTCCACCTTGTTGCCTAACAAGGGGCATACACGCGATGGGTCTTGAGAGGACTGCTCCTGGATCTTTTGAGAGTATCCTACTGCTTCACGTCGTTAGTGTACGCTTGACCTGGACCATTTGATGGGCAACACGACAGCTCAGTGACTATCGCTGTGCTGGGCAGATACATGGATTTGGGCCTGTGTCTGTGGGAGTTTGCGCATTCTCCCCGTGCTTGAATGGGTTTTCTCCTGGAGCTCCGGTTTCCTCCCACATCCCAAAGATGTGCTCTTAGGCTAATTGGTGAAACAAATTCTCCCTAAATTGTCTCAAATTTGGTTTTTAATCCATAGATCTATAAACATGGACAGGGATTGCGGGTAGAGGTGGGAACATCGGGGTGGTGGCGCAGGCTCGTAGGGCCGAAGGGCCTGTTTCCCGTGCTGTTTTGTTCTTTATTCTTTGTTCTTTGTAAAGACTGGTGAGAGGGATAAATTACTCCTCATCTTGGACTGAAAGATGACCCCTTATTTTTAAACAGTACCTCTGAATTCTAGATTTCTTCAGGATGAAACATCTCCTCAGCATCTACCTACCAAGTCCATTTGGAATCTTTCAATGAGATCACTTCCAATTTCTGTAAAATTAAACAAATGTAGACCCAACCTGTTCACCTTTCCTCATAAGGCAACCCCTCCATTCCAAGAACCAGCCTAGTGAACCACCTTGGGACTGAACTATAGAACCATAAAAAAATTACAGCTCAGAAACAGGCCATTTGGCTCTTCTTGGCTGTGCCCAACCATTTTTTGCCTAGTCCCACTGACCTGCACGTGGACCATATCCCTCCACACCCCTCTCATCCATGAACCCATCCAAGTTTTTCTTAAATGTTAAAAGTGACCCCGCATTTACCACTTTATCTGAAAGCTCATTCCACACTCCCACCATTCTTTGCGTGAAGAAGCCCACCCCTGCCCCCCCATATTCCCTTTAAACTTTTCTCCTTTCACCTTTAACCTCTGTTTTTTTTTCTCCCCCAGCCTCAGTGAAAAAAGCCTGCTTGCATTCACTCTGTTTATACCCATCACTGGGTGTAATGGACTGTTTCCATTACCATTATACCTTTCCTTAAGCAAGGACATCAAAACTGAATGCAATACTTTAGGTGTAGTCTCACCAAAACCCTGCATAGTTGTAACACAACATCTCTACTTCATCTTTTACAATATGGACAAAAGAAGGGTAATAAAAGGCTGCAGGTCTGGTCCCAAAACCGGATACAGGCATGTAATCATATTCCCATTGAAGCATGGCATTTTCATTGACAGTCCTTTCAAATTCTATATAGGAGATCTGCCTCTCTCACTCCAAAAGCTGTAAAGTTGTGATTTATTGTTTGTTACCTGTACCTCTGTAAATGAAACTGCTACAGTCACACAACACCTCCCCCAACCCCTCCTGTACCACTTCTCCAACTTCATGCCATCCCTACTGTGTCAGCAATATTGGCAGCCATGCTTTCAGGACTGGAATTCCCCCTGCTAAGTGTCTCCAACCCCTCTCTCTTCCTTTAAGACACTCTTTAAAATCTACCTGTTTGACCAAACGTTTATCACTTTAGGGATGTCAGTCGTAATTAAATGTGTTCCTGAAGGTTTTTTCACATGACTTGAGCCACCAATCAGCCAATACATCCAACTTTGTGATGTACTGCCCTCCTACACCAATTGGGCAGCAAAAAGATTCATTAGATGAAGCTAGATCATCAGCCAAATAGTCCTTTCGCTTCCCATTTTTAATATATTTACATCTAGTAAAGATCAAGGAGTACAACACGGGGACAAGCACTTTGGTCCACTAGGCCTGCGTCGAGACTTGATACCTTCCTAAACTAAAGATCTTTTGCCTCTGTGTGGTTTGTGTCTCTACTCCCTGGTTATTCATATATCTGCCAAGATGTCTCTTAAATGTTGCCATCATATCTGCTTCTCCCACTTCCTTTGGCAGCACATTCCAGACACTTACACAGAACAAACAACATTACAGCGCAGTACAGGCCCTTCAGCCTTTGATGTTGCGTCAACCAATGGAACCAATCTAATGACCCTCTAACCTAAACTATTCCAATATTATCCATATGTCTATCCAATGACCATCTGAATGCCCTTAAAGTTGGCGAGTCCACTACTGCTGCAGGCAGGGCATTCCATGCCCTTACTTGCCTCTGAGTAAAGAATCTACCTCTGACATCTGTCCTATATTTATTACCCTTCAATTTAAAGCTATGTCCGCTTGTGTTAGCCATCACCATCCGAGGAAAAAGGCTCTCACTGTCCATATTATCTTATCCTCTGACCATCTTGTGTGCCTCAATTAAGTCACCTTTTAACCTTCTTTTCTCTGACGAAAACAACCTCAAGTCCCTCAGCTTTTCCTCATAAGACTTTCCCACCATAACAGGCAACATCCTGGTAAATCTCCTCTGCACCCTTTCCAATGCTTCCACCAATTACTACCCTCTGTGTAAAAAACCTGCCTCTCACATCTCCTTTAAACTTTCCCCCTTTTACCTTAAACCTATGTCCCCTTAGAAATTGACAATTCTACCCTGGGAAAGAAAGCTGTTCAAAGAAAATGACTAAAAACCCCAATGTCCTGATATTCTTTCTCCATGGGTGGACCCATTAGCGCTGTGGGGGTTGATCTTTAATTCTTGGAGACTCCAGGCGAATCCTGGAGATGTGGCAACCCTTTGGTCATATATGTCTCTTTCTTTGGATTGGTGTTAATTTGTGTCTAGTTATGCTCCAGTGGGATGTTCTACTGCATTAATATTGTATATTATTGTAGATCTTGCTCACCTTGTAATGGGAGATTCATGCTCTATGCGCGCTTCTGTGTCTAGCGAGATACTCCCCTTTTACAAGTTCATCAACCATCTTCAACCCTAATGGCCCATTCAACTCAGCCACCTGCCTTTGATGTTTTTAATTGCGTGGAATTAACTTAATGTACAATCCTGAATAACTTTTCACATTTCTCATTAATTGCTGCTTAACAAACACTAATCTGGCAAGCAACCCATTAACACTGGGTCAGCGCATTAATGTGCGTCACAGCCATTTAATCCCAAGTGTGACTGTAGGACCATGGGCCAGGCACATTTTACCAACATTACCACCATTACTTCATTGCTGTACACGATTAGCATAACTGACACTTAGAGAAAATGAAGCCTTAATAAGGACAGAGGAACATTGTGTTGCTGGGAGGTCACCAGAAGTGAAAGGTCAAGAGAGCAAAATGGAAGAGCTGAATTAATACATAGTTCTGAGTTTTGTTTGATAACCTCTGTGAAGCAGGACAAATTCCAGCAAATTTGCACAAAGCCTATGATATCATACCTCACAGATTACATGGTTTAGCTCCGTTTTCCCGATCTTTTTTGCTTCTTAAAGCATTTAGTTTGCTTTTGATTAAGTTTGATTTCCTAGCTTTTTGTTATAATATGTGCCAGATTCTAATATGTGAAAGGATTTCTTCCAACCTTCCACTTTATGCTTGGTAGCATCTTCCTCCTTGCTCCTGATTCATGGACCAGTACAAACAATATTTCATGATTTATCCTTTCAGAATTTTAAACTATTCTATTAGATCTCCCCTTTTCTACTCGAGTGAATACGGCCTTAACTATGGCCTTTCATCACTGTCTCATCACAGTGAATCTATGTTGCACCTTTATCACGGCTATATCATCCTTTCTATATATCTGGCTCTCCAACTGTGGCATATCCAATGTCTTATAGAGGTTCATCATTACTTCTTTGTTACTGTATTCAAAACCTCCACATCTAAAACGCTGAATCCCATTTGTCTTTACAGTCTTTCCCACTTAACATCCTGTTCTCTTTTAGCAACCTTTAAATTATTTGAATCCCTTGATTTCTCTATTTCCTCCACTGCGTTGCTTTGAGAATTTTGCCATTTATGATGTATCTGTTCTCCATTTTCTTTCCCAGGGCGTACCATTTCACATTAATCTTCACTGAACTGCATTCATTGCACATCTGCTGACTCCACTAACTTGCCTGTCTCTTTTTTTTCCCCACTGGTTTCCCCGTATCCTTCCTCACAGTCTGTGAAACTACCGGAGTGGATTCCACAATGTGGCAGCCTCAACAAAATCCATGGGTTTGATGGGCCATGCAAGCTTCTTCTCATTTCACATTTCCTTCTGCTCTTTCCTCCTTGTTTGTGTCATTACACTGCAATTCTTGCCATTTCATCACTCAGTAGGAACAAGGTTTTAAAAAAATTATTAGCGTCACAAGTAGGCTTACATTAACACTGCAGTGAAGTTACTGTCAGAGTCCCCTCGTCGCCACTCTCCGGCACCTGTTTGGGTACACCGAGGGAGAATTTAGCATGGCTGATGCACCTAACCAGACTGTGAGAGGAAACCCATACAGACATAGGGAGAATGCATAGGCTCCGCGCAGACAGTGACCCAAGCTGGGAATGGAATTTGGGACCCTGGCGTTGTAAGTCAGCAGCGCTAACCACTGTGCCATCATGTTGGTTCACAATGAGATAAAGGGTAAGCTGAAGAATGCAAAGCAAATCCTTCCCTTTTGATGAAGGGTCATCCAGACTCGTAACATTGACTCTACTTTCTCTGCTGTCAGAATTGCTGAGTTTCTCCAACATTTCCTGTTTCTGTTGCAGATTCCAGCGTTGCACAGCACTTTGCTTTTATCTTTCCCTTTTGAAGTTGGCTTTTCTGTATAAGCAATGGATCTATTCTCCATCGCTGGCGATTTGGAAAAGGAGTTAAGATATCAGTATGGGTTCCGTGGTATGGATCAGGAAAGGATTCACAATCTAATTCGTCAAAAAATTAAGTCCCCTAGTAAAATGATTGAAAATATTTAATGAATTTAACAAAATGAATAATTTCTAATGTCAATTGCGTGATTGCCTTAACCCAAGAAAATGCAAATAGAAGTCTCCATGATAGATCAATAAAGCAATTAGAACAGCAGTAAGGACAAACACACTACACAAAGCAATCAAAAAGCTAATAGAATGTTGGGATACATAACAGCATCCTCCATCCCAGGAGGTTACCCTGGTGTTTTCTTTTTGATTATGTGCTTGTTATCTTCCATTTGGAGTTCAGAAAAAGCTTACATTTCCATAGGGCCTTTAACAACCTGAATACAACCGCAGACACTTCACAGGCAGGGAAGCATTTTTTGAAGTGTCATCACTTATAGGAAATGCAGTGACCAATTTCCCTGCAAGCGGCAAAGAGATAAATAATCGGTTTTAGTGATGTTGATTGTGGGGAGAAAAATTGGGCGCGATTGCAGGAGACTTTGACTGCTCTCCTTCAAGAAGTGCCATGGGGCTATTTTACACTAACCATCAGGGAGCAGGCAGGACCTCGCCTAAACCCAGTATTACAGCACATTCTCAACCCTGAACTTTGAACTCAACTCTTGGCAGTGAGAGAGATTTGAACCCAGCACCATTTGGATTCTGAGTTGAGACTGCTACTCACAAGTGGCACCTTTAAGCATCAGTCTATAGTATACCTCAGCAGACCAATATGTTCATAGGATCATACTTCCACACATTAATTTTTTTCCATTTAAATTTGATATCACAGGAGAGATTTCCAATGAATGTGCTGCTTATAAAAGTGATTCTTGATTGGACGCTCCGAACTGTGGGTGTCCAACCCAGTCTGCAAATGCTGGATTCGTAGAATCCCAACAATGCAGAAAGAGACCATTCGACCCATTGACCCACTGACTACAATCCCATCTAGGCCCTATCCTCATAACCCCATGTCTTTACCCTAGCTAGTCCTCTGACAGTAAGGGCAATTTAGCATGGCCAATGCATCTAACCCGCACAGCTTTGAACTGTGGGAGGAAGCCGGAGTACCCGGAGGAAGCTCACGCAGACACTGGGGGAAATGTGCAAACTCCACACAGACAGTCTGCCAAGGCCGGAATTGAACCTGGGTGTCTGGTACTCTGACGCAGCAGAGCTAATCACTGTGCCACTGATCCACCCAATTGTTGAGGCCAATCCTGCCCTGGACTTCCTTCAGAAACAAAAATGACTCCTGGCAACTATTCAGGATTGTGCCCAACAACAGACAACCTAGCATTCCCTCCTCCTCAACCAGAGTGCTAAACAAAATAATAAGGACCCTTATAGCATGCTGCATAGGATCAGCTTAACCCAACAAAGAGCAGAGTTCTAATCTGGGACTGTCCTGTTGCATTTACCTACTCACTAACTAATCTCACCGAGGTGCTGAAATGAGAGTTTCCAACATGCACGCAACTTGCTGAGGGTGAATTGCCCTTGGGATATTAACAAGCTTCTGTCAATCCCCGGGGAAATTTGATCCAGCTGCTATACAGGTTTGCAAAAGGCAAATTTGTTGCAATGGTGTTAGATTATAAATATGCTAACTATATTTTCAGAACGTATTTCAACATATATCGATACATTCGATACAGGCACTACATGTTTAAATAGGTTATTTAAAGCTTTTCAAACACATTGTTCTGGGCCCTATTTATAGAAGGTTTCATCTTCCAATTAAGCCACATTATGCTAAGGATTTTGTTTACATTCTGCTGTAGAGAAAATCCATGTTTGGCGCTCAGTTGCGATTTTAATGGAAATGTTCACTTGTTTATTTCACACCTTGCTCCTGTTAGATTGCAATGTTAGTTCCATGCTCTGGAGATTAGAAACCAACAGTAAACAATTCTGAATGAAGATGATGTACAATATGGCTGCCACCAGTCAAAAGTCCTTTTTTTTTTAAAAATGATACTTTGAGTATCTTGGTTTGTTCTTTCCCTATGATTCACCATCAGTCAGCTCAAAGCTCAACTGCGAGAGAATAGTAAGCCAACATTGCCTCACGTGCCCAGTCGTCTGGGAGAATCTGTGTGCCGCTTCCACGGTACAGTCTGTACAAAACTCTGACTGTTGGAGATGGTAAAAGTGCCAAATGCTATTCTATTCATCGACCTAATGGATGGGATTTTTGGCTGTGCTCATCCCGAAAATCCCGCCCGTGGTCAATGGACTTTTCCATGATCCACTCCTTCGCCCTTTACGATTCCCACGGCGGATGGATTGGGAAAATTTACCCCAGTAACTTGCAGAGACGCAAGCCTGGAAATTAGGCTGTGTGATTTCTACCAAAGTCCCACATTTGCTGTTCTGTTGGCTGTGTCATTACAGTGGGTCACTCCCTCAATTAAATAACACAGAGGTGGTGCAAAAACATATTTAGTGTTCAGTCAATAAGATTAAGTCAATAAGTAGGATTTTCAGGCTGTGTTTTATGTTGCATGCAGGAAGATTTTGTGTCTGTTTCATTTGGAATTGATGCTTACGGCCTTCGCTGAGAGTTGTAAGTGCATTAGTTTGCTTGAGATGCGAAATTACAGCTGTGCTAATGATTCCGCCAGCTCTAACCCTGTGCCCGACAGCCTCTGCACCTATTCTTCTCCCTAGATTTGCCCCAACAGTAGTGTTTTATTAAATTATTTTATCTCCCCTTTAGCTAAATGAAGCATTTCCTCAGCTTAAACAGCAAGGTCACTTCTGACACCCTGCGCAATTACACGCCCATTGTGCGCAATCTGTGAGGGCGATTGGTGGAAGATGAAGTGCCTTTCAGTGAGGCACTGACCCCAGGGTCAGGGCCAATAAGACCGAGAGTGATTTATCAACCAACAGAAAGAGGAAATGAATCTATTCAATGTGTAAAAGGCGACAGCATTGTCCGCGCAACTCTATGTGGACAAAATTAAATCTGCTTTAGTTGACCATCTTTTCTCTTCCAAAATATTTTCACGCTTCCATTGATCATTCCGATTCCCTGATTTATACACTGAATGCCTTCTTGTCTCTTATGTTTCCTGAAAGACAGAGAGGGAGAGATGACCCGTAGTGCAGGAAACCTTGATCCAGTTCAAGTCACTGCTCCATCAATAGAAACCATTGCCGGAGCTGCTTACAATAAAGTTACAAACACAAGGCTCAAAGGGAGTACTTATCAGGCCCACGTTTAATTTTAAGCTTTAATGGCATTTATGGCAGCTCGCAGAGTTTGTGTGTTAAAAATATCAGTAGGTTTAATACACTCCGGGTGCAAACTATGAGCAGAAAATCAAGGTTCACGCTCTGGCTCGGGAACTATTAATCTTTTGGATGAGATGCTGATTCCAGGGTTCTCCTGTTCTCCCAGGTGAACAATAAAGATCCCACGACACCATGTTGAGGAGGACCAGCGGGTCTCTCCAGGAGTCTAGGAGTGTTTATTCCTGAGCTGACATTGATGGAAGGTGGATACACCCGGGCTAATGTCACAATGCAGTTTGTGGGACATTGGTGCAGGCAAACGGGCTGCTGCATTGCCTACATTGCAACACTCCATTACGGGATCGGCTGGCTGGAGGGCTGGTTACTGATGGAGAGCAATGCCAACAATACGGGTTCAATTCCCGTACCAGCTGTGGTTATTTGTGAAGGTCTCACCGCACCAACCTTGGCTCTCCCTGCCTGAGGTGTGGTGATCCTCAGGTTAAATCACCACCAGTCAGGTCTCCCTCTCAAAGGAAAGAGCAACCTATGGTCATCTGGGACTTCACCCTTACAACACAAAAGTACCTCACTGGTTGTGAAGCACTTTGATACATCCTGGAGGGACAATATTTCAATACAAACTTTTCTTTTCGTTGTCTATATATCAAAGGGTAACTTGGCTTGAGAGTATCAAGATTGAGACATACTTCATTGTGGGAGCAAAATATATTTGATACATGCCAATAAGCAGCCTGTTGATTGCTGAATGCTTTTGAACAGTAATTAATACACAATGTGTATTTATCCAGGGTTTACTTCCTTACAGTGACAAGAAGTGCAGAATGCACTGCTTAGAAAACTGAGCCATGAGTGCCCAATCAGATCTGGTAATGCTGAATTCATAGAATGCTGAGAGTACAGAAGGAGACCATTTGGCCCATCGAGCCCATACCAACAATCCCATCCAGGACCTATCCCTGAGATACTAGTATTATACTGCTAATTCTCCTGACATCAAGGGGCAATTTAGCACGGCCCACCCACCTAAGCCGCACATTTCTGGCGTGTGGGAGGAAACGGGAGCACTTGGAGGAATCCCACGGAGACATGGGGAAAATGTGCAAACTCCGCACAGACAGTGACCCAAGCCGGGAATTGAACTCAGATTCCTGGCACTGTGAGGCAGCAGTGCTAACCACTGTGCCACCACGTAAGGTTCTTTGCACAAAGAGGGGAAGCAACAATACAAGGCCACTGCCCGGGAGCTTTGATGGTTGTTGAAATTGGACTTGCAGTACTGTTATATGTTGCAGTATGAGTGCAGTGTCGGCTGTGGGTTCATTCTGTGGCTATGGTGATACCTCATTGATGGAGGTCTTGACATTTGAATGGTTAAGCATAAATACCTTTATTGGTGGGCTTTAAATATTTACAGTTCCAGGCATGGTTATGCACAATGTCGTTCCATCATGCTAGCTGCTTACAGAGTATTGCTTCTAGTCTGTTTTCTGAGAATCTCTTACCATTGAATACATCGCACTGCCACTCTCCTGTCCCACATTAACCCTTGCTCTGTCGAGCACCTTTACATTTTAATGCACGCAGGCATGTACCATCACAAGCTACACAGCCCCTCTGAGGAACAATGCCTAAGGAAGCTCTGAGGATGTGATCTCAGGCTTGTGGAACGCTCAGAATGACACACGCCATAGAGCAAAATCCTGGTGCCTCCCTCAGTGGAAGGACATGCCAGAGTTTGCAAGATTGGCATCGGGAGACTAAAGTTAACCCATTCCATGCCAGGCTGGTAAGATTTCTGTGGAAAATCCAGAATGCCATAAGAAAGGATCTACAATGACCCACACTGAGACATAAATGTAACAGAACTGACTTATCATAAAATCATAGCGTCCCTACAGTGCAGAAGGAGCCCATAGATTCTGTACTGACTCTCTAATAGAACATCTTATCTGGACCCTATCCTCGTAATCACATGTATTTACTTCACTAATCTCCCTAAACTACCTGATCATACCTTATGTTTGTACACGCAAATTGGCGCCTGTATTTTCATAGATAAGGACAACAACTGAAATGTACTTTGTTGGGTGTAAAGCGATTTGGGATGTGCTGAGATCATGAGAAGTGCTGCATTAATGCATTGTGTGTGGAACTGTTAGCCCGTGGAAATGGGTGTAGAGAATTGCAATGCATGAATACTCTATCCCTCTTCCACATTCACGCAGGCTGCACGTAATCTCTGTCTACCTGTTCAGTATGATAGTTTCTGCATTCGGCCAGTGTTAACAGTGGGCGGCATGGTGGCACAGTGGTTGGCGCTGCTGCCTCGCAGCACCAGAGATCCAGGTTCAGTTTTGGCCTTGGGTGGCTGTCTGTGTGGAGTTTGCGTGTTCTCCGTGTGTCTGTGTGGGTTTCGTCCGGTTGCTCCAGATTCCTCCCACAGTTCAAGAATGTCGGGGTGGGTTTGATTTACCACGCTAAATTTCCCCTAGTGTCATGGTAAATGCATGGAGTTATGGAAATAGGGCCTGGGTATGGTTGTGGTCGGTACAGAGCTTGATTGGCTGAATGGTCTCCTTTTGCACTGTATGTTTCCTATGGTTCGATGATTCTACACATCTTGGGACGATAAAGGGTAAATGCAGCACAGCCAATCAGCCTAACCTGCAAATCTTAGGGCTGTGGGAGAAAACTGGAGCTCTTGGAGGAAACCCAAGCAGAGATGGGCAGAATGTGCAAATGCCACAGAGTCCCCAAGGCCAGAATTGAACCAGGATCTCTGGTGCTGTGAGGCAGCATTACTAACCATTGTGCCACTATAGCCACTCTCTTCTCTCCTCTTAAACTGTTTCTGATTACACAGGGGGAATGAATTCGCAGAATGATTGTAGTGTGTTCATAATGCACGATCCAAGAGAGCCAAAAGCACACTTATCAAAGAAGGGATAGAGGAAAGCAACACGAGAGAATAATTTATTAATTATGTCATGTTTCATTATGTTAGTTGTGTCCTTTTCTTTTAAACCTCTTACTGCAGCCTTGTTCCATAACCAGTATAAGGAAGAAGGCAGATCAGAATGTGAACTCCTTCAACATAAGTGACAATAATTCTTTACCTTGTGACCCATACACAGTCCTTTCTTCAGAAGGAAGAACAGGATTATGTGACCCATGCAAAATGCTTTTCTTTTCCCCTTTGCGCTGCAGCAAATTACCAAAGGTCCTTAGGCAGCAACCTTCCAAACTCACGACCACTTCCATCTAGAAGGACAAAGACAGCAGATACATGGGAACATCACCTCCTGCAAGCTCCTCTCCAAGTCACTCCCCATCATGACTTAGAAATATATCGCTGTTCCTTCGCAGTCGCTGGCTCAAAATCCTGGAATTCCCTCCTTAACGGCATTGTGGGTTAACCCACAACGCACGGACTGCAGTGATTCAAGAAGGCAGCTCACCACCACCTCCTCAAGGGCAACTAGGGATGGGCAATAAATGCTGGCCAGCCAGCAATGTCCATGTCTGACAAATGAATAAAAGAAATATAGTGTTTTCTTTTTTTTTAATAACTGTGTGCATTGATATGTGTGAGGTGGTACATCTTGGTAGCAAAGCAGCAACAGTAATTGTACTCTGCATGGAATAAACTTAATGTTGTGGAAAAACAAAGGAATTCAGGTTCCCAGGACACCAATGGCAGAACACTCAGTTGATAATGCTGCTAAAAAATGCTAATGGATGCTAGGTTTTATTTAAAGAGTTATAAAATAGAAAAGATGAATCTATTTCGAACTTTAATGAGACACTAAATTGTATATTGTATGCAGCACTGTGCTCCACACTTTAGCAAGGACATTGAAGATTTGAGTGTTGCCTCGATGAGTAAGTATCATGTGGCGAGGGACAGAGACAGATAAATCAAGGAAGCTCCGACTTTGATCTTGACCGACTACTTCTCTCAGAGAGTTGTGAATGTGTGGAACTCACTGCCCCAGCGTGCAGTGCAGGCAGAATCAATCAACAGATTCGAGAAGGAGGTTGATATGCTTCTCATGAAAAGCAAGATAAAGGGAGCAGGCAGGAAAGTGGAGTTGAGACCAGGATAAGATCAGCTACAATGGCAGAGTGGGCTGGAAGGGTTGAACTGCCCACTGTCGCTCCTAATTGCTATGTTCCTATGTTCCATTAAGTAGCTGTGGGGGTTATACAATTGGTGTCATTGTCCATGTTGTGTTTATCATGATAAGTAGTCTCACAACACCAGGTCAAAGTCCAAAAGATTTATTTGGTAGCACGTTAGACCTCATTTGGAATACTGCGTCCAGTTCTGGTTGCCTTACTAGCTTTCGGAATGCTGCCCCTTCATCAGGTGAGCGATGAAGGAACGGCGATGAGGAAGGAACAGCGCTCTGAAAGCTTGTGCTACCAAATAAACCTGTTGGACTTTAACCTAGTGTTGTGAGATGATTTACTGCGCCAATCCAACACCGGCAACTCCGTATCATGTGTTTACCGTGTACTAGTGCACACATCGCTCCTTAATATCTCTGTGGCTCACTTTTTAGTCGTGTGTCTGAGCAGAGAATTTAGTTAAGGGACAAGGATGGAATCAACTTAGAGGAAAGTTTTAAAAGAAAAAGACACTGCTAACGTAATGAAAAAATACGTTGTTTCTAAATTATTCTCCCGATCGCTTGACTCCCATTAACATCTTCTGGCGATTATAGATAATAATTTAGCAGCAGAATGTAGAGTTTTTATATGTAATTGGTACCTTGACTTCCTGCCTGCCTGCAATGCAATGTGAAAGCTCTTTCCGAAACTCCTAGCCAGTGTATCCATGCTGCATTCTGCAGAACACTGCAGTAGTGCTTTCTGTAACACTGTTGATTAGGATCTATAACTAATGCTTGTGTAGGGTAATGCTGGGGCACCATGGTCTAATGTGCTTGCATGATACTAAATGTATAATTTAGGAGCAGAAGTAGGCCATTTGGCCCCTCGAGCCTGCTCTGCCATTCAGTGAGATCATGGCTACTATGATTATGGCTTCAACTCCATATTTCTCCGAGGTAATCTTCGACACCCTTGTTAGTCAAGAATCTACCCACTTCTGCCTTAAAAATATTAAATGGCCACTATTTTACATGCAGGACGAGCAGGTAAAATCGCACAAGAACCGATTTTTTGCTTCTCGCGATCTTATCAGCACTGGATTGGTGGAGTGATCAGCCTTCCGCCCATTTCCAGTGAGAAGCTGAATAATTCATTTAAATTTATTTAAATCATCATTAATATGTGATCAGCGACCCTGGGATGCAATTGTTTGGGCTCAATGGCTTTTGTGGCACCTGGCCCCCAGCAGTGGGGAACAGTTGTGTTGGCCTCGCTGGTAGATCCGGAGGCCATTGAGGTCCCCCTGAGGAATTTGGGGGCACGACGGGGTGCCCCATGGGCAGTGCCAGTCTGGCACCTTGGCACTGCCCACCGGGCACCTTGGCAAATTCTTTAATATAGTCTACCATAAGGTCAGTCTGTCAGGAGACCTCTTCCTCTGGGAGTGACATGGTGGCACTGCCACAGCAGAGTTGGTTTCCATTTGACTTTTAGAAATTGGACTCTCATCTTGTAAAGGCACACCTGTGCTTATTCTTCATTTCCCATAGAAACATTCTGCCTTTGGAAAAGCAGCAGGCAATAATTAAGGACCCTGTACACCCTGGATATTCTCTCTGCCACCTTCTTCTGTTGGGAAAAACGTACAAAAGTCTGAGGTCACACACCAACCGACTCAAGAACAGCTTCTTCCCTGCTGCCATCAGACTTTTGAATGGACCCACCTAGCATTCAGTTGAACTTTCTCTATACCCTAGCGATGACTGTAACACTACATTCTGTACTCCCTCCTTTCCTTCTCAACGAATGGTATGCTTTATCTGTGCAGCGCACAAGAAACAATACTTTTCACTGTGTACTAATACATGCGACAATTAGTTGCATGTCAGGCAAATAGTCAGGAGGTAATGCTGCAGCTTTATAGGACCCTTGTCAGACCACACTTGGAGTACTGTGCGCAGTTCTGGTGGCCTCACTATAGGAAGGACGTGGAAGCTATTGAAAGGGTGCAGAGGAGATTTACAAGGATGTTGCCTGGATCGGGAGGCATGCCTTATGAAGACAGGTTGAGGGAGCTGGGACTGTTCTCCCTGGAGAGACGAAGGTTGAGAGGCGACCTGATAGAGGTTTACAAGATGTTGAGAGGAATAGATAGGGTGGACTCTCAGAGACTATTTCCCAGGGCTGAAATGGTCACGACGAGAGGGCGCAGATTTAAGGTGCAGGGAAGCAAGTACAGAGGGGATGCTAGGGGAAAGTTTTTCACTCAGAGGGTGGTGAGTGAATGGAATCGGCTGCCGTCGGTGGTGGTCGAGGCGAACTCGCTGGGGTCTTTTAAAAGACTTCTGGATGAGTATATGGGATCCAATGGGATTGGGGGTTATAGATAGGTCTATGGCTGGGTAGGTTTTGATGTGTTCGGCACAACTTGTGGGCCGAAGGGCCTGTTTGTGCTGTAGTGTTCTATGTTCTATGTAATTATAAATCAAATCAAATCAAAATGAAGGTGCTCCCGTTGATCCCTGTCACCAGCGTGAGATCCCAAGGATTGGTGATCACTACGTTAGTGACTGAATGAACTATTTATCATAACAAATAAGCTATGTACAGAGTATAAGACCCTGTGCTACTGATTACTCCCGATTCCAGTCTCAGACTGATAGAGAAAGCCTGATCTCAGCCTTAGGATTCATACCAATTGGCTGATCAGCTTACATGACTGCCTCCCATTCCCCCCTACCAAAACCTCACCCCCTAAGAGGGGCTCGCGACTGCAATACCTCGCCCCATTTAAATCATATATTGCTTTTCCATTCCCCCCGTCAAGGCGAGCAAATTCGCATTTAGCCACCTTATGCCCATCTGCCAAATATTTACCCGCTCACTCCATTTATTAAATCCCTTTGCGGGCTCCGGGGGCTGGAACATTCTGGCCGTTCACACCCTGCCGCCGTTGCACGTGAGGATGGAAAAATTGGCACTCAGCCAAATCTCTGTACGTTGCAGTGGGATTGGGAAATCCTGCTGGAGAATTCCCGCCCTGAGACACTCTCTGCAATTGATTTCCCTACCTGCCTTTGTGTCGCCAGGAAATTTAGCAAGTATACATTTGGTCCTTCCAAGTGATTGATTGTAAACGGTTTAAATACTCTTGTGGTTTTAATACAGCAACTAATCATCTTAGCCAGACTGGCAGACAGGAAAATGTTAGACTGATATCAGCACCGGGAATTTCCTGCTTGTCTCTCCTCCAGCCATGTAGATATGATACTCAGCCTTCTTTGTTAGCCTGCATCTTGATACATACAGTCCAAGCAGACACGTGAAAAATTCAATAATACTTAATGTAGTTCTTATTCGTAACGTAACTTCTTAGGCGGATCCCTTTTAAAGTGTCTACAGCTGCTTTAACCTCATTGCCTTGGCTGCAAACTGCAATTCGTAACTTAGCACCCTCTTTATTCCTTCTGTTATTCATTTGTGGGACTCTGGCTGGCCAGTGTGTTATTGTTCAAAGATAGTTGAGAGTTGCTGTGGCTCTGGAGCCACACGTAGGCCAGGTCAGATAAGGATGGCAGATTTCCTTTCCTAATGACATTCGTGAACCAGAAGAGTTTTCCCGACAATCGATAATGGTTTCATGGCCATCAGTGGATCCTTAATTCCAGATATTTTTTTATTGAATTCAAATTCCACCATCTGCCTTGGCGAGATTTGAACCCAATTCTGGATTAATAACATAGCGATGATACCACTGGGTCATCGCTTCCCCAGTCACACAACGTGACAATATATTCCAGACTAGTTGTTTCTACTTTCTTCATGCATTGCACAAAGGATGATTTTTAGCAGCCTTACAGAGTGGTCAAAGTGCAGTCTAGAGATTAAAAGCTCACCTTCACTGTAAGACCCATGTTGGCAAAAGAGTTTAAGCCAATGTTAAAAAAAATCACCCAAAGACTCGTTAACTGGCTGATCTGTGCTTAAAATTAATGTTACTGCTCGTTAAAGAGGCTGCAGTGGGTTAGTGATGGTCCTAATGCCCACTCCTATTGATAGCCAACTGTTTGGGGTTGATGTAGATTGCACACGCTGCTTAGAAAGGATACTCATGTTCATGTGCTACTGTAGCTGTGAAGAGGAACACGGAAACGCATCTACAGGCTGCTTAGGACATAGATACTTGATCAAGGCATCACCAATTTCTCAGCACCTGTTTTCTGAGGACTTGATCTGTTAACAGCAAGTGCCTTGCCCCTCTATCTATTAGATACCCAAAACAAAATCTGGAATTGAAAGTTTATGGATGACTTATGAAACCATTGTCAGAAAAAACTCATCTGGTTCACTGATATCCTTTAGGGAAGGAAATCTGCCATCCTAATTCGGTCCAGCCTACATGTGACTCTAGACCCACAGGAATGTGGTTGGTTCTCTGATGCCCTCCGAAATGAAGGGCAGGGATGGGCAATAAGTGCTAGTCATGATGTGGAGATGCCGGCGTTGGACTGGGGTAAACTCAGTAAGAGTCTGGCAACACCAATTTTAAATCCAACCAATTTATTTGATATTCCCCTATCAAATAAATCGGTTGGATTTAAAATTGGTGTTGCTAGACTCTTACTCAATAAGTGCTAGGCCAGCCAGCATTGTCCTGAGTGAATAATGAAAAAGGAATTAGCATGAGAAAGGGAGTGTTTGGGATTGGACATCTTGCTAGGGGGCTCACTCTTGGTCTGGGTGGAGAGGGAGAAGAAGGGCAGGTGGAATTAGAGGGCAAAGTGGCGTTTCCCTCCCTTCTGGTACAGGCCGTGTCTCCCCTTTTGCATCATCTCCACCTTGGCCTCAGTGTCCTGTTCCCCTCTCCCTCCATTCTACAACATATTGTTGTGTGTCAGCAAGAAGCCCTTCGATGGAAGAATCATAAAACCCCACCTTGCATTTGCAGAAGGAGGCCATTTGGCCCGTCAAGTCTGCACTGACCACAATTCCACCCAGACCTTATCCTGTAATCCTACATATTTACTCTGTTAATTCCCGATACTAGCGTCAATTTAGCATGGTCAATCAACGTGACCTGCACATCTTTGGACTGTGGGAAGAAAAACTGGACCACCTGGAAGAAACCCATGCAGACATGGGAAGAATGTGCAGACTCTGCACAGACAGTAACCCAAGCTGGGAATTGAACCTGGATCCCTACTGCTCTGAGGTAGCAGTGATAACCACTGTGCCACCGGCCCGTCCCAAGGTATGTGCAAAATTATGTTTAATCAGCATGAATGCTAAACCTGCAGACAAGTTCTAGTTATAGTTGTTAGCAATTAGGGTTTAGTAGCATAGTATCTCGTGAGTACTTATTTTTACCCTATGACCAAAATTATCCCTTCACCGTTCTCATCATATATATACATAAATGACTTGGAAGAGGGAGTAAGTGGAGTGATCAGCAAGTTTGCAGACGATACAAAGATGGCTGGACTTGCGGATAGTGAGGAGCAAGTAACAGCAGGATATGGATAGGCTGGTAGCTTGGGCAGATAGATGGCAGATGGAATTCAACTCTGATAAATGCGAGGTGATGCATTTCGGGAGAAAGATTGTAGAGGGGAGATATATAATAAAGGGTAGACTTATTAAGAGTATAGAAACTCTTCTATAGAGGGACTTGGGGGGTGCAGGTGCACAAGTCTCTGAAGGTGGCAGAGCAAGTGGAGAAGATTGTGAAGAAAGCATATAGTATGCTAGCCTTTATAGGAAGGGGTATAGAGTACAAGAGCTGGCCTTTTATTTTGCAGTTGTGTAAAACATTGGTTAGACATCATTTGGAATACTGCGTCCAGTTCTGGTCACCTTACTACCGGAAGGACGTGGAGACTCTGAAGAGAGTGCAGAGGAGGTTTACCAGGATGCTGCCTGGTATGGAAGGTCTGAGTTACGAGGAGAGGTTAGGCAAATTGGGACTGTTTTCCTTAGAAAGATGTAGACTTAGAGGAGATCTGATAGAGGTGTACAAGATTACGAGGGGTATAGATAGAGCAAACAGGGTTAAGCTTTTTCCTAGGATGGACTCAAATAGCACGAGGGGGCACGGGCGTAGGGTAAGGGGAGTGCTGTATAATTTGGATGATAGAGGGAGTTTTTTCACACAGAGGGTGGTGGGAGTATGGAACGCGTTGCCAAGTAAAGTGGTGGAGGCAGGCACTCTGGAGTTATTTAAGAAATACTTAGATGGGCACATAAACAGAATGGGAATGGAGGGATATAGAAAACTGATTTAAAATAGGCATCATGAGCCTTGGGACTTCCTTGGGAAGTGTGTAAATAGTCGATGTTATTGATGTATTTGTTTTATCCTACAGGTAGTTTGGTCTGCCTTGATGTCTAACGAGGGGCATACACGCGATGGGTCGTGAGAGGGCTGCTCTTGGATTTTTTTTGAGAGTATCCTAGTGCTTCATGTCATTAGTGTACGCTTGACCTGGACCAGTTGATGGGTAACACGACAGTTCAGTGACTATCGCTGTGCTGTGCAGATACATGGATTTGGGCCTGTGTCTGTGGGAGTTTGCGCATTCTCCCCGTGTTTGCGTGGGTTTTCTCCGGGAGCTCTGGTTTCCTCCCACATCCCAAAGATGTGCTCTTAGGCTAATTGGCAGAACAAATTCTCCCTAAATTGTCTCAAATTTGGTTTCAATGTGTAGGTTTATAAACATAGACAGGGTAGAGGTGGGAACATCGAGGTGGCGGCGCGGGCTCGTTGGGCTGAAAGGCCTGTTTCCCATGCTGTTTTGTTCTTTGTTCTTTTTGTTTTTTGTTCTTTGTAATGTTAAAGCCTTGTGTGTTGTCATCCATTTTCCAAGGTTCACAGACCAAACTGCCAGACCAAGGTTTCCAGTCTCAGAAGGTCGGCCATTTCTTTCTCTATTTCTCTGCAATATCATTGATGACAGTGTTTCCCCCAGGAGCCTGAACACAAAATGCACCTTGCTGAAGTAATGTGACATTGTGCCAGAGGGATAATTCAAATATTTTTAAAATGCTAATGATCCAAACTCCTATTTCTAAAAGCCCGTTTAGTGCCTTGGCTGATGGAACATCCTTTGTCGACTGGACTTTCTCAATGGCCTTTTGCAGCAATGATTCATCGCTGCATTATTGACATTGGAAAGGGTCCAGAGGAGGTTTACAAGAATGACCCCTGGACTGAAGAACTTGTCGTATGAGGAACGGTTGAGGACCCTGGATCTGTACTCGTTGGAGTTTAAAAGGATGAGGGGATTGGACCTTATTGAAACTTACAGGATACTGCAAGGCCTGGATAGAGTGGACGTGGAGGGGATGCTTTCACTAAGTAGGAAAACTTGAACCAGAGGGCACAACCTCAGGCTAAAGGGACGATTCTTTAAAACAGAGATGAGGAGGAATTTCTTCAGCCAGAGAGAGATGAATTTATGGAACTGTTTGCTGCAGAGGGCTGTGGAGGCCAGGTCATTGTGTGTCTTTAAGCCAGAGACAGACAGGTTCTTGATTAATCAGGGGATCAGGGGTGAAGGGGAAAAGACAGGAGAATGGGGATGAGAAAAATATCAGCCATGATTGAATGGCAGAGCAGATTCGATGGGCCGAGTGGCCTAATTCTGCTCCTATATCTTATGGTCTTATTGTTGGGTCTTCATCTGAATTCAGGGCTCAGTAGGGAATGTGATCTCTCCCATTCCTCTCTTGAGAAATTGGATTGTCTAGATGCAAGGAAAAATACAGGAAAATTGGACAGGGAGAAGCCGACCAAATTCTCATTGACAATCCAATCGCTCCAGGAACAGGAACAGAAACATTGGCCATTTTGAAGTTTAAAATATTACGTTTGTCATGGACTCAACACCAGCTGCTACTCACACAATACAAACACACACACACACACGCACATACACAAACACACACACACATGCGCACACACACACACACACACACACACGCACATACACAAACACACGCACACACACACATACAACACACACAGCACATACACAAACACAACACACGCACACACACACCGTGCACACACACATACACACGCACACGCACGCACATCAAAACACACACACACATGCGCACACACACACACACGCACATACACAAACACACACACACATGTGCACACACACACACACACACACACGCACATACACAAACACACGCACACACACACATACACACACACACGCACATACACAAACACACGCACACACACACACGTGCACACACACATACACACGCACACGCACGCACATACACAAACACACGCACACACACACACGTGCACACACACATACACACGCACACGCACGCACGCACGCACACACACACATCATTTCAGATACACAGTCACTCACCATCTCACTGACACACTTATTCAACATAGAAACCTGAAAAGCTGTTTATATTGAGCCGAATGCTGGCAGCATTAAAAAGGATAGAGTTTGCAGCGAATTTACAGAGGATATACCCTATCTGCATCAATGGCGATGAAGTGGAAATGGTCGACAGCTTCAAGTTTCTCGGTGTCCAGATCACTAACATTTCATCCTGATCCCTCCACACCAACACTGTAGGTAAGAAAGCTCATCATCACCTCTACTTTCTCAGGAGACTAAGGATTTTTGGCATATCCACTATGATTCTCACCAACTTTTACACATGCACTATAAAAAGCATTCCTTTTGGACCTTTCACAGCTTGGTATGACTCCAGCTCTGTCCAAGACCACAAGAAACTATAAAAGGTCAAAAATGAAGCCTAGTCCATCACTCAAACCAGCCTCCCATCCATTGTCTGCACTTCCTGCTGCCTCAGAAAAGCAGCCAGCATAATTAAGGACTCCACTCATCCTGGACATACTCTCTTCCCCCTTTTTCCATGAGGAAAAAGATACTGACAGTAACATAACATTCCTTTCCTTCTCTATGTAAGGTATGTTTTGTCCGTATAGTGAGCAAGAATCAATAGCTAGAACTCTACCACCTCGCTTGCTACGCAATCAGTGTGGGCGAGCATCCGACAACAGAGATCTCCGCTGACCTTGGGAAGGAAGTTCTGGTCTCACCTGAATGAGGCTGTAAAATCCCGCCCAATACTTTTCACTGTGTATGTTTTGCACTCTTTCCTTTCCTTCTCTGTGAACAGTGTGCTTTGTCTGTACAGCGCACAAGAAACAATACTTTTCACTGTGTGTACTAACACACGTAATAATAATAAATCAAATCAAATCAAGTAAAGAGGCCATCCGGCGCTGCTGTTCTATGCTAGTGCATATGCCCTACGTGAGCCATTTCCCACACGGGCGTACAGCAGCACATTGCAGGATGGAGAGGGAGGGGGGAACAGGCTTTTGAACGGACAACCTCTGATAGCAAATGTGGCAGTGAGGTGGGTGTGCGGAGGTTTTCTCTCAGAGGAACTGTCCTTACGGTGAGTTTGACTTGTACAGGCTTTGGGTCTGGCCTTGTAGGTCTGCCAGGAACAATGGGGAAGGGGCAGCCCCGGGAGGAAGCGGCCTTATCCTTGGTTCTCTTGCCTTCACTACAAATGAAAATGCGTGGTGGCTTCTTTGCTTGCACCTGGTGTACTGATTAGGTCGCGGACTCAGGGGGGAAGGAAAGATTAATTTGAAATGAAACAGAAAATGATGTAAGTACGCTGGAATGGTCAACTGTCTGAAAGGGAAAGGCAGGTTTCACTGTCTATGAATGGTTTTATCAAATAATGCATGCAGGCGTTCGATACGAATAGAGAAACAGTGCGTTAGAGGTAATGAGAGAGGCTTTCCACACAGCTGGACTTGTGTGTGAAGTGGGGAGGTGCAATCACCCTGTTGTGGGGGTGGGGGGGGTGCCTCTTGTCAGAGGCTGTCTCTGAGCTTCATTGTTGCAAAGAATCTGACTTGTGTTCTACCTGACCTGGGGCTACTCAGGTGGTGCCAAAAGTGAGAAGTTCTTACATTCTTTAACTCTGATAGTAGCCAGATTTACATACTGGAATGTTACAAACAATGATCAGCCTGTCTCCCTCGCTGGCGTTGGCTACAGAAACTTTTCATACGTTACATTTTTGCGTTAGACTTGCTCCCTTCTCAATTTCTCCATACCATATCAGGTACAAACAAAACAAGGTCGACCTAAGCACAAACATAGCACATCCTTTAGTCTTTAAATAACTATTTATATTGAGCAAAATGCTGACGATATTCAAATTTACAACAGAGAAGCAGACCATTCGGCCTTACTGCTCTATGTTAGTGCATTTGATTTGACTGATTTGATTTGATTTATTATTGTTACATGTATTATACGGTGAAAAGAATTGTTTCTTGTGCACTACGCAGACAAAGCATAGAGAAGGAAAGGAGAGGATGCAGAATGTAGTGTTACAGTTATAGCTAGGGTGTAGTGTGAGATAGGTCCATTCAAAAGTCTAATGGCAACAAAGAAGAAGCTGTTCTTGAGTTGCTTGCTATGTGACCTCAGACTTTTCCTGACGGAAAAAGATGAGAGGGTGTAAGTCTGGAGTGCATGGGGTCCTTAATTATGCCGGCTGCTTTCCCAAGGCAGCAGGAAGTGTAGATGGAGTCAATGGATGGGAGGCTGGTTTGCATGATGGGCTGGGCTTCATTCACAACCTTTTGTACAGCACTTGCTATACATGAGCCATTTCCCATCTTATTTCATCTAGTTCCTTCTGTATACTTACTATTCCTTTCTCTATCATCTACCTATCTATTTTCCACTTAACGGCACCTGTACTATTTGCCTCACTGGTAGTGAGTTCCACATTCTAATTACCCTCTGGGTAAAGAAGTTCCTCCTGAAATTATTATTGTGACATTTATATCTCTTGGCTCTGTATTCCCCACAAGCAGAAAAGTTGGGCGGGATTTTCCGGTGCACTCATCCAAAAGCCAGAAAATCCCACCCAAGATCAATGGACCTTTGCATGGTCCTTGCTCCTGAAGTGGGCGGGGTGGGAAAATCTGCCCATTGTCTCTAAGTAAATACAACCCATCAAATCCTTCGTAAATTTGAAAGACTTCAATCAAGTCACTCTTTCACTGTCTCTTTCAGGAACCTACACATGGTGGGTAACATCGCTGGCCTTTTCCTCATCTTCAGAGTAAGCAGCATATTGGGAACCAAAATAATCTACACATCATCCACGCCAGTCTCTCCGTTCCCTATCGTTTCTCGATAATCGAATGAAGATTATCTTTACATAAATGTACACTTGTTCTTTATTTGGGATTGATCAATACCATGGAATTTACTGTCCATCATCATTTGCTGCGATAGTTGTTATTAATGACTTTATCCCAATCTGGGAAAAACTACCGCTGGTATGTGTTGGGTGCAGCCTTCTCTGCAGGCAGCAGGAGGCAAAGTTTTGGCCTGGGTTCACCTTGGAACCAAGGAGCAGGTGGAAGCAGGAACACCGCTGTGGAGCAAATAAATGGTCTGTTTCTGTGTGGTCATGTAATTCTTCACAAAGATGCTGAATTCATGTCCCACTCCAGAGCTTCAGGTCTGGGTTGAGAACCCCTGTGCGGTACTGGGAGAGTGCTGAGCTGTCAGAGATGCTTTCTTTTGGGTGAAATGTTAACTTAAGGCTCCGTTTGCCCTCTCAGCTGGGGTGTAAAGAATACTTCAAAACGGAGTTAAAAGACTGCTGTTCTGGCCAATGATTATCGTTCAGCTAACATCAATTAAAAATAACTGATCCGTTCATTATCACTTACTGTTTATGGGAGCTTGCTGTGCACAAAATGTCTGCCTCCTTCATTACATTACACCGTGCCATTGGGTGGCATAGTGGAACAGCAGTTAGCACTGCTCCCTCAGAGCATCAGGAACCCAGGTTCTATTCCATCCTTGGGTCACTGTCTGTGTGGAGTCTGCACGTTCTCCTCGTGTTTGTGTGGGTTGCCTCCAAGTGCTTTGACTTCTTCCCACAATCCAAAGATGTGCATTGGCCATGCCAAATTGCCCTTTTATGTAGTGGGAGGGGTACCAGCAGGGTAAATATGTGGGGTTAGAGCCTGTGTGGGTTGTGATTGGTACAGACTCGATGGGCTGAATGGCCTTCTGTATTGTAGTGGTTCTATGATTCTACAATTTCTAAAGTGGTTCATGGCTGTAAAGTTGCTTTGGGACGTATTCTTTTTGTGTCGTTCGGGATTGTCACTTCAGATGGGTACTTAAACCAGTCATTGTCCCAGCTAAATAAAACCTCACCTAATGCAGTGGATGTCTCAGATTCCTCTGGTAAATGTTTGGCTGAGAGTGTTTGTGCGGTTACGGGTTTTACCAACCCGGTGAGGATTTCAGGTTGACAAGAACAGAACGGGAGTCGGCTGGTTTGACAGAATATCAGAAAATGGGAACCATGGCCGGAACTTTACTGTCCCGCTCGCCATGGGAATTGGAGTGGGCAAGGGGTGGACCATGGGGAGGTCCATTTAGAACAAAGAACAAAGAACAAAGAACAAAACAGCACGGGAAACAGGCCCTTCGGCCCAATGAGCCCATGCCGCCACCCCGATGTTCCCACTTTTACATGCGATCCCTGTCCATGTTTATAGATCTATGGATTAAGAACCAAATTTGAGACAGTTTAGGGAGAATTTGTTTTGCCAATTAGCCTAAGAGCACATCTTTGGGATGTGGGAGGAAACCGGAGCTCCCAGAGAAAACCCACGCAAGCACAAGGAGAATGCGCAAACTCCCACAGACACAGGCCCAAATCCATGTATCTGCACAGCACAGTGATAGTCACTGAGCTGTCGTGTTGCCCATCAAATGGTCCAGGTCAAGCGTACACTAACGACGTGAAGCACTAGGATACTCTCGAAAAAGGTCCAAGAGCAGCCCTCTCACGACCCATCGCGTGTATGCCCCTTGTTAGACAACAAGGTGGACCAAAGCACCTGTAGGATGAAAACAAGTACATCAATATCATCATCTATTTACACACTTCCCAGGGACTCCCAAGGCTCATGATCCCTATTTTAAATCAGTTTTCTATACCCCTCCATTCCCATTCTGTTCATGTGCCCATCTAAGTATTTCTTAAATAACTCCAGAGTACCTGCCTCCACCACTTTACTTGGCAGCGCATTCCATACCCCCACCACCCTCTGTGTGAAAAAACTCCCTCTAGCATCCAAATTATACCTTACCCACCTCACCCTAAGCCCGTGACCCCTCGTGCTATTTGAGTCCATCCTAGGAAAAAGCTTAACCCTGTTTACTCTATCTATCCCCTTCAAAATCTTGTACACCTCTATCAGATCTCCTCTAAGTCTACGTCTTTCTAAGGAAAACAGTCCCAATTTGCCTAACCTCTCCTCGTAACTCAGACCTTCCATACCAGGCAGCATCCTGGTAAACCTCCTCTGCACTCTTTCCAGAGTCTCCACGTCCTTCCGGTAGTAAGGCGACCAGAACTGGACGCAGTATTCCAAATGAGGTCTAACCAACGTTTTATACAACTGCAACATTAAAGGCCAGCTCTTGTACTCTATACCCCTTCCTATAAAGGCTAACATACTATATGCTTTCTTCACAACCTCTCCACTTGCTCTGCCACCTTCAGAGACTTGTTCACCTGCACCCCCAGGTCCCTCTGCGTTTCTATACTCTTAATAGGTCTACCCTTTATCATATACCTCCCCCTACATTCTTTCTCCCGAAATGCATCACCTCACATTTATCAGGATTGAATTCCATCTGCCATCTATCTGCCCAAGCTACCAGCCTATCTATGTCCTGCTGCATCGCCTGACAATGCTCCTCACTATCTGCAAGTCCAGCCATCTTTGTATTGTCTGCAAACTTGCTGATCACTCCACTTACTCCCTCTTCCAAGTCATTTATATATATTACAAATAGAAGAGGTCCCAGTACCGAGTCCTGCGGCACACCACTAGTGACTGACCTCTAGCTATAAAAACACCCTTCCACTATTACTCTCTGTCTCCTATTACCAAGCCAGTTGCTTATCCATCCAGCCATTTGTCCTTGTATCCCATTAGCCTTGACCTTCTCAACTAACATCCCATGAGGGACTTTGTCAAACGCCTTACTAAAATCCATATAGACAACATCAACGGCTCGTCCTTCGTCCACCGTTTTCGTCACCCCCTCAAAAAATTCTACCAGATTTGTAAGGCACGACCTCCCCTTAACAAATCCTTGCTGCGTATCCCTAATCAGATTGCAATGCTCTAAGTGCCTATACATCCTATCTCTAAGAATCCCCTCCAACAGCTTCCCTACCACTGACGTCAAAACATTTACCTCAGGATTTTAAGGTTTTGGGACTAGTGATTCTGTAAAATCCCACCCCATCCCTATCTCCATCCACAACAGCAACTGCTTCAAGAATCGAACCCAGGATCCTGGAGTTGTGAAGTAGCAGTGCTAACCACTGTGCTACCGTGGTATGGGGGGGTTACGGGCATGGGCCATGGTGAGATTGTGGTTGGTGCAGACTCCATGGCTTCCTCCTGCACTGTAGAGATTCTATGATTCTATGTTAGGAATAGACCTGTACAGTTGCGCTGTTAAACCCTACATTGTACATAGTTCTTCTCAATGAATAAATCCTTTAATTTGCTGCTTGCCACATTGAGTCACCTGGAGTTACCTTGGCAGTGGGAGGTGGTGTGACACTTGCTGGCAGCGGGATTCTCTGTTCCCTCCTCTGTCAATGAGATTTCTGATTGAAACCACTCCACGCTGGTGGGAAACCCACGGATGGGGGAATCGCTGCCAGTGGGACCAGAGAATCCCTCTGGCGTGAGCAACCAAAGAGTTCCAGCCTCGAGCACTTTCCCCTCTGCTGACCTGTGGCCAATCGCTCTGCCATTCCCTTTTTCCTCCATCCCAATGGTGGGGTCACATTAGCCACTCTCCAATCTGCTGAGACTATTCCAGAATCTTCTACATCTTCAATTACACAGAAACTGTGGCCGTTCTCCCTGGAAAAGAGAAAGCAGAGGGGAGATTTGTCAGAGGTGTTCAAAATCCAGAGGACTCAAGGCAGAGTAGACAGAGAGAAACCATTCCCATAGAGGTGAAAAAACCAGTGACCGATTTAAGGTGAAAGAACAAATCACAAGTTGAGGAAGAAATCTTTTGTGCAGTGAGTGCGTGGGAGCTGGAAGACACTATGGCCCTATTTTATCAGTCTGATTCTAAGTGTTGGACAGAGTTGAAACTGGGAGTGTTTTAGATCCAACTTTAGGCCCATTCTGAGGCGCTCCCATATGCACTCTACAGGCCTGTAGGTGGAGCTAAACAAGCCCGAAATCCTGCTGCTCCGATCGGAGCTTTCAATTGCGCACGCGCAGAAAAAAAATGATAGAATGTTGCCCCTCTGCTAAATCCCTCCTGGGCCAGATAATGCCTCCCCCTGGCCCTCACAGGAATTGCTTCACCCCCACAACATTTACTGATCCCCTTATCTGCCCCAACTCCCTCACCATCCAATTGATCATAGGACCCTCCCCTTCTTCCCCCTCACTGATTACAGGCAGAGTGGCAGCAGATGCCCCCCCCCCTTCCCCTTCCACTGATCTTAAGCAGAAACCATCAGGCACAACTCCTCACCCTCCCAGCCCACACCCACCAATCTCAACCAGACAGCCGGCAAACACTTGGTTCTGAGCTCCTCACTAGCTGGAGCACCTGAATCAGACTTTTGTGGAGCACATCTCTTTCACGCGCCAATTCTGGATGAGTGAATGCGGTGGTGAAAAGAGAGATGCCGGTAAGGTTGGGCATGCAGATTATTAGGACAATTTAAATGCATGCAAATATATTTAAACGGCCACTGCGCCCATTTCGGACATGATCCTGAACGTGGTCATTTTCGGGCCTCAGTAAAGGGGGAACCAGTGCAGAGGCGGGCATGGATCGCGCTGCTTGCTTCACGCCCGAATTTACCAAGTTTTTGCACCTGAAAACGGGCGTAACTCGATGGTAAAATTGGGCCCACTGTCCTTGACTGCGATGGAGACAGAGTCAACCAATAACTTCAGAAGGAAATTGGATAATTACCGGAGGAGGAAAGAATTGCAGGCAAAGAACAAGGAGTAGGACCAGCTGGGTTGTTGTTGAGGAGAGTTAGCATGGATGGGATGGGCCGAGCAGCATATTTTTATACTTGTAACCATTTTGCGATTGTGTGATCATCCTCCTGACCTAGATGTGCGGTTCAACATAGATAAGGAGTCTGCGGTTCAGCACGGATATAACTCAGTCCCTGAATCAGATCTGACCTTTTCACCATTGGGTGTTCTGTTGTAGACACTGGTTAGATCAGCAGGAATGTAGTTTACTATTGCAGCACAGGGATGCTGGCTTTCAGAAAGCGACTGTGCACATCATTCTCAGCACTGGTACAAGGCGTCCTGCATTTTAATTGTGTTGTGGTTCAGAGAATGAGGTGGTGTGCATAGCTCTCATTTCTCCATATCTCCACAATTAAACCTCTTAATCACGTTAAATCCCTCATCTGCAATCAGCGGTTCATTTAGACGCTCCCTCCTGAACTCAGTGCTTTCTGAGCTCTGCATGTCTGGACGGGAATGCACATCAAATGGTGTCTGTGGCGCAGGGAGTTGAAGTGACTGCGGATGGTCCCATTACGCTGCTGTTTTGGGATGAGCACGTGTACACTTCTGGTGTGATGCCAGAAATACGCTGTGTGTCACAGCACAGCGTTGCATTGATCCCGGTGTCAGTGAAACTCATCATTGCAGTCAACACTCAACCAACTAGGGACTGCCTCAACTCCATAAACTTCATTGTCCTTTCGCACCTTCTTTTACGCTGTAATAACCGTGAAATTGGGGTTTCGTAGCAGGTAAAGAAGTTTGTCTACTGCATGTCATCACTGATTCTATTACCTTGGTGTGATGGTGAGCTGCCTTCCACTGCAAGAAAATAATACCTATTGTTTCAGTTGGTACAAGAGTGTGTATGTAGGTGCAATAAAATGTGCTGTTTGGAGATGGAATTGCTGCATTGAGCAAGTGGTTAGCACTGCTGCCTCACAGTGCCAGGGACCCAGGTTCAATTCCCAGCGTGGGTCACTGTCTGTGCAGAGTTTGCACATTCTCCCAGTGTCTATGTGGGATTCCTCCAGATGTTCTGGTTTTCCCCCACTCTCTAAAAATATATGCATTTGGTGCACGAGCCATGCTAAATTGCCCCTTATGTCCCAGGATGTGCATGTTAGAGGGATTGGTGGGGTAAATATGCAGGGTTATGGAGATAGGGCCTGGGTACAATTGTTGTTGGTGTGGACTTGATGGGTCGAATGGCCTCCTTTGGCATTGTAAGGTTTCTGTGATTCTAAGATAGCAAATCTTTTCCAGCTGCTACCAAGTGTGTCCATTGAGCATAAGCTGTTGTAATGCTGGGCGATGGATTGACTAATAAGAGACCTAGTATATTCCATTTTCATTTATACAACATTTTCAACTCTGAGACAAAACATCATTGGAGTGATGGGCTGAACAGCCTATTTGTGCTTCCATGCCTCATGGAATAGGTGTGTTTATGAAGAGGCAGTGCGGTAATTAAGGAGCATGTGCTCTCTTACTGATTTTAGTTTTATGCATGGATGTTTTCTACGTACTGTGGCACACTCTGTCTACTTGTTTGAGGTTGAATTCAATTTTTTATGCATTTGTGACCGGATATTGTACCAGGCAGCTCAAACCCACACCAACTCTTTCATTAAAATAGTGTTTCTAATGGTTTTGCACGGTGTGGATCTTTACCTATCCCGGACTATAGCGGGTTTCCATTTTCCTCCGTGGCACAGTAGTGGCGGCACGGTAGCACAGTGGTTAGCACTGCTGCTTCACAGGTCCAGGGTCCTGGGTTCGATTCTCGGCTCTGGTCACTGACTGTGTGGAGTTTGCACATTCTCCTCGTGTCTGTGTGGGTTTCCTCTGAGTGCTCTGGTTTTCTCCCACAGTCCAAAGATATGCGGGTTAGGTTGATTGGCCATGCTAAGAAATTGCCCCTTAGTGACCAGGGATGTGTAGATTAGTGGTATAATATTTGGGGATATGGATCTAGGGCCTGGGTGGGATTGTGTTTGGTGCAGACTCAATGGGCCGAAGGGCCTCTTTCTGCACTGTAGGGTTCTATGATTCTATGAGGAGCTCTGTACAATTTATATGCTGTGACCTTTGTAACCTCCCTCCAGAAAGTACAAAAACATCCCTTTTAACGTTATGCTGTCCCCGGAAAAGCAACAGCTGAGGAATCAATGACTTGTTTCCGTACAGAAATAAATTTCGCTGCTATGCTATCAACCATGGTGACGTTAAGAATTAGACATTGAGTAGAATGTTATGTCTGCCTGACGGCCGTGTGCCCAACCTGGAAACACATAGAATAGCGTGTAATGAGATTGGGGGTATAGAACATAGAACATAGAACATTACAGCGCAGAGCAGGCCCTTTGGCCTTCGATGTTGCGCCGACCAATTATGAAAAAAGCAATGACCCTCCAAACTGAACCATTCCCTTCTCTTCCATAAACTTATCAACTAACCTCTTAAACGCCACCAAACTTGGCGCATCTACAACTGCCGCAGGCAGGGCATTCCACTCCCGAACCACCCTTTGGGTAAAGAACCTACCTCTGATATCCGTCCTATAACTATCACCCCTTAATTTAAAGCTGTGTCCCCTCGTGCTAGCTTTCTCCATCCTAGGAAAAAGGCTATCACTGTCCAATGGCCTGATGTCATTGCACACTCATGCATTGCTGTCCTCTGGCACTGGAGGTCTGGTTTCCTCTGACACCCTTTGTGCATGGGTCAGTCCCATCTTGCATATCCACGATGGATATTGTTTACTGACAGGGAGTTCCTCCTGTGAGGAGGTGGAGGACAGGGAACAGAGAAGGCGGAGGCGGAGGTGGTAACAGGCATCCATCTTGGGCAGGTGCACACTGACACAGCATCAGGAAGGACAGCTAGGAGGAGAGGGAACACAACCCTGTAGAAGAATGCCACCATCCAGCTGTTGGGATACGTGGGCAGTGTTGTTGGACATGAATCCGACACAGCAGGAGGCTGTGGAGAGTCAAGGAGAGGCATGATGAGCCTCATGGACAGGGATCGTGGGTAGAGGTGGGAACATCAGGGTGGCGGCATGGGCTTGTTGGGCTGAAGGGCCTGTTTCCTGTGCTGTTTTGTTCTTTGATAAATAGCCTCTTTCATAGAACATAGAACATTGCAGCGCAGTGCAGGCCCTTCGGCCCTCAATGTTGCGCTGATGTCATTGCACACTCATGCAATATTTTGGGTAGTGGGCACAGGTGTGGATTGGCAGTGCGCCCATTGATCAATCAATCTAATGGATAAATGGAACCAATCTAATGACCCTCTAACCTAAACTATTCCGATATTATCCATATGTCTATCCAATGACCATTTGAACGCCCTTAAAGTTGGCGAATCCATAACTGCTGCAGGCAGGGCATTCCACACCATTACAACCCTCTGAGTAAAGAATCTACCTCTGACATCCATTCTATAATTACCACCCCTCAATTTAAAGCTATGACCCCTTGTGCTAGCCACCACCATCTGAGGAAAAAGGCTCTCAATTTCCACCCTATCTAATCCTCTGATCATCTTGTATGTCTCAATTAGGTCACCTCATAACTTTCATCTCTCTAACGAAAACAACCTCAAGTCCCTCAGCCTTTCCTCATAAAACCTTCCCACCATACCAGGCAACATCCTGGTAAATCCCCTCTGCACCCTTTCCAATGCTTCCACGTCTTTCTTATAATGCGGTGACCAGAACTGTGTGCAATACTCCAAGTGCGGCCACACCAGAGTTTTGTACAGTTGCAACATGATCTCACGGCTCCGAAATTCAATCCCTCTACCCTCTTTCTGGTAGTATCACAGCTTGGTATGCCTCCAGCCCTGCCCAAGATTGCAAGAAACTACAAAGGGTTGTGAATGAAGCCCAGTCCATCACGCAAACCAGCCTCCCATCCATTGAGTCTGTCTACACGACCTGCTGCCTTGGGCGGCACAGTGGCAAGTACAGCCTCCTCACAGCACCAGAAACTCAGGTTCGATTCACAGCTTGGGTCAATGTCTGTGTGGAGTTTGCACTTTTCCTCTTGTCTGTGTGGATTTTCTCCTGGTGCTCCTTCATTCAAAGGATGTGCCGGTTAGGTTGATTGACCATGCTAAATTGCCCCTTAGTGTCAGGGGGATTAGTGGGGTAAATACAGAGATTTACAGGGATAGGCCCTGGGTGGGATTGTTGTTAGTGCAGGTTTAATAAGACAAATGGTATCCTTCTGTATTGTGGGGATCGTATGAAAAACAGCCAGCATAATCAAGAGCTCCACCCACCCTGGGTATATTCTTGGCTACCTTCATCCATCGGGAAAAAGCTACAAAAGTCTGAGAAAATATACCAACCGACTCAAGATCAGCTTCTTCCCTGCTGCCATCAGACTTTTGAATAGACCTACCTTGCAGTGAGTTGATCTTTCTCTACCCACTAGCTATTACTACATTCTGCACCCTCTCCTTTCCTTCTCTATGAGCAGTGTGCTTTGTATAGTGCGCAAGAAATAATACTTTTCACTGTACACTGATACACGTGACAACAATAAAGCAAATTGAATCAAAATCCAATTGTATGGGTGGACACCCAGTGCCCAGTGGCTCTGAGGGTCACAGTAAACGCCTCTGGGTTCCTCCAGAGAAAGTGGGTGATTTTTTTTGTGGAATTTCGCTGCGCAATGTCAGTGGGCAGACCATTGCTAAGCAAGTGCCGGGAGAGAGCAGCAGCAGTGAATTGGCGTGGCCAAGTCTGCAGTTAACAGAAGCTCAAGCGAGGTTTTTGAGCAGAAGATAAAACCAAGCAGCAGCAAAGTCAAGTAACGTTAACGTCTCAGTGACGGCGTGAATATATGGTTGAAGAAAACTCGTTTCAGTGTCAAATAAAAAAAATCACTAGAATATCTCACCATTTTTTTTTTGAACAGAATTGAAGTTTCTTTAAAGAAACATGAATGATTTGTGTTCCTTCCAGAACAATCAAAAATCAATACTCAGAATGTCTTTAGGGTTCAGGCATCGATGTTTTATGACGAGTACTCGGGAGCACTCAGAGAATTCTCAGACCTTTAAATCAGATTATTTATTCATTCTGTCATTAAATATTTATCTTGAGCTGCTTTAGCTTTTATACTGGAGATGGAAAATTCCCCACTTTATATCTGGCAGCATCAGTAAAACTATTATTAAACCTAACCAGGAATATCTGATAATATACTTTCACAGCAGCTACAGCGAAACAGGCCTATCGTCTGGTTACTGCAGCTGTTTCAGTCGATGGGTGCACTGCTAACACAGGTATTGCTGGCCTGCCTTGTCTACTCCTTGACCAGAGGCTATGTGCTGAATCAATGTTGGTCATTATCTCTGACACAAGGGGTGCACCTTGAAGAATACAACATTCCCATGTCGTTTCTCTGCTCTCGAGTACCTGGATGGCTCGGTGCAATAAAACCCTCACTAAAACCATCTGAATTGAGTCCACTTCGTTCTGAGGCCTTTTATTTTCCGAGGCTGGGCAGTTGTCCCGGGCAACATACACTGTCTTTTCCTTTACCTTTGGGAACTGGGTTTGCGTCCAGGTCAAATATGCAGAACAGCAGAATCCTCGGCAACTGATGAGTTGCGAGGCTTCTAAATGAAAGAGTGACTCCACCCGACTCCCCGGGGGGAAGGGGGGAGCATGTAAATGATCTATGAAAATTAAACAAATAGGTGTTATTTGATTGAATTTTGGTATGTGACAGAGACTTAGTAAATGCTGCAGGATATCAATGGCAGGCCTAAAAGAGAGAAATAGGGAGAGGGAGAGGGAGCAAGATCTGAGTTAGCGATAGATAGAGCAGACTTGAAAAATAGCTTGTGAGTACGATATAATGAGACAAGAGGGGGAATCACTGGAGAGAACAGGCTGCAGGTGCAGCAAAGACAGGGAGAGGAAAGTGTGCTGCTCATGCAGAAAAGGTCTCTGGAGCCCAGTTTATAGTGTGGGCCGCACCTGCTTCCTTTTAGATTACTCCAAGTCCCAGCCAGCTTAACTTAAAATCCAGCCCCACTTACGCTGCACACACAGTGGGGTGGTTGTCTAAGTAATCCCCAAGCATATCCTTCAAATGGAATGGAAACTCAGGGTTTAAATGTTTTGTGATGCAGGACCTGTTGTCTGGCATTTGGAGCTTTCTTACTCGATACAGCCACTTTTCAATCAGCAGAGATGGTCGGAGAATCCCGTGCAGTGCAGAAAGAGGCCATTTGGCCCATCGAGTCTGCGCCGACCACAATCCCATCCGGGCCGTATCCCCAGAACCCCGTGTATTTACCTTAGCTAATCCCCCAATACTAGGGGGCAATTTATAAGAACATAAGAAATAGGAGCAGGAGTAGGCCATTCAGCCCTTCGAGCCTGCCCCGCCATTCAATAAGATCATGGCTGATCTGAAGTGGATCAGTTCACTTTCCCGCTTTCTCCTCATAACCCTTTATTTCCTTGTGTTTCAGAAATCTATCTACCCGTGACTTAAACATATTCAATGAAGTAGCTTCCACCACTTCAATGGGCAGAAAATTCCAGAGATTCACCATCCTTTGAGTGAAGAAGTTCCTCTGTTCTAAACTGCCCCACCCCCCCTCTTATTTTGAGGCTGTGCCCTCTAGTTCTGGTTTCCTTTCTAAGCAGAAAGAATCTCTCTACCTCTACCTGATCTAGCCCCTTCATTATCTTGTAAGTCTCTATAAGATCCCCTCTTCAGCCTTCTAAATTCCAACGAGTACAGGCCCATCTCTCCTCATAAGCTAACCCCCTCACCTTGGGTATCAGCCTGGTGAATCTTCTCTGTACTCCCTCCAAGGCCAATGTAGGCTTTTGCAAATAAGGGGACCAAAACTGCACACAATACTCCAGTTGCGACCTCACCAGTCCCCTGTACAGTTGCAGCAAGACCTCCCTGCTTTTATATTCTACCCACCTTGCGAAAAAGGCCAAGATTCTATTTGCCTTCTTGATCACCTACTGCACTTGCAGACTAAGTTTTTGCGATTCGTGCACAAGGACTCCCAGGTCCCTCTGCACAGTAGCATGCTGCAACTTTTCACCCTTTAAATAATATTCCATTCTACTATTATTTCTTTCAAAGTGGATAACCTCACATTTGCTAATGTTATACTGCATCTGCGATGTCCTCGCCCACTCACTCAGACTATCCAGATCTCTCTGCAGACTTTCCGTGCCTTCCCTGCAATTTGCTTTTCCACTCATCTTCGTGTCATTAGCAAATTTCGTTACCCTACACTCGGCCCCCTCCTCCAGATCGTCTATGCAAAATGGTAAACAGTTGAGGATCCAGCACCGATCCCTGCGGCTAATCCATTATTATGGCCAATCCACCTAACCCACACATCTTTGGACTGTGGCAGGAAACTGAAGCAGCTGGAGGAAACGCATGCAGACATGGGAAGAACATGCAGACTCCACACAGACAGTGACCCAAGCCGGGAATTGAACCCGGGCCTTTGGAGCTGTGAGGCAGCAGTGCTAACCACTGTGCCACCATGCCACCCTCAATCAGAGGGTTTTTAAAAGACATATTCTATTGTCATGTACAAAACTAACATTAAAATAAAGGCCAAATACTGTAGATGCTGGAGATCTGAAATTAAAAACAGAAATTCTAGAGAAACTCAGCAGGACAGGCAGGGATTAGAAACACTGGCCAGAATTTTACGGCCTCTCCCGTGGTTGGGATTTTCCAGTCCCGCTGCAGTGAATGGTGGTTTGGCTGAGCGCCAAGTTCTCCATTCCCGCTGTCAGCAGTGGGAGGATGTGAACGGTATTGGAAAATCCCGGCCATTGATATCCTCTGACACTGCCAGACCTGTTGAGCTCATTTTGTACTTTCATTACTTAAGTTTGCACATCTGACTATGTCTGAGTAGATTTGGGGCCCCCGAAGACAACGCCCCAAGATGTGCCCCCTGGTGGGTAAGTCATGCAAAATGCCATAGACATTGGCAGAACCAGAAAATTCCACTGGCGGCCAACAGGGAGCAACTTGTTCCACTGCTGGAAAGCACACAATGAGGTGGCGGAAAATCCTGCCTCCTGTATATGAACAAGAGGAGGTGTGGTTCAAATAAGGGTACTCAGAATTTGTAAACTTAGAGACATCTATGTCATACTGGTGTTGCGATAGAACCCTCTGGGCTTGTGTTGCGATTGAAAGACGTGTTGGTTAGGGTGCATTGGCCATGCTAAATTCTTCCTCAGTGTACCCAGACAGGCACTGGAGCATGGCCACTCGGCAGTTTTCATTGCAACTTCATTGCAGTGTTAATGTAAGCTGACTTGTGACACTAATAAGTAAACTTTAAAATTTTAAGTTAAATGTCTGACGCTGGTAACTTGGACAATAACACCAGATTGAACATGAAAGATTGCAGAGGAGGCCATTTGGTCAGTCGTTCCTGGTCTGGTTCTCTGCAAGAGCAACTCATTATATTCCTCACCCTTTCTCTGTCGACGGACAATTTTTTTTCACTTTGTCTGTTTATCTTTCCTTCTGAAAGTTCCGATTGAATTTGCCTCCACCAACTCTCAGGCAATGAATTCCAGATCTTAATCACTCACTGCGTGAGAAAGCTTTTCTTCACATTGCTGTTGGTTCTATTGCCAATCTCTTCAATCGGGTCCCGTGACCCTTGGGCTTTCTGTCAGTGGCAACAGTCTCATCTACTCTGTTTGGAACCCCTCACGATTTTGGATTCTTCCATCAAATTTCCTGGTGACCTTTGCCTCTCTGAGCAGAACAACCCCAGCTTCCCGGGATGGTGGGGGGGAGGCGGGGGGTGGGGGGGGGGGGGTGGTGGTGGTGGGGTGTTGTTGGTGGCTGGGCAGTGGCATGTTGGCACGGTGGTTGTCTCACTGCTGCCTCACAGGGGCCTGGGTTTGATTCTGGGCTTGGGTTACTGTCCGTGTGGAGTTTGCTCATTCTCCTTGTGTTTGCGCGGATACATTCTGAGTATCCCGAGTGTTTCCTCCCACAGTCCAAAGATATGCGGGTTAGGTGGATTGGCCATGTTAAACTAACCCTAGTGTCAGGAGGATTAGCAGGGTAAATGTGCGGGGTTACGGAAATAGGGCCTGGGTGCATTTATGGTCAGTGCAGACTCAATGGGCCAAATGGCCTCCTTCTGTACTGTAGGGATTCTACAAAAGCAAAAAAATTCTATAGAACTCTATAAAAAGCAGAAGATTCTATAAAAGCAGAAAATACTGGAAATTTTCAGCAGGTCTGACAGTATCTGTGGAGAAAGAACAGAATTCACATGGAGCAGCTCTGATCCAGCCTTGTAACGTTAACTCTGTTTCTCTCTCCACAGACGCTGTCAGATCTGCTAAGATTTTCATAGAATCATAGAACCCTACAGTGCAGAAAGAGGCCCTTCAGCCCATCGAGTCTGCACCGAACACAATCCCACCCAGGCCCTACCCCCATATCCCTACATATTATACCCTCTAATCCCTCTAACCTATGATCCCTGGGCACTAAGGGGCAATTTTTTAGCATGGCCAATCAATCTAACCCGCACATCTTTGGACAGTGGGAAGAAACCAGAGTGCCCAGAGGAAACCCATGCAGACATGAGGAGAATGTGCAAACTCCAGACAGATAGTGACCCGAGCCAGGAATCGAACCCAGGTCCCTGGAGCTGTGAAGCAGCAGTGCTGACCACTCTGCTACCACGCTGTCCATATTTTCTGGCATTTTCCATTTTTGTTTCAGATTCCGGCATCTGTGGCCCTTCTTGCAAATCATTTTTGCATCTTCTCTTAAAACCTTCCCAATCTTGCACTGTCCAGAATTTTGGCATATCAGAATTGGTGTTGTTGAAGTTATTCTATCTCATCGCCCATGACCTTATTGAATAGTAGAACAGGCTCAAGGAGCTGAATGGTGTTTTCCTGCTCCTAGTTCACACATGTTGTTGTGGGTGGATCTGCTACATCAGGTATAAAGCAACTTCACCTTTGACTAAATGTGATCTTATTAGGTGTGATCTTACCGACCATTCACACCACACACCAGCTGCAGCGAGCTTGGAGAAATTGGCAGCCAGCCCAAATCTCCATTCACTGCAGCGGGATGGAAAAATCCCACCGGCATGAATACTGATAAGATTCCAATCTCTGTATCCATTCCCTGCATGCAGTCAACTCATTAATAGAAGGCTTTGACTTGTTGGTTTCCCATGTTTATTTTTTTCCTTCCCCTTCCCCCCTCTTTCTTTACTTGAAGGCATTTATTATGAGTGGAGCTCCTTGGATACAAAGTATTCCGACCGCATTATTCCTACATTAAGAAAAACAGAATTGGATTTAGGATATTCACTGCGTTTACTGGACATACTCACTGAGTCATCAGGGGAACCTGATTTCACCAACACTGCTGCAGAATATACGATTACTGATATATGTATATATTCTTTCATGTAGTTAATACTGAAATATAATAGCATCCTATGTGAAATATCTCCTCAGAGAAGCAAAGGTTAGATTGTTCAATCTCCTCTAACACTGCTGCTACCATCCATGTCGGACTATTTGGAATCATACAAGACAAAAAGACTATCTGTTTGTCCGGGTCTTTAGTTACTCAGAAGAATATTAATTGTAATGGAATACAATCCTTTCAATCTGTGTCAGAACGGCAACCATATCTGAGAAGGACAAGGTAGGATTTAAGCTTCAAACCTGGGTGTCTGCAACTAATTGCAATTTCTACTAACATACAGCTCGCAATTGACTGATCGTTCATAGGATCTTACAGTGCAGAAGGAGGCCATTTGGCCCATTGAGTCTGCATCAATTCTCCAACAGAGTTTCTTAGTCAGGCCCACCAACATGCCCCCCCCCCCCCCCCCCAAACCCTATCCCATGGCTAATCCACCCAACTGACATATCTTGGGACACTAAGGGCCAATTTAACATGGCCAATCCACCTAACCCGCACTTTTTTGGACTGCGGGAGGAAACCCACACAGACACGAGGAGAATGTGCAAACTCCACACAGATAGTTACCCGAATCCAGAATTGAACCCGGGTCCCAGGTGCTGTGAGGCAATGATGCTAACCACTGTGTCTCTGTGCCGCCACTGATTGGTTAAGTAATATCTGGGATATTGGCCTGAAAAAGCACGTTTCTTTCTGGAATTTTGATGGGATACATTTAGCATTCTTTTTCATAAGATTTAATTCTGACAATAGATTCGATATATGGAACACTTTTCTAATCCAGTGTTTGACAGTAGACCACTGGCATGGTATAAGAAACGGAGGGAAAGAGAAACAGAATAGAATATACAGGTGGGCAGTTGAATAGAGGGCATGAGGAATCAGACATGGTTTTGTTACAGCTCAATCCTGCAGTTCTGATGTGTGCTCTGAGTCAGTGTAGCTCTTTCCTGGGGAGTGGGGGGGTCACAGAATCATCGTTGTTGCGATACATCCTCAGTTGGAATGAACAGGATACCGTAAAACCATAGAAAATTACAGCTCAGAAACAGGCCTTTTCGCTCTTCTTGTCTGTGCTGAACCATTTTTTGCCTAGTCCCACTGACCTGCACCTGGACATATCCTTCCACACCCCTCTCGTCCATGAACCCGTCCAAGTTTTTCTTAAATGTTAGAAGTGACCCCGCATTTACCACTTTATCCGGCAGCTCATTCCACACTCCCACCACTCGGTGTTGGTGGGCCTGTCGAAGAAACTCTGTTGGAGAATTGATGCAGACTCAATGGGCTCAATGGCCTCCTTCTGCACTGTAAGATCCTATGAACGATCAGTCAATTGCGAGCTGTATGTTAGTAGAAATTGCAATTAGTTGCAGACACCCAGGTTTGAAGCTTAAATCCTACCTTGTCCTTCTCAGATATGGTTGCCGTTCTGACACAGATTGAAAGGATTGTATTCCATTACAATTAATATTCTTCTGAGTAACTAAAGACCCGGACAAACAGATAGTCTTTTTGTCTTGTATGATTCCAAATAGTCCGACATAGATGGTAGCAGCAGTGTTAGAGGAGATTGAACAATCTAACCTTTGCTTCTCTGAGGAGATATTTCACATTGGATGCTATTATATTTCAGTATTAACTACATGAAAGAATATATACATATATCAGTATAGTATATAGATAATCGTATATTCTGCAGCAGTGTTGGTGAAATCAGATTCCCCTGATGACTCAATGAGTGTGTCCAGTGAACGCAGTGAAGGATTCCACCTACCCCCCCGCCATATTCCTTTTAAAATTTTCTCCTTTCACCCTTTAACCCATACCCTGTGGGTTTTTTTTTCTCCCCTAGCCTCAGTGGAAAAAGCCTGCTTGCATTCACTCTATCTATACCCATCAAAATCTTATACCCTTCTAATATTTGCTCTGAGGATATATGTCACTATGTTGGTACGATGGGTTACACATTAGCAAGTAGCTGGAAACTGTTCAAAACCTGCTTTGAGTGAAGAGATCGAAATCTGTCTGCTGTCTGAAAGGGTTCTGCATTCCTCTATAGACAACAAGTCTCACTGCAAGGCAGGCTTGTGAATGTGAAGTGTCGGGAATAGACCAATAGAACGGAGATATGTCTTTAGGATGTGGAACAATACAGCTGACATCTTTGTGAATGTTTTCAGCCTATGCTTCAAAGTCAAAACTATGATTTTGGGGTGGTACGGTGGTTAGCACTGCTACCTCACAGCGCCAGAGACCGAGGTGCAATTCGCAGTTCAGCCACTGTCTGTGTGGAGTGTGCACATTCGCCCTGTGTCTGTGTGGGTTTCCTCTGGACGCTCCGGTTTTCTCCCACAGTCCAAAGGTGTGCAGGTTAGGTGGATTGGCCGTGCTAAATTGCTCGTTAGTGTCAGGGAGACTAGCCGGGTAAATACATTAAATTATGGGTAGGATTGTGGTCAGTGCAGAGGGGCTGAATGGCTTCCTTTCGCACTGGAGGCATTCCATTCCATGATTTTGGAAGGAAAGCAGTAAGTATTTTCATGAGCTTTGGAAAGGAACAATAGTTTGCGCACTTTCACTAGTTCACCTCAGGATATAGTCAAGAAGAATCAGTCTTTGTGAATCTCAGGATGTGCCTACATACAATATGGTCATAAAGGGTGACACCTGGGCAATGGTGGGGAAAGTGGAATGGAGAAATATTACAAGATTTGTGAGCGCACAATGAGATAAAACCTCCAGTTTAAAATGGGTTGACATGGAATTAACATTAAGGCAAGATTTCCCTCATGGGCTTCGGCACATTGGTGTCCTGGTTAGATGGATGTCCCACCGTCTGGAGAACAGTTGCCTTGCTGTCACTTTCCCCAGTGAGTGGCCAAAGGATTGGCTTGTTATGTGATTAAGAAGTGGGAGGGCCAAAAGGTGTCCCTCTACCCCAGAAGAAGCAGGAAGTTGCTTCTTATAACTTCTTGATAGAGAGAAGACACCACCAATCTGAGGTGCCCTCTAAGCCCAGCAGTTTAAACTGTTAATTAAAAAAACAGAATCAGCAGCTGGGCCTATGGCTCCAGCTGAGACCAGGCAGTCACAAAGGGGTTCAAAACCTTCCTGGTCCACCTGTCTGCCAGCTTACTGTTCCCTGATGCTTGCAGGTACTGGAAAATTCCTGTGGGCCTCTAAGAATGGGCAGTAATAGGCCTTAACCAGCTACCCATTGCTTGCAGCTGATATCCTGCTGCTCACCCCCCCACTCACCATGCCCACCAACACCTTTGGGAAAATGGCACAGGGGCAGGGTAGTGCCAGGCAACTGGCATGCTGGCTGGTGATACAGAATGCTCTGCCCATCCGTAGAAATCATAGAAACCCTGCAGTGCAGAAAGAGACCACAATCCCACCCAGGCCCCATTTCCTTATCCCTACATATTTACCTGCTAATCCCTCTAACCTATGCATCTCAGGATACTAAGGAACAATTTTAGCATGGCCAATCAACCTAACCCGCACATCTTTGGACTGTGGGAGGAAACCGGAGCACCTGGAGGAAACCCACACAGACACGGGGAGAATGTGCAAATTCTGCGCAGACAGTGATGTGAGCCAGGAATTGAACCAAGGACCCTGGAGTTGTGACCCCTTGTGTTTTCAGCTCCAGCCTGGAAAAAGCTTTCCACTATTCACCCTATCTATGCTCTTCATAATTTTATACACCTCTGTTAGATCTCCCCTCATCCTCTGTCTTTTCAGGGGGAACAACACCGGTTTACCCAATCTCTCCTCATAGCTAATACCCTCCATACCAGGCAACATCCTGGTAAACCTTTTCTGTACTCTCTCCAAAACCTCCATGTCCTTCTGGTTGTGCGGCGACCAGAACTGGACGCAGTATTCCAGGTTTCGTCCCACACTTCACACTAGAATCATAGAATCCCCACAGTGCAAAATGAGGCCATCCTTCCCAAAAAAATTTGCACTGATTCTTTGACAAGCCCTATTCCATTAACCCTGCACTTTTACTATGGACTAATTCCTTCTAACCTACATACCTTGGGACACCAGGGGGAGATTTAGCATGGCTATTCCACCATCTTTGGACAATGGGGGAAACCGGAGCAGCCAAACTAAACTCACGCAGACACGGGGCGAAAGGGTAACTACACACAGGTACCAGAATTGAACCCAGGTCTTTGGCACTGTGAGGCAGCAGTGCTACATGCTGTGCCACCGTGCTGCCCTAAGGTTAGGTGGATTGGCCATGCTAAATTGCTCCTGAGCGTCCCAAGATGTGTAGGTTAGGGGGATTAGTGGAGTAAATGCATGGGGACAGGGTGCAGGGGGAGGTCCTTGGTAAGGGTGATCTGTCAGAGGGTCAGTGCAGATTCAATGGGCCGAATGACCTCGTTCTGCACTGTAGGGATCCTATGAAGAGTATATTTAATGGCGTTTGAGCACAATTTAAAGAGAAAAGTTGGAAATGTGTCCTTGCTGCATGTTTTTTTAGGGAAGGAGTGCCAGATTTTAGAATAATTCCAATTTTTGAAGAAGGAGGAAGTTTGGTTCTGGATGGAATGTGATGAATAAATTTAAAAGACAACTCCAGTACTGAAAGAAATGAGACATATGAAACCCATAAATTTTTCATGTGTGTATAGAAAACAAGATCAATAAGTAACTGAATTAAGGACTGACGTTAAGACCTCCTCGTCTGGCAAACTGACAGAATTACTAATACATTAAAGCATAATTTGTGGAATATAAGGTAATTCCCTGGCAGAAAAGCTGCTGAAAGAGCAGCATTGAACCTGGCGTCAGGCAATAAGCAATAAAAATGGGCTACGCTGAGGACAGTGGAATCATTCAGCCCGTAGTTATGAGGGAAATTTGAATGAGAAATCTGAAATGATAAATGCTGGAGAGGAGAAGGAATAGGGAAAATTGCCGATTGAGAATGTAACGTGATTTTAAAAGTTCTTCAGTCTTGGGGGAGGGATGTCTTCAAACAACTCACAGGAAGTTTCTCCTTTGTACCTTTGAAACAAAACCTTTACGTTGATGTCAAACATATGAAAGTTGCTCCTTTGACATCTAACTCAATCACGCAAGTGCCTTCATGTATCTGTTTCCATGTGTCTCAATGGGTCAGTGCTGGCCCTCCGTGATGAATGAACAGCCCCAGCTGTTTGCTAGATTGGCACTTACCCCGTAGACCATATGGGGTTTTAATGGCAGCTTCCTGTTAGTCAACCATTGCAAAAGGTGCATTGCTCTCTCTGCGGGATAGCTGAGACCAGTGTGAGCAGAGCAAACGATTAATCAATCAGATTGGAGTGACGTTAATGAGCAGCACAGAATCTGGACTAGAAAGTGTAAGAATCATAGAATACTACAGTGTGGATGGGGGCCATTCAGCCCATCGAGTCTGCACACCGAGTACAATCCTGCCCGGGTACTATTCCCATAATCCCACGCATTTATCCTACTTAGATCCCCTGATGCTCAGGGAAAATATAGCATGGCTAAGCCACCTAACTCGCACATCTTTGTACCGTGGGAGCACCTGGAGGAAAGCCACACAGACAGTGACCCAAAGCTGCAATTGAACCTGGATCCCTGGGGCTCTGAGGCAACAGTGCTGACCACTGTGCCACCATGTTGCCCCAAGCTGAATATTATACTCCAGGTCAAATCAGGTTCGGAGAGCGAAATAATGTGGGAGAAAGAAAAAAATGAATTAAAACAAAGCGAAGAGGAGAAGGCAAAGTTGCTTTGAAGCTTTAAAAATCTTTTTAAAGATTTGCCGCGGGCTGGTAATTCAGAGACCCAGTATAATGCTCTGGGGATCCAGGTTCGAATCCCAGCCTGGAAGATGGTGAAATTTGAATTCAATAGAAATCTGGAATTAACAGTCTAAGGGTGCCCACTAAAGCAATGTTGAATTTTATCAAAAATCCATCTTGTTCACTAATGTCCTTTAGAGAAGGAAATCTCCTTATCTGGTCTAGCTGACATGTTACACTAGATGTGGTTGACTTAAATGCCCTCAGGAATTGTCAATAAAGGCTGGCCCAGCCAGCAACATCCACATCCCATGAACAAATAAAAAAGAACTGATGGAATGAGACTCCATGTTTGTAAAAGAATATTTTTCATTGTCAGAGAGGTCATTTGGCAGTAATTAAAATGCGATATTGGTGGCTGGTTAGCTCAGTTGGTTCAGATCGGGCACCAACAGTTTTGGTTCAATTCCCATTCCAACTTGGGGCCTACCTTCTTGCTGTGTCCCTGAGGGGGAAAGGCAATGACAAACCTTTGCTGGTACAAGTTGCCAAGAAAAACAACTTGGGATGAAGCCTCGGCAGACAAAGAGCCAGGGACCTGTCTCTGGGCAGAGCACACGGGAAGGAAAACTTAACATATTGGAATTGACAAAGTAATGTTTTCTCACAAGCTTAGCTTACACCTATGAGGAAGTGTTAAGAACTTTGCACTATTCAATGTGTTTAAATGATGCCGCTGATGGGTAATTGTCTCTTTTTTTTATTCATTTGTGGACACGGACATTGCTGGTCAGCATTTACTGCCCAGTCCTGGTTGCCTGAGGGTAGTTGAGAGACAACCTCATTGCTGTGGCCCTGGAGTCATATATAGGTCAGACCAGGTAACGATGGAAGATTTCCTTCCCTAAAGGACATGAGTGAACTGATGGGTTTTTCTAACAATGGTTTCATGGTCATCAGTAGATTCTTAATTCTGGACATTTTTTATTGAACTCAAATTCCACCATCTACTGTGGTGGGATTCGAACCTAGGTCGTCAGAGCATTAGCTGAGTTTCCGGATTAATAGTTGAGTGATAATACCACGGAAGAAGTGCTTTATCTATGTGACAAGTCACTCGATTTGACTGTCCAGTGCCTCTTGGCTTTCCTGGGCTGTCGGTTCCATATATCTTCTACGTTAAATGGATCATAATAGGGGTTCTGACTGATTCCACTGGAACAGGCTCTGAACCACTGCAGCCTACCTTTCCTTTGTATAATTTCCTTTAACATTGACTTCAGTTTTTCCTTGCTAGCCAATATTGTGCGTGGTGACAGTGAGAACTGACACACACACACACACACACACACTACCACAAGTGCACACACACTCATACAAAAACACTCACACTCACACTTACACACATACTCTCATGGGCACGCTCACATACAACAGTTCAAGAGGCTGTTTCACCATCACTATGTCAAGGGCAATTAGGGATGGACAATGAATGCTGGCCCAGCCAGTGTTATCCACATCCCAGTAAGAAGTCTCAGAACACCAAGTTAAATTCCTAGAAGGACAGGTTTATTTGGAATCACGAGCTTTTGGAGCACAACTCCTTCCTCAGGTGAGTGGCTTCATCAGGTGATTCCAAATAAATCTGTTGGACTTTAACCTGGTGTTGTGAGACTTCTTACTGTGCCCTCCCCAGTCCAATGCCAGCATCTCCACATCATCCACATCTCAGGAATGAATTTAAGATATTATACAGACTCATACCCACCCATGAACACACACACAGACACACACACACGCACACACACACACGAATATACTCACACAGATTCACATACCTACTCACATTCATACACATACATTCACTCACACACCTACACACATTTACACACGCACACATTTACACATTCTCTGGCACACACACATTTACATACTCACAAAACACACATGTTTACAACTCACACATATTTACACATACACACACACACATTTACACGTAGACAGACAGACGGACACACACACACATTTACACACTCACTCTCACACACACATTACAATCTCACACAACTTAATTTTCACGTCTGTAATTTCAATGCACTTCACCATTGGACTAATGGGGTCGGAGGTGTCAGACATCAGGACACTCAGAATGCAACACTTTCGAAAGGTTTGTCAAGGTGGAGTGCAGCATGATGGCGGATAGTGAATCCCAGAGTGAAAAGCCTCACTCTTTGGGCTCACAGCTGGAGTCTGGCTTTGTGGGTCAGATACCAGAGGGTAAATGAAACCAAAACCCGATGTGAATTAGGAGAAGAAATGTGAGAGAACTTGAATTTGTATAGCATCTTTCACGTCCTCAGCTCATTCCAAAATGCTCTACAGTCAAAGAATTGTAGTCAGTGCAGGCTTGATGGGCTGAATGGCCTCCTTCTGCACTGTAGGGATTCTATGAATTACCTTCAGAGTATAGTTGTTAAGTGGGAAATCTACATTGACAACAGTACTCCAAGTTGTATGGACAAGGCAGGCACAAAGGAAGGAGGACATGATACTGGAGGGGATTGAGGAGCAACCAGATAAGGCAGAGTTTGGAAACTGGCTGGAACAAGGGTTGATTTCTTTTAGTCATTGCTAATTCTCACGAAATAAATGATCATAATTACCAGCCCAGGTTTTAGAACGATAAGTGATTGCAATGGTGGAGAATGAGCCCATTCCCCTGCTTCCTCAGACCCATTTAATTTTACACCCCGCGAAAAATTGTTCAGAAAATAATTGCTTTCATTTGCCAACGTCGCAAACAGTAATTTCCCCGGTCTGAATTTCAGTTCACGGGTGCTGCTGAAAACTTAAAGAATGCAGTCAGGTTATTGGACAGGGAAAAACAGATGCTGCCGGCTAAAACACAGGCCCCACGGAGATCTCGGCTTTAATGCACTGATGTCAAAGTAAATTTGAAATGCTTTATTGTAATAGCTAAATAAGGTCAGCTCCGCAGAGATGCACATGAAAGTAACATATGGGAGATCGCATTACATGGGTTTTACTGACCCATTCATACAGATTAATGGATTGTTGGTATTGTTGAGAAAATACGAACACATCTTTTAAGGCTTCAGGGGTCTTCAGCTGCATCTTTGGTATTTTTTCCCCCTTCTGAATAGGGCCAATTGTCCCTCAGAGCCTCTCCATTTCCTCTTCACTCCTCCCTATGGATCCATCTGATGCAAAAGGAGGCTCTGAAATGAGGGGAAAATTGAATTAAAAACAAGGTGACTTTTGACAATAGCTACGTGGATTCTTGCGCTTGAACGAAACGAGGATAGGATTGATGCTTTACAATAATTTGGTAGTCTGGACAGATGAGACACTGTTTAGCGTTGTACGTTTCAATTGTTTAATGATCCCGATAGCTAAGTTTCCTCATTTGGTGTCGTTTTTGTTTTAACGATGCAGAGATATTAACGCTGCTATGTGCACTTAGCACTTCGCTTTAGGCATTGGGTCTTCAAGCACAGAAAAAGGCCCTTTGGTCCATCGGGTCTGTGGCAGCCATTGAGCATCTATCTATTCTAATCCCATTTTCCAACACTGGGTCCTAGCCCTGTGTGCTGTGGCGTTTCCATTGCTCATCTAAATGCAGTGAGTTCCAGATACCCACCACCCTCTGGGTGAAAAAGATTTTCCTTAAATCTTCTTTAAATCTCCTGTTCGTTACCTTAAATCAATGCCCCTGGCTAGTAGCCCTCTACTGAGACTAAAGTTCCTTCCCATCTCCATGTCTGTGTCCCTCATAATCTCGTACATCTCGATCAGGTCTCCCCCTCAGCATTCTCTGCTCTATGGGGAACAGCCTAGCCTAAACCAGCCTGAAAATTCCAGCATAGCCAACATCCTGGTGAATTTCTTCCGCACGCTTTCTAGGGCAATCACACCCTCCCTGAAGTGTGGCGACAAGGGCTGTGGGCAGTGCTCTAGCTGTGGCTAACCAACATTTTTATATAACTCCATCATAACTCCTTGCTCTAATATCCTATGCCTCAGTGGAATAAAGATGAGTATTCCAAATGCCTTCTTAACCATCTTAAACATCTCTCCTCTGCCTTCAGGGATACTTAGACACGTCCTCCAAGATTCTACTGCTCCTCTGTACTTCCTAGAATCCTACCATTCATTATATATTCCCTTGCCATTTTAGTCATCAGCTAAATGCATCACCTAACATTTTTCCACGGTTAGCTTCTATTAGCCATTCCTCTGGTAATCTAACCAGCTCATCCACATCATCCTGTTATCAAAGGCTTTCATTCCCACTATTTACCACACCACCAACTTTCTTGTCATCTGCAAACTTACTGATTGTGCCTCCACATTCCTGTCTAGGTCATTTATCTACTTACAAACAGTAAAGGACCCAGCACTGCCTACTAAACACAGACTTCAAGACACTAAAACAATGTTTGACCATTACCCATTGCCTCCTACCACTAAACCAATTTCAGATACAATTTCCCCTCATATCCCTTGATCCCTTTTAGCCCAAATGCTACAGCTATAGATTCATAGACAGGAATGTATTGCACTTTCTCCCTCACCCAGAAGTTCCTGCAACAATGTCTGTTGGACTGAACTTTGATTACTTCTGTCATATTCCTTACATGTGCATGGATTTCTTTGAGTCTTACATCAATGATAATCAGTACTGTTGCAGTGCAGAGCTTGAGTATCACTGGAAAAAGACGTTGCTGAAGCTTTTTGTCTTGCACTCAATAGGACTAGTACAAGAATGGCAAATTTCAAATGCTTACAACAATTTAGACCACAAAAGAAAGTGCACTGATTGGCTAGAAAATGGTGCTGACTTTAAGACAATCAGCACGCTTTTCTCTCAAAGTTGACTTGTTGGGATTATTTGAAATTTGGTGTTCTTGCATTTGTCCGTGATGGGTGTAAGACCAAAAGCTTCAGCAGCATGTTGTTCTTTTCGGCAATATTCAAAGATGATGTTACTTCTTGTTGACAGCTTTCCCTAAACCACATTTTCACCTGTCATCTTGGAGTGACACAGTTAAATATTGATGCTGAGGCTAACAGGGAGGGAAAAGAAAATGATTCCCAACTGTTTCAAATTACTTACGGAATATAAGGAGCAGGATTATAGGAAACAACACAATGGAAGAATTTAAAAAAAGGAAATATGCTTGAAGAAATTGCAATGGACATTAGAGCCAAACAGACCTACAAAGTCTGTGATGAAAGGAATGTCAAAGTCAATTAGCCAGTTTGCGTTCAGGTTTAGGAAGTTTCATTTTGAAACCTAATCATTGGATTTTTTTTGTTGCCTCTTTTATAAATCTGGAGGAAGCAATGATTTTGCACCTCAACATATTGAGCCCATGGAACCAAAACGGATCAGCAAATCAGGGTTGAGGGAGAGGCTGATGGGAGATTACCAATAAGCAACAGAAATTTGTCAATCAGTACAAAGTTGCCATGGTAACCAGGCAGTTCCATACACAGAGAGAATAGATAGAGCATCATTAACCTTCATCCAAATGAAAATGATTTGGAATGGTAAAACTTTTTCCATGGAAACAAAGCTTTGGTTCTACAGTGCAAATATGTTCTCCGCTCTCCTATATGGTTGCGAAACCTGGAACCTGAAAACCTGCCAAGAAAGGAAATTGGAAGCCTTTGATGCCAGATATTTTCAAAGGATTCCAGACATAAACAGGAGGGATTTTATACCTGAGTTAAGAGAAACACCCAGTTTCATCCATCATGTGTACAAAAACATAATGGTTCAGTTGGCTTGGCCTTGTCATCTGACTCCTATCATGCAGTAGGCTCCTATCGGAGGAAAAATTAGCCAACTCAAGACGAACTGGGTCTAAATCAATCAGAACACTCTTGCTGATGGGCTAACAAGGTATGTAATCAATATTAGAAATATCATTTTCATGAATATTACGATGCTTGTCTTGAGAAAAAAAGTGATATTGCCTGTAGGTAAACATGGCTTAAGAGAACAAGATCTCCAGATCCTTGATATTGTGAACATAAACAATAAATATTCATGAGAAAACTCTTTTCTGGATATTTCCATTACCCTGTGTCTCTGGATTGCTATTCCAGTAACAATTTCACCACACCATTCCCTCCCCAATGAGAGACATGATTGGGTTTGCTGTCTATCATCTGAATGCTTGACCAATTCTGGAGAAGATATTGCAAATTATGCCTTTAAACATTTTGTGGATCTTACTGACATGTGTCTCCAATTGCCTTGGACTTGCTTTGCCTTCTTTTTCTGCTCCTTTTACTTCTCCTGCTCTTCAACCTCACAAAAGGCTAATTTGGAAGAATCCATGGTATTGGAGGTAGTGTATTGACATGGACAGAGAATGGCCAGGAAACAGTGAGTGGGGATAAGGAGTTCTTTTTCTGGTTGGTGATCTGTAACCAGTGTGGTTCCACAGGAATCAGTGCTGGGACTGGTATATATTAATGATTATGTAGGAATGGAGGAAGTAAATGTATTGTAGTCAAATTTGCAGAAGATATAAAAATAGATGGAAAGGCAATTTGCGAGAGGGATATAAACAGTTTACAAAGAGATATTGATTGGTTAAGTGAGGACAAAATGTTGGCAAATGGAGTATAATGTGGAGTTATCCACTTTGGAAGGAAGAACAAAAGAACAGAGTATTATTTAAATGGAGAAAAACTGCAGAAAGTTGCAACACAAAGGGACTGGTGCACAATAAACAGAAAGCTGGTACACAGTTGCAACAGGTAATCAGGAAGGCTAAATGGGATGTTGGCCATTATTTTAAGGAGTATAAAAATAGGGATGTCTTGCTGCAGCTGTACAAAGTACTGGCGAGCCACATCTGGAGTACTGAGAGCAGTTTTGGTCCTCTTATTTAAGGAAAGATATTATTTCTTTGGTAGCAGTTCAGAGATGGTTCACTAGGATGACCCTAGGTATGGAAGAATTGTTTTAGGAACAAAGGTTAAATAGGTTGGGACTCTACTCACCGGAACTTAGAAGAATGAAAAGTGATCTGATTGAAACATATAGAATGCTTAAAGGGCTTGAAGGGGTAAATGCTGAGAGCATGTTTCCTCTCAGGGGAACATCTAGGACTAGGCGGCATAGTCTCAGAATAAAGGGTGCCAATTTAAGACAGAGATGAAGAGGAATTTCCCCTCCAGGGAGCTGTGGGGGCAGAGTTCTTGGGCAGAATTTCCGAGCTGCACTCCACCCTGATACTGGAAAATACTGCCCGAGGCTAATGGACCTTTCCATATTCCCAGCCAAAGCAGCCTTTGCCTGCTATTATTCCCAGGCGTATTGGGAAAAATTCTGTTCTTGTGTACATTAAAGGCTGAGATACATAGATTTTTGATCAGTAGGGGAATCAAGGGTTATGGAAAAAGGGCAAAAAAGTGGATGTGAGGAATGTGCTGGATTAGCCATGATCCAACTGATTGAAGGCTTCTGTTCTTATTTCCTATGGTCTTACGGTTTTCCTTACTGTAACTGGTTCTTTCACTCATGCGGTTCGACACACAAAAGATCTTCATCAGTATTTGTGTGGCTGCAACACTTCCTTTGGAAGCTCTTGTTGACTCTCTCTGTATTTTCATCATGGGAGTCACATTGAGTCAGATGAACGCCCAATTGCGGAGAAGTGCTGGGCTGCTACATTTAGTTTAGAGAATATTTCGTACTATCATTGGAAAAGATATATAGGAACATATCTACCTTCTAATTCGTTCTTGAACATGGAGTAAACCTTGTAAATGGAAGCCCAGCCCCAATATGAAGAACGGTTAGTGATGCCTCTTACAAATTTTCCAGTACATGTTCTCCATAAGGGAGACCCGGTGTCTCTTCCAGCTGTACTTGGAACTCCCACCAAAATGGTTGGAAGAGTCTGCTGATTAGTTCTCGTTGCGGGAAAGGTTGTGGGAAGGAAATATTGGCTCAGTAGTTAGTTCCTCGTACAGCACAACTCATTGATATGGTGGCACAGTGGTTAGCACTGCTGCCTCACAGCGCGAAGGACCCGGATTCAATTCCAGCCTCAGTTGACTATCTGTGTAGAGTTTGCACATTCTCCCCTTGTCTCTGTGGGTTTCCTCCGGGTACTTCAGTTTCTTCCCATTCTCCAGACATGTGTGGGTCAAGTGGATTGACTATTTTAAATTGACCCTTTAGCCATGGCAAATGTGTGGGCAGGAGGGTTGGGCCTGGGTAAGATGCTTTGATGAAGAGTTGGCACAAACTGGATGGGCGGAATGGCTTCCTTCTGCACTGTGGGGATTCTATGATTCCAAGAACTCAGAATGCAGAATTGTGATCTTGAACTTTAACAAAATGTTGTGCTGTTTTCTTGGACACGGACACATGTTACTACACCAACTATTAATACCTTCTGTTTCTTCCCCTCTGCTCTACAATCTTTTTTTTGTCCTCTGCTAAGTTACTGACTCCTCACTCAGATATAGTTCCTGGGCCAAGGCACCCTTGGCCTCATGACCATTCTTCCTGTTCTACACATTGACCTTTTGTCAACCATTCAAATGACAGAGGACAAACCCAACCATGCCCCTCATTGGAGAGGCAATGGAATGGTGGAATTGTTACTGGACTACTGGTCCAGAAACCCAGGGTAATGTCCTGGAGACCCAGGTTCAAAATTCCACCACTGCAGATGTTGAAATTTGAATTCAGTAAAAGTCTGGAATTAAGAATCTACTGATACCATGAAATCATTGTCAATTGTTATAAAAAAACCCATGTGATTCACTAATGTCCTTCAAGGGAGGAAATCTGCCATCCTTACCCAGTCTGGTCTATGTGTGACTCCAGAACATAGCAGAGTGATTGACTGTCAACTGTCCCTCTGAAATGGGCTTAACAAGCCACACAATGCAAGGGCAATTAGGGATTCTCAGCCTTTAGGCTAAGATTAAGTGTAGTATTGACATGCTGTACTTGGTTGAAGTCATTTGATTACATTTTAGCTTCATTTGAAGCAATTTTTAAAAGCGACATCTCAGCCTTTTGGCAAGATGCAAATGAGATCAAGCCTTGGAGGAGGAGCTATGCCTACTCCAATCAGCTTGGATCATGTAGATCAAGCCTAAGACAGGAGGTGAGAGCCCTGTCTTGTCAGCTTGGATCGGGAATGTTCCAACTTGTTGGGACTCTGAATTGGACTTGATTTGACTGGAGTAAAAGCAAAACAAAACCCAAAAATTAGGGATGGCAATTAATGCTGGTCCAGCCAGTGATGCTTATGAATGAATAAAAGAAATCCACTAGCCACCAATAACAGGCAGTCAAGTGGATAAAGTTGTTAAGAAGGCATATGGAGTCTTAGCTTTTATTGGTAGGGGGATTGAATTTAGGAGCCGCAGCATCATGTTGCAACTGTACAAAACTCTAGTGCGGCCGCACTTGGAGTATTGTGTGCAGTTCTGGTCGCCACATTATAAGAAAGATGTGGAGGCATTGGAGAGGGTACAGAGGAGGTTTACCAGGATGTTGCCTGGTATGGAGGGCAGGTCCTATGAAGAGAGGTTGAAGGATTTGAGGTTGTTTTCGTTAGAAAGGAGGCGGCTAAGAGGGGATCTTATTGAAGCATATAAGATGATTAGAGGTTTAGATAGGGTGGACAGTGATAGCCTTTTTCCTAGGATGGAGAAAGCTAGCACGAGGGGACACAGCTTTAAATTAAGGGGTATGAGTTATAGGACGGATATCAGAGGTAGGTTCTTTACTCAAAGAGTGATTAGGGAGTGGAATGCCCTGCCTGCAGCTGTTGTAGATGCGCCAAGTTTGGTGGCGTTTAAGAGGTTAATTGATAAGTATATGGAAGAGAAGGGAATGGTTTAGTTAGGAGGGGCATTGCTTTTTATTTTGGTCGGCACAACATCGAAGGCCGAAGGGCCTGTTCTGTGCTGTATTGTTCTATGTTCTATGTTCTATGTTCTAGTTCAGGTTGCGGGTTAGTTTTGGCTGTGGAATCCCAGTGTGTATTTGTCTTCCCAGCTCTAGGCATTGTGGCTATCTGTAATGGTCCTACTGTCCACATGCCATTCTTGATATGGTTAGATGCTGTCTGAACATAAAGACGGGTCTATAATGGTCAGGCCATACACTACAAATGGCTGATACAAAACTCCTCGAAGATCATCTTTTTTGTTGTTTTGACCGCTGGGAAACAATTTTGTGATGGACGGCAAAAGTGATGTAAAGAATACTCAAAATCAACTCCAAAACGGGACAAAGTAATTGTCCCTAAGTGGGAAGGACATGCTCAAGATGAGGAAGGCTGGTGTAAATTCATCTATGAAGATTTTCCTATTGAGTCCTGTAGAGTTGTTTACAGTTAGAACATAGAACATTACAGCGCAGTACAGGCCCTTCGGCCCTCAATGTTGTGTCGACCAGTGGAACCAATCTAATGACCCTCTAACCTAAACTGTTCCAATGTTATCCACATGTCTATCCACTGACCATTTGAATGCCCTTAAAGTTGGCGAGTCCACAACTGCTGCAGGCAGGGCATTCCATGCCCTCACTACCTTCTGAGTAAAGAACCCACCTCTAACATCTGTCCTATAATTACCACCCCTTAATTTAAAGCTATGTCCCCTCGTGTTAGCCATCACCATCCAAGGAAAAAAGCTCTCAGTGTCCACCCTGAGGAAATCTAGACTCAAGAACCCCAACCTGGTCTATCAGGGACCACTTTTCAATCTGTGGATGCTTATTCCGAGCTCCTATTTTCCAACAGACTGGAGGAAAAGAGACAATATTCTGACTGTCTGCTTTGATATTGAGAAATGATCACTTAATTCGAAACAATCTAGAAACTACTGTCAGTATCTTCTGGGTATGAATGACTCAGCCAGTCACTGTTTTTAACCAGCTGCACCATTGGGCAGCTCACAGTACATTTTTAATGATTTTCCATCAGTATTGACCACTAAAGCTCTTTATAGTCCAAAAAAAATTAAGTTGGAAGTATCTAAGGCTATTGTGAAAACTTTAGCAAACCATTTCATACACATTTAGAGTGGGTGAGGATTTAGATCATATTTTCTCTAGGAGAATTTTGATTTGATCGCTCAGGTAAATCCCCTAAGAAATGGGATTGTTGTGGTGGAGATTTTTGCAATGATTCTTAGGGACTGGGGTCACGCTGTGTCAATGAATTTATTATGTAGTAATATATATATATATCCAGCAGAGGGAGTTTAGTATGGAGGCAATGTTAACATTGATTTGGTAACCTTTGGTAGAGAATTAAGATGATCCAGAAAGTTTGAACATGGCTGTGAATAGAGTGAGGAATCAAGAAACTGATGTTGTGCATCCAAATAAAATTATTGCACTTTAATTTGAGCCCTGTGCCTTAACAAGAAGTGATAAGAGAAGGAGAACTGTAATAAGTCTTTGGAGGCAGAAGTCCTTTCACCAAAATCCCTTTACTTTCAATTCCAATAGCAAGACACAGAGTGCTATCAGCTGGCAGGCTACCTTCAAGAGTGACAGAGGAACTGACAGTCCTGGTTAAATACAAGGAAAAGACTTCCCGATTGGCCCATCAGTTGACTCCTTCGTCAGGGAGTTCATCGGCCAACTTCAATGGCTTGATTGAAGTCATTAAAGAACCAAGTGTAATGTTATAAAGATTTTCAGAAAGAGACAGAAGCCTCAATCTGGGAAATACAGACATGTATTTTGACATTGATACAGGGAGAGTTGATTAGTAAAGAAGCAATGGAGAGGAAGGAACAAAATCTAAAGACAATAAAGCATAAGAATTAACATGGAGTTATGGGTCATGGCTAATTAACTCACTTCAAGATTTAACTGATATAGGAGGATAGGATTACAGTTCAATGCTGCCTTGAGAAGTTGCTTCAGGACCTGAAGAGACAGTCATTCCGACACTGTTCACCCCCATCCTCTATGCCCCATTCTGAATCCACCTTCCTTGCTTTTATTCAATCGTCAATCTTGTAGCGATTGTTGCTCCCCTCCTGTTTTTCAAATGCAACATTCTTCTCCCCAGTATCCACCTGTACTGAAGACTTCCTGCTGGGCCCAAGAGGCTGTTGGATCTCCATCTACAAGAATAGGCAGCTTGGTAATTCTTTACCTGCCCTGATTGTTCTGGGCTGTGAAGCTCTGAAGCTCTCTGGTCTTGCTGGGAGAGTTCCGGAGGATCTGGTGTATTTTCCCCCTTTGCTCTCCTTCAACATTATCTTCTTCTCCCAAAATCTGAAGCATGGAATGGTGATATATTTCTCTTGCTTGTTGGGATACTGGGCTACTTAGCATGGAGCCTATGGTCAACAAACAGTACTTTATCCTCTTTGAACTATTAGCACCATAATCACTGAGGACGTTACTTAGAATGGCAAAGGTTATCATACCGTGGCCAATCCACTTAACCTGCACAACTTTGGATTGTGAGAAGAAACCGGAGCACCCAGAAGAAACCCACGCAGATATGGGGATAACGTGCAAACTCCACACAGACAGTCGCCCAAGACCAGAATTGAACCCGGGTCTCGGGCACTGTGAGGCTGCAGTGCTAACCACTGCCACCGAGCTGCCCACTTCACCATTTTAGTTCCCTTTGGATACTTTGACATTCTTGTCTCTGAAGCTGATCAGGGTGTCTCTTTCCTTACCCTCCCCTTCAGTTCAGGATTTCATTCTTCTTCTTTATCCTCAACCTTGCCTTGTCCCTTCAACTAAAAGTGAGCACTAATCCCCCCCACCCTGGTTCATACTCTCTTACTCTCTAACTCCATGGATGCCTTCGATCTTCTTCAGCACCTCTTATTTCACCGTGGTGCTACTTTTCCCTCCTTCTCATTCTTCTCCTTCCCCGACTCATCACAGTCACCCGTGCACTCATTTCTAACTTTGCAAAGCCACTGCCAATCTCCCTTGTAAATTCACACTGACTGTTTCTTACTTACATGGCTGCTAATTCCTCCCCGTTCCTACAGGCTGGCTTTATCCGTTGCTATAACAAGCGGTGTTTATATCGAAGGAATGACTCAGAATTCACTCAGAGGGTAGTGGGTGAGAGGGATCGGCTGCTATTGGTGGTGGTGGAGGTGAGCTCGTTGGAGTCTTTTAAGAGACTTCTGGATGAGTACATGGGATTTAATGGGATTGAGGGTTATAAATATGCCTGGTAGGTATGGATATGATCGGCGCAACTTGTGGGCCGAAGGGACTGTTTGTGCTGTAGCGTTCTATGTTCTTTAATCCCTGCCTAGGAGAGAGGGGGACTAGCTGACACAACATGGAGGTAATAGTGTCCATGTACCTGGGTCATGTACACTGAGTTCACTATACATCTGGCATTCCTCATCCCTGTGCCTTTAAAAAAACCCAAACATCTCTGAACTGCTACTTCTTGATTTCTCTTCCCTTCTACATCTTTGTTACGACTATAAAAAGTATATCTACTTTCATAAAAGATTCAATAAGATTCCTTGCCAAGAGATGATTAGAGTGAACCTCAGGGGATTAGAGGAAAAGGGTCTACTTTAGATAATGAGTGAACTGGATACAGAGAGAGAGACAGAGAGAGAGTGCTTACCAAATTGTGTCATTTCAGCAATGGTTCTATCAGCCCTGCAATCACTGTACTTCACAATAATTACTAATAACCTTCATTTATTATTACTTTCAGATCATACTCAAAATGCACAATATTCTGAGAAAAGACATGTTCAGGAAAGTTTAGGTATGTGTGTTTGGCTCTCTGAGAAATAACACATCATACACGGTGATGTAATTCAGTGCTGATATTTGTAGATATGCATTAACCAAACCAACCCTAAAAGCAGGCATTGGATCACAGACCCCCAGCTTTGACAAACGGTCACCTGGATTAACGTCATCTCTTTTCTCTCCATACAGATGCCGCCAGACCTGCTGAGATTTTCCAGCATTTTCCAGCATGCGCGGTAGTTTGCTTTCATCCATCGGGTCACAGTACTTGGTTAACCCGTGCTGAGATATTGCAGCCAGTGAAGTAGGCACTGCCTCCTGTTTTAAATGAAGCTGATTGAACCCGGGTCTCAGGCATTGTGAGGCTGCAGTGCTAACCACTTAGTTGGAGGCACAGATCAGCTGGGGGTAGGTGTTGGGATTGGGGGGGTGGGGCGGGGGGGTGCAGGGTGGAGTAGAGGTTTTGGCGGGACAATATCATGAATGACTACAGCTACTTAAAGACACCTTTATAAAGGGGAGTTACATTGTGAATCATAGAATCTTAGAGTACTGTAGGGTTTCTATGATTCTACAGTGTAGAAGGAGGCCATTTGGCCCATTGAGTCTGCACCAATCACAATCCCACCCAGGCCCTATCTCCATAACCCAAGCATTTACCCTAACCAACACCCCCCCCCCCCCCATTCCTGATACTAAGGGGCAATTTAGCACGCCAATCCACCTAACCCACACATCTTTGGACTGTGGAAGGAAACCAGAGCACTCAGAGGAAATCCATGCAGACATGGGGAAAATATGCAAACTCCACACATTCAGTGACTCAAACTGGAATTCGAACCCTGGACCCTGGTGGTGTGAGTCAGCAGTACCACCCACAGTGCCACCCACGATTGCTACACAATTGTGGAGACTCCACAGAGCTTGCAAAATGCTGGGGTTAAAAACAGCTGCTGGTGTCAACGAGAGTTAAAAAACCTCTGTTCTAGCAGTTTTATTCACTGTTTGTTAACATTTCCCCAAGATCTCTTTGTTAATTACCACTGGCTATAATTATCTCAGCAGGAGATTTTACATTTGCAGTTTGATTGATAGCTTGAAGAGGTTATTAAAAAATTAGCCGTCTTTGACATGGGGTCATGTTTAAATAAGAAATTAATCATTTGAACTGAATTAAACATTTTGAATGAGCTTTTATAAATGGGAGTGTCTTTTTAAGATTAAAGCGAAGGCTGAGTAAAATATTTAGGCTTTTATATTATTTCATCTCAATATGGTTCTGAGATCTGTCCATTGTAGGTACTGAGTGAGTTTACATGGCGGATGCAAGAGTAAAGGTGATAGTTGGAAAAGTCATGATTTGGCACAAGTTGTCATGGGTTGTAAGGAATCAAGAGTGGTGGGTGGGGGGAATGAGTTGGCATTAAATTGGCATAGGGGCTACAAGAGGCCATTGGGGATGAGTGGGGTGGCATGAGGTAGTCTGGAGGTGTCATGGGAAATGGGTCAAGAGATGAAGCGATTAGAGGGCTGAAAATAAAAGTAAACTGGAACAAGAAAACTGAGATAGTCCTTTTAAACAGCACACCTTGGCAGTTGGCACCCAGTGTGGATGTACCTGAGAGGTGTCTGAGGTCAGTCAACATCTGCATCTACCCCACTTTCCCCCACTGAGTGGGACTTGTGAACTGGCTCGAGATACCCATCTCTAATGGCCGGTGTCACAAGCTAGACAACTATTCTAACACCCCCCACACCCACTGTCGACAATACCCGCATCACCCAGCAATCTCTCAATCAGCACTGAAGCCTATGATTGGTATACCTTACCTCACTCTCACACACTCATCATTGTTGCAAGCCTGATAACTCATAACACACACATGCTGATGATATTGTGGGACACACAAAGAGGCAGTAAAGAGCTGGAGTGGGAGAACGTGCCCGCATTTGTTAATATCTGTGGATAACACGGCGTTGATGATCATTGGAAGGGGCGGTCCTGACGCTCTGGCTCCTGCAAGGTAGGAGGGTTTGATGATGAGGGTATCTGCATTCCTAGCCCTTCTTCTATTGCCCGGCTTCCCTCACTTTCAACTCACAAGTAGGGGATGATGTAGACATACACGTTTTACTTTGCTCTCTCTCAATCCTTGTCCCGTTTTCAATTCAGATCTCCAAGAAGTGGAACCTTCCCACTCAGAACAGAGTGAGCAGCTCAGTGAGTGACGCTGTGAGTATCTTTGAAGTTCCCACTTCCCCCTCGTCCCGTTATCTCATCTGATTTACAAGCTATGTTGTATGGGCGGCATGGTAGCATAGTGGTTAGCACTGCTGCTTCAGAGCTCCAGGATCCTGGGTTCAATTCCCGGCTCAGGTCGCTGTCTGTGTGGAGTGTGCATATTCTCCTCGTGTCTGCGTGGGTTTCAATCGGGTATTCTGGTTTCCTCCCACAGTCCAAAGATGTGCGGTTTAGGTTGATTGGCCATGCTAAGAAATTGCCCCTTAGTATTCAGGGATGTGTAGGTTAGAGGGATTAGTGGGTATAATATGTAGGGATATGGGGGTAGGGCCTGGCTGGGATTGTGTTTGGTGCAGACCCGATGGGCCAAAGGGCCTCTCCCTGCACTGTAGGGTTCTATAATTCTACATCAGTGATGGCCAAGTTAGGCTAGGGAGTGGGCCACACGAGTGGACCTCCTTCGTCACATGCTGAGCTGCAAGGTTGTAAATCAAGCTCATTCACTAGCCACAAATAAGACCAAATGCATGCTGAATATTTCATAGCGAGCTGTAGAAAGTGCTTAATCATTCATATATTCGTAGAACGATCATCAACTTCAAGTGGTAAAAACAACATAATATTTACATTTCGGACACAATGGGGGTGCATGGGCTCTCATTGTCCATGTTGTGAGCAATCAGCACATACCTCACTTCCTGTACCCTTGCTTTATGTGTGAATCATTTCAGTCATACCAGTGGGAAAAAAATTAAATGGATGGAAATCATTGGAATGTGCCAACCCTGCGAGTGCGCAGTGGTCAACAAAATGTCTCATGCTGCTCTCAGAATCCAGATGGGCTGCATGTGGTGCCCGGGTTGTGGGTTGCCGCTGTCGTAGATGGTTTTACCACGCGCCTCCTGATTTTCAGTCCCCATTGCTACCTCGCTTTACCCTTTCCTGAATCCCATTTGATGTAATCAGGCCAGGTAGAAACCATAGAAACCAGAAAGAGACCATTTGGCCCATTGAGTCTGCATTGACCACAATCCACTCAGGCCCCACCCCAATATCCCGACATATTTACCCACTAATACCTCTAAGCTATGCATCTCAGGACACTAAGGGGCAATTTTAGCATAGCTAATCAACGTGACCCTCACATCTTTGGACCGTAGGAGGAAACCGCAACGCCTGGAGGAAACCCACGCAGACACAGGGAGAATGCGCAAACTCCACACGGGCAGTGACCCAAGCCTGGAATTGAAGCCAGGTCCCTGGAGCTGTGAAACAGCAGTGCTAACCACTGGGTTACCATGCCGCCCTAGGTAGCAATGGTACATAAAAAAATATGGTCATGCTGAAGGCACAGCTCGATCACTTGATCTTGCTCACTCTAGCATCAGCTTAGAGACTGACATAGTGCTTATTTTAGTTGGAGGAAGAATCTACACACAAAGAGACGCTGGGCACTGAGAAGAAATTGGGAAGAATCTGTCACATATTCAATAAGACTCATTCAGAATCAGACTGCCTGTGCTGTTAAAACGATGGATTCCTTTCACCCTGGCACAATGATTAGTGCTGCAACCTCACAAAGCCAGGGATCCGGGTTCGATTCCCAGCCTGGCTCACTATGTGGAGTGTGCACATTCTCCCCATATCTGCCTGGGTTTTCTTCAGATGCTGCGGTTTCCTCCCACAGTCTGAAAGATGTGCTACTTACAATGCATTAATCTTAACAAATGTCAGAGTGTGGAGACTCGGGGAATTTCACAGTAACTTCATTGCAGTGTCAATATAAGCTTTACTTGTGACCAATAAACTTTGACTTTATGTTTGGGGATTATGTTTTAACTTTGGATAAAATGGAAAATAAAGGGGTCATGTGATCTGTTTCAGATTTTACTGACAACAGGTCTGGCTTGGTTGTTAAGGATTAAAGGGAGTCGGGTGAGGCAGGCTTTCCAACTGGGAAGAAGGTGCAAAGTGTTCATGCTGGTGTTCAAGGAGTAGGTAACAATAAATGTAACTGTTATAACAGTGGGAAAACTACTAGTCTCCAATTCCCAGAGAGGCAGTAAGAAAGTTAGATTGTAAATTGGTTATAGGTTTAAATAGAATTTCAAAATAGAATTGGATGTAACCAATAATAGCATTGGAATCTGTTGTAATGTAACCAATGGTAACATGCTGTGAGGGTCAGCTGACCCAGTAGCCAATGTAACCAATTGCAAAATGATGTGGCGGTCAGCTGACCTCGTATAAATAGGAAGCAGAAGAGAATTATGGCGAGTTGTGTGGCCTGAGAGTTGATGCAATTAAGTTTTTTTTATTCAACCTTTTTTGCTTTGACTTGCTGTCTGAAATTAGTTCTTTTATTGCTTGCAGTTGAAGTCCTTACTGCTAGTTAAACATTGAGTTGGAATAAAAAAGGTAGCTAATCAACACTCCTACCTGGATAGAAAGCACGTGTGATTCATGTTACCATGGAGAAGAGCTCTGAGGTGGGATGGGTGTAGAGGACACTGGAAAATCAGATTAAAAGGCTCTCCTCACAAGTATCCTTAATTTTCAAAGGTAGGGAGTATATTCCAAGAAACAAGTCTGTTTGCTTTACTTTGCAGGAGGGTGGGTGGGAGGTTTTATTCTTATTGAAAAGCACAATTTGTGAGGATTTGAAACAAGGCTGGAAGATCCACCTAACTTGATGCGGAGGGAGAATGACCTCCACTATGAAAGAAAATTCTGGAATTAAAAGTTACCAAACTGGTAAAGAAGAAGAATGAGTGGCACAGTAGCACAGTGGTTAGCACTGCTGCTTCACAGCTCCAGGGTCCTGAGTTCGATTCCTGGCTCAGGTCACGGTCTGTGTGGAGTTTGCACATTCTCCTTGTGTCTGTGAGAGTTTCCTCCAGCAGTCCAAAGACGTGCGGCTCAGGTTGATTGGCCAGGCTAAGAAATTGCCCCTTAGTGTCCAGGGATGTGTAGGTTAGAGGGGTTAACGGGTGTGATATGGGGTAGGGCCTGAGTAGGACTGTGATGGGCCGAAGGGCCTCTTTCTGCACTGTACGATTCTATGAATGCACCTCAGGAATCACTTCAGGTGGTTCTAGGAGAATTGAAGTTCTATTTAAAGAACAGTGCAAAGTATAACTATAGAGTGGGATTTTTGGTTGTGTTAAAAGCAAAAGGTGAACGTAACATTCTGTAGTTGAATGTATAACTTGTTTACAAAAGTAGTATTTAATCAAATTGCTTAAAAAAAAATTAGTCAAATTGCTTTTACTTTGTTGCAGTCAAAGTTGAAAGATTTGAAACCTTGTGTGGTTCTTTAAGTTTGTCACTAGGAATGCAAATTTCTTTTTTTGGTCTCTGCAGAAATTGTGTCCATTATGTAATTGTATTTATAACTTTGTATTATAATAACTCTGTATTACAATAACTGGATTACAATATGTATCTTGTGGCTTTTACTTTTGCGTTGTTTGAAAGAAGGTGATGTGATTGTCAGTGAAAGAGGAATGGGACTTTCCAGCCATACCCTCCCTGAAACTGGTCAATGGACCTTTTCATGGTCTGCCCCTCGCCCCGATTCCCTTAGCAAATAGAGCAGGGAAGTTCACCCCAAGGAGTTTATCGGAGAACCGAAGGATGTGGTTAAGATGAATTATTTCATCATCTGGGGATTAGCATGTTGCACGTTACCATGTAACTTATTAACCTCTCAATTGAGTACTCCTGGACTCCTCCTGAACAGTCCAGGCAGTAGAAGCATCAGTTCAGGACACTGATGGAATATGCTAGAATATTCTTTGTGGCGGTTTGACTCTCATTCTAGGCTTGCTGTGCATGGGTTCCAGGTTGGATTATAGAACCATTGTTGTGATTGAATAACCCTTGATGCCCAGTTGCCAGTCTCTGACTTGCCCTGATGGGTCACATAGAGCTGGCAAGGGAGACTGCTGCAGAATAAAAGTAATATTTCTACCAGGATACTGGCATTCATCTGCAAGATAAGCAGCCTGTGGTCAGGCAGCAGCCACACGTAGAACCAGAATCCCCTTTCTACCCTGGGGGGAAAAAAGATCAAGTTCACATCAGCTGATGAAAGGCAATCAATGTAGTCAAAGCCACTCTGCACCATCAGGAAACCTGCAATCCATATACATGCACTTGCTCACTCTGCCAACTTGTCAATAACAAGGGGAAATGAGCTTAAACTGTCTGTCTCCACTGACGGCTTCATTGCACTGCAAACTGCAACATGATGCTCATGCTTCCAATGGCAATTTGGAAGGAAATGCTTCAGAATTGAGTCATTGTCACCTTGGCAAGATGGAATTTGTCCTGTGTCGAGATTGGCTCTGGCAGCTGGGAGATTCCAGTCAAGAATTCTTTAATGAAGTGACAATGACCTGATGAGGTTCTCAGATCCCTGCAGATTCTCTGAGGAAAGGGGATTATGTGAGCTTGCTTCATGCTGGGAGTCTTTCTCTTCCTCCTCCTCCTCCTCCCACTTCCAGCAGCTTGTCCTGCTCTGTGCAACCTCTCTTCATACTGCCACTCATCTCCCTTAGGAATTGGCCTACCAAGTAGCCATGCCTAGAAGCAACTTATTTCAATGCAAGCTCATCAATGAAAGTAAAGTCCAACAGCTGGTAGACCATTCCATGTAAATCTGCAGATGTTAATAATATAGAAAAATTCCAAACACAATTGCATTAGCAGTCAGAAAAATAATCTAACAGTGCCCTTCATCCATTTATCCAGCGTGCAGTAGTGTAAGGTTATGATACTTCATTTGCAGAAGTTCAGAATTCAAAAATGACAGCGCTGGTACCAGTGTTGAGAATGGATGAAAGTTCTGCTCTGTGCGATGGTGATTGTTAGGCATGTTCGTACAAACTCTGGCCTGGATCTTCCAGTTGAAGGCCAGGATATCCCATTCCTTAAGATACACACCGGATTCCTTGGAAGTCCCAATGTAATGGGAGTGGGAGTGGTCTGGGATGTTTTTCACATCTGATGGGTCCTCAAAACCTCCAAAAAAAAGCCTCTAAATTTTGAGGTAGAGTCAGAGATTTCAGATGGTTCTGTCTTACTTACCTGGATAGTTACCCAGGGAATATTAGATAGTTAAAATGGCTAAAGAACTGACTCTGTCATCACTCTCACTGACTCATCCTGACTCCTATTGGCTCTGGACTCCATTCCTGCTCTCCATAGTTCTCCCCCATGATCAGAGCACTGCATAACCTCATCTCCCAACTCACCCCTTTCAATCCTCAAACTCTATCCCTGACTCTCTGACTCCCCTTGCCCATGTAACTCTCCCTCAGTCTGTGACACCCCCAGCCCAATCTGACCTCACCACCCAACTCCCCCTGACGACTCCTCATGAACTGGCTTGAATAACCTCCTCAGCTAATTCCCCCCCCCCCCCCCGAACTGACTTGACTCCCCCCAATTCTCCATCTCCCTCCTGACCTGACTGCACCTAGGGGCATAGCCTCAAAACAAGGGGAAGCAGATTTAGGACTGGGCTGTGGAGGAACTTCTTCACCCACAGGGTTGTGAATTTGTGGAATTCTCTGCCCAGTGACGCAGTTGAGTGTTTTTAAGGCGAGGTGGATACTTTTGTGAGTAGTAAAGGAACTAAGGGTTATGGTGAGCGGGTGGGTAAGTGGACAAAAAGGTCAGCCATGATTGGTGCAGCACTGCTGCTTTACAGCTCCAGGGTCTTGGGTTTGATTCTCGGCTCGGCTCCCTGTCTGTGTGGAGTTTGCACATTCTCCTTGTGTCTGTGTGGGTTTCCTCCCATAGTCCAAAGATGTGCAGGTTAGGTTGATTAGCTATACTAAAGAGTTGCCCCTTAGTGTCCAGGGTAGTGGAGATTAGAGGGATTAGTGTGTGTAGTATGTAGGAACATGGAGGTAGGGCCTGGGTGGGATTGTGTTTGGTGCAGACTCGACAGGCCGACGGGACGAAGGGCCTCTTTCTGCATTGTAGGGTTCTATGATCTTATCAAATAGTGGAGCAGGCTCGAGCGGCCAGATGGCCCACTCCTGCTCCTAGTTCTTATGTTCACCACTCTACCTACCTGGTAGCTCCACTCTTTATCCACCTCTCTAACCCGCTTAACCACCCAACCACCTTACCTATAAAAGTTCTGAATGGAAGATTTGTGCCCCTTTCCTCATCTGGCACATTTTCCTTCCGACCATGAGCCTCATTTTAAAGTGGGCACACACTGCCTTTATTAAGAGACAAGACAGAGGCCGGTTTAGTCCCGTACAAGCTCAGGATTTTACCTCAGTAGCAAAATCTGCAAGTGATGGTTGAGGAAGTATTGAAAAGACTGTCACGTTGAATTGCAGTGATTAGATATGGTTCAACGAAGGGCACCTCAGATGTTTGCAAGCATTATATCAGTGAGCTGGGAGGTCAGCACAATGAAACTTCCTGTAAGAAAAGCTGATGAATTAAGGGTTGCACAAGTCTTTAAAGTCGTGAATGGACTTGATAAGATAGGTGTTGGCAAAAAAGAGACGTTGGACCAAACAGGGAGCCATGATTGTTTTGGTGAGATACTGGAAACAGAACTGGGTGTGAGGGGGGAAAAAAGTGATGAGTTTTTTTTTTGTGTCCTTTAGTGTTAATGTCAGATGGAAAGGGCAGTCCCAGTAACTTCAAACTGCCTTTCCTTACTTCCTTTGAGGCTCAATAGTTTTTCCTATCTCTGAGATGCGCTGCAGCAATTCACCAGAGATCTTTAGACAGCATCTTCCAAACACACAACCATTTCCATCCGGAAGGACAAGGGCAGCAGATACATGGGAACACCATCACCACCTGCAAGTTCCTCTCCAAGCCACTCACTATCCTGACTTGGAAATATATCACCGTTCCTTCGCAGTCACTGGGTCAAAATCTTGGAATTTCCTCCCTAACGGCATTGTGGGTCAATCCACAACATGTGGACAGCAGCAATTCAAGATGGCAGCTCACCCCAGCCTTCTCCAGGGCAACTAGGGATGGGCAATAAATGCTGGCCAGCCAGCAATACCCATGTTCCACAAATTAATTTAAAAAAAGGACAAATGGTAACTGTGCAGCAAGCAAATGTGTGGAATTGTAACGGCACATTCCTGAAAACTAGGAGGTGGTGTGGGGCAGTTTTCAGATACCCCCCCTGCCTCCTCCAATCAGGTGGGAAAATAGGAAAATCTGGCAAGGAGGATCTCACACCCCTTAAATTTAAGTTTAATTATTTGTGTCACAAGTAGGTTTACGTTAACATTGCAATAAAGTTACTGTGAAAATCCCCTAGTTACCACACTCTGGTGCCTGTTGGATACGCTAAGGGAGAATTTAGCATGGACAATGCACCTAACCAGTGTTTCTTTGGTCGGTGGGAGGAAACTGGAGCATCTGGAGGAAACCCACAGGAGAATGTGTAAACTCCACACAGTAAGAAGTCTGACAACACCAGGTTTAAGTCCAAATGATTTATTTGATAGTAAACTCGCAAGCTTTCGGGGTTTGCCCCTTCGTTAGGTGAATGGAGAGTTCTGGCCTCAGACAGAGCATATAACAGCACAGACAGTTTACAGATTATTGATTAGAGTGCGAATCTTTACAACTAACCTGCTATTCAAATATTAAAGTGGCTAACAACGTGAGTGGAAGGAGCACTGAGCACAAGTTAGAGAGATGTGTATTGTCTCCAAATAGCACAGTAAGTGAGGTTTAGCAAACCCAGGCAAATCATGGGGGTTACAGATAGTGTGACACGAACCCAAGATCCCTGCTGAGGTCATCCTCGTGTGCAGAACTTGGCTATCAGTCTCTGCTCAGCGACTGTGCACTGTCGTGTGTCGTGAAGGCCGCTTTGGAGAACGTTTACCCGAAAGTCAGAGGCCGATTGCCCGTGACCACTGAAGTGTTTGCCAAGAGGAAAGGAAGGAACGATGTTCATTCGTCCGTTGTCATAGCGTCTGCATGGTCTCCCCAATGTACCATGCTTTGGGACATCCTTTCCTGCTTTAGTTATGGGGACTTTCTTGCCACAACCATTATTTATGTTTTATTTCTGCTCCAATATTCTTGTGGCAAGCGCTTCACTTGGGTACAACTATAGCGTGCTTACATTTTAGGTTTGTTTCTTTTTGTCAGTTCCCGATGTTATATATTTTGTCTCCAGCTGCAATTTGAGAAAATTCTTTCATGACCAATCCCATGGACACCACAATTTTAACAGCAACTTGTAGAGTTAAAGAGCTTTTGGTACTCGAATTGCTTCATCTTGAAGTCTGCAAACAAACCAGTCTCGCAAATTGTCCTTGAGGGACAAGCCAAGCTCTCAATTCTCCTCTGGCCTTCTTAATTTTACTACAACTTGTGATATTTTTGTCCTCTTAGCTCCATTGATAGAATCAGAATCTCTCTGCAATTATTAATGGTTTAGGTGAAAAGTGACTCTTGAGAATCTGGGTCAGTTCCCTGTAGATTTTTGTACCAGGCTTCTCGGAATTTTCATAGAAATCATACAGTACAGAAAGAGGCCATTTGGCCCATTGGGTTTGCACAGACCACAATCCCACCCAGGCCCTACCCCCGTATCGCTACACATTTACCCATTAATCCCTCTAACCTATGCATCTCAGGGCATTAAGTGCAATTTTTATTTTTTTTTAGCATGGCCAATTAACATAACCCTCACATCTTTGGATTGTGGGAGGAAACTGGAGGAAACCCATGCAGACACAGGAGAATGTGCAAACTCCACACAGTCACCCAAGCAAGAATCAAATCCAGGTCGCTGGAGCTGTGAAGCAGCAGTGCTAATCACTGTGTTACCGTGCTGTTTTTGTAGCCATGTAAAGATTTTACGCCCCACAATGTGAAGGGAAGTGACTATTTTAAGTTAATCCGGTTTCCTGCTTGCTGTCAGATGACATCGAAATCCCTCTTTGTAGGCATCCCATGCTTCCGTATTTCCCTTAAGCACTTTAATCGCTCCACACTGGCCCACCATCACAGTGCTGATTCTTAAGTTGTAGCACTTCTTTAGCTTTTTCTCCCTTCTTATTTCTATTTCTCTTCCCGGGTTTAATTTGTGTCTTGTGTTGTTTCTTTAAATTATTTCTTGACTGCCCTGTGACTTTAAGAGAAATTTTGTTTTTTCTGATTTCTATTCTTATTTTCTCTGTATCTGTTAGAGCAAACAGCAATTTGTCTCTGGACCAAAAGCTTTAAATTTAAATTCTGATTTATCTTTGTTATTTTTGTGTTGGGGCCGTTGCCTGTCCAGCAGCAAATTTTTCTTCCCTCTCGCTCTGAGACACTTACCGGAATTTTACTACCTCGTTCATAAGATCTCACCAGAGTCCAACGGAGCGTGCCGGTGTAACAACACTGACACGTGCCTCGGTACGAAGCCCGAAAGCCCTGTCCAATTTGATAAGTAAAATTATTGGTTTTAGTTTTACTCCCTTATTTACATAATTTGTTCATTTGCTGCAAGCTTTGAGCCCACTGATATTTTTAATTAGGCAGTATTGCTGCTATGTTCACTTTTCCTGCGTTCTGATTCTCCCAGCCGCCTCGAGGTTGTATCAATTAAAGAGAATAGTGGCACAGTCCAGAGAGCTTTAATCAACTTAAAAGTTAATACTCAACCACTGCAAATGATAAAAAAAAAAAGACTCGTTTCCACGTCTGAATTTATCAGACTTTTGATTGAAATGCGGAGGTCCCCTGGAAATCGATTCTTGACTCAGTCTGGAATTTTACCGGCACGCTGGCCCGAGGCTCAGAAGATTCCACTCAAGGCCAACGGAGAATGTCGTTCTGCAAACCTCGCCTGTCTTGATTCCAGGATGGGTTGCCACGCTTCATGCCCTGATGCCACTGGAAATGAGGATGGAGAACTTGGCGCCCAGTCAAATCTCCTTTCACTTAGCGGGACTGGAGAATCCCGTGAATGGTTGGAGAACTCGGGTCGTTATTTCTGCTGGCTGCTTTCTCGTCGCCAGTTTTGTTTGAAAACTGGTCTTTGTCGGTCAGCCTGCTGGAAGACGCACCTCATCGCCAGTTTTGTTCCTTTATTCAGCTTTGAGGCTGTAGCCTCTTCTGGGGAAAGAGCAAGAGAATAGGTAACTGTGGATTACTGAACCAACAAGCCAGAGTTTATTGAGATAAGTGTTGCATCACCACAGACCATAGAACTGTACAGTGCAGGAAGAGGCCCTTTGGCCCATCGCGTCTGCACCAAACACAATCCCCCATATCCCTACGTATTATGCCCACTAAGCACTCTAACCTAAGCATACCTGGACACTAAGAGGCAATTTCTTAGCATGGCCAATTAACCTAACCTGCACATCTTTGGACTGGGGGAGGACACCGGAGCACCTGGAGAAAACCCACGCAGACACGAGGAGAATGTGTGAACTCCACACACAGTGACCCAAGCCGGGAATCGAAGCTAGGATCCTGGGGCTGTGAAGCAGCAGTACTAACCACTGTGCTACCATAGAAAAGAGATTAAACCCTGCCGATACCTCTGACATCACAGCACGTCATGAGACTAATCACACATCGGTGCATTGCTTTACAATACGTGACACAAATGAACTTGGCTTTTCTCCAATTCTGAACAAAGAAAGTTTGTCCACTGATTTTTTTTTCTTGAAAATAATGCCTCCTTTTTAAATTTCCCCTTTGTTTGCAGAATGATTGATTAAAAGTCGGTGTCAGAAACCTTGGCAAATTAGTTATTTCTTGGCAAACTAGCTGTACATTTATCAAGATTAACCTGCAACATGGATGAGGTGCAGAACAAAACAACATTCTTCAATAATCAGCTTTTATCTCTTTGTTGGCAAGAACATCTTTTTCCCAGAAGTACCAAGCCAGTGGCCTGGAGAAACACCCTGCCAAAGATATTAATGGGGAGCCAGCTACTTTGCATAATATATTTTGCCCTCTGTACTCTGCACATATTTAACCAGAGAGCACAGTCTAAATGCAATCATATTACAACAAGCGCATGAAAGCTGCAGCTGATTCTTTTTGCTTTCTACAGTAAGTCTTTAGTTTTCTCGGTTTTCCATTGCTTAATGCTATTGCACAGATGAACATACCTGTTGGTTATCTATCTCTGTTTATTACTTTGCTTGCCAATCCATCTCTTTCCCCCGTGTGTGACATTGTAATTGGTAACCTGATTGAATAGAACTTGAATTCGGCTGAGGAAAAAGACATTTTGTCGAAGCTTTTTGCCTCATCCGAACGATCGCAAGAATAGCAACAGCTATGGTAGTTTACTCACCCCCTGACATTGCACGTCATGTTATTGTCCTGATGAGTGCCAGCAGAAAACTTTGACAAAATGTACTTTTTCCACAATACTTAAATATTGGAATTCATGAGCTGGTAATGTTGTATGAATTAAAGATTGGTTATTATAGGTAGCCTTTAAAATTACCATAGGTAACCACATGAGACAACAAATTAACGGGGTTGTTGGAGAAGTTTTCAGCTTGCATTATTGTTTCCATTTTTTACCCAGTAGAGTTTGCTCTCTGCTTTCAATTTTCCACCTAAATTGCGCCTCAGGTGTATTGAAGACTTTTTTATTTTCAATCCATGGTCATTTTCACTTTGAATCTATTCAGTTTCTGGGCCTCCAGATCTCCTTTCCTTCTCAGTAGTGAAGGCTGTTTGGTTCACCCATGTCCTTTAGCAAAAAAAATCTGCCTGGTCTTAGCTGGTCTGGCCTACAGCAGTATGGTTGACTCTCAACTGCGCTCGGGCAACTTCGAATGGGCCTGGGGTTCAGCACTGTGTACTGGTTGTGGCTCAGTGGACAGCACTCCAATCCCATAACAGAATGTCAGCACCAGGGATGCAAGTTCAATTCTGGCCTCGGGTCACTGTCTGGTGTGGAGACTGCACATTCTCCCCATAGAACATTACAGCGCAGAACAGGCCCTTCGGCCTTCGATGTTGCGCCGACCAATTATGAAAAAAGCAATGCCCCTCCAAACTAAACCATTCCCTTCTCTTCCATAAACTTATCAACTAACCTCTTAAACGCCACCAAACTTGGCGCATCTACAACTGCCGCAGGCAGGGCATTCTACTCCCTAACCACCCATATCTGCATGGGTTTCCTTCAGTAGCAGCTCCAGTTTCCTCCCACACTCCAAAGATGTGCAGGTTAATTGATTGGCCGTGCTAAATTGACCTTAGTGTCAGGGTGTTAAATATGAGAGGTTATGGGAATAGGGCCTGGGTGGGATTGTGGTTGGTGCAGACTCGATGGGCCAAATGGCCTCCTGTAAGGATTCTGCGATTGAAATATCTCAAGCACATAAACTTCTCCAACGTCCACCATTTCTGACAAAATATCATGGACAGGATGTGGATATTGCTGGCTGGGTCAGCATTTACTGCCCTCCTCCCTGATTTCTGGAACTCTGAGTAACTTCATGGAAGATTCTGATTCAATATCTCAAAGCTCCAACCCTGCAATAGAAGATGTATGGGAGGGGAAAATATGTGCGTGGAACAGCTAATCAGAGAATCCCTACAGTGTAGAAGAAGGCCATTTGATCCATTGACCCTGCACAAACAGCAATAGGCCCTAGCTCTGTATCCTCACATTTACCCTACTAATCCCCCTGGCACTAAGGGGCATTTTGTCCTGGCCAATCAACCTAACCTGCACTTTTTTGCAGAGGCTTAAGATGCCAATGTAGGGGAGGCGATGGCGTGGTGGTATTATCTCTAGACTGTTGATGCAGAATGCTCTGGGGACCCAGGTTTGAATCCCACCATTGGCAGTTGGTAGAATTTGAATTCAATTAAAAGAACCCGGAATTAAGAATCTACTGATTATCGGAAAACCCATCTTGGTTCACCCATGTCTTTTTAGTGGAAAAAAGTCTGCCTGGTCTTACCCGGTCTGACCTACAGCAATGTGGTTGACTCTCAACTGTTCTCAGGCAACTAGGAATGGGCATGGGGTTCAGCACTGTGTGCTGGTTGTGGCTCAGTGGACAGCTCTCCCATCCCATACCAGGATGTCAGCACCAAGTCCAGAAGGAGATCATTTGAGCCATCAAATCTGTACCGATTTTTACCCAAGTTTATTCCTACCCCTGTGCATTTACCCCACTAAGCTATGTATCTTGGTAACTGAGAGCACAGCCAATCAACCTAATCTGTGCATCTTTGAGCAGTGAAAGGAAACTGGACCACCCGGAGGAAACCCACGCAGACACAGGAGAACATGCACAGACAGTGACCCAAGGCCGGAATTGAATCCTGGTCCCTGAAACTGTGAGGCGGCAGTGCTAACCACCATGACGTGCTTGCAGAACTAATTCTGAGACCAAAATAATTAAAGGACTACATGTGTCTTTTCTGTACTGAATAATTGAAGGTTCTATGTGTGATTTGTATAAATTAGTGTAAGTACATTAAGTATACAGAATGCCTTGAATTAACACAGGTCTGTTGGCCATTCACCAATTAATATGTAAATCAACTCGCTATCATAAAATAGCCCACGTATAATTTCTTTACATGTGAACATTTCAGAGAGCTCTAATTATTTGCCTGCAAAAATTTAGTCCTCTGAGCATTGTATTAGAGGCAGTCACATTGTGGTATTGTCACTGGATTAGTAAGACAGAGATTCAGGCTAACATTCTGGAGGCCTGAGTTTGTCTTAAAAACCCATCTGGTTTCTTAATGTCTAATACAGAAGGAAATCTGCCCTCCTTATCTGGTCTGGCCTATCTCGAAGTTAGTGGGCTCCACTCAGACTGGCACTCAATAGAATTGGGGCTGGTCTGTACACTGTACGAGCACCATTTCAAACACAGTGATCGGTGGACTTGGCAAAATTATTACCGCAGGTACGGGGAATTAGCCATGGTAAGTATTTGGGGGTTACAGGAATAGAGGGGGATAGTGGGCCTGAGTTAGATGCTATGTTGGAATTGGTGGAGACTTGATGGGTCAACTGGCCTCCTTCTGCACAGTAAGGATTCTAAGGTTGGCTGATCTATGGTCACTGTGCTTGATTAGTTAAATCTGGGCGTAGACTCAGAAGTAAACAAAAAGTAGAAAGTTCTGGAAGCTGCGGCTAAAAGCATGCAAAGGACACTTTAAAAACCTGTTTTATACACAAATAAACTGATGTTATCTCTGCAGAGAAAATGTACAGCAGGGTCAGGATTTTCCTCATTCACATGAAATGGAAGGAACTCCCACTGGTTTATTTAACGTGATTTTCAGAGCGAATCTCCCACACTCCACTCATCAGAGTGCCCTAGTGAGATTCCCTCAAAATCTGGAGGTGGGGCCTATTCCCGCCCGAGAAGCCAGTGACACAGCGCTGAGGAAGCCATTGCGCGTGTGCTGACTTGTCAGCGCGGAAACCAGCAGATGCACAGTGGTCCCGCATTGCTGATCTCTCAATTGCTGACCAACGCCTCAAACCCCATTGTTGACCTTCTGACCACCCCTACCATGTCCTGATCTCTGACCTCCCTGGTCCAACCCTGATGATCCCTGCCACTGGCCAGTCCCAATCTCCCTGACACCCCTCAGCCAGATGCGATGTCTCCAACTCCATTCCTGATAGCTTGGACACACCCTGACGGACCCCCTCCCTCACCCCCGGACACTACCACCCAGATGATCCACCCCAATCACTGTCCTCCTCCCCTTTGAACTGATCTTGATTGCAGAGTGGCAGCAGGATGCCACCTCATACCAATCACCCAATGGACCCTGCCCCCTTAGCACTGTCTAAGTGCCTCTTGGGCATTGCCACTTTGCCCCTTGGACATTCCCTATGCCCCAACTTTCTGGAGGGGGTGAAGGGAGGACCTCAATGGCTGATTTCCATATTGTAACCAATCGCTGCGATTTCTTGCGTGGAGCTGATTAAACCGGAAATCTTTGTCGTGGAGACACGTGGATGCTGTGAGGCCCAGCAGGAAGCCCGTGAAACGGCCTCCACTGACATCTTCCAGTCCACTGCTTGGGCAGCCCAGCGGGCTGGGAGAATTGCTACTCCACCACCCCTCCCCTCATCCCCCTGGCAACCCCCCCCCAGTGTATCAAGAACAACAAAGTAGGAACACAAGGAGGACATTCAGCCTCTTAAACCCATTCTGGTTTTATTTGGGATTTGGGATCTTGATCTCTATCTCAGATGTATTTACTCTCCATGACTCCAGACCACTTGATACCCTTGTCTTATTGATCTCTGAGTTAAGGGAAAAATGTCCTAGATTGTATGATCATATTTTCCCCCTCTGTGAAGTTATGTTATGCACTCCTTCATTGAAATAAGAGGCTGAGAGTATAGTCTCTGTTTATTCGAGCCTGGATCCATCCAGCTGTGTTTTTGTGGTGATAACTTCATCTTCCCACTCGCTGCTTCTGTCACATTCCTGTGTCAGTGAGGAGGTGTCGCTGCCTTTGCTGGGACAGAGAGCTGGATGAATAGGCAACAGCGTTCCCTGTTGGCTCTGAGGGTAAATAGGAAACAGGGTGAAGGTTCAGCTTTTTCTGCCCATTGGGAACCCAATTTGGGTTTGAAGTTACACTGCTTGGGTTACAACTAGAGTTTCTGCTAAATTTCATTCTGTATAAAATAATTGGGCAGTGTCACAGTTCCTTTTTAAACTCTCCATTACAAAGTCATCTTTGATGTATTTAGCATGGTAACCACATTTAATCACTGTGTTCATTGCTCCATCTGTGACCAGCCTGATTTAAAATCAATGGCAACCCTTCTGTACTTTAATTCTTTCATGGATGGTGAGTGTCTCTGACTCAGCTAACATTTGTTACCCATCCCTAATTGCCTTTGACCTGATAGTTAGACTATTTCAGGGTGCAGTTAAGAGTCAACCACATCGCTGTGTGTCTGGAGTCACATGTAGGCCAGATCGGGTAAAGGCACAGATTTCCTTCTTGAGTGAATCAAATGGGTTTTTTTAACACTATTGGTAATGATTTCATGGCGACCATTACTGACGCTAACTTTCAAATCCAGATTAATTCATTGAATTTAAATTTCATCAGCTGCTGTTTGGTGGGATTTGAACCCATGGCCCTGGAGAATGAACCTAGACCTCTGGATTACCAGCCCCGTGACTTTACCACTAAACCATCACCTTCCAATAATGATTTAAAAAGGACTTAAATATTAAAATCAATGCACATGCAGCTGAGAAAATGAGCACGTGTAGGAAGGGTGCAATGGTTAGCATTGCTGCCTCACAGCACCAAGGACCTGGGTTAAATTACCAGCTCGGGTCACTGCCTTTGTGGAGTTTGACATTCTCCCCGTGTCTGCATGTGTTTCCTACAAGTGCTCCAGTTTCCTCCCACAGTTCAAAGAGTTAACTGGATTGGCCATTGCTAAATTATCCCTTGGGGGGGCTGGTGGGGTGGGGGAGGGGGGTGTTTAATGGGCTAGCAGGGCCAATATGTGGGGTAATGGGGACAGGGCCTGGGTGGGATCATTGTCAGTGCAGGCTGGATGGGCCAAATGGCCTCCTTTTGCACTGTAGTGATTCTATTATTCGATGAGCTTGGCTGAGGTGAATCTCCAACGTAAGAGATTGTGGAAAACACCAGTGCAAATGGTTTGGGCTTATTTGAAAAATTCTTTCACGCTGGTCTATCTGATGTTGGAATTTGAATGCAGAGCCATGAACCAAGCAGAAGCTGTCTCTACATAGTGCGCAAGAGGTCTGACAACACCAATTTTAAATCCAACCGATTTATTTGATAGTAAACCTGTTTCAAGATAGTGTTCACGTCATTCGCCTGACGAAGGCACAAAGGCTGAAAGCTAGCAGGTTTACTATCAAATAAATCAGTTGGATTTAAAATTGGTGTTGTCAGACCTCTTACTGAGTTTACCCCAGCCCAGTGCTGGCATCTCTATGTCATGTCTACATACTGTACCATTTAGTCTTTGAGCAAGTGGATGGAATGACCTGCCTATGTGGTCTAGTGTTAATGGGTTATTTGTTACTGGTTTTCCCCCTTAATGCTCCAGGTCGCCTCCACCGAGGCCTACAGCAGGGTCCAGTGGCCACGATCGTCCACGTACACCTCATCCTCATCAAACAGCTGTGAACTGACAACTGTTGATTGTTGGTAATGCTCAGGAATCTACTTTGAATAAATCGAGACTTCACTGCGCCACTGAGGGAGTGCTGAACAGTTGGAGAGACCACCTCTCAGCTCAGAGGATAAACCAAATCCTTATCTGGCCTCTTAGTCATATTGCATGGCTCTGTTTTGAAGGTCAGTGGGAATTCTCTCCCAATATTCATCCCTCAATCAATCATAAAAATGATTATAATGTAATTATCACATTGCAGGAGCTTGCTGTGTATAAATTGAGTGCTGTATGTCTTATAGCAGAACTGTGGCTGCTCTAAATTCTTCATTGGCTGTAAAGCACATTGGAATTTCCTAAAATTTTGAGAAGTGCTACATAATAGCATGGCTGGTTAGCACTGCTGCCTCAGAGCTCCAGGGACCCTGGTTTGGCTTGGGCCATTGTCTGTTTGGAGTCTGCATGTTCTCCCTGTGTCAGCATGGGTTTCCTGAGTTCTCCAGTTTCCCCCCCACCAAGTTAGGTGGATTGGCCGTGCTAAATTGCTCCTTGGTGTCAGGGGGATTATCTTGGGTAAACAGAGATGAGGCCTGGATGGGATTGTTGTTGATGTGGGCCCGATGGGCTGAATGGCCTCCTTCAGCAAGTTGTTTCAATGGAAACAAATGTTCTGGAAGTGAATCAGCCTGGCACTATCTGTAAAGCCATCCCCTCAGTGGGATCTTCTGGTCCTGCTAATGGCATGCGCCTCGCAATGGGTTGCCTGCAGGCATGGGTTCAACGGGAGATCCCACTAACAGCAGGAGGACCAGAAGATGCCACGTGGAGACCAGCAAATCCTGCTCAGTTTCAGCCCACCGGCCTTTCGTTGCAGAATCGTTATAGAAGAAGGACTTTCAGCCCATCCTGTCTGTACTGGCTCTCAGTAGGAACATCTCACTTCATATCATTCTCCTGCCTTCGCCCCTGTAATTCTGTAGCTCGTTTCTTTTCACACATCAGTCTAATTGCTCCTTGTAAACCTCGGTTGAACCTGCCTCCACCACAGTCTCAGGCAGTGCATTCCAGACCCCAACACTCACTGTAAACGTGTTTTATTTTCTCCCATTGCTTCTGCTGCAGAATGCAATGTCCAATCCAGGGAGCTTTCCAAAGTGTGGCGTGCCCTAGCCTAGTGCAGAATCACTTCTGGAATGTAAAAGGGCACCAGGCTACGTGACATTGGTAATGTAGCGCACCTAAAATAATGTGAATTGTGACATGAGAATTGTTACCAGACAGTGGTGAAGATGTGGAATTCACTACTACAGAAAATAGTTAAAGCCAAAACATTGTGAGAGTTAAAACAAAAATAGATTTAGCTCTTGGGGCTAAAGGGATATGATTAGATTTGATTTATTTTTTTGTTGTCATTTTTAAGTATTGTTTCTTGCCTGCTGTACAGACAAAGCATACTGTTGACAGAGAAGGAAGGAAATGAGAGGGTGCAGAATGTAGTGTTACCGTCATAGCTAGGGTGTAGAGAAAGATCAGCTTAATGTAAGATAGGTCCATTCAAAAATCCGCTGGCAGCAGGGAAGAAACTATTTGGTACGTGACCTCAGATTTTTGTAGCTTTTTCCCAATGCAAGAGAGAATATCCAGGGTGCATGGGGTCCGTGATTATGTTGGCTGCTTTTCCGAGGCAGTGGGAAGTACAAACAGAGTCAATGATGGGAGTTGGTTTGTGTGACAGGGCGACATTTATAATCTTTTTGTAGTTCCTTGCGGTCTTGGACAGATCAGGAGGCCTCTGGTTTTATCACAGCTTGGTATGGCTCCTGCTCTGTCCAAGGTGCTTTCTATAGGGGGGGGGAAAGGTGGGGTCAGGATACTGATTTTGATGATTAGCCATGATCAAAGTGAATGGCGGAGCAGACGAAAAGGTCGACTACTCCTTCTAGTTTCTACGTTTTCGATGATAGGTCCTACTCAATGCTAAGTAATAGGAAAACAGGAAAATTGAGGGTTAGGTCTCTCCCTGCACTGTGAGCCCCCATCTAAGTAGGGACACGCTGAGGTCTCACGTTGCTATGGACAATGTATCGCCTGGGGGAGAGGCTTCTCACATGGGGATAGAAGAAGTGTGCCCATCAGGGCGGTACCCTGAAGCTGCAGTGAGGTTTGTAAACTGAAGGCCATTGCTGGAAGTCTGGAGCATAAAGGCTTTCTGTATCAAATGGAAAGAAAATTGGGGGATTTTAAAAAAAAAAAAGCACCGCTGAAGAAATTTTACAATGCTCTGTAATATAGGGCATAATAGCAGCAGTCAGTCTGTGAAATACCAGCTTCAGAACAGACGTTGTGAGAAACCTTTTAAAGCCCACATTACAGTCTCCCAACACAGCTATAGTTAATAAAAGTCAGGTGGTGATGTGACAGATACGGTGAAAAAATGACAGATGCACTGCCTTTAATCTACTGCCTGAGCTTCTGGTAGAAATCTAATTACTCTGCTTTGCCCTGAGGTTGTGGACATAACAAGGTCTCCAAACGGCTTGATCCTAATGTTGTCAGTTCAACAGAGTTGTCAGAATAAATGTCTGAGTCTGAAAAAAAATAAATAAAACCTCCTCCCCCTGACCCAGCTGTGTGATTGTTTGAAAGCCGTTCCGTGGCCTAGTCACCTGATGGTTCCTCTGATGTTGATCATGGATTAATATCTGGAGGCTGCAGTTACAGGCACCATCATTCGGCCCCTTCCTGATGAGCTGCAGAGTAACAGATGCTCTCACACCCTGTTCCTGTGCAGCTGCCTCTGAGTGTCGTGATGACTTCTTCGATTACAGAGAGAGATTTGCATTTATCATAGAACCCTACAGTGCAGAAAGAGGCCCTTTGGCCCATCGAGTCTGCACCAAACACAATCCCACCCAGGCCCTACCCCCATATCCCCTACATATTATACTCTCTCTAACCTCCCCATCTCTGCATACTAAGGGCAATTTCTTAGCATGGATAATTAACCTAACCCGCACATCTTTGGACTGTGGGAGGAAACCCACACAGGCACGAGGAAAATGTGCAAACTCTACACGGTGACCTGAGCCGGGAATCGAACCCAGGGCCCTGGAGCTGTGAAGCAGCAGTGCTAGCTACTGTGCCTTCCAGCTAATAAAGTGTGCTTAGCATCGTAGGATCCCTACAGTGATGAAGGAGGCCATTCGCCCCCTTGAGCCTGCGCTGACAACAATCCCATCCAGGCACTACCCCCGTAACCTCAAAATCTTTACCTTGCTGATCGTGATGTTAGGAGCAATTTAGCATGGCCAAACCCTGGGGCGGCACGGTGGCACAGTGGTTAGCACTGCTGCCTCACAGCTCCTGGGACCGTGGTTCGATTCCCGACTTGGTCACTATGTGGGATCTGCACGTTCTCCCTGTGTCTGCGTGGGTTTCTTCCGGATGCTCCGATTTCCTCCCACGGTTCGAAAGACATGCTGGTTAGATGCATTGGCCATGCTAAATTCTCCTCAGTGTGCTTGAATAGGTGCCGGAGTGTGGCGACTAGGGGATTTTCACAGTGACTTCATTGCAGTGTTAATGTAATCCTACTTGTGACACTAATACTTACACTTCAAATACTTTAGTTTGTGCTTTTCTGTATCAACGATGCAAGATAACAGAATTAACGAGTTTGGGCCCCGTGCAGAAAGGGCCTGTGTTCACAAAGCACCTGAGCACATCACTCACAGTTGTCCCAAAGGGTTCATACAGAAAGGATTATTTTGTAAAGTGGTGATGTAGGCAAATGTGAGTGCTGACACTTTCATGCTTGTGTCTAACCTGCCTACAGAGAGCATTGCAGTGAGCACAGATGAGAGTCAAATTTGACTTTGTTGATTTTTCCATCCTGTTCTGGTGCTGTTTATTCTCCTGGGTTTGCAGTTGATGAAGCTGTGCCTTTGGAAGCAGACAGTTAAATGTAAATCACCCCTCAGCACGAGGAGAGCTTTCTTCTGATAGTATCTCTGGTTCACATCGTCTGCTTCATTTGTCCTGTACGTTCTACCTTGCCTGACACGATTGGTGTTCGTAACATACTCACTTTTCTGAGACTCTTGGTCATTATAATTATAATCTTCTGGTCTATCCTCTGGTGAGATAAATCATATATTACCGACCTGCTCACCATGGGAATTAGAGCGGGTAAGGGGCAGACCATGGAATTATTTGTTGACTTCAGGTGGGATTTTATGGGTTTCGGGATGAGCCAGGCTGTAGAATGCCCATCGTGCAGAAGGAGGCCATTCAGCCCATCGAGCCTGCACCAATAACAGTTCCACCCAGTCCCTATCCCCTTAACTCCAGGCATTTAGCCTGCCAATCCCTCTGGTGTTAAGGCACAATTTAGCACCGCTAATCCATCTAACCCACACACCTTTGGAGTGCCCAGAAGAAATCCACAGAGAGAGAGAGACACACAGGGAGAACATGCAGTCTCCACACAGACAATAATCTGAGGCTGGAAATGAACCAGTGTCCCTCGCACCATGGGATAGCAGTGCTACCGTGCTGAAATGAGAGCTATAACATGGTGAAACCTAGCAGATTCCTTAGTTCAGCGGAAATTTGCATCTCGCTAGCTTGATTCATGCACTCTACCTCCTTCTGAATCAGCCAATGCACTATTTTTCTCCTCTGTAGGAGACCTATCGGCCCAAAAGATCTATGTTGGCCCTTTTTAATGAATTACCCAATTGGTTCCAGCCCCCTGTTCTTTGATGACAATTCCATTTTTCTTATTCACTTTTTTCAATGAAATATCCAATTTGATTTTGAAAGTTGGAATTGGTTTCTATCAGCCTTTCAACTGACGCATTCTGAGGAAACCGAAATTCTCCACACATCCTCTGGTGCTTTAGCCAATGTTCTTCAGTTTATGAACATTAGTTATCGACTCTGCTGTCAACTTGTCCTTATTTACCCCGTCAAATCAACATCCACATCGGTTGGAATTGCTTCAAATCCATGTTTGTGATTCCTGAATACGTAAAAATGCAAATTTAGTTCCAATCTGTTGAGGTTTGAACTGAACAGTACCTCGTGGTGTAATGTGGTAGGCTGTGTCAACGCTGTTAGACTTAATATTTTGACCTCCTGACTTTAACCCACTGGGGAGCGATGCAGATCCTGTGAACACTCAAGTCTGAACATCCAGGCCATTGGGCCGTAGAGCCAGCAATGACCAACTGTCAAATCTGTCAGTCTGACGTGTGATTAGTTTCAATGCTTTCTTTGCCAGGACACTAGCTGGTCCTGAGGGAAGAGTGTATGAGAATAGGGATCCCGAGAGAGAGATGCGGGAGTGGGGAGGGGAGGGAGGGATGGTGGTGGACCTGACACAGCCTCTCGCTGCTAACCATCCAGTTTCACTGGTGCGTTCAGCTGAGAGGCCAGAATGGAACTGAAGCCTTTTAGATTCAGTCAGCATTCTCCGGGGGCTGGGAGGGGGGGGGGAGGAGGTCCGGGGTGGGGGAGATCAGCACTGCTAACGGTGACAGTGATTGAAAACTCCAGCTCTTAACTGGACTGCCGACAAAAAAAACAGAGCGGTAACAATGGATTTAAATTGGGATAAATTTTCTCTCGGAAGGAGAAGGGCAGCCCTCTCCACTGAAGGCATCGGCCGCTTTGAAAACACCAGGGAATCTTGCTGACCACTGGCTGGTAAAGGAAATTTGTTCATCTCTTCAGAATTGCAACATTCTTTTCCTCCTCCATAACCAGAGTCACCTAGTGGAATCGAAGCAGACTTGATGGGCTGAACGACCTCCTTCTGCATTGTGAGGATCCCAAGATTCGAATTAAAACACCTAATTAAATGCAGGAATACTTCTAAACTCATTATAAGTCACACAAAGATATCAATCAGAAGAAAACAATGATCACTTTAGTTTTTATTCAGATACTTGCCTAACGAAAGTATAATCTTCTTGGCCCAGTGTTTGGGTGGAATAATAATTCTGCGGCTGTAACGAAAGCTTAATTTTCTATTCATCAGTTCCTATTTTACTCTCGTTTATTGTTACAATATGTTGGATAACGGTTCATGTTTGCTGATATTAGACTGCCTTTAATTCTGAAATTTAACAATAACAGCATCTATTGTGAACATGAGCAGTTCTGACCAATTGCCTTGTTTTGACTGTCGCAGGGAGAGTTGAGATTGGGGCCTCTGAGACATTAACCCGTTTGGGTTCTATCAGTAAGTACTGTGTGCTGACTGACAGGAACCACTGCGCACTTTAACCTTTATCCCCCTCCTCCGCCCCTTCCCAGCGATTCCAAAATTATTGCCAGGTGCTGCTTGGGAACCCAGAATGGCACAATCCCTTTATTATTCCAGATGTTTGAACAAGTTGACACATCAGGAAAGGAGAACTCAATGTACCTACAGAAGACCTGGTCCTTGGTACTAAATCTCAGGTATCAGTTTCTTAGCCTTTCGACTGTGAGGCTCCCTGTAGTACCCACATCGCCCCGGTCTGTGGCTCTGTTTACGAATAGTCCCACCCAATTGTCAGTATTTATGTTGGCTTGCCACGTGTGCACTCTTAGTTATGGTAGTTCTGTGAAACATGACAGCAACTTTGAATTGAGCTCTTTAGAAATATGTTGCCTTAATTGGCTTCCACAGGGTAGTTGTCAAATCAAACCTTGACAGACTGGTCAGTAAAAAAGAAACGCTTAAGTTTTAAGAGTGCATTTCACGACCTCATGAGCTTTATGTCACTGAGGTGACATTTATATCATTGGGGTGGCACGGTAGCACAGTGGTTAGCACTGCTGCTTCACAGCTCCAGGGTCCTGGGTTCGATTCCTGGCTTGGGTCACTGTGTGGAGTTTGCACATTCTCCTCGTGTCTGAGTGGGTTTCCTCCCACAGTCCAAAGATATGTGGGTTAGGTTGCTAGAAAATTTCCCCTTTGTGTCCCAGGATGCGTAGGTTAGTGGGCAAAATATGTAGGGATAAGGGGGTAGGCCCTAGGTGGGACTGTGTTTGGTGCAGACATGAGGGGCCTCTTTCTGCACTGTAAGGTTCTATGATCGATAATCTCTGTTTTGAGGCGTAGGCAAAGGGTGATCCAGGTTCATGCCCTGTTCAGCCAAATCTCGTTCACTGCAACGAGACCAAAGCATGCCGCTGGGCTGGAGAAGAATCCCCCATCTTCACTGTTGTAATCATAGAATCCCAACAGTGCAGGAGGAAGCCATTCGGCCCATTGACTCTGCACCGAACACAATCCCACCCAGATCCTATTACTGTTACACCGTATATTTACCCTGCTAACCCCCCCCCTGACAATTTAGCATGGCTAATCAACCTGACCCGTAACATCTTTGGAGCGTGGGAGGAAATAGGAGCATCTGGAGGAAACTTGGAGAACGTGCAAGCTCCACACACAGTGACCCATGCCGGGAATTGAACCCGGCTCCCTGGCGCTGAGAGGCAGCAATGCTAACCACTGCGCCATCGTGTAGGAAACAGGGCAACCAATTTGCAAACAACAACCTCCAACAAATAGATCACTAATTTTCTGAAGTTGCTTGAGGGATTATATATTGGGAGGACAATAGTGAGACTCCCTCTCTACTATGTGGAAATAATGCAATGGAATCCTCCACCTGAGAGGCCAGACAGCATTGCATTTTAATGCCACCTCTGAAAGGCAGCGTCTCTGACAGTGCAGCACTCTCTCAGCACTGTGCTGCACTGTCACAATATTAACTTAGAATTATTTAGTTGAGAAAAAAGTTCCAATCTAGGTATGAAAATAGATCAGGCAGTGAAACTATGAAAAGTCTTAAGTCTTGAGAGGCAAGGACTGATTAGGGGCAGTCAGCATGGCTTTGTGAGTGGAAAATCATGTCTCACAAATTTGACTGAGTTTTTTTTTGAAAGGGTAACCAAGAAAGTAGATGAGGGCAGAGCAGTTGATGTTGTCTACATGGAGTTTTGACAAGGCACTACATGGTCGGTTGTTGCCTGAGGTTAAAACTCACGGGATCTAGGGTGAGGTAGCTAAATGGATACAAAATTGCCTTGATGTTAGAAGCCAGAGAGTGGTTGTAGAGAATTGTTTTTCAAACTGGAGGCCTGTGACCAGTAATTGGTCACAGGGATTGGTGTTGGGATCACTGTTATTTGTCATTTATGTTAATGATTTGGATTAGAATTTAGGAGGCACGATTAACAACTTTGCAGATGACACCAAGATTGGTGGCATAGTGGGCAGTGAGGAGGGTTATCGAGGATAGCAGCGAGATCTTGATCACTTGGGCCAGTGGGCTGATGAATGGCAGATGAAGTTTAACTTGGACAAATGTGAGGTGATGCATTTTGTTAGATCAAACCAGGGCAGTCCTTACTCAGTTAATGGGGAGAGTTATAGAACAAAGAGATCTAGGGGTACAGGTTCATAGCTGGATAGACAGGAGTTTTTTTCTTTGGAGGGTAGGAGGCTGAGGAGTGATCTTATAGAGGTCTATAAAATAATGAGGGGCATAGATCAGCTAGATAGTCAATACCTTTTCCCAAAGGTAGGGAAGTCTAAAACTAGAGGGCATAGGTTTAAGGTGAGAGGGGAAAGATACAAAAGGGTTTGGAGGAGCAGCTCTTTCACACAGGGTGGTGAGTGTCTGCAGCAAGCTGCCAGAGGTAGTAGTAGAGAGGGGTACAATTTTGTGTTTTTAAAAAAAGTTTAAACAGTTACATGGATAAGATGGGTATAGAAGGATATGGGCTATTCGTGGGCAATTGGACTAGCTCAGTGGTTAAAAACGAAGGGGCGGCATGGACAAGTTGGGTCAAAGGGCCTGTCTCCATGCTGTAAACATCTATGACTATAAGTCAGTCTCATGAATCAGAAAAATCAATCCCTGGTTACTAGTAACTCTGTGTTCATTGATCTCAGGCTGGGATACGATGAGAGAACTGCAATTGGGCCTTGTCAGCTCCAGGAGGGATCATGACCAGCTTTCACTTTGTCACTGTCCCGGGATCCGTGCAACTGGAAATGGACGTTTTCATTTATCCCAAGGTCAACTCTTAGTAATAGGCATATCAGAGAGTTTGAGCCTGTGGGAATGGTACATTGGTACAGTGGCATAGTGATTAGCATTGCTGCCTCACAGCGCCAGTGACCCAGGTCCAATTCGGGTCTTGGGTAACTCTCTCTGTCTGAAGTTTGCACATTCTCCCTGTGTCTGCGTGGGTTTCCTCCAGGTGTTCTGGTTTCCTGCCACACTCCAAAGATGTGCAGGTTGGGTGGATTGGCCATGTTAAATTGACCCTTAGTGTGAGAGGGATTAGGAGGAAAAATATAGGGGGCTACGGTGATGGGACCTGGATGGGATTGTTCTTGGTGCAGGCTCGATGGGCCAAATGACCTCCTGCATTGTAGGGATTCTATAACTCAACTAAACACTGCAGGCAAAATGTCAAAAAACAGCTCTATCAGCCAGACGTATCACTCGATCATTATCACTAAATCAGGTTATCTGCTTGTTATTTTGATTGTTTGAAAGAGTTTCCTGTATGCAGTTTGACTGCTGCACTCTCTACGTGAGAACAGTGACTGCAATTTAGCTGGAAAGAGCTTTTGCAACACCGAGGTTGCACACAAAGCCAGGTCAACGCACAAGTACCACAGTGGTTAGCAATGCTGCCTCATGGCTCTAGAGACATGGGTTCAATTCCAGCCTTGGATGACACATCCAGTCTTGACTGTGTTGTCTGTACATTCTCCCCTTGTCTGCGTGGGTTTCCTCTGGGTGGTCCAGTTGCCTCTCTCAGTTCAAAGTTTTCCAGGTAGGTTGATTGGCCATGCTAAATTGCCCTATAGTATCAGGGGATTGGCAGAGTAAAATTGTGGGGTTAAGGAGTTGGGATTGTTGTCGGTGCTGGCCCAATGGGCTGAAATGGCCTTCTGCACCATCGGGATTCTAAGTTATTTCTTTAATTTTGGGCACTGTAGTCTGCATGTTGTGCGACACTAAAATAGCTCCTCTCTGCCAATAGTCATCTCAACCTCCCATATCCCTTCCACCCCCTGACTGGTGAGACATTTTAAGGTTTGAGTCTTGGAGCTGTGCCCATGAGGAAGTTGGTGGAACAAACTATATCCCTCTTGATTTTTGGAATCCTGGTTATTCCGACCTTTAGGTTTCCGATTGCAGTGGTCGCTGACCCATGCATGCTTTGCTTGACGAAAGGAAAAGTTTTAGAAGTTCTGGAACAAGGGTCAGTAAATGCCATCTCCACCTACAACATCAGGATCCTAAGTAACTTCACACAGCAGCCTTTGTGATAGCATTCACCTCACAGCCAGCAAAGAACAGGAAACAGGGCCTTTGGCCCTCCAAGCCTACTCCGCTCATTGGTCTAACTAGACCATTTGTTTGTATCCCTCCTTTCCCAGTCTGCTCATGTGACTATCCAGGTAAGTCTTAAACGATCCCAGTGTGTCTGCCTTCACCACCCTACTTGGCAGCGCATTCCAGGCCCCACCACCCTCTGTGTAAAAAAAAAAAACTGAGTTATACCTGGGCCGCCTCCACCTTGAGCCTGTGACCCCTCGTGAACATCACCTCTGACCTGGGAAAAAGCTTCCCACTGTTCACCCTATCTATACCCAATCATAATTTTGTACACCTCTATTAGGTCTCCCCTCATTCTCTGTCTTTCCAGAGAGAACAACCCCAGTTTACCCAATCTCTCCTCATAGCTAAGACTCTCCATACCAGGCAACATCCTGGTAAATCTTCTTTGCACTCTTTCTAAAGCTTTACGTCCTTTTGGTAGTACGGCGACCAGAACTGGACGCAGTATTCCAATGTGGCCTAACCAACGTTCTATACAGCTGCAACATCAGACTCCATCTTCTATACTCTATCCCCCATCCTATAAAGGTATGAATACCATATGCCACCTTCTCCACCTGTGCTACCCTTCAAGAATTTGTAACTTGCACACCTAGGTCCCTCTGTGTTTCTATACTCTTGATGGCTTTGCCATTTATTGTTTAACTCCCCCCTACATTAGTTCTTGCAAAATGCATCACCTCGCATTGACCACTGCTATTTGAAGTGACGATTAACTGTGCCATCTCTGAAGCAGGCCCCCCAATATTCATCCTATTTCCTAATTGCCAGGGAACAAGGGACACAGAGGGAAAGCAAGCTGAGGTACTTAAACCATAGGCTGGATTGTACGAGAATAAGGCTGTAGCACAGAGGTCTGAATGATGACATATGCTTTTAATTTTGCTATGATGTTATACTCTGACAGGGAGAATAACTTCAGAGATGCATTTCCCCTCAGTATGGGTTTTTATAATACTAGCAACTGAAAGTGTCTAAAATTCTCAAATAAAAGGCAACACCTTGCTGGAATAATTCATTTCAGTGGCAGGATTTTGATTGCCGCAGTGGGATAATTTTAATTAGATGGGGGCAATTTTGCCCCAAAAATACTAAGAGCCATGAATTGGGTGCAAAACTTTATTTGTTTTCATTCATAGACTATACAGTGCAGAAAGTGGTCATTTGGCCCATCGAATCTGCACTCGCCCCAACCCACCCAGGCTGTGTCCTTTAACTCCATCCTGTAAATCCCCCTGACACTAAAGGACAATTTAATATGGCCAGTCCACCTAACCCACACATCATTGGACTGTGGAAGGAAACTGGAGCACCCAGAGGAAATCCATGTGGAAAACATGCAAACTCCACATAGACAGTGACCCAGGCTGGGAATTGATCCCTGGGGCTATGAGGCAGTAGTGCTAACCACTGTGCCATCCCAATATGCTTTTGTGATCTTGCCCTTTTAGACATAAAGCTTGCTGGGATGTCCTGCTTTGTTGGCAAGTAGCATAGCCTGCGTGTTCGGGTGGACCCCATCCTGGCCTATGCTAATTTCTCCTGGCAGCCTGTTGAGCTCCTTATCATTGCCAGTGGTGAGCTGTGGATGGTGGAGGCCGATGTGAGTTCTCTTCCCAAGGCCACATTCCCACCAGATTCCTGATCTTGGCAATTGGAGCACTCGGGAACAGCTACCAAGTAAATGGGGGCTGTTAGGAAGGGAGTTTCAAATTTTTGACCTAGTGACAGTAAAGGAAGGGCCATAATAATCCAAATCAGGATGAGGTGTGGCCTGGAGGAGAACTTGCAGGTGATCACTTCCACCTAACATCCTTTCTGGGCGGTAGAGGTCACAGGTTTGGAAGATGCTGTTGAGGAACCTTGGTGAGTTACCAGCTTCCTTATTTCATTACATACTTCTAAACTTAATTCCACTGCACTCTTATTTCTCAATGATACCCATTTACTGTACTTCTTACATTGTTGCACTTTTATATCCCCTTATGATGGTACTGTGCCTTAGAGAAATGCGTTCCTTTGCAACATGTTTCTAACCAGTCCTGGAAGTTGTCAGCACTGTTTTGTCTGCAGCCAGTGCCTGTAATTGTCACAGAAGCAATATATTTGATATCAAGTTGATTTTAATCTGGCCTAATGCAGTGCCCTGAGATTTTAGGGATCTTTGGGGGGACGGCTGTGTGGACCTTGATTTCGGAATCGTTGACAGGTCAGGCGATGTCTTTTTGTTTGATGGAAAAGTGCAAGTTTTTAGTTTTGGTTTAGTTGCTGTTGGAAGCTGACAGAAGAAGACAAGGTGTGGAATTTTACCATCTCACTCAAGCGAGGCTCAGAAAATCCTACTCCAGGCCAATGGAAAATTCCATTCTGTGAGGTGATTAAAATGTCAGTTAAGGTGTTTCTATCTATCTCTCTCTCCAGAGGTTTTCTGGAAAATTCCAGGAATGGAAAGCATCAGAGAATTGATCCAACATTCAAAGGATCAATTCACAGCAGGTGTTAAAAATCCAGGATCACTTGAGCATACTTGCTTTTCGTGCTAAGTCAAGAAAGGGGAATGTGTTTGTGGGATGGTGTTTGACTTGGAACAACATGGATAGCTACCTGTTAAGGTTTATACTATGTCATGTTTGAATGTTATCATTGGTAAAAGTTATGCTAATGCATTTTGTTGTATTCTGTGTTCTTAAATAAAGTTTCTTTGATAAAAGCTCCCTAGTGGATCACTTGAATCATACCTACAAGTAAGCATCTTATTCTTACCCTAATGCCAAAATCAAATGTAAAAATAAAGGATGCAAGGCTATCTTCATAAAACACCTTGGAGTTTCTGACTTGGGTTTTAACCCTTCAAACACATCGCTCTGGCAAAGAGCCCCTTGCTTTTTTCCCCAAAGATAGTGACCTTGGCAGAGTTGGCATTACAGAAGTAGAACACAACATAGAACATTACAGCGCAGAACAGGCCCTTCGGCCTTCGATGTTGCGCCGACCAATTAAGAAAAAGCAATGACATTCTAACCTAAACCGTTCCCTTTTCATCCATAAACTTATCTACTAACCTCTTAAACGCCACCAAACTTGGCGCATCTACAACTGCAGCAGGCAGGGCATTCCATACCCTTACCACCCTCTGGGTAAAGAACCTACCTCTGATATCCGTCCTATAACTACCACCCCTTAATTTAAAGCTATGTCCCCTCGTGCTAGCTTTCTCCATCCTAGGAAAAAGGCTATCACTGTCCACCCTATCTAAACCTCTAATCATCTTATATGTTTCAATAAGGTCTCCTCTTAGCCGCCTTCTTTCTAACGAAAACAACCTCAAATCCCTCAGCCTCTCTTCATAAGACCTGCCCTCCATACCAGGCAACATCCTGGTAAACCTCCTCTGTACCCTCTCCAATGCCTCCACATCTTTCTTATAATGTGGGGACCAGAACTGCACACAATACTCCAAGTGCGGCCGCACTAGAGTTTTGTACAGTTGCAACATGACGTTGCGGCTCCGAAATTCAATCCCCCTACCAATAAAAGCTAAGACTCCGTATGCCTTCTTAACAACCTTATCGACTTGATTGCCAACTTTCAGGGATCTATGCACATATACACCAAGATCCCTCTGTTCATCAACACAAGTGGCAGAGAATGATTGGAGGGCCTTGCAGATCTAATCTAAGGCTACCTCTGGCTTTGAGTTATATTTTTCTCTGAACAAGAACCTGCTGGGAAGATACCCCTGGTCAGATGAATGCTCACCGGTGCAGTGGTCTACATTTGCAAGACTCTTGACCTTCTAGAAGCTCTGTTACTTTTTACTGTTCAGATCTTTGCTCTTCCTGGCCTTGTGCCAACTGACAATGGGGCCCTCTTTCCCTCCTCTGTGTGAGAGCCATTACCAAGGCAGGGTTACCTAAAGCCAACAACATCAACATCTCACTGCATCTGTGAACTAATTGTGTGGTGAATTTAGTAGGCATATCCTTTATAGGTTTCCATTCATCCCACAGCCAGCAGCCTAGTGCTAAACTCTTTGCCTGACTTCTTTCTAGATGGGACATCTCACCTGCTGCTCCAGGTGAAGGACATCCAGAAGGGACAGAGATAGGTGTTCTTCCTGTTTTATGGAGACATTGCTCTTCCATCAGGCTGCTGAGAACCTCTGTCTGGCATCTTTTCTGCTTGTCTTCATAGACTCTCTAGCAGCAGAGAACTACTCACCACATGAGCTGCTCTCAGTCAAGGTCATTCACCAAAGAGGATACAAACGTGGACTTGGCTGCCATCTACTAACAGTGCTCCTTGGAGGCATCCACCTTCCTCTCTCCCTCCCTCCCTTTGTCCCTGCTTCTGGCTGCAGTCAATGGCAAAAATTAACGTTAGCTCCACACTTTGCTGCAATTTCAATGTCTTGAGACTGGTGAATTAGGAACAAATGTGTCACTGTGTGGCCTTCATCAGAGAGGTGAAAATACAAGTCAGTATCTTTGACATCTATTAACTGATAGGGTGACCCTTTATCAGCCACTTGTGCTGAACTTGAACTCCAGCCATCCAATAACGATCCACCTCCCCGCAGAGCCAACTGTTACTGTGCCCATACCCATCCTGACCCTGCCCCTTCCATTAATCCTTGTCTTGTCCCCTTCTGTGATGCTCCCAATGAGACTTTCACCTGCTAGACTCTCACTCATGACCTGTCGCTGTACCACATCTCGCCCTCCTCCTGACTGTGACTGTTCCCTCCTACCTCCAGTATTCTGAGTTCTTCCCCCAGGCAGGGCTCGACTATTGACAGCAGTGAACCTGCTCTCCCACATTCTCCCCCTTTCTTGGAGAATTGCACCCACCTTCCCTGGACATCCCCCACTGCCCCCCGCCAACACCAACACGCGCCCCCCCCCCCCCCCCCCTCAATCTTCCCATCACTGCCCTGGACATTCCCTGTATCATTTTTCCCATACACTTTCTTCCCCTGCCCAACCTTGTGATACAAGCACCCAAACTCTCACTTTAACCCATCCTGAAGATGGGTGAACAACATTGTCCACCATCTCAAGATGGAGTGCAGCTCACCAGATAGGCACCGTTTACATACAGTGGAGAAACAGACACTTCTACCAATCCATTGGCAGGTCACTGAGTTCGGAGAGGGAGTGTGGTTCCAGTGTGTCGGCCTTTTAATGAGCATTCATTAAACGAATCCAAATGTGGTTCTTGACATGGATCAGCACAAATAAATCTAATTCCTAATCTTCCTAAAGAGAAACTTCTCACTTCTCTTTCCACATGTAACTCTCAACATGATTTAAGAAGGTAGCGAAATGTGAGATTGACACCGAAAACAAGGACCACAGAATAACAGCCAACACTGCTGCAGCTCAACTACAAACCACCCACTGAGTCACACCGGCATGAATCTCACAGGTCTGGAGGCCAACTCTCTGAGGTACGTGACTTTAGAAAGAGGAAAGAAAAACCTGCATTTTTTAAAGCATTTGACAGGGTGCTCAAAGTGCTTTACTGCCAATAAAGTGGTTTTGAAGTGTCGTCAATGTTGGAATGTGAGAAAACTCAGCCAACTTACGCACATCAAGCCTCATTAATTCCAAAGAGGGTGGGATTGGGGGCGGGCTGGGCAATGATGTGTTTGGTTTAGTGCCGTGCTCTGAACTAGTTTCGGGGAGGAATTTGGGTAGCCGCTTTAGACCAAATGAATGTAGCAATATTTCATTGTTTGATCTACCACTGCCCAACTTCACTGACCAGTCAGAAAACCTTTTTATTTATCTCTCCAATGTATCTACTATTCATCAATGTATTTGAAGAAATTATAAAGAAAATAAACAGGGACAGAAACTGCCTTTCAGGCTGTGGCCACACAGTGCCTCATAGTCTCACTGACTGTAATGTGTATAACACAAAGTATAACAGGGGGCCAACTTCCCCCCACCACCTACTAGGAACTACAATCCAAGACAAGTTTCCACCCACAGTGATTTCAATTCCCTGATATTTTCTCGACAGATTGCTTGCAGCAGTGCCCAGGAACTTCTTCATTAATTCCTGGGAACGCCACTCAAATCCTGGAGGGTTGGCAATCCAAATTTGGGAAGAGCCAATTCTGTTAGACTTGCAGCCAGGAGCAAGGTGGTACAAAACTCCTGATTTTTCTGGAAGGTGATGTTTGTGTGTGAATCTATTGGTCTGAATCTCACGGACATCGCTTCAATCCAGGAGGATACTCTAACTCCAATCCCAGTTACATTCTCCAAACCCAAATATCCCTCATTAGGCGGGACTTTCTTTCCGATTCTCCATTCTGTCTTGAATTTTCAACCTGGCAGCAGAAACCAGTTCTGGGCTCAACGTTGCATGACACGTTCCAGGTACAAACACTGCTTTTTTTTTTCAAATTTCTATTTCTTTACTTTCCGCTTGTCATTCATTCATTGTGTTTGGGGATTTACAGAGCAAGGTACATGTTCATGGAATTGTAGAATCCCTACAGAGCAAAGAAGGCCATTCAGTCCATCACACCTGCACCAACAACAACAACAACTCCATCTAGACCCTATCGTCATAACCCCACAAATTTATCCTGCTGGTCCCCCAATTTAAGGGGCAATTTAGCACGGCTAATCCACCTAACCCACATATCTTTGGACTGTGGGAGGAAACTGGAGCACCTGGAGGAAACCCACGCAGATGTGGGGAAAATGTCTGTGTGGATTTTGCACAGTGACCCAAGCTGGGAGCAGATTCCAGGTCCCTGCCACTGAAGCAGCAGTTCTAACCACTGTACCGCCATGCTGACTCTTGTGTGTTACAGCTTGTTCGTGGAGTCCATGTTGCTGGTTCAGAGGCAGGGAGGCTATCCACTGTGCCACAAGAACTCATCCCCTCCTAGCTTTAATGGAATGGCCAATTAAAGGACCAAATGTCCAATCCGAGATGGTGGGCAGGCTCCCCAGACTGCTGGGCCAATGGGGAGCTATCTCCCCGCCTCATTAGCCAGTGAGAATTTAGATCGATTCTGATGCTTTATGAAAGATTGGGTGGAATTTAATGTCCTTTCCCACGGTGAGATCGATGACGTGAAGAGTTTTGGACGGTCGTGATAGGGAATCCATTGCTTTCCTATCTCTGTGGAACAATGGCCAACATATTGAGGCCCTTAAGTGGGCAGTTAACACTCTCGAAGGTTCCTCATCCTACTGCTGACCTGTTAGGATTACTTGGGAGCCTCTGGGTCTCAGTCCTTTGTTCAAAGGCACTCAGCGCCTACTTGGCATTGGGTACAGTGGGACTCGTTGAGAGCCATCCCTTTGCCCTGGCTGAGAATCCTGCAGTCCTTCTCCTCTAAAACTAGGGGGGCATGCACTTAAAATCAGAGGGGATAGTTTGAAGGAGACATGAGGGACAGTTTTTTTCCACATGGAGTGGTAGGCGTCTAGAACTCATTGCTAAAGGGATTGGCGCAGGCAGATATGATAAGGATGTCTAAGGGGTTTTTAGATAAGCATATGAATATGCAAGGAATAGAGGAATATGGACCAAGGACAGGCAGAAGGGATTAGTTTAATTTGGAGTCATGTTCGGCACAGCATCGTGGGCCAAAGGGCCTGTTCCTGCGCTGTACTGTTCTATGCTCTATGTTTCTGCCATCACTGACTGGAGTCTGGGTACCTTAGCGATCCTGGGCCTTTAATGGTTGTATTTTATGCACTTCTGAGCAATGAAGAGATGCCTCTGGAAGTTGTTGGCAGGTGGGACCTTTGCCCCTGTGGGCATTGATCCGACACAGGTCTTCCACTGCCCAGTTAAGTGCCCGATTGGCACATAACTGTGTGAGCTTTCCTGACGACAATGGGCACGGCCTCCACTAAAAACCACGCATTTTATCTCCATTCCAAATTAGATTGAGAGACTCCGGCATACTGAGCCAGACAGGTTGAAGCAGTAATGAGTTCACTTGACCACATTCCCTGGTAGAGCATCAATACAGATATCAAAGACCAACACGTGATCAGCATCCATCGATACATGGGAACACAGAATGTGGAGAAATATTAATTGATCTTCAGCCCAGGATTACCCTCATCACCTTTAATGAAACCACCCAAAGCATTACAATCAGAAGGCATGTGAACTGAGCGAAATGTTAGTGTTTAGTCAGCCCGGATGCGATTCCTGGCTTGGGTCACTGTCTGTGCAGACTCTGCACATTCCCCCTGTGTCTGCGTGGGTTTATTTCAGGTGCTCCGGCTTCCTCCTGCAGTCCAAAGATGTGCTGGTTAGGTGCATTAGCCATGCTAAATTGACACTTAATGGACCCAAACGGGTGCCAGAATGGGGCAAATAAAGGATTTTCATTGCAGAGTTGATGTAAGTCTACTTGTGACACAAATAAATGAACGTAAACTTATTCTGAATAGGCATCGGAAACTTTTCCTCCCCTATCACTGCTAAGAATAACTGAGTGAATGAATTGTGTAAGAGTGGATTAAACTCGGGGAGGAGCAAAGCAATAAAAAGTGTGATAAGCAACGAACTGGCAAGTCAGATATTACAGGAACTATATTTAACCTACATCTGTCCACATGCCCCCTGAATATATATTACCATCGTAATAACCAGTAGAATGACCCGGATGTTTTGATGCCAGTAGTTGTATTTTACGGCCAATCAGAAGCCCTGGCCAGTACAAATGTGCAGCAATTGACTGGGAAACAGAACACTTTTGATGGGTAGATTGGTGCTGCCAGGGGCACATGGGAATATCTGGGAAACTGAGCTTAGTACATGGGACTTACCCAGATAGATAGCCGAGTATCGCCAGTCTGTTTAATTTTTGATTTAACTCGGGGGTAAAACAGGAATACCCGTTACCCTCACTCTCTCTCTCTCTCACAGTCACTCATTCGTTCACACTCACTCACTCACTCTCATACTCTCACTCACTCAGTAGTCACTCACTCACTCATTCACACACTTGCTCACTCTCATACACTCACTCGCCCACTCAAGTTCACTTACACTCACTCAGTCACTCACCCAGCTCTCTCTCTCACATTTACTTATTCTGTCACTCACTCGCTCGCTCACTCACTCATCACACTCCTGACTTGTGCCTTTTAGATGATGGACAGGCTTTGAAAAGGCAGAAAGTGCATTGTCAACTGCAGAATTCCCAGTCACTGAGCTGCTCTTGTGGTCATGGTTTTATATTGCTGATCCAGTTCAGTGTCTGGTCAAAGGTAACATCCAGGACATTGATAGTGGGGGATTCAGTAATTATAATACCATTTGAATGTCAAGGGGAGATGGTGAGATTCTCTCTTGTGCCATATGATTCCAATCAATGGAGAGTTAGAACAAAGAACAAAACAGCACGGGAAACAGGCCCTTTGGCCCAATGAGCCCACGCCGCCACCCCAATGTTCCCACCTCTACCCGTGATCCCTGTCTATGTTTATAGATCTATGGATTAAAAACCAAATTTGAGACAATTTAGGGAGAATTTGTTTTGCCAATTAGCCTAAGAGCACATTTCTGGGATGTGGGAGGAAACTGGAGCACGTGGAGAAAACCCACGCAAGCACGGGGAGAATGCGCAAACTCCCATAGCGAGAGGCCCAAATCTCTTAGTCACTGAGCTGTCATGTTGCCCATCAAATGGTCCAGGTCAAGCGTACACTAACGATGTGAAGCACTAGGATACCCTCGAAAAAATCCAAGAGCAGTCCTCTCAGGACCCATCGCGTGTATGCCCCTTGTTAGACAACAAGGTGGATCCTGTAGGATAAAAACAAATACATCAATATCATCGTCTATTTACACACTTCCCAGGGACTCTCAAGGCTCATGATCCCTATTTTAAATCAGTTTTCTATACTCCTCCATTCCCATTCTGTTCATGTGCCCATCTAAGTATTTCTTAAATAACTCCAGAGTGCCTGCCTCCACCACTTTACTTGGCAGCGCATTCCATACCCCCACCACCCTCTGTGTAAAAAACTCCCTCTAGCATCCAAATTATACCTTACCCCCCTCACCCTAAGCCCTGACCCCTTGTGCTATTAAAGTCCATCCTAGGAAAAAGCTTAACCCTGTTACTCTATCTATACCCCTCATAATCTTGTACACCTCTATTAGATCTCCTCTAAGTCTATGTCTTTCTAAAGAAAACAGCCCCAATTTGCCTAACCTCTCCTTGTAACTCGGACCTTCCATACCAGGCAGAATCCTGGTAAACCTCCTCTGCACTTTCTCCAGAGTCTCCACATCCTTCCAGTAGTAAGGCGACCAGAACTGGACGCAGTATTCCAAATGAGGTCTAACCAATGTTTTATACAACTGCAACATTAAAGGCCAGCTCTTGTACTCTATACCCCTTCCTATAAAGGCTAGCACACTATATGCTTTCTTCACAACCTTCTCCACTTGCTCTGCCACCTTCAGAGACTTGTTCACCTGCACCCCCAGGTCCCTCTGCGTTTCTATACTCTTAATAGGTCTACCCTTTATCATATACCTCCCCCCTACATTCTTTCTCCCGAAATGCATCACCTCACATTTATCAGGATTGAATTCCATCTGCCATCTGTCTGCCCAAGCTACCAGCCTATCTATGTTCTGCTGCATCGCCTGACAATGCTCCTCGCTATCCGCAAGTCCAGCCATCTTTTGTATCATCTGCAAACTTGCTGATCACTCCACTTACTCCCTCTTCCAAGTCATTTTAATATTACAAATAGAAGAGGTCCCAGTACCGAGCCCTGCGGCACACCACTAGTGACCGACCTCCAGCTAGAGAAATACCCTTCCACTATTACTCTCTGTCTCCTATTACCAAGCCAGTTACTTATCCATCTAGCTACCTGTCCTTGTATCCCATGAGGCTCGACCTTTTCTACTAACTCCCATGAGGGACTTTGTCAAACACCTTACTAAAATCCATATAGACAACATCAACGGCTCGTCCTTCGTCCACCATTTTCGTCACCTCCTCAAAAAATTCTATCAGATTTGTAAGGCACGACCTCCCCTTAACAAATCCATGCTGTGTATCCCCAATCAGATGGCAAAGCTCTAAGTGCCTATACATCCTATCTCTAAGAATCCCCTCCAACAGCTTCCCTACCACTGATGTCAAACTCACCGGCCTATAATTTCCAGGGTTATCCCTAATTCCCATTTTAAACAACGGTACAACATTAGCTATTCTCCAGTCCTCTGGGACCCAGATTCCCACTGATTCTAGTTCTGCCGGGGCTCCTTGCAATACTTTGTTAAATGCAGCTTTGGTGTCAAGTGCAGTAACTCTCTCTTTGTCTCTGGTGTTCAGCTCTTTTGTCCATATTTGGACTAAGACAGTAATGAGGTCAGGAGCTGAGTGGCTTTGTTAGAAACCGAATTGAGTGTCAGTGAGCAGGTTACTGCTGTGTAAGTGCTACTTGATAGCGTTGCTGATGACTCCTTCCATCACTTTTCTGATGAGAACAGACTGATTTTGCAGTACTTGGCTGGGTTAGACTTATCCTGCCTTTTGCGTTAGGGGCAGTTTCCCGCATTACTGGGAGATGACAGTGACCGAAGGTTTAAATAGCATTGATACCTGGAATCCCACAGCGGATAAGGAAGTCATTTGACCCATCGTGTCTACACTGACCAAAATCCCACCCAGGCACCATCCTCCTAACACATGCATATACCCAAACTAGTACCCCTAACACTAAGGGGCAATTTAGCATGGCCAATCCACCTAACCTACACATCTTTGGACTAAGGGAGGAAACCAGAGCTCATGAAGGAAATCACCCAGACGAGAGTGAATGCATAAACTCTGCACAGACAGTGGTCGAACCGGGAGTTAAACCTGGGCCCCTCATGCTAGCTACCGTGCTACCATGTTCAAACTGGTGTAAAGTTAATAAAATATATACAAATGCAACATAAATAAGTGAATAGTAAAGCTAAGTAATCAATTAAAACATAACAAGGATGGAAACACAGGGGAGGTGTGTCAAGATTACAGCACTGGGACTCCTGGATGTCAGTGTGTTCCAAGTGAGTTTGACTTCAGTGGTTGGTAAGCTGATGGAGAGGCTTCTGAGGGATAAGATATATGAACATTTGGAGAAGTTTGGACTGATTAGAAATAGTCAGCATGGTTTTGTCAAGAGCAGGTCGTGCCTTACAAGCTTAGTTGAGTTCTTCGAAAATGTGACTGAACACATTGACGAAGGAAGGGCGGTGGACGTAGTGTACGTGGACTTTAGTAAGGTGTTTGATAAGGTCCCACGTGCAAGGCTTCTGGAGAAGGTGAGAGGGCATGGGATCCAAGGGGCTTTGGCCTCATGGATCCAGAACTGGCTTGCCGGCAGGAGGCAGAGAGTGGTTGTGGATGGGTCTTGTTCTGCATGGAGGTCGGTAACCAGTGGAGTGCCCCAGGGATCTGTTCTGGGACCCCTGCTGTTTGTCATTTTCATAAATGACCTGGATGAGGAAGTGGAGGGATGGGTTAGCAAGTTCGCCGATGATACAAAGATCGGTGGTGTTGTGGATGGTCTGGAGGGATGCCAAAAGTTGCAGCGGGACATAGACAGGATGCAAGACTGGGCGGAGAAGTGGCAGATGGACTTCAACGCAGATAAATGTGTAGTGTTCCATTTTGGCAGGAATAATGGGATGAAGGAGTACAATATAAGGGGTAGGAGTCTTAGCTGTGTTGTAGAGCAGAAGGATCTCGGGGTCCGGGTCCATAGGACTCTTAAATCGGCCTTGCAGGTGGAGGAAGTGGTCAAGAAGGCGTACGGTGTACTGGCCTTCATTAATCGAGGAATAGAGTTTAGGAGTCAGGAGATAATGATGCAGCTCTATAAGACTCTTGTCAGACCCCAGTTGGAGTATTGTGCGCAGTTCTGGTCGCCTCATTATAGGAAGGATGTAGAGGCTATTGAGAGAGTTCAGAGGAGATTTACAAGGATGCTGCCTGGATTGGGAGGCAGGCCTTATGAAGATAGGTTGAGGGAGCTGGGACTCTTCTCACTGGAGAGACGTAGGTTGAGAGGCGACCTGATAGAGGTTTATAAAATGTTGAGAGGAATAGATAGGGTGGACTCTCAGAGACTATTTCCCCGAGCTGAAATGGTCACTACGAGAGGACACAGATTTAAGGTGCAGGGAAGCAAATACAAAGGAGATGTCAGGGGTAAGTTTTTCACTCAGAGGGTGGTGAGTGAATGGAACCGACTGCCGTCGGAGGTTGTTGAGGCAAACTCACTGGGGTCTTTTAAGAGACTTCTGGATGAGTATATGGAAAAGAATAGGATAGGGGGTTATAGATAGGTCTGTGGATTGGTAGATGTGATCGGCGCAACTCGTGGGCCGAAGGGCCTGTTTGTGCTGTATTGTTCTATGTTCTATCTACGTGGGGGGACCGACAATATAGGCAGAGTAAGGAATGAGGTTCTGTACAGAGAGGGGCCAGGTATCAAATTAAACAACATTACCTCAAAACCCCTTGGCTGGAATTCTCTCATCCTGCTATTGGAATTCTAGTAGAAAGGGAGAGCGGCATGTAAAAGTCCATTGAAGGCAGGTGGGAATCTCTGGTTTTCAGGTGAACACAGCTGGAGAATCCCATCCATAATCACTAGATTATTATGTGAGTTTGATTAGTATAGGCAAATCTTTGCTGACTAGCACGGACAGAGTGGGCAGAATGGCCTCTTTTTGGGGTGTAAACATCTAGCGATCTCTGAATCTATGTGCAAATTGGCATAGGGAACATTAAAATTAGAGAGGGGAATATGTGGCTCATAGACTGGTGAGGGAGAAGTGGGATCTGTTTTGCATTGGCATCAATACTGGGGAAAGTGAGAGCAGTACCATTGGGTCAGACTACACGTGAACTGCTCTGGGACTGGTGGACTTGCGAACAAGAGAGACACAACAAAGGCCACATCTCTTTCAGATCACCTCTTTTGGGGAGGTGCAGGGAATGAGAATGGGGAGTTGTAAGACGTTGTGTATTCCAGAGAGCACATTATCCCTTTGGCCAATCTATCTCAGATCTGTTCCTTTGTTTTTACTGTCTATTCTTCCCTTGCCCCAGACACAATTTACCCTGGTTCTGTACTTCCTTAACACTTCCCAGTTCTGACGAAAGGTCAGTGACATTCGTGCTGCCTGAGCATTTCAAGCTGGCTAGGTGGACTGACCGTGGTAAATTGCTCCATAGTATCCCAAAATATATAGAAATTAAGGAGATTAGTGCGCAAAATACTTAACTCTGTACATCTTTACACTAGGTATGGGGAGGACACTATACAAGGCCCTTAAATATTGTTACTCGAATCTAGGCTGGTCCCAGTTCCAGGTCAGTGTCGTCTTACATTACTGTGTAGGCAGAAAGGTACTCAGTCTCATGTTAACTCTTTAGGTGCCAGATCCTTCTGCCATAAGCAGTGTGTTATCAGGTCAGTCAGGTCAGTGGGCTTGAGAACAAGCCTAACTTGCCTTTCAGTTTTCATTTTAATGTAGTAACAGACTATTGTCATAGGGGTGAGTTTGGGAGTGGGTTGGATGTCCATCACATTTTATGTCTCTACTTAGGGCAAGTAAAATCAAGGTATTAAAATAAAAACAATTAATTCTTGAAATGCTCAGGCAGCACTAATGTCACTGACCTTTCATCAGAACTGGGAAGTATTAAGGAAGTACAGAACCAGGATAAATTGTGTCTGGGGCAAGGGAGGAATAGACGGTAAGAACAAAGGAACAGATCTGAGATAGATTGGCCAAAGGGATAATGTGCTAATCTCTGGAATACACAACGTCCTACAACTCCCCATTCTCATTCCCTACACCTCCCCAAAAGAGGTGATCTGAAAGAGATGTGGCCTTTGTTGTGTCTCTCTTGTTGGGGGAGGGAGGGGTGAGGCCTCTGACTGAGTGGGGGTGGGGGGGATAGCACTGACCATGAGGGTGAGGATTGGAGAGATGGCAATAAATGCTGGCAATAGCCAACGATACCCACACCTCCTGAATGAATAAAACAAAGATAGAGGATCAGCCATGATTGTAATGAATGGTAGAGCAGGATTGAAGGACTGAATGGTGTAGAATCATAATCTCTACAGTGCAGAAGGAGACCATTTGGCCCATCAAGTCTGCACTGACCACAATCCCATCCAGGTCATATCTCCATAGCCCCACTTATTCACCATGCTAACCACTTGACCCTAAGGAGCAATTTAGCCTGGGCAAGTACCTAACATCTTTGGAGCGTGGGAGGAAACCAGAGCGCTCTTGTTCCCAATTTCTAAGTTTTTACATTTCTCTGTTGATGAACTCGAGCCACACCAAAGTGCTTTGTAGTCAATGAAGTATTTTTGAAGAGTTGTCACTGTTGTAAAGTAGGAAAGATGGCAGGCAATTTGCACATGGTATGCTCCCACAGACAGCGATGAGGCCATTTGTTTTAGTGATGTTCGCTGAGGGGGTGCAATTCGTGTTGCACCCCAATGAGAACTTATCTGTTCTTTGTGTAGAGTTTTAACGTCAATTGGACAAGCAGATTTGGCCTGGCTTTAATGTCTCATCCTAGCAGACTGCAGTGTAGCAGTAGTGTGTCAGCCTGGGTTTTGTGCTGAAATCTTTGAGCCAAGCCTGAGACTTTGTCTGCTGTATTTGTTGGAAGAGCTCTTGAAACCTAGACTGTTGTTTAATTGGTTTAAAATGGACATGAATGGTGCTAAATAAAGAACAGGTTGTTCTTCTAAGCGTCTGGGCCAACATCTGCCTACTGTTGTTTATGGAAGTTTGCCTGTGTAGTGAAAGTCTCAGGATTTGAAAGTAACCTCTTGTGTGTGAACTGCTGTGAGAGATCAAGTGTTATACAAATGTACCTTTCTCATACAGTATGATAACAAACTCCACAGAAAAGTGATACATAAATGGAAAATAGTCAGAATACAAAGTTAGCTGCCACGATGATCCTGGAGAAGACTGTGTGAGCGTGAGAAAGGAGGTTTTTTTTAATAATTGAGTTTGAATAGTCTTCATCCAGAGCAGCATGGCAATAAGTGAGCATTGATCTTTTATTTGGGACCCACTCACATTACAGAACCAACGAAACATTCCCAGGCGGCACGGTGGCACAGTGGTTAGCACTGCTGCCTCACAGCGCCAGGGACCCAGGTTCAATTCTGCCCTCGGGCCACTGTTTGTGTGGAGCTTGCACATTCTCCCCATGTCTGCATGGGTTTCGTCCCACAGTTCTAAAGACACGCAGGTGGATTAGCCACGGTAAATTGCCCCTTAACCTCAAAGGGATGAGCAGGGTAAATATGTGCGGTTACGGGGATAGGGCCTGGATGGAATTGTTGCAGCCTCAATGGGCCGAATGGCTTCCTCCTGCACTGTAGGGATTCTGTGATTCTTGAGTAGAGCCTTCAGTCTGGATCTGAAAATTATTATTACTACTTTGGAAACCAGCCAGCACTGTAAGTTTCTAATTGGCTTAGAGTGGATTGTTTTATGACTATTGCCTCTTGTCTCAGTCGTGAACTTTGCAAATTGCCTCTAAATTAGTCTTCCCTCAATCTTCCCCAATAGACATAGACAAAGGTCATAGGTAGAGGAGGGCACTCTCAATGTTAAAATGGCGGCGCGGGCTTGTTGAGCCAAAGGGCCTGTTTCCTGTGCTGTCTTGTTCTTTGTTCATATCTTTCCCCTTGGTTTCTTTACCTTTTAATGTTTATTCTTCTTTACACAGTACAAAATTAATCATTTTATATGAATCTTTTCGTAAATATATCAAGAAAAGCTGGGTCATCAGAAATAATTATTTTAATAACGATAGTGATTCCAACATGCTTATCTTCATTTCTACATGTCTTAGTTGAGCTATTGGGCTATTTATGGTGTAAATTGAATGGGAGGAGTTACTGTCTATCACATTGGGAGATGAATGAATTTTTTTTTTCAATTTCAAATTCAATTGAGTCGCCCCAAGAGATTCAACTCCCGCCCCTAACAATAATTTGCATTTAGATAGCGCCATTCACATGTAAAACTTCACAAAGTGCTTTACAATGGGGTTAGACCATAAGATATAGGAACAGAATTAGACCATTTGGCCCACTGAGTTTGCTCCTCCATTCAATTATGGCTGATGTGATTCTCATCCCCATTTCCACGTGATCTTTGATCCCTTAACCAATCAAGGACCTTTCTATAACTGTCTTAAATACACTGTGACCTGGCGCTGTTCATAGAGAAGGAAAGGAGCTGTTCTTGTGTTGCTTGGTGCGCTTCCTCATTCTTTTGTATTGTTTTCCTGATGAAAGAAGGTGCAGAGAGTATGTCTCTGCCTCTCAATACTCTCTCTCCCTCCGCATATCTTTGTATCATCTGCAAATTAAGCCACAATGGTCTCACTTCCTTCATCTAGATGTTACAAGAAAGAAAATTGATGCCAAGTCACATAAAGAGATATTACGACAGAGGCAGGTTTAAAAGGGCAACGTAAACGAGGAATAGTAAGTAGAAAGATGGTGAAGTTTCCGGAGGGACTTCTGGAGCTAACAGTCTAAGCAACTGTGCGTCCAACTGCCAGCGGAAGAGGGGAAAACGTCAGGGAGACTAGGATTGAAGCAGTCAGGGATCTCGACCGGAATTTCTGTGGCACGCCCGTCCCAGAATCGAGGAAGGTGAGGCTTGCAGAATGACATTCTCTGTTGGTCTCAGTTGGAATCTTACGAGCCCCAGGCAGGTGAGGTGGTAAAATTCCAGCACTTGGGTCTGTTGTCTGAACTGGGAGATCAGAGATAAGGGCAGGAATTTTACGGCATGTCAGCTCCGATTCTGGAGGCAGGCTCAGCTCGGAGAACAGCATTCTCTGTTGGCCTCCAGCGGGATCATGTGAAAATTGGGCAGACGTGCCCGTTAAATTCCACCCAAGGTGCAGCGAGGCCATGGAGGCATTTGGACAAAAAAGATAAGAATTTTAAAATTGAGATATTGTGGGACTGGGAACCATTGTAGGTTAGTGAGCGCAAGTATGATAGATAGTGAATGGGATTAAGTATCCACAGACATTAATCGCCAATGACCCAACAGATCACACATTGTCTGGGGTATTAGAAAAACACAAAAGTCCCAAATCTACACCCAGTCTACCCTGAAGTAGTTAATTTCCACAGGGGCAGCAATAGACACCAGTTCCTAAGAACTAGGCAAAGCCAAGTTTCATGTAACTGATCACTATTCATTAATTGATAGTGATGAGTGTATCCTTGCACACGTGAACAGGCAGATTCAGTGTGTGGTCTGGCCCTTGAGTGTCTGTCTTTGAGTCTGATTGAATATGTAGGCATAGTATATATTAAGAAAAAATATTTAGATATTGTAGCTCAGTCTTTCATAACCTTATGCACTCCGCACTGTCAGTCTCTCCCCAATCTGCTCTATCTCCTGAATGAATTGGATAAAATTTTCAATATGATAGGTCTCTCCCTGATCCTGAATATGAATTGGACTTTACAAAACAGTTGCATTTTACAACTGATCGTTCCACGGACCCAGTGAGGCTTGGAAACAAAATTTAATCATCTATATCTGTGGCACTCTTTGCTCCTGTTCAGTGGCTGAGCACGGTAGCAGACCTTGTGCTAAATCACGTAAGTTTTTATAGTCAGAACAAAGAGAATGTGAGATTTTGAGCCTATATGTGTTGCAGATCAGATTAAGATAATTTCACTATTGAAACCATGAAGGGTTGTGAACGAAGCCCAGTCCGCCATGCAAACCAGCTCCCATCCATTGACTGTGTCAACACTTCCTGCTGCCTCGGTGAAGTAGCCAGCACAATTAACGACCCTACGCACTCTGGACATACTCTCTTTCTTTCACCTTATTCCGTCAGATAAAAGATACAAACGTCTTAAGGTCACTTAAAAACTGACTCAAGAACAGCTTCTTCCCTGCTGCCAACAGACTTTTGAATGGCCCTACCTCGCATTAAGTAGATCTTTCTCTTCGCCCTAGCTGTGTACTGTAACACTACGTTCTGCACTCTCTCGTTTCCTTCTTTATGAACGGTATGCCTTGTCTGTGCAGTGCACAAGAAACAATACTTTTCACTGTAGAACATAGAACACTACAGCACAAACAGGCCCTTCGGCCCACAAGTTGCGCCGATCATATCCATACCTACCAAGCCAATCTATAACTCTCACTGTATACTAACACGTGACAATAATAAATCAAGAAACAATTAGCTTTATACGAATGTGAATTTGTGTTGGAATGTGTCTGACGTCAGCACAATTTCTCTCATCTACAAGATCTGAATGGACTTCAGGATTTAGTTTGCTGCAATCTGCATAGAGACCGATAATTTTTAAAAAGAAATTATAATTTCCAGTGATAAGCTGAAAAGCCCACACAACAAGAATTTGAGCAACGTAGACTAACCCTATTTTTGTAAGCATCTCGTACATTAAATTATGGAAAGGACTATACCATTGGTTTTATATTTAAAATGATCAAAAACTCCCTTCGTAGTTATACTTTAAGGAGTTTCGCAACACCAGATTAAAGTCCAACAGTTTTATTTGGAATCACGAGCTTTTGGAGCATTCACCTGAGTCTCGCCCAATAAAGAAGCAATGCTATGAAAGCTCTTGATTCCACACAAACCTGTTGGACGTTTACTTGGTGTTGTAAGACATCTGACTGTGCCCAGCGCTGTCCAATGCCGGCATCTCCACATCACACTTTTAAGTATAAAATTTGGGCGCACAGAAGCGTGTAATATCGCGGGATAAGATGTCGGGTATGCACCCCCATGTCATTCCGCCCTCAGGTGGTGCTTTGGTCGACCAATGCACATGCGTGTAGGAAATGTGCTTGCCAACAATCGAGAAGCTAATTTAAATTAATTGAATAGCAGTTGAACGTAATTTTAAGCAGCCCATCTGCCTTTATGATTGTCGGGAGGGTTGACTTGGTCAGATGGCCTTTATGTTTAAGCAACAACCTCAATCCAAGGTGGGCTAAAAGGGCAGAACTTGAATAAAATGAGCAATGGGAATTAAGGTCCGCATGCTGCTCAAACACTTTTGGCACAGGTTTTCAGTGGATATTTATTTTTCACAGCTCTGTGGCTCTATCCTTGAATGAGAGCACATTGGAACAGCCATCCATCTCATTCTTCTATCTCGCCGTCCACTCTCTTCCCACCCTCCCCGACAGCGCTCAGCCTTTTACGGAGCATGTTCTGCACTTAATGACCATTAATTGACCACTCAGTGTGAAATTGCATTAACAACACCATCTCAGATGGCACAACAATGCCTGCCTCTGATGACTTCGGGCACACCCCAAAAGTAAAATTCAGGAATCTGCCCATTAAGTGGACACTTCATTTTCCCAGAATCAGTCCCAAAGGTTTTCTCAGCTCATGATGCTTTGCTTCCTTCCTTTTTTTAGATTACTTCAAATCCCCAAATCGATTTTCCTAGTGATGGATATCTCAACCCTCTTCTACCAAAGCTAGATAAATCTTCCAGTCTCATTTAAGTTTTCACAACTTGATCTCTTCAAATGAAGCATAAGATTCTATGTGGCGAATGATAGAGACTGGTTAACTCTATCTCTCTGCTCGGACCCTATCAGATTCTTGCAGATTGACCATGTCTGTAAGGTTTCGGGATCACTTAGTAGAACGTGCAACTCCATACTACAATGGCTGTCCTTGGTTCTTTCCCTTCCCTAAGCCCCTTCCATGGCAACATGAATCACACGGACATCATATCCAGGTAGAAATGCTAATAAGCTAATTCTTTCCTGAAATTAAATAAACAGTTTAAAGTTTAATCATTTACAAAACCTGACATTCCTAAAATCTGAGGTTTTTAGCTTAATAATTGTTAATTATTTTTAGCTTAATAATCCAAAGATGTGTGGGTTAGGTTAATTGGCCTTGCTTAAATTGCCCCTGAGTGTCCTGAGATGTGTAGGTTAAAGGGATTATTGGGTATAATATGTAGGGATATGGGGGTAGGGCCTGGGTGGGAGTGTGGTCGGTGCAGACTCGATGGGCTGAAGGGCCCCTTTCTGTACTATAGGGTTTCTATGATTTCTACAATAACCTAATCAGAGTCAAGACAGATATAGTTACTATTGTCGATAGGTGTAAATATCTTGCAACTGCAACCCATAAACTCTATATAAGCCACACTGTTTCTACACCACCCAGGCATGTTATCACATGACACCTTCTGTTTTACCTCAAATTAAACATGCGGCCCCAACACAAAACAAACAAAGAACAACACAGCACGGGAAACAGGCCCTTCGGCCCAACGAGCCCGCGCCGCTGTCCTAACGACATATAGAGACCAATATAGGGACAATTTGTTACCCAATCAGCCTAAGAGCACATTTTTGGGATGTGGGAGGAAACCGGAGCACCCGGAGAAAACTCACGCAACCACAGGGAGAACGCGCAAACTCCCGCAGACACAGGCCCAAATCCATGTGTCGACACAGGCCCAAATCCATGTGTCAGCACAGCAACAGCGAAAGTCTCTGAGCTGTCGTGTTGCCCATCTGATGGTCCAGTTTAAACATACACTAACGACATGAAGCACTAGGCCACTCCTGAAGTAACATCCAAGAGCAGCCCTCGCACGACCTGCCGAATGCATGCGCCTTGTTGGTCAACAAGGTGGACCGAACAGCCTGTGGAAACAATTAAAGTATTTAAACAGTCCTCCTATATCCCTCTATCTGCAGACCGCTCATGTGGCTGTCCAAGAGACCCTTAAACAACCCTAGCGTGCCTTCTCCCACCACCTTACTCGGTAGTGCATTCCACACCCCCACTACCCTTTGTGTGAAAAAATGCCCTCTAATATTAGTCTTATACATAGCCCCCCTCACCCTGAGCCCGTGACCCCTCGTTCTATCCGATTCTAATGGTGGAAAAAGCTTACCACCATTTACACTATCTATACCCCTCATAATCTTATATACCTCTAATAGATCCCCTCTCAGCCGAACTTTATATTTTAACAAGTACAGTTCATGCTGATTTTTTTTTTTCCTTAAGTTATACGAGAAACTCTCCCAGTCAAGAACTAACATGCACTAAATATAGCAAATAGCTAAGAATTGGGTGGTTATTTCACCTCAGAAAATTTGATTTGAATCCATGGCAGATTATAGGTTAAAAAAAGTTGCTGTAGCGGTCTTATTTGGAACGATTTTAATAAGAAGTCTCAAGGCACCAGGTTAAAGTCCAATGGATTTATTTGGTAGCACGAGCTTTTTGAGTGCTACTCCTTCATCAGGTGAGTGGTGAGTTGGGTTCACAAACAGGGCATATATATAGACACAGACTCCATCGCAAGGTAATGGTTGGAATGCGAGTCTTAACAGGTAGTCAATTCTTACAAGTGCAGACAATGCGAATGGAGAGAAGGTTAAACACAGGTTAAAGAACTGTGAACTGTCTATAGCCAGGGCAGTTAGTGAGATTTTGCAAGCCCAGGCAAATTGTGGGGGTGACAGGTAGTGTGACATGAACCCAAGATCCTGGTTGAGGCTGTCCTCGTGTGAGGAACTTGGCTGTCAGTTTCTGCTTGGTCATTCTGCGTTATTTAGTGATCTGAAGGTTGCTTTGGAGAATGCTTACTCATCAGAGTTCTGATGAACATAGAACACAGAACACTACAGCACAAACTGGCCTTTCGGCCCACAAGTTGCACCGATTATATCCATTCCTACCAGGCCTATCTATAACACTCAATGCCATTAAATCCCATGTACTCATCCAGAAGTCTTTTAAAAGACCCCAGCGAGTTCGCCTCTACCACCACCAACTGCAGCCGATTCCACTCACTCACCACCCTCTGAGTGAAAAACTTAGCCCTGACATCTCCTCTGTACCTGCACCCCAGCACTTTAAACCTGCATCCTCTCGTAGCAACTATTCAGCTCTGGGAAATAGCCTCTAAAAATCCACCCTATCTATTCCTCTCAACATTTTATAAACCTCTATCAGGTCACCTCTCAACCTTCATCTCTCCAGGGAGAAAAGACCGAGCTCTTTCAACCTATGAAGGGTCAGCCTGACTCGAATTGCCAGCTCAATTCTCCCTCCACAAATCACTGTCAGACTTGCGAGATTTTCCAGCACTTTCTGTTTTTGTTTCAGATTCCAGCAATGTTGGTATTTTTCTTTTATGGGAAATTGAGGACTTAAATTTAATTTAGAAAGGAAAACTGGATATTAAAAACAAGCATCAGTGGAAGTGACCACGAAGTTGTGTATTTCTGCAAAAATTAACAGGTGCATTCATGTCCCTTAGGGAAGGAAATCTATCTTGTTTACTGTTCTGGTCCAGATGTGACACCAGTCCTACACCAAGTGATCCAGAAAAGCTGTTTCATTCCATCATCTGCCACTACTGCAGTTACAAAATGTTAAAGCTCACCAACACATTGTCTGAAAAAGGAAAGATTTACTAGTGATGACCATATCCAAAGAATCAGATTAAAAACTGGATCACTTGGTGAGTCTGGCATTGTCTAAAGGAAATTCTGCATGTCCTTCAAGGAGTGTGAGGACAGCTGATCAATGAGTGTCCTTTTAGATGAACATCTAAAGAGGAGGACTACTGATAGTGAAAAACTGTGCCTGATAATAATCTGAGGGAGATAAACTGGGTGCTTTACCGGTCCGTCCTGACACATAGCCCAGATAAAGTGCAAGATTTGGCTTCGTATTCCCAAAGCTTCCAACTCCTTCATCAGACCCACGTGGGACATCAGACTGAAAGTCTTGTACTAATGGGTGAAAATAATGACACTGAGTTTCCCGAAGGCATATTTCATTTTTTTTTATAGATCTATAATGTGTCCTATCTTTTCCTCATGAGAACAAAATACTGGCAGTGCTCTTTTGATTGATATGATGTACTTGCCACAGTGACCCAATGAACCGTTTAAGGGTGGATGATATTAGTGAAGTTCCTTTTGTAAGTTTCGTTCCAAATGAGATCTTGTCTCTTATGGCTGGAAACCTCATTTGTGCCGAGGGTAATTTTGCCTCAAGCAGAAGCTTATTCCTAATACTCGGAGGGGCCTGTTTCAATAGTAATCACTTCTGGCATCATTATCATTCCCAGTAACTGCAACAATTGTTTTTGAATTCTGCAAGAATTTGATCTGCAATTGACATCTCAACATCAGTCCTTCCGTTTTGTCTCTGTGGCTCACTAAGGCCACCTGTCTGTGCATTTATTTCCCCAGTTTGTATGCGGAAGGTTCTTTGGTGTGACCTTTCTCTTCCATTTGTGCACCCTCTGGACTCTGAGTGTGCCTTCAAAGTGTTGTTGAAGATTACTACACTCATCAATCTTCAGCAATGCCCCCCGAGGATTATTCCTGAACATTGTTAAGGTGGGTAATTCTTGTCTACGTGTGAGTCCTCGTGAATGATTGTGGCCTGCCTGTTACACTATAATTTGCTTTCACTGCAGATTATCATTGTAAAGAGAGTCCAGCTGAAACCTTTTTGGTTTTTACTGTTTCCTCAGAAGGAACTCTTCAAAACGTAGCTAATGAAAATAGAACAAAACTTATAAATCAAAGGAAGGGTTTGATAAAGAAACATCATTATTCCAAACTTAAGGTCTCACCCTAGGCTATCACAAGCTTCCCACAATTCTACATAGTTCCTTATTTATAGTAAGTCAGCTGACTATTATTATCTCGCTATCATTGGTTCCATGGTTTACTAGGTCAGCTGATCTTTATATCTTGTTCCCATTGGTCACATTACATCCAACACAAAGTTGTCACTGGTTACATTCTAACATTTACCAATCACATCTCTCCCCTTTTACAGGGCCCAGCTGAGTGTATAACTTGGCTTCAATTTGTTTGTAATGTCAACTTTGGCAATAAGAATATTTATTTTTTATTTGTGGGACATGGTTGTCACTTGCTGGCCAGCATTTATTGCCCATCCCCACTTGCCTGAGGACAATTGAGAGTCAACCACATTGCTGAGGCTCTGGAGTCACACGTAGGCCAGACCAGGGTAAGGACAGCAGTCCAAAGAAGTGCAGATTAGGTGGATTGATCTGATAAATTGTCTCTTAATATTAGGAGACTAGTTAGGGTAAATACATGAGGTTATGGGGATAGGGTTTTTGAGATTGTGGTCTGTGCAGACTTGATGGGCCAAATGGCCTCCTCCTGCATTATAGGAATTATATGATTTCCTTCCCTAAAGGAAATTAGTAAACCAGATGGGTTTTTCCAACAATTGACAATGGTTTCATGGTCATCAGTAAATTCCCAATTCTAGATAATTTTAATTGAATTCAAGCTCCACCATCTGCCGTGGAGGGATTCGAACTCGTGTCCCCAGAGCATTAGTCCAGCGATAATACCACAAGGCCATCACCTCCCTTAACATCACCGGCCACAACCTCTACAACTGAGTGCGCACTTGAGTGTACCTAGTCAAATGATCAGGCCAACATATCTCTGTGCCTGAGCACCTTGAGAAGGTGCTTACTGCACGGAGAGACCAACCACCATTGCGATTGTTCTGACATCTCTTATGTGACCCCATCACCTTGTCCAAAAATAACTGCCAGCCATTGTTTGACTCACTGGAAGCAGCAAGTGGCCAGTATTGCAACAAATCTAGCTGAAGTCAGACAACACAAGCAAAGGTTACGGGTGCTATTCGCACTATTTCCCCAATGTGGTTCAAGTGGAAGTTACAATGCTTTGCATTGGTGCAAAGTGGCCTGACTTTTTCTGTTGATGCAAAATACGCACTCTGAACTGACTTGTAAAATGTCTGGGCCAAAAACCCACAGCATTGATGTGCATAGAAAATATCTGCTTGAGATCTGACTGCATTGGAAACTAACTGTATAACCGAGCAGAAATGCAGTCGAAACTCTGGATGTATCACCATTGTGACATCTTACATGAGGGGATATAGCTTTAAATTGAGGGGTGATAAATATAGGATGGATGTCCGAGGTAGGTTCTTTACTCAGAGTAATAAGGGCGTGGAATGCCCTGCCTGCAGCATGTATTTACCCTAGCTAGTCTCCTAATACTAAGAGGCAATTTATCAGGTCAATCCAACTAACCCATACATCTTTGGACTGCTGTCCTTACCCTGCTCTGGCCTACATGTGATTCCAGAGCCTCGGCAATGTGGTTGACTCTCAATTGCTCTCAGGCAAGTAGGGATGGGCAATAAATGCTGGCCAGCAAGTGACAACTATGTCCCACAAATCAAAAATAAATGTTCTTATTGCCAAAGTTGACATTATAAACAATTTGAAGTCAACTCAGCTGGGCCCTGTAAAAGGGGAGAGATGTGATTGGTAAATGTTAGAATGTAACCAGTGACAACTTTGTGTTGGATGTAATGTGACCAATGGGAACAAGATATAAAAGTCAGCTGACCTAGTAAACCATGGAACCAGTAGTGGACTCGCCAACTTTAAGGGTGTTCAAATGGTCAGTGGATCGGCATATGAACATAGAACATTACAGCACAGAACAGGCCCTTCGGCCTTCGATGTTGCGCCGACCAATATAAAAAGCAATGCCCCTCCAAACTAAACCATTCCCTTCTCTTCCATATACTTATCAAATAACCTCTTAAACGCCACCAAACTTGGCGCATCTACAACTGCTGCAGGCAGGCATTCCACTCCCGAACCACCCTTTGGGTAAAGAACCTACCTCTGATATCCGTCCTATAACTATCACCCCTTAATTTAAAGCTGTATCCCCTCGTGCTAGCTTTCTCCATCCTAGGAAAAAGGCTATCACTGTCCACCCTATCTAAACCTCTAATCATCTTATATGTTTCAATAAGGTCTCCTCTTAGCCGCCTTCCTTCTAACGAAAACAACCTCAAATCCCTCAGCTCTCTTCATAAGACCTGCCTTCCATACCAGGCAACATCCTGGTAAACCTCCTCTGTACCCTCTCCAATGCCTCCACATCTTTCTTATAATTGGGGACCAGAACTGCACACAATACTCCAAGTGCGGCCGCACTAGAGTTTTGTACAGTTGCAACATGACGTTGCGGCTCCGAAATTCAATCCCCTACCAATAAAAGCTAAGACTCCATATGCCTTCCTAACAACCTTCTCGACCTGACTGCCTACTTTCAGGGATCTATGCACATACACACCAAGATCCCTCTGTTCATCTAGACTACTAGAATCCTACCATTTGCCCTATACTCTACACATTTATTATTTCTGCCATAGTGCATTACCTCACACTTTTCCACATTAAACTCCATTTGCCACCTCTCGGCCCAGCTCTGCAACATGTCCAAGTCCCTCTGCAAACTATAACACCCCTCTTCACTATCTACCACTCCACCGACTTTAGTGTCATCTGCAAATTTACTAATCCATCCTTCAATACCCTCATCCAGATCATTTATAAAAATTACAAACAGCAGGGGCCCCAGATAACATTGAAATAGTTTAGGTTAGAGGGTCATTAGATTGGTTCCACTGGTCAGCACAACATCGAGGGCCAAAGTGCCTGTACTATGCTGTTATGTTCTATGTACTCCTACGGGCAGTCAGTTGAATAATATGAAATCCTTTTATATTTTTGGTTGTTTTAATGGAATTATAGATCACAACCCTGTTCAGAAATTCAAAAAAAGCCAACTGTGTTTGGTGAAGGAATATTAAAGGGACAAGTTGTCCTGTGATTTCAATTATCTCTGATTCCTTCGCTCTGCCTGTTGTCTTTGCGAGCGGCTGGTTTGGAGTGACCTGAACATAACTATCCTGAGCACTTAATCCACCTTTCCAAAGAGTATTACTGCCAATCCCATAACTGCAATTATTCCGTGAACATGGGTTTATCTGAAGATTTGCAGAGCTTAAACAGGATTAACTGCAAAGGCATCAGAGTCACAATTGATAAACATTTGCAGAAGCAGGAAAGTTATTACTGCAGTGTTCTCCCACTCATATTTTATCAAGTCTCCTCTCTGGTTATTCAGATTTATTTTACTGTCACAATCAAGACTGAGCTTAAGATACTTCTTCCCTATGTCAACTCAGTCATCCTCAGTGATGACTTGTTGTTGGTACATGCCTTATCTGTTACAACTCCCGTTAACGATTTATTGACATTTTGCTATCCTAATGTGCACAGTTCACACGCTAAGAACTGTAACAAATTGGCGTGATTCGGAGGTGACACATCACTCAGAACCCTCAGCACAGCTAGCAGCACCTAGTTAACAAGTAACAGCGACTCTGTAGGGGGGCCCAGAAGGTGAATGTGGCGATGCTTGAAGAGTGGAAACCAGCAGCCAAGAAGGGCGTCAAGAAACAGAGGGAAGAGTGGCCCAAAACAAGGAAGGTCGAGGGCCAAGAGTTGTGTCAGCTACACTGAGAAAGTGACGAAACAGATTCACGTCAACTTTGATACCTGATCCAATATAGTGAACTTTTTTGTGAATGTAACATCTTAAGTGAAGCTTGGCACCCTTTCCCATTACAACAAGCACTCGATGGGAGATGATGGCCTAGTAGTATTATCATTAGACTATTAATCCAGAAACTCTGGATGTTCTGGGGACCCAGGTTCAAATCTCACCACAGCAGATGATATAATTTCAATTCAAAAATAATCGCGCATCTACCCATGACCATAAGAGTTAAATCATAAGGGCCTTGAGCAATGACCAATTAAACCAGCATCAAGTAGAAATCCACAATATGTTGATTAAAATATGTGCTATCACGTACAGTGAAGGGAAAACAATTCTACATCCGCATAGACTTCCACGAGCTTTTGAATTGCTGTCCAAATTCTAAAATGGCTGTGGGAATTCCCCCAATATGTCCGATTTAGTTTAATTTGCTTTAAGGTTTGGGGAATTCAGGTGGTGTTTCAGTGAGCTGTGTGGCCCTGTGTTATGTATTGTAAAGAAAATACATTAAAAGCATGTATGTAGATAATAATACTTGGTCACGTAGCTGATTCGTGGTGAAGCTTGGCATCCTTTCCCATTACAGCAAGTGCTCAATGGGAGGTGATGGTCTAGTGGTATTATCGTTAGACTATTAACCCAGAAACTCAGTTAATGATCTGGGGACCCAGCTTCGAATCCCACCACAGCAGATTCGTGATGGCTAATCATTAATGTTTAAAAGTTTGTTGTCATGCTCCTGAAGTACAGGGGGAGAGATGTTATGAATTAGAAAGCAATGTATCATCATGTGATTAGTCACATGATGCACTGATTTTATCTCTCTTCCATGTTGGACTTCAATCTGGCAACAACTCTTAAATAAATCTGTGTTGAGTTTGTTCAAGACGCACTCGAAACTGTGGCAACTTCATGTTTTGTTTTGTTAGTACTGTCCAAGTATGGGGCAGTACTGTGGCACAGTGGTTAGAACTGCTGTCTCACAGCCCCAGGGACCTGGGTTCAATTCCGGTCTTTGTGGAGTTTGCACATTCTCCCTGTGTCTGTGTGGGTTTCCTCCAGGGGATCCAGTTTCCTCCCATACTCCAAAAACGTGTGGGTTAGGTTGTTTGGCCATGCTAAATTGCCCCTTAGTGTCCTGGGATGGGTAGTGAGAGAGATTGGCAGAGTAGTTACGGGGATAGGATTTGGGTGGGATTGTTGTCGTTCCAGACTCAAAGGGCCGAAGGTCTCCATCTGCACTGTAGGGTTTCTATGATTCTATGGTCTTAATATAGAACACTGAAACTGAGTGTGACTTCAGTGACTGGATAGAGGGGAGAGGGAATAATGGATGGAAAAAGAAAATAGAGGAGAAAAGAGAAATAAGATGGAAAGAAGTGAAATTGGGTGACACAAAATGACAAGACTGCACTGAGAAAAGAAACAAGGAACGAACTTTCCCAAATTAATTCTTTACCATGACAATATGGGAACATCCATGAAGCTGAATGAAAATGTTACTTTCACATGAGATAGTTCACCCCTCATGATCCAGGCTGGACTATGGAGGGAATGCTCTAATCTTATTTCATTTCCTTTCACAGATGTGGGCGTCGCTGACTAGACTAGCACTTTTTTATTTCCCATCCCCAATCCCTTACCGGAGAAGGTGTTGCTGAACTGCCTTCTTGAACTGCTGTGGTCTTTTTGGTGCTGGTATATCCACAGTGCTGTTAGGAAGGGAGTTTGACCTAGCGACAGTGAAGGAACGGCCGATACAGCTGTGTGTCAGGTTAATGTGTGGCTTGGAGGGGGATTTCCAGATTGTGGTATTCCCACTCATCTGCTGTCTTTGCCCTTCTAAGTGGTGGAAGGTTTTGAAAGTGCTGTTAAAAGAAGCTTGCTTAGTTTCTGCAGTGAATTTTGTAGATAGCATACACTCCTGCCATAGTGTGGCAGTGGTGGAGGAAGAGGATGTTGAAGGTGGTAGAGGGGGTGCCATCTTTGTGCTGGGGGTAGTTGATCTTCTTGAGTGTTGTTGGAGTTGCACCCACCCAGGCAAGTGGAGAGCTTTCCAGTTGTCTTGTGCCTTGTAGATGGTAAACAGATTTTGGGGAGTCAAGAAGTGACTCTTCAGAGCGCTCCTGGGTTCTGATCTGCTCTGGTAGCCACAGTATTGGTATGGCAAATCCTGTTCAATTTCTGATTAATGATGACACCCCAGGATGTTGATAGTGGAAGATGATAATGCTATTGAGCTTCAAAGGAAGGTGGTTGGATTTTCTCTTGTTGGAGATGATCGTTGCTTGGCATTTGTGTGGTGCTGATGTTATTTGCCACAGAGCAGTTCAAGCCTGGATATGGTCCAGATCTTGCTGCATTTGGACGCGGACTGCCTCAGTATCTGAGAAGTCATGAACGGCGCTGAGCACTCATTAGCGAACATCCCCACTCCTGACCTTATGTTGGAAGCAAGGCCATTGATGGAGCAGTTGAAGATGTTTGAGCCTAGTTCACTCTACCCTGAGGAACCTCTGATAGGGTTCCTTGGGATGTCTCAATACTAGAATTCAGCTCCTTTATCTGTGTTTGGACTAAGGCTGGAATGAGGCAGGAGCTGAGTGACCCTGGCAAAACCCAAACTGGGCATCACTGAGCAGGTTATTGCTGAGTAGGTGCTACTTGAAAGCACTGACTGTGATTCTTTTCTATCAGTTTACTGATGACCAAGAGAAGACTGGGCAGTCATTGGCCAGGTTGGATTTGTCTTGCTTTTTGTGGACAAGACATACCTGGGCAATTTCCACATTGCCGGGTAGACGGCAGTGTTGTACTGGAACAGCTTAGCTGGGAAGCAGTAAATTCTGGTGCACAGATCTTCAGCTGGAATATTGTCAGGGCACATTGCCTTTGTAGTATCAAATGCCTCCAACTATTTCTTAATAGTGTGGAGTGAATCGCATTGGCTGGAGACTGACATCTGTGATTGCTGGGGACCTCAAGAGGAGACTGAAATGGATCATCAACTCGGCACCTCTGGCTGAAGGTTGTGGTAAATGCTTCAGCCTTACCTTTTGCACTGACGCACTGAGCTCCCCCATCGTTGAGGATGGAGATATTTGTGGAGTCTCCTCTTCCAGTGAGTTGTTTAATTGTTCACCACCAATCACTGCTGGATGTGATAGGACTGCAGAACTTGGATCTGACTCATTGGTTGTGAAACTGCTTAGATCTGTCTGTTATGGGCGGCTCAGTGGTTAGCACTGCTCCCTCATAGTGCCAGGAATCCAGGTTCAATTCCTAGCTTAGGTCACTGTGTAGAGTTTGCACATTCTCGCCATGTCTGCGTGGGTTTCCTCCTGGTGTTCCAGTTTCCTCCGCTGACCAAAGATGTGCTGGTTAGGTGCATAGGCCACGCTAAATTCTCTCTCTGTGCACCCAAATAGGCACCAGAATAGGCGGCTAGGGGAGTTTCACAGTAACTTCATTGCAATGTTAATGTATGTCCACTTGTCACTGTGAAATAAATTGAAGGACATAACTATGCAGCCACTGTGATGAGTGAGCAGTCAAGACTAAGCATCCTTCGCCGACAGACATCACCAGCCCAGACTGGGTGAATAAATAGATTTGGTGATTGAAGAATTTAAACCACTACAGAGTCCAATATTGGTAGTTTTAATTTCATTTATAATAAAGTAATAGATAACTTTTCTGGAATGAAGCCTAAACAAAAGAGACTGTTGTAATTGCTTCATATCTTTTCCATATTGCTTCTTTGTGTTTTCATTTTATGTTTAAAATATAAAATAATTTTTATTGTTTTGATTTTAAATACAAAATAAAAATGTATAATGAATTTTAAAATTATTTGGTATGCGTTGTGGCGCCTTTTTTATGTGCTTGCTCCCCCTACGTTGCCGGTCAGCTGTAGCTGGGGGAGGCTGACTGATAGGTCTCTCTGTTTTATACTATTGCATAGAACAGAGAGAGATCTGTGCGTGTGCAATGGCACTTTCTACTGCAATCTGCCGCCTTTCGGTGAGCTTGAACCTCGCTCCCTCCTCCTGCAGGTGGGAAACAGATCTTGCTTCATTCTTTTCCTCAGAGCGAGGTAGGATTTGATTTTTAACTGGCCCAAAATATCGGCGTGATTCTTTCCCATTTTCACGCTCGTTTGGCGCTTAGCTTTTTTTTTTTGGGTAAGATCACCCCCTTAAACTCTTGTTTCAACACTTCCACTAGGAAAATGTGGAAAAGTAATGGATGACACTGCATCTGCTGCACTAATCACCCATGGGATTATCGGGGTGGCTATGGGTAGGGATGTGGGGCGGGGAGGGTAGTTGGGGAGTACAATACTGACTTTGCTCAGTAGTGTGAGAACAACTTCTGTAAATTAAATTTATATATTAGTCACAAGTAGGCTTACATTAACACTGCAATGAAGTTGCTGTGAAAATTCCCTAATTGCCATACTCCTGTTTGGATACACTGAGGGAGAATTTAGCATGGCCAGCGCCACAAATCAACATGTCTTTCGGACTGTGGGGAGAAACCAGAGGAAACCCACACCGACACGGGGAGAATGTACAAACTCCACACAGACAGTGACCCGAGCTGGGAATCGAACCTGGGTCTCTGGCACTGTGAGGCAGCAGTGCTGACACTGTGCTACCTCGCTGCCCTAATGTGAACTGTGTCCTAATGTGTACAAAGTGGCAGCAAGAACATCCACCTGTCCGGTTGGATTTTTGAACAGTCTAGTGTCTTCCTGTCTCTCCCTGCCCTGCCACATCCTTATTCCCAAAGTTGCGTCGTGCTGAAAGAAATAGAGCTCGACTGCTTTGCCCCTTGCTAGGTCGTCTGTACTAATCTGCTGTAATACTTACTCAGCAGAAGTGTGTGCAGATTGATGTCTATTACTTACAACTCCCTGGGGCCCAGCCTTCTTATTGGTCTGATCAGTTCATCAGGTCTACAACACAGCCATCAATCTCTCCTGAACCTTACTGTGCCGATGCTCTGATTAGCTGATCTTTCAGGGCCCCTGTGACTGACAGTGGAGAGATGGGTAAACCTGATGGAAGATACTGTATCTCCCTTTTTTTCATATCTGTCCCACGCGAGCTGTTATTTAAACACTTTGGTGATAAATTTATAGAGCATGCAAAATGTTTTAAGAGGTGTTGATCCTTGTTCCATTATCTTCCTGTGCCTGAGCAGTGGGGCCGTTCACACACAATCACTAGGATTTCCTGAAAGAGGAATGAAGCATCGCTGATGAAGATTTAACTCTGAAAAACTGACCCCTTCGCTCTGTTAGAACCGTCCTTTCCTCATGCTGTTAATTTTACTTACATTTCTGTGTGTGTGTGTATGCATATGTCTATGTGGGCACATATGTATGTTTGGGTCTGTGTGCATGTATGTGTAATTCATGTTTGTGTAGATGCATGTATGTACAAAGATGTGTGCGTTCACAAATGTGTATGCATGTACGTGCATGTGTGTGGGCGTGTGTCTGTATGGTCACGTGTGTTTGTTTGTGTCCGTGTATGTGCATCCATGTGTATGTATTGTGCATGGGTTCATATTTGTATGGGTGCATGTCTATATGTAGATGTGCTTGTGTGTTTATGCATGTGTTCATGCGTGTATGTGCTTGTTTTAGTGTCTGTGTGTGGGTGTGAATACGTGCTTGTTTGTGTGCATGTGCACAGTGTACAAGTGGGTGTGTTTGTGTGTGTGAGGGGGGGATGTATTTGTGTGTGTGTGTTTGTATGTATGTAGGGGTGTGTGTGCATGCATGTGTGTGTATATGAGTGTGTGGGAGATATATGTATTGTGCACGAGCATGTGTAAGAGTGAGTGTGCGTGTGGGGAGGGGGTGTGGGTAGGGCAAATGAGTGTGTATGGATGGGTGTATTTGTGTATATGTGTGTGAGGGAGTGTGGGGGGATGTGTGTATGAGTGAGTTTGTGTGTGTGTGTGTGGTGAGTTTGTACATGTGTGGAAGGGTGGTTGTGTGCGTGTGTGTGAGAGAGAGAGAGGTGGGGGAGATTGTGTGGGGGGAGGGGTTGCATGAGTGTGTGCGTTTGTATATGTGTGTGTGTGCATGTAAGGGGGGTGGGGCAGGTGTGTGTGTGAGTGAGGGGGGTGGGGGAGGTGTTTTTTGTGTGCATGTAAGGGGAAGTGGGGGAGGTGTGTGTGTGTGTGTGGTGTTTTGTGTGAGAGAGAGGTGGGGAAGATGTATGTGCCTGTGTGTGTATGAGGAGGGTGGGAGGCATTTTGTGTGTGTGTGAGAGAGAGGTGGGGGAGGGGTTGTGTTGTGTGTGTGTGTAAGGGGGGGGGGGAGGGGTTGTATGAGTGTGTGCGTGTGCATGTAAAGGGGGTGGGGTGAGGTGGGGGAGGATTTTGTGTGTGAGGAGAGAGGTGGGGGAGGTGTGTGTGTGTGTGTAAGGGGGTGGGGGAGGGGTTGTATGAGTGCGTGCGTGTGTATGTGTGCGTGTAAAGGGGGTGGGGTAAGGTGGGGGAGGCATTTTGTGTGTGTGAAGAGGCTGGGAAAGATGTACGTGTGTGTGAGCAGGGTGGGGGAGGCGATTTGTGTGTGTGTGTGGGGAAGGGTGTGTGTGTGTGTGTGTGAGGCGTTTTGTGTGTGTGGGAGGGGGTGTGGAGGGATCTGTGAATGAGTATATGTATTTCTGAGTACGCGAGTGTGACAGCTTCACCATTTTCTATCTGACAGCACAGAATAACTCCAACCCATGACATGCTGTCGCGGACCTTACTGCTTGCTCATTAACAAGCCACCAAATTCAGATTTACACTCACACAGAAAACAAATAATGAAATCGGGTTAGGCCCAAGTAATGATTCATCCCACAGACAGGCACCTTGTTAGACCCACGGTGTCCCTTTGTCTTTTGGACATGTCTTGAGCAAATTCAATTTAAACACAGATATTCCTGTCTTCAAGCCCAGGCACAGTAATTTGAGCAGGTTCCCAGCTGATCTGCCTCACGATAAAACAATTTGTACGTTGAAATTTTTGTGTGGCTACACTCGAGGTCAGCAAATGAAGTGTAAGAACAGGATGAAAGGCCCCTCATCCCAGTGCATGTGAAATTGTCATCTTGTTAATATTCATTTTTGGGTGACTGAATCATATTAAAATAGAAGCAAAGCCATTTGTGTAGTTGGATTTAAAATCTATCCTTTTGTGATCAACATGGTTTCTGTATTGTGTATATATTACACACACACACACACACACACACACACACACACACACACACTGCTGTGGGATCATTTCCCTGAATCTCCAGCTTTCTAACTCCATCTCTGACTTCAGGCCATTCCATATATCCTGCCCTTTTCTCACCAAGTTTTTTTGTTACCTTCCCGATATCTCCTTCTTTGGCTCAGGGTCAACTTCTATCCTGATTACACGTCCCTGCAGCCCCTCTGTGCATTTTGTTACTTCAGAGGACCTATATAAATGCAAATTTTTTTGCGGCGTTCGCATAGCTCCCACGAGGCGAGAAAGTTTGCCACAGAAGGTAAACCAGATCTTTATTTGTGTTTTGAGACAGTCAATGTGTATCACCCATGATTAAGGAGCATGGTGGGCATGTAAACTGAGCCTTTGAGAATCAAAAATGGTTTTCAGCTGGCTAATGCAATCGAGAAACTGTGGTGCAGGACACCAGGAAGGTTGAAAAGATAATTGAAAGAAGACTAGGTGTACTTTTAAAAATGTGTTCAGATCTTGGGTATGTTTATGTTGCAGGGGTTCATGCATATGCCTGCATTTTGCCAAGAAGGATGTATATGTAGAAATGAATGTGAGCATATGTGTGCGTATGCGTGGAAGTGATGGGGTGATTGTGTGTGTGTGTGTGTGTGTGTGTGTGTGTGTGTGTGTGTGTGTGTGTGTGTGTGTGTGTGTGTGTGTAGAAGTGGTTGTGTGTGCAGAAATGTTTGTGGGTGTATTTGTGTAGAAGTGTGTGTGTGCATGTGTGTAGAAGTGTTTGTATTTGTGTGAGCGTGTTTCACTGTGTGAGCGTGTGTCACTGTGTAGAAGTATTTGTATGTGTGTGTGCACGCATATGAGCATGTATCATGTGTGTAGAGGTGTGCGTGTGCGCGCACTGACGTGGCTGTATGTGTGATAAACATGGCAAATTTCAACCTATATAATAGGGGCAGCATGGTGTTGCATCAGCACATGATATGGTTGCTCCAGAAACTCTTTTCTTGCTGTTTAACATATTTGAAATATTAAATGTTAAATCCTTGTAGATTACAGGAACAAGGTAATAAATACTGGGGGAGGTAAAGAACAATGACAGCTTTTATTTATATGGAGTTTTCAATGAAATAAAATGTCCCAAAGTGCTTCACAGAGGTATTCCAATCACAGCATGTTTTTTTATTAATGTGCTTGTAAAACATTTCTGTATTTTGTTTTACATTGTTTGATAATTTAACTCCATCATTCCTCATGCCTTCCTAATTGTTTTTTTAATTCTAACTTCTTGCATTCTGTCTTACCATACGCTGCTGTCTATGTACTTCATATTTGACTCTTTCCAAACCTCTCAGGTGTTGCACAGAGTCCCTACAATGAAGGAGGCCATTTGAGCCTGCACTGACAACAATCCCACCCAGGCCCTATCTCCATATTTACCCTGCTAATCCACCTGATAGCGAGGGGCAATTTAGCATAGCCAGTCAACCTAATCTGCACATTTTTGGACTGTGGGAGGAAACCGGACCACCTGGAGGAAACCCATGCAAACATGAGGACAACATGCAAACTCCACGCAGACAGTCATCTGGGGTTTTGATTTGATTTATTATTGTCACATATATTAGTATACCATGAAAAATATTGTTCTTTGCATGCTATGCACCCAAAGTATACTGTACGTAAAGAAGGAGAGAGGGTGCAGAATGTAATGTTACAGTCATAGCTAGAGTGTAGAGAAAGATCAACTTATGCAAGGTAAGTCCATTCAAAAGTCTGATGGTAGCAAGAAAGAAACTGTTCTTGAGTCAGTTGGTGTGACCGCAGACTTTTGTATCTTTTTCCTGATGGAAGAAAGTAGAAGAATGAATGTCCAGGGTGTGTGAGGTCCTTGATTATGCTGGCTGTGTTTCTGAGACAGTGGGAAATGTAGACAGAGTCAAGGATGGGAGACTGATTTTTTTGGCAGACTGAGCTCCACTTACCTGCCCACTCACCATAATCCTTAATTCCTTTACTGTTCAAAAATCTATCTACCCTTGCCTTAAAAACAGTCAATGACATAGTCTCAACTGCTTCACTGGGCAGGGAATTCCACAGGTTCACAACCCTTTGTGTGAAGAAGTCCTAAATCTCTTCCCTTATTTTGAGGCCATGCTCTCTATTCTAGTTTCACTTGCCAGTGGAAACAACCTTCTTGCTTCTATCTTATCTGTTCCTTTCATAATTTTCTGTGTTTCTATAAGATCCCCCTACAATCTTCTAAATTCTAATGAGTGTAGTCCCAGTCTGCTCATCTTTCCTCATAAGCCAACCCTCTCAACTCCAGAATCAATCTAGTGAATCGCCTCTGCACTCCCTCCACTGCCAGTATACCATTTCTCAAATAAGAAGACCAAAACTGTACACAATACTCCAGGTGTGGCCTCTTATACATAACCTCGCTGTTTTTAAACTCCATCCCTCCAGCAATGAAAGACAAAATTCCGTTTGCCTTCTTAATTACCTGCTGCACCTGCAAACCAACTCCTTGAGATTCCTGCACAAGGACACCCAGGTCCCTCTGCACAGCAGCATGCTGCAAATTATTATTTAAATAATAGCCCTTTTGCTGTTATTCCAACCAAAATGGATGACCTCACATTTATCAACATTGTACTCTATCTGCCAGACCCTCACCCACTCACTTAGACAATCTATATCCCTTTAAGACTTTCAGCGTCCTCTGCACGTTTTGCTCTGTCACCCATTTTAGTGTCACCTGCGAATTTTGACACACTACACTTGGTCCCTGACTCCAAATCTTCTATATAAATTGTAAACAATTGCAGTCCCAGCACTGATCACGGAGGCACAACTAGAAAAACAGCCATTTTCCCCACTCTTTGCTTTCTGTTAGTTAACTAATCCTCTATCCATGCTAATACATTACCCATTACACTGCACGTCTTTATCTTACGCAGCAGCCTTTTGTGTAGTACTTTGTCGAATGCCTCCTGGAAATCCAGAATGATTAACTTTCTTCCAATCTATTAACATCTCATCCAAAGGAAGTATCTCTGACAGTGCTACATGGTCTCAGTATTACATGGGGTCTGTCAGCCTGGATTCTGTGCATAGGTCACTGAAGTAGGACTTGAATGTTTGATCTTTTGGTGAGAATAGCTCGATGGATATTTAACAACATTAGGGTAAAGAAAAGTGTAAACTTTATTTATTATTGTCACTATAAGGCCTACATTGACACTGGAATGAAGTTAATATGAAAATCCCCTTGTCACCACAGTCTGGCACCTGTTTGGGTATATTGAGGGAAAATTTAGCATGGCCAATGCATCCAATCAGCACATCTTTTGGACTGTGGGAGGAAACCAGAACATTTGTTAGAAACCCATGCAAACACAGGGAGAAAGTATAAACTCTACACAGATAGCGACCCAAGCTGGAAATCAAGCCCAGATCCCTGGTGTTGTGAGGCAACATAGAAACATAGAATCGTAGGGTCCCTACAGTGTGGAAGGAGGCCATTTATCCCATCAAATCTCACTGACAACAATCCCACCCAGGCCCTATCTCCGTAACCACATGTTTACCCTGCTAACCCCTCTGGTAGACGCATCCTGGGGCACTAAAGGAGAATTTAGCATGTCCAATCAACCTAACCCGCACATCTTCAGAGTGTGGGTGGAAACCAGAGCACCTGGAGGAAACCCACGCGGACAGGGGGAGAATGTACAAACTCCACACAGACAGTGACTTAAGTGAGAATCGAACCCTGGTCCCAGGAGGCGTGAGGCAGCAGTGTTAACCACCGTGCCGCCCTACGTGAGGCAGCAGTGCTGGTGCAAAGTGTCACTGCCCAATGAAAGAAATCTCAGGCAGATGAGACATCCTTTCATGTTAGCAGGTGGGAAAAGATGGAAGGGTACTGACATCATTGCGTGAGTCTATCGGTTGCAAAGTGGGGGGGGTTAAAGAGCTAAAGCTGAAACCTTTTTGTGAATGGTGTGTTGGAGATGCGCTTCCCTGTAGTACATATGTACCAGAAAAGAGGCAGAATTCACCGAGGTACTGTTATACTGGGAGATACCAGCTGATAACAGCAGGTGCTCAGGCAACATCAGAAACTGCAGAGGTTGGCGTTAACTAACTGATATCCTCCTCAGGGATAGCTAAGTGACAGTCACCCCGGAGATTCAGAAATATAACAGTCGGCACATGAGAGCAAAATTGTATTCCAGTTTTGCTGGAAGTCTTACAAGACCCTGCTGTAAAAGTGAGCGAAAGGGAACTGATGGGGAGATTCTCTCTGATCGCTGTTGGTCAGCACAGCGGGAAGATTTCCCAGCAAAACGCTAAAAGCATTTTCTGAGAAGGCATTTTCCATTTAGCAATCAGAGCAAATCTGCCTTTGTTACTGCTGCTGTTGCCAAGCACAGAATACCTGGAGGGAATCGTTTCTTCAATTAGTTTTGCTCTCTGTATCCTGGCCTATGTAGTTGAATTGGTCTTTGGCATTGATTGTGTAATCGAGAAGGAATCATGGAACTGTTGTGAAACGAGTTACAATATAGAAGTTGGCAGCACAGGAGAAGCAATATAGCCCATCACGTTTGTGTGTATGTTCTCTCTGAGTGCAATCCATTCAGTACCACTTCCTGCTCACTTCTCCAAAGCCTTTTAATTACTTTTCTTTCAGGGATGTTTTTTCTCTTTGGTACTCACCCCCCTCTCTTTCAAATCTGCAACACCTCCCCTCCGCTAAACAAATCAAATGCTTTCATGCTCGGCATGGTGGCACAGTGGTTAGCACTGCTGCCTCACAGCGCCAGGGGCTGGGGTTCGATTCCCGGCTTGGGTCACTGTCTGTGTGGAGTTTGCATGTTCTCCCCGTGTCTGCATGGGTTTCCTCCTGCTGCTCCCGTGCCCTTCTTCACTCCAAAGACGTGTGGGCCATGCTAAATTGTCCAAGGGGACTGGCTAGTGTAAATAGGGCCTGAGTGGGATTGTGGTCAGTGCAGGCTCGATGGGCCAAATAGCTTCCTTCTGCACTGTAGATTTTATGATTCTATGCTCAATCCATTTCCTCTTCAAAGTCCCACAACATGTTGGGAAATCATAGTCTATGGTCCCCGTTACAGAATCTCTACTCCAGGTCAATGCTTCCCAATCAGTGTACCTGTGTATATGTAGATGTGTGTGCATGTTAATGCATGTGTGTGCACGCTTCCTCAATTAATTTTGCTCTCTATTACCTAGCCTGTGTGGTTGAATTGATGAAGAATAAACCACCCCCCACTCCCCCAGATGTGCCCTGGACCAAGATTCAAAATTCATGTAATTAAACGAAAACTAACCTTTGTCTTCAGCCTGAAATACTGAGGGAAATCAGGGTGAAGGTGGGTAAAGGACTTGTGATAATCTCCATAATTTCCCTATGTACGAGAAAGGAGTCAGAGGTGGCAAATATGATACCCTTGTTCAGAAAAAAAGAAATGACGTTAGTAACTACAGGCTGGCCAGTTTAACATCAGTGGTGGGTAAAGTTTGAAAAACAGTAGTCAAGGAAAAAATACATCACCAGGCACTTAGAGAGACCCAGTCAATTTGTGCTTGATTGATTTATTTGAGTTATTTCTTTACGAGAATACAGAGAACGTTGATGAGGGGGATGTGGTGGATGTTGTTTACATGGACAAGCATTCAGTGAAGTTCAGTGAACACTAAAGGTGTTTAACAAGATTAACAGGATTGAGGCTTTAGGAATGGGTGGGAGGTGGAAAATGGTTGTTTTCAGACTGGGGAATGATATAAATAGAATAAAAAGGAGACAGAGAATGTGGTGAACTGGTGCAATGACAATAATCTTTCCTTCAATGTCAGTAAAGCAAAGAAGATAATCATTGACATCAGGATGTGAAGTGGAGAACATGCCCCTGTCTATATTAATGAGGATGAAGTGGAAATGGTTGAGAACTTCAAGTTTCTAGATGTCTAGATCATCAATAGCCTTTTATTATAGTTCATAAGCTCATAACATACAGGAACAGAATTAAGCTTTCAACCCCATTGAGTCTGCTCTGCCATTCAATCATAGTTGAAATGCTTCTCATCCCATTTTCCTGTCTCCCCCCATAACCCTTCAACCCATTATCAAATAAAAATCCATCTAACTCCTCCTCAAATTTACTCACTCTCCCAGCATCCAGCACTTTGGGGTAATGAATTCCACAGATTCACAACCCTCTGGAAGCAGTAGTCTCTCCTTAACTTTGTTTTAAATTTGCTACACCTTTTCATAAGACTCTTCTCCTAGAATGTCCCACCAGCAGAAGCATCCACCCCACTTCTACTTTATCCATACCTTTTATCATCTTGAATACCTCAATTTGATCTCCCCTCATTCTTTTAAATTCCAGACAGTAAAAGCCTGAACCATTCAATCTCTTTTCACATGACAAACCCCTCATCTCTGGAATCAATCTAGTGAACTTCCTCTGAACTGCCTCCAATGCCACCACATTAATATTGTGCACAATACTCCAGGTGCAACCTCACCAATGCCTTGTTTAGTTGCAACAATACTTCCTCACCTTTATAGTCTATTCCTTTAGCCATAAATGCCAACATTATATTTGTTTTACTTATTATCTGCTGTACTGGTCCCTAAATACTGATGCTATAGTCAAGAAAACCCATCAATGCTTCTACTTTCTCAGAAGACTAAGGAAATTTGGCATGTCAGCTACAATTCTCACCAACATTTACAGATGCACCATAGAAAGCATTCTTTCCAGATGTGTCACAGCTTGGTATGGCTCCTGCTCTGACCAAGACTACAAGAAACTCCAAAAGGTTGTGAATAAAACCCAGTCCATCATGCAAACCAGCCTCCCATCCATTGACTCCGGCTACAATTCCCGTGGGCTTGGAAAAGCAGCCAGTATTATCAAGGATGCCATGGACATACTCCCTCCTACCTTCTTCCATCGGAAAAAAGATACAAAAGTCTAAGATTATGTACCAGCCATCTCAAGAACAGCCTTTTCCCTGCTGCCATCAGACTTTTGAATGGACCTCCCTTATAGTAAGTTGATCTTTTTCTATACACTAGCTTTCGCTGCAACATTGTATTCTGCCCCTTCTCCTTTCCTTCTCCCTTACGTACTCGATGAACGATTTGCTTTGTCTGTATAGCATGCAAGAAACAATATTTCTCATTGTATCTCAATACACTTGAAAATTATAAATCAAAAAGAGGGGGGGGGGTGTTCTCCAAGGGTCAGTGGTGGGACCACTGATTTTATTAACATTATAAGTTACTTAGATATTGGAATACATGTTCAGATTTCATAATTTGCTAATTATATGAAACTTGGAGAAAGGGCAAACAGTGAGGACGATACAAATCAATGTGGGGCAGACGTTGGTACAGTAATAATGTTACTGGACTGGTAACCCAGAAGCCCAGGCTCATCCTCTGGGGGACATGGGTTCAAATCCCACTATGGCCATGGTGGACTTTAAAACCGATCAATTAATAAAATCTGGAATTGAAAGTTAGTCTCAGTGATCATGAAATCATTGTTGATTGTGATAAAAACTCACCTAATGAGTTTATTAATTAGTTTATTAATTAATAGTATAATTAGCCTTCATATGACACCAAACTCTTAAGTGCCGTCTGAAATCACCTAGCAATTCATTCAAATTGCTCGGAATCTGAAAGGAATGTAAGCGGATGGACACTCGGCATTGACCCAGGACTGGAATTGATAACAGTAAACCCAGCCCTGTTGTCCCAGTCACAGTGATCACCAGAGATAATGATGGCAGCAGGGGGCACAGTGGTGTACAGCTAGGAGGGCATTGACCTGCGTGTCTTCAACATTGACTCTGATATCTCGTGGCATCAAGCCAAACATGGGCAAAGAAGCCTCCTGCTGATTGCCACCTATCCCCTCACACCCTCTCCCACCCCTCCCTCACCCGGTGAACCAGTTCCTCTCCATGTTGAACAATAATTGGACGAAGCCAGGGCACACAATGTACTTGGGGTGGACGCTTTGCTATTTTTTACCAAGCCGGAATTTCCTAAAGAACATAACTGCCAATCTGCAGGTGGTGAGGTGGGAAGAGAGTAAAACCTACACGATCTTGTCCTCACCAATCTACCTGTCACAGCTGTCCATGATAGCAGGAATGACCAGGGCAGACTCATTGTGGAGTGCCCTCATTGAGAGTTACCCTTCATTGGGTGTGTGGCATTACCATCATGCTAAATTTCAAAAAGATCTAGCAACTCAAGACTGGACATCTTTGAGGCACTGTGGCCACAAACAACAATTAAATTAAATCACAGTCTGCAATCTCATGGCCCGGCATATCCAGGTAGTCCAGTGGTTCGCACTGCTGCCTCAGCGTCAAGGAGCCTGTTTCGATTCCCAGCTTGGCTCACTATCTGGGGGAGCATGCACATTTTCCCCATGTTTTTATTTATTCGGTGGGTCAACGGCATCACTGGTTGGCCAGCATTTATTGCCCATCCCTAGTTGCCCAGAGGGCAGTTGAGAGTCAACCACATTGCTGTTTCTCAGGAGTCACATGTAGGCCAGACCGGGTTAGGATGGCAGATTTCCTTCCCTAAAGGACATTAGTGAGCCAGATGGGTTTTTCAAACAATTGACAATGGTTTGACATGATCATCTGTAGATTCTTAATTCCAGATTTTTTTTATTGAATTCAATAAAAATTCAATAAATTTCAATAAATTCAAATTCTACTATCTGCATGGGTTTCCTTTGGGTGCCCCAGTTTCCTCCCAGAGTCTGAAGGATGAGCTGGTTAGGTGCATTGGTCATGCTAAATTCTCCCTCAGTGTACCCGAGCAAGTGTGGCGACTAGGGGATTTACACAATAACTTCATTGCAGTGTTAACGTAAGCCCACTTGTGATATTAATTAATAAACTTAAACAAAAAGAACTATATCCCAACTTTAGCTTTGCAACCCTGGTTCAATAAAGAATGCAGGAGAGGATGCCAGGAGCAGTAACGGGCATGCCTAAGAATGAGGCATCAACCTGGTGAAGCAAGGACTACTTGTGTGCCAAAAGTATGCAATAGACAGTGCTCAGTGATCCCAGAAATAATGCATCAGGTCGAAGCTGTGCTTTCTTGTCATTCATCTGTGAATAGTAGTAGATAATCTAACAAAGGAAGGGGTCATTGACAATGCTGGTGAGAGGCACTTGCTCAGCAATAACCTGTTCACTGGTACTCATGACGGAAGTCTCCATTCCAGAGACTAAGTGCTATGACAGGCAGGAAAGTTGGCGTAATTGTTGCGGAGCAAGTCGCCATGCCAGAGTGTCTGCTTTTGAGGAAGGAATGTCCAGAGGAAAGGGTCCAGAGGAGGTTCAGGAGAATGTTCCCGGGAATGAGAGGCTTGACATGTGAGAGCAGTTGAGGACTCTGGGTCAGTACACGATGGAATTTTAGAAGGATGGGGAGGTGGATCTTATTGAAAGTTACAGAATACTGAAAGGGTCGAATGGGCGTGGAGAAGATATTTCCAGTCGTGGGAGAGAGTAGAATCCAAGGGCACAGCCTCAGTGAGAAGGGACAGCCCTTTAAAATGAGGAAGATTTTCTTCACCGCAGAAGGTGGTGAATCTGTGGAATTCATTGCCCCACAAGGCTGTGGAAGCCAGGTCGTTGAGTGTCTTCAAGACAGAGGTAGATAGGTTCTTGATTGGTTAAGGGATCAAAGATTATGGGGAAAAGGCAGGAGAATGGGGTTGATAAACTTATCAGCCATAATTGGGGCAGACACGATGGGCCAAATGGCCTAATTCTACTCTTGTATCTCATGATCCTGTCACCAAATATGATACAAGGATGGGCAAAGGATTTCACCTCTTGAGTGGGATTTGAATCCACAATCTTCTGAGTCAGAGGTAAGCGTTCTACCACTGAGCCACGCACCGGTGAGCACAGGATCGCTAGAATCCTCTGCAAATATCTAAACACCTTTTTATTCTTTTGTATCGCGCATTGATATGTTTGCAATAACCTATCAGAGCACGTCACACAACGGGCCATTGTACAACAGAGAAAACTGTGAGTGATTCTCTCCGAACTATTTGGAAATGACAACTCCTTTGCTGACGTCAATGAGAAAGGCAGGCTGGGTTAAAATAAAAAATTTATTTCATTTAACAGGTACCCAATTAAGAAAAACAAATAAATTACCTGACAGGAAAGCATGGCATCGAAGCTCATCATTAATTTTCCGTGCAATAAAAATGTAAAATTTACTTAAAAGAGAGAAAGAGACTGAGGTGTCAAGTAGAGAAAGCTAATATTATCACAACTGTTAAATAGCACTGTGTTACAGCTCATTAATTTCAGCTAGGTTTCTGCATAGTTTTTTGGTCCCAAAGGGAATTTACTTCATTTAAGTATTACAAGGTGGAAAGCGCTTTGAATAAATAGTCCTCTCGTGGTTAAAAATTCTCATTATGAACAGTATCGCTGTATATTGAACCTTTGTTGACCTGGCTTGGGCAATCAAGGCAAAACATTAATGCCGCAAAGTGGAACATTTCTAGATCAAATGGATTCACTCTTTAAACTGTGATACCCGTGTCGTGAGCGGACACAGCCTCTTCCTGTCTAGATGAGCCTGAACGTATAGGAGAATGTATAAGTGTTTGTGGGAGTGTTGTGTGTGTGTGTGGGTGTGTGGATTGGTGAGAGAGAATGAGAGTATATATGTGGGAGAAGAGCACATGAGTGTTTGTACATGTGAGTGTACCGATTAGATTGTGTGTATGTGTGTGCACCTGTGATTATGTGTGAGCGTGTAAGTGTGGAGAGTGAGTGTGCAAGTATGTGACAGAATACGTGTGTATTCAAGAGTGTGCGTGTGAGAATGTGTGTATAAGAATGTGAATATATTGGTGAGCGTGCAGGTGAGTGTATGTGAATGTGAGAGTGAGTGTGGAAGTGAGAGTGAGTGTGAGAATGAGTGTGAGAATGAATATTACAGTGAGTGTGTGAGTGAATATAAGAATGACTGTTAGAATGCGTGTGTGAGTGAGTGTGAGTGTTTGAGAGTTAGTGTGTGTGAGTGAGTGTGTGTGTGACAGAACACGAGGGCAGGTAAATGTGTGAATGCAGAGGTATGTGAGGAGCGAATATAAAGGTGTGACAGTGCTTATGTGTGTGTGTTTGAATGGAAGATTGGGAGTGTGTGAGAATGTGGGAGTGTACATAAGGATATACAAGGTATGACTAGGAGAATGTGTAGGAATGGGACTGCTACACAACATGCTTTTTTGTTCTCTGTCATCGCAGCAGGTGGTAAATGAGTGTCTGCTTTACAGTTTTATTTTAATTCTCAATTTAAAAAGATCCTCTTGCCCTGGGATCTATTCCAAGACTTTTGATTGCTGTCAGGGTAAGGAATAATAACGTACGGTTGTCCAGTGGCATGGATGTCCAATATTAATGTACAGTAACATCTCACCTTACCTCGTATCTGCAGTTATACAAAGCCAGGGCTATGCCTCTGTTCCCTATGTACTGAATTGAGGGAGGTTTATTCAGTCACAAACTATCTCCTTTTAAGATAAAACCCTGTTACACTTCTTCAATCCCATCCCTCATTCAAATCGAGAGAACTTTTAAAAGGAAACCGAGAGGTTCTGGATAATTGTATTTGTCCCAATATGTCACAAAAGTGTTCATCTGTTTAAGGTGAATAATCAAGACCTACATTGAAGTAATTGATTTGATTTGATTTATTATTGTCACATCTAATAACATACAGTGAAAAGTATTGTTTCTTGTGCGCTATACTGACAAAACATATGTTCATAGAGAAGGAAAAGAGAGAGTGCAGAATGTAGTGTTACAGTCATAGCTAGGGTGTGGAGAAAGATCAACTTCATACAAGGTCGGTCCATTCGAAAATCAGGGCAGCAGGGGAGAAGCTGTTCTTGAGTTTGTTGATGCGTGGCCTCAGACTTTTGTATCTTTTTCCCGACGGAAGAAGGTGGAGAGAGAATGTCCAGGGTGTGTGGCATCCTTAATTATGATAGTTGCTTTTCCGAGGCAGTGGGAAGTGTAGACAGAGTCGATAGATGGGAGACTGATTTGTGTGATGGATTGGGCTACATTCTCAACCTTTTGCAGTTACTTGTGGCAGAGCAGGAGCCATCCCGAGCTGTGATATAATCAGAAAGAACGCTTTCTATGGTGCATCTATAAAAGTTGGTGAGAGCCGTAGCTGACATGCCAAAGTTCCTTCATCTCCTGAGAAAATAGAGACAAAGTTAGTACGCTAAAACCAAAGCACAACGTTGCTGGAAATCTGAAATAAAAACAGTGCTGGTGCTGGAAAGTGCTTCCAAGAAAGTGCTGGAAGTATTGCAGGCAGATCTGGCAGAAGCTACGGAAGGGAAGCAGAGTGAATGTTTCGAGTCGAAGGTAGCTGTGCTACATAATTGGTAAACAGGCGTGGAGGGAGAATGTTAAGATTGAGTTGATATGTGAAGAGGGGGAGATGAGTGTGGAGCATTAAGCAGCAGCGCTGATGGACTGGACTGAGTAGCCAATTTCTGTGCTCCACGTTCTGTGTAAAAACGGAAGACTTCTGCTTCCAAAGCACCTTCCACAATCTCAGGATGTTCCAAAGCACTTTACAGCCAACGGAATAATGTTAAAGCATGCACACACACACTGCTGTGATGTTGGTGCGACAGCAAGCAATTTGTTCACACAATTTCCCCACAAAACAGCAAAGCAATCGTGACCGGATCACCAGATTTCCAGTCACGTCGCGATTGAGGGATAAATATTGGCCGAGACTCCAGGGGGAGGATTTGCCTCTGCTCTGCTTCCATAACAGCAACGCACGTTCTTCTACGCAACCTGGGGGTGGGGAGCTGACAAGGCCTCACTTCAACATGTCATATCCGGGTGACGGCACCGTTGACAGTGCAGCACCCCCTCAGTACTGCGTTGGAGAGTCAGCCTAAATTATTGTGTTCTATTCTCTGGCGAGGTGTTTAAACTCTCACCGGGCCGGATTTTATGGCCTCGCTCGTCCCGAAACCATAAAATCCCACCGAGGTCAACAAACCACTCCATGCGTCTACCCCGCAATTCCTATGCTCCAATTCCTACGGCGGGCGGGACGGTAAAATTCCAGCCTCTGTCTTCATGTCTCAGAGGCAGGGGCGTGTACAGTGCTGAGGGTGGTGACTGTCCCTTTAAGGGCAGCACAGCAGAAGAGGGTCACCTGCAGTGAGGTACCAGCTGAGACTGAGAGTGGGCAAGCATCCCAACGTGTGCAGTCTTCTCTTAGAAATCAGCTTGAAGACATACAGTAGACGTGGAGGGACTGGGGATGTCCCGGAGAAGCTGGGGATGGGGGGGCTGCTGCTGTCCTCTGTACAGTTTTCCCTTGTTAATAAATGCCCCTTGTTTCCTGACCAGCCCGTGAGCTTGCATCATTACACTTACCAACTGAACCACAGCGGACACTGTAATTCTGTCTAATCTTTTGGCGAATTCTTTAAACATACTCCTTCATCTTCAGCAAACAGTACGTTCTGGTCTCACTCAGGGAGTGGAATGTGTCGGGCAGCAGTAGATCTTACAATATCTGAAATGAGGTGTAATAAAGGGATTTGGTTTTATCTGGCATGGAGTGTGCTTCAGCTGATGGGAGGTTGACTTGAATGTGTTTAAAGAGTGGATTTGATTGAGAATGCTCAATATTCCGAGGCCTTTTGATAAAGGGGTCAGTAACCAAGGGAGACAGATTCAATATTATTGGCAGCAAAGCCAGGGGGAAAATGAGAAATAATCTTTTTTTTGCGGGCAAGTGTTATAATCCACAATGCGCTGCTTGGAACATTGGTGAAAGGCGGTGAATAGTAACTTTCAAAAGAAAATTGGGAAAAGTATTTGTAAAGGAAAACATTTGGAGAGCTATGGGAACGGAGCAAGAGAGTGAGAGTAATAATTCTTACAAAGAGCAGGCACAGCAATGATTTTGGCAGAAAAAAATGGGAAGCGAAACTATTACCTAAATGGAAAGCAGATTCCAAACATGTCTGGGCAGAGGGATCTGGGTGTCTTTGTTCGTGGATTGCAGAAAGTTGGTATGCAGAGATTAGGTCTGTGGAGGTGACGTCAGATTTTGTAGCACATGATGAGCCCCTCACTATTCACATTAAATTCCACCCGTTCACTCTGGGTTTCCCTGTCCATAAATGCTGCCAGGCGTGCTGAGTATTTCATGTTTTTATTATCGAAAAAGAATGAGTGGGCCATATAGTCTGTTCCTGTGGTGTAAAATTCTACATAAATTATATTGAGAAGCTATGTTCTAGATTGACAACTTTTGACTACAGAAATTGTTATTAAATAGAACACTAGGTATAAAATCCAAAACAGAAAGGTTTTTGTAACAATTACTACTATTTGACTTGTTGTAAGGAAAAGTTAACTGCAAGAATGGGAAACAGAGAAAAATCTTAATAAAATATTGCATTGAGCACCATCTTTATAGCTGTAATCTAAAGATATAATTGTGTCAAGTTTTGGCCTCCTTATTTGAGGAAGCATGCGGCAGTTCTGAGAAAGTTTGCCAGATTGATTCTGGGAATAAAAGGGTTGATAATATGAGGAGAGATTAAACAGTTTGAGTTTATGCTCACTGGAGTTTAGAAGGATGAGTGAGGATCTGACTGAGCTATATAAAATTTTTTAATGGATTAATAAAGTAAACGTAGACCAAAACGCAATTCTTCCATCTCACTGCGCTGACTTTAAGCGATGGGACTGGGAGATTCAAGCGGTGCCTGATTTGTGCAATTTGCACTGTGCATCCAAGCCCTGAGCGCATCTCCTAACACCAGATTTCCGACGCTGTCAGCTCTACACTGCAAATCCACAAGGAGCAGAACAATTTATGCACCCCCAATTTTAAAGCGATTAACATGCCATTAGCATGCACAGGAAGCACCTTGGCACTCCCACTTGGCACGATGCAGTATCGAGGAGCAGGGTCAGATGGAGGGGGGGCATCTGGAGGCAATTGGTGGGAATGGAGGGGGGGGTGTCCCGTTGCCACTCTATGTCGATGAGGAAGGGATGGAGGCCAATAATTGGGACTGGCCATCCAGGTGGGGGGGGTGGGGTGTTGGAGAGGAGCTTGCAGGGAGGCCTGGAACTGCTGAGAACGAGGCGTTTCAGGACTGCTAGATGTGGGGAGTGGCAGGAGATTGAGGTGGGGGTAGTAACTGGTCGAGGCTGGCTTGGACAGGTCCGGGATTCAAGCGTTCTAGCCATGGGGTGGTGGGGGGAAGGGTGGGGGAACGGTGGTGAGAGGGCTGGCGTTGTGGGGTTGCAGTGCTGGCCAGTGGCTCGGAGGTTGGCAGACAGGCAGGTGCCTCTGCAAATGTGCCAATCTCAGCACTGATAGATCGGCACGTGTGCAGTGGCGCACTCAGCGCTATGCTGCCGTCTTCTCTAGCAGGAATAGACCCTGCCTGCCCGTTTGACATAAATCACACTAGTGCCCTCTGCAATGCACAGAGTGTGGGAGATCCATTTTGAAAATCCTGCTGATAAAACCAGCCTGATTTACTCCAGTTTTTACACAAATTTGACATCTAGAGAATTTTAGGGAGAATCGCCGCACCTCCTCTCCCCCAAATGTTTCCCCCTTGTGGGGCAATCTCGAACAAGAAGTCGTAGATGAGGTGGTAGATTTCAAACTGAGATGAGAAATTACTTCTTGCAGAGGATGGTGAATTTGTGGAACTCGCTACCCCAGAGCGCTGTGGAGTCGGAATCATTGAATGGTTTCAAGAAGAAGATGCATATATTTCTGGGATAAGGGGATATGGGGAACAGGTGAGGAGGTGGATTTGAGACCAAGGAGAAATCAGCCATGATCTGATTGAATAGCGGAGAGATCTCGAAGGGCTGAATTTGCCAACTTCTGTTCCTATCTTCTATGTTCCTATGATGGGCTGAATGGTCTCTTGCTATGTCATATTTTTCCATGATTCTATCAAAGAATAAGACAACTTTGAAGTTGGAAAGTATTGTTTTAGGTGAGATTGACCTGGAATAATTACTCCTTTCAAGGTTTAAATATATTTTTATTCCCTTTGGGCAGTTTCAAGAAACGTCAGTTTCCAAGCAGTCACATCCATGCGGGGAACCACATTCACCTATAATTCATCTATATAATGGCGTGCTGCTATATTATGCTGGTGCTGTGTCACAGTGTGTGCAATATGGTGTTTGCCCCTATTCCCTGACACTGAAGGGCTCGCTTTAAGCTTCTCAGGGTGTTTTGGAGGCTGAGTAACTCACTGGCTCCGTGTCAACTTTGCCAACTATCTCAGCAGGCAGTCACGGGTCTCGCTGAGACGCAGGCTGGATTTCTGTGATGTTGCACGTCCCATCACTGCTATCAGGGAGAGCGGAGAATTTGGCACTGGGCAAAATCTCCATTCACAACAGCGGGACTGGCGAATACCAGCCATGAGCGAGGTCAGAGAATGCCAGCCTTTATAGATGGCACAGTGAGTTAGCACTGCTGCCTTACAGCACCAGGGACCTGGGTTCGATTCCCGGCTCTGGTCACTGTCTCTGTGGAGTTTGCACATTCTTCCAGTGTCTGCGTGGGTTTCCTCCAGGTGCTCCAGTTTTCTTCCATATTTCAAAGATTGATTAGCGGTGTTAAATTGCTCCTTAGTGTCAGGGTAATTAGCAGGGTGAATACGTTGGGCCTGGATGGGATTGTTGTTGTTGCAGGCTCAATGGGCCGAATGGTGCTGGAGAAATTCCATGATTCTAATCTTAATGATGCCCATCAGTTGCCAACCCAAACTTTCTGCTGTGAGATTGGCGTCCAGTCACAGTCTCCTGAGGGAAATCAAAGAGCAGCCAATCCAGAAGAGATTCAGGATAATAAGTTCTCCTCTGGATCCTACAAGGAAACATTGGGCGGAATTCTCCCACCATGCTAATCTAAAAGCCGGAAATCCCTGCCCCAATTGTCAACGGATTTTCACGTTGTCCGCAACCTGTCTGCTACAATTGCAGTGGCGCGTGGAGTGGGAGAATTCCAGCCCTTATTTACTGGAACCCCTTTATCTAAACTTAGGCTGCAATTTTCCGACCTCGCCGCGGGGGGATTTATCCAGTCCCGCTGTTGTGAATGGAGATTTGGTTGAGCACTGAATTCTTCACTGTCATAGAATCATAAAACCCTACAGTGCAGAAAGCGGCCCTTCAGCCCATCAGATCTGCACTGCACACAATCCCACCCAGGCTCTACCCCCATATCCCGTCATATTTTACCCATTAATCCCTCTAACCTATGCATCTCAGGACACTAAGGGGCAATTTTTTAGCATGGCCAATCAACGCAACTTGCACATCTTTGGACTGTGGGAGGTAACCAGAGCACTCGGAAGAAACCCACGCAGACATGAGGAGAATGTGCAAACTCCACATTCTGGAATCCGGGAATCGAATCCAGGTCCCTGGAGCTGCGAAGCAGCAGCGCTAACCACTGTGCTACCGTGCTCACTGGCAGTGGTAGCAGGGCGAACAAGACCAGAGAATCTCGGCTTTAGTCTTTGCCTGGGACCATTCCTTGTGCTGTCTCCCAACATGATGCCTCTGCTGCCAGGTTTGGCTGGGAGTCAGATCTAATCATTAGATGAGGCTCATATCAGTGGATTGAGGCAACCTAACGTGTGTGCTGTCAACACCCACCCCTCCCCCGTTCAATCCCAGTTAATTCTGGGCTTATAGTTACTAGATCCCAGTGGTCTTACTAAGAGGAACAGTGGAGTAATAACCATCCTCCACATTAAACCAGTGGCCAGAGGAAGTCATCAGGTAATTTTTCCTCCTATTTTTAGCTTTAAGACTGACTTTGGCAGATGTTTGCACAAGCTCACTGCCTTAGAGGCTGAGAAGTTACTTAAAACCTGAAGAAAATTTAAATATATTTTAAAACGAAGTGGTGACTGGGAAGGCTGAATCTTGGGCAACCATATTTATATAAGTTTTCTTAAAAAACTTTATCTATTAGTGTCACTGCAATGAAGTTAATGTGAAAATCCCTTAGTCGCCTCACTGCGGTGACTGTTCAGAACACTGAGGGAGAATTTAGCGTGGCCTAACCAGCACGTCTTTCAGACGGTGGGAGGAAACCGGAGCACCCGGAGGAAACCCATGCAGACACGGGAGAATGTACAGACTCCACACAGACAGTGACCCAAGCTGGGAATCAAATTGAGAAGCAGCAGTCCTTTAACACTGTGCCGCCACGCCACCCACAAATATAGCTGGAATCTCAAAAGATAATGGGAAGTCTCTTTACTCTGCCTGCAGCTATGTCCAATCCACCTTACATTCCTTCCAACAGTCCAGACAACACAATGATTAACAGCGGCACACCTTGGGAGCGAAATCCTCTGATTTACTAATGTACTTCACACAAATTAAAAGTACTTGTGATATTTCCATTGCTGTTAATTGTGCTTCTCATCTGCAGCCAGGTAATTTTTCACGGTTGACTAATATATTCAGATGTGGGAGTGGTGAGGTTGGGGGGGGGTGGGTCTCCAGGGATGATTTACTCCCAGCGTCCCGTGTATAGTTTAATAATGTGCTAGTTTGTCGCGTTTCTCTTGTTCCAATTGCTGTAATGAGAGTCATCGGGGTCTACAGCACAGAAAAAGGCCCTTCAGCCCATCTGCACCAGTCAAAGGTAAACCATCTAACTATTCCGATCCCATTTCCCAGCACTTCGTTCGTTGTCTTGGCATCTCAAGTGCATATCTAAATTTAAATATTATGCCCTCATAGTTTTCTCAACCATGCCCACCCCCTCATCCCCCTCACCGTCTCCTCTGCTCCAAGGAAAACAACTTCAGTCAATCCAATCTCTCTTCGTAACTAAAACTCTCCAGCCCAGGCAACATCCTGATAAATCTCCTCTGCACCCTTTCCAATGCTATGACATCTCTCCGATAATCTGGGATTCCAAAATTGTATACCATACTCTGGCTGTGACTCAACCAATGTTTTATATATGTCCAGCGTAATCTTCCAGCTCTTAAACTCTATGCCTTACATAATAAAGGCAAGCATACCTTCTTAACCACTTTATTCACCTGTCCTGCTACCTTAAGTGTACGTGCATACCAAGGTCCCTCTGATCCTCAGTGCTTGCCAGGGTCCTGCCGTTCAATATGTACTCCCATGTTTGTCCTGTCCAAGAACATCACCTCACACTTATCCAGAATGAATTCCATTTGCCACTGATCAGCCTACCTGACCAGCTTATCTATATTCTCTTGTAAAATAAGGCTATCCTCCTCCCTATTTACCACTCCACCAGTTTTGTATCATCTGCAAACTTGCTAATCAACCTTCCTACATTCATAGAACATAGAACATAGAACACTACAGCACAAACAGGCCCTTCGGCCCACGAGTTGCGCTGATCACATCTATACCTACCAAGCCACAGACCTATCTATAACCCTCTATCCCATTAGTTCCCATGTACTCATCCAGAAGTCTTTTAAAAGACCCCAGCGAGTTTGCCTCTACCACCACCAACGGCAGTCGGTTCCATTCACTCACCACCCTCTGAGTGAAAAACTTACCCCTAACATCCCCTCTGTATTTGCTTCCCTGCACCTTAAATCTGTGTCCTCTCGTGGTGACCATTTCAGCTCGGGGAAATAGTCTCTGAGAATCCACCCTATCTACTCCTCTCAACATTTTATAAACCTCAATCAGGTCACCTCTCAACCTACGTCTCTCCAATGAGAAGAGTCCCAGCTCCCTCATTCTATCTTCATAAGGCCTGCCTCCCAATCCAGGCAGCATCCTTGTAAATCTCCTCTGCACTCTCTCAATAAAAAAGTTCAATTCAAGTAAAAAATTCAAGTATAAATCAGCAGCAAAGGCCCCAACTCAGATCCCAGCTGAACACAGAATTCAGAAAAACACCTCTCAACCATTACCCTTTGCTTCCTGCCAGTCACCCAATTCTGGGTCCAAATTGCCAAATTTTCTTGGATCTCATGGGCTTTTCCATAGAATCCCTATAATGCAGGAAGAGGCCATTTGGCCCATCGAGTCTGCACTGGCCACAATCCCATCCTGGCCCTATTTCTGTAACCCCACGTATTTAACCTGCTAATTCCCCCTGAGACTAGGGTCAATTTAGCATTATATCAAATCAGCCTAACCTGCGCATCTTTGGATGGTGGGAGGAAACTGGAGCACCCGGAGGAAATCACGCAGACACAGAGAGAATGTGCAAACTCCACACAGACAGTGACTCAAGGCCGGAATTGAGCCTGGGTTCCTCGTACTGTGAGGCAGCACTGCTAACCACGTGCCTCCCTTATCTTTGCTATTCAATCTCCCATGTGAGATCTTCTCAAAAGCCTTGCTGAAATCCAAGTAGGCTACATCAAATACATTGCCTTTATCTACATACCTGTTTGATGTTACCTTCACAGTCTGCATGGTCATTAGTGTGGTATCTCCAATTTACAGTTCTGTCTCTCTCCAGCTTGGTTACCAAGTTCAAATGGAGTTTCAAGTTCAGTTAGCTTCAAGCAGCACGTCAAGAGACAAGAACTGGCTACAAATCCTGATAACATTCCAGCAATAGTCCTGAAGACTTGTGCTCCAGAACTAGCTGTACTCCTTGAACAAGATGTTCCAGTACAGCCACAATGCTGGCACCTACTCACAATGTGGAAAAGTACGTCCCTCTCAGAAAAAGTAGGACAGATCAAACACAGCCAATTATCATCCCATCGGTCTATTTTCAATCATCAGCAAAATGATGGAAGGGGTCATCAACAGTGCAACTTTCTCAGCAATAACCTGCTCAATCTGGATTCCATTCAGCTCCTGACCTCATTACAGCTTTAATCCAATCACGGACAAAAGAGCTGAACTCCAGAGGGTGAGGTGACAGTGACTTCTCTTGACGTCAAAGCAGTGAGTGTGGCATCAAGGACTTCCAGCAAATCTGCAGTCAGTGAGAAACAGGAGGAAAACTCGAGCCTGCCCGGAGTCATGCTGAGCACAAAGGTAGATGGGTGTGGTAATTGAAGATGAATCCTCTCAGTTCCAGGACATTGCTATGGGAGTTCCTCAGGATGGTGTCTTAGGCCCAACCATTTCCAGCTGCTTCATCAATGAAGCATAAAGCTAGAAGTCATCATAAGGTCAGAAGCCGGGATGTTCGATGATGGCTGCATAATGTTTAAGTTTAGGTTTACTTATTAGTGTCCAAATAGGCTTACATTAACACTAATGCAGTTGCTGTGAAAAGCCCTAGTTGCCAATCTCCGGCATTTGTTTGAGTACACTGAGGAAGAATTTGGCATGGCCAATGCACTTAAGCAGCACATCTTTCGGACTGTGGAAGGAAACCAGAGCTCCTGGAGGAAACCCATGCAGACACGGGGAGAATGTGTAGACAGTGACGTGAACTGGGAATTGGATCCGGGTCCTTGGCACTGTGAGGCAGCGGTGCTATCCACTGAGCCACCGTGCCATCCCTATTCAGCACCATTTGCTACTCCTCAGACACTGAAGCTGTCCATTTCCAAATGCAGCAAGACCTGGACAGTACCTAGGGTTTGGGCTGCTGACTGGCTAGAATCATTCATGCCACACAAGTGCCAGGCAATGACCATTTTCAATAAGAGAGAATCTAATCATCTTCTCTTGACGTTCAATGACATTACCATCACTGAAACTGCACCCCCCCACCTCCCACTATTAACATCCTGGTGGTTATCATTGACCCGAAATTATAAATTCTATGGTTACAGAAGCAGATCAGAGACTCTGAATTCTGTGGACTGTAATTCACCTCCTGACTCCCCATTGTCAACAAGACACAAGTCATAGAACCCTACGGTGCAGAAAGAGGCCCTTCGGCCCATTGAGTCTGCACCGACCATAATCCTACCCAGGTCCTGCCCCCCCATATCCCTACATATTTACCCATTAATCCCTCTAACCTATGCATCCCAGGACACTAAGGGCAATTTCTTAGCATGGCCAATCAACCTAACCTGCACATCTTTGGACTGTGGGAGAAAACCTGAGCACCCGGAGGAAACCCATGCAGACACGAGGAGAATGTGCAAACTCTACACAGACAGTGACCTGAACCGAGAATCAAACCCTGGCCGCTAGAGCTGTGAAGCAGCAGTAATAACCATTGTGCTACCTTGCTGCCCATTCCATCAGGAATGTGATGGAATATTCTCCACCTGCCTGGATGGGTGTAGCTTCAACAACACTGAAGAAGCTTGATACCATTCAGGAAAAAGCAGCCCATTTGATTGGCACCTCATCCAACACCTTCAAATTTCACTCTCTCCACTACTGACGCACATTAGCAGCAGTGTGTACCATCTACACTGTGCACTGAAGCAAATCACCAAGGTTCCTTCAATAGCACCTTCCACACACCATCTCTGCCACCTTGGAGAACAAGGGCAAGAGATACATGGGAAAACCACCACCCGCAAATTCCCTGCCAAGCCAATCACCATCCTATCTTGAAAATATATCACCATTCCTTCACCGTCGCTGGGTCAAAATCCTGGAGCTCCCTCCCTAGTAGCACTGTAGGTGTATCATCTACACCACAAGGATTGCAGAGATTCAAGAAGGCAGCTCACCATCATCTTCTCAAGGATAATTAGGGATGGGCAATAAATGCCGGCCTAGCCAGTGATACCCATGTATTGCAAAAGGAAAAATTAAACAGAGAAATACAAGCAAAATGCTGGAAACTTGAAGCAAAAACAAAAAAATATAGGAAATGCTCAATGGAGAGAGAAAATAGAGTTAGCATTTCAAATCCGCATGATTCTTTTCCAGCATTCTGCCTGTGGATGTTTTCCTAACTGCTTCCAATGCAAGAATGTCCTTCTTTAATTAAATTGACTGAAGCTATGTTTGTCTGAAAAGCATTATTTGTAGTGGATCCCAGTGTGAGTGTCACAGTTTGAAGGGAATGCGATTGAGTGTCAGTATTTACAGAGGGTCCATGATAGCATTCCAGTGTTTGTAGGGGGGGAATGGGGGAAGGGTTTGGGGGGGGGGGGGGGGGGGGGGGGGTTGGGATTGGAAGCATTGAATAATCTGCCATCATTTACATCAGATTGCAGTGAGTTTGTCAAGATTTGCGGGATTTTTCTCTTCCTTGCACAGGAAGGTTCGTAAACCACTGGTCATAGAATTATAGACTCCCTACGGTGCAGAGGGAGGCCATTCGGCCCATCAAGTCTACATTGACCACAATCCCACCCAGGCCCTATTCCCATAACCCATGCATTTATCCTCACCAGTTACACTGAGACTTTGGGGCAACTTAGGATGGCCAATGCACCTAACCTAACCACGTGAATGCCCTGTTGACATACTTGATACGGTGCGACAATATTGCCACTTTAAATCAGGACAAAAGTGCCTTTCTTTTATTAGAAGGCAGAACGATCACTCCTTAGTATTGTGGTGCCTCGGCATTGTGAACATATGGGCTGACGGATTTTACACGCTTCAGACTGGCTTCTCACTTTGCAATCTGTGAGGGTGTGAGATGCTCGATTAATTCAAATGGGTGTTTGGCTCCTGTATTTTCTCATGGCAGCTTTGTCTACCCGTCTAGGCACAGGGACTTCTCTTAGGATCCTTAATAAAATGGAACTGGTGCTGACAAACAGCCAGGAACGCAGGCAACAACTGTCAATCTTACACAGCAGGTGAAACGCTGACTCCAGTTCAGATAGGAAGGGTATTGCGTTTCTTTGACACGTTGCGGTTCAAGAAAGCAGCTCACCATTGCCTTCTCAAGGGGCACTTAGAGATGGACAATACGCTGTCGGCTTAGCCAGCGACACCCTCATCTCATGAATGAAGGGAATCATTTGTGAGAGAATGCTTTACGTAGGATGCACTGCACCTAGCACGGATCAAATAGATGTTTTTTTGGAATCAGCAGTTAAATGTTGTACAAAAGTTTCGCATTTATATAGCACCATTCATGACCACAGGACCTATGTGAGTTATTTGTAAGGTCCCTGTTTGTGGGAGCAAGATTCCACAAACAGCAATGTGACCAACTGACGATTTTTCTTTAAAGTGATAGTTGAGAGATAAATGCTAGTCCTTCTTTAAAATGTGCATTGGAATATTTCACATTCAATTTAAGAGGGTAGGCAGGGTCTCCACTTAATGACCAAAGGTTTAAAGGGTCCCACCTCTGAAAGCTCAGCAATCCCTCAGCTACGAATTGCAAAGAGCAGTACAACACAGGAACATTGCCCTTTGGCCCACCAAGCTTGCACCAGTCACATTTCCCTACCTAGACCAACCGCCTGCTATTCCTCTATACCCTGCCTGGTCATGTGCCTATCCAGATAAATCTTAAATGTATCTGCCTCAACCACGTCACTTGGCAGTGCATTCCAGGCCCCCACCACCTTCTGTGTAAAAAAATCTCCCCGCATATCTTTACTAAACCTTGCCCCTTTTACTTTGAACTTGTGCCCCCTTCTGATTGTCATTTTTGCCTCAAAAACAAAACTTCCAACTTTATATATGCTCCTGACAACCAATCCAAGTTTATCAGTTGGCCTCGCAGTGTGGCACACTTATGTATGCTGGAATTTACATACATTATTACACAGGGTCCTGTTCCTTGCAGACAGAAAGAATGCATTATTTCTATTTTCTAAACAATATAGCCATTCTCTGGTATATTGCCTAGGGCAATGCCACAGCAGTCTGATTCAACCTTTCTGATATGGATTTAAACAAAGCTTGGCAGTTAACTTGCAGTCATCAGTTAACAGGTGCAATTTCCATGGCTATTCCTTTACCAATCAGAGTCCACCTCCTAATATGCCAATCAATGAGCACTCTTTTCTCATGAAATATAAATTGTCCTAAAGAATGCAAGATGAAATCTTCAACAACTTGTCTTTTTTCAATAATACTCAAGTTCTGTACCACCAAACTACCATTTGATGGATAATATTTTGGGTTTATTTACTTTTGGATTTAGGTGCCAGCCACTGATGAGGGATTGGGTAAACTCATTATGAGTCTAGTTATTAAAACTAGGTGCATGAGGACAGTTATACACAGATGTAAAGCTTGAAGGCATCAGAGCAGTGTGTGTGTGCTCTGCTCAAAGCAAAAATGAAACTAAGACTGGGCCACATGTCACATTTCTCTTCTGGCCATATCGTGCTAATACCCCATGTTGGCACACTACAGCATCCCTCCTTTCTTTTCAAAGAGACTTTCCCCCTTCCAAAGAAATATAACGATTCATAATACATGTTCATCTTCAGTTACCATTGCATAGGTGCATGGAGTAGATGAATCTAAACCATATCAGTAATTTGCTGAGATCTTGATGAGATTTTTCTAATTGATCACAGTGATCTGTGGGATTGTCATTCTTTGCTGTTGTTCCTGGTTATATTTGGGATGTTGTCTGAGATTCAATTGTAATGAACAATGGTTGAGGTGATGGGATGAATCTGATTTGCCCTTGGTTGTATCTCATCATTGCACTGTTGTGTATAATGGCTTTATAGGACCCTGATCCTGTCACTTCAGCTGGTTGCCATATACCTTCTGAGGGATCCTGGCACGTTCAGACCTTAATCCCCAACTACTAGACAAATCTTTATGTTTTGCTTGTCTGGTTCAATCACCCCTGAATCCAGAAACCATAGCTCTTTACACTAATTAAACATATTGAATTTGGATAATCAGCCAGCTGCATCCTAATTTAAACTGGGGAATTCTGTGGACGTTCCGACAATATCCCTTTGAACTTTCATCATAGGATGAATGTTTCTGAAGTGCTTTTGTGCACTTTTCCAAATCTTTGCCCAGAGAGACGAGTTGTGTTGGGAATATGGATTAATACTGGGCTGGAGTTTCCACAGTAAGAAATCTCACAACACCAGGTTAAAGTCTAACAGGTTTATTTGATAGAAAAAGCCACTAGTTTTTGGAACGCTGCTCCTTCATCAGGTGAGTGGGAGTTCTGTTCATAAACAGGGCATATAAAGACACAAACTCAATTTACAAAATGATGGTTAGCATGCGAGTTTTTACGGGTAATCAATTCTTAAAGGTATAGGCAATGTACAGACCCTGCCACGGCAATCTCTGCAGGACGTGCCAGATCATCGACCCTGATGCCAGCATCTCACGTGAGAATACCATCCACCAGGTACACGGTACATACTCTTGCAATTCGGCCAACATTGTCTATTGATACGCTGCAAAAAAGAATGTTCCGAGGCATGGTACATTGGGGAGACCATGCAGATGCTACGACAACAAATGAATGAACATTGCTTGACAATCACCAGGTAGGACTGTTCTCTTGCTGTTGGGGAACACTTCAGCGGTCATGGGCATTCGGCCTCTGATCTTTGAATAAACATTCTCCAAGGCAGCCTTCACAAGACATGACAGCGCAGAGTTGCTGAACAGAAACTGATAGCCAAGTTCTGCACACATGAGGATGGCCTCAACTGGGATCTTGAGTTCATGTCACACTATCTGTAACTTGCCTGAGCTTGCAAAATCTCACTAATGTCCTGTTTGGCGACAGTAAACATCTTTTATCTAGTACCTGTGCTTAATCTTGTCTTACCACTTCTGATCACTATGCCCCCATGCTATTATAGTGATATTATATTTGAGATATATTTACTGTACCATGCACAACTCACATGAAGAATTGGCTAACCATGTTGTGGGTTAAGTTATTAACAGTAGGCAAATGAGAACAATTATACCAGTTATACTTAGGTACAAAGCTTGAAGGTTTCAGAGCTGTGCGTGTGCTCTGCTTAAAGCAAAAGTGAAACTAAGACTGGATCATATGACCAATTCCTCTTCTGCTGATGTCATACTGATATCACTTAAAGGTATATTGCACCAGGTTTGACATCATAACAGGCTGCATTTTTAGCCCCCTGTGGGCATTAAGGGGTCTCACAACACCAGGTTAAAGTCCAACCAGTTTATTGATTGTAATCCCACAAGCTTTTGGAAACGGTGTTCCTTTATGGAACATTATTTCCGAAAGCTTGTGGTGTTTACTATCAAATAAACTGGTTGGACTTTAACCGGGTGTTGTGGGGCTTCTTACTGCGTTTACCCTAGTCCAGCGCCGGCATCACTACGGCATTAGGAGGGCCAGTTCCCCAGATCCATCCCCCTCCTGAGCCATTTTCCCGCTTGACTGAATGAAACTAAGATCCATCATTGGATAGCATTTTTCAGTCAGCCTCTTGCTTGCCACAAGTAATGGGAAACAGTTTAATTGTCTGGAGGCCCAGCAACAGACCATGTGGCCAATGCTTCAGGAAGACTTTTATATTTAAAGCCTTCTGAAGCAGAGAAGTAGAGAAACATTTTCCCTACTAGAGTCAAAAGTCAATGATATTCAGGTTCTGGTGAATCAAGCGATTCTGTCGGATGTAGGCATGATGTTTGTTTGAGATTTCTGTCTGTAAATTTGGATACCAGTTCCTGGAGACAGGAGAAAGATCTGTTTGAAGCTGCCTCGCTTCATTACAGCCCTGAGGAAAATTTCCCCTCCACTAGTGTGGCCTGGTTGCTGAACCCATTTCAGGTTTGAAAAATTTGGACACAGGGTGCTTCTATCTTGCCACACTCTCTCCTTCATTTATTGCAAAGTATTTGGCTGCTAAAGTTAATTTATTAGTGTCACAAATAGGCTTCCATTAACACTGAAATGAAGTTTCGGGTGGCACAGTGGTTAGCACTGCTGCTTTACAGTTCCAGGGACCTGGGTTCGATTCCCAGTTTGGGTCACTGTCTGTCTGGAGTTTGCACATTCTCCTTGTGTCTGCGTGGGTTTCCTCCGGGTGCTCTGGTTTCTTCCCACAGTCCAAAGATGCGTGGGCTATGTTGATGAGATGCGTAGGTTAGAGGGATTAGCGGGTAATATAGGGCTAGGGAATGGATGCAGACTCGATGTGCCAAATGGCCTCTTTCTGCACTGTAAGGTTTCTAAGTTACTATCAAAATCCCCGAGTTGCCACACTCTGGCGGCTGTTCAGGTATGCGGAAGGAGAAATTAGCATGTCCAATGCAGCTAACCAGCACGTCTTTCAGACTTTGGGAGCGCACCTGAAGGAAACCCACACAAACAGGGGGAGAACGTGCAGATTTCACACAGACAGTGACCCGAGCTGGGAATCGAAACCAGGTCCCTGGAGCTGTGAGGCAGCAATGCTAACCAAGGTGCCACCGTGCCACCAATGTTATGAGCCGTCTGGCATCAAGAGCCCACTCGCTGTCCTTAATTGGACCTCAGATGGTCGCAAATGAGTGATTGTTCCCCATGGATTGGGGGTAGCTGATCACTATTGAACCAGTTAGCCAAGTCCTAAATGCTGCAATTTATAATTTTGACTCATTCTCGAGATATTGGCTTCATTGGCAAAGCTGGCATTTATTGCCCAATCTCTAGCTGCCTGTGGGAAAATGGTGGTGATCCTTCTTTATTCACTACAGTCCATTTGGGCAAGCTGCTCCCATAATACTTCCAATAAATAGGAATGTCCATCACTGTTGATGAAGAAATTACCATAAGGCAGAGGAGGAGAGGAGTCCGAAAGTTCGTGATTCCAAATAAATCTGTTGGACTTTAATCCGGTCTTGTGAGACTTCTTACTGTGCCTGTCCAATGCCAGTACCTCCATTACAAGGCACTTGATGCTGCCTTAAACAGAAATTCCCAGTACCGAAGGACTGTCCCTTTCAGGAAATTTCAATGCGAGGATGTGTGTCGACGGCACATCCTCGCCACTGTGCACGGGACACTCGGGAAACAGCAACATGAATGAAAATAGGCTGCTGTTGCTGGATCTATGCTGTTACCATAGATTCTGTGTGACTAACAGCAGATCCGCAGCTGACATCATTTTCTCACTTTGGTAGTCGAGGGATGAATAGACAGTCTTCCTGTGTTCAGTTCTGTCACACCCTTGTTTGTAAATATCTATTTATCTTTGGGAATAAACTCTTCATAACTTTGGGCCCCAATTTTTTTTCATTCATTCGTGGGACATGGAGTGTCACTGGCTGGCCAGCATTTATTGGGCCCATCCTTAATTGAGAGTCAGCCACATTGCTGTGGTTCTGGAGTCACGTGTAGGCCAGACCAGGTAAGGAGGCAGATTTCTTTGCTTAAAGGACATTAGTGAACTAGATGGGTTTTTCCAACAATGGATTCATGGTCATCTGGAAATTTTTTAATTGAATTTTGAATTCCCCCATCTGCCATGGCAGGATTCGAACCCAGGTCCCTAAAACATAAGCTAAACTTTTGGATTAATAGGTTAGCAAAAATACCACTAGACCATCGCTTCCCCTTCATGCCAATGTATCATCTTTAATGTTATTACACATAAATCATCGAGTCAGTTTTATTTAAAAGGATGTATTATATTCCATTCCTCTGACTGACTGGGACATTATAGATAAAAATTAAAGAACACGCTTTATTGATACAGAAAATAACAGCAGGTTCTTCTTCAATAGGCAAATGTGCAGTGAGGGGATTTCAAAGCATAGCGTCTAAAAAGCCGAGGGCAAGACTGCCAATGGTGAGACAAAATGACATGGTATGTACAAGAGACCAATGGGAAGGGAAGAGTGTTGTGGGGCTGGAGAAGGTTAAGAAGATCACCGAGAATCACAGTGTGCATTCGGAGGAGGGACGCATTCTGAAGTTCACCTCCTGTTTTAGTAACCCACTTATCTTCATTTGTTAACTGCCTGTGTCAAAACAGTCTGGGAGGAATCTAATCTGCACGTGTCTCTGTCCCTAATCCAACCCTTACCCGAACCCTCGCATTATTTGCTAAAGCTCTTCCCTAATACCAGCACAAACTGCAATCGAGTTACGTCTGGGTGCTAAACTGCTTTTGAAATCTCAACGCAGATGCAGCTTAGGGCATTGCCAAAGCTGCATTTAAATGAGATGCAAATGGAGCGATCGCAGATCTGGGCTCCTGTCTATTGGCATGCTGGGGGCTCCAGAAGGAGTAGCAGCAGGGAGCAACAGAGTAGGATCAAAGGCTATTTTTTTATGCAGTTTTATCTTTCTCTCATTTTCTGCTTCTCGTTACCGAGTTATAGTTTTTTTTCACATTTCCTGATTTTCTGCCTCGTTTCCTTTACCATCACCACTCTGTAGATGCCACGGGGGCAACATTTCTCTGCTCTTCCACTGGGTGGAGTAGACGAAAAATGGGGCTTGCTGAAAATCTGCTTGACATTTTTTTTTCCCTCGCTCTTTCATGGGTTACGGGCTTTATCGACAAGGCCAGCGTTTGTCACCCATTCCCAATTGCCCCTCTCAAGCTCTATGGCTTGTTTAGCCACTTTGGAAGTTCTGGAGTCACAGACAGGCTAAGGGTTGTAGGTTCCCTCCCCGATCACAGTTGGATACAGTATTCCAAATATGGCCTAACCAACGTTTTATATAACTGTAACATAATTTGCCAACTTGATGCCTCAGTCAATGAAAGCAAGAATGGCAGATGATTTCATAAAAAGATTATCCTCAAATCTCCTCTAAATCTCCTGTCCCTTAACTTAAATCTATGCCCCCCCCAATTATTGACCCCTTTACTAAGGGGAAAGGTTTCTTCCTAACTAACTGATCCATATCCCTCATAATTCTGTACACCTCAATCAGATCCCCTCTCAGCCTTCTGAGGAAAATAACCTCAGCCTAACCAGCCTCTCTTTTCTCACTGTTCACTTTGCAAGCACCCACCATTCCGTACCTTTGACAGGATGCCAATTAATCTGTGCCGCTGATTCTGGGGGTGAAAGTATTGCATTATGAGGAGATGAATATAAAGACAGGTTTAAGGTGTTGGGAAGCAGGTACAGAGGAGATGTCAGGGGCAAGTTTTTCACTCAGAGGGTGGTGAGTGGGTGGAATCGGCTGCTGTCGGTGGTGGTGGAGGCAAACTCACTGGGTTCTTTTAAGAGACTTCTGGATGAGTACATGGGATTAAATGGGATTGAGGGTCATAGATAGGCCTGGTAGGTAGGGATATGATTAGCACAACTTGGGGCTGAAGGCCGTGTTTGTGCTGTAGTGTTCTATGAATAGGCCAATATTCATTGGAGTTTAGAAGAATGACAGGAGATCTTATTGAAAAATTAAGATATAACAGATAGAATAGGAAGGAAACCTGCCCTCCTTACCTGGTGTGGCTTACACGTGACTCCAGACCCACAGCAATGTGCTAGATTCCTAACTTTGACATGGCCTAGCAAGTCACTCAGTTCCAGGACAATTTAGGAATGGATAGTAAATGCTGGCTTTCCTTTGTGGAGGAATCTAGATCTATGGGGCATTGGTTCAAAGTCTCCCATTTAAGGCAGACATCAGGAGGAATTTCTTCTCTCAGTAATGTTTGGAATTCTCTTCCTCTTGGAATAATGATGGCTGGATCATTTCAAGACTGGATTAAAGAGTTTATTGATTGACAAGGAGTCATGGGTGATGGGCTGGCAAGACAGTGGTTTTAAGGTCACATCAGATCAGTCATGATCTCATTGACCAGTGGAACAGGCTCGATGGACCAAATGGCCAATTTCTGCTCCTAATTCTCCAGTTCATTGGTCTCACCCAAAACTCCACTGCACATATCCTGATGTGCACCAAGTCCTACTTACCTTTTCCCACATGAACCCTGACCTACTCTCAGTTTAACAATGCCTCAGATTTAAAGTGACCATCTTTTATTCGAATCTCCCAATCTCTGCAAACCCTCACCACCCACCATGAGGTCTCCAATCCCAGCCTGCTGCTCATCTCTGACGTTCTTTACTCCTTCTTGGTGGCCATGTCTTCAGCTGCCGTTTCCTTGAACTTGCGAGGTGCGCATGTCCATGTTCAAGTACCTGACAGCAAAATTCGAAAAAAAATCTCAGCCATCTTTTTCCATTATGTTTCACCCTGGATGTTACGTCCTGCCCTGGACTGAGGTTGCAGCAAAAATAAGAAGGCTGTCTGGGCAAATGGCCTGTCCCATCAACTGTAAAAGTGGACAAGCCACGAGAAATGGCTAATAATTGCCTCCTTAATTGGCCTCTTAATTGTCAACTGATGCATTTCAGACTCCCACATGTGCCTGCCAAACATGATGTTGTGTGTGACTTTAATGACGCTGAGACATGCACCCAAACACCAGAACTCTCATGGAATCGGAGTGGGAGAGGGCCGGAAAACAGAAATGTCCATTGACCTCCGGCGGGAATTTACAGTCTCACTTGAGCAAGGCAATAAAATCCCACCAAACATCTCCTTGGATGATTTCATTCGCTTCTGAGTTGGGTGTGCCCGCCCAATAAATTTAAAATTCTGGCCTTGAGTACATTATCTCGACTATAACATCAGCAGTGCGCTGGAGGAATACTGCACTGTCACAGGTGCTGTCTTTCTAAAGGCTCAGTACGCTGGATTTTTTTGCAATGATATGAAATCTCTTTACCATTGCGCAAATGGTTGGGGAGGCCGAAATCCGGAATCCCACTCGCAAGCATGGCACCATATTTTTATGGGTGGGGAATGGGAACAGTTTGGGAATTTGGTACACACATATCATGGAGGTGGCTACACCTGTAAAATAGCAGCCGCCTCCCGTCATTGATTTTCCTGAGGAAATATGAGATGTGCGGATTAGATCGAGGGTAGGGAGTGTGTCTAAACTTTGTGGTATCTTTTGGAGAATTGGGGTACCCTTTTAGAATGATAGGGTGCCATTTTGGACATGGTCACTGGATCATAAGACATTGGAGTAGAATTAGGCCGCATGACCCATGGAGTCTGTTCTGCCATCATAGCTGATATTTTTCTCATCCCCATTCTCCTGTCTTAGAACATAGAACATAGAACATAGAACATTACAGCACAGAACAGGCCCTTCGGCCTTCGATGTTGCGCCGACCAATATAAAAAGCAATGCCCCTCCAAACTAAACCATTCCCTTCTCTTCCATATACTTATCAACTAACCTCTTAAACGCCACCAAACTTGGCGCATCTACAACCGCTGCAGGCAGGGCATTCCACTCCCGAACCACCCTTTGGGTAAAGAACCTGCCTCTGATATCCGTCCTATAACTATCACCCCTTAATTTAAAGCTGTGTCCCCTCGTGCTAGCTTTTTCCATCCTAGGAAAAAGGCTATCACTGTCCACCCTATCTAAACCTCTAATCATCTTATATGTTTCGATCAGGTCCCCTCTTAGCCTCCTCCTTTCTAATGAAAACAACCTCAAATCCTTTCCCCTTAATCTCTGGTCCCATTATTAATCAAGAACCTACCTATCTCTGTCTTAAAGACACTCAATGACTTGACCTCCACAGCCCTCTGTGGCAAGGAGTTTCATGGATTCATCATCCTCGTCTCTGTTTTAAAGGAGCGTCCCTTCACTCTGAGGTTGTGCCCTCTGGTTCTAGGACAATGTTGAGGAGGTCACATGTCCTTTAGGAGAGGGAAGATGCCCATTGGAAGAGGTCAAATGCCCTTTGGGATTGTTGAAAATGAATATGAATGTGTGTAAAAGGGAGTATCAAGGCAGCTATAAAAAGAAATTATCAAAAGGCAATGCCAATAGCAAGTGTCAAAAGCAACGGTCAAATTGTTAAGGCAATTAAAACTCCTGCCTTTTAAATCTTCTAAATAAAAGTGTGGGATGTTAAAAAAAAATGTTGCTTGCTATTTTTCTCTGTGGGCTGGAAAAGCCCATGGGGGGAATGGGGTAGGGATGGGGACAAAGTTTGATTGATTTGAAAGACCAGAAGGTGTGTTGGGGATCATGGGTTAGGATGCATGGGGCACGGGGAGTGTGTGAGTGTAATGAGGAGATGTGAGAGGTGAGGGATCGAGTAGTGTTTTATATTTTATTGTTTTATTTAATACATAGTGTCGGTGAACACAGGCAGACTTCCAACTTTCACAGTGGGCAGTCTTCACAGCATTTCCAGGGTACCTGACCCCCATTTTTTTTTACTTGTCGCAACTTTCCCGCCCTCCTGTGAAATTCTGATGTTCCGGGGCACTTGCTCTGGAAATGCAGGCTTAAATGTTCATGTGTTTGGAACGGGACTTGAACCTGCAACATTTTGACGGAGAGGTGAGGGCTGCCACTCAATCATGGTAAAGGCCTCATAGAGCCTCCAGCAGACTTTATAAAGCATGGCTTAACAGTTTGTCCAGAATACCTTTAACAATCATCAGACTAGAACACTTAACTAATAGCCTCTGCAGTTGATTCAGTGTGAGAACTGATTACTTACAGCTTCACACACTCCCAACAAACAGAAGTTAACCTTTCAATGTATGTTCTCTGCAGTGCCAACGTTAACATATGGCTAACCCTTAAAACTGAGTGGTGATAATCAGAATTACACCCAACTCGAAAGTAATGCTGAATGTTTGGAATTGTGTCGATGAGTTATTTGGACAAATTGGTGACAATGCAGTTAACTCAAAGCCACTGATGATTGAATTCACAAAGTATGGTGTTAGAATTATAGAACCCTACAGTGCAGAAAGAGGCCCTTCACCAAACACAATCCCACCCAAGCCCTACCCCCCATATCATTATATATTACACCCATTAATTCTTCTAACCTACACATCTCTGAGCATTAAGGGTAATTTCTTAGCACAGCCCAATCAATCTAACCCATACATCTTTGGACTGTGGGAGGAAATCGGAATACCCCCGGAGGAAACCCACACAGACATAAGGAGAATGTGCAAACTCCACACAGACAGTGACCCGAGCTGGGAATCGAACCCAGGACCCTGAAGCAGCAGTGCTAACCACTGTGCTACCATGCCACCCACTTGTGTTTGCTGTGAGGTGAGGGACAGTAAAATTACTAACAGGGGTAATAATTGCTTTCTTTGGGACCTCTCCATCATTCATTTAGACATGTTTCTTGTCTTTGCTCCATATCTCTCGATACCCTTACCTAACAGACAACACAGAGGCACAGTGTTTAGCATTGCTTCCTCATAATGCCAGGGACTGGGGTTCAATTCCAGCCTTGGATTACTGTCTATGCAAAGTTTGCACTTTCTCCCCATGTCTGCGTGGATTTCCACCGGGTGCTCTGGTTTCCTCCCACACTCCAAAGATGTGCAGGTTAGGTTGATTGGCCATGCCAAGTTATTGCCCCTTAGTGTCCTGGGATGTCCTAGGTTCGAGGGATTAATGGATATGACATGGGGGTGGGGTTGTGGTCGGTGCAGACTCGATGGACCGAAGGACCTCTTTCCACACTGTAACGTTCTATGTACCACCAAACTGAGGTGCTCTATCAGAACCTGGAATTCTCTGGAACAATGAAACTTTTGATGAGCTTTCCAATGTTTATTTAAAACCTAGTGTGTGCCTGGTCAATCCTATCCTTTGTCCCTCCACAGGAGCACTTTGGAGTTTAGCAGGAAGGAATATAGTAGCGAGGCCCTTTAAGGGGGGTCATGTTCCAAGTGCTTCTTTATCAAGCCCAATGGGTTGTCCTGGTGGGAGACTGAGCCAGTTAGCTGGAGGTTGTGAGCTAGAGCCAGAGAGTTGAGTAGAGCAGTCACATTGCAATCTGGTCTGACCTTATACATCCTTCTGTTGACAATAAAGCCTTTTATTGTTTAAAGCCACAGTCAGTCTTGATCTATTACAGACCTGATGGGGTGGATGCTGACAGATTGTTACTGTTGGTTGGTGAATCTAAAACATGACACCAATGTCTCAGGCCAAGGTACCAATCATTAAAGACTGAAATGAGGAGAAATCTCTTCACTCCAAGGGTTGGGGTCTTTGGAATGCTCTTCTCTAAGAGTTGTGGATGCTCCATTGTCGAATATGTTTAAGGGCGGCACTGACACATTTTTGGTCTCCCAGTTAATCGAGAGATGTGAAAATGGGTGAAAAATTTGAGTCCAATCCTGTTATATATTTAAAAGAGTTGCAGGTTGCTTTAAGAGCTGGTCACATGATTTGACAGTGATGTCATTAGGCCGTTGACACAGACTGCTGTTTTACTTCCTGCTGTGCAGAGAACATCTCATTCAGTAAAACATCTGTGTGTTACTTTGACCCTACATGTACAAACCTCACTCTTTTCTTACTGTTAAAACCCATAACCCCTTATATCGTTAAGACATTACAAAGCCTAAGATCAGTGAGGATTATATTGACTGACAGAGCAAGGCAAATGGATCATGTGGTTTATTCCTGCTTCTCTATCTTATATTAACCTTCTGAGTTCCTCCAATGTTGGTCTCTCACTCATCACTAGTTTTCATTGCTCTATTATTTTTAGATGTGCCTTCAGCTGCCAATGGCCCAAGTCCTTGAATTCCTCTCTAAACCACTCTGCCTCTCTTTCTTACTTGACGCTGCTCCTTAACACCATTTCTATCACCAAGAGTTCAGTCATTTCTCCTAGTAACTCCTCATGTTGTTCTGTCTCAATCTAATCATGCTCCTGTGATTTGGAACTTTTCATCACATGAAATGTGCTATATAAACACAGTTGTTATTGGGTGTTCATTGAATCATAGAACATAGAACACTACAGCACAGAACAGGCCCTTCGGCCTTCGATGTTGCGCCGACCAATATAAAAAGCAATGCCCCTCCAAACTAAACCATTCCCTCCTCTTCCATATACTTATCAACTAACCTCTTAAACGCCACCAAACTTGGCGCATCTACAACTGCTGCAGGCAGGGCATTCCACTCCCGAACCACCCTTTGGGTAAATAACCTACCTCTGATATCCGTCCTATAACTATCACCCCTTAATTTAAAGCTGTGTCCCCTTGTGCTAGCTTTCTCCATCCTAGGAAAAAGGCTATCACTGTCCACCCTATCTAAACCTCTAATCATCTTATATGAAATTTAGAAATTTATAGCACAGATGGAGGCCATTCAGCCCATCATATCTGCACTAGCCATTGAGGAGCCATCCAAACTAATCCAATTTTCCCATTCATGGTTATGTCCTCTCAGTTATAGCATTTTTAGTACATATCTAAGTACTTTCTAAATGTTATGAATGTTTCAGATTCCTCAAGCCTTCCAGATTCCATTCACCCTCTGGATAAAAATATTTTCTCTCAAATCTCTTCTCAACTGCTACCCCCTTACTCTAAATCTATGGCCCCTGATTATGGAGGCCTCATCTAAGAGGAAAGGAACTTCCTAATCGCCCATCTAGAAGTTTCATGATTTGAAACACTTCCATTAAATCTCCCCTCTGTGTTCCAAAGAAAACAATCCCAATCTATTCCATCTCTTCCCATGACTGGAGTTCTCCTGTTCACATGGCATTCCGGGATGTGTTCTCTGTGGTCACTCCAGGGCAAACCTTTTGTCCACAGTAGGAATGTAGGAAGAGGAGGAGGCCCTTCAGCCCCTCAAACCTGTTCTTTTATTCAGTGATGCTATCTGTGGTCTATCTCTATATTCCTTAATGCCAATGGCTAACGCTAATACACCAGTTTTAAAATGAGCAATTGATCTAGTATCAATTACTGTTAGTTCTAAAGTTTTACCAGATTTTGTGTGAAGTGTTAGGAATGGATTACACTGTAGACTAACTTGTATGTTAGTTGTTTAATAGTACTCACAGGATACATAAAGGGGTTACAGACGACACTGGGTATTAGGTGTGTGTATATGGGAGTTGTAAAAGAGGGTAAAGTGAGTTTGTGAGGAAGCTGGACTTACAGATTTGTTTATTACTGGATTGCAACTGAGAGGCTTAACATGATTAAATGTTTCCCAACTTCATTCCTGAAAGTTTTGACTCTAAGTTTTAGATTATGCTGGCTTATCCTAAGCTTGATGTGGAGATGCCGGTGCTGGACTGGGGTAAACACAGTAAGAAAGCTGTGTTGGCTTGTCCTAAGCTCCCCGGTTACTGGAAATAGTTTTGTTGTACCTACCCCCTTGAAGCAGTTTAACAGGCTGAACATCTCGATCAGAACATTTTTCATTCTTCTATACTCAAGTGGGTAAAAGCCAAGTTTATAGAACTTGGAGTGGAAGAAGAGGGAGATTTCTTCTAATTATTAATGGGAAGTGAGACTGTAAAGTTTTATTTATGAGTGTCACAAGCAGGTTTACGTTAACACTGCAATGAAGTTACTGTGAAAAACCCCGCACTGTGCCTGTTCGGGTACACTGAGGGGGAATTTAGCATGGTCAAAGCACTTAACCAGCATGTCTTTCACATCAAAGCACCCTGAGGAAACCCACACAGACATGGGGAGAACATACAGGCTCCGCACAGACTGTGAGCCGAGCCGGGAATCGAACTTGAATCCGTGACAGCAGAAGTCTGCCCGTCTTCAATCGCCAACAATGGGCGGAACGTTCTGGTCCTCTCACGGTAGGAATGGAGCTGGAAAACACTGCAAAACCATTCAAAAGTCCATTGGCTTCAACAGAACAGGAAGATCCCCCCAGGGCACACTTAGCAGAGAGCTTATGTAGACTGTTATTTTGAAATGTGGGGATGTAGGGTATGCCTTTAAGGTTGACCTGCCATTCCAGGAACACGTAGTATCTTGACTCCATCTGTGCATTTTCATAGTATCATAGAATCCCTACAGTGCAGACCTGGCCAATCAGCCTGCACTGATAACAATCCTATCCAGGCCCTATCCTCGTAACATACTTAACCTGTTTGTTTCCCTGATACTAAGGGGCAATTTAACACGGCCAATCCACCTAATCTGCACACCTTTGGACTGTGGGAGGAAACCGGAGCACCTGGAGGAAGCCCATGCAGACATGGGGAGAATGTACAAATTCCGCACAGGCAGTTACATTTTGTTTCTGTATCCCTTCTAGCATAGTAAAAATCTGTTTCCAAATGACCAATTAGTTCCCCCAGGCTCAACAGCTTCTTAGGGCAGAGAGTTCCAGACTTCTGCTACGCTTTGTGTGATGAACTGCTTCCTGTTCCATGAATGACCTCGATCGAATTTAAGCCCCCGTTTTGTGGACCAGAGAAAATACTTGTTTCTCAATCTACCTCGTCATCAACTACCTTAATCATCAGAATCACCTCAATTCAATCGCACTTTATACTCAAGGGAATACCAGCCCCATCTGTACAATTTGTGCCCTCACAATTTAACCTGCACTTTAGTTCATATAGCACACAAGCTTTCAGCATTCCCTCAGCCTAGGGTCACCATGGTTACTTGCTAAAGCAAAGTAAAGTTGTTATCTAGTAAATGTTGCCACCTGTATTGAAATACGCCTCTATTTGAGGGTAACATGCATTGAATGTCCAGATATTGAATGGCACAGTGGCACTGATGCCTCACAGCACCAGGGAACCAGGTTCGATTCCCAGCTTGGGTCACTGTCTGTGTGGAGTTTGCATGTTCTCCTCATGTCTGTGTGGGTTTCCTCTGGGAGCTCCGGTTTCCTTTCACAGTCCAAAAATGTCAGGTTGATTGGCCATGCTAAATTGCTCCTTAGGGGGATTAGGGGGATAAATGATAAATTGCAATTGTGAAGCTAGAGTGGGATTGGGGTTGGTGCAGGTTCGATGGGCTGAATAGCCTCCTTCTGCGTTGTAGGGACTCTATGATTCTATATCATGGAGTGAGAAGCCACAGCAGTGATTGAGTATGTGGTCTCGCCAACTGATTAGCTCCAATTGCAGCGAAAATTCCATGTTTGCAGTGAATCAGTCCAACATTCTCATCACCGACCGCAGACATTTCTTTCATATGGCCTTCCTCCGAAACTTAATTGACTGCCTTTATTAGTTCCCGTTGTGCTACACAGTCATCACATTCCAGGTAGATAGAGCAGTCTGCATCTTACACCTGGAGCTTCCCTTTATATTTATGGTGGATTTTCTATGACTGACTTTCACATTATTGTCCAGCAAGGGTTTCATCCTATGCGCGGTGCACCCCCTGTGCTGCCCTGAAAGGAATATGTTGGCCAGCCCTCTTCCCATCCCATCAGGACTCTTCCCCAAACAAGTTCTGCTGCGTCCTGTCTCCCTGCCTCATGACTCAATAGTGCAGCTGTACTTTTTTTTTGTCTTTGTGCTGTTTATGCCAATTAATTGCCCACCGGCTATTGAGGAATGGTGGACTGTTATTGTAAGAGAGTTCTAATTGGTTTCTCAGCTGTAAGTTGCACAATGGTCACCGCACAGAAGAAAGCCAATCGGCCCATTAGCCTGTACTGACTCTCTGAATGAGTCCCACACCCTGCTGTTTCTGAAGAGGGCTTTCGTTTCTTCTTTTCTTTAATATCCCTCCAATTTCGAAGCGCGTTGTTGCAGATTTACTTTGTTCCCTCGTTGGCAGCCATGCCTTCAGCTGCTTGAATTCTCCGGCTAACCCCTTCCGTCTCCTCCTTCCAGCCTATTCCGGATCGCAATGACCTGCCACGTCCATTGGAGTGACAGGAGAGAGAGAAGAAAATCTTTGTTTTCTTTGGCTCCGAACAGAAGCTTCTCATGGAGGGAAAGAAACGAAGTGGCTAATTTTGACTTCAATGGAAATGCAAAGCAGGGGAGCTGTAATAGGAGCTGCTGGTTCAATACTGCCCATTATTCATTCTTTCCCAAATGACCCATTCCAGAGACACGCTGAGGATCTGTGTTTCACACTACAGCAGAACTGAAAACTGCGTAAAACTCAAATAGGCCCCAAATTGCTTAATCTTTAATTGCAATGCGGTCATGCCTCGGTTCAATGCCCCGGCTCCCTTCTCCCTGTAATTTTGCGGGAAAATAAAAGCAGCATTTCCTGCCCCGAAGGGATCTATTTCTTCATTATCGTTCAAACATAGTACAACTGTATTTCTCCAGGAATCAAAGGATTGACTGCTTTCCAGTAGCTTTCTTCAGATAGCAGGAGTACAAGGCAAGAGGGAGAAAATTGAAGCAAAGTGAGTTAATTCAGGGCTGGTAGATTTAAATTCAGGCCTGATTTCCTGTGGGATTGAGGTTAGTGTAGATCAACAGACTCACAATTTCGACATCGTAATAATACAGTCAAAAAAGAAACACACTGAAAGTCATCTGTTATTGGATGCCTAGGGTTTAATCTATTTCTGTCAGTTATCACCTAACCCAGCTCCTTCTGACAGACTCTACATCACAGACCCTCTTTCAGCCTATAGCTTGCCTAATAAACACTTCATAATCATCGTGTGCTGTGCCTGTAGCGACGCCAACCCATGTTTATGCCATTGCCAGCTCTCTGGCCAAGTCTAGTGTTGAGAACATGTCAACCAGCTATTGATGGATAGAGCTGTCGGGTGAATTACAACAAGGACTTGGCCAAATGGACAAACAGTCTATGAATCAGGAAATGGGATGATCTGACAACTGGCTCAGACCGGCGAAGCAGCTCTGACACAGTAGCTTCGAATCTTCACATGTGCATAACCAGATAATTGGACAGAAGGCGATGCTGATTGGGGAGCTGTTTGCTGCCAACACATTGTTTACTTGTTGCTAACATTTTGTGTCCCTCTCCATGGCACGGAGAAAAAAAAATTACAGTAATTAAAATCACGCAGATAGCCCTGTGGTAATTGCAGGGTACTGTGGCTTTACTGAGCTTCGAAAATAACTTGCTATCCCGCTGCACACCCGTGCTTCTGCCGTGAGGAATGAGGGTCTCAGAATAATGCCTGCTAGGTTGTACCGCAGCAGGTGTCGGTACCAGTACGAGGAAGAGTGGGGATAAACAAAGGTAAGATGTACCTTGGTTCTTGCTGCAATGCTTGTGTGGTTATGTGTGTGTCCATCAGAGGCAGTGTGTTTCTGGAGGTAATTAGAACAAAGAACAACACAGCACAGGAAATAGGCCCTTCGGCCCAACGAGCCCGCACCGCCCATTCTAACATTCAGTGAGTGTCTCATTCCAATCCTTCTATCTATGACTTTTGTCTACACTTCTTGGATTCTCAATAAAGATGTGCAAATTTAGAGAATTATAGGTGTGCCAGATTAAAGGAGGTCTAATTTAGGGACAATTTGTTAACACCAATCAGCCTAAAAGCACGTTTTTGGGGTGTGGCAGGAAAGCGGAGCACCCGGAGAAAACCCACGCAAGCACAGGGAGAATGTGCATCACTCATTGGGAAGCTCTTAACCAGGCAGGGACGAAACCAGCAAGTAAGAGCATAGCTGATGAATGAAGAAGCAGGATTGTGATCTTAAAAAGGTTTATTTGGACTGTTTCATGCATTGTTCATACCACTAGAAAATGAAATAATGATCTGACCAAGTTGGGCAAGGTAAAATGATTTGGCTATTTGAACCTTGTTCAATTCTGTAATTCCATAAAATTTAAAGTGCTTTGCCATGTTGGTCCTGGATGTCAATGGAGAATGAAACTTTATTATTGGTCCTTTCGTCTAGAATAGTTTTTCACAATGATGGCTGGAATTCTCTGGCGAGATTCTCCAGTCCCGCTGGCAGTGCAGCTTTGCCTGCAGATTTCCTACCAGTGACATCAATGGGAATTCCCCTTATCAGCGGTGGGAACAGAGAATCCCGCTGTTAGCAAGCAATACGCCACTTCCCACCAGCAGGAAGCACACGGCTGGGAGGTCGGATACTCTTGGCCAGTATGTCCCAAAGTGAACAATGGGCGTATAGAACCATAGAATCTCTACAGTGCAGAAGGAAGCCATTTGGCCCATCGAGTCTGCACTGACCAAAATTCCAACCAGCCCCTATCCCCATAACCCCATGTAATTACCCTGGGGCAATTTATCATGGCCAACCAACCTAACCCGCACATCTTTGGACTGTGGGAGGAAACCAGAGCACCCAGAGGAAACCCATGCAGATACAAGGAGATCATGGAGACTCCACACAGATAGTGACCCAAGCCAGGAATCAAACCCAGAACCCTGGTATTGTGAGGCTGCAATGCTAACTACTGTGCCATCGTGCTGCCCCATTAATGAGCAGTGAGACAGGATTAAGCTGGGATTTTCCCATCCTACCAGCAGCGGGCTTTATCACTGGCAATCAGTTGGACTTTCAATGGACTTTTCCATCATTCGCAGGGCAGGAAACTCCTGCCCTCAGCTAACAACCTTACTGTGTATGGTCATTTATCTAACAGCAATTAGAATATGATTGAATTCAAGGTACTGTTTGAAAGAGAGAAACAGAAAACATTACACATTTAGGTCAGGCTGATATATTAGCTTGGCATCCTTCAGTGATGTTACAACATTTCAGAATCTATTAGAAACAATAAGCTATTTATTGATAAAGAGAGGTCAGCGACAGGGGATTGCAGCCCCTGGTTGCTTTGGGGTCGAGCTCCAGTTCTTACAGAGTTACTATATGATTCTCAATGATTCTGCACGAGAGAGAACTCCACTCTCTGGGGTGATCACCTATTCTCCGTTCCCCATTGGATCCTCAAGCCAGTGAGCCTCTTCTGCTGTGTTTTCTTAAAGATTTAGGCACCACATTCATTACAGCTGATTTCCATATGATGACACAGCAACAAGTCTCACAACACCATGTTACAGTCCAGCAGGATTATTTGGTAGCAGAAGCCACTAACTTTTGGAGCACTGCTCCTTTGTGAAGCAAGTGGGAGTTTTGTTCACAAACAGGGTGAACACTTGGGGAATTGGGGAGCACTTCAGTGGTCACGGGCATTCAGCCTCTAATTTTCGGGTAAGTGTTCCTTTATGACATATGACAGCGCAGAGTCGCTGAGCAGAAACTGATAGCCTAGTTCCATACACATGAGGACAGCCTTAACCGGGGATCTTGAGTTCATGGCACACTATCTGCAACCACCACGACTTGCCTGGGCTTGCAAAATCTTACTAACTGTCCTGTTTGGAGACAATACACATCTCTTTAACCTGTGCTTAGCACTCTCTCCACTCACATTGCCTGTGCCTTTAAGACTTGATTACCTACAAAAACTCATATTCCAACCATTATTTTGTAAATTGAGTTTGTGTCTTTATATGCCCCGTTATTGTGAGACTTCTTACTGTATGCTGTTATGGCCATTAATTTCTAATTTTTATCTAGTAACACAAACTTTCTTCTCACTAAACCCTTTGTCCCTTAGCATTTCTGGAAAGTTATTTGTGCTTTTGCCATCCAAGAAGATAGAACTATTGTTTAATTGCTCTGCCGTTCTCTTGCTATCTATTATAAATTCTCCTGATTTGGACTGTAGAGGGCTTACATTTGCCTTCACAAATCTTTTTTGTTTTATGTACTTTTGGAAGTTTTTATGTTACTTACTCTCATTGCACTAATTTTCTCCTCTTTGTTGATTTCTTTGTCCTCCTTTGCTGAACACTAAACTTCTCCCAATCCTCAGCCTTGCTACTTTATCTGCAACTTTATATGAATCCTCTCTGGATTTAATGCTTTCCTTAATTTCTTTTGTAAGTCATGGTGGGGCTGCATTTTTTGTTTCGTTTTTGTGTAAGAAAGGAATAGATAATTGTTGCAATGGATACGTTCATTCCATAAATCTTAGCCATTGCCTTGTCTTTTCATGAAGTTTCCCAATCTATGTTGGCCACCATCTTAGTAGTTTCCTTTGTTGCAATTTAGGATGCTAGTTTCAGATCGGACATCTTCAACGTCCATCCTAATGAAAATTCTTTCATTTATGGGCACTGATTCTTAAAGGACGTCAGAGGACAACAAGGTTGTTAATTAACCCTTCTCAATGCATAACATCAATTCGAGGAAATTATGTGCCTTAGTTATTATGCTACTTCACAGATCCAGGGTTCTGGGTTTGATTCCCGGCTCGGGTCATTGTTTGTATGGAGTTTGTACATTTCCCTTGTGTCTCAATGGGTTTCCTCCGAGGACTCCCACACTCCAAAGATGTATGGGTTAGGTTGATTGGCCATGCTAAGAAATTGCCTCTTAGTGTCCAGGGATGCATAGGTTAGAGAGATTAATGGGTAAAATATGTAGGGATATGGGGATAGGGCCTGGGTGGGATTATGTTTGGTGCAGACTTGTTGGGCTGAAGGGCCTCTTTCTGCACCGTAGTGTTCTATGGTTCATATAGGACAGGAATGGGGAGAAATTCCTTCATTCGGGAAGTTGTGAATCTTTGAAATGATCTACCCCAGATGGATGTGACTACTCTGTCATGGAATACATTCAGAGTTGGAATAGACAGATGCCTTTCAGGGAATCAAAGAACATGGGGAATAGGTGGGAAAATGGAGTTGAAGCCCAAGATCAGTTCTGCTGCTTGTAGCTGTTCCAACCAGGAGATCTTTAGTTACGGTGTATCATCTACCTTACGCCATCCTCATGCACCCTCACTCATCCATCATCCAACTACACCAAGGTTGACCTGTCTTTCTGCCACTCTCCACTTTGCTCTCGAGAAGGGATAGAACATAGAACATAGAACATAGAACATAGAACATAGAACATTACAGCGCAGAACAGGCCCTTCGGCCTTCAATGTTGCGCCGACCAATTATGCAAAAAAAAGCAATGACCCTCCAAACTAAACCATTCCCTTCTCTTCCATAAACTTATCAACTAACCTCTTAAACGCCACCAAAATTGGCGCATCTACAACTGCCGCAGGCAGGGCATTCCACTCCCTAACCACCCTCTGGGTAAAGAACCTACCTCTTATATCCGTCCTATAACTATCACCCCTTAATTTAAAGCTGTGTCCCCTCGTGCTAGCTTTCTCCATCCTAGGAAAAAGGCTATCACTGTCCACCCTATCTAAACCTCTAATCATCTTATATTTTTCGATAAGGTCCCCTCTTAGCCGCCTACTTTCTAACGAAAACAACCTCAAATCCCTCAGTCTCTCTTCATAAGACCTGCCCTCCATACCAGGCAACATCCTGGTAAACCTCCTCTGTACCCTCTCCAATGCCTCCACATCTTTCTTATAATGCGGGGACCAGACTGCACACAATACTCCAAGTGCGGCCGCACTAGAGTTTTGTACAGTTGCAACATGACGTTGCGGCTCCGAAATTCAATCCCCCTACCAATAAAAGCTAAGACTCCATATGCCTTCTTAACAACCTTATCAAATTGACTGCCTACTTTCAGGGATCTATGCACAAATACACCAAGATCCCTCTGTTCATCAACACTATTAAGAATCCTACCATTAGCCCTATACTCTACACATTTATTATTCCTGCCAAAGTGCATTACCTCACCCTTTTCCACATTAAACTCCATTTGCCACCTCTCGGCCCAGCTCTGCAACTTGTCCAAGTCTCTCTGCAAACTATAACACCCCTCTTCACTATCTACCACTCAACCGACTTTGGTGTCATCTGCAAATTTACTAATCCATCCTTCAATACCCTCATCCAGATCATTTATAAAAATTACAAACAGCAGGGGCCCCAAAACAGACCCCTGAGGTACACCACTTGTCACCGAACTCCAAGATGAATATCTCCCATCAACCACCACCCTCTGTCTTCTATCTGCTAGCCAATTCCTAACCCAATTAGCTAAATCACCCTCTATCCCATACATCTGCATTTTCTGCAGAAGTCTTCCATGGGCCACCTTATCAAACGCCTTACTAAAGTCCATATATACCACATCAACCGCCTTACCCCCATCCACCTCTTTGGTCACTTTTTCAAAAACTCAATAAGGTTAGTAAGGCACGACCTACCCTTCACAAAACCACGCTGACTATCCCCAATCAATTCATTTCTCTCTAAATAACTATAAATCCTATCCCTAATAATTCTCTCCAATACTTTGCCCACAACAGAAGTAAGACTCACCGGCCTATAATTCCCTGGACAGTCTCTATTCCCCTTCTTGAACAATGGGACCACATTCGCTATCCTCCAGTCTTGCAGAACTATACCCGTAACCAACGACGACCTGAAGATCAGAGCCAGAGGCTCTGCAATCGGCTCTCTTGCCTCCCAGGGAATCCTAGGGTAAATCCCGTCCGACCCAGGGGACTTATCTAACTTCAAACTCTCAAGAATATCTAGCACATCCTCTCTGTACAGATCTTTCTCTGTAACTTTTTGGCCCTTGTCAAATGAGTGGCACGGTAGCACAGTGGTTGTTGCTTCACAGCTCCAGGGATCTGGGTTCGATTCCTGGCTTGGGTCACTGTCTGTGTGGGGTTTTCACATTCTCCTCGTGTCTGTGTGGGTTTCCTCCGGGTGCTCCGGTTTCCTCCCACAGCCCAAAGGTGTGTGGGTTGGGTTGATTAGCCATGCTAAAATTGCCCTTTAGTGTCCTGGGATGTGTAAGTTAGCGGGTAAATATGTAGGGGTATGGGGATAGGGCCTAGGTGGGATTGTGGTCGGTGCAGACTCGATGGGCCAAAGGGCCTGTTTCTGCACTGTAGGGTTCTATGTTCTAAGTTAAATACTGACAGTTTAGTTTCTGTACGCCACTTTTTAGAGTTCTCTGCTTTTGCAATTTCATGAGCGCCTTCATTTGTCTTATAATCTCTATGTGGACTTTAAAGCATAAATCTTAGCGTCCACGTCCACAGTCTGCTACCCACTCCACACTGATATTTTGGAGGGCCATTTTGATCCTGCAAGTAGCTCCGTGTCATCAGCATTCCACAAGTTCATTATGTTCTTGCTTCCAGTTTTTACCTTTGGAAATACATCTAATTCGGTGAATACCTATTTTGTGTCCACGTTGAATAATTCCAGTGACACAATCTTTTTATTGTCTGTTTACATAAAGCATTGCTGATTCCCAATCTCCTAGCCTAATACTTGCTATTTATTGACTCTGGATAAATCTCACATCTTTACTGTCAATGTCACATTTCAGCAACACATCCATTAATCATTTGATTGAATGTTTTTTGATAGATAATGAATTATATGTCAGCACTTTTGTTAATTTCTATATATTTATTGAAAATTGCTCTTAGGTTAAAGCTTCCCTCTTCTATTCTTACTCCAGGTCTAAATCCAGATTGTGTTTTACCAATTTCTGCATCAAATGTACTATTATTTCATTCTACTACGATTTCCAAGATCACTTTACTGGGATGATTCCATGACGTTTATCATTCTAAAATATTTGCATTCCATCATGTTAGGTTTCTTAGGTAACAGTGAAAAATAAATATTTCAGGTCAGTTGGAATGCATCATTTGGAATGTATTTGACTGCAAATTCCTGTTATCACTTCTAATTTTGTTTCTCCAAGGGCTTTTAGATACTCTGTTGTTAATTCATCCATACTCAGAGCTTTTCCTGTCCTCATCAATTACGGAACATTCTTTACCACTGATTTCATAACACTTGGCCCATCCTTTTGCTTTCCTGTCTGGAGAACAATTCACTTAGATAGTCAGTCCATCTTTTTGCTCGCTTTTCAAATAATATTTTACCAGCATTGTATTTTATGCACCCATGATTTATTGCTATCCCTTTCTTTCTATCTGTCAAACATTTCCCATTCTGGTGCATAACTCTGGTTTTGTGATTTCTTTCCAGCTCCAATACTTCATGCGCCGATCTAATTGTGCCATTCCTCTTTAGCCCAGCTCCACACGTTCTTTATTTTCTTTTCAATTTCATCATACTCATGTGTGTTTCTTTTATTTCCCCTTTCTATCACCAAAGCCAGTATCCCATCCATCATTCATTCCATCCCTTTCCCCTTTTGGTAATATTTCTTCCGCGGCACGTTGTATACTCTCTTTTATATTTTTATTCATTTACTTTCTGTTTCATATATCTGGAATTCCTGAAACATTTGTTCTTGTTCCTTTTAACTTTCGGAGCGGATGCTGCTCTGACTTTCTTTGCCTTTTTTGGGGGGTGTATTTCCAGCTTCTAGTTATTTTTTGCTACAAGGAGACAACGTCCTGATTTTTTCTCTGTGCTGAGGAATGTCTGAATCTTCTTCCTAGCTCTTTCTAAAATGTTGTTCCACCATCACAGAGGGTGGGATTTTCCAGCCATGGAACTTCCATGAGAGATTGAATAGTCTGGGTCTGTACTTGTTGGAGTTTAGAAGGCTGAGGGGGGATCTTATAGAGATGTACAAGATAATGAAGGGGCTAGATAGGGTAGAGGTAGAGAGATTCTTCCTGCTTAGAAAGGATAGCAGAACTAGAGGGCACAGCCTCAAAATAAGGGGAGGAGGTAGTTTAGATTAGAGTTGAGGAGGAACTTCTTTATTCAAAGGGTGGAATTCTCTGGAATTCTCTGCCCATTGAGGCGATGGAGGCTACCTCGCTGAATATATTTAAGTCATGGGTAGATAGGTTTCAGACAAGGGAATTAAGGGTTATGCGGGGAAAAGCAGGAAAGTGGAACTGATCCACTTCAGATCAGCCATGATTGAATGGCGGGACAGGCTTGAAGGGCTGGATGGCCTACTCCTGCTCCTATTTCTTATATGCTTATATTCCCACCTGAGGCCAACAGACCTTTGTGTGATGCGCCCCAGACACTGCTATGATTCCCACGGCGAGCAGGAAAATTCCGCCCACAATGTATTTGATTTCTACACAAATCCTGGACTTCTTCCACATGTACAGTTTGGTTGCTCAAGGAAAGCATTTGCCATCGTCAGATAAATCAGATCAGTCTCATGTCTGAGACTTTCATGTCTTGACTCAAGGCTGCCTTGACCACTATACGTTTGTGAAGTCCCTTCACCGATCTGATCAAATAAGTGGAAGCTGGAAATGCCACAAAAGAAGGGCAAAGAAAGTCAGAGGGGCATTTGCTCCGAAAGTTAAAAGGAACAAAGAACAAATGTTTCAGGATTGAGAAATCCAGAAATTTGAAGTAGACAGTAAATGAGTAAAAACGTAAAAATCGTGCCGCGGAGGAAATATTACCAAAAGGGGAAAGGGAAGGAATGGGTGGGATATTGGCTTCGGTGATAGAAAGGGGGGATAAAAGAAACACACACACCGGTATGATGAAATTGAAAAGAAAATTAAGTTATCCATTGCGATTACCACATCAGTTGATTTTACTTGATCGTGATATGTCAGGAAGACAAAGTAAAATGCCTCCATCTCCTGCTCACTGTGATTTTGTGTCAATGTATAAACCTGTATGAAAACCAGCTCAGATTCTTCGATCTAAATCAGGATCACTCTTTTTGAGATCTCTGAAATTGGTCCCTTGGACATTACGGTTACTGGATTTCCATTCCGTTCCTATGACTCCTTCCTCCCAGGAAGTAAAATGCATGGGGAGCAATTCTCCCAGCTGAAGAGGTGCATTTAGCCGGGATACTCAAGTGGAGACCATTTTGCGGGCTTTCCTTTGGGCCTCTGCATGTCTCCGGCTGCTAGACTTTCAGCACCATCAACTCCATGCCACATGGAGCTGCATGAATTATTTAAATTGTGATTTTACTAGCATTAGCGGGCTTGGGACTGAAATCGCCAAGCCTGGTAGGGTCCCCTCCCCCAACCAGGAGTGTTTCACTCCAGCGGGGTTTACAACAGCTCCCCACTTTGTGGAGTGCTGGTGGCCTGACCCAGCTGGAATGAAGAAGAGCCTTGGAGTCTATCCCAGGAGATTTGGAGTAAGAGGGGATGGCCCCCTGCGCATTGCTAGCTTAGCAATGCCTAAGAGGCAAAGTGGCAGTGCCCAAGGAACATTAGGCAGTGCCAAGAGGGCAAAGCCTAATAAGAGATGGGGCCTGATGGGGCGGGGTCTCTGGGGGCATGAGGGTGTCCCGCTGCCACTCTGCACTTGGCGATGACAGAGGAAGGGAGGCCAGCGGTCAGGGCTCGCTATCAGGGTGAGGAGGGGTTTCAACCTCCTGCAAGGGTGGTAGGGGTGGAGTCTGGACTGGCAGGGGAGTGGTGCAGTTAGAGGTGCAGGTTATGGGGGGGAGATCGAGGCAAACACAGACATGTTCAGGAGGCCAGCGATGTGGGGGTGAAGTTGGAGCGTTAGTGATAATGAGTTACTGTGCTGGCCAGTGATCGGGAGGCTGGCAGTGCGGGGCTACTGCGCGTGTGCTGACCGATCAGCGCATGCGCAGTGGCTCATTCAGCGCTATGCTGCTGGCCTCTCCAGTGGGAATAAGGTATAGAACTCTACAGTGCAGAAAGGGGTCCTTCGGCCCATTGAGTCTGCACTGAACACAATCCCAACTGGGCCCTATCCCCATATCCCCACATATTTTACTCACTAATCCCTCTAACCTATGCATCCCTGGACACTAAGGGGCAATTTCTTAGCATAGTCAATCAACCTAACCAGCACATCTTTGGACCGTGAGAGGAAACTGGAGTACCCAGGAGAAACCCACGCGGACACAAGGAGAATGTGCAAATGCCACACAGACAGTGACCCGAGCCGGGAATCAAATCTAGGACCCTGGAGCTATGAAGCAGTGGTGCTAACCACTGTGCTACCATGGCCCCTGAGTTTTTAATGATAATCGCACCAGTGCACTCTGCAATTCACAGAGTGTGGGAGATTCATTTTGAAAATCAATGGGATTTACTCCAATTCGACACTTAGAATTTTTTTTGGGACAATCCCACCTATAATTTGTCTTTTCTATCAGACCAGATTCTAACCATCTTATTTCTGCAAGTTCTGAAGTTAAATTTCATCTGGTTTCATTGCAATATTAAAATCACTTACATTTTGATATCAAGTATTCAATTATCAAGCTTCCATACCTGATATAAAGTCTTTATATTCTGTGTTCCTATTCTCAAGATATTTTAAATTAATCTAATTTAAATACTATGAACCATGTGTTCCCAGAGCATTTGTCTGAACTCTGGATTATCAGTGATATTACTACAATGCCCTGTCTCTCCCAAACTCCCTATCTTTTGTGTTGTTACGTTCTCACTCCCTGGGATCGGATCAGCTTGGCATTTCCATCTTCAGCGACAGGCACCTATAGATGTCAGGCTTATTTTGGTGTGACTGCGCATAGCTGATGGTATCAATGCTGGAGAGATAGAATGTTGGCACTGCTGCCTGATTTAAATGTGCTGGGTTGTCTGATCCAAATGAAGACAGGAAGCTAAATTAGTGCGAAACTGGGTGGGAACTGAGCGTATTTGATCTGTGTGGCATTGGTGCCAAGAGGCGTGCACCAGTTCTGCAGTTCCATTGGGAATATATCCTGAACAGTGTGAGTCCTTAGTGCATTAGACTGTGTACCTATCGACGGAGCAATTGAGGAATGTGAGGGCTATTTTCATCAAGTGTTCATCTTATTGAGATCCGGTCCCTGTGTTGAACATCTCATTGTTTCAAGATGTTGTCTCCAGGGTCAGGCCAAAGTTGTTCCATGTGCTACAAAAAACCCTGGTGGCGCATGCCCTCCAATTTTCAATCTGCTGCCCACCTCCGCCCCCCTTATCCCACACTCCTCCTCCATTACTGCCACCCCCAACCTCCATCCCCACCCCTCCTACCCCACCACTCTGAACCTCCGACTCCAGCCCTCCACCCCCCCCTGACCCTCCATCCCCACCCCCCCACACCCCCACCACCACTACCCCACCCTCCATCCCCACCCCCCCCCAACCCCACCACCACAACCCCACCCTCCATTCCCCACCCCCTCAACCCCACCATCACTACCCCACCCTCCATCCCCACTCCCCCTCACCCACCCCCTCCCCCACTACCCCACCCCCCCACCCTTCCTCACCACCTCCAACCTCCAACCCCACCACCCTACCCCACCCTGACCCTCCACCCCCAACCCTCTACCCCGCCACCTTCCTCACCGCCACCACCCCACCCTCCATCCCTACCTCCCCCCCCATCCCCCCAGCTCACCCTCCACCCTCGCCTCTCCACACCATCAATCCCACACCCTTTTACCCGCCACTCTCCCCCCACCGCCACTGCCCCTATCCTCCACCCCCACCCCCATACCCCATCACCCTCCCGAACCACCACCACGCCTACTCTCCACCCTCACCCCACCTTCCATCACCACCCCCCACCCCATCCCCCCACCCTTTACCTCAACCTCCACCACCACAACCCTACCCTGCACTGTCAACCCTACCCTGCACTACAGGTCTTATGAGGAGAGGCTGAGGGATTTGAGGTTGTTTTCGTTAGAAAGGAGGAGGCTAAGAGGGGACCTGATCGAAACATATAAGATGATTAGAGGTTTAGATAGGGTGGACAGTGATAGCCTTTTTTCTAGGATGGAGAAAGCTAGCACGAGGGGACACAACTTTAAATTAAGGGATGATAGTTATAGGACGGATATCAGAGGCAGGTTCTTTACCCAAAGGGTGGTTCGGGAGTGGAATGCCCTGCCTGCAGCGGGTGTAGATGCGCCAAGGTTGGTGGCGTTTAAGAGGTTAGTTGATAAGTATATGGAAGAGAAGGGAATGGTTTAGTTTGGAGGGGCATTGCTTTTATATTGGTCGGCGCAACATCGAAGGCCGAAGGGCCTGTTCTGTGCTGTAATGTTCTATGTTCTATGTTCTATGTTCTATTTCCAATTGCTGTCTCCCAGTTCGGGACACTGACCTCATGGAGATTTTGAACATGTGAACCTTCAAGTCATAGAGTCAGAGAGGTTTACAGCATGGAAACAGGCCCTTCAGCCCAACTTGTCCATGCTGCCTTTTTTTAAACTAATCCCAATTGCCTGCATAATCCCTCTGCACCCATTTTACCCATGTAACTGTCTAAACACTCTTTGAAAGACAAAATTGCACCCGTCTCGACTACTGCCTCTGGTAGCTCGTTCCAGACACTCACCACCCTCTGGAAAAACTGCTCCTGTGGACACTTTTGTATCTCCCACCTTAAACCTATGCCCTCTAGTTTTAGACTCCCCTACTTTTGGTAAAAGATATTGGCTATTTAGCTGATCTATGCCCCTCATTTTTTTAGACCTCGATCAGATCCTCCCTCAGCCTTCCAGAGAAAAAGTCCCAGTCTATCCAGCCTCTCCTTGTAACTCAGTCTTACCATCCAGTGGCACTGGGGCAAATGCCCGCTCATGGTTGTGAGTGGAGGCTAATGGAGGGAAAGGAAATTAGATAGTCAATCATAGAAACCCTACAGTACAGAAAGAGGCCATTCAGCCCCTTGAGTCTGCACCAATCACAATCCCACCCAGGCCCTTCCCCTCATGTCCGAAAATATTTTACCTATTAATCCTCTAACCTATGCATCAATTTAGCATGGCCAATCAACCCATCCCTCACATCTTTGGACTGTGGGAGGAAACCCACGCTGACACGAGAAGAATGTGCAAACTCCGCACAGACAGTGACCCAAGCCAGGAATTGAACCCAGGTCCTTGGAGCTGTGGAGCAGCAGTGCTAACCACTGTACTACCGTGCCACCCTATCATGTTGGCACTGCCTTTACTGACTTGTTTATGGCAACTCCAGCGTGTAGTGGACAGGGCACTCGCCTGCCCAGCTCAGCTGCCGATTACACAGAGGGAGCTCTGAGATGCAAATAAAGTCAATTACGTTCATTCATAGGAAGTTACAAACCCACGTGGATGCATTAGTGGGCAGTGGAGGAGAGATCAGTGGTGTATCATCTTTGTCATTATGTGGGAGCAGTACCGTGATATTTTTGGAACTGAGTGACGCATTGCAACACAAACTGAGTCACCACATTGAATACTTGGCAATCGAGCAAGAGAGGTTTGACAAACACCGTCTTGATCGAGGCTGCCCCCACTGTTAACCTTTTCTAGTGCAGAATGGTTTTTGTTTGGATTGTTGGGACAATTATATGTTGCTGTTTTTACAACTAAATGTGAAAAATAGGAGGTGGCACTGTAGTGATTGCGAGACATTCTGTCAGTGTCAGAGTGAACTGAATAGCATCCCCTGAATTATTGCCATGTGAGAAAGGCAACTTATACCACGAGTGGGTGCAGAGCAATTCAGTGTTTAGCTGCAACTCCGATTGTCTTGGATTACCACAGAGCAAAATATTACGGATTCTGGGCTCTGCTGACTTTACTGGGCTGGAATTCTCCCCGTGTCTGTATGGGTTTTCTCCGTGTGCTTCTGCTTTCCTCTCACAATCCAAAGATGTATGGGTTAGATGGATTGGCCATGATAAATTGAACCTAGAGTGGGGGGATTCGCATGTCGTAAATAACTGGGGTTGTGGGAATCGGGTCTGGATGGGACTCTGGTGGACCAAATGGCCTCCTTCTGCGCTGGAAGAGTTCTATGATTCTATGACTGCCAGCTTCCTGGAGGTGGGGTGGTAGATGGAAGGCCTTACAAAATGCAAATGGACACACTGTGAGTGAAGACATTGCTATAGAATATTGTCAATGGTATCCTCATTGGGAGCGATGAGTTTACTGACCAGATGTGGGTCGCCAATTAGAGCAATTAATAGCCAATTAAGAGCCACTGCTGGTGTTCCACCAGCATTGGGACAGTCATGAATAGGGGGATGGACAGGTAAATTGTGCCAGCAGGCTCCAGGGAAGGGGGTGAGGTGAGGTGAGGTGGGGTGGGGGGGCGAGGTGAGGGGTTCCTTTCCCACTGCTTGACGCAAAGACAGGTTTTCCAGCAGTAGGACTAGTCCAGTGTCTCCATAGCTGGAAGTTTCACCGTTCCCTCAGGCCTTGCCTTTCCAATCCTGGCGCATCAAGCAAAAACATTCTTCTGCTGCTTTCTCCTTCCTACAGCCTCAGCAACTGGGGGCGATGGGTCAAGTGCTGGTAAATGGGATTAGGTGGGAAGTCAGGTGTTTCTCAGTGCAGACTCGATGGGCTGAAGGGCCTATTTGGCACTGTGTGATTCTATGATGCTGTGGTTTTGTGGAGGGTCAACCCTCTGATTGGCTAGCAATGCTGAGAGACAGTTCTCCATCCCTGATTGAATAGTATTTCAGGCAGAGGCTTCTTAACTGATCAGTAATTGGCACGGCCATCTTTAGGAACTTGCATATGTAAGGTTAAAACTGTGTGTTCGAAAATCTAAATAGTGAAAAGAAATGCTAAGAAAACCAAAAAAAAAACACATACAGCATTGTCTCTTTAAAAAATATACATTTTTCTATGGATTTTAAACTGCAGCAAGAGCTTTGTAACATTCATTTCCAAAGCAGCAACTGGTGTTCCAGCATAGCAAAACAGGCTTTTGAATTGAACCAATGAGTTTAAAACAAGCACTCAAAGACACAGAACCAATTCAATTCAAATTTGAGGATTTGTGGATCGCTCTGAACCAATTGGTTTGCAGTGATACTGTGAGGTAATTCTGGGTATAAAAACCAGAACCAGTGGTTTTAATTGGTAGAGAGCAGAGAGCAAGAATTCAGGAGTAATATTGCCACTTCTTTAGTCAGGAGGTGGGAGAGGTGAGTCTCTCATACAAAATCCGGCAGTTTAATGTTTGCCTTCATAAAACTTACCAACTACAGTCGAAAAATAGATCAACTTGGAAAATGTGTCAAACCTGAACTGCCAAACTCTTCAAACTGCTAGCAAGTGTCTGGTTGAATATATCTGCTTTTGAGAATGACTGACATTTATAAGCCTTTGTTTCATTCATGAGCCCTGTATTATACAGACAACATTCCATTGGGGAGTTTATTCAGTTTGTTAATTGTTTTAATAAAGTTGTCATTAGTTTTAAAATGAAGATTTGCTAATTATTCATAACAGAGTGTCTGATCCTGCTTTAATTTACCTAAACTAATAACTTACCAACCCCTCACACATAGATACATTATCTTCTGCTTCCCGCGAAACATTTTGCAGCTTTCGAACTGTGCATTTCACAGCCTGCCCTCTCACTGCAGTGAGGACACTTGATCTTTTTCCCCTGTCTACAGAAGCAGCAGATCAAACAGCGAGGTAACTGCATTAGGCCAGCAGCAATTAAAACACAATCACTCCCAAAATCCTTGGGTTGCTTAATCCTCCACCGATTTAAACCTATCCCCCCAATCTCTTATGCAAGAGGCCAGGGAGAATCCGGCTGGGGTTTGGTAGTTGGGATCAAACAACACTAATTCGCACTCTACCCCACTGCCGACCCTATTCCGCGCACACACAAGGAGAATGTGCAAACCTATTCCAAAGGTGGGCAAGTGTCTCAGTTTGCATTGGGGTCTGTAGTGACTCTCATAGCCAATTGCTCTACACTCTAGAGGAGACCTCTGAAAGTCTTGATAAATTCCAGCAGCAGAAGAGGCCATCCCCGTGTTGGAATCCAGATATTTGCTTTCACAAGTTTTTTTTAATGTTAGTGTTGCTCCCTCTTTGTGGGAGGTGTCTGTTGTCGATCTGTTGCTGTGGGCTCATTTTGAGAATGGCAATGGTACTCTCCTATGCTCCCTTGTATCAATGTCCCATTATCCACCTATACACTTCCCACCCCCACACAAACCGGCTACATCTTGTCTTTATCACGTTCACTCCGTCCTTTCTCCACAGATGCTGTCAGTCCTGCTGAGAATTTCCAGCGTTTTCTGTTTTTGTTTCAGATTCCAGCATCCGCAGTGTTTTGCCTTTATCTTATGTGAAAGAATGATGCTCGGGCAAAAAGCTACGTTCTACTCACTCAGCAGCTAGAACCCACAGCCGATAAAAGCAGGTGATCAGGCAGGTGATCTTGACCCGCCTTGTTGACCAACAAGGGGCACACACGCGATGGATCGTGCGAGGGCTGCTCTTGGATGTTGCTTTGAGAGTTGCCTAGTGCTTCATGGCATTAGTGTACACTTAAACTGGACCATCTGACGGGCAACACGACAGCTCAGTGACTATCACTGTTTGCTGTGCGGATACAGGGATTTGGGCCACTGTCTGCAGGAACAAAGAACAAAGAACAAAACAGCACAGGAAACAGGCCCTTTGGCCCAACGAGCCTGCGCCGCCACCCCGATGTTCCCACTTCTACACGCGATCCCTGTCCATGTTTATAGATCTATGGATTAAAAACCAAATTTGAGACAATTTAGGGAGAATTTGTTTTGCCAAATAGCCTAAGAGCACATCTTTGGGATGTGGGAGGAAACCGGAGCTCCCGGAGAAAACCCACGCAAGCAGGGAGGGAGAATGCGCAAACTCCCACAGACACAGGCCCAAATCCATGTATTTGCACAGCACAGCGATAGTCACTGCACTGTCGTGTTGCCCATCAGATGGTCCAGGTCAAGCAGACACTAACGATGTGAAGCAGTAGGATACTCCTGAAGAAGGTCCAAGAGCAGCCCTCTCTCGACCCATCACGTATACGCCCCTCGTTAGACAACAAGGTGGACCAAAGCACCTGTGGGATAAAAACAAGTACATCAATATCATCATCTATTTACACACTTCCCAGGGACTCCCAAGGCTCATGATCCCTATTTTAAATCAGTTTTCTATACCCCTCCATTCCCTTCTGTTCATGTGCCCATCTCAGTATTTCTTAAATAACTCCAGAGTACCTGCCTCCACCACTTTACTTGGCAGCGCATTCCATACCCCCACCACCCTCTGTGTGAAAAAACTCCCTCTAGGATCCAAATTATACATTACCCCCCCTCAGCCTAAGCCCGTGACCCCTCGTGCTATTTGAGTCCATCCTAGGAAAAAGCTTAACCCTGTTTACTCTATCAATCCCCTTCAAAAATCTTGTACACCTCTATCAGATCTCCTCTAAGTCTACGTCTTTCTAAGGAAAACAGTCCCAATTTGCTTAATCTCTCCTCGTAACTCAGACCTTCCATACCAGGCAGCATCCTGGTAAACCTCCTCTGCACTCTTTCCAGAGTCTCCACGTCCTTCCGGTAGTAAGGCGACCAGAACTGGACACAGTATTCCAAATGAGGTCTAACCAGCGTTTTATACAACGGCAACATTAAAGGCCAGCTCTTGTACTCTATACCCCTTCCTATAAAGGCTAACATACCATATGCTTTCTTCACAACCTTCTCCACTTGCTCTGCTACCTTCAGAGACTTGTTCACCTGCACCCCCAGGTCCCTCTGCGTTTCTATACTCTTAATAGGTCTATTCTTTATCATATACCTCCCCCCTACATTTTTTCTCCTGAAATGCATCACCTCATATTTATCAGGATTGAATTCCATCTGCCGTCTGTCTGCCCAAGCTACCAGCCTATTTATGTACTGCTGCATCGCCTGACAATGCTCCTCACTATCCGCAAGTCCAGCCATCTTTGTATCATCTGCAAACTTGCTGATCACTCCACTTACTCCCTCTTCCAAGTCATTTATATATATTACAAAGAGAAGAGGTCCCAGTACCGAGCCCTGCGGCACACCACTAGTGACCGACCTCCAGCTAGAAAAACACCCTTCCACTATTACTCTCTGTCTCCTATTACCAAGCCAGTTGCTTATCCATCTAGCTACCTGTCCTTGTATCCCATTTGCCTTGACCTTCTTGACTAACCTCCCATGAGGGACTTTGTCAAACGCCTTACTAAAATCCATATAGACAACATCAACGGCTCGCCCTTCGTCCACCGTTTTCATCACCTCCTCAAAAAATTCTACCAGATTTGTAAGGCACGACTTCTCCTTAATAAATCCATGCTGCGTATCCCTAATCAGATTGCAACGCTCTAAGTGCCTATACATCCTATCTCTAAGAATCCCCTCCACCAGCTTCCCTACCACTGACATCAAACTCACTGGCCTATAATTTCCGGGGTTATCCCTACCACCCTTTTTAAACAACGGTACAACATTAGCTATTCTCCAGTCCTCTGGGACCTCACCTGTGTCCAAGGAAGAGACAAAGATTTGCGTCAGAGGCCCAGCAATTCCACCTCGCACCTCCCTAAGCAGTCTGGGATAAATGCTATCAGGCCCAGGAGATTTATCAGTTTTAATGTTACCTAGAAGCTCTAACACTTCCTCCCTCAGTATGGATATTTCCCTCAACTGGTCCACAGCTCCCTCAGAGACAGGAGCTGTCAACAAGCCCCTCTCCTTCGTGAATACCAACGCAAAGTATTCATTCAGGATCTCCGCCATTCCCTCAGGCTCTAAGCACAGTTCTCCTCCTCTGTCCCTAAGAGGTCCGATTTTTCCTCTAACCACCCTTTTATTCCTAACATAGGAGTAAAAAGCCTTTGGGTTTTCCTTAATCCTATCCGCCAAAATCATTTCATGCCCCCTTTTTGCTCTGCTAAATCCCTGTTTGCACATTCTCCCCATGATTGCGTGGGTTTTCTCCGGTTTCCTCCCACACCCCAAAAACGTGCTGTTAGGCTGATTGGTGTAATAAATTGTCCCTAAATTAGTCTTCCCTCAATCTTCCCCAACAGGCGTAGACAAAGGTCATAGATAGAGGTGGGCACTCACAATGTTAAAATGGCAGCGCAGGCTTGTTGGGCTGAAGGGCCTGTTTCCTGTGCTGTGTTGTTCTTTGTTCTTTGTTCTAGCACTAGTACTTTAGCATAGATGTTAAACTTTTATTCGGAATGGATTAAAGTTTCAACTGAATCAGGAGAGAGAATCGACCTGATAGAGGTTTATAAGATGTTGAGACGAATAGATAGAGTGGATTCTCAGAGGCTATTTCCCAGGGCTGAAATGTGGCCTCAAGAGGACACAGGTTTAAGTTGCTGGGGGGCAAGTACAGAGGAGATGTTAGAGGTAAGTTTTTCACTCAGAGGGTGGTGAATGAATGGAATCAGTTGCCATCAGTGGTGGTAGAGGTGAACTCGTTGGGGTCTTTTAAGAGACTTCTGGATGAGTACATGGGATTTAATGGGATTGGGAATTACAGATAGTTCTATGGCTTGGTAGGTATAGATATGATCGGCACAACTTGTGGGCCGAAGGGCCTGTTTGCGCTGTAGTGTTCTAGAATATAGCAACACTTTCAGGATGTTTATGAAATAACATTTTCATAAACTGGTCTTGCCATCTGTATCTGAAAACGTGGCACGGTGGCACAGTAGTTAGCACTGCTGCCTCACAGCACCAAGGACCCAGATTTGCTTGCCAGCTTGGGTCACTGTCAGTGTGGAGTTTGCATGTTCTCACTGGGTTTCCTCTGGGTGCTCCAGTTCCAAAGAGCAAAGAAAATTACAGCATAGGAAAAGACCCTTCGGCCCTGCACTGAACCTGCTGCCCGACTGAACTAAAACCCCCTATCCTTCCAGTGACAGTATCTCTCTATTCCCGTCCTATTCATGTGCTTGTCAAGACACCCCTTAAAAGACATTTAAAAGTTTCCTCCCACAGTCTGAAGGTTTACGGGTAACGTAAACTGGCCATGGTAAATTGCCCCTTAGTGTCAGCGGGTTTAGCTAGGGTAAATGGGTGGCACGGTAGCACAGTGGTTGGCACTGCTGCTTCACAGCTCCAGGGTCCCGGGATCGATTCCTGGCTCGGGTCACTGTCTGTGTGGAGTTTGCACATTCTCCTCATGTCTGCGTGGATTTCCTCTGAGTGCTCCGGTTTCCTTCCACAGTCTAAAGATGTGCAAGTTGATTGGCCATGCTAAATTGCCCCTTAGTGTCCTGGGATGCGTAGGTTAGAGGGATAAGTGGGTATGATATGGGGATAGGGCCTGAGTGGGATTGTTTTTGGTGCAGTCTCGATGGGCTGAAGGGCCTCTTTCTGCACTTAAAGTTTCTATGATAAATGCATGGGGATAGAGCCTGGGTGGGATTGCGGTTGGTGCGATTTGATGAGCTAAATGGCCTCCTTCTGCACTGTCAGCATTCCAAATTGTGCCATCTAATCCCTAAGCTGGAATAATGGGATTTGGGTCATGTAGGTAAATTCCAATGAGGCAATCTTGGCATTCTGCAGACACTTTATATCAGAATCCTCAGAGGGTGAGCTGGAGTATCTGACAGAATTACAGAGCAGGATGTGTCCTGCTGCAGTCCTGACTCCCCACAAGGTATCGTCAGGGCTGAAGGTTTCCCTTTTAAAAATTACTCAACATTGAGGCGTTAGAAGTTGTTAATGATTTATGATATTGACTGGTTCCTAATCTGCCTGACAGCACGCAACAGAACATGTTGTGCACATTGGCACATCTGACTGCCACCTGCCCACGGCCAAGAGACCATTCACTGACGCTTTGGAACGACAAACACACAGCTTTGGCTGCCACCCAGCCCCAGGGGACATTCTCGAGCAGGAAGCCGTTGTGGTGGACCCCACACATCCCATCTGCCAGTCCTGGGTTCCAAACCTCATCCCGGATCAGACAAAATAGACCATGCATACATGCTGCCTGTCCATTCAGGCCCTTGAGCGCTGGCAGCAGCTTGCAGCTCTTGGTTTAATCTTTGCAAAGAAAGGGCGTGCAGCCCTTGCCAAGGCACGTGAATGCTTTTGCAGATGGAGCAGATGACAGACAAACCTGCCTTCGCGCCAACTCTCAGTGGCAAGAAAAGGAGTGCTGTACTGTTGGAGATGCCATCTTACAAATCAGACGCTAAAGTGAGGCCCGGCCTCTCCTCTCAGCTGAATGCAAATGTTCTTGTGGCACAGTTAACGGAGAAGCAGATGACTTTTCCAGAAGTCTCTGCCAATATCAGCCTACCTGAAAATTTTGGATGGTTGAGAGAGGGAGAGAGTAGAGAGGGGAGTAAAAGAGAGAGAGAGAGTAGAGAGGGAAGTAAGAGAGTAGAGAGGGGAGGAGTAAGAGAGTAGAGAGAGTAGAGAGGGGAGTAAGAGAGAGAGAGAGAGGAGTAAGAAAGAGGAGGGGAATAAGAGAGAGAGAGAGAAAGAAGGGAGTAAGAGAGAGAGAGGGGAGTAAGAGAGAGAGAGAGAGAGGGGAGTAAGAGAGAGAGAGAGTAGAGAGGGGAGTAAGAGAAGGAGAGAGTAGAGAGATAGTGAGAGAGAGAGAGAGTAGAGAGATAGTAAGAGAGAGTGGGGAAAGATTGGGAAGGGAAAAGAGTGCGGAAGAGAATGGCTGCAACCTGGGGGGTGATTTGGGGATATGGAAGAAAATTGCTTTATGTTGGGGGGTTGGTGATGGGGAAGAGAATTGCTGCAATTTTGGAGTTGGGGGGGGGCAATGAGATAGGAGTGGAGAGAAATAGAATAGGGTTGTGCTGCACTAATTATAGGTTATGATGATAAACATAAAACTATCACATCAAAACATTTGTTAAAATAGAGTCTGCTTTTTCTGAACTTACCTTAGTTTCAGGATGTTTGAAACTATCAAAATTCAGACATTTGGAAACAAACTTAACGATTATTTTTTGTGTGTGAATGCTTAAGGTAAGTGAGATTACTCATCACAAATGTATAAATGCTACGTATGGTTTGGGGCATTTATTGATAATGATGTGAGTAATACTCCTTGTAATGACAAATGATTACTTTTGAGCACGATTGATGCTGAATGATGGTTAAATGATTGCTGCTGAGTGCAATAGTGGCATTGTTACTGGACTAGTAATCAGTCCAGAGACCCAGGGTAAAGCCGTGGGCATCCAGGTTCAAATCCCACCACAGCAGATAATGAAGTTTGAATTCAATAAAAATCTGAAATTAAAGGTCTAATGATGGCCATGAAACTATTGTCGATAGTCATAAAAAATCACCTGATTCAGTAATGTCCTCTAGGGAAGGAAACCTGCCATCTTTATAAAAACAAAATAGTGTAGATGCTGGAATCTGAAAAACAAAACAGAAAATGCTGGAAAATCTCAATAGGTCTGACAGCATCTATGGAGGGAGAATAGGTGTGGAGATGCCAGAGTTGGACTGGGGTAAAACAGAAAGAAATCCCACAACACCAGCTTAAAGTCCAAACAAATTTATTTACAGCAAAAGCCGCAAGCTTTCGGGATAGCCTATCCCTTTGTCAGGTGGCTGGGAGTTTTGATCATAAACCAGACACAAAGGCACAAACTCAATTTACATGCATAATGATTGGAATGTGAGTCTTTACAACTGATCTATTCTTAAAGGTGCAGACAATGTGAGTGGAGAGAGCTTTAAGCACAGGTTAAAGAGATGTGTTTCCAGACAGGAAAGTTAGTGAGATTTTGCAAGTCCAGGTAAGTCGTGAGGGTTACAGACAGTGCGACATGAACCCAAGATCCCGGTTGAGGCCATTCTCACGTGTGTGGAACTTGGCCACCAGTCCCCATCCAGCGACTCCGCGCTGCTGCGCGTTGCAAAGGCCGCCCTGGAGAATGCCCACCCAAAGACCAGAGGCCGAATGCTCATGACCGCTGAAGCGCTCCCAACAGGAAGAGAATAGAAAAGAACAGGAAGAGAATAGAGCCAACATTTTGGTCAAAGTTGACAAAGGGTCACCTAGACTCAAAATGTTGTCTCTATTCTCCCTCCACAGATGCTATCGGACCTGTTGAGATTTTTCCAACATTTTCTGTTATTGAACTGCCATCTTTACCCAGTTTGGGCCTACTTGTGACTCCAAACCACTTTAACATTAACTCTTAAATGGTTGAGCATGTCACTCAGTCCAATGGTGATTAGAACAACAAAGAGAACAACAAAGAACAACACAGCACGGGAAACAGGCCCTTCAACCCAACGAGCCCGTGCCGCCACTTTAACGTTCACACTTCCGTCCATGACCCTTGTCTATGTTTATGGAAATCTGCATTGGAACCAAATTGAGGAGACAATTTAGGGATAATTTGTTTCGCCAATCAGCATAAGAGCATATCTTTGGGGTGTGGGAGGAAACTGGGGCACCTGGAGAAAACCCACGCAAGCATGGGGAGAATGCGCAAACTCCCACAGACACAGGCCCAAATCCATGTATCTGCACAGCACAGCGATAGTCACTGAGCTGTCGTGTTACCCATCAACTGGTCCAGTTTAAGCGTACACTAATAATGTGAAACAATAGGCTACTTTCGAAAAATCCAAGAGCAGCCCTCTCATGACCCATCGCATGTATGCTCCTTGTTGGACAACAAGGCGGACCGAAGCACCTGTAGGATAAAAGAGAAATACATCAATAACATATACATTAGGGATGAATAACAAATGCTGGGCTTGTCAGCCTCATCCATATCTCATGAGAGAATAAGACACAGTGATGGCTAAATGATTGCTTTTGGTGTTAAATGAATGCAAACAAATGGTCTTGAGCGTAAATTATGTCAAAATTTTCCGATAGGGACACATCAACCATCATCACTGAAACTGATTATCTAGTTATTATCTCATTGCTTGTGGGATCTTGCTGTGTACAAACAACTGCTGCATTTTTTGCATTATGTCAGTGTCTTAGACTGGTTATGTACAGCAGCAAAATCGGTTGGTTAGATGACTGGATGCAGAGCAACGCCAACAGTGTGGGATCAATTCCTGTATCGGGAGAACAGAGTTAAGCATTTTAACTCACTAATCCCCCTGACTTCTATATATCTTGGAACACTAAGTGGCAATTGAGCAAAATCCAGGAGCAACACCAACTTGGATGCAGAGTTGGTGTTGCTCTGCACCCAAACCAGTCATTTAGCAAACTGATCTTTCTGATGTAAACAGCCAGAAAATTCCAATCTAAGTCACAGATATAATGCAAAAAATGCAGCAGCTATTTGTACACAGCAAGATCCCACAAGCAATGAGATAATAACTAGATAATCAGTCAATCTAACTTGTGCATTTTCGGAGTATGGGAGGAAACCGGAGCATCGGGAGGAAACTCACGCAGACATGGGGAGAACATGCAAACTTTACACAGCCACCCAAGGCCAGAATTGAACCTGACTCCCTGGTGCTGTGAGGCAGCAGTGTTAACCACTGTACCACCGTGCTGGGGTAAATAAAAGTCCCCTCCTAAAAGAGATTCCTCATGCAAGGTGTTGATTGAATTGTTTTTTGACCACGTGGCCCCTACCCAGTAAGGCTGGTCTTAAACTGACAATCACCAGACTCTTTCTGAGAAATCCCTGGATCTCCATCTCAAACAGCACTGTGGGTGTACCTACACCACACGGACTACAGGGGTTGAAGAAGGCAGTTCACCACTACCTTCCCAAAGACTATCAGGGACGGGCAGTAAATGCTGGACTATCCACTGTTGCCTATATCCCATGAGCATTTTTGATAAGTTTGTATAAGACATTGGTGAGGCCGTACTTAGAGTATTGTGTACAGTTTTGGTCACCTAGTTACAGGAAGGGTGTAAATAAGGTTGAAAGAGTTCAGAGAAGGTTCACGAGGATGTTGCCGGGACTTGAGAAGTTGAGTTACAGAGAGAGATTGAATAAGTTAGGACTTTACTCCCTGGAGCGTAAAAAAATGAGGGGAGATTTGATAGAAGGGTGTAAGATTATGATGGGTATAGATAGAATGAATACAAGCAGGCTTTTTCCACTCAGGCTAGGGGAGAAAAAACTAGAGGGCATGGGTTAAAGGGTGAAATGAGAAATGTTTGAAGGGAATACGAAGGGAAGGGGTTCTTCATGCAAAGAGTGGTGGGGGTGTGGAATGAGCTGCCGGATAAAGTGGTAAATGCACTTTTAACACGTAAGAAAAACTTGGACGGGTTCATGGATGAGAGGGGTGTGGAGGGATATGATCCAGGTGCAGGTCAGTGGGACTGGGCAAAAAATGCTCCGGCACAGACAAGAAGGACCAAAAAGGCCTGTTTCTGAGCTGTAATTTTCTATGGTTCTATGATTCTATTAGGCCCTCAGTTCTAGATTACTTTTCCAAAGATACAAAATAACATTAAGTATTTTGCTGATAATGGAAGGTTTCACAAGGCAAAATGGTTTCCAAATACTCAAGAATGTCAGACATGCATTCTCATTGATGCGTTGTAACTAACGACCCTAACATCTGATCCTTCTTTTAGTGCTTTAGTTGTCTGGCAATGAAAAGCAAGTTACTTTGATTTCCTAACCTTCAGAGTGGCATTTTCTCCTGTCTCTGTAGCTGTTATAACAAAAATACTGACATTCAGAAAATAGAAGCTTTGCTCTGGAAACCTTGGCTGAACAACTTGTGTTGAAAAATAAAAGTTTTGGCATTCTGCAGTTCTTTTCAAAAGATAATTTTTGTCTGAAATGGTCTCTTCCTCATTTTAGAATCAGCCCTCCAAATGTGATGTTGCGTCACTATTTGATGGCGTATCGAAGTGTGTTTTGTTTCCTTTAGACAATAATTAGAGTTGGATCTTGCTGCGATTAATTCCGAGATCCCAACACGCTTAACGGGATTCCCGGCAGCGAGGCAGTGTCCGGTTGCCAAGGTGGGAATGGCAAGGAATGATAGAAACTTCCGGTAATGACTTTGGTATTTCCATTTCTACCTTCACCTTGGGAGCACTCGATTTTCTTTGGAGAATCTTCCGTAGCAATGATGAAAATGCAACCTGGGGCTCTGGGCCCCGCCTGCCACTCCAAAATCTCCCCCGACCAAAGCCTTCACGGCACTTTCAATTACGATAATGTCAAAACCGTCTGTCACAGGGATAAAAGCCAAATGTCTAAATGGGAATACTAAACCGGGCGGGTGGGGAGGAGGAATGTATTTAAAATTTGGAATTCTGTTTTCCTGCTTCACAGCGAAGACCTCACATTTTCCAGCCACATGGAGAAGAACAATAAACACTATGCCATCAGTAAATACCTTTAATCAGAATGGCGACTTGCTATTTTCACTGAGTCTATTTGCTACAACTAATGGGTATGGTGCAACTTCTTAATCTTATTGGGGGCATAGGTTTAAGGTGCGAGGGGCAAGGTGTAAAGGAGATTTCTCCATAGAGAGACGAAAGATGAGAGGTGACCTGATAGAAAATAGAACATAGAACATAGAACATAGAACATTACAGCACAGAACAGGCCCTTCGGCCTTCGATGTTGTGCCGACCAAAATAAAAAGCAATGCCCCTCCAAACTAAACCATTCCCTTCTCTTCCATATACTTATCAATTAACCTCTTAAACGCCACCAAACTTGGCGCATCTACAACAGCTGCAGGCAGGGCATTCCACTCCCTAATCACTCTTTGAGTAAAGAACCTATCTCTGATGTCCGAATGTTGAGAGGTATAGGTTGGATGGGTTTTCAGAGGCTTTTTCCAAGGGCTGGAATGATCGCTACGAGAGGACACAGGTTTGAGGTGCTGGGGAGTAGGTACAGAGGTGATGTCAGGGGTAAATTTTTCACTCAGAGGGTGGTGGGTGAGTGGAATTGGCTGCCTTCGGTGGTGGTAGAGGCAAACTTGATAGGTCTTTCAAGAGACTTTTGGATGAGTACATGGGACTTAATAGAACTGAGGGTTATAGGTAAGCCTAGTAGGGATGGATATCATCGGCGCAACTTGTGGGCCAAAGGACCTGTTTTTGCTGTAGTTTTTCCATGTTGTATGAGATGCACGAGGCATTTTTACGCAGAGGATGGTGAGTGCCTGGTAGTCGCTGCCGGTAGTGGAAGCGGATACGATAGTGACTTTAAAGGGGCTTCTTGACAGATACGTGAACAGGATGGGAATAGAAGGATATGATCCCCAGAAGGGTAGGGAGTTTTAATTCAGACAGGCAGCATGGTTGGTGCAGGCTTGGAGGGCCGAAGGGCCTGTCCCCGTGCTGTAATTTTCTTTGTCCTTTTCTTGGTTCTTGGAATCAAAAGAAGGGCCCTTAATGAGGTGACACCCTAAATCCCTTGCAGGACCATGGGTTAGATTATTCAAGTAGTACCTTGCAAAAATGGGCAATCACCAAGTAGATTAACTAATGAATAGTTTGTTAAAGGAAGTAACAATGTCCAGAGTGTGATATAAAGTCTATCGTACTCCGGGACTTCAAACTCCTAACTAGCAAGGAAAACCTCCAGCTCCTAACTAGCAAGGAAAACCTCCAGGATCAACCCGATTGGTCGAATGGGTCACAAGACCTCTGGGAGCTTGCCCCTTAAAGGGATACATTACAACTTGTCTAAGTTTTTAGACTGTGAGAGACTGCAACTAACTCTAGTCAGGCACCAGCAGCAACTTTCTTTTATATAATGTTTTAAACAGCGGCCTTCTTAGAAGTAGGTTAAGACTGATTGTCACATAACTGCTGCAACCATGCTGTAATGGCTCAGGAAGCCTGACTGGAAAGGAACATAGTCTATTACCGAATACAATGTACATCTACTACAGTGCTGTACACGCACAGTCCCTATTAGGGGCTACAATTCAGCAGGCCCAGTCCTGGTTCAGCTGGGCGGGTCACTGCCTGTTACCAGAGGAGTTCACATTCAACAAGCTTCACGGGCAGATCATTCAATGACTATCCATGGACCTCGTGAGAGTTTTCAAGAAGGTGTTTGAATAGATATGGCTCTTGGGATGAATGGGGTCAAATGATATGGGAGAAAAGTGGGAACAGGTTATGGCTGATAATGAATTGTGGAGCAGGGTTGAAGGGCTGAATGGCCTGCTTCTGTTCCTAGTTTCTATGTTAGGCTAAGTGACCCATAATCTTGTGTTTCCTACCTCTCTCCTTATTTGAATAAAGGTGTTATGCTAACTAATTTCCAATCCACTGGAACCTCTCTAGAACGTTGGAAGATTATAACCGATCTATTATCCACTACCTATGCTGTTACTTCTTTTGAGACTCTACAATGCAGGCCACCTGGTCTTGGGGACTCTGTATTTAAAAGTTTCGAACACCCTGGTGATGGTGATTGTATTACGTTCAACCTTTCTTATCATCTCCTGATCTTCAAGAACCTTTTGGAAATTTTCTAAGTTCCCTACCATGAAGATAGACACAAAGTACCAACTGATACCTATGGCATGTTTTCCATTATCAATTCCCCAGACTCATTCCCCAAAGGACCAAAACTAGCTTTAGTTACTCTTTGTTCAAATCCTAGAGAAAACTTTTACTGTTTTCATACACTAGCTAGTATTTTTTTTCTCCTCCTCTGCTTCTGTCTCTTTATTATCTTATCTAGTCATTCTTTGCTTGTTCTTGAAATCTGTCCAATCCTCTGATCTACCACTAATCTTTGTAGATTTGAACAGTGTTCCCTTCAATTTAATGCTCTCCTTAAATTCTTTATTTAGCCACGGATTATGCATTCTTCTCGAAGAGCCTTCCTTCCTTACAGGGATAAATCTTTTCTGAGCGTTATTAAATAAGAAATAAGCTTAACAATTCCAGTTTGGCTCTACTGCATCTCGAAAAGTGGCAGCTTCTGAAGAAATGGAAGACATTTTTATTTTCAGCCACAGTTGGGTCCATTTTTGTGACCCACTCATATCCTTGTGCTTCATTTTCTTTATCACTGCCTTCCTTTTACAAAGTATCTACAGCACAGATTTAGGCTGTAGAGCCAACACAACATGTCCGTGTTTGTATTCAATCTCCACAAGCGTCACCTCCCACTCCACTTCATCCAATACCATCAATAACCCTGGTATAATTTTCTTGCTCGTGGGTGAGATTTTATGGCCTCCATTATCCTGAAACCGTAAAATCCAGCCTGAGGTCAACGGACCTGTACATAGTCTGCCCATTCCAATTCCCGTGACGGTAAAATCCCACCCATGTGTCAGTTTTGCCTTTCTGCTGTTCACCTCAGCTATTGCCTGTTGTATCATGCTTCACATTGTGACCATGGTGGCACAGTGGTCAGCATTGTTGTCTCACAGTGCCAGGGACCCGGATTCGATTCCTGGCTCGTGCCACTGTTTATGTGTAGTTTACACGTTCTCCCTGTCTCTGTGTGGGTTTCCTCTGCAAGCTCTGGTTTCCTCTCAACGTCCAAAGATGGCAGGTTAAGTGGATTGGCCATGCTAAATTGCCCCTTCGTGTCGGGGAACTGGCTATGGTAAACGTATGGGGTTATGGGGATAGGCGGGGGTAGGATTGTGTCGGTGCAGACTCGATGGGCTGAACGGCCTCCTTCTACACTGTAGGGATTCTAAGTTCCTCATAAATTTCTTTTCATTTATCATTCATGACCCTTGTATATTTATAGCTACAAAAATCTGGTCTTGCCTGGAAGATTTTCTCTATGCTTATTCTATTTTGAATAGCACGTGGGGTCACGGGCTTAGGGTGAGGGGGGTAAGGTATAATTTGGATGCTAGAGGGAGTTTTTTCACACAGAGGGTGGTGGGGATATGGAATGCGCTGCCAAGTAAAATGGTGGAGGCAGGCACTCTGGAGTTATTTAAGAAATACTTAGATGGACACATGAACAGAATGGGAATGGAGGGGTATAGAAAACTGTTTTAAAATAGAGATCATGAGCCTTGGGAGTCCCTAGGAAGTGTGTAAATAGATGATGATATTGATGTACTTGTTTTTATCCTACAGGTGCTTTGGTCCACCTTGTTGTCTAACGAGGGGCATACATGCGATGCGTCGTGAGAGGGCTACTCTTGGATCTTTTTCGAGAGTATCCTACTGCTTTACATCGTTAGTGTAAGCTTGACCTGGACCATTTGATGGGCAACACGACAGCTCAGTGACTATCGCTGTGCTGTGCAGATACATGGATTTGGGCCTGTGTCTGTGGGAGTTTGCGCATTCTCCCCGTGCTTGCGTGGGGTTTTCTCCAGGCGCTCCGGTTTCCTCTCACATCCCAAAGATGGGCTCTTAGGCTAATTGGCAAAACAAATTCTCCCTAAATTGTCTCAAATTTGACTTTTTAATCCATAGACCTATAAACATGGACAGGGATCACGGGTGGAAGTGGGAACATCAGGGTGGCGGCGCGGGCTGGTTGGGCCGAAGGGCCTGTTTCCCGTGCTGTTTTGTTCTTTGTTCTTTGTTGTTCTTTGTACTTATCCTTAGAAAGCTTTATCAGTTTCCCCTTTTTCTCTTCTCTATTGTGATAAAGGAGACACAGCCTGTTCAATCTTCCCTGTTGGGTATAAGCTCTCAGTGAAATAACCCATATGTTTTTAAATTAAATTATATTAAATTTAAGAGGTAGTCTGTTTCAATCCACCCTCTCACATCCTTTCAGAACTGTAAACACTGATTGTTTCACCTTATAATTTGCACTGTTCTGATTCAAAAGATTCATATTTTCAAGCCTCTTGTGCTTATTATCTTTGTTGGTATTTTAACCCTAATCATTTCCACACCCACTTGCTTCAGAGAAGTGGTTTTGAGCATTTATTGCTCTATATCTTTAAAGGATTTTTCTTTTTTTTGTGTGTGAAGTTCTCGATTCAATATAATGCTTGAAATTGTCTGATTTCTTTGTCACTATGGTCCAGCTTTCGTTAGTACAAAGTGACTAACAAAAGGTAAATGGCGTTGTTAGGAGTAGACCTGTATAGTTGAGTTATTAATTGCTAGAATATTGTGTACGGATTTGGTCTCCTTTTCTGAAGAAGATGTTCTTGCTCTCGAGGGAGTGCAGCAAAAGTTTACCAGGTTGATTTCAAGGTTGGCAGGACTGATGTGTGAGGAAAGATTGACTAGGTTAGAATTGTTTCAGCAGAGGTTCAGACAAATGAGCGGGGAATGTCATAGAGACTTCTGACTGGACTAGAGAGGGTAGGTGGATATTCCTGAATGGTAGGGGAGCCCAGAACTGGGGTCACAGTCTGTGGATTCAGGGTAGACCATTTAGGGTGGAGATAAGGAGACATTTCTTCATCCAAATTCATTACCATAGGAAGTAGTTGATGCCAGAATATTGAATACATTCAAGAGGGAAATCAGAAGTTATGGGGAGAAAGCAAGATTAGGCTATTGAATTGGATGAGCCATGATTGTGATGAATAGTGGAACAACTTGAAGGGCCAAATGACCTCCTCCTTCTCCTATCTTCTATGTTTCTATGTTAAACCTTTCGTTGTAAATCGTTCTTCTCAATCAGTGAGTCCTTTAGTTTGTTACTTGGGACACCAAATTACCTTGAGTTATTACAGTAACCATTTGAGTGGTTGACTGGTTTGACTAATGAAGGGTTTATAGAGTCATAGAGGTTTATAACATGGAAATAGACACTTTGGTCCATGCTCCCTTTTTTTTAACCCCTAAGCTAGTCTCAGTTGCCCGCATTTGGCCCATATCCGTCTATACACATCTTATCCATGTAACTGTCTAAACACTTTTTAAAAGACAAAATTGTACCCACCTCCACTACTATCTCTGGCAGTTTGTTCCAGACACTCTCCACCCTCTGTGTGAAAAAATTACCCCTCTGGACACTTTTGTATCTCTCCCCTCTCACCTGAAATCTATGCCTTCTAGTTTTAAACTCCCCTAGCTTTGGGTAAAGACATTAACTATCTAGCTTAACCAAACCTCTCATTATTTTATAGACCTCTTTGTGATCAACCCTAAGCACCCTACGCTCTAGAGAAAAAAGTCCCAGTCTATCCAGCCTCATCTTATAACTCAAACCATCAAGTCCCGATAGCATCATGGTAACTCTTTTCTGCACTCTTTCTAGTTTAATAATATTCTTTCTACAATAGGATGTCCGGAATTGTACACAGTATTCCAACTGTGGCTTTGCCAATGTCTTGTACAACTTCAGCAAGACATCCCAACTCCTGTATTCAATGTTCTGACCAATGAAACCAAACATGACTTCTTCACCTCTCTGTCCACCTCTGACTCCACTCCCATGGAGCTATGAACCTGTACATCTAAACCCCTGTGTTATATATCTCTCCTCAATGCCCTACCGTTAAATGAGTAAGTCCAGCCCTGGTTCGATCGACCAAAATGCATCACCTTGAGTTACTATCGTAACCATGTCAGTGGTTTGACCAAAAAGAGGCTTCCGTCTTCCGTGACGTAAGTTTACAAACCTGCTCTGCGAAGAGAGATGAAAATTCAGAGTTGGAATCCCAGAGAAGAATATCTTTCTTACTGGAACTGTCAGAAACTTGTAGATTTTATCATTTACATACGTGGTTGCCTTGACATCTGCCGGTTTCAGGAGATCCATGGCTGCGCAGGCATCTCTGTTCAAGAGAGAAAAAGACTGATTACAGATGACGTATATTAGCTTGAAGATTTGTCTGTCGCCATACCTTAATACTTCCAGAATCTTTCTCTGACTGGAAGTCAGATTCTGCAAGGCCAATAAAGTGGTGTTTGTGTCCAGAGATCTCCCAGCCCCGGCTTAGAGTCTGATAGAACTGTAACACTGACATGTATCCAATTTAAAATAGCCATTCATCAAAATGTCCTCTTTCCAAAATAAAAATCCAGGGCTTTCGACAAGAATCATGGCTGACTGCCCTCTTGATGTGATTTCTAGACCTCCTGAGTCATCTTGGAATTTTCTATATATTTTGATGTTTTGGCTTTCCATGGCTTTTCGAAGCATCCTATTCATTTCCATTGAACATTACTGGACATTCATCATACCTGTAGGTGTGCTTTGCTCCACAATGTAACACTTCCCTTCATGGTTGTCCTGCTCGTCACTTTGGGTTTTGATCCTTTTGGCCTCGGGTGTCCTTGTCTCTGTGGTATTTCACTAACTGGATGGTGAGATTTACTTTGTACCCTGGTTTGCTTTGCCTCCTTAGATCTGTGCTGCAAATGGATTTCAGAATTACCGACAAGCTTTCTCAAAGATTCGACCTTCCTTCACTTGAACCAAATCTGGGAATGTATCATCCACCACTCCTACGATTGCACTGATCCTGAATTGCTCCAATTTTAGGTCACTGTATTCAAAACCTTCAGCTATTCTGTACAGCTGACTAATGAGGGAATTGACAGGTCCCCTTGCTGTTGGACATAATCCATTACATTCAGCCCTTTCAAGGATTTTATTATTCTTGAGGTTAAAATAAGCATCAAATGATTTTAAAATGTCGTGAAATTTGTGGGTGACTCATTGATTCCTTGTCTAGCTATTATATGAAAATTATTTATTAGTCACAAGTAAGGCTTACATTAACATCGCAATGAAGTTACTGTCAAATTCCCCTAGTCGCCACACTCCGGCACCAGTTTGGGCCAAGGCAGCTAACCAGCACTGCCCTTCAGACTGTGCCTTGACACTGCCTTTCAGCACATCTTTCAGACTATGGGAGGAAACCGGAGCACCCGGAGGAAACCTACGAAGACACGGGGAGAATGTGCAAACATTGACCCTTGCTGAGAATCAAACCCTAGTCCCTGGTGTTGTGAGGCAGCAGTGCTAACCACTGTGCCACTGTGCTGCCCTGTGCCAACATGCTGCCTCATCATCAGCCACTTAACCGACCAAATAAAACTGTGATAGTTTGTTCAACTTCTGATTTTTTTTTATCCAGACCTGAAGCAAAAAGTGTCTAATGAATTTCTCCAAAGTTCCTAATTTTTTGATTGATTTATTATGATCACATGTATTGGAAATGCAATGAGAAATATTGTTTCTTACACTAGACAGACAAGATGTATCATTCATAGAATACATGGGAGAAGGAAAGGATAGGGTGCAGAATATAGAGGTGTAATTATCAATAGGATGAAGAGAAGATCAGCTTAATGTGATCTAAGTCTTGGTCCAATTATTCTGAAAAAATGAATTTCTGATGCATGGTTAAAATATTAAAATTTCATGTTCAGCTTTAAGAAGTTTGAGACAATCCAGGGTGACACCTCCATTCACTTCGACACAAAGGGTTTCCCTTATACATTCTGCCTTTAGTGGGCTCAAACAGTAATGGTGTTTGCGATCACATTATTTAACAATGTTTTCCACAACAGCTGCCTGAAATGTCAGTTTGAGTTTTCTCCGATTTAACGCAATGATCTTGGCTCCTGGAAGTGTCGAACCCAGCATTTGTTGGGTTATTAAAGCTGTCTATTCAGTCACGACAATCTTTAATTGACGTTTTTTTTTGTTCTAGGCCATCACATGTTCAGTCAGCGAGTCAGGAATCAGGATTCTCGGATTGTTATTTAAACCACAATTCCTGGCCACTGAAGGATTTAACTTTTTCCAAGGTGTATGTTAACCAGGAATTTTATATCAGCCCTAGTGAATTCTCCACACTCCGGATATTGAAACTGGACTTCCAAAAAATTTAATGGAGTCTCCTGTTGCAGTGAGGGACTTAATTCCTGCCTTCAGCTTCCAAACCTTTCTTTGGAGCTTCTCTCTGGCAACTTTTTTCATCATCTTCACTTCTGGAGCTTTTCCTCAGGTCAGAATATTTCTTTGATTTTTCCTTTCATTTCCAATGTTTTAATTTCCTTTTGCAGTCGCTGCAATGCTTTGAACTGTTTATTTGCAGCCACCATGTTGTAAGATGTTGGGCATGGTTCATAATGTCTTATTAAACTTCTGTATTTTTAAGTCATTCACCAGTCAGTATTTATTAACTACTGGAAACTATATACATAAGTATAATAATGATCTAAATTTGGAGCTGTCTCCATGCTTGCTTTTACACACATCTCTGTTCTATGCAACACTAACCCAAAAGTATGATTGATGTGTCCTCTTACATCACTGTGTAGACAGTCTTGTACTCAGTACCACTTTAACCTTTTATGTGTCAGACCCTTACACTACAGTGTCCATCCAGTGATTGGCTCAATTTAATATCAGGGGTATATTTATTTTCATTAACTGCAGTAAATGATACAAGTCACATTATTGTAAGAGTGATGTAAATATATGCAATAGTTCGTGATGATCAAAGTAGCCTAAGTGGCAAAACCTGAGGGACATGTGTAAATATCCCTTACTGCCATCAGCAATTTCTCACGCCATTGAATCTTTCTAACTCTAATCCCTTCTGATCATGATGTGGAGATGCTGGCGTCGGACAGGGGTAAACACAGTAAGAAGTCTCACAACACCAGGTTAACCCCTTCTGATCACATCAATAATAAGTTGCAACTACCATATTGTCTTGAACACAAACAGTCTCCCCCAGCACCAGGGGCAGTGTGAAACAAAACTACTTCACAAAAGGAGGCGTTAATATTAGGTGACCAGAAGCTCGGTGAAAGAGATTGATTTTAACAAGTGTCTGAAAAGAGAGGAGGGTTTCAGGCAGGGATGGGATTCTGGGGCTTTTGGTAGCAGTCTGCTATCACTCAGAGATTCTCTTCAGGTATCTGCCTTCACTTGCTTCTGTTATAATTGACACGGGTCACTGATAGGGGGAGCGGGAGTCAAAACAAGCTGACAGATTTTCAGAACCCGACTAACAAGCTCCAGAGTGCCAAACGCCACGGAAAATCAGCGATAGTGAAATTGAAGGAGAGTGGTCGATTACTGGCTGCAGGTGAGTGGGAATTCTGCAACATCTACTCCTGCTGTGGCTCTGTCGAGGACAAAGTTGTCATCCAGCAGGTTGTGATTACCTCGACAGCTAGGTGCCATCTCAAATTTAGTGAAAACACAGTGGTTAGAACCACTGGCCTCACAGCACCAGGGACAAGGGTTCGATTCCCAGCTTGGGTCACTGTTTGTATGGAGTCTGCACGTTCTCCCCGTGTCTGTGTGGGTTTCTTCCGGGTGCTGCGGTTCTGTCGCATAATCTGAAAGGCGTGCTGGTTAGGTGCTAAGTTCTCCCTCGGTGTACCTAACAGGCGCCGGAGTGTGGCGACTAGGGGATTTTCACAGGAACTTCATTGCAGCGTTAATGTAACCCTACTTGTGACACTAATTAAAAAATAAATAAATAATCCACTTCCCCCACAGTGAGAGTGAGCGTGTCATTGAGGAAGCTGAAGGAAGAGGTGGACAGATTTTTGATTAGTAAGGGTTGTGGTGGATGGGCGGGAAAGTGGGACTGAGGCTGAGATGGGATCACTATGAAATGGCGGAGCAGGCTCGAGGGGCTAAACTGCCTATCCTGCTCCTAGTTCTTATATTCTCGGGTGTGTAGAAGAGAGAGTTGATGCTAATGGAGCTGGATGATGAGAGGAGGAGGAAGAAGAAAGTTAATGATGATAATCAAGATACCAGCAATGATGAAAAGGGCAACTATGACTATCTCCAGATCTCTCCCCCCACTAGCTGACTGTTATATCATTGATATTATCCATTCTTTATCTCAGCACAGAACGTTTCAGCAGAGGCGGGTGTAGTTATTGTACTTGACGCCTCACAGAACACCAAGCAATTGGAAGAAGAGCAGTAGCTCAATGTGCTTGACATACAATGAATTACTTTTCAATGCATTGGAAGTGAGGTGGCTCTGTCAACAGTGCTTTCAGATCCTTTGATCTGAAAGGAGTCAGATCAAAACCCTACTGGGGAGACTGAAACACGTAACGTGGGCTGGAACTTCAGATCTGTACAGTTAGAGTGCAGAAAAGATTTATGAGAATGCTTCTTGAGATGGGAGGTACCAGTTGCGGGAATAGGTGGTGAAACTGAGGCTGTTCTCAAGCTTGGGAAGAGGTCTGAAACGGGTGTTCAAAACAGAGAGATGTCCAGAGAACGTGGGTAGAGAGAAATTGTTTCCAATGGTGAAAGGGTTGAAAACAAAAGGTCTCCAATTTAAGGCAATTAACAAAATGAGCAGGCAGCATATTAGCACAGTAGTTAGCACTGCTCCCTCACAGCGCCAGGGACCTGGGTTCAATTCCCTGTTTGGGTGATTGTGTCTGTGTGAAGTTTGCACATCCTCTCGTGGGTTTTCTCCCACAGTCCATAGATGTGCAGATTAGGTGGATTGGCCATGCTAAATTGCTCTTAAGTGTCCAAAGATGTGTAGGTTAGGGGGATCACTGGTCTCTCTCCTTCCCCAAGCACATAGCCAAGCAGCTCTCTTTTGGGGAACTCTCTGCAGGAAAACGCTCACATGGAGGGCAGAAGAAATGTTACAAAGACACACTGAAAGTATCCCTGAAGTTGCTTGACATTGCTATGATCACCTGGGAAACACTAGCACAAAACCGCCCTACCTGGCGCTGCCTCAAGCACAAGGACTGTCAAGCTCACGAAGCAAGGTGTATTGCTGAAGCACAACTTAAACACGAACTGCGCAAGTCCAGAGCAACCAGCGCAACAACTACAATGTCTACACAAGTCTCTCCAATATGTGCCAGGACATTCCGTGCCTGAATTGGCCTGATCAGTCATCTTCAGACACATTGCAACCAGTCTCAAAATGACTAATGGTGTCGAGATCCTCATTGACAATGGATGAACAACACACAGGGGGATCGCTGGCCTTTCTTCTTCCCCCACCCCCACTGATTAGTCCACCCCCCCACCCACTATGATACCCATGGCAGGCAGCTTGGTAAAATTGTGCCCATTAGTGTTGGCATGTTGGAATGATGGAGTTAGTAACTTGGCTGTGGCCTTATTGCAGGATCTGTACCTGGGTATAGAGGGCAAAAGTCTCTCTATTCACTCCCCTGTCGAACCACCTTTCCACGATGTGGAAATGCCAGCGTTGGACTGGGTTAAACACAGTAAGAGATCTGGCAGCACCAGGTTATCTGACTCAGGACTTAACCTGGTGTTGTCAGATCTCTTACTGTCTTAACCTCCTTTCCACACAACCTGGTGAGAAACTAAAAGGCAGGAACGCCAACCTGTAGCTATGTTAAATCAAGATCTCATTGAGATTAGCAGCCCTGTCCTCAAACACACAAATTCATAATAAGACTTGCATTTATATAGCGACTTTCACAAATCCAGGCAGCACAATGGTTAGCACTGCTGCCTCCTAATGCCAGAGGCCCGGGTTCAACTCTGGCCTCAGGTCACTGCCTGTGTGGAGTTTGCACATTTTCCTTGTGTCTGCGTGAGTTTCCTCCGGTTCCCTCCCATGTTTCAAAGATGTGCATGTTAGGTGGATTGACCATGCTAAATTGCCCCTCAGTGCCAGGGGGATTAGCAGGGTAAATTTGTTGGGCGAAGGGGATGAGGCCTGGGTAGGATTGTTGTCAGTGCAGGCACAATGGGCTGAATGGCCTCCTTCTGCACTTTAGGGAGTCTGTGATTCTATTCTATGATAAAGCAATTCACAATAATTGAAGCACATTCACAATTTCGGAATCATAGCCAATTTGGACACAGCAATGTTCCATAAATGGCAAGGAGATAAATGGCTTAGACAATCAGTGATTTGTGATGTTGAGAGGGGTAAATGGCTTAGACAATCAGTGATTTATGATGTTGGGAGGGGTAAATGTTGGCCAGGACATAGAAGAAGCTTCCTCAATATGTTTTTTATAGACCCTCATTGCCTCCTGAAATGTGCATGTGATTTGGACAGGTCCTGCACGCTGTCAAGGTGGAATCTCCCTGCTGGTTATTCCAATGGGAACACAACCTTTCAATTGTGGAAAATCACAGCCAGCTCCGTGATGCCTTTCCAAATGTACTGGCAATAACTGTTTCACAGGGAGTCCATCTTGTAAAGCTGATGGCGATATTCAAATGCAAAGTTCCTGCCATAGAGAAATTTCAAAAAAACATTGTCATCTATGAAAGGCTGGATGGACAAAAGGGGGAACAAGGAATGGATCAAAGACGTGAGGAATTTGAGACAAAGAGGACCATGCAACAACTCATCATGTTCAGATCCTAACTTGTCAATGATGCAACGTGAGATCAACCAAGGTCTGTTGGGATAGTGTTGGTCCCAGAATGTGTTTGCAACTGTCTGTCAAATTACTGGCGGCACGGTAGCATAGTGGTTAGCACTGCTGCTCCATAGCTCCGGGGTCCTGGGTTCGATTCCTGGCTCAGCTCACTGTCTGTGTGGAGTTTGCATGTTCTTCTTGTGTCTGCATGGGTTTCCTCTGGGTGCTCCGATTTCCTCCCACAGTCCAAAGATGTGCGGGTAAAGTTGATTGGCCATGCTAAGAAATTGCCCTTTAGTATTCAGGGATGTGGAGGTTAGAGGGATTAGTGGGTATCATATGTAGGGATATGGGGTAGGGCCTGGGTGGGATTGTGTTCAGTGCAGACTCGATGGAGTGAAGGGCCTCTTTCTACACTGTAGGGTTCTATGGTTCATGATGATTACCTGATTGTTCCTGCCAGCGGGATCTCCCATCTAACAAATGACACCTGCCCTCTCACCACCGTCATTGATATCAGAGGGTATGAAGACTAGGAAACCCCGTTGACAGTGGCAGGACCAGAGGATCCACCTTTGCCACCACAAAACAAGTCATTGTGGGATGGTGGAAGGGAGTCTGGGGAGGAACATTCGAGGGTATAGTCAAGAAACTATCTCCTTCTTAGGTCTTAACATGTCTCTGGCCAACACCACACTGACCCTATGTCTAAGTAATGAGCCTTCTCACATCACTACATGTGTGGTATTGTATTTACCCTCCACATTAACAGTTTAAATACGCTTATGTTGACATTGTAATATGTAAGCATAGTCAAGCTATTGGAAAGCTAAAAATAATTCACCATTGAAAATTTTATGAGCAACATTGTGTCAATGGATCTCAGAAGCATTAAATTAAGTTTATTTATTAGTCGCAAGGAAGCTTACATTAACACTGCAATGAAGTTTCAGTGAAAATCCCCTAGTCGCCACCCTCCGGCACTTGTTCGGGTACGCTGAAGGAGAATTTAGCATGGCCAATACAATCTTTTGGATTGTGGGAAGATGTGGAGTTTGCACATTCTCTTCGTGCCTGCGTGGGTTTCCTCTGGTTACTCCGGTTTCCTCTCAAGTCCAAAGATGTGCAGGTAAGGTTGATTGGCCATGCTAAGAAATCGCCCCTTAGTGTCTAGGCATGGGTAGGTTAGAGGGATTAGTGGGTAAATATGTAGGGATGTGGGGGTGGGGCCAGGGTGGGATTGTTAGTGAGTGCAGACTCGATGGGCCGAAGGACCTCTTTCTGCACTGAAGGGTTTCTATGATTTCTACGAAACCGGAGTATCCGGAGGAAACCCACACAGACACGGGGAGAACGTGCAGACTCTGCAGAGACAATGACCCAAGCTGGGAATCGAACCCAGGTCACTAGCGCTGTAAAGTAGCAGTGCTAACCACTGTGCCACCCAAGTGGCAAAATGGTTAGCACTGAACTTGATTCCAAAATTGCCTAAAATATGGAATATGAAGTGTGCTGGACTGTACCGCGAATGATTGCCAATGAAATTCTGATGCAGAATTGACCAGTATTACCAACAACAAAGATAAAGATGATCAATGTTATTGTGTCAGGTCATTGGGACTAATTGTTCAGTGGTTCAGAAGGCGTTCAGTGTGATTTTGAAAGGTTTCATGGGGAGGATTGGAGTTAATTTATGCTATACATGTATATTGTGCTGGATGGAATGGTTTGTAATGCTATAAAATAGCAAAATGCTAGAGAATTATTATGAATTCTTTAGGTGTTCTTGTTCTTACTTTGTCCAATTGTGATGGTTTTTATATCCAAATCAAACGCGTACGTCAATCCCTCAGAAACATTACTCAGATAAATGTCAATTCCTAGATTTCTGGCTTAAAGAATTAATCACAAAAAATCAACCTTTATATGATTACAAATGGCACGTTTCATTTAATGAGTAGAAGTAAAGTTGCCCTAGTCTCAGATAACCATAGCATGTTCTCCCCTTTGAGGAGGTGAGCAGACAGGTGTTGGTTTAACCTGAAGTTCACCACACCTCAGACAAAGGATGAGGTTGAGGTTCATGAGTAACCTCAGCCGGTTCGGGAATTGAACCCGCGCTGTTGCTATTACTCTGCATCACAAACCAGCCGCCTGACTCAGCCAACTGCATCTCAGTCACGTCACACTGTGAAATCTTTAGATCTTCCTTAATGACAAGACCTGCGTTTTAATATAAGGGGTGGGATTTTACTAACTCGCTGGGGTCAGATCGTAAATTCCCACCTGAGGCCAATGGAGATTTCCGTTCTATGGACTTCGCCCGCTCCGATTCCATGGTGGGCGAGACGGTAGCGTTCCGGTCAAGATATGGCTCCTTCTTCTTGAATTCTGTGTCCAAAGACCCACAACAATCCAACCTCCACCACAGGTAAGGCCTTGGATCCCACCCCAGCCAGAACAGAGATCCAACTCTTTGCTGGTAGTGTTAGCCTGCTCCAGAACAACTATTGAGCTGACTGTGACCTCACTATGGAGTTCAAGTAGCATTGGCATGTGTTTGCATGCATGTTGTAATCTGCAACCATGAACAGTAATGGTAGAGCCTCCAATTTTCTTTCCATCAAATGGTTGAACAGGAATCTCTCCAAGACTTGCTGCCTGCCATTGGCAAATGTTGAAAGGATTTATAATTTGACACTCCGTTTGTTTGCATTACAAATGGACCTTCCTTGGTCATCAGGTCCTGGAGTGGGACTTGAACTCGGAGCTTCTGGCTCAGAGACAGGGTGGCTACCCACTGCGCCACCAGACCTCCTAAAATGTGGATTACAAAATCAGATTATTTGTCAGATTAAATAGGAAGATTTTCCCAGTAGTGTCTGAGTAAATCAATAGATTCACTTTTCCAGCGTCGCCATCTCTGAGGTTAGTCCGACACTCTTGCTGATTCTTGGAGGTGGAATGAGCTTCCATTCCCTTGCCAGTTTCCGCTGTAGAGTCCTCATCCTTTACTTAGCGGAGTTTATCCTCATAAATCACCTTCTACCTGAGAGCTCTTCTTTAGGAGAGGAAAGAAATACCCCAGAAAGTGGGAATGTGTTGATCTAGCTTGGCTTATTTTTACAGTACATGCCATTCCTTCCAAGGCCTCCCTGAATTAAGTTAACGATTCTTAAGCTCTCATTTCCTGGAGCTTTGACTGTGCGTGCTTATTTTGGACCTGAACCTCAGGGCTATGTAATCTGAGGACATGTGTAAGCAACCATTAAATGTAAAACTGAAGATTAAGGGAATTGTTAAAGATCGATTTTATTTTTAAAAGCAAGTTAGTTCTCAGTAACTCAATGTTCTGCTGTAATAGAAGCTTGCGATTTTCTGAGAGCTAGGGATGGGAAAGCGGACAAACAGCAAAAGCCTGGGAATGCTTGAGTAACACCGCAACCTTCAACTTGGATACTATGTCATGAATGCTGAAAGTATTTGCCTTGAAATTATTCGTTCTGCTCCAGTGGAGGTGTGAACCCATTTATTTTAGGAGGCAGGCAGTGATTTTCTGGAATGTAACCTCAGAGATCACAAGAATGCAAGAGATGCAGATTACACAAATACAAATTAGGAGCAGGAAGAGGCCATTCGGCCCTCTTGAACCTGCTCCACCAATCAGTATGTTCATGGCTGACCTTGGATCTCAAGTGAATGCGATTTGGACTGTTTACCCATAGGGGACGCCAATGCCAGCTTTGTCTGGTCCCTCTGTTTCCATGTTATAATCTGTATGTAATTATGGAAAGGAAATGGAAAATTCTGAAATTATTTAAGAAACAATTCAGTGCCGGGGGGTTTTCTAGATGTATGAACTCAGTACGGCTCAACAGGATTCCCCATCCAGTTCCGTATTGGCTCCATTGATAATATCTTCTCTATTGAATCAATGGCTCCATTGGTTCAAGACTTACTTTGAGACCCCAGCACATAAGTAAAGCTAGTGTTCTTGTGCAGAATTGAGGGAGTGCCGCACTGTTGGAGATGCCATCTTGCGGAGAGAAAGTTAAATTGGAGCCTTGCTCTCTGTATGCAAAAAGTCCTGTGCTACTATTTCCAATTTCTGGTGTCCTCATCAACATTTATCGCTTCATTAACATCTAAGATGATTTGGTCACTATCACCTTGCTGTTTGATAGAGCTTGCTGAGCACAAATTGGCTACCGTGATTCCTATAGGACAACAATGACCCCAATTCTTTGGCTGTAAAACAATTTAGGGTAATAGTAATGAACGGTGCTATTAAAGGTGTACCTGTATATGTTTTGTGATCAGGAAGAATATCGTAGGATTATATGTGAAAACATTGAATGTACTTTATAAAAGCCTCCTTGTAAAGTATTTAGGGATTTTCAGGAGACACAATCGGGTCCCATGCAAGTAGTCTATCATAGAATCCCTACAGTGCAGAAGGAGGCCATTCGGCCCATCGATTCTGCACCAACCCAATCCACACCCAGGCTACCTTCCAGCAACCCCACATATTTACGCTGCTAGTCCCCTGACACTATGGGGCAATTTAGCATGGCCAAGCCACCTAACCTACACCTCTTTGGTCACCAAGGGGCAATTTAGCATGGCCAAGCCACTTAACCCACACATCTTTGGAGCGTGGGAGGAAACTGGAGCATCCGGAGGAAACCTACGCATTCATGGGGAGAATGTGCAAACAGGCAATGACCCAAGAATGGATTTGAACCTGGGTCCCTGATGCTGTGAAGCAGCAGTGTTAATCACTGAGACACCATGCTGCCCCATATCATTTACCTTTGTTATTGTCCATTAATGTCACAGGTTACAGTGGCTATGATTAGTGATGATGCTTCATTATTAACAGATTTCATTCCAGATATCTGATAATTTGTATCTTCCATCCCTTGGGAATTCAGTCCAAGGAACGGCCTCACAAAGTCCATATGTACGTAAAGTTTTGGAATGCAGGTCTGGGGGAATGGACAATATGACACTTCTAATCTAGACCATCCGGTCTCTGATTAGCATCTGTATCTCTTGCTCAGCACTGTGCTACGCAGCTTGATGCCTCACTCCATCAATATACATTCAAAGACTGGTTGCAGGGCTGGCAGAGGATGTTTGGGGTGGCACGGTAGCACAGTGATTAGAACTGCTTCCTCACAGCGCCAGGGACCCAGATTCGATTCCTGGCTTGGATCATTGTCTGTGTGGAATTTGCACATTCTCCCCATGTCTGCATGGGTTTCCCCTCACAATCTAAAAGATGTGCTGGTTCGGTGCATTGACCTGAGTCAGGAGTGTGGCGACTAGGGGAATTTCGCTGTAATTTCATTGCAATGTTAATGTAGGCCTTACTTGTGACTAATAAATAAACTTTAAAAACTTTACAGTTGATATAAGCATGTCCAGCGCTGCACTGATCTCATTTCCACTGTGACTAACTGACTCCTATTACAGGGTCTGTGAAAGAGGAGTATATATTGATGAGTACATTAATACACTTTCTCCATTTTTTATTAGCTTTGGAAGTTAAGAACTATAAAGTTACTATTCCAAATGTTAATGTTACTAAGTTCTATTGAACAATCATAAAATCAGAGAATCTCTACAGTGTAGAAGGAGGCCATTCAGCCCATCAAGTCTGCACTGACTCTTTGTGCAATAAGAATCATTTACAAAATGGTGGGTGCCTCTCCCACCCTGCCTTCTTAAAAGGAAAATAATGTAGGTGGGCTGAGGAAGAGGTATGAGATGTGTTGGTAGTGAACCAGGTGTAGGGTATTTTCAGAGCTTAGAGTTTAAGTTTATTTATTAGTGTCACAAGCAGGCTTACGTTAACACTGCAATGTGAAAATCCTCTATTTGTCACAGTCCAGTGCCTATTTGGACACACTGAGGGAGAATTTAGCACGGCCAATGTATCTAACCAGCACATCTTTCAGATATGGAAGGAAACTGGTGCGCCTGAAGAAAACCCACGCAGAGACAGGGAGAACCTGCAGATTCTGCACGGTGCCCCAAGCCAGGAATTGAACCCGTGTCCTTGGCACTATGAGGTAGCACTGTGCCACCGTGCTGCCCAGGGTTAGAGGGCCAGTCCATGAGATTTTTTGTCGATGTACATTAGGGTACGGACTGCTTCAGTATTTGGGGAGTTGTGGACATTGTGATGATGTAAGGAAGATCATTAGTGGAGCAACTAAATATGATTGGTCACACAGCCTTACCCAGCAGTACACCTGCAGTCCAACAGCCCCAATGTGCTCCCTTTGCAATAGGTTTGACTTCTCTCTTACCGGCAAGGATCCTCACACACCATTTTCCAGCTGTGATGGTGGGTCAGATTCTCTCTTTCATATTCTTGACTTAACTTCCTTGAAAACACGAGATTGAGGGATGATCTGACTGAGGTGCTTAAAACGATAACAAGATTAGGGATGGGGATTGGATTTATTACAACCTACAAAAGTCTGAGGCCACGTACTGACAGCTTCCTCCCTGCTGCTGTTAGACTTTTGAGTGGACCTACCTCGCACTAAGTTGATTTGTCTCTACACCCTCGCATTGACTGTAACACAACATTCTGCACTCTCTCATTTCCTTCTCTATGAATGGTATGCTTTGTCTGCTTAGCGCGCAAGAAAAAAATACTTTTCACTGTATGTTAACACATGTGATAATAATAAATCAAATCGACAAGCTTAAAGTTAGAACCTGGTCGTTCAGCTGGGGAATCCGGAGGCATTTTTCACGCAATGGATAATGGAAATGTGGAAGGCTCTCACTGTGGGGCAGCTCCCAGTGCCAGGAAGCCGGATTCAGTTCCATCCTTAGATACTGTCTGTTTGCACATTCTTCTCGTGTCTGCATGGCTTCTGTCCAGGGTGCTCCAGTTTCCTCCGAGTCCAGAGGTGTGCAGGTTAGATCGAGCCTAATGTCAGGGGGATTAGTAGGGTAAATATGTGGGGTTACAGGAATAGGACCTGGGTGGGATTGTGGTCAGTGCAGAATGATGGGCTGAATGGCCTTTATCTGCACTGTAAGAATGCTATGATTCTCTGATAATGCTGTGGAAGCCACGATAATTGGAGCTGTCAAGATTGAGACTGACAGATGTGTGTTAAGTGAGGCTATCAAATTAGTATGGAGCAAAGGAGGGCAAAAGAAGATCAACCATGAATGCCAAGGGGCTGGATATCCCAGACATCTCTCTGGGTACAAAGGACAAAGTAACACCACTTCAAAAAAAAAATCTTCTTAAATTCATTTTAGGGATGTGATCCCTAAATCTAGTGATCAAGAAGGTGAATGGAATGTTGGCTTTTATAGCTAGAGGGATAGAACATAAAAGTAGGAGGTCTTGTTGCTGGTGAGACCGCAGCTGGAGTACTGTGTGCAGTTTTGGTCACTGCATTTGCGGAAGGGTATATTGGCCTTGGAGGGGGTGGCAGAGAAGGTTCACTAGGCTGATACTGGATATGAGGGGGTTAGCTTATGAGGAGAGATTGAATAAACTAGGTCTGTACTTGTTGGAGTTTAGAAGGCTGAGGGACATCTTACAGAGACGTATAAGATAATGAAGGGGCTAGATAGGTTAGAGAGAGAGAGATTCTTCCCGCTTAGAAAGGAAACCAAAACTAGAGGCCTCAGCCTCAAAATAAGGGGGGTGCAGTTTAGATTGAAGTTGAGGAGGAGTTTTTTCACTCAAAGGGCGGTGAATCTCTGGAATTCTCTGCCCATTGAAGTGGTGGAGGCTACCTCGCTGAATATATTTAAATCACGGGTAGATAGATTTTTGATAGACAAAGGAATTAAGGGTTATAGGGAGAAAGCGGGAAGGTGGAACTGATCCACTTCAGATCAGCCATGATCTTATTGAATGGCAGGTTAGGCTCGAGGGGCTAGATAGCCTACTCCTGCTCCTATTTCTTATGCTCTTATAATGTGAGTGACACAGGCTGGACTCTAACTGCTCTCCATTTGAGAATCAACCACATTACAGTGGCTCTGAAGTCACATATAGGCCAGACCAGGTAAAAGCAGAAGATTTCCTTCCCTAAAGGACATTAGTAAACCAGTTGTTTTTTTTTTCACAACAATCAATGATAGTTTCATGGTCATTACTGATGCGTTAGGAGCAGAAATAGGCCATTCGGCCCATCGGGTTTGCCCCACCATTCAATAAAATCATGCTAATTTAGTTGCGTTAGAACTCCATTTTTACCTCTGCACCCCCAGGACCTGGACTCCTGAGACAATCCTTGAACTTTCAATTCATTCATTGAATTTAAATTCATCAGCTGCACTGGTGGGGCAGTTGGCAAGGATTTCGTGGTCATCACTGGATTCGTAATTCCAGATTTTTACTGAATCCAAATCTCACCACCTCAATGGGCTGAACGGTCTGCCCCTGATCCTAACTCCCCAGTAATGGCGAAAAGAAACTATCATCGATTGTTGTTAAAGATCTGGTTCACTAATGTTCTTTACGGAAGGTCATGGTTGGATTTGAACTCAGGTCCCCGGATCTTGCCCTGGATGCCCAATTCTTGCCTTGCGTCTCTGGATTGTTAATCCAATAACATTGCCTCCCACCGTGGGGGAGGAAATGTGAACAATATAAAGCAAATGGAAGTAGTTATTTCTGCTGTTTACACACACACACACTGTTCTCAGGCAATCGGATGGACCGCTGAGTGTGACAGACCGCTGAGCATTGGATGGCAGATCCACTTGAGCTTGTGTGCTCCGATCGATAGGAACTGATAGTTGGCCTGCGTGCTACATTTCCTGGAATTGCAATTAAAAAGGTCAGAGACATGTAAATATGGAAGGATGATCTGGTTACAAAACATCAATACACAGGCTGCTTTGAAGTGATGCAGTTCCATCAGATCAGAGAGACAAACCTTGGCTGGTTACTTGCCAGTTTTAACTGTTTGAGGCCCAGGACTGCTGGACACACACATCCTGCTGGTGTCTCTGTGCCCCGGGCTGAAGGAAGGAACTGTTTAAAATTAAAGGTGGCCCATTTAAGAAAGAAACGGAGAGATTATTCTTTTCTCCGAGGTTGGTGAGTCTTCGGGACTCTTCCTCAAAAGGTGATGGACCGGAATCAGATCTTTGGTTTGGGTCAATATCTGTGGAAGTTTACACATTCTCCCCGTGCTTGCGTGGGTTTTCTCCAGGTGCTCCGGTTTCCTCCCACACCCCTAAAACCTGCTTTTAGGCCGATTGGTGCCAATAAATTGTCCCTAATATAATTCCCTAAATTAGCACCCCTTTATTGTTGAGTCCAATATATGTAGACAAAAGTCGTAGGCAGAAGAAGGACTTGAAAAAGGCACTCGCTGAGTGTTAGAATGGGCAGTGCAGGCTTGTAGGGCCAAAGGGCCTGTTTCCTGTGCTGTGCTGTTCTTTGTTCTTTGACAGGGAATGTGGAATCCTATGGCTATTCACGTCAGTGGCAATTTCCAATCCCGCCGCAGTGAATGGACATTTGGCAAATTCTCCATTCCCGCTTGCAGCGACAGTGTCGGGGGGTAAACGGGTGATAAGATCATATCCAATCTCTTTGACTATTTTTAAGGCAGAGCTAAATAGATTCTTGATAAGCGGGGAGGAGGAGTAAGGGTGGAAAGGGGGTAGATGGGAATGTAGAGTTGAGATTACAATCAGGTCATTGTAATTACAATTGTAACCTGTGATTTTATTGAACAGTGGGTGGAACGGGTTTGAGGGACCGAATGACCTATTGCTGTTTCTAATTCTATGTTTGCATGAGCGTAGAAAACGCCAGTGAGGTAACTGGTTTCACTGTGAGGATAGTTCGAAATTGCTTCTTACTGTCCTTAGTAATATTCAGAAGATCTATATTGACATCACAACTCTGGGAGTGCAGTAACTGTTAGCAATTTAGGAATGACATCAGGCAATTTGTACCCGTGCAAAGTTCCAAAAGCAGCAATCACCAAGTGGCCTATTTTAAAGTTATTGATTAAGAGCTTTCCGTCTCTGCTTCACATCCACCCAGGAGGATAACTGAGGCCTAGTTTGATGTCTCATCTCCAGGACAGACCAGGTAAGACACAATGGTTGGAATTTAATGCCCCTTCCCAGTGGAGAATTTGGAATTATCTCTAGCAGTGTAGCACTCCCACATTAGTTTTTTTATTCATTTGTGGGACATGGGCATTGCTGGCTGGTAAGTATTTATTGCCCATCCCTAGTTGCAGAGGGCAGTTTTTTCTGACAATCGACAATCATGGTCATCAGCAGATTCTTAATTCCAGACTTTTTTGGTTGTAGTCATCATCTGCCGTGGTGGGATTCGAACCCAGGTCCTCAGAACATCAGCTGAGTTTCTGGATTAATAGTCTAGAGATAATGTCACTAGGCTATCATCACTCCTGTGTGGGAGTGTGGGAAGCAGTGTGCTCACTGCCCCTGACCACCACCCTCAATAGGGAAGTAGGCTTCTAGTTCTCATAGGTGGAGATGTTGGCATTGGACTGGGGTGGGGACAGTAAGAAGTCTCATACATCAGGTTAAAGTCCAACAGGTTTATTTGGAATCGCGAGCTCTCAGAACACTGCTCTTTCATCAGGTGAGTGACTCATCCGATGAAAGAGCAGTGCTCTGAAAGCTCGCGATTCCAAATAAACCTGTTGGACTTTAACCTGATGTATGAGACTTCTTACTTCTAGTTCTCATTGTCAGTAGACAATACTAACCGTCAGAAACTACAAGCCGGTGCAAGTATTGGATTTTACCTCACCTTCCTCCCTCCAAATAATTAAGTTCCATTAAAATCAGCTTCACATAATTGCCATCCAGTTGTGATTTAGAATTCAAGGCCCAGATGTGAACCATGCTCTGTGAAGCATCTGGCAAGGTGAAACTGAAGAGATCGGATTTAAAGCTGAACTAATTCACGGAACAAATTACCCACTAAAATTCCTGGAGGGCACTGGGAACTGTTCGACCTGACGGTGAATGCACGGCGCGTACCTATCTGGATTCCTGTAGGAAATATCCCTCGTATTCCTCTGAATGTTTTTATTAAAGCCATTGAGCCTGAATAAATAACATTGAAAATCTCAGCCACAGGTCAATGCGAGGGATTAAACCGTTCATAGTCTGGAAATGCAGATGGTTTTCACACCGAGCCCAGGGTCCCCTGAGTTAAATTGTTTATTACCCATCTGTGGGAGCAGAGTGAGATGGGTGACTGGAGTCAGGAACCGACAGTGATTAAATATAATCCAGGAGGTGTCATCATGTGACTTACCCCCACGCTCCAACCACTAGTCAGCTGACATTTTTGTCACATCCTGTCTTTCCACGTCAGTTGGAAAGCAGAAGGTTCATTACCCAATTTGACTGACATCATCCATGTCTTGTTTCCTAGCCCATTTTCAATATGTCTTTTACTCACTCAGGGAATGTGTGCATCGCTGACCAGGTCAGCACTTATTGCCCATCCTTGTTCTCCATTTCAATGGGCAATTACTGTAGCTCTGGAGTCACATGTAGTCATGATGTAGAGATGCCGGCGTTGGACTGGCAGACCTCTTACTGAGTCACACGTAGGCCAGACCCGGTAACAACAGCAGATTCCCTAAAAGACATTAGGAACCAGGTTTGTTCTCCTAACAATTCACAATACTTTCACATACACATACACACTCCTCTTCCTCACACACACTCATCCCTCTCTCCCTCTCACACACACTCCCTCTCTCTCTCTAACACACACACACTCATTCTCTCTCACATTCTCTCACACACACTGTCTCAAACATACTCTCTCACACACCCTATTTGACACTTACCCCTCACGCTCACAAACATTCACCCCTCTCTCTCAGACACACACACTCACCCCTCTCTCTCTTTCTCTCTCACACACCCTCTCTGACACTCACCCCTCTCTCTCTCACACACACACTCATCCCTTTCTGTCTCTTGCTCACGCTCACACCCTCTCTTTCTCTCTCACGCACACACTCATCTCTCTCTTTCTCTCTCACACATACACACTCTCTGTCTCAAACTACCCTTTCTCACACTCATCCCCCTCTCACATACACTCACCCCTCTCTCTTCCTCTCACACAGACTGACCCCTCTCTCTATCTCACACACAAACTCACACCTCTCTCATACAGTCTCTTTCTGACAAACATACTCAACTCTCTTTCCCTCTCACACAGACTCATTCATCTCTCTCTCCCACTCATACATACCTCTCTCTGTCACACAGACACACTCACCCCTCTCTCTCTCTCTCTCACACACAGACACACTCACCCCTCTCTCTCTCTCTCACACAGACATACTCACCCCTCTCTCTCACACACAGACATACTCACCCCTCTCTCTCTCTGTCACACAACAACTCCCCTCTTCTCACACACACAACACACTCACCCCTCTCTCTCTCCTCACACAGAACATACTCACCCCTCTCTCTCACACACAGACATACTCACCCCTCTCTCTCTCTCTGTCACACAGACATACTCACCCCTCTCTCTCTCTGTCACACAGACACTACTCACCCCTCTCTCTCTCTGTCACACAGACACACTCACCCCTCTCTCTCTCTGTCACACAGACAACTCACCCCTCTCCTCTCTCCACACAGACATACTCACCCCTCTCTCTCTCACACCAGACACACTCACCCCTCTCTCCTCTCTGTCACACAGACATACTCACCCTCTCTCTCTCACACACAGACACACTCACCCTCTCTCTCTCTCACACACAGACATACTCACCCCTCTCTCTCTCTCTCTGTCACCAGACATACTCACCCCTCTCTCTCTCTCTCACACACAGACACACTCACCCCTCTCTCTCTCTGTCACACAGACATACTCACCTCTCTCTCCTCTCACACACAGACACACTCACCCCTCTCTCTCTCTTCCACAGACTACTCACCCCTCTCCTCTCACACACCAGACATACTCACCCCTCTCTCTCTCACACAGACATACTCACCCCTCCTCTCTCTCACACAGACTACTCACCCCTCTCTCTCTCTTCACACAGACATACTCACCCCTCTCTCTCTCACACACAGACACACTCACCCCTCTCTCTCTCTTCACACAGACATACTCACACCCCTCTCTCTCTCACACACAGACATACTCACCCCTCTCTCTCTCCACACACAGACATACTCACCCCTCTCTCTCTCTCTCACACACAGACACACTCACCCCTCTCTCTCTCTGTCACACAGACATACTCACCCCTCTCTCTCTCTGTCACACAGACACACTCACCCCTCTCTCTCTCTGTCACACAGACATACTCACCCCTCTCTCTCTCTC